>OX621248.1:26253750-27627500 GCA_951640165.1 Pseudoips prasinana
TTATTTGTTCTGAGTCTTATGTGTATGTCTTGTTTTCCCAATCTTTTGATTTTTTTGATTTTTTTTTTTATGGCTATCTGTCATAGTGATATAATTGATATTGTGGAATGTGGACAGTATTTTGAAAGACTTTTAGATAGTATATACTCTATCTCAAATACCCATAAAAATACTGATTTACTTTACTTTTATTCATATACAACATGTAACTTAATTAATACACATCCTGAAAATAGTTTAGTCAGAATCATTTAAAGAATTGATTTAGATGATTTTTAATATAGGTAATTTCTTTTTTCCTAATAATTAAATCTATGGAAATTATTGTCATATTAACCCTGTACAGTCAAAACAAATTGAAATGGACCGTAAGTCAAAGTAATAAGACTTTTAAAATCGCAGCTTTATTTGTATTCATACAAATTCCATTATTCAATACAAAAAAAAAAACTTTATTCCAAGAAACTAATTTAGTAAATTAAATAAAAATTCAGTGTATGTATTAAGATTACAACATAATATTCTAATTGGGGTGTGGTTTATTATGTTACATGTTGTAGATGTATAAATATGCACAAAATACATGTGGATTATGACACCTATTAATGGTTCATATTGTTAATATAGTTGAGAATATTAACTGAAAGATTATAGTACAAGTTTAAAACTTATAGCAATGCTGCCATACAAACCAGGACAGTACAAAACTCAGCTAGTAAAATTTATGTTATTCTGATGAACAAAGCTATAATATGTCCAATATTACTATCAAATGTAACAATTTACTATTAGTAAATTAAAAAAAAAATTGTACTTAAAATATGTGTAAAGCTGATCAGGCAAATACAAGTACACCATCATTTACAATAGAAAATAAAAGATGTGCAAAACTAAAATAATATTTGCAGCATATATATTAATGAGATTTATGGTGCTTAATATTTTTTCCTAATATAAACATACTGGGCAACTAATGCACTATGCCATGTACAGTGTATATAGGGATAATTTAAACAAAATCAAAACATACATTTAATTATAATTAATTCAATAACATACAACATATTTAACTTATATATGATTTTACATATGTCAAGAATTAATGTTTTCAGTATTTCCATACATTAAAAAAAACAACAACAATCACAATAATTTGCATGGATCACACCATTACTATTCATGATGGTTTAGGTAATGGTGTTCAATTATCATCTTACCTTTGGGGGTAAATTTGACACATACAGCTTTCTGATAGGTATTCCATCTTCAGTATGAGTCGGTAC
The DNA here is from genome assembly GCA_951640165.1 of Pseudoips prasinana. Taxonomy (NCBI): domain Eukaryota; kingdom Metazoa; phylum Arthropoda; class Insecta; order Lepidoptera; family Nolidae; genus Pseudoips; species Pseudoips prasinana. Next base: position 26,255,034 of record OX621248.1, read on the forward strand.
ATATTTCAAACCAAACGGACTGACATCGTTGTTTGAGCTGATAGCATCTACAAAACACACTATTTAAAGCATCTCTGACAACACAATACACACCGCATGGTCAAAGGTATTCAAGCGATATAATGGTGTGCCGCAATATTCTGTCAGTTATGAATTAATTAGTAACTAATAATACCCCCATCCCAAATAATCACTTGACGAGAACTTTAAATTCAAAACCTTCGCATAACTGCGGATGGTAAGTTAGAAATCCTTCTATTAGACAAATATTTAGTCATTAAAGCGGAATATTTACATTCATGACTACATCGAAAAGAAGCAGCTGTTTTGTCCTCTTTATTGATATAAAACAGATAAATACATACATAACTCACGGCGGACAACGTGAAGTAAATCCGGATGTAATCTATCTTCTTCTTCAAAAAACATAGTGTTATCTTACTATACCGCAAAGCAGGCGTAACTTTCCGATGTACAGTGTTTGTTAGTAGAACATGTTATAATCAAGACTTAAAAGAATACGGAAAATTTGGAGTAAATACTTGAAATAAAATTAATAATTCTTGCAAACGCAGACAACATTCAACAGCCGTGTTATTTTTTTACAACAAGTGTTGCCATGCCATATTATAATTTTATTTTTCAAAATGAAAGTAGAGTATTTTAACGGACCATTCATAAAATTATTATTATCCAGATCGGAAAATGATGAACAGAAGTTAACAGTCATGAGCCTGAAGTGCTCACTCATATTATACTTTTCCTATGTAACCTGAAGACAGTTATTGAATTCATCGACCAAATGTAGGGGTTTCTACTATTGATTATGGGAAATTAACAAAAAATTAAGGACTAAATGTCAGTGTGACATTTAACATTTCAATCAATTCCTTCACGTTACCTACCTATTTTGTAGATCATAACATCAATATAATTTGAAAAATTATTTAAAAATATTATCTGAATGAATAATTTCTTGGAAAAGCAGGATAGTTGCGATTTAATTATAGGATTGTGTGGAGATTTTACTTACGATTTCTACTGAATATTAGACACGTTAGCAGTGCATCGTTAAATCTACATAGGTAATATTGGAAAATATATATTATGCCGGAACAAGATATCAGGCAAAGAAACAAAAAAGATTCTGCTACTACTCCACAAAAAACAGGAAACAAATTAAACTCAAGCAATGATACTCCAACATGGTAGGTAAACATAATAAATAAATATTAATATCACATAATCTAGGAATCATAAATTTTTGCAATAAAACCTATTTTTATTTTTCATTTCAGTTTAGCTAGTAAAATACCACTAAGAGTATTTTCTCGTATAGTTATTATAACATCTCTACTCATCATTGTGTACTTTTCTTCTAAAGATGACAAATTAAAAACTTTTGCTAAACAATCTGACCTATTGCCAGGCAAAGGCTTGATTGTTGAATGTTCAGAGTCTTACAAGAAAGAGTTAGTAAACTATGAAGGTTGTGTTCCTAAGGAATGTAAAAGATTTGTCACTGACCAAGTAATATCACAAAGAGAAGCTGAGGAACTCTTGGCTGTTGCTAAAAAAGGGCTGAAGTTTGGTGGTTCCTCGGGTGGTGCTTCTATAATGGACTTGCATAGTGGTGCACTATCTATGGGAGAGCATTTTATCAATATTTATAAAAATGACAATGCCAAAGGAATATTCAATGACAATGATTTCAATACCTATAGAGTAAGTTAAATAGTTTAGTACACTTTGATATAAACTTTATCTCAAAAGATGTAATCAGTGTACATAATATATTAAGCAATTGTGTTTTTCTTGCAGGTGGTTAAAGAGAAAATAAAATATGCGGTGGCTCATCATTTTGGAGTGAATCCTAATAAGATATATCTGACACACCCAACTTTTTTCTCTGAGATTACTTCTAAGGAAGCTGTCACCATACATGATGAGTACTGGCATCCCCATGTAGATAAGGTAATAAAGATAAAGATTGACAAAGTCATTTCAGTCTCAGAACTGGTTAATTATGTGGCTCCTACTTCAAAATAAAGCACTTGGTAACTCTGAAATAAAGCTGATAGATTCCTGTACTTTTTTAAATGGTTTCCACATTTTTAAATTTACCATTACATAGAATTAAAATATACTATATGGCACTTTAACTTAACAAATTAAGTATCTAGGAGATAGTGGTATACAAATCCTAACTGGTTGACTGCTTTTTTTAAATTCTATGTAAGTTAATGTATTATGTGTGTGATGGACACCAGTCTTTAAAGTGAGTTTGACTTCACATAAGGGTGTGTGTTTGTGCGTGTGTGTGTGTGTGCGTGTGTGTGTATTTGTGTGTGTGTGTGTATGTGTGAGTGTGTGTATGTGTGTGTGTCACTACTACCATGGTGCCCTCATGTTTCATATTTAATCTCCATGAAGGATAAAAATTTGTGCGACATATAATAATTAATGTGTGATATATTGTTTTTCAGTCTTGAGTGTCTTGAGTTTGTTAAGTCCGTTGCCATACAGGAATTGATAGCATTAAGGCAGGTGTTGTGAATTTTTAAAATTGAAGTCTGCCTAATAACATGATTTTCTTTGTTTCAGGAAACATATAAATCTTTTCACTACACAACTCTCCTGTATTTAGGAGACTACAACATTGACTTCAAAGGTGGAAGATTTGTGTTTGTTGATGAAAAGTTTAATAGAACTGTGGAGCCACGAAAAGCTCGGCTTAGCATGTTCACAAGTGGCAGTGAAAACTTGCATTATGTAGAAAAAGTTACATCTGGCACTAGATATGCAATGACTATTTCATTCACTTGTGATCAGAAATATGCTATTGGTGACCCTAGTACAAGTAAATACAATGCAAAATAACATTCCAATTTTAAACAGTTATTTAAATAAATGTACACTTAAGCAACTTGCTTTTTTATTTGGGTAGATGTGTTATTTTCGTGCCTTGGTATTTTTATTGCTCTCCATCCCAGGATATTATTTATTAGATTATTATAGTGGTCTTTACAGAAGGTACCATATATATACTCTTTAATGTGATAGTGACCACTAGCCAGCAGTGCACTTTTAAGTACAAATCAGTTAAGTTAGAAGCTTTTAGTTAGATCTAATAATATTTTCCTAGATTTACTTGCTCATTATAAAAGCTAGTTGGTAGCAAATTTATATTTATTTTTAACACCCATGTGTCTGCCATGTTTTTGTAAATTATCACAGCTCCTCCCTTGTAGGTTATAGCATGATAATATGTAGCCTATATGGTGACCCGACCACTTAGTAATATTCATGCAAACTATGCATACTTTTTGAGTTTAGCCCGGACATACATACAGACAAAAATTCTAAAAACTATATTTTTGGTTTTGATATTTATTGTAGATCACAACCCTAGTATCGTTTAAAAAAAATATTCAGTACAGTTTTGACTTTCCTACGATTTTCTTATTTGTAAGATATCATTCAGGAAGAATTCAACCTAAACACTGCAACATCCAAGTAAAAGGTCTTCAACCAGTGTATCGCCAATGATGATCGCTCACTAAAGGCCTTATAAGAAGGCTCAGGGTCACTCAAAGTCCAATGGAGCTGGTGCTAAGAGATTCCTGAGAGATCAAATCAGAAATGTTAAAATTTGCAGATGAACCAATGTAACTGAGTTAACAAACTGAAGTGGCAGTGAACGGACCATGTACCAGAAGCATGGGCAGCATGGTAGCCAATGTAGGTGCAAGACCGGGAGATCTATGGGGTGGCTTTGGCCACCAGTGGATGTCTTTCATCTGATATGATAATGATGAAGATCTATGTTACATTCTTACTGAACTTACCTAAGTTATTATAACAAACATTATATTCTGATGTAGGGTAGTAGATCTGTAGATGATAAGATCTCAAAATAAGGTGCCATAGGTAACGGACGGACCCCATACTTTTAAAAGCTTATATATGCATCTTACCGTTTGAAAACTATGTTTTGGTCATAATTATTTTAATACTTTTTGAACAGAAGTACAGCCATATCTGGTGAGATACATTCAGCAGTACAACGGGTATATTGGTAAAAAAATTGCCAGATAGGTGGCATCAGTAGGCCTGAAAGCTTTTCAAAATAGTCGCATTTATAGTTTACAAGGAACAAAACCACTTAGGTACGAGCGTTGTCGTGCTCAGAACACATCGCACTGCGAATCAAGCACGGTTACGGACGACATACATATGGACCAACATTAGGTATGGGTGTAAAAAACTTAAAAATTCCGCTACGTGTCGCTACCCATTACCGGTTACCTACATCAATATCAAAAATAGGTGTCACATGTCAAAAAGGTAAGAGCTGCGTCAATTTTTATGGCAATATGCTGATGGTTTACGTTTTACTGAAATGTAGGTAGGTATGCCGGTTTCTGAGGAAGAAGACATAAGGAAAATATACATTTCCAGGCAAGTTACCCTATCAATTATAATCTGTGCAGTAAAAGGCCAGATTCTGATGCTGTCATAAGATTTTATGTAAAAAAAAACTTTATTTTACGACATATTTGCCTTTAAATATTCTGCCGTTTTCTCGACGTGGAGAGAGACGTGGATGTGGTTTTTCTACCATAATAAATGTTTTTATTTCTATATTGCTACTATTGTTATTTAGAACTGCGTCACATTACAACCACTGCGACACATCATTTATTACATGTTCTGGGCTCATTACGCGCCGCGTTGCTCATCAGTTATTTCATTAGGTACTTATTAACCATGTACCAATCAAGTCTCTCGTGATGACACAATCCGAAATCCGAAATATCGTATAGGTTCTCACCGACAGAAAGTATGGCAGCGAACGCACCTTCGTCCTCCATGACTCTAGCTTACATTCGTATGCATAAAATGCTCCCTTCAATCTGACGAGTCGCGCAAGCAAGAAGCAATAAGTGCACACCACGTCTCGTCCCTAAAAATCGGATCCAATCCGGGAAAGCAGTGATGAAACAACGGGATTTTAGGACGAAATATTTATTGAATTTTAAGACGATATATTTGTGGCCCTTACGTCGAAAGTCGAAGTTTTCATCTAAGTACGTAACTATCATGTGTATTCGTGCTGCATTTACCATCAGTCCTCACTGTCCTCAGTTGACTTGACTGTACCTACTGCCTCCTAAATGCGTACTGGCTCTATAATGTCCCTTCCCATGTAGAATGACGTCCATAACAATCTACGCTAGTCTAGTATTTCTTACGATAAGATACTTCATCCAATTCTTGATTGGACGAAGCAAGCGTCCGATCGCTTTTTTGGCTTAGCCATGGACCATCAAAATCCCTTGACTGTTGTGACTAGTCAAATATAGTCCGACCATCCTCGCTATTATAAAAATCCCCGTCCTATTATAAAATCTAATGTAAATATCTTTATTGTGTTAACGATGATGATGGTGCTACTTTCCATAACACTATAATAACAATACGAATATTTGCATATCAACTAAATTGAATACCTATCTTATCTACCTACTATAGCGGCCATGCACAAGGCCATTATAATACTCCGTACCTTACCTCCGATTACCTGGGAACCACAACCAGTCAAATACCAGATTACCAACTCACAACCTACTCGACGTACAACATTCAAGAATCAAGAACAACAGTAGCCTAAACAAAGGCTGTGTTTTGGTAAAAAGAAATTTGTATAAAGAAGTCCTTAAAACGACTAAGTATATGTGCAATTAAATACATGAATGAGTACAGCGTAGCCTTCACACAGGCAGCTTACCCACAAAATAGTTCTGACATGAACTAGGTGAATAAACCGGCGCTGGGAGCTAATCCCAGCGCGAGAGTGTATGCGGCGCCCGGCTGGCTTCTCCCCGGCTGGGTGCCGCCACACTTTGAAGGAGGGGAATTCCACTCGAGAAGCGGTCCCGGGAAGAGGTAACTTGCTGAAGCTCAGGTTGCCTAAACATGCTCAAGCGTGCTGGGGGAGGCATTCATGCCCCCCTCCCCGGGTGAGTCTCGCAGATGCTGGTGTGATCGTTCACGAGTAACCAGAGCCCCCGCTACAAGCACTGTGAGGCTGGCTACCGTTGTGGTTTTAGTGGGGAGCCCTTCATACCCCGTCGCCTCCCCAAGCAACGGACATGCGATTTAAGCATTTCCACCACGTAAAAAAAAGGTAGATAAACCAACAAGTTCTCGAAAGGACTATGGGTAGGTACATTTAAATACACGAGTACAGCGTAGCCTTCACAAAGGCAGTTTACCCACAAAATAGTTCTGACATGAACTAGGTGATAGGTAAACCAAGAAGTCCTCAACAGGACTACCTATAGGCAGAGGTGGGCACAGTTAATCCAAAAGTTAACTTCGTTAATTCGTTAGATAAAAAGTTAACTTCGATAATAGGTACAGCGTAAAATTTTCGTAAATTTAACGCAAGTTAAAGTTGACCGTTAAAAGTTAAAACCACGAAACCCATTGAGTTAAATAATAGTAGTTCATATCAATGACGAAACCCACGTAATCCCATGAGAACTGTACGGATTGACACATTAGCTTCTAAGTCGGGACTATCAATATTGTTTTTTCAGATATTCAAAAGAACTGTAAAGTCGCCAATATGACGTCTCACATCCAGGGGCAAGAAGTGGTACAGACGCCAGCACATCTAGCTACCCAATCTGTCAAATTTCTTTTATAGATTTTCAACTTTATCACAAAATCATAGGGTTCATTTTCAATTGGGGAAATTTAACAGTTTGGGGTAGCTTGTTGTGCTGGCGTCTGTACCTTTTAGACCTATGGATGGTCGTAGTCGATTGAATATTGCTGTGCCCTATAACTTACACTCACTCCATGCGCATGGCTAGCATAAATTATACATATATGAATCACACTCGCACGCGCACTTCGCATATTATTATATGATATCGTTCATCAACATACGAGCGTGGCATGGCGCCTAATTCAAACAATCAAAATGACGATCGCATATCAACAAACGACTAATGTAACGGACTAAAGTTAACGGAAGTTCAATTTAACGGAAGTTGACAAGGTAGCGTAGGCGTAGTAGTAGTAAGTAGGTAAGCGTTAACATTTTTTGAAGTTACCTAACTTAAAAGTTAATCTCTTCAGCAGATTGTTAACTTCGTTAATTAACGAGTTAATTCCCTATAGGTACAATTAAATATATGGGGACAGCATAGCCTTCACAGAACTAAGCTGTTTACCTACAAAATAGTTCTGGTAAGAACTAGGTAGGTTAACCTATGTCCTAAATAGTTAGGTTAGTCGTAATAATTTTCAGGTAATCGGATGTATTTACGGAGTATTATAGTGGCCACTATAGTACTCCCTAGTGAAAACTCTGATATTAGATACTGACCTAAATAACAACGAAATTTGTGTATATTATTGAAACATACTTTAAGGAATCGAAAGACCTAAAGTAAGCAAAGGCAAGCATTCCTTAACACAATATGTAAATTTTATTTTTATATATTTATATTTTATTTTTATAAAAAAACGTGCTTCGTTATTAAAATAAACCTAGATATCTTGAGTATTTCAACAGACTCTCCCCAAAAGTTTTATCTACTTCGGGCAGCGATCTATTTATATAGTGGTAGGGTAGATAGCTGAACTTAATAATAGGTCTTTACCTATGAAATTGCCGTTTTGTATGAAAAAATTTAAACGAATTTTTTTCATGAATTTTTTTATTTGTATTAATCGAAGTAATCACCCATGCAATCAATGCATCTTTGCCATCGCAGTGGCAGTTTGTTGATGCCCTTCTTAAAGAAATCAGCTGGACGGGAGGCAACAAATTCTTCAAAGGCATTTTGTACTGCCTCTCGGGTATTGAATTTTTTTCCCGCCAAGAAGTTATCCAAATTCTGGAAAAAGTAGTAGTCTGTAGGCGCAAGGTCTGGTGAGTAGGGCGGATGACGGAGAGCTTCCAACCCCAGTTCTTGCAACTTGGAGACCGTCTGCTGTGCAGTATGAGGTCGCGCGTTGTCGTGCAGGAGCAGCGGAGACGAGCGATTGACCAATGCTGGTTGGAGATGCGCTAGCTTCTCCATCATTGTGCTCAGTTCTTCACAGTACACATCTGCAGTAATGCTCACCCCGTTTGGTAAGAAGCTGTGATGAATCACACCGGCGCTAGACCACCAAACAGTGACCATCACTTTTCTAGGGGTAAGTTTTCGTTTAGGGCATTGTTTAGGTGCTGAACCAGGATCCAACCAACTTGCTGAGCGCTTGCGGTTATCAAACAGAATCCATTTTTCATCGCAGGTAACAATGCGGTTCAAAATTCCTTCATTTGTGTGTCTGTTGAGCAGTGCAAGGCACGTCTCGACGCGTACTTCGCGCTGGCGATCATTGAGTTCGTGGGGCACCCATTTGTCAAGCTTTTTTACCTTGCCAATTTGACGCAAATGGACCAATATTGTTTTGACGCTAACGTCGAAAGCTGCTGCTAATTCAGCCGTAGATTGTGTATCATCAGCTTCCACAACCGCCTTTAATTCGTCATTGTCGACCAAAGTCTTCGGACGACCGCGAGGTTCATTTTTCAGGTCGAAATTTCCAGAACGGAAGCGAGCAAACCAATAACAGGTGGTGCGTTGGTTTGTAGTGTTAGCTCCGTAAACGTCGTTGATGTTGCGTGCCGCTTGTGCCGCGTTGCTGCCACGACGGTACTCATATTCCATAATTACTCGAATTTTTAACGTATCCATGATGACGAAAAAGATTGAAATGCGATGAAAATGTAACACTAATCAATAAAGAAATGACTACTTTTGGAAAAAAGAATCCATGTTTTTAAAATAAAATTAATTTGAAATTAGAATTCTTAGCCAAACAAAAATTATTTTGATTTGAAATGGCCAGTACTGCAGAACGGCAATTTCATAGGTAAAGACCTAATATTTATAATATATGCATTATAATAAAAATATGTTAAGTTCAGTAAGCTCCACGAGTCAATAGATCTAAACTAATCTAAAGCTTTTACCTGGCCTAAGAAGCTTTGTAACTGAAACGAAGCTAAACCCAGGAAAGCACTATGGTCTATGCTCAGACAGGTTATAAGTATAAATTGCAAATCAATTAAAACTTTTTTAATGAGAAAGTGGTAATAAAAACTACTTTCTACACTATAATTTATAACTGCAACCAGTGCAAACATCTCGCTCCCGTGCTGGAGATTAACCTGTGTTACGGGTAGCGAAGGGATCGCTCTGGCAGAGCGTAATACTAAATATAAGATTTGTTGTCTCCAAATAAGGCATGCCTGTTAATTTCAGACCACACTAAAATATTTTGAACTAAGTATAAACTGCTTAATATTGGTACCTCAGTGTTAGCGTATTTAAATGTATGTCTGTGGTAACCACTCGAGCTTTCTACGAAATTCGGATATTTATCTCTTTCCTTTTGTTTAGTTTTGTCTGTTAGGTAGGATATCTCGACACACAGAATTTTAGTAAATTCGTTTTTTATCCCAAGTTGCTTAAAATTTGATTTCTTACTACTCCTAAATGGTACTTATTGAAATCATTTGATTTAAATTAATTCATCTTTTATAAGTTGACTGTGGGAAGAGAGAGACGCACCCCTTGTTTGTTTACATTAGTCTAATGACACTTTAGCTAGATTAGGTGTACCTATTATCTATGGACACTTGTCGCTGTGTTAGCTGTGATTGCGTGGTTTTAAGAGCTATATCAGTAAATCATAATTGATAGCGTCATTGTTACTATTATTAGTTTTATTTTATTATTACAAAAATGTCACGAAAACGAGATGAATATTTAGTTGAATTAACCAAAAAGGAGAAATATTCATTGAGGAGTCTTGATAAAAATAGTCTTATACAATATCCATCAGTGACGCTTATACCGGTTTGATAAAGCTAACTTTAATTACTTCTTATTTAACACGAGAATTGATAATAGGTAGGTACATAATATATCTTGGGAATATATATAGGTATAGAACCCAAATTAAATTTTAGAATTACTATTGCAACGTAACAATACGCGTCTTTAGCACCTTTTTCTGGCGGGCCGGTTGATGTGGTTGGCAGACGTTTGCCTTTCACGCCGCAGATCGTGGGTTCGATTCCCACCCAGGCAGGGCCCCTTCACTCGGCCATACCTATGGTGATAAATACCTACACTTTCGCGCGCCTTGGCAGTGGCGTAGCCCAGAGGACTGTCGCCGACCGCTCGCGCGCAGCGCTATACGCCACGGATTAAAAAGTACTGGCAGCTCTATTGAACAACAAAAATGTCTCATCATCACAAATCTGGTGCTAGGTATTGTTCATTTGGATGTTTGTCGAAAAAAGGGGACAATGTTTTATCAGTTTTTACATTACCTACAGTTGCGGAAAGGTTAGTTCAAATTATTATTTTAAATACCAAAGTAGGGATTTTGTAGGTGTTCATTATTTATAATTAGATATGTGTATATCTCAAATAATGTGTTTTCAGTCGTTTAGACTCTAGTTTTAACGTTTTTGTTGGCCAAGATAATTTTTAAAAGAATTGGTATGAGTTTCAAACATGTAAGATAATTACGAGAGCAACTTGAAAATGTGATTTTTTGTTTGTCGAGATATCTTAACGATTTTGGTGTCAAATTAAAGATTTAGGTCTAAAACCATTTTATCCGTTTGAGTCATGCCAATCGGTCCACGCGTTTAGGAGATATTTATGAATTAGTATAGTAAAGTTCGTCGAGCCAGCTTAAATAACCTAACACAAGTATCACATTTGAAAAAATTTACCGTGTAATATATACGGATCAACCATAAGATAGATTATGTGGTTAATAAGTAGATAGACGATGAATAAGTATCACAGTAACAGCGGTAAGCAAGCAACCCTACGCCAGGACACTCCGTGTCCGACAGCGTCAGTGTAATTGTTGAAGCAAAGAGGTTACTCTTTTAAAATTTAATCTTGTTAGTTCTGCATGAAGTTTTGAGTTCCACGCTCGTGGAGCCTGCTTCAACCCCTACAAGGATTTGTTCAAAAGGCAAACGTAATCTTCCTTTCCTTTTTCCTCTAACCTTTCTGGTTGTTTCATATAAACGACTTCACTTAAATCACCATTTAAAAACGCCGTTTTCACATCCATTTGGTCAATCTTCAAATCCATATTAGCTGCTAACGCGATCAAAGTTCTAAGCGAGCTGTGCCTTACTACAGGCGAAAACGTATCAAAATAATCCACGCCTCTTCGTTGACTAAAGCCTCTTGCCACGAGTCGTGCCTTGTAACGGGTCTTTCCCCCCGCCTCTTCTTTTATTCGAAATAACCATTTCGAATCAACGATGTTACACGACTTCGGTGGCTTCACAAGAGTCCATGTGTTATTTTTCTTAAGAGCCTGTAATTCCTCCTCAATTGCGGCTATCCACTTCATACCATCATTCCTACTTAACGCCTCATCGACTGTCAAGGGATCTTGAGATAAAGAAGCAGCTTTGTATGTCACAAAATCTGGAAACTGTTTTGTTTCCCTTCGCCGAAGTGGATATCTTCTGCATGAAGTCTCAGTACCGTTATTTGGCAGATTTTCATTAGAGGAGTGCCAGGCATCATCATCAACAATATCGTTCACTGGAACCACCTCTGTAGGTTCGACATAACGCCTATCTTGTTGTTGTAAACGAATATCTGGAACTCCTTCCTCTTGAGTTGCTTCCGTGGTTCTGTCTAGCTCAATAATAGTATCTGTTAGTGAGTCAACTTCTCCTATGCATTTTTCACTATTGTTTCCATATTTCTGATTCTCAAAGAACACCACATCTCTTCCTCTATGCAGTTCACCCGTCACTGGATTAACTAAGCGATAGCCCTTTGTTTCTTCACAATAACCAACATGGACTAACTCTTGACTTTTAGGATCCCACTTTTTTCGCTTCTGGTCTGGAATATGAAGGTAAGCCTTGCATCCAAAAACTCTTAAGGAGCTCAGATCTATCTTCTTTCCAGTCCAGGCCTCTTCTGGGGTCATATTTTTCACAGCTACAGTAGGTGACCGGTTCTTCAAATATACTGCAGTGTTAACTGCTTCAGCCCACATCCGTCTGCTTAAGCCAGATTCTTCCAGCATAGTTCGAGCTTTTTCTGTGATGGTTCTGTTAGCTCTCTCGGCTACTCCATTTTGTTGAGGTGTATAATCTACCGTCAGTTGATGACGAATGCCCCTCATTTTGCAAAATTCATCCATTCATTCATTTACAAATTCTTTGCCGTTATCTGACCTAATAATCTTCAACTTCTTCCCTGTTTGACGTTCAGTCAGTCTCACAAATTCGGCAAACTTGTCAAAGACCTCTCCTTTATTCTTCAACATGTAAACAAACGTTTTCCTCGTGAGGTCATCAATAAATGTGAGGTAGTATCGATATCCTCCATACGAACTCTCACTCATAGAGAGACCTTCAAACAGGTTATGGGCCGAGCCCTAGAAGAAAACGCTAAATAATGAATGACTCTGGACACGGAAATGCAGTAAGTGAGAAATTGAATATGTCCCAAGGTAGTACCACCATGAGTCCGAGTCCTCTATCAATAGAGAAGCTAGATGGCAATATGTACTACAATACGTGGAAGTTTATGATGGAATTATACTATAAATAAAAAAAAATTATATTATAAAAATTATATTAAAAAAATATTATATTATAAATCCTTGTACGGGTTGAAGCAGGCTCCACGAGCGTGGAACTCAAAACTTCATGCAGAACTAACAAGATTAAATTTTAAAAGGTCAGAGAATGAACCGTGCGTGTACAAGCGGACACAGAATGGTAATTTGATTATCATCGCGGTGTATGTGGATGACATTCTGATTTTCTGGAACAATGAAGAAGAGATGCTCATGGTTAAGAGGGACTTAAAGTCCAGCTTTGAAATGAAAGATCTAGGCAAAGCTGAACTTATGCTGGGTATTCATATTGTGCAAGATGCTAAATGGATTAAGCTGCATCAGGAGCATTATGTACAGAAGCTTTTAAAAGCATATAATATGGAGGACTGTAAACCAGTTGTCACACCAGCGGTCCCAGGACAAAGGCTAGAGAAGCCTGCGCATGACAGAAAGCCAGATGAAAGAATACCCTATCGGGCATTAATAGGCTCACTAATGTACTTGGCGGTGTGTACGAGGCCTGATATAGCTCACATAGTGAACTATTTAAGCCAATTCAATGAGTGTTATGAGGAACAGCATTGGATTGCTGCTAAGAGGGTACTTCGATACCTTAAAGGTACCAAGACACTTGGCCTGAGATATGCAAGGGATAAACGTCGACAAACTATTGAGTGTTTTGCAGATGCTGACTATGCGGGAGATAGCGATCGACGTTCATACTCAGGCTCAGTATTCCTTATCCAAGGAGGAGCAGTTTCATGGCAGAGCACTAAACAGCGAACAGTGGCTCTTAGCACTGCTGAGGCAGAATATGTTTCGTTATCAGAGGCAGCAAAAGAAGCTATATTCTTGAAAAGATTTATAGCAGAGATAGTTGGTGTAGGAGAACATCAAGCTATAACAGTGTTTTCGGACAGCCAGTCTGCAATTGCTATTGCCAACAATCCGGTGCATCATCAGCACACAAAGCATGTTGATATAAGGTATCATTTTATACGTAATGCTGTTGAGTCTAAGGTCATAAGGTTAGAGTACCGAGAAACTGAAAGAATGGTTGCGGATGCACTGACAAAACCACTACCCAGAAGTAAATTTGAATGGTGTGTTATTGGTATGGGATTGTGTGTATGAAAATACTGTTTATCTTTTGTGTATGTATGTATGTATGCATGCATGAGATTAAGAAGGAATGTTGAAGCAAAGAGGTTACTCTTTTAAATGTAATCTCAATGCATGCTAAGGTTGAATGAGGAACAATCAGAAGAAAAATATTGTTGACAGTTGTAACAATTGAATCTTTTCTTCGATTGACATCCTTGCGAAAAATTGGTTTTTTTCTATAATATAATTCCGTGTAAATAATATATCTATTATTCCAGTGTGTATGTATTATTTGTTATACCTGTACAAATAATACTATTAATATATTTATGCGTTTCTTTGCTGAAACTGTGGTTTTAATTTAAACTCTGCAAGATACCATAATGAAAGGTATTGTGTGTGTGTTGCTGGAGCTAGCAGCACATAGAGAGACCTTCAAACAGTAATTAGAAGTAATAATCATAAGTTAGAAGAGAGCGGCAGCGTTTAGGTGAATATCGCGGTAGGCACTGATCGCGTATGCAAGCTGAATTGCACTTAGTTGCTTAGTAGCAGGAGTCGCTATTTCTATAAATTGTTCCGCGAAGAGCCGCTTCTGTACCTAAGTACTTTTTATTCTGTGACCCAGGTAAGATATTTATGTGCGTGAACACGTCTGTTTGTCCTGTGTTCGCGTGTAATTATCTATATAAGTATGTATTAACAAAAGAAAATTAGTATATCAGGTATCTGGTTTCCATAGTACAAGCTCTGCTTTGTTTGGGATCAGATGGCCGTGAGTGAATAATAACCCCGGATTTAATCTATAGCTTCCCTTCAGCGTAGTTTATTACGCTAACTTTAACTAAACGTGTGTAACATGAGAAATTTTATTGTGGAATTGCGTTTATACAGTGCTTGTGAACTTGCGCTAAATAAGGAAAAATTAATATTGGATATTAAAATGAATAACTTAACTACTAAGTATACCAAATTTCAAATAAGTATCTTAAATATCGTAAAAGTTGTTAGGTACGTTTGCCCTGGATAAGCCTTTACTGTAAAGTAGGTACACTTTTATGAGTTAGTCTAGTATAAATTTCTGCTGTCTCACCATTAGGCAGCCCTAATAGTGAGGTGAGACAGCAGAAATATCGTAATACAATCTAAATATCGGGCACCATATAGGTGTTTTTAGTCATAACATTAATATTTGGGCAACCGAGGTAAGGGAATCGTTTTGGGAGCTTCACGCCAAGACCTTATGCAATGACTTTCTTGACATAGTGTTGATCTACTGCGTAATAAGCCATGATGAACAAACACAACATGGTACTTTTCAAGCGATCTTTGAACTAATAATAAAGTATTATCTAAGTGGTGAAATCGGAGCAAATTGCCCTTATACTTTCCATGAAATAACACAAATGCCAACAGTAGCGCCGCTAATCGCCAGAACTTCTCGGACAATTTTTAAACCATAAATTACTCTGTCTTCTCCAATTCTTCAGTTACAAAATTATGATCTTAGTTCCGTTGCGTGGGGCCATCAGGTGACAAGCTAACAGACTGGTAAAAAAATAAATATACTGTAGCTTTCAATACTCTTTGATTCCAACAACCAAAGAGAATATAACACACTACCTATAGTTTCTCTGGCTACGCTATACGTAGACCAAAGATATTATAATATAACAAGATTGCGCACTCCAAGATTTAGTTCAAAGTAAAATGAACTCAAAGTCTTTAAGATACAGTCCATTTCTCTTTGTAGTGTACCAATAGGAAAAAACGGACACCTTGAGAGGCTCTCGTTTTGGAATCTGTCCCTGTCTAACAGATGGCCAGCCTAAAAATAACTTACTTGACGTATGAAATAGTAGAATTTTTGGTCAAACACCTAGGATTATGTTTTCATATAACTATAATTAAATAATTTTTATTTATTTAAGACGTACACAACGTTTTTTTAAACTATGTCTTATTCTTTGATAGCTTTTTAAATACATTTAATTTGGGTTTAGTAAATACAATAGCAGTATTTATAAGGAATGACGTTTACCACACTCAATTTGTAAACAAATATGGCGAATGTTTGTTTTGAAATTATTTATCGTATTGTGCTCCAATCCAGTTCCAATTTGCTTAAAAATGGTTTTAACTTGTTGCGTAAAAGGGTGTAAAAGTGAGGGTCATCTGGGGAGTGGTATTTCTTTTCACAAGTAATTGTTATCTTGTAATGTTTCTATATTTTGGCTAAGTTCAGCAACAGGGTAACCATTCGTTACGTATTTAATGGATCGTTTTTCTAGATTTCCCAAAAACGAGGAATTGAAACAAAAATGGATGAATATTGTTCCCGGTAAATAATAATCTGATATAGCAATTAACTGTTTTATTACAAATAACATTCACATTTGTTTTAGAGTTTTTGCATATTGACACAAAATACTATTCCCCACTACCAGCCACAAAGCATACCTACTCGAGATTGTTGCCTCTTACAACAAACGATTTTTCCAACCTGTCGTAATGTATATTAAGTATTTTATACCTACGTAATAATTGTCTGCTGTGTGGTGACGGCGACAAATATCAGAATCAGAATATCATCACCCCATCTCATCCCGTGGGGGGCGTAGAAGTCGACCCGAGGGAATATCTACCAGAGGACGGGAAGCAGCTTCCTTCTGAGTACTACGACCATCATACTGCGATCGCCAACCCGCCTGCCAAGCGTGGCGATTATGGCAAATCCCCTCAAGATGATTCTTGAGGGAGGCTTGTCCAGCAGTGGACTTATTTATGCTGTAATGATGATGATGATGAATAATTGTCTATTTCACTATATCTAACACTAAAACGAGGCTACTGTTTCCTCGTGTCAGTGTTTGTTATGAGTAAATAGGTAAGAAATAGACAATTGCTACACTCTTATTAATAACAAAAGATATAAAATTATCTCAGATGTTTAGATTAAGCCACTTAGAAGATATTTTTAATTAAGGTAGTGAGTATATAGTACTATCCGTGGAATAAATTAAAAAATCGGGCCTGTAGTCTATTAGTGTTACCTGATTTTCACAATCTAATCTATATTGAATATATGTATTACAATAATTATCCTAGAATACTATAGCAGACTGACACAAAACACTTGTTGCGAAAAAGAATATAAGTAAATAAAACATATAATATAGTTGAAAACTATTTGGATACATTACGAATATATAATATTTGGAAAGTCTACTGCCTTTGTCCAAAATATCTACCACTACTCACACTTACATTAGGCGGGAATTGTACTATAAATAATTATATAATTTCCAAACGTTTAAAAAATCTACAAATAATCTTGGTATAATTTAATTTATATTGCTTGCAGAGAGGCATACAAAATAAAGAAAGTATAAGTAACGAAAACATCTCGAATACGTATACCTAGGTATGCAGTGGGGCGAACAGTAACTTTAAAAGCACTGCACAGGTAGTATGATTATACTTCAAAAGTAAGTTTATTCATTCTCATAAAAACAAAATTTTAAATTTGGCGCGTTAAAACATTCACATAATTCCACGACGCATGGTCACTCTATTAGAAGGAGATGCCATCCAAAACAGCTACTTCTTGCTCGGGCCGTTTTTGCTCCCTCAGTGCGCAATCTTGTTATATTATAATATCTTTGACGTAGACAGATATACAACAACTTTACTTGACATTGGTAGAATTGTCGACAATTCGACATCGGCATAACTTACCATTCGAAAAAAAAAGACTAAAAAAAAAACAACTTTCATTGCCAAGGTGACAGTGACAACAGTTTCATTCACTCCTTCGTATTACTATACATTTCATTCGTTCATTTATCAAAACAAAACATAATCGTTTCGTGACGCTGTCGTATTTTTATAGAAAAACAAAAAATAATTTAAAACATGTCACAAAATTAACTATAAACTAAATTTCCGTGAACCTGGACCTATCCGAACACAATTACTTAATAATTCTTTGTTCCAAGAGTTGCACAAAGGTAAGAAAATTGAGACGCAAATTATTCGGCGTAGGTACATACTTCTTTATCGACTTCATTTTCCATTTCTCCTTTCCGTCTGGCCATGACCTGGATCATTGAAGGTTTTGATATTATTTCAGGTAATTTAAATGGACGGGTCTAATTTAGAACATAGCGATTCAGACTCAGGAGAGAGCTGGACTCTTTTGGAACCTAGCCCTTCTTATGCGGATGACGCTCCAGATTTTACTGAAAATAACCACACGTTTGAACAGTAAGTGCCAAGATATTGCTATAGGCTAACTATTCTTGTTCATAATTGTTTCAACCAGTTATGACCAACAAAATATTTTATTATATTCACCTGCCATTTCTAAAATTTAATGACAATACTACATTAGAATGGTTAGTCAATTGCTAATGGTAATTGATATTTAATTAAATATCAATTATTACATTGTGTGGAAAAGTGGTGACACATTACATCAGACATCTACAAATCTACCTTATATACTATTATATGATATGTATTATGATTTAGGCAATGTTCTACATTAATATTATGTGTTTATCCAGGGTTAAAAATGTTGAAAAAGATGAGGACACTGATGGTATATCTGTAATCAGTGACAGCGATCCAGAATCCTCTCTGCCTTGTGACATAAGCTATGTACCTGAAGAACTGACCCGTCCAACAGTAATAAATTCTCAATATATTCCTCTAAATGCTCCACCCAATAATAATAATCAACACAATGCATCCCTAAGAAATGAGGAAGACTTCCTTGGGGACAATACAGGCAAGCACAAAATTTATGTTCACCGAAGAAATAAAAGACTCAGTACTGTACTCAATATTATAATGCTGGGTAGTGTGATTACTGCAGCTGGGGTAGCAATTGGTCACATGTGGGGAGCTAAAAATGAGTGTGTAGTGCACACTACACCATCTGTTAACAAAATACTGTCTAACTTGTATAAACTACAAGAGGAAAATGCTTATTTAAGAAGTAAACTAAAGGAACTTACTCTTGCAAGTAGTATTCACATGCAACAAAAGAAAATGAGTTTAGAAAAAATACCATTTAAACAAAGATGTAAAAAAGTGTACGAGGAACCTCTCAACAGCAAGAATGTAAACAAAATAACCAAATGTATTGAAATGGATGATACTAATGCTGAGAAAAGATTGTTAAAAAACCAAATACAACCAGATATTGGAAAAGAGTTTATTAGTGACGTTGACAAATTGAAAAATATTTATCTACAGAATAAAAGCTGGCTTGATGATGAAGTTGCCAGAAGGATAAAGAATGAAGAACAGAATTTAAAAAATATGGTAAAAAATATGAAGACACCATTAACAAGTATCACAGAGGAACAAAAAGGAGTGTTTGATGATAATGTGAAAGAGCAATCTGAGGATAACCAATTATGGAGAACAGAAAATGATGTAGATTTGCTAACTATATCAGGACTAAATTCTATAAACAGCAATATTCTAAATGATTCACCACCAACAGAAAGGAAAATAACTTATGCTGATTCACTGAAATCTGATCAACAGTCTCACCAGATCAAAAAGAGAGATATAAACATTGCCAATGACAAAGAAAAATCCAAAGAACATGTTCTAAAGAAAAAGGTTAAAATAGTTAAAGATGCAGTATATGACATATTAAGTGAAGAAGATTTAAAAAAAGATGATAGATATGTGGGCCCAAAGATGAAATTAGACAAAAAAAAACGCGATAGGCAAAAATTACACAAGAAACAAAAGAGGAGGAACAAATATGAGCAGTGGGAAATGAAGGGTGGATATTTAAAAGATTTTGACGAATTTTCATTAACTTCATCTCAGGAAAATGAGTTCATCTTACAAAAACCTGATCAAAACCATTTTAAACAAGATTTCAAAGAAAACAATGATCCAAATAAGCTGGATAATGATGAAGACAATTCTAAGGAAAAGCCTTCTAAAGGTGCTGGAAAGAAAGGTAAAAATGAAGATGTGAGCTGGTATGATAAAAGAGCTGCATTGAGAACTGAAGCTAGGAAGAGGCTAGAACATGAACTGTTTGGTGAAACAAGCCCAAATAATTCGGGTTGGTATTTTAGACGTGTCCAGAAACGCGAACAATGTCGCGCTAAAGGCGACAACAGCACATACAAGAAGCTTTTCAAACGGAATATGAACTATAAAATGAAAAAGTAGTTTAAGGAGATGTTATTATAATTGTTGTGTTGTATATTGACATCATATAAATATAATTCCTAAAGGTATTTAGTACACAACTCAGACTTGACAAATCATTACCTAGTGAAAAATTGTAATGGGTAAATGTAAGTTACGTAATTAATGTAATGACATAGTTACCCCTTACTATTTTACACTTTGTTAGCTCCTCACATCAGTTTTTCATAAAATCATTACCTAAAATTATAACATTTAAATTTATGATCTTAGAATGTTCAACAGATCATTATTTTGTAATTAAAATGCACATTGTTATTGGCTGCCATGGAAGGATTTGATTAACCTTTTGACTGCCACAGTCATGTGTAAATGACAAACCAAAATTTGCTCAGTCATGATTATGAAGTTGTACTATGTCCTGGGTACAGTTTTGTTTATCGTCTTTACACAACTATGGCGGTCAAAAGGGTAATGATGGCGCATCTTGTAGTAATAGTAATAAAGTTGATGTTTCACTGGCAGGCTAATTGCTGCAGACATGGTATTAAAAGAAAAATCTGTAGTCAAATTACTTATTTTTGGTGTTACCAAGGTGATTAATAGCTTTACAGGTGCTAAGACACCAAACATTAAGACTACTGTCAATTCTCTATTTTATGATACTAATTTTAGACACTATTTATGCTTGTAATTATGCAGATTACACTTCTAGTTTCTATTTAATCTGGAGTTGACTTGTTTTAGAGCTTATAAACTTTTAGAGACTATTTTTAGCATGAGCACATGCATTTGCTTAAAACATTCTAATGGATAGCATTATTGTAAAGTAGTTATTAATATAAGGTGAACTTTTAGTTCAAGTTGACTATTCAATTTATATTATATTTTTCTTATACTTGCCCTTAATGATTATATGGACTCCCGTGATAATTTAATGCAGTATTTTCAAAAATTAACAGGTACCAACTATACTATAATAAAAGATTTCAAATACTTCTGATTTTTTATTTTTGTTACATCAATGGCATTGTTATGATAATGTTACAATCATATAGTTACCTACAATATTTTTTTTTCAAGACTTAATTTGTGTATATTCAGTCTTTACCAAAAGAACAATAAAATATATTAAACTGATGAATTCAAATTAAATTATTTATAAATTTAAACAATATGAATATATGCTGGTTCTATCACAGCACAACAAAGAAAAATCTAATCATCGCCGATAGCGCCACTGAACACCAAGTTAATTGCTGCGTTAACATCACCTGCAATAAAACACTGATATAAGTATAACAGTCATCATGTCAGCCAAAGTACGTCCACTACTGGACAAAGCCTCCCCAAATAATGGGGGGATATGACATAATCGCCACGCTTGGCAGATGGGTTGACGATCGCAGTTCGATGGTCATAGTTCACCGAAAAAACGCTGCTGTCCATTCTCTGGTATACAGTATAACAGTAGTCGCTAAATAATAATACTCCATCTTTTTCTTAAAGGAAACACAAACATTAAAGTCATACTGTCATGGGCCGCAAGCAAAAATTAGTTAGGTCTTCATTAAAACGTAATTTCAAGTTGACGATGTAGTTACATTATTAATGAGAAATAATTGTAACTTCAGTGCGAGTACCGACATACCCTCCCACAGACACTTCGCGGACTTCAGTGCGAGTACCGACATACTCTCCCACAGACACTGCGGTTGGCATACGGAGATATTCACTGGCCTTATATAAAAAAATTGTAACTTCAGTGCGAGAACCGACATACCCTCCCACAGACACTTTTTGCGGTTGGCTTACGGAGATATTCACTGGCCTTATATAAAAAAATTGTAACTTCAGTGCGAGTACGGACATACCCTCCCACAGACACTTTGCGGTTGGCATACGGAGATATTCACTGGCCTTATATAAAAAAATTGTAACTTCAGTGCGAGTACCGACATACCCTCCCACAGACACTTTGCGGTTGGCATACGGAGATATTCACTGGCCTTATATAGAAGAATTGTAACTTCAGTGCGAGTACCGACATACCCTCCCACAGACACTTTTTGCGGTTGGCTTACGGAGATATTCACTGGCCTTATATAAAAAAATTGTAACTTCAGTGCGAGTACCGACATACCCTCCCACAGACACTTTGCGGTTGGCATACGGAGATATTCACTGGCCTTATATAAAAAAATTGTAACTTCAGTGCGAGTACCGACATACCCTCCCACAGACACTTTGCGGTTGGCTTACGGAGATATTCACTGGCCTTATATAAAAAAATTGTAACTTCAGTGCGAGTACCGACATACCCTCCCACAGACACTTTGCGGTTGGCATACGGAGATATTCACTGGCCTTATATAGAAGAATTGTAACTTCAGTGCGAGTACCGACATACCCTCCCACAGACAGTTTTTGCGGTTGGCATACGGAGATATTCACTGGCCTTATATAAAAAAAAAATAGAACAACGATATTTGACACCTACCCGCACAAATTAGCAGCGCACGAATGTTAAGTGCGTCGTCCAGTAAGCCCATTTCGTGCATATGTAGCAGTTGCGTTGAGAAGTCTTCACTGCTATCCCTCGCTACTGGACTTTGGGACGATGACGCTGTAACAGAAGAAAACGGAACCCAATAAAACAAATGGCGTATACAAATTTGATAACCACTGTGGCAGTAGACTTAGCCCAACAGTGACCTCTGGGAGGCGCTTAACAATAGCAATATAATAGGTCTTTACCTATGAAATTGCCGTTTTGTATGAAAAAATTTAAACGAATTTTTTTCATGATTTTTTTTATTTGTATTAATCGAAGTAATCACCCATGCAATCAATGCATCTTTGCCATCGCAGTGGCAGTTTATTGATGCCCTTCTTAAAGAAATCAGCTGGACGGGAGGCAACAAATTCTTCAAAGGCATTTTGTACTGCCTCTCGGGTATTGAATTTTTTTCCCGCCAAGAAGTTATCCAAATTCTGGAAAAAGTAGTAGTCTGTAGGCGCAAGGTCTGGTGAGTAGGGCGGATGACGGAGAGCTTCCAACCCCAGTTCTTGCAACTTGGAGACCGTCTGCTGTGCAGTATGAGGTCGCGCGTTGTCGTGCAGGAGCAGCGGAGACGAGCGATTGACCAATGCTGGTTGGAGATGCGCCAGCTTCTCCATCATTGTGCTCAGTTCTTCACAGTACACATCTGCAGTAATGCTCACCCCGTTTGGTAAGAAGCTGTGATGAATCACACCGGCGCTAGACCACCAAACAGTGACCATCACTTTTCTAGGGGTAAGTTTTCGTTTAGGGCATTGTTTAGGTGCTGAACCAGGATCCAACCAACTTGCTGAGCGCTTGCGGTTATCAAACAGAATCCATTTTTCATCGCAGGTAACAATGCGGTTCAAAATTCCTTCATTTGTGTGTCTGTTGAGCAGTGCAAGGCACGTCTCGACGCGTACTTCGCGCTGGCGATCATTGAGTTCGTGGGGCACCCATTTGTCAAGCTTTTTTACCTTGCCAATTTGACGCAAATGGACCAATATTGTTTTGACGCTAACGTCGAAAGCTGCTGCTAATTCAGCCGTAGATTGTGTATCATCAGCTTCCACAACCGCCTTTAATTCGTCATTGTCGACCAAAGTCTTCGGACGACCGCGAGGTTCATTTTTCAGGTCGAAATTTCCAGAACGGAAGCGAGCAAACCAATAACAGGTGGTGCGTTGGTTTGTAGTGTTAGCTCCGTAAACGTCGTTGATGTTGCGTGCCGCTTGTGCCGCGTTGCTGCCACGACGGTACTCATATTCCATAATTACTCGAATTTTTAACGTATCCATGATGACGAAAAAGATTGAAATGCGATGAAAATGTAACACTAATCAATAAAGAAATGACTACTTTTGGAAAAAAGAATCCATGTTTTTAAAATAAAATTAATTTGAAATTAGAATTCTTAGCCAAACAAAAATTATTTTGATTTGAAATGGCCAGTACTGCAGAACGGCAATTTCATAGGTAAAGACCTATTATAAGTCAAGAAATAAATAATATAACTCGTCAGTTCAGAGATCTAGCATTAAATAAATTTAAAGATAATTTACACAGTGGCTCTCTGATAAATGTTTCTATAGCATAAATGAATTTTTTCAATATAAAATATCTATACATATAATAAAATCGTAGGAAAGTCAAAACTGTACATTGAATATTTTTTTTAAATGATACTTGGCGCGTGATCTACAATCGATATTGAAGACAAAAATATAGTTTTTAGAATTTTTGTCTGTTTGTCTGTATGTATGTCCGGGCTAAACTCAAAAAGTACTGCATGGATTTACTTCAAATTTTGCATGAATATTATAAAGAGGTCGGGTCAACATATAGGGTACATATTATCACGCTATCACCTACGGGGGAGGAGCTCTATTAATTTTGTAAAGTTTAACGCGGGTAAAACTGCGGGGCACAGCTAGTAATGAATAATATCTCATATCTGCATCCGACATTTTTTAAACTGTAATTTATTGTATTAATTGTGTATATAGTGACATTTTAACTTACATTTAAGATTTTTTAGTTTTTATGATTTTGCATGTCATAACTTGTCACCAAACATGTAGAACATCACATGTTACATCAACAACTATTATAATGTACCATGTTTTATGAGCAAAATAAAATTATTCTATTCTATTCTAGTCCACACTTAATAGTGTCATTTGAATAATTTTATTGGTCTATAAGTGAAAACTTGTAATTGGCTCACTGTTGCTATCATAATTTTATATGAAACTAGCTATACCGGCGAACTTCATACATATACAGCTCCATTTTATTGCCGTCAAACTGTCTAAAGTATTTTTAATTATTTTATTGCATTTGACGGACACCGTAGCCTAGTTGGTAGTGCTCCTGCCTACGAACCTGGTGGTCCTGGGTTCGAATCCCGGTAAGTGTAAATATTTTTGTGATGAGCACGAATATTTGTTTCTGAGTCATGGATGTTTTCTATGTATATAAGTATTTATCTATCAATATAAGTATGTATACCGTCGCCTGGTCCCCATAGTACAAGCTTTGCTTAGTTTGGGGCTAGTATGATCTGTGTGACATTGTCCCTAGATATTATTATTATCTCGTGTTGCATTAGATTTTCATACAATGACAGGTGACCTTATATTGGAAATATATAATAGCTCCTCAGCGGCGAGTATCGCTTTGGCCCCTTAACGCGTCATCGGTGATCCCGTGCAACTGATCACACCCTCTCTTAGAATTCTGTCCTTTTGCTTCCCCCTGAGCTGTGGCCCGAACCCCAAGAGGGTGGCCTCGGGTATTAGTCGTTTAATTTAAGCTACTGGTTAAGAGCCTTCTGCGCTAGCCAAATGCTCGTTGCCTTCAATTCTTTTATTTTAATATTGTACAACTAAATTTCAAAATAATAGATTAGTAACTTGTTATTTATTTTAGGATTTAAGAAAATATATCTGATAAAACAGACAGCACGACGGACTTATTATTTTTTTGTAATTTTTATACCGTATTCGACTATGTTTATGTACTGCATTGTGAACTTGACAAGTACAAGTGTATGTTAATACCCAAGTGCTGAATAAATTACATTATTTCATTATAAATTTCATTTCATTATTATAGCTTGATATGTAGCCGTGCGTACGTAGTATCTGGTTTAGAGGACTGAAAAGTTATTGGTGTCTGATGGTACTTACCAACAGTACTCTGCTCCATGGGTGTGCCGGCTATGTTCCGCGTGGTAGTGGCTCTGTTCATCGCCTCCGAGATGGCCTCGCTAAACATCTCCGGCGTTATTACCGATCGCGATGCGCCTGACAAATTAATAACACATACTTTATATTATTCTTTTTTACCTTAAATCCTTTAATTCCATTGTAGCCAATTGAATATAAAAGGTTTTCACGTAGACTTTAAAATAGTGCTTGAAAATAGTCAGAGCCCCTAGCACGAGTTCCTGCAGTTTACTGTAGTAAGTAAACTGCAGGAATAGAGGCACAGAACATGTTGGTAGTAATATGGTTAACTAAATATAGATAATATTTTCTAGGTACATTAGGTATTTGGATATGCAGCTTATATTAGGTCTTTACCTATGAAATTGCCGTTCTGCAGTACTGGCCATTTCAAATCAAAATAATTTTTGTTTGGCTAAGAATTCTAATTTCAAATTAATTTTATTTTAAAAACATGGATTCTTTTTTCCAAAAGTAGTCATTTCTTTATTGATTAGTGTTACATTTTCATCGCATTTCAATCTTTTTCGTCATCATGGATACGTTAAAAATTCGAGTAATTATGGAATATGAGTACCGTCGTGGCAGCAACGCGGCACAAGCGGCACGCAACATCAACGACGTTTACGGAGCTAACACTACAAACCAACGCACCACCTGTTATTGGTTTGCTCGCTTCCGTTCTGGAAATTTCGACCTGAAAAATGAACCTCGCGGTCGTCCGAAGACTTTGGTCGACAATGACGAATTAAAGGCGGTTGTGGAAGCTGATGATACACAATCTACGGCTGAATTAGCAGCAGCTTTCGACGTTAGCGTCAAAACAATATTGGTCCATTTGCGTCAAATTGGCAAGGTAAAAAAGCTTGACAAATGGGTGCCCCACGAACTCAATGATCGCCAGCGCGAAGTACGCGTCGAGACGTGCCTTGCACTGCTCAACAGACACACAAATGAAGGAATTTTGAACCGCATTGTTACCTGCGATGAAAAATGGATTCTGTTTGATAACCGCAAGCGCTCAGCAAGTTGGTTGGATCCTGGTTCAGCACCTAAACAATGCCCTAAACGAAAACTTACCCCTAGAAAAGTGATGGTCACTGTTTGGTGGTCTAGCGCCGGTGTGATTCATCACAGCTTCTTACCAAACGGGGTGAGCATTACTGCAGATGTGTACTGTGAAGAACTGAGCACAATGATGGAGAAGCTGGCGCATCTCCAACCAGCATTGGTCAATCGCTCGTCTCCGCTGCTCCTGCACGACAACGCGCGACCTCATACTGCACAGCAGACGGTCTCCAAGTTGCAAGAACTGGGGTTGGAAGCTCTCCGTCATCCGCCCTACTCACCAGACCTTGCGCCTACAGACTACTACTTTTTCCAGAATTTGGATAACTTCTTGGCGGGAAAAAAATTCAATACCCGAGAGGCAGTACAAAATGCCTTTGAAGAATTTGTTGCCTCCCGTCCAGCTGATTTCTTTAAGAAGGGCATCAATAAACTGCCACTGCGATGGCAAAGATGCATTGATTGCATGGGTGATTACTTCGATTAATACAAATAAAAAAATTCATGAAAAAAATTCGTTTAAATTTTTTCATACAAAACGGCAATTTCATAGGTAAAGACCTATTATGAACACATTTCCTTATAACATTTATCATTCTAATATTTTAGTAACTTAGCTAGCGGGCTCTACCGGATAAGTCGCCGAACATCAATTTCTTAAACTGCGTTCAAATAAATAAAGGTTAAAAATTACTTAATCAATCGTTAAATCGGCTTCCATGAGCACATGTCATAAATGGTCCGGAATCGATTGTTAACGTTGAAGCCGATTTAACGATTGATCAAGTAATTTTTAACCTTTATTTATTTGAACGCCATTTATGAAATCGATGTTCTGCGACTTTGTCGGTAGAGCCCCAGTAGCTTAATTTAAGCGACAAAAACCTGAGGGCAGGTAATTTCCTTGATTTGTCTATGGAACTGTAGAACATGTTTTGATGGTATTTCAATAGCATTTTACACATTCAAAATAGGTAAGGAGATGCACAAGTCCGATTCACACAAGACTAGTTTTAAGACAAACTAAACTCGGTATAGTTATTTGTGGCTCGCCAACTGACTGCCAGTCGGTTAGCGAGAACTTGATGTACAGACGCCAGCACATCAACCAACCCCAATCTGTCAAATTTCCCCAATTGAAAGTGAACCTTATGCTTTTGTAATAAAGTTGAAAATCTATAAAAGAAATTTGACAGATTGGGGTAGCTGGATGTGCTGGCGTTTGTACAAGTATATTGTCTTAACTGCCGTGTCGAGTTAAACAACCAACGGTCGTCAGTAAAGAGGAACAGAAGAAAGTACCTAGTCCAGTGGGCGTGCCAGTCTCAGTTGCGGAGGAAGTAGTCCTGCTGGACTCGCCGGCTGACTGCAGCAGTCGCAGCAAGCTGTCCTGACTGCCTGCGCCGCGGCTGCTTGATGAGGATACAGCTTCCGTTGCCGCCTATGGAACAAAATGTTTCTAGTTTAATTACTTACACGGACCTAGGACCTTATTAGTTAAACCAACAAGTCAGTTTAATGTCCTCCTAGACGAATTTCGGCCACGGCGGCCAGTACCAGTAGAGATAAGCCATCTGCGCGGGACATATTATAGACCACAATGTGTGCAAAAACACAGGAGCACTTTCTGTTCCATCTTTCTCTCATGATCCGATGGGACGACTAGCGACACGACTGGAAAGAGGACAGGCTAATAACTGATGGAATAGGTAAACAGACGGTAATTATTAGAAAATCCCAAACTAGGATAGGAAGAATATTTTAAAAATTATAGTTTCAAAAATAAGACAACGTCCGCATTATGGAATTCAATCCCTGTGTCGCGGGGTACTTTAAAAACATAATAGACGGACACAAATTACATCCAGACTCAGAACAACTATTTATGGGTCTCACAAATAGTGGTCCAGCGCGGGAATCCGCGACACGAAGCGTCTTAGCCGCTGCGCCACACTTGTAAAGTAAGATATCATACTTATTTAAGTGAAAACTGCTTTAGGCGCGTTGAGCGCTATTTGGGTGAACAAAAAGCGTGAAACTCACGTCATAGTCACCGCACGCTTCCTATGAGCTATATGCATACTGTGCATACATGTACATACATATACCTTCGTACATACATATACCTACATTTTTTTTTAATAAATTTGTAAGTTATCGAGTTTAGTGATTTGTGTTATTTAATTCTTCCAAACCACACCTCATACGCTTCAAGATGACGAAACTGTTTCTGATAAAAGAAGCCCTTAAGTAATATATCGGCTGTAAAAGAATGAGACCAGTATTGCCGATTATATTTTTTTTTCTTTAAATACATAGAAAACATTCATGACTTAGAAACAAATATTCGTGCTCATCACACAAATATTTGCACTCACCGTGATTCGAACCCAGGGCCACCAGCTTCGTAGGCAGGAGCACTACCAACTAGGCTACGGTGACCGTCAAAATAATAGTAATAAATAGAGACAAGCAACTTATACCGAATCCATCATGAGACTGAGCAAAAACCAACGATTTTTTTATCGCAGTGCGTGCACTGTGCTTTTTGAGATATTTTACAGCGCGATTCTAAAATCGTGTCGCAAGAAGTAAAATCGTGGTGCGCGCTTGGCACAAGAGAGATATAGAGAATTAATCTTTAGGGTTCTAAGATATCGCTCCGGCTTCTTAAACAATCCCTGTATGGGGGACTCGTATCGAGCGACTTGACAACTTATCGCAAAGCAGATATTCAGTTGGTAAATTAAACTAATCATAAGTTTTTAGGAAAGTAAAATGCCAAATGAATAGCACGTACCTGCAAGGCAGCAGCGAACTGCTCATGGGTGATGGGATTTCTCTCCCCCTCTTCGTTTTCTTCTTCGTCCGCATCCTCGTCTTCTGACAACGCTTCCAATGAATAAGCGAAGCCTGATGTTGGAACTGTAAGAATTTTGAAGAAGATTTTTTTTAAATATATCTATTTTATGTGCGATAGTGTGCGTATCTAATATATTTAACTAGCTGTGCCGCGCGGTTTCACCCGCGTTAAACTTTATTAATTATAGCCTATGTTTACCAGGGTGTCAGCTTAACTCCATACCAAATTTTATTAAAATTGATCCAGCCGTTTAGATGTGAAGAAGTAACAAACACACTCACAAACTTTCGCCTTTATAATATTAGTGTGATAACTAACTTGGAAGTATAAATCCTTCATTTTGTCCCCATTCTCTGTGTGAACACAACAGAATAAGTCTGTATCATTAACCACAAGGTTGAACGTACGAAAACAGTTACGTGAGCATAGCCAAGTGATGCGACGCGTGCGCCGTTATGTAAAAAAGCTGGCTTTAAAGACAAGTCTTCATTCTTACATTAGATTTTTTTTAAAGACTCATACTAGTTCTTTGAACTTAAAAACGTTTTAAAGGCTTTTATCCGATGCAATCGCATCAAATTGTAGGTAACCCCTATCTGTGAATGTTGTGGTAGGATATTTCTAATATTTTAACAATTAGTCATTTTCATATTTATTTATATTATTATGTATTATCATTATTATGTCTGTTTCAGTGTCATAACACACTCAGCAAGATACACAATTAGTGATATCAATGTAGTGTCGTTAAAATTGAATTTAAGTATTTCACGTTTTCCCATTTCAAAATCTGACGCAGAATTGTCGACATCGGCACTAATTGCCATTAAAAAAAAAAGAAGAAGAAATATAATATTTAAGAATCAGAGGTGTTCAACGGTTACGTAATTAACTGTTGGGTTAGCTTATATTGATCCCGGTGCGTTCGACTGGAGATCCCGGAATCCCTTCACCATGTGCTGAGGGTGGCCACCGTGGGGTTTAGCCGGTTTGAGTATGGCATGCCTCCCTGCCCAACCTTGAGCAAGATTTCCTTATTCTAAAAAAACTGGCCAAGTGCGAGTCGGGCTCGCACATGAAGGGTTCCGTAGCAGCAAGTATTTCAGTTGATTAAATGAAAGCAAATTGCGGTTTATAACGTATTAAAAAAACTACTTGCTAGATCTCGTTCAAACCAATTTTCGTTGTTAGTTTCTATGGTAATGTACATCATATTTTTTTTTTAGTTTTATCATTTTCTTATTTTAGAAGTTACAGGGGGGGACTCATTTTACCACTTTGGAAGTGTTTCTCGCGCAAACTATTCAGTTAAGACAAAAATGATATTAGAAACCTCAATATGATTTTTAAAGACCTATCCATAGACACTCCACATGTATGGGTACGATAAAAAAAATTGAGTTTCAGTTCTATGTATGGCGACCCCCCAAAATTATTATTCTTTTTCTATTTTTGTGTAAAAATCTTAATGCGGTTCACAGAATACACCTACTTACCAAGTTTCAGCAATACAGCTCTTATAGTTTCGGAAAAAAGTGGCTGTGACATACGGACGGACAGACAGACAGACGTGACGAATCTATAAGGGTTCCGTTTTTGCCATTTGGCTACAGAACCCTAAAAAGTAAGGTTATATTAAAAAAGCATACCACTTTCAGTAGATGACGTTGTGTTGGAGCGCGAGCGCACCAGGCGCGTGAGGTGGCGCAGCGCGGCCGGCAGCTCCGGGTGCGCGTTGGCGCCGCGCCGCATGGTATGCGTATTGGCGCCCAGCGCCGCTAACAGTTCCACTTCATGTAAAATCGATAGTGCCACGCAATCTTCTCCGATAGATGGCGCCTGCTCTATGATTTCCGCCATTGCTGATTCTTCATTTAATAGCTGAAAAATTAACAATATATTCTCCTAATGATGATGAAATGAATAAAAACTGTTTTTAATATATATTGTTTTAATTCTACTATATACAAATACCCCGAATATGTAGTAAGTAATATAGTTAACTACACATGATTGGGTCTAGGTACGTCTAGATTTAGATTTTCAGTTTATATGTAATCACTAACACTCTTATTTAAAATAATTCCGTGATCCGCCGCTTAACCATGTCTCAGCTAAACCCTGCTCAACCACTTAAACCCCGCTCAACTATTTCTTTATTTAAAAACCCTACTTAAAGGTTTCTCAGCTAAGAAACGTCATTTTATTTTACACTGTCAACATTTATGGGACTGGTATAAAGCTTGACCAAAATTAATCGACTAAATCGGATTTTGTATCAAAACTTTATGATTTTTGCTCTATGGTAGGCATGGAATGATAGATTTATGATCGTAACAGTGCATTTTCAAGGACTATTGATTTTCTTCGGTGGATTTTGAAGTTTGTGATAAGAATCCAACTGGCATTCAGTATTTATTTAAAAATTAAAATGGTTAGTAACTTCAATAAAACCTCCATTCACAAACAAACGTCAAACAAAACGTCAGCTGATGCAAATAAAATCCACCATATTTGAGAAAGGTTTAAACCAGGGGCCGACGTGGTTTAAATTTTGACATGGCTTAACCGCGGGTCAAAGTTAAATCGTGTTTTTAAATGAAAAAATAGTTAAACCGTTGTTAAGCGGCCGGTTGTACTTATATAAATGGCTACATAATTGGTAGGTGACAGTAATCACCATTAGCTTTCAAACAAAAATGTATACATTATTTGTTATTACACAAAGACACTTAGGGGAGGGCAATCAAGTGTCCAAGGTATCCGACCATCTGGGATATATATATATATATATATATATATATATATATCTAAGTTTAATGTCAATCCAGACAAAAACAAAACAACACAAAAAAGTGCTTTTCTTTTCAACTAGTATATTGACTGTTTTCTAACCTGCATTGCTCTAGTCCACCCCGGAGCATTAGGGGTACACCCTAAAGTCCTCAGCGATGAATTAAGTTGTTGTAGCTCCGCATCAGTATAAGTTGGCGGAGGTGTAGCAGCAGTCGCCACTTTCTTCTTAACAACGTGTACCATTTCCCCGCTTTTAACACCACTGTCTTGTAGCGTGTAGTCATCTTTTAGGATTTTCCCGTGATGTATTAATTCTATAAGAAATGTAAAATGTTATGTAAGCAAATGAGGGTAGAACTAAGGCCCAAGACCGTCAGTTTACTGTGTTACCAAGACACCGGGTACCTACAGGCAACTTTAATCTAGGCTGTAGCGTTGTGTATTTATTGCCAGAAAAATCATGTTAGCAATTCAATTAACCCTACCTGGGAAATTAACCTAGGACCTCATTAGTTAAACTAATAAGTTAGTTTAATAACTGATGGATTAGGTACGATAAGAAGAAGACAGACATTTTTATTAGTATTTCACAAACTACTTATTTTTAATTTGTTCAGTTTCATGAGTAGAGAGCACTCCTTAAGTTACGTAACTATATATGTTACACCTTGTACCTATATAAACCGAAAAAACAAACTGACAGGCAGAGAGCGTGATCATTGCTTAAAAATCCATGCATTACCTATAAAGCATGTCAAAGACCTAACAAATACCCCAGTATAAGAATGGACAGTACGGAAAATACCTACAAACGGTCGAAACGGCGCACTCACACAAACATGCGCATCGACAAGACATCTAAGCGGTTTTCGCGGTGCTGACTGTAGTGAGTGTCGCGTCAAAACGAGTGGTCGCGTATAAGTTTAATCCCGCAATCTTTTAAAAATTTACGTGCGTATGCGTAGTATACAGCTTTTTAATTTGGCTTTATCAAAACGAGAGCTTTCGTATTTTAACCATCCTACTGATTTTTAAAACAAATATGTTTTAATAAAAAATAATAATAGGTATCAAGAACATAAAAAGTCACAATCCTACAGCTTCAATAGAGTGTAGGTAATTATTCCATCAACTAGGCTAAGTAACCTTTTTTTTTTTTTTTGATAAGGCAGGGGGAATGCCTTTGCATGCCACCCGCAAAAAGTGTCTGCGGGTGGGTATGTCGGACTTGCACCGACTAAACCTACCTGCCGTGGACTTCTCTTGGCGCCTGATGGGGGAGTCCCGGGAACGCGGGTATGCTGCTCCGGTACCCCCCTTTTGCGCCATGGCCCAGATGGTCGGGGCACGTACCCGGGGAGGGCTCCTTTGGATTGCCCTCCCCTATTGCCGACTCCTGCCAGTACGGCACAGCGACTGCGCCACAAACAGATCGCTGTCATCCCGGAGCCGCTTGTACGTGGCGACAGTAGAGGACACTTCTCACACTGCCGCCGCGGCCCCGCGGGGAGTTGGGCTAACGGCTGCCGCCGCCATCCCGACGCCTCCTCCGCCTACGAGCGGGATCGGCTCGTTCCCGATCCCGTTCGGCGGCCTCCTTCTGCAGCAAAACTGCCTCACAGAAGGAGACCACGGCGTCCCATTTGGTGGAGTCACCAGCCAGCATCGCATACACGACTGCTGGCGGCGAAAGATCCCGTCCGATCTCAGCGACCAGGAATCGTCTCTCGGCCTCCCAGGCCGGGCACTTCTCCAGCGTATGCTGGGCAGAGTCCAGGCCGCTCCCGCAATGGTGACAATGTGTCGTCACTTCTCGGCCGATCCGGCACAGATACTCAACGAAACACCCGTGTCCGGTGAGTATCTGAGTCAGTCTGTAGGTGACGTAACCGCCCTTCCTTCCCACCCAGGCCTCGAGGTGAGGCAGGATAGCACCGACGGCACGTTGGCGCGCGTTCAGGCGCAACTCAAGGCGTGGGCGCCATTGTGTTAGTACGCGCCGGTGTACAACCCGCCTATAGGCAACGAGCGTCTGCTCTGGCGCCTCACCGCTCCACTAAGGTATAATTTCTTAAAAAGTTGCCCAAAAATATTTATTTGCTTTAATTAGTTAAAAAGGTGTATTTGAAAAGAAATAAACATTAATTTAGTGATTTAGAGTATTTATTGAAAAAATATGTATATTTTTTGGATTTTTTTAAAATATGCATTCTAAAAAAATATTTTCTTATTTATTTATTGATTTGATTGTTATTGATTTGTGACATAAGCTTAAATATAAATTTTAGACATAGAATAATTTCCGTCATTAGACTTCGTCATCAATGTCGTTTTCGTGACTACAATCGTCATAATGTGTTTCATCTTATCGGTTTCCCTCTATTACATCATACGTTTCATTTAAGTTTTCAGAAGCTAATAGCTCTTAAGCTTCTGACGTCAGGGGTTTTCTTTTTCTGTGTTTCACTAATCGTAAACAAGAAAGAAACGGATCTGAGGAAAGCAATACTCTGCACAGTACATCGTAATTGCAATCTTCTCTTGTAAATTTGCGAGCGAAATTTAGTCTATATTGCCGGAAGTGTTTATTCCTGGCCTCCGCTGCTTCCTCAGACAGCTGACCAATTGGAAGAATAGCGTGTTCGATCACTGAACGACCGTGTATTAAAATTTTGTGAACTGTGGGAGACATCGGAAGCCAGGAATACAGAGAAACGTATAATTCGGCTGTTACATAAGTATAGGCCGCAAATTTATCTACATCAACAGGGAGACCACATGATATAACTTGTAGGATAGTTGCAAACCTTTTGATTATATTGATATCAACATGCAGTATTTCTGCAGATACTTCGGTCGTATCAAAAAATCTCCGTGACGTATTTCCCTTATTACAATTGCCGTAGTCTGGTTTGGCAAAGTCAACTCTTAATCCTAGGCGTTCTTTGAATTTTTGCTGTATTTCTTTCTTCCTGTCTTTAACTATTCTTTTTTCTTCTTGACCTCGTACTTGCCATTTGTTTAACGGTAATTTAAAAGAAAGGTGGAGAAGAAATTCAAAGAACTTTATACGTGCATGCAATATACAGAGTCCAAAACTTTCAACCAGCTAGAGCGAAGGCCTGAAGAAAAAACTCGATTGTTTTTATCTATATTTTTTATCGGTGACAGTTTTATAACGTCAAATAATTCAGTTCTAGTATAAATTTTCATTCCTGGAAGGTAGAAAATTAAATAAGTCGCTTAAAACTTTTTTTTACATAAAAGCGATTTTTCACCGATTGTCTTAAAATGGGTTATAATAAACGGATTAGCAAAAATTAGCAATATTTTATTTTAGGACCATATAGTTGACAATTAAACCTATAGAATGACATTAAATTTATAGCCGCACTTTGCCGTACTCATAAACATACCTTCGAGAATGTTGATAATACGTTTATTTTTAGTCTTCAAAACAGGCAAGTAATACATTTATATATCTGGGCCAAATGTAAGATAATGAATGTTACAACATATTAATACAACACTTCTTACCTTCATTCCCACTATCCATTATTCAAACAAATCGGTTTCAAACAAAAATAAGCGAAGAACAAATCATAAAGATTAAATTAATTTTATGCGTAAACAAGTAACAGTATCAACCGCATACAATATTGAACTTTACTGAGATATTACTAATAAATAAAGTGACAATACGTATATTTGAGGGTAGTTTCATATGAAGAATTTATCTGGCTATCAATTGGTGTGAATATCTAAGTGGTTTCGTCATTTTTCAAGTTTGGACTTATGGGCACCTTTTTAAGAAATTATACCTATGTGCGCTCTCCCGGCGTACGCGGATTTCGGTGTAAACCGTCGCGTCGACTGCCGCCAGGAGATCAAACGGCGGGAGGCGCGCAGGTAGGAGTGTCGCCGCCTCAAAGGATACCGTACGGTATCCTCGTGCGATCCGTATGCCCACCACACGCTGCAGGCTGTTCAAGATAGCTCTGCAGCGGGAGGCGCCCGTCAGGCGTTCAGACCAGACGGGCGCCCCATAAAGGACCATGGATCGCAAGACACCTCCGCAGAGGCGGCGAACTTCTTCCCTGGGACCCCCGAGGTTCGGCAAAAGCCGGTGCAACGCCCCGGTTACCCGGCGCACTCGGGGGGCCAGACGCTC
The DNA here is from genome assembly GCA_951640165.1 of Pseudoips prasinana. Lineage (NCBI taxonomy): Eukaryota > Metazoa > Arthropoda > Insecta > Lepidoptera > Nolidae > Pseudoips > Pseudoips prasinana. The sequence continues at coordinate 26,291,693 of OX621248.1, forward strand.
GAAGTGCTCCTCGAAGCCCCATCGGCTGTCTAGGGTGAGGCCCAGGTACTTCAAGTACCGCCCCACCCTGACCTCTGCGTCACCTACACGCATCGACATACTGGGTGGTTCCTCCCTACGGCATAAGCCGTGGAACCATAGCGCCTCGGTCTTGCGAGGCGCTACCCGAAGGCCCAGTCTCATTATGGGCGCGACGACACATGCGGCACCGAGTTCGGCGAGCCGTACCGCCCGCTGGAATCTTACTTCCCGGGCTATGACGAGCGCGTCGTCCGCATAGCAGACGGCGCTCACCCTGGGAGGGAGGCTTAACCGCAGGACAGCATCGTACGCGAGGCTCCATAGCAGAGGTCCCAACACGGACCTCTGAGGAACACCGCAGGAGAGCTCCCTCTGGACTCAGTCCTGTTCCGACCGACGAATTTAATCGTCCTGTCGCGCAAATAGGTATGCCCCGTCTATACCACGGAGATAGGGAGGCACGTTATGATGGACCAGTGCCTCCCGTATCGCCCGCCAGGGGACGGAGTTGAAGGCGTTGACGATGTCTAAGTTCAACGCCAACGCCCGGCATCCCATCCGGGCCAGGGGCGGTGTTTCGGGCCGCAAGTCGCCGTACTGCTCGGTCCAACTCCCCCTCCGTCACCTCCAACTGGTCGTCCCAATCGTGGTACGACGGTCACGGAGGCTTAGTAACCTTACTGTCCATATTTATACTGTGCAAATACTTTACATGAATATCCATTCCAAACGTTTTAGAATTGCTAAGAAAAATTTAACTAGGTACGCCCAATTAGAGGGACGCCTTAATAATTCACAATGAGGTCATCCAGACCTGCTCATACTACAGAATTAATAATAATTAGGTATAAAATAAACGAGCCGTTTGGGCTGGAAGGTTCTCGAGTGGACCGATGATCTTGTGCGGGTCGCTGGAAACTGCTGGATGCAAATAGCGCAAGACCGGCAATTATGGAGATCTTTGGGGGAGGCCTTTTTCCAGCAGTGGATGTCTTTCGGCTGATATGATGATGAGGTATAAAATATAGCTAGCTAGCTAACTATAAACTAAAGTAATTAATGGCAAGAAATATTTTGATGAAATAATAAAGCTGTAGATCATACCCAGGGAAGTTGACGGGACATTTGTCTTCTTTTCCGCTTCAGATTTGAGATTATCCACAGTGTTATCCAGGGGAAAGTTTTCCAGTTTATAACGCTCTATGGGTCCTGGTTTAATCTTAATGCCAAGGAATATACAAGGCTGGTTCTCCATGACTAGAAAGAAAAACATAATCCTATTAATATTATAAACGTGAAAGTTTGTAAGTATGGGTGGATGGATGTTTATTAGTCTTTCACGTAAAAACTGCTGAATGGATTTTAATGAAACTTTACAATAATATAGATTATACATCAGAATAATACATAGGCAACAATTTACAAAGATATTGTGTGAATTGTACAAAATATGACGATAAGTGTCAAATAAGTATGAAAAAATCGACCATCTGGGAGTTATTCCGGCGTGCACTGCCAAAACCGCTAGAGGTACACATCCTACTAATATTATAAATGCGAAAGTTTCTGAGTATAGATGTATGGATGTATGTTTGTTACTCTTTGACGCCAAAACTACTTTAACGCGGGTGAAACCGCAGGGCATTGCTAGTATGAACATATTTACATTAAGGTTATTTAGTGCAATCTGTAAAATAAATACAAATATAATTATTGTATAGGTAACTTAATCCATTTAACCTCTCAAGGTGCCAAGATATGGCAGTGGTCATTGTTTTATATCTACAATGATTTTTTTTATTGTATCTAGAATGACAGTCATTTGTTATGCTGAGTGAATTAAATATAACTTAAATTCTTTTCATGGTTTTTTTTATTTAGAAGACCTACAACACTTAACGTCATTGAAGGTACACAAGTAATGAAGCTACCTTGCCATGAATGTTTGTGTCATAATGATGACATGTCTTTTATATATATTTACCAACCCAAATTTCTTTAACGCGAAGCTGGGCAAACGATTCGGTAATGAGCTAAGAGTGGGGCAATTTTGAGCTGGAGACCGGAACCCCCGGGGCCAAATGTTGGCCGCCTTCATGTAGAAGGAGGGACTCTTTATGATGAATTCCTTCTTCAGGAAGCCGGATCACCGCAAATGGACCTGGATGAGTCCCGATGGTAAAACTAAAAATGAGATAGACTTTATCTTGTCGACGAGACGACAGATGTTCAATGATGTTTTGAATAGAATTCCGTGATGAATGCGGTTAAAACCGGGAGCGATCACAGACTGGTCAGAGGCTCATTGAACATTAATGTCAAACCTTTATTTATCCACTTCCAAAACCCCGAGCCATTTCATCTCGAATTGCAAAACCGTTTCGAATGCCTAGCAGACTGCGAGGAAGTGGACTCATTCTATGACAGGCTCGTAGAAGCTGTCCATACGGCTGGGTCTAAGGTCTTCAAGGCCCGTCGTACAAACAGAAGTAAAAAGATCTCTGACTTTACCCTGCAACTTATGGAAGATAGACGGAAAATGGTTCTGGCATCCTCTGATGATGCTACCAGATATCGGCAGATCTCAAAGTCACGACACGCGTCATCTTAATACAATTAGTATTAAAGAGGCCATCGAGCGAAACAAAGGCTCTAAAGAGTTCGCAAGAGATCTGTCTGTTGGACAGAGCCAACTGACGAAGCTGAAGACTGAGGATGGTAGAATCGTCACGTCTAAACCTGAGTTGCTGGGAGAGATCGAGAAGTTCTACGGACAGTTATACAACGTGTAACAGAAAGAGTGAACGTAACTTAAGGGGCATATACGGTCTCCTTAAGCCTACCTATACACAAAATCTCATACCGAAATACCATCATTTTAATCTTGATCGTAAAATAATATACCATTCAATATATCGACAAGTATTTTTATCGATATAACGAACATCCGTACTAACACAGCACAGCTGATTCTGATTTACGCTAGAAATTGTTTGACATACCTCTGTGTTTCAATGCACGCCTGGTAGTTTGAATCCGATTGCACTCACTACACATATTTTGTTTTATTTTCGAGTTATGTTTTTATTTATAGCACTGCTGAATAGCTATTGGATACTTTAGATCGTATAAGTACGTGATACACAAACACATTACGAGATCCTTTTTATAGTTTAACTTCTAGTTGAAGTTGTTTTCAGTACTGATGGAAGAATTTCATTATTTCACGTTCACTAAAATCTGCACCGACAGCTTAACTCTAAGACTTGCCACTCCACACAGACCGATAATTCGTACTCGTCGGACGAGAGTACGACCGCGATCGCGTCGCGACCTCCAACGCCCTCCATGACCCTTAGTTTGCATATCGTACCGATAAAAAGCCCCCCTCAACGCGGACGGGGGGCCGCGTCATGTCATTAACGTAGAGCGAAAGTTGCACAAAACTCCCTAAAATGATGATCTCTGCCCTCTCCCCGCCAGTAATCGCCCAGAGTCGAGGTTCGAACCCCACAGGGGGTGCCCTCCGGCGCGGGTTACTTAATTTCTAGACGGCTCGAGCCCTCTGCTCGCCTCTATAGTCCGGTGAAGCAGTGAAAGCCTCCTAGGCTAACTGTAGCGTCATGTTAAAAAAAAAAAAAAAAAAAAAAAAAAAATCTCAGACTTGCCAACTAACACGAGTCTCTCTCATGTACAACATATTCATAGAATCGTAAAGCTTTCATGTTTCTTAGTTATAAAGAGGCCTCCATCGCGACACTGTACCCTTCACGACATAGGTTCCTCGTAATTAAACAGCCTTAAATTCTGTGACCTATGAATCCTCATCATCACAAAGTGCACGTCTGAGGCTATTCTTTCATAGATGAATGCACGAAATTTTCAAAATTATTACGATCACTAAACGACATAGTTAAGGATTTCGCGGAACACTTTACTCATTACTAAACGACATTTTAGACGATTTAGTAACTAAACACGACCTAAATAGACAGCAGTTTACGAACAACTGATGATTTTAATATTTTTATTAAATAAATGAAATTGCACAATATTTGATGAATTTGGCGGCTTTCTTCGAACGCGGCCCCTTTGGCGGCGTCTTTGAGTCCACTCAAAAGAGCCGCCTAGGTATCGACGACGCGCGCGGCTCGCTAACATGAATATTAAAAGATATTTAACCGTTTATTATTTACCTACATCAACTCTTTGATTTTGCCGCCATATTAGTGTAGCTTTGGATATAATCAGGACGGAATTTGAAATGTCCCCTACTGTTCATATGAGCCTAGTACATTATTCATATTTTTTATTTGTATGTATTGTATGAATGATTAATATGTCGTAACCTTTAAAATTTAGAGTGTATCACTCTAAATTTTAAAGGTGGAATTGAAAGTGCCCCTGCACTTTCTATTCCATCACTCTCATGATCCGATGGGACCACTAGCGATACGACCGGAAAGAGGTCAGGCACAGGAACGACGGCTTTACGTGCTCTCCGAGGCATGGGGGTGTAATATCGTCAACTCCCAGACTTCGGGCTGATACTGAGAAATTTCTTTTTACGAAAAAATCCCATAATCACTTTTTGGCCCGACCCGGGAATTGAACCCAGGACTTCATTATCTTCGTCCATCTGCGGTCTAAGGAGATTGGCGGCCATCTGTGAAGACTATGCTAAGCTTCACGGACTGGTCTATAATGACAAAAAAAGTGTGGTCATGGTCTTTCAGGCCGGTGGTCAGTGTCCAGGCTCTGTGCCGCCAGTTAAATTGAATGGTGTGCCTCTTGATAGAGTGTCTACAGTGAAATATCTAGGACATATTTTGACCGCCGACCTGAAGGATGATGCCGATATTGAAAGAGAGCGAAGGGCGCTGTCGGTTAGAGCTAACATGATAGCTCGCAGGTTTGCACGATGTTCTACAGATGTGAAGAAAACTCTATTCCGTGCATACTGCACCTCCTTCTATACCTGCAGCCTGTGGGCAAACTATGTTCAAAAATCGTACAGTGCCCTTCGTGTACAATACAATAACGCGTTCCGAGTGTTGGTGGGGCTGCCCCGGTATTGCAGCGCATCAGGGATGTTTGCTGAAGGCCGTGTAGATTGTTTTTATGCAACGATGCGAAAAAGATGTGCATCCATGGTGCGCCGTGTGCGGGACAGTCCCAACACTATTCTTAAATGTATAGCCAGTAGACTAGACTGCTTGTATGTGGGCCGCTGCTGTAAGTTGTCAACGTCCGTAATTATTTTATAGCAGGGGTACGCATGTGAGGGGTCGCTCGATGTGCAAATAGATGTATTGGTCTGTGTACTACATATGTGTTTTAGAATTACTAACATAGGTTTTTACTAACAAAATGAGTCCTGTTACTTTACCAAATAAATTATTCATTCATTCAAATTATTCATTCATTCATTATTCCCATAATCACTTTTTGGCCCGACCCGGAATTTGAACCCAGGACTTTATTATCTGCAGTTGAACACGCTACCGCTAGACCAATGAGTTATACACGAACACATTCAAATGGCGCGGCGCGCGGTGGCGGCGTCTTTGAGTCTCTCAAAGATGCCGCCACGCGCGGGGCCCGCTTTGATGAATATTAATAAATATTTAACCATTTATTATTTACCTACATCAATCCTTTGTATTCGCCGCCGTATTAGAGTTCCTTGCGACAAAATCAGGACGGAATTCGAAATGTCCCCTAATGTTCATATGAGCCTAGTACATTATTCATATTTTTCGTAATTTATCAGTAGTCGTACCGCGTGTGTTTATCTGGTTAGTTTGTATAAAAAATTAAGTACCTATTCGTTTCCGGCCAGATTAAATTCACATACTGAAAGAAACATTTAATATTCTTACTATTTAACACACAAAAAAATATCTGCAGTTACATAAGTCAATTAAATTATTTATTTCTCCTAGATCCAACATCTTGCGGAATATCAATTTAAATTAAATTAAGTGATTTTTCCTAGTTATCAAATTTGTATGAATTATTAAAATGTCGTTACTTTAAAAATTAGAGCAAAAATTCAGTTAAATATTTGATTGAATCTTAAAATAAACACGTGTAATAAATTATGTGACTGTACAGAACCACACTTTTTATTTACAGTCTAAGTAGTAGGTACCCAAAGAGTTCGCGGTAAGGTTCATTACCATTGCGGCTGAGTTTTTAGTGTTGTTCATAATGTCGGTAATCTTACTTGTTGATTTAGGTTGTCGATACAAAAATAAATTACTAGTTGAATAAAAAATGATTATTTCTGTTTGAAGTTTCGTCCATAGGTAGCCGTCCTGATACCCTATAACCCCCTTAAGTTACGTTCACACTTTCTGTTACACGTTGTATAAGACAACACAGCCACCTGTCAAAAGTCATGCCTCAGATTCCAGAGCACGACTTACCCGACATTACACCGAAGACATCCCGGGCGTCAGCCTGTACGAGATTAGAATGGCTCTCAGACAACTCAAGAACAACAAGACGCCTGGTGATGATGGAGGTAACTCCATCATCACCAGGCGGGTACACCAATCCTACGGGCCCTTCACAAGTTATTTAACTCCGTCATACTAGATGGTCTAGCGCCACAAGCATGGCAGAGAACTGTGGTGAATTATAGACCCATCACACTGTTGAGCCATGTTTACAAGTTGTTTTCAAGGGTCGTTACGAACCGTCTCGCGCGCAGGTTTGACGACTTCCAGCCTCCCGAACAAGCCGGTTTCCGAAAAGGCTTTAGCACCATAGACCACATACATACGCTGCGGCAAGTTATACAGAAGACCGAAGAGTATAACCAGCCACTGTGCTTAGCGTTTGTGGACTATGAGAAAGCCTTTGATTCTATCGAAACATGGGCCGTGCTGAGGTGTCTCATAAGGTGCCAAATAGACTACCGGTATATCGAGGTAATAAAGTGTTTCTATGAAAACGCCACTATGTCAGTGCGACTCCAGGACCAGAACTCGAAACCTATCCACTTGCAGCGAGGTGTGAGACAGGAAGATGTTATATCTCCGAAACTGTTCACCGCTGCATTGGAAGATGTCTTCAAGTTTCTGAACTGGAAAGGCTTTGGCATCAATATCAATGGCGAGTATATCACTCACCTTCGATTTGCCGATGATATAGTAGTCATGGCTGAGACCATGGAAGACCTCGGTACAATGCTCGATGACCTTAGCAGAGTCTCTCAACAAGTGGGTCTGAAAATGAACATGGATAAGACCAAAATCATGTCAAACATCCATGTTGCACCCTCTCATTGAAAGTTGGTGACTCTGCACTCGAAGTTGTAGAGAACTATATTTACCTAGGACAGACCATCCAACTAGGTAGATCCAACTTCGAGAGGGAGGTCAATCGTAGAATTCAACTCGGCTGGGCAGCGTTCGGGAAGCTAAAATAACCAATTTTCACATTTCTAAAGCCCAATTAAAATATTAGTACTGTAATAATCTTCACAGGATATTATTAATATGGCACCAATCACTGACAAAAGAGTAGAAAACAACAACCACATTATGATATAAGAGGGCACCTGTTATTTTTGTCACATTAGGTTTATTACATCTCACAGAGTATCATCATCATCATCATTACAGCTAAATAAGTCCACAGCTGGACAAGCCTCCCTCAAGAATCGTCTTGGGGGGATATGCCATTATCGCCACGCTTGGCAGGCGGGTTGGCGATCGCAGTAAGATGGTCATAGTAATCAGAAGGAAGCTGCTGCCCATCCTCTGGTAGATATTCCCTCGGGTCGACTTCTACGCCCCCCACGGGATGAGATGGGGTGATGATATTCTGATTCTGATATTTGTCGCCGTCACCACACAGCAGAGTACACACAGAGTATACACAATTTGAATTTCGGGATTGTGGGACCTTTGCAATGAAAAACTGCTTTCCATAATAGGCAACATCTCAACTTTTGATAAATATACAACCAATCTTTGGATCAACAACACCAGTAGATGGTGGAATAGAAACAAAGAAAGAAAGAAACAAATTTTTATTTTCATAAAGTACGGAAAATACATTCGGTTTTAAAAAACAAACATTCAATTTTATACATTATTAATTTTATTCGTACTGGTATGAAAAATAACTGATGATTGTCTATCAATCACTTTTCTGTGCCAGGTTTCTATCATTTTACTTTACCGAACAACTCTCATATAAATTTACCATCAATTTCCAGAATAAATTATAATTATTTTTACAATAAATTAAAACATGAATTAGTTGGTGTTTTGTTATTTTCATAAGCTGTCATCACCCACAGCATACACACTTAAGTGTGTGTGGGTACACACACTTACAATAGGTTAGTTACTTTTTATTTACCCTCCAAAATATTCAGTAGAAATAATGTATTTACAACATTTAACATAATTAACGCACATCTTGAAAATAAAATTTATATCATTTTTAATATAGGTAATATTATGATTCCAAAATAATTAAAACTACGACAATTATTGTCATATAGGGTTAATATGACACATACAGTCAAAATAATTGAAATGGACCTTAAGTCAAAGTAATAAGACTTTTAAATTGTTTTATTTGTATTCATACACACATATTATTTGTATTCATAGTGATAGATCACTCAATACAAAATAAAGAAAAATAAACTATTTTTCCAAGAAACTAATTTAGTAAATAATAATGCATATACATGTTAAATAAAAAATTCAGTGTATGTATTATGATTACAACATAATATTCTAATTGGGGTGTTTGGGGGTGTGCGTTAATTATGTTACATGTTGTATAGTAAAACAAAATTTGCCAGGTCAGCTAGTATAATATTATACCTAGCTGTGTCCTGCAGTTTTACCAATGTAAACTTTATAAATAACTACCTGTGTTATTTAGATATCATTATCAAAAAGTAGTTTTTATGTAAAAGAGCAACAAACATCCACACATCCATACTCACAAACTTTCACATTTATAATATTAGTAGGATGTGTACCTCTAGCGGTTTTGGCAGTGCACGCCCGAATAACTCACAGATGGTAGATTTTTTCATACTTATTTGATACTTATCGTCATATTTTGGACAATTCACACAATATCTTTATAAATTGTTGCCTATGTTTGCAATATCTTTATAAATTGTGTATTATTCTGATGTATAATCTATATTATTGTTAAGTTTCATTAAAATCCATTCAGCAGTTTTTACGTGAAAGAGTAACAAACATCCATCCACACATACTTAGAAAGTAGGATTATATAGTACAGAATATCAATTTTTACTCAACATTGGCAAAATCAGGGATAGCATGCAATGCCAATAAATTAATTAGATCAAATTTATTTGGAAATAAACTTTGTATCTACATATTTTGTATTATATATGTATGTGACTCAGGTAAAATTGGCCAGTTGAAAGTCAAAATCTATATTTAGTATGTGTATTACAAATAAAGAACATAATAATATTAAAACTATCAGAGAGAACTATAGAGCATAATCAAATGTAAGTGTAATAGAGAGTACAATCTATATTCTTTATTCAGTTATTATCTTCATTTACTAACATATCATTAACATTATAATCCTGCATACCATGTGTAGCCATTACATGACACTGGCAAAATTGCTGAGAGTAACAGCAGGTTGATTTAAAGGTAAATATCTCAAATCAAGTTGCCTTCATACGTAAGTGAATGTAGGGGGGAGGGACGGAGGGGGCTACCCCCCCTGTTCCATCCCCACCCCTGCGGAACCCCATGGTTATGAAGATATCCATGGTTATAGTATAGTTAAAATCTCGCTGCAGACTCGGACATAAATCATTCACTCTCTTTCCCACTCACGGGCCTTATGGGCAGGCCACGCCCACACGTAGTTCTGGGCATTACTGCAGTCGATGAGTGATATTGATAGTTTTATATATTTATAAATGGGTGATAGAAATAAATACACATATTTTTTTTAATTTATTACCAAATTTAACACAAGGTCATCTAATGCAGTTCACTGGAGAAGGCTTGCAGATTGATTCTCACGGAACGCTTGGCACTCCATTTTTGCACTCTTGCTTAATAGTGTCTACCGTTCTTAAACTCACATTACACATTGCTGCAGTAAGGTCACGGGGCGACAGAAATTAATAGTCTTCAAAGTTTCAGGATCTTCTTTTATATTTTCAGAAAATTCAAGACATTGTTTATAACAATTGAACAGCAATGTTGTCGCCAACAGGTAAAACGTTACTTTGAAAAGCTATTGTGACACTCTTGTAATCCAAAATAGGAATGATCTAAATTATTTTTGTAGCCATTTATATATACTTAATAGCACGGCGCAACTGAACCCCCCTGACTACTGAATATTAATTTATTTAATGCCATTTCTCGTTATTCATGCACAAATTCGTCAAGTGGGAAAGAATATTCTATACGGTATTTTTAAAGATAATTGCGTTCCTAAATATGAATTAAATACACAACTATTCAAGGCAGAATAACGTAAGTATGAGCGTAATTCTGAATAAATTTGTCATAAATAAGTATTTGGTCGCTGGAAATCGCTGGATGCGGATAGCGCAAGACCGGCAATTGTGGAGATCTTTGGGGGAGGCCTTTGTCCAGCAGTGGACGTCTTTCGGCTGATATGATGATGATGATGATAAAGTATTTGGTGATTTTGTGGGTATAGTTCATTTTTATACAATAGATTTCTTGGCTACATTATCGATATGAAATTGAGCAATTTGATTAATTATCTTGTAGTGATAATGTAAGTATAATAATGTATGAAGAGACTTACTTGCGTATCTGGTATAACAACAATATCGAAAAGAATACAATTTAAAAAATCTTATAGTATTTATTTATCAGTCACACCAACAATTCACACACTTATTTTTCTGTCAAACAAAAGTCATATTTTTCGCCCGTCATCACGCATGTCATTCCTAATCAGTGCTACCAAGTCCAAAAAGAAGAATATTATAAACTACGAGTGTACTAAAATGCGCCAACCTCTTAAGCAAGGCTCACATCCTTACGAAAATAATTCTGTCTGTCGCGCTTTCACGCTAAAACTAGTGAACCGATTAAAATAAAATTTGGTACACAGATAGTACAGAGCCTGAAAAAGGACATCGGCTACTTTCTAATGCTAAAAAGGGTTGTAACTTGTAAGGGGTTGAAAAGTTGCATGGAACCATTGTTAGAGCTAGAAGTTAGAAATTAAATATGGCATTCAAAGTTTGTTTACCCTCAAGGGTGTGAAATAACAGTCAAGCGTGAAACGGCATAAGTGTGCTTACGAAACGGGTAGACACATGAAGGCAGACTACTGTGCCACACGTCACACACATACTTTCTGTTTTTTTTTGCCGCACTAGTGCAAACACACACACTTACATTCATACCCACACACTTTTACACTCGATCTCATACTCACTTGACACATCATTTAGTCATGACTTGTCTCTAATTTTTCACTTATTATTTTATAATTGTACTTCTGGCGTTCCTTACAAGAGCACAGTGTGTAATTTTGCCACAAATGCGGTCACGTGTAGTTTATATATTTTTTAGAAAGAGCTACTTTTGGTTTGGGAACATAAAAAAGGGTTTTTAAAAACTAAAAATTAAAATTAATTAAAATAAAATAATACGTCTACACCGATTTGGAGGTGATTTAATAATGGAATATAAAAGTAGCGGGCAGATACATCCGGCGAAGCAGAGACGGCTGTATCTGCATAAAAACAATTCTTAGAAGTTTATCCCTTAGTAGGCATAAACTATATTAGAGTACTAATCTAAGGCAGAGGGGCGAGGTGTATCCATAACTCCTCCCTCCTTAAGAGTAAAATTATCGGTTGAATCGATTTTAGATTTATTCCGATAATTTTTCTTAACACAAACAAATTTCAGTAATTTTAAACGAAACACATACAGTAAAAAGATAAGAAAAATACAAATGACTAAAACTACAGACACATATCCTAAATTTTCACTTAAACTGTAATCATTTCTTTCGTCTAAAACACTTTCAATCACTGCACTATTTTTTAACGAATGTTCCATATACTTCAACTCATCTAGGTTGATTCCTTGCATGTTAAGTGCGCGTGCACTTGATATATTGATGTTCATTGGTAACTGCGGTAGAGTTATCAAAGGGATGTTTTCCATCTCGTCTGATTCTTCAATCACACGGTGTCCCATCCGAATTCCATTGATTTCAACATCACATGGCTCGTCGATAGTCATGAGATATGTGCCAAAAACGGGCTGTTTCCGGATTTCGTTGCCACAATATTTTGTCAGTGTAGTCTTTACTCTGCTATATAGGATCCAACTGTCAGAGTTGATTCTTTGCACCTTGACCTCTTCGAGTAGTATTAGGTGCTGCGTGCAGTAGGTGAGGTCATCCTCAAACTTCATCAGTTGTTCTATACAGGTACGTTCATAGTATAACGCTCGACTGTCTTCATTACATAAGAAGCTGGAACCAGCGGATAACAGGCGACACGGCTTGACAATCGGTAAGTAGTTTTCACCTTTCGCCAAAAGGTAGGGATATTTAGGGAAAATAGATAGGGTTTTGTTTTGGGATTCATGGAAAATTGGTAATGAATACATTTTAAAATAATCATATGTAAAGTTATCTATTAATGGTACTTCCATTATGAATACAATCTGATTATCTTTAATATATGATTTTACACAAATAGTTTCTTCTAATTTAATTAAATTACTCTCGGTTGGAGCATACACTAAGTTCTCTGATTTAGAAATTAATTTCATATGATATAATAATTCTGTGGAGTTTACAACAGACTGGTGTAATATGGACACCCTACTTAATGCTAAGGCAGTTTCAAGTTCACTTAGTCTAATAAATATCGTACGAAAACTACTTATGAGAATATTGAACAATCCAAAAATACATGTTATAAAAATCCAATTATCTTGTTTAGCACTTAAATTTCTTAATATTAATTCAAGCTTCTGTATGCGGTTATCTAATTGTATAGTATTCTGGTTAATAGTTTCCGACGTATTTATAAAGCTATCAAACATTTTAGAGACCAATGTTAGTCTTTTGGACATTATAATTTGATTATTGTTTAATTTTGAGATGAGCCTATCAAATCTTATCGCATCATCATGATCTAGGTTCCCGGTGACAACTTTAATAAGAGAACCCAAAGGATTTAAAATGCCTCTTCTAAAACGCTGTTGGGGTACAAGTTGGCGGTATTTGTCTTTTGTTATATCTTGGATAAATTCAGTATGTAGTTTTAAGTTTTTGATGTCATGTGAATACGATTCATTCCAGTTGATTAATTTACATAAATGCTCATAATTAGCTGAAACATCTTTTAAATGATTATAAATGTTTTCTAATTTTATAACTTTGATTATAGTCCATTGGTCAGTCTGTATGTAAGCTTCACCTTCTTTTACCGGAAGTATCCCCGGATTTCCGTCAAGGTTTTGCAGACGAAGGGCCAGCGCCGGGATCACTACCAGCAGTATGCTGCACCACCTGTGGAGGACGTTTGACGTTTTTAAGAGGGACTTTTGTTATCCTGTCTCCTATCTTTATGGGTATAATATTCCTATCTGTTTCACCTACTACTTTTGATTTTATATATCTGGCCTTGTCCTTGCTCTTACGTTTGTTTATGTCTTTGGCAAATATAGTTTTTCCTTCGGGAAAATCAAATATTACTTCACCACCTCTCTTTTCGCGAATCTTTTCTTTAGTGCCTATCATCTTTTCCGTTAAATTCTCATATAAAATTTTCGTCCGTTTTGCATGATCTTTAACTAATTTTTGGAAATAACGTTTTTCAAATTCTACGTTATATGGACTTCCACTGTCTGTGTGTCCGAATACAATTTCGAATGGAGTAAGTTCAGTAACAGAATGAATAGAATGATTATATGCCATAACTGAATATGTCATGACCGATGCCGCATCGGTACATCGCTTTTCATATTTGGCTAACCTGTAAATTTCGATGATTGTGGAATGGAACCGCTCAATAAGACCCATTGAGTTTGGATTATTTGGTGTACCGATATGAAGTTCTACTTTATGGAAGTTTAAAAATTCTTTAATGAGTTCATTGTTAAATTCGGTTCCCGGATCCGAACTAATTTTTCTAGGAATACCGTAGCACGAAAAATATTTTAGTAAGGCTCTTATTACCTCTGGAGTTGATTTTCCTTGTATCTCTATTGCCTGTCCTAATTTGTTAAATGCATCAATAAGGGTCAAATAAGTTTTCCCTTCTATACTAAAAGTATCTATAAAAATCTCTTGAAATGGGGCATGTTGTGTCTGTGTTAACTGTAAAACGGGTTTAATAGGTTTTCTGTCGTATTTCATCTTCTGGCATGCTTCACACGCGTTTATAACTGCTGTAATTGTTTCTTGCATTCTATCCCAATAGTAACTTCTACGAATTCTAACTAATGTTTCCTTAATACCTCTGTGGCATGTCTTACCTTTATGATATTTTTCTATTACTGCTTTTTGTTCTTTCTCATCCTCAATAAAAATTACTCTTTCAGTGCACTCAAATAATTGGACCATATTCTTTTTGAAAAGTTCTATAACTAAATTGCTAAATAATTTTCGATGCTCTTTTTCTTCAAAATAGATAAAGTATTTAACGTTGGGTCTTACGTATTGCTTTAAAAATTCTTTTACTAAATCGGGATTATTTGTGGGTAAGAAAACCTCTAATACCTTTTGTTTTTCTCTTGATAGATTTTTAACTTGCATATCATTTTTAAACCATGAGTATACTATAATTTGGTTAGGCTTTGTATCAATTGCCTCGTGTAAAATTGGTATTCCTGTTGATTCTAAATCTTGAGCTGAATGTATTGTCTGTGACCTACTGGATTCTGATCTAACGGGGTAATTGGGACTAGACAAGTTTTCCGGCATAGGGCTAGCTGTTAACGTTTCACTAGAGTCTGATATTGTTATCGTTGATGAGTCATTTCGTTTTGCTCTTTTTTCTGATGTTAACATTTCTATTTCTGTAACTACGTCGTCTAAATGTTTCTTTAGCTTTTGATCTTTTTCATCGATGTTTACTACCATAGACTGATCCTCGTCGTCTGAACTTAAAGCATTTACTTTAATTCTAGATAAGGCATCCGCATTGGTATTTTGTTTTCCATTTTTGTGAATAATTTCAAAATTATAATCTTGCAAACGCAATCTCCATCGCGTAAGCTTGCTACTGGGGTCTTTTAATGATTGTAACCATGTCAATGGACGATGGTCGGTATAAATAGTAAATTTCCGACCGTACAGGTAGGGCCTGAAGTTTTTAACCGCCCAAATGATGGCAAGTAATTCTCGCTCGATTGTACTATACCGTGATTCGGTATCACTTAATGTACGGCTGGCATATGCCACAGGTTTGTCGTTACCAATCTGTCCTTGAGAAAGTACTGCGCCTAGCGCTACGTTTGATGCGTCAGTGGTCAGTATAAAAGTTTTGTCAAAGTCAGGGTATTGTAACAGAGGGGCGTGTGTTAAAAGTTCTTTGCATTTTTCAAAAGAGTTAATGTAATTTTGGTCAATTACAATGCGATTACGTTTCTTTAAGCAGGCTGTTAACGGTTGTGTTACCTTTGCGAAGTCTTTAATAAAACGTCTATAATAGCCAATAAGTCCAAGAAAACTCTTTATCTCCGTCGTAGTTTTGGGTAAAGGGTATCTCAGTACAGCATTTATTTTGTCGTCATTAGGTCTAAGTCCGTCTTTAGTAATAGTGTGTCCAAGGTAAAGCACTTCTTTCCTGAGGAATTCGGATTTGTCAAGTTGTATTTTTAGGTTAGTCTCTCTAATTCTGTCAAAGATAGTTCGTAGCTTATTAATGTGTTCTTCTAGGCTGTTTGAGTAGATAATAATGTCGTCTAAGTATACCATACAATGGATTCCTTGGAGTCCACGTAAAACGTTGTCTATTGTTCTCTGAAAGGTTGCGGGCGCTGTTTTTAAACCGAATGGCATTCTTAAAAATTCAAAATGTCCATTTTGTGTGCTAAAAGCAGTCTTCTGTCTATCCTGTTCGTCTACTTCTATCTGATGATATCCACTAGCCAAGTCAAGTGTGCTAAAGTAAGTACTTTTTCCAAGTTTGTCAAATAGGTCAGTAATGTTGGGTAAAGGGTATTTGTCGTCAATCGTTATGTCGTTTAGTCGTCTGTAGTCTATTACCATTCTATACTTCACTTCACCAGATGCATCTGTCTTTTTAGGCACGAGATGCACAGGTGCACTCCATGGTGAATGGGATTCTCGGATTACATTGTCGTTTAATAGTTTTTCAACCTGTTTATTAATTTCACCTTGTATAAATGGAGATTGTCTGTATGGTTTTACATATATGGGGTCTTCGTTCTGAGTACGTATGCGATGTTTAACTTGATTTGTAAAAGATAAGGGAATTTGATCGCAGTAAAATATGTCTTTATACTCGCGACAGAGCTGTAATATTTTTTGGTGTTCTTCGTCATTGGTGTGGTCGAGTCGTAATTTAGATAAGTTTTCGTCGAGAAGTCTATTCGTGTCTATGTCAGTATCAGATTTTGTAAAGTTAATCGGAATTTCGGTATTATGGAATTCAGTAACTGAAAAAGGTTGCGTAATGGTTAATCGTTTTGGTTCATCTAAGGTATTTTGAATAACTGTTAAAGCATAGCCGTTTGTACAATTTACTATGGCACTAGGCATTCTGAGGCCTGGCGCAAATTCTTGATAGTCGAGGATAGCTTCCCCTGAGTGTTGATCGGTGGGCAATTTAACGCGTTGTTCCGAACGTGCAGGTATATCGATAATATAGTTTAAATTATTATTAATTATGGGTATGCTAGTTGTATTTGTCTTTAAAATTTTGTTCTTCAAGTCAATAACTGCGCCTAGTTGTTGCAGGAGGTCATTTCCGATCAGTCCATCATAATTTATGTCAACGTCATATAAATAAAATTTATGAAAATCGTCATTAACGAAAGTAGGCAAGAGAGGTATATCCATAACTTCGTCATGTCTACTCGACGCGTGGGTGCTAACAACTTGGAAGGGCTCTTTTCGAATAAATTGTCCAAAATACTGGTAGGCTTTTTGGGGACTAATGAATGACCGCATGCTTCCGGTGTCAAACATCATTTTACCGTCTATTTCCTCTAAGTAAATGTATGGAAGTTTTAAATTTGGATCACAATTTAGTTCTAGGACTTCTTGTCTATAGAGGCTGTTTCGGGAAAATTCCGTAATTTGGGGTACGTCAGTCTGTTCAGAGTCATCTTTGTATTGTAATTCCATATTATTTTCGCATGTAGTATAAGGGTCTAATCCATCTGCATCGTAAGTGTAAGGGTCGTAGTAATAACTATTGTCATTATAAGAATAGTCAAAATCGTCTGTAGTAATTTCGTTTAATTTAAAACCTTGCTGAAAATTTGGCTTAGGCGCGACTGTCCGCATTGAAACGTCGGTTACTTGGTGTTGAGGTTTTTGAATTTGTTGATTCTGATTTTGTTGCGTTCCAAATTGTTGGGGTGGCTTATAGCCAAACTGTTGGGGTGGTTTATAACCAAACTGCTGGGGTGGTTTATATCCGAATTGTTGAGGGGGTCTATATTCGAACTGTTGAGGGGGTCTATATCCAAACTGTTGAGGGGGTCTGTATCCGAACTGTGGGGTCTGAGGGCTACCTAGTTGTTTCGGCTGAAAACCCAGTTGAGGTTTCGATCCGAACATTTGTGGTCGAACCGTGCCCATATTTTGTGGGGTACCGAAATTAAATTTAGGGGGTGCGCTATTATTTGAAAAGATAGGTCTAAAACTAGAGGGTTGCGTAAAATTTTGCTTTGCACTGGAATGAATGTGGGACGTGTTACCGTGTATGCGATTCCGCATCGTGTATTGTTCTTGGAAATTAACTTCCTCAAGTACAACACTTAACGCGCTTTCTAAGTCCGCAGGAGCCTTCAATCTCACTATCCGTACCATGCTTTCCGGTAGATTGTATAAAAAAACATTTAGAGCAGTATTATTATATATAATTAATTTAGCACGCTTTAAGTCGCTATCTTCGATAGAGTTCACTTTCGATATTAATAATGACCGAACACTTTGGATTCTATTACAAAATTCTAGGAAACTCTCTCCGGATTTTATTTTTAATGATTCTAATTCTATGTTAATACACGCTTCACTACGAGGGTCTCCAAAATGTTGGATAAGTAATTCTTTTAAACTAGTCCACGTAACAATATCTTCACGTTCTGATAAAAGGGCAGCTGCGTTCTCTGTAAGTCTGCTAGTTAACACATTGTATATATATAAATTTTGTTCCTCATTATCCTTCGAATTATACCTTTCGATTATATATTCACATTTTCGAAGGTATAGGTTTAATTGCCGTTTATCCCCATTAAACAATGGTACTAATTGAATAATTTCTCTAGGGATCAATTGTAAAGATGTCATGGTCAAAGAGTACAAACTAAATCAGAGAAGGCAACGATTATTACACGATTATTCTAATTATATGAAAAGTTTATCACATACATATAACACACAAGAAACACAAATTACACAGTATTAAATAAAATAGAAAATTAAAACACAATATATTTTTAAAATGTAAGGAATTTTTAAGAAAATTCCTTAATTAATTAATTAACATTAAATTAATTTATATTACATTAATGATCAATTTTAAGATCAATTAAGTAATTAGTATTTATTTTTATATAAAGTAATATAAAATAATGTCTCTTCTAGTATATTCTTACATCTATGGTTTAGTTCAATTCTCAGAACAAACGTTATCTCAGTAGAAATTGATACTGCGACAACCGACAAGTAACACTGAGCGAAGTCTTATCTCACTTGTAACAATTAAATACATTTAAAAACCCTATTATGGAATATAGGAGGTTAAGGAAAGAAGGATTGGCGAAAAGTTTTACTCACCAACCGACTGCCACTCCCATATTCTTCGTTTCTTGATCACAAAAGAAATTTATTTGGTTCGCCGGATATCCCTATTCGCGCGAATTTTATGTTTTTCTGGAGAAAATATGTAACTCGCCGAAGTTATTGGAATTATCCGGTACGGGCTGCGCCACTTTTGGTTTGGGAACGTAAAAAAGGGTTTTTAAAAACTAAAAATTAAAATAAATTAAAATAAAATAATACGTCTACACCGATTTGGAAGTGATTTAATAATGGAATATAAAAGTAGCGGGCAGATACATCCGGCGAAGCAGAGACGGCTGTATCTGCATAAAAACAATTCTTAGAAGTGTATCCCTTAGTAGGCATAAACTATATTAGAGTACTAATCTAAGGCAGAGGGGCGAGGTGTATCCATAACTAGCTTGATATGACAAACAATTGTTCCAAATTCCCACGGTAAATTTCTGTATACTTTTGAACATAGGTGATACACCTATATTTTTTTGTGAAAGGTCAATGACCCCAAAAAAAACTGTATTATATTTATACTAGGGTTGTAACGGAGGCCTCTTAGCGGAGGCGGAGGCGGATGCGAAGATGACGGATTACACCTCCGCGGATGCGGAGGTTAACGGATGCGAATGCGAAGGTGAAAGTGGATGTGAAAAAATAGTATTTTATGAGTAATATTAATCATTTTTTAAATCTCTTTCCATAAAAACACTTTCATACCTCACTTGTTTTTGGCTTCGTGTGACTTGAGTAAACAATAACAATTACTTTGCATTGAAAAGCAAAATTCGGCCGTACGACTGAGTCGTAATCGGGCGTCGCGGCTCGCGCATTATTATTATTCTATGATTTATTTTTATTTTATTGAAACTTATTCCACAAAACTACAAAGGCGGAAATTTTTGGCTGTGTGGCTGACGGCCATAAAGAATATCGCCACCCACTCTCATCCCGTGGGGGGACGTGTCTATCTTATTGCGATCGCCAACCCGTCTGCCAATCGTGGCGATTATGGTAGATCCCCTCAAATGAAGGCCACAAAAAAAACGGCTGCCTCCAGTCCCCGGCAGCCATGTTATTCCAAGCCGTGGTAACAGCAGTGTATTCGGCAGGGCAGAAGGTGCTACGAATTCCCGACAGATTCCGCGTTACTAAAACTGACTACCACTGGCCCTGGCAACATACAACACACGACCACTGCGAACCGACGACAAAATCATCAAACTGGAGGAAGAATTGAGCAGGTTACATTGGAATATAATAGGATTATCGGAAGTCCTAAGAGACACGATAATCCTGAAATCCGGGAACTTGATTTATTTCCGGGAGGGCAACTAACAGTCTCAAGGTCGTGTTGAGTTCATAGTCCACAAATCCCTCGTCCATAACTTAGTAAAAATCGGGATTGTGTCGACTAGGGTCGCGTACCTTATACTCAGAATTTATTCGTTGAAGGTCATACAAGTATACGCGCCGACTTTGACGCACTCCGACGATGAGGTTGAGGTCATGTATGAGGATATATCTAGAACCATACATTCCTCTAACACTTATTTCACTGTGGTCACGGGAGACTTTAACGCGAAGCCGGGTAAACTTTTCGGAAATGACCTGAGAGTGGGGCAATTTGCATTGGCCTTCATGGAGAAGGAGGAGCTCTTTATGATGAACTCCTTTTTCAAGAAGCCGGATAACCGCAAATGGACCTGGGTAAGCCCCGATGGTAAAACAAAAAACGAGATAGACTTTATTTTGTCGACGATAAGACAGAAGTTCAATGACGTCTTTGTGATCAATACGGTTAAAAGCGGAAGCGATCACAGGCGGGGCTCATTGAACCTTAATGTCAAGCTCCAGAGGTCCCGACTGATAAAGTCTACGCTCCGACCTTTACCCATCCACGTCGAAAACCTTTCAGCCTTTCAGCTCGAACTGCAAAACTGAACTGCTCGAATTGCGGGGAAGTGGAGTCATACCACGACAGGCTCGTAGATGCCGTCCACACGGCTGAGTCTAAGGTCTTCAAGGCCCGCCGTAAAAACAGAAGCAAAAAGATCTCTGACTATACCCTGCAGCTAAAGGAAGAAACACGGAAAATGGTTTTGACATCGTTTGGTGATGCTACTAGACACCGGCAGCTCAACAGACAGATCTCAAAGTCTTTTAATCGCGACACGCGCCCAATTAATACAAAATGTATTAAAGAAGCCATCGAGCGGAATAAAGGCTCTTAGAGTGTTAGCAAGAGAACTGTGTGTTGGACAGAGCCAACTGACGAAGCTGAAGACTGAGGATGGCAGAATCGTCACGTCTCGACCTGAGTTGCTGGGAGAGATCGAGAGGTTCCATGGACAGCTGTATACGAGAACTCAGTCACTTGTCGAAAGTTGTGCCTCAGATCCCAGAGCACGACTAACCCAACACTTCACCGAAGACATCCCGGACGTCAGCATGTGCGAGGTAAGAATCACTCTCAAACAGCTTAAGGCAAGGCGCCTGGTGATCATGGACGGGCCCTTCAGAAGTTATTTAACACCGTCATAATAGAAGGTCAAACGCCACAAGTATGGCACAGAGGTGTGGTGGTGCTCTTCTTCAAAAAGGGCGATAATACCCTCTTGAAAAATTACAGACCCATCACAATGCTGAGCCATGTTTACAAGTTGTTTTCTGCTGGCTGGGCAGCATTCGGGAAGCTACTCAATAACTTCTCGTCCCATATACCGCAGTGTCTCAATTCGAAAGTCTTCAACCAGTGTGCGATGCCAGTGATGACTAACGGAACAGAGACGTCGTCACTCACTATAGGTCTTATCAGGCGGCTCAAGGTCACCCATAGAGCAATGGAAAGAGCTATGCTTGGAGTTTCCCTGCGAGATCGAATGAGAAATGCTGAGGTTCGCAGGCGAACCAAAGTAACCGACTTAACCCGAAGAATTGCCAAGCTGAAGTGGCAGTGGGCAAGGCACATAGCTCGTAGAGCGGACGGCCGCTGGCGCAGAAAGGTTCTCGATTGGCAACCACGAACCGGATGATCTTGTGCGGGTCGCTGGATGCCGATAGCCCAAGACCGGCAATTGTGGATATCTTTGGGGGAGGCCTTTGTCCAGCTGTGGGCGTCATTCGGCTGATATGACGATGATGTTGACAAAGGCGGAATTGATGCCAAAGGCATTCTATGCCAGGCGACCTTTGGGTGACGCAGAGATATATGATTATGCCGTAAATAAAACTCCGTTATAACTCCGCAAAGAAATTGCGGAGGCGGAGGCGGATGCGAAGGTACAATTTCATGCGGAACTTCCGCAGCAACGGAAGCGGAGGCGAAGATCCGTTACAACCCTAATTTATACTCCTACAATATAATTATTTTTGTCTGAGTTAGATTGAAGTAAATGTGAGTTAGATTGAATGTAAATGTAAAAGAATGAAGTAAAATTTCATTATTTAGTTATAAAAAAAATGGGCAATGTAGCTGTAATATTAAAAGACATATTTAAGATTTTCTTATTTTCAGTTTTTTTTATTATTCATTTAACCACGTGGCGGTCGTATAATATTTTTTTGTTGTAAATATGTACAATATCATAGTAAAAAATTCACACGACAAACAAGAGGGTAGAGACATATAGCATTTCTAAATATTTTAGAAATTTCTATGGAAATACGGTTGTCAACACAAAGTATTAAAATCAAAAAATTTATTACAAACTTCCGAGATGTCGGCATCATCACAAGAAATCAGCATTTCTTCTGATGATAGTTGACACCATGACACCATGTTATCGTCCAAATCTCCTTAAAATTTTTGGGGTGTCGGGTCGTCATGTTTATGTATGTACAGATGCCAGCACATCCAGCTATCCCAACCTGTCAAATTACTTTTATAGATTTTCAACTATATCACATTAGCATAAGGTTTACTTTCAATTGGGGAAATTTGACAGATTGGGGTAGCTTGATGTGCTGGCGTCTGTACGTTATCTATTGATGGTTTCAATAGGTTCAGAACTTTTTCTGGAATGGCGGAGTGTTTTCTTTTTTTCTCTCTATCACTACCTGACATCATCGATAGAAGAGGATCAGAAGACTAAAGCTCGGTGTAACAAGTCGAGAACAGTGGTTTTACGGTCAAATTTGCGAGTATGGTGTTCACAATCGTAACGCCATAATTTGTTCCTTGATTCACCGGCTTGTTCTGAAAGCATTCCAATTGGTAAAGAAATAGAATCTATGATTTTCGCACCATGAATTAATATTTTGTGAAGGGTGACCGACATATAAGACCAGTTATATTTTTGTACGTATTTTGTTGCCAGACTGTTACAAAACATTTGAAATTTACATACATTGCAGAAACAACGGATTTCCATTTTTCACGATCTTTGCACACATCTTTTGCCTCGATTACTGTCATTATATTCTTCATACATGCTCGCCGGTTTAGGGTACTTCTGACCTGCGCTTTCTTGAGAACGTCTCCGATTTGGTCAGAGAATGTTCGACGAGGTGCGGAAGTATACCTGGCCTGTGTGAATGGAACAACTGGAAGCCCTTCCAGTTGTTCCATTCACACAGGCCAGGTATACTTCTTTGGTCAACCTTCTTTCATTCATCCTTTCTAAATGGCCAAACCATCTCAGCATTCCTTTTTCAATCTTGGTGACTACATCCTCTTTCACACCACTCTCTTACATCAGTATATCGAATTCTGTCTCTCAAAGTCGCACCACACATACTTCTCAGAGCTCTCATTTCCACTGCATTTATTTTACTTTCATTCTTTTTCTGCCATACCCAACTTTCACTTCCATAAATTAAAGTTGGCACTAACACTCCATCGTGCACGGCCAGTCGAGCCTTCTTTGAGACTTGCCGGCTACTCATAAAGGCGTTTAGTGCCCATTCACTCTGTTCCCCGCATTTACTCTTCTAACAATGTCTTTCTCATGTTTCCCGTCTCTCGTAAACAAAGTTCCCAAATATACAAACTCTTTCACCTGTTCGACTTTCTCTCTTCCAAACACAATATCACATGCTGTCGTGTATTCATCCCTCTCAAATACCATTACTTTCGTCTTACCAACATTCATTTTCATCCCTCTCCTTTCAAAAGCTTCATGCATGTTTGTTACCAAATAAACAATTTATTATTATTATTATTACCATCACCTGCAACTCGTCCGCCGATGATGCAAGTAGAACTTGATCATCAGCGTATTTGAAATTTCATAGAATCTATTTCCAAACCGCATGATAATGCGACTAGAATAGTATGTAGGTCATCCAGGAGCCATTCTTGGAGTCCTAAAATGTTGGCAAAGTTCTTTCTATTTGATTCCGATAAAGCAGTCCGGGCAGTGTTCCCGTCATTGGTTGTTCCCGAGTTGGGCCGAACTACGACAACTAACGAACCCATTTTATGCCTGATTTCATTCTGGATCTGTTTTTTCCTTTCTTCCACAATAAGAGCTTCTAGCGGTTTTTTCAAAACTTTCCACTTTTGAACAGAAGGGTGATTTTTTAAGGCTAAAAGTAGAAAAAATGCAAAAATTCTTATCCAGACATGCAATGGGCTAAGTCTGTGCATAAAAGCTTCCTTGTTTATCGTTTTTTCAGCAACTTCGTCGAGTTTATTAAATTCGCTACAGGTAGCGCTATAACATGCACACCGTATTTGAGAAGTGGTGTTTGTAATAGCGTTAAAAACTTTGCCATCTATAATAGTTAAATACAATTTTGTATCTCCTATTACTGTATATCCGGAAGAGCTTTCAGCAAAAATTGGTGACAAATCCTTTATTTCCTCTTCAACGCGGTTTTTTCGTTTAGAATGAGTTGTATTGTTTCTGGTCTATATTGAATACGTATTGGGCGACAAAATCTAAAAGGTCGAGGTTTTGGGTTATTCCATAAAACCAAACCATCGTCAATTTTTATCCGTAATGGTGTATAAGTAGTTGCAAATAGGCAATGCCCATCATCGTCTCCATCAGAGAAACTTTGCTTATATGCAGATTGCCCGGTAGTTCCGTCAAAGCCCCAAGAACCTTCAAAAATACAGTGAAGTGTATCTACCCTCTTCAGTTTACAATACTCCGAAACTTTTTCATCACACGCGTCAATAATTCGACGAAACGTGTGGATAATTAACTCTAATAGCGTCATTTTTGCTTCTCGTTCTGATATTTGAATTTCTACATCGGGATAACATATTTTTTTAACTGCTTGTATCTAATAATAGGTTGGGGCAAATATTAAATCCCCGAAATTTGGCCCCTTCACGTTTCAGCTTCATCAGGTGTATAGGGTTGACCTCTTTTATTTTCTTGATTGGATCTTATTAGTTTGGCTATTTCCACTGATTTACTTAATGCATTTCCTGTTTCATCTTTTATAATATTTGACATAACCATTATTAAGCAGTCTGTAGGGTAATTTTGTAGTTCTTGCTCCAGTGATTTTCTTATATGTCGTTGACTACGATCACTTATATTATTATACTGGTTAGAACTAGAAGACGGAACCTCTGATGATCTGATGATTTCTTGTGAGGTTGACGGGATTACTGATGACAGAGCTTCTTGCAAGTTCCTCTTCATCATTTTGGTCGTTGATGATATCTTCTAAGGTTGAGGGTATTATTTGCACAGAGCTTGTTGTAGGTTCTTCCACAGTATTTAGCTTTTCTTGTCTATTAGGGTTTGTTTGGTGTTCGGTTTCTTTCAAAGAAATGAAAGGACTGAATTTCGAAGAAATTTTTTTTTTTTTGTCTAAACCTTTTGCGATTTCGTGAACTGGCTTTGTAAAGTTGTTTGCATTTACATAGAAACCTTGTTGTATATATTTTTTATGTGTTAAAATCTCCGTGTTTGTAGCTAGGAATACCTTTAGGGTAAATTGCATTCAAAACTATCGCTGTTCTGTTGTTGTTCGGGAATGTCCAAAGGTCGTAATTTCGATCCTCGTAAATAAGCACTATTTTCCAATAATTGAGACACGTCAAGCCGAGTAAATTTTGGGGTTTCTGCCACTCGCTGACCAACATGAGGGTTGGCGCCTTCATGCCTGTCTAGCATTAAGTCACTCGGTCGAGGCCCGAAATGACATCCCCAGGAGAATGGGTCAATTCCTCCTGAGGCAAAGCAGCGCCATGGGTCTTTGCCGGCTCCATGACGCCTCACCCCCGCTTCCCCAGATATTGAGTATTGTTATTTGGTTATAGCGTAAGCTTGACCAGGGTGGACCCCTTCCCAATAACACACAACCTCCTTCATCGAAGACGTTTTAATTTGAAAAGAATTTTGACGTAACATTATGTTGCCTGTTATATAACAAAGTAATATGCTATACTTATATAAATGTATTTCTTTTTAAATTAAAAGATCAACGTTTATTATTTCCAAACTGAAATATTGGCCTTTAAAAAAATAATTAATTATTTAATGATTAAGATAGTATGAACTACCAAAATTAATGATGTCAACGATATTAATAAATGAAAATCTCAAAAATTACGATAAATAAATTCTCATAGAAAAAAATGTGACAGCCCTAAACAAATTTAAAAAGAAAGTCATATTTTCTACTTACCCTTTCAATTTTATTACCTGATATTTTTTACGCAAGTATGTCATTATGCGTAGATTCTTTCCATGCAAAAATAAAATACGACAATTTAGAAACTGTTCCGTAAAAAAATTGTTTTTATTTTTGGTAAAACCTTTAACTGTGTCTTAATTTACCTTGTTTTTACCTATGTGATTTTTGGCCAGGGTATAGCTATGAACTTGTTTTATCAGAACATATTTTATTTATTTGCAGATAATGTATCTAAAAAAAGATAATGCGTTTCTATGGTTTCCATGGGTCTTTCACGAGAATCATAATAATTCAGAAAATATTTTATAAATACTTCGGGGTCTTTGTCAAACCTCAAATATTATTACAGGTATCAATTAAACAAATCAAGTATTTGTGACCACAACTGAGGCTAAATTACACAATGTGAAGAGGAATCACAGACTCTGATAGCACAGTAAACCTAGTTTCAGAGTCAAGGGTCCATTAACTTTGTGTAAACCTTCCAGTCTAACCGACATACCGATGATTTTGCTCTTCATTGTTAAAATTTGTTGCGTTATGAATAAATGATTATTATTATTATACTGATTTTCAAATGCTACTCAAAAATACTATTCCTATTCCACACGGCTGAAGTCGTGGGCAC
The DNA here is from genome assembly GCA_951640165.1 of Pseudoips prasinana. Taxonomy (NCBI): domain Eukaryota; kingdom Metazoa; phylum Arthropoda; class Insecta; order Lepidoptera; family Nolidae; genus Pseudoips; species Pseudoips prasinana. Next base: position 26,318,970 of record OX621248.1, read on the forward strand.
AGCAAGTCATCTATTGTATTAGAAGTTTAGTGAAATGTCTATTATTTCCAGGCGTTCTAATTAAAACAAAATAGTTTTTTTTACATAAATAATATTATAGTCATACATGCGTAAACTACATTTATGTTTATAATTTGTGAGTACTATATTATATGTCCTATCACGTACTTCCATTCACTATTATTCGGTAAATCCGGATTTTAAACTCCCGTCCACTTCCATTTCACTTTTCGTAAAATGGAAATAGATATCTCTTACACGATGGAGTGCTCATTTGGACGGAAAATTGGACATTTATGCGGCATGATATTTTAATTTAATTTCTAAGTATTTTTGTTTTCATTTTGAACAAAAAATTATGTTTTTATATTTTTTAATACACCGTATAGCGTCACAACCACACCCCTAGCTTTAATAATGTCTGAAGGTGAAGCAGATTTTAATGATGCGATAGGTCATAGGGCCGTGGTGAACCGCTTGACAATACGTACTCCCCCGTTCTGCAAGGCCCGCACGGCACTTTGGTTTACGAGTCTGGAGGCCCAATTCGCAATCAACAACGTGACACAGGAACTTACCAAATTTCACTACACGGTAGCACACCTCGATACCCAATGCATTCATGAGGTTGAGAACATTATTTTATTACCTTCACAGAACGAGCCGTACACTAAACTAAAAAAATCTATAATTTCCCGTTTTTCCTTCTCACATGAACAAAAGATTAGGTGCCTTTTAGAGAAGGAGCAAATAGGGGATTGGAAACCATCGTCTTTCTACAGGCATATGAAGTCGTTAGCAGGGGCGTCGATCCCAGACGAAGTTTTGAAAACGATCTGGCTGAGCCGTTTGCCTCTCTACTTACAAACGGTACCTGATGGTTCTAAAATCAGGACTTATAGTTTAGTTACATTGTGCTAGAATTTAGGACTTAGGCGTAATTTTGCGTGTAATTTTGTAGTTGCGGATGTTGAAACTGAGATTTTAGGGTCTGATTTCTTGTCCCATTTCAATGTACTTCCTGACTGCGCGAAGACTGGACTGTCTTCTCTCGCAGAACTTCAAGACGCAAGTCAGTCAAGCGTTAAGGTGATTGCAATACCCGATTCACCATACTCCGTGGTACTACAAAAGTTTCCCAGCATCACGCGCCCTCCCGGTCAGTCCCGGTGCACCTCAAGAGCACTCGACGAGGCATTTCATCAAGAAAACTGAAGGCCCACCAGTTTTTACACGACCGTGGCGTCTAGCTCCCTCAAAGTCCCTAGTCCTTGGTATTCTGCTCAGCATCTCGTAGAAAAGAAAGATTTGACTTGGCGACCGTGCGGTGATTATCGCGCATTAAACGCTCTCACCATTTCGGATCGATATCTAGTTCGGCACATCGGGGACTTTGCTCATAACTTAGCTGGATCCACAGTATTTAGTACTATGGACTTGGTAAAGGCTTACCAGCAGATTCCTGTTAACACTGTGTGCAAAACTGCAATCATCACACCCTTCGGACTTTATGAGTTTCCAATCATGAGCTTTGGACTGAGAAACGCAAGTCAAACCTTTCAACGTATTATTGATGAGGTTGTACGTGGTCTTGATTACTTTCCTTACGTTAATTACATTCTTGTGTATTCCAAAAACTCGTCTTGCCATGCCAAACATCTGGAAATTCTTCTCAAGAGACTACACGATTATGGGGTGGTAATCAACACGTCGAAGAGCGTTTTTGGAGCCAAGGAGGTGATTTTTCTACGATATAAGATTCGTGCAGCAGGCCCTAGGCCCCCTGAGGACAGAATCCGAGCCCTGGTAGATTATCCACTACCGAAGACTGTCCAAGAAATGCGTCGCTTCCTTGGCATGGCTAACTTTTATCGGCGTTTTCGTTGTCTAGATTATCGTAAACACAAATGTAATTGTTGGATTGTACCAAGTATACGAGACAGTAAACGTGTACCAAATTAATTCGCCATGTATTATTTCCTTACTCGTGCGAACATCCTACACTTTGATAACTAATTTAAACTTAATAGGTATGTTATATTCTCTCCGACTAATATTCCTATCCGTAGTTTGATACTATGTTACGTAGCATAGTTTGTTATATTCTCTTTGGTTATATTCTCTTTGTTGCTGTCGTCAATCGGCAACACCGCGTATTCATTCATGTTTCACCTCATTTTCATCACCACAAATACGCAAATATCAGGAAAGAAATTCAATGTGAAAAATGATGTGTTCGAAATGATTTCTTGGAATATTAATTGTACTGTCTGGGAAAAAACAAAAAAGGTATTTTTACAATCAACATCTTGACAAGTTTAGAAAATGGCTTGAAAATGAAGAACGGATGTAATGAAATTTTAGAGGCTAAAGTTGCCGAGCGCGCCGAGCGTGCTAGAAAACTCTATCGGTAAGTATTATGCTAAAAAAAACCAACATAATAATATAGTTATTTACCTAAACTTTTTACAGAGCTCCACTTATAAAGTAATCTAAGGTCAAAGGTGAATTAAATATGTTCCATTAATATAGCATGTGGCATTTAAATTTTAGTTCATGAGCGACTGAGCTCCGATCTTTTTATCAATAACATGCAAAATTGAGTATTCCTGACAAGACTCGCGAAATAAACCACTGCCTTCTGATCCAAAGGCTGCAGGTTCGATCCTCGCGTAAGACAAATATTTGTGTTCATTAACATGTTTATTTGTCTTGGTCTGTGTATTGAATGTATATTTAAAAAAAAAAAAACAAAGTGTAAAATTATTTCTACACCTTGATTAGTTTACATTTTATTAGCTTTGGGCTAGATGGCACGGTGTGATATGTTCTGGATGTTTGTATTTGTTACACTTGTTACATTGTGACACTTCAGTACCTCCATGTAAATACTAAAGAAAAAAAAATTAACAATAGCATCAAATAGCTGTGAATTACACCAGATATATGTCTCAATATCAATGTTTATAAATATATAAAAATTGATTTTATGCTCATAGACTTTAAAATGTAAATGGTCCGAATATGATTTATAATATTACATATTATTGGCTCACTGTTGCTTAGTTTATATTTAATTGTATGTTTAATAGCTGTTGGTTTTCCTATCTAAATAAATAAATAAATATTATTATAGCATCTGTATTATTGGAACAGCAAGTAATTTTTTGTATTTCTCTAAATTGCAGCTATGTGAGCGATGTAGGGAGACGTGCTGGGGAGATGGCTGCTGCTAGCCGGTCCATGGATGAACTCTTCTCTACCCACATTGAAGTACAACGACAAAAAATCAGAGATAATTGTGAAAAATTGTTGTTTCTTGATCCAATCAATTATGGCAAGAAGTCACTTGAATTACTCTGGAGGAAAGTGTATTATGAAACTATATCTGCTGCCAAGAAATTGAGAGAGACGGATACTGAAAATGATAGTTATCTTTTTACACATATTGAATGTGGTATTGGCCATTTCCATCATTTTATTGCCAGGATGGAACTTGAATTGAGAATTCAATTTAAAGAATTAGACTACACATGCTATCATAATGATGAAGAATATACTGAGAAGCAAGAGGTGTTAACTGATGAAGAACTACAGTTTGGACGTTCAGCCTTACACTCTTGTCTTATTTACCTTGGAGATTTGACCCGCTATCAAGTAGAAATATTCCATGCTTTGGAGCCCTCTATTGCAGCCCGTTATTATCTGCAAGCTGCCCATGTGGATATGTCTTTAGGAATGCCATATAACCAATTGGGCAACCTTTATCTTGACAAAAATTATAATCTAGATTCTGTATGTTACTATATTCAGTGTCTCAGTTGTGCTACACCGTTTGAAGGGGCAATGGGGAATTTGACAAAGATATTTGAAAAAAATGCTCAATATGTTGACCCATTAAACAATCCGGAATCACTAACTCAAGCAGAACATATTCAGAACACAGTCAACAATTTTTTGTCATTGATAGAAATTTGGTATCTAGGTAAAAGTGATACCAATATACCACAAAGATGCAGCACTATTGCTCAGGAACTTAAAGTAGCACTGGACTTTGTTAAAACTCCATTACCTGATATTGAAAAAAATTATAATGAATATACACTGGCAATTGACGATGAAAGTATTAATCCATCTTATTTAACTGCCAATCTTGTACACAAAATAGTACTTATCTGTTTGTTTACTTTAACTAAATTGACTGAAACTGATGAAGTAAAAGCTTTTGCCTGCAAGGCATTTACATTAGCACTTATTTCACAGCTTCTCCAGAACTTATTAAAACAATTGAAATCCCTTGGGCTCAAAAATCCAGCCCTAAAGTATCATTCCAAGCATACTTCTCTGAAGGTTTTAGAAACTGAGAGTGCCAATAGAACAACCAATATATCTCCCATTTCAGAACCTCCTCAGAATATTGCTGAAAACAAACAAGATATTAAAATTGAAGCAAATGATAATATTTTGGAAGAAAATAAAGAGACTACTAACCAAAATGGTGATGCAAAAAATAATATTATAAAAAAATTGACAAAACGTAGACGACGAAGGCGATTGACATCAACCGACAGCTCTGATATGAGTGATGGTGATACAGAGAGCAGTGAAGTAGAAACATATGGGTCTTGTTCAGATGAAGAGTTAACAGATTCTAGTTGCCATACTGCTGGGACTCCTAGTGATGACTCATGTGATGATGTATCTGATGCAGAAGAAATATTAGAAAAAAATGGGGATATGAATGCTGAAAACCATAAAGAAGCACCACAAGAAAATCTTTTAAATGGTGACATTGATAAAAAGCATAGCAATGATGAGAATGAAAAGAATCAAAACATGAATGACAATCCACTGGATGTACCAGGCTTGCAGAACTTTTTACTTGGTGACAATTTCCTTTCTAGCATCAAATTACTGCAAGATTGGGCTCTCAATGAAAAAGAGTTAATATTGTCTTGCGGAGATAGTGGTGAAGCACTCTTCCAGTGCGTAGTAGACTTGTTGAATATATTTACATTTTATTTTGTCTCGAAGACTACTGAAACAGAGTGCTCTGTTCTAGATTATGTCAGAAATATTGCAAAAAAACTTAAACTTGAATATAAGACAATTCCTCTACCAGAGGATATTAACCTACGTGGTACCAACATATGCAAGTTTGACAAAGATGCTGCAGAATGGCAAATATTGGAAAGATATAAACTGTCATATTATGAAGAGACTGTTATAAGAATTTTAAACTTTATAGATTTTGGAAACCATATAGCAAAGATTATCCCTCGTATACGATTCAATAGATCAATGAAGATATTTTACTTCAAAAAAGTTACTCCACCCAAAGTAACTACAAAGGTTAACCATAAGAGGAGCAGAGAGTGGCATAACTCTAAGAAATCACATGTAAGTTATGTACATATATAATCTAGACACTTTATAGATGCTAACTACTGTTACAACTTTATTCTAATTGATTTAAGGCCCAGACTTACAAAAATCTCACATGCATATTGATATTTAAAGCAGCCATACTCAATCTTTTATACAATTTCTGGCAGCTCTCTTCCAGATAGTTTTTGAATGGAATAGGAGCACACTTGTTCACTATAATATGTCCTGTCCATAAAGGTAGTCTCCATTGAAACTGGCTATCATGTCTGAAGTTTGACCTGAAAGCCATGATTATTATTTATTTTTTATATGTTTTATTTACAGACGGAATCTGCTGAGGGTGGGTTACTGCGTCGCCTAGGACGCCTTTGGCTTGTGTCTCAAGTCCGTGAATTGGAAAAGAGTGGGCAGTCACCTGTTCCTGCATTGCTCGCTCTGGACACCGCTGCACTATACAAACATTTACGGCGTGTCAAGCAATTGCTGCGTGCTCGGAACTTTATAATTCTCATCCCAACAATTGGTAAAAATATTAAAATAAATTTTTGATCATGCTTAATTTCTATTTGAATATTTTTGTATTTAATTTATAAATTACATGAACATGCCATGTTTCACCAGTAGGCATACAAATTTCTGTGATTGGTCTATAAATTTATTTTCGTCCAATCAATTTGGCGACGAACCGATTTGTCGAGCAACTAATTTATTGACCAATTTTGTTTACTAATACTGGTACCAGAAAGAAATGTGTGCGTTACGATTGTTCGGCCAAATTCTCCAAATAGAAACAAAATTTGCTAATAAATTTATGAACTCGAAGGGAACAAACGAAAAATTTGTAAAACCCAAAATAAAGAAGTCATAGAGGTTTTAAGTTGGCCCCGGGAACGTAACGTGGTGGTTTGCGCGGCAATGGACATCTCCGCAACTACTTGGGATAGATGCCTAATTCTTTTTGTCAATTAAACATTGAATTTGTCAACAATTATCGGTATAAAAGAATTATAAACTTTAGAGCAATATTTTACGAAATAATCACCTTAGTAGATTTGGCCGCGCAATCATTCAGTACGGTGAAACTTACAAGAAGATAGGCCTTAATTTGTCAAACTATCAAATGCAACCAAAGTTTGAAACGCTATTTTGTCAGTATCTATTAAGTCAGTATCTATAATTGTTGAGATTTCGGTGGGAACATCACCAATTTGACATAGATATAGTCAGAACAATTTGCAACGCGGGTAATTTAAAAAATGATGTTATCTCATACAATGTTTGAGCAGGGTGACCATCATTTCGGTTTGATTTAAAATAGATCATACTACACGAAAATGTAACTATTAGAAATAATTGTTATAGAACTGGCTTTACACTGAACTGCAACTAGACTTCATACAAATCAGATCAATGCGCTATTGTATTCCGTTTGTCACCGCCTTTTTGTTTTATTATGTATTATCAAGCTTTTAATTTCATTAATTAAACAGTATTGGTAAAGTCAATAGAATTGAAGAAAATCAGTGAAACACTAAACGGAATGGTTTCTCCCCCTATTAAATGCGTCTGGTTATCGACATTTTTGTATTGAAAGTTTTTTTTTTTTTGTAATTTGTAAGCTGTCGTTTTACGTGTTATTCAGTTAAATGGGAAAATTAAGCTCCTTAAGTCTCCTTGTATACTATAACTACGTTTACATACTTACTTCCTATTTATTCGTGTTATTAACTAGTAACAATTTTCAGTATTACAAGAATTGGATAACTTAAAACGCGAAGAGAGCACGGCCCGCGATGCCATCCGCTGGCTCGAAGTCCAGTTGCGGAGTGGCTCGCGGTTCCTGCGAGCGCAGCGCACCGGCCAGGCCAAGCCGCTCCCGCTCATCAAGTACCCTCGTAAAGCTCCACCGTACATTCACAACTACATACAGATCCTAGAATTCTGTAATCACTTAATATCTGAAGACAAACAAGTTCAAGGAGGTAACGGTGACCCTGACAACTCCTTGCAGGGAAAATCAACACCCTTACTCATCTTACTGACGGGCAATGAACCTGGCGATGAAGAAGAACAATATAAAGAGTTCAGTGTGAAGGGCGCTGCACAAGCCGCTGGAATCTCTGTGGAACATATTGAAGATTTTTATACGAAATGGCGTCAAGCTGTTCATAAGAACGGGAAAAAGAGATGAACATGCTGCCACTGAACTCTGGCCTCGACTGCTTCGAAAGGATGGACAAAGATGTTCGGTTTCGGTATAAAGAATTGGAATATCTCTTGAGAGATGGATCGTTACACAAGGCGCATTTACAAGCACCGAGCGCTAACATAATTGTTACGTAATTAAGGATATCGTAATCGATAAACTGGGAAGGACTTGCGCCATGTGGTGGGCAAAATCTTATCCGGCTATTACGGTCTTTAGTTAACATTTTCTCATTATCATCTTGTTCTTTCCATCATACCACAATTGGAGGGATTATTCATTTAATTAATTCGTTAGAATTATTTCAGATTCTGTATCTGATTGATTGTATCTTTCATTTTAATTACTAGTTACTGTTTCGTTTAAATTTCGTATATATATGGCAATTATTGTTTTTAGTATGATTTTCATTGTTCATTGGTATAAAAGTGTTGTCATTGCTATATCTTGTTTTATTTTACCCTTGTTGTCTTGTCCTACCAATTTATTCTATGAAACAACGTAACCAAAAGCCAAACATAGCCCAAACCGATTTAAAAAATAAATTATGTTGTTCTAATTCAACTAGATAAGGTGAAGTGTATTCTGTATATTGCCCACGATTCAATACAATACCAAGCAAACTAATTTATATTTAAAATATATTTGCATCTCTTGACAAGGTCAGCATCTTAAGGCCAGCGCAGACTGACGTCTGTAAAAGATTTTATTTTTGATCAAGTTATTTTTATCCTTATTTCATTGAATTTAGAGTTCATATTACTTTATTTCGATAGAATTATGGGACACCGCGGCACGTCGTAGCATGCCGTTTCATTCTACGTCCGTGGCGTCGCGCAACTGCCCGCAAGTCACATAGGACAAATAATTATGACAGCTAAATTAATTTAAATAAGGTTTGAAACGGGTTGTTAGGTGCCACGACGTGACTCGGGATACGAAAGCGTCCTTCGAGCTGCACAAGCACGCCGCCGTGCCGTGCCGCGTAGTCAGTATGCGCCGACCTTTAGGCCAAGCGCGCACTACGATTATTAGTCGCGCGATAATTTTGACGCAGGAATGCAACGTATGAGTTAGTACGGCAGCGCGCGCACATGCGAGTAATAAATCGCAGCGATTTTATAATTGTGATTTGTCACAATTTGTTGCGTTTGCCCGCGACGCGATTATTGCGAAAGTAAACTGCAGCTTATGAAATGTATGGTCCCTCGCGCACTGCGACAGAAAATTGCACACTATTTCTTAATTTAATTAGCTGAGGGTGGAGAAGAGCCTTTCTTCAGCTGACATAGTATTTCGCCTTCTACTACAAAGCTTGAATTTTCATTCTATAACAGCCACTTTTTGGGATATTGCCGAAGATCATTGTGTTTCTGATAAAATAAACCCTTAATAAATATATCCGCTGTAAAAGGATGAGTCCAGTATTGACGATTATTTTTCTTTTTTCTTTCTTCCTTCCGAAGTAGTACATAAAGACAAGCAACTTGTACCGAATCCATCATGGGACTGAGCAATGACCACCGATTTTTTTATCGCTGTGCGTCCACTGTAAGTAGGTACTTTCTGCGATATTTTACAGCGCGATTCTAAAATCGTGCGCGCTTGGCCTTAATGTCCTTATAGTTCTGGCGCCAAGTAGGTAGGTACCATACAATAAGCGACACGTTAGTCCACAGAGTACTATGTATATATGAATCGTTAGTCGACTCGATTCATGAGCCTGGCCCGGTGCGTGCATAAGTTTGGCATTTCTATCTATATCTACCCTGTGCTTTTCATTCGGGCTGTATTAAAGAGATAATATGTTATTATGTTAAAACAACCAAAAAGAGATATGTTATTATGTCAGACAACCGATCGAGCATATACCTATTGTGTTTGCCTACTAAATAATTACTCTAATTGGACCAAATCCCGTGTTCATGCCCGCTTGAGTATGTTTCGCCGGACCGTCTCAACTGGGTCGTGTTGAAACCGGTAGTAGATGAACCCACTGAGTTTGTTTCGCTGGGTCTTATCAGTTGGGGCGCATTGGATCCGGTGGTAGCATTAAAGCGCGACCGTCGTTATTAAGACAAGGTCCGTCATAATAATAATACCTTAATATAGACAGATCCATTGACAGTATGCAGTAAAAATATAAGACTTAAACTGGATAATTAAACTTAAACATAATCTCTTGACATTTGACAATAACTTGATACGAGCTAGCTAAATATCATTACTAATAGAAAATAAATTTTATAAATGTTTTCATATAATGAATGCAATGTGTACAGTCAGCTCCAAAAGTCGATGAACAGAATGTATATTTAACAGTTCAGTTACGGCGTCAAATCAGGGTAATCTAATGATAATATTTAATGGATAAAAAGTCTGTACAGACGCCAGCACATCCATTAAATATATCATTAGATTACCCTGATTTGACGCCGTAACTGTACTGTTAAATATACATTCTGTTCATCGACTTTTGGAGAGCTGACTGTACCTAAATATCTATCTATGTTACTAGAAATAATAACGTATACAACTATATTACTACAAACATGTTCTGACTATTTACAAGCGCTTTTTTAAAGTCTACGTGAATAAAAACCTTTTTTTGAATTAGTTTAGTTGTGTGTAAGACAGAATCGCCATAATATCCTGGGAATTTATTTACACACGGCCATCTGATTCTAATCTAAGCAGAGCTTGTCCCTACTATGGCTAACTATGGAAACCAGCTGATATACCTAATACATGTATCTACTATGTAGTTTTTCTTTATTTACAATACATACTTATGTAGATAATTACACAAAGACCGGACACAGACACGTTCATGCGCATAAATTCTGTCCTGGGTGGGAATCGAACCTACAACCTGCGGTGTGAAAGGCAAGTATCTTCTACCAACTGCGTGTCAAAATGGTTTTCAGTGAAGCAATAGTGAGTGGAATGGTATGGAAATATTCAAATTTAGTTACTACATATTCGTCGTAAAGAGACGGTGCACTACGAGATATTAGGAAGATTGTTAGCAAGGAAAGAGAGAGGTAGGTATATTATAATTATCTACATGCTTTCTAATGTCTACTAGATTGGTACTATACCATATACAATGAAATTAGTAAGCTTTCCTCCACAGGATAGCTAGATTTCGCAACCGTCGTTTTATGCACTTGACAACCTGCTAATAATGTAACGAAAAAGCTATGGTTTAAACAAAAATCGCATAGCTACTGAAAATCGCATACACGTAATTTGGTTGTAGAAATGCCACGGTGTTAAGATAACGTAGCTTATTTGATTGCAGTACAGAGTTGAGATAAGTATATATGTATAATTCTAATTCATATTTTTATTAAGATAAAATAAAATAAGAACTCTGCTTAGTTTTACCTACAGTTTGACTGGCCTGACTACTAAACGGCCTTTAGTAAGTCAGGATAGTCAAACTGTAATCCAGAGTCCTCCCAGGGAACGTGTCTTGACTATCTGGGACATAGCGCAAAAGGGGGGTACCGGAGCAGCATACCCGCGTGCCCGAGGCTCCCCCATCAGGCGGCAAGAGAAGTACACGGCAGGTTAGGTTTAGTCAGCGCGAGTCCGACATACCCACCCGCAGACACTTTTTGCGGGTGGCATGCAAAGGCATTGCCCCTGCCTTAACAAAAAAAAAGGATAGTCAAAACTGAACCTGGGCACATTGAGGTCGCGGGCTGTTTCAAACCTTATTTCAATTAGTTTAGCGGTCAGAATCCTATGACCTACGAGACTTGCGGGTAGTTTTCCAATATATAATGTATTATATATTGGAAAACTATTATATATATTATTCTGTGGCAGTTCCTCTCTTACTCTACAGACTGCACACCGCGGGAGCATAGAGAAATACTTAGTTATTTTGCGAGGCAGTCCGTGGAATGAAAAGAAACGACGTGCCGCGGTGTTCTGCAACGTGCCACGACGCGACGCGACGTGCCGTGGCGTCTCGCGGCATGCCGACGCGACGACGTGCCGTGGTGTCCCGCGGCATGCCACGACGCAACGTGCCGTGGTTTCCCGCGGCCGCGGCTAACCACGACGTGTCGTGGTATATTTGTATCGAAATAAAGTAATATGAATTTTAAGCTCAATGAAATAAGGATAAAAATAAAATCCTTTGCCGTGCCGCGACGTCACACTGCGTCGTGGGTTCGATTCCCACCCGGGACAAATCTTTGTATGGTGAACACGGTTGTTGTTCTGTGGCTGGGTGTATATATAAATACATACTACAGCTATAATTAAGAAAAATATATTAATATGTTTATCAGTTGTCTGGTTGCCATAGTAGATACTTAGTTAGGGATCAGACGGCAGTGTGTTGGTTGTCCCAAGATATTCTTTTTATTGACAGAGGTTTTATCTTTGTAATTTACATATAATTGCCATCACGAGAAAGAGATCAAATATCGATTACGATCAGCAATTTGGCTGTGTATAATTGTATTTCTAACAATATATATATATACATATATATTTATTTACCTGAAAGTTTGTACTTAAACATGGCTCCGGCCTGACTCGTCAATATCTAAATATTATAAAACATGCTAAATAGGTCTGTAAATAAATGAAAATTAAAAGATTTAAAAAACAGCACTAAGTTCATGAATATAATAAACAAAACAATACATATTAGTGTACACTCTATTTATTATTCTTTATAATATTCTTAAAACACTAGATAAATAAAAAAATAAGTTATGTAACAAATATAATGTACAAGTTCAAACCAAGGCAAAATGAGCACAATGTTTTTTAAACAATTTTGAACATATTCTCACTAGGTACTAATTTTGCCGCTCAAATACATTATAGCATATTATTGCCATATAAAATTGTATGACGTTCATATTATTGCCATATACATAAGTGATGTTCTTATATAATGGAGAACCTAAATAATAAATTATGCAGATTTGCAGTGCCAATTTGTACAATTTAAAACATTTTTTTAAAATAAGATTGAAACTTGTTAAGGCAGTATTCACAATCAACCTGAACTCTTAAAGCCCAGACTTCAGCGTGCAGTCATCTTGAATAAAATCATTATATACACATTCTAAAAATTTGCATAGGTCATCTTGTCGAACTAAAATTAAAAAAGATTCAGGCAAGTCTCCATCTAGTATTTATTGTAAAGAAGACAAAATATAGGCAATTAAAAGTATTTCCTATTTATTTTTGTGAATAAACAACATATTAAAGTAAAAACTTGTTCTAAATATGTTGGTATATTAACCCAACGAGATGATCGACACAAGTTCTTCAAAAGTGCTGAAACAATTTTATATCAGAAAAACATATAAATGCACGGCCGCGATATCTGCACGTTCAATTCTGCGCCTTAAGCCCTCCTTGAGTTCCAAGTTGAGAAGGTATTCATAGAGATGTTATTCAAGTTTTATTAAAAGCTAAAAATGAGATTTTTGTATAAACATGGACCTTGCATTCCATTACACCTCGAAGAATTAATGAAGGTGGCAAGGCACTTCATATTAGTTTCACATGAAAAACATCACCCCTTGCTTCAGATACCCCCAAACTGATAACATTATATTATGACCACTAAAATGATTTGCAGTGTTACTGTTAAGACTCATAAATATAAATAAAATTCAAAGCATTAGACCTGATATTAAATACAACTATAATTTACAATTTTATTATTAACATAGCCTCTCTGATCCCTTCCTGGGTCAATGGAGGTTAATCAAAAACTTTTAAATTATTAACTTACTTAATAATGAATCAATACAATAATGTACAAAATATACATTACTTTTAACAATCTTTCAACAGTCTTATAACTTTATATATCTATACAGTATTGCACTTAAGACTTAACTGTCGAGTAATGTGAAGATATCAATAGATAAAACTTTATGAGATTATTGCTAACTTAATTTATGCAACATTGCAAATAAAAGTGTTGCTATCTGCTGCCATCTACCTTTAGTTAGGACAGACATGTTTTACAAATGCCTTAATTCATTGTCTATCTGCCAGGGCATTATTTACAGTCAGCTTTTTATACTAAAATATCATCCACATCACTAACTAGCACCCTACTAATTGTATTAGCTGTTGCACTGTGGTGCGATCTAGCAAACACAAATCAAAGTCAAATGTCTGTGTCGTAACTTCATAGCGGCCTGTTTCTGCAATAAGGTTTACAACCCTTTCAAGATGTTCATTGTTTTTTATCTTCATGATGCGCTGTTGTAGATCACGCAACTGCACCATATAATCAGGTGATAGGTCACCAGGCTCAGCATCCTCTCCTAGGCTACTGGATACTCCATTATCTTGAACCTTAGTTTCAGCTGATGTTGAGCCACTACTCTCTCCATGCTCTGCTGTATCATTTAAAGTAGCTCCTGGTTCTGTTTTTGGTATTTTTCTGTGTTCTACATTTTCTATGTTTTCTCTTTCTTCTTCTGCAGCTTTTCGTTTGCGTCGTTTTTCTTCTCTTTTTGCAGATTTATCTTTGTGTTTTTTAGATTTTTCTTTCTGAGGTGCTGGGGGTTCTGCTATTGGCTCTGGTTCTGGTTCTATTTCTGGCTCAGGTTCTATCTCAGGTTCTGGTTCAGGAGAAGGTTCATGTTTTATAGGCTCTGGTGATGGGTTTTCTATTTTCACTTTGGTTTCTTCTTCATCTGCTACAATTGAACTTTCAGAATCAGAATGACTACTATTGGCATCTTCATTACCAATATGGGATGACTTTGCTACTCCACTCTTTGAGCTGCATTGAGAAGCTGTATCAACAGATATAGGTGATGCTGGTTCAGGCATTGCACGTTCTTTAGGTATGGGAGTTTCTCTGTTCTTTACAACTTCAATTTTTTCAGGAGGTATTTCTCTAACTTTCTCATGTTTATGTTTCTTTTCTTTACTTGATTCCTTGTGTTTCTCTCTGGATTCATCTCTTTTTTTATCTTTTTTCTTATGTTTATGCTTTCTTTCTGGATCAGATTTATCTCTGGACTTGTGGCTTTCTGTATGGTCTTCATTTTCTGGAGGAGGAGTTTTTCTGAGGTTTTCCAAGGAAAATTTATTAACTACCTTTTCAGGTTTCACAGGTTTCTCTTTGATAGTTGGTGATTCTTTAATTGGCTCCTTTTCTTTTGGGAATTCTCTTATCTTAGGGACTTCTTTAGGTATTTCCTTGGGAGGTTCTTTTGGCGATTCTTTAAGTTTATGGCTTTCTTTCTTGTGTTCTTTTTTGTCTTTTCTTTCCTTATCTCGGTCATGGCTTTTCTTTTCTTTTTTCTTTTTTTCTTTAACCTCTTTATCCATTTTAATGTCAGGAACTTTTTCTTCTAATTTAATTTTCTTCTGTTCTATTTCAGCATTATGTTTGGAAAGTTTATACTCATCTTTGATGCTGGAGGCACTACTAGAGCGGGGTGGACTTGGTGCTCTTCTTACAGGGCTTAAACATCGTTTCTTAACCACATCTGGAGATTGTGTCCTCTCACTAGGTCTCTTGCTACCCTTGTCTTTAGATTTTTCTTGTTCCTTATGCAGTTTAACTTTATCAGGTCTTACTTTATCTTTGTCTTCTTTTATTTTGATTTTTTCTGGTTTTATATCTTTGTGTTCATGTTTAGGTTTCTTATCAGAGCTGGATCTTTCCTTATCTTTTTTGTCAGATTTAACTGGTGGTGGTGCAACTTTTTCAAGTTTTTTAGGATCTGGAGACACTTTTGGAGGTTTTTGTATGGGAGGGCCGAACAGGTTCTCAAAACTACTAGTTCTAAGTGGTACTTCCTCTTTGTGTTCCTTAGATTTGTGTTTCTTAATATTATCTGATGAAAGTTTGGGCTTACTGAGGAGTTGTTGTTTATCTTCTATAAATGAATCTCTACTTCGAGTTTCTTGATCAGGATTTGTATAAAATGCATTATTAGTAACATAAATTCCTCCTCCTTTTAAGAGCTTTTTCCTAAACTCTTCATTTATTGGGTTTTCAAAAACATAGCGGTCTTTCAGACGACCACTTTGTTGTAGTGTGAAATCATATGTGAATTTAATTTTCTTTGGTTCATCTTTATTTTTCAAGTATATTTCAATGGGGAAAATAAATCCTGCATAACCAGATTCTTTAATGGAGAAAGGTGGCTCTTTTACAACTGAAAAAGAAATTAAAATAAAATTAATGGATTCTTACAAGACTAAGTCCTCTATAAATAACAAATTATAATGATTGTAGCTACTGTCGTCATTCGCAATTACCATACATATGTAAACAAAGTTAGAGGGATTTTTTTTCATAATATCAATTTCATTGGTTACTCATAAGGTCACTGTCAATGTTTAGCTGTTAATATATTCAAATATAGGTATACCTCTTCTAGGCTTTTTGAAAGTTTCGTGCAAATGAAAAACGACTTTGTCTACAAAGTGACTTATATCAGCTCCTTCCTGGCCGCGCACAAACACTTCCCAGTCATGAGTGAATCCCTCCGGCGTTTTCTTCGACCTCAACGATGCTTCATGACCAATTTCAAAATTTACTTTTATTCCCGACATTACGATTCTGAAAGAGAAGAAAAAATATTTGTAATGAATATCGAAATTCACAGAACTACGCTAGAAAAATAACATCAGACCAAAACTTTCATTTCTTGTGAAATGTACTTACTTTCATCAGCACTTCTTCATAGAATAACACAGTTCTAAGATAACAACTGCAACACAAAGTCTTAATCAGTCACGGATTCGCTAGAAATTACAAATATCCAAAATAATCTTTTAGCGCCCTTGTTATTTTGGTCCGCCATATTAAAATCATCTACTTAGTTGCAGGGCTGCCATAATATTTTTTTGGTTCCCCTTCTAATGAATTGCACATTTCGGAAGGCAAGTCAAATTTTAAAATTAACAATTAGCGACGCTGCTGTAAAAATAAATACATAATTTCAGTATCCATACCTATAATGATGATTATAATTCAGGCAATTACTAAAAAAAATTTAAAAAAAGCCATTTACTGTCCCACTCCAATCCTTTTATAATTTATTAAAACATAGGTAACTATTGAGTCCCACCAGTGACTGATAACAATGTCCCAATTGACTCCGGTGACCACCCCCAGTGGCGACTGGGACTTTATCTAAAACAAAAATGCCATTCGTCAAAAAAGACATCAAAATTGTATTAAACACCTATTAATTCCCACAATAAACAATAAAGAAACAGTTTACAAAACCAAAAAAAAAATAGGATCTCATAAACTAACAAGTAGGAGCCGGTGTTGAGTTGTTAAGATATAATAGTGTTTGTGTTGCTTCAAAACCATTAAAAACGAACATTAAGAATAAAAAGGTGAACCCCAAGGTAGCATTTTAGCCTCATCAGTCATTACTGTTCGTTATTTATATTAATGATTATGGTTATTTACAAAGGAGAGTACAGTGATATTCAGTGCAAAAGAAAAATTTACATTTAAAAGAGAAACATTGATGACTGCCTTGTAATAATAGTTGACTGGCACGTCTGGCACAAACCTAATAAAAAATAAAAAAAGGCGTGTTGCACTCGGAGACTGCCGCGGTAAAGCTATTGCATAGCATTTTTTATCAACTTATGCAATTATAATTATTAATTTATTTTATAATACTGCATTTGTGATAATAATAATAAAATGAATGTATATAGAGTACTAACTCATTTTCTTTCACAATTTTTTCGTGACTTTCTTCATTAATAAATGCACTTTGTTTATTCATATTTAAAACACTTTGTACACAAATTATACGAGTACAGATATTCACTGTTGTACGTAGATGATAAATACCTATACACCTATATACTTTCTCACAAACAGCTGATTACGGTAGTTTTCCAATACAACCAATGCCACCTAAAGGCGGGTTGCTGAACTAAAGAAACAAGCGTGATATTTCAAAAAGTCATTAAAAGTTCTGGTATTTATCGATAGATGGTGGTCAGAGTGGGGGGTATTAGGTTTTTTTCGTTACGGAATTTCTGGATTCGGTCCCCACGCTCAAGACCCTCGATAGAAGCTATGCAATAGCTTAATAATATTGATGAACCTTACTTTATGCAATTGGAGTAAATAATACATTTCCGTAAATTTCTGAACGAATAGAATAATACAATAAATTTTAGCCAGTGCATTTAGTGTTATAATTTTCGCTTTATATTAACTTTTTGCACAGACGCCAGCACATTAAGCTACCCCAACCGGTCAAATTTTCCCAATCGAAAGTGAACGGTTTATTCCGGTTTTCCCCCCTGAAATTCCCCCTTAGGGGGAAAATCGGAATAAATAAAAATAAGTCCAGATTTCCCCCCTGAGAATCCCCCTTAGGAGGGGAAACCGGAAAGAAAACAAAATAAGTCCAGACTTTCTATGTTCGTGTTTTAGTTTTGCAAGTAATAATTTAGTAATGTTTTCTACCCTTTTAGGCTTATTATTATTAGAAGTAAATTCTTTATTTTTGTTACTGATTTAATAGGTCTTCCACCGAGGAGACGCTAAAGTTGTCACTCTCAGGTTGTGGTTGAAAATCAGTTTTCCGCTGGTGCTGCTTTATGCATTGCCACGGTACCCAAACTGAACCGCACCCTATTTTTGTTCCAAAGCGGCGCACTATGTAAGATGCGCTTATTATTGATGACATATAGTTAAAAGAATAGTCATATTATATTTGTTAGAACAGTTTTAAGAAGTAATTAATAAGTTCATCACAATTTGTTTAATACGCTGTGTTTTAATATTTATGAGCGCCGATGTTCTGAGCAAAAATAAATAATATATTCTTTCTTTCTTTTCAGATTGCCCCCCTAGTAGTCCCCCTTAGGGGGGAAAACTGGAATAGAAAAAAAATATTTCTTTTAATCCCCCCTCAGGTATAATAAACTTTGTACTAAAATTATTTTGTGTTATTAAAGTTTAAACAGACATTTAAATTTTAGTTTTATAGCATTATACGTAATGAATAAATTTAATCTCAAAATTCTTTGATCTAGCAATGTGTATCGTTCCTATCTCAATGGCAGATCGCCTACCCCGGTTTGCTAGAGGGTACTGGATCGAGACCTGACTGAGTTACGTGAACTATCTGTAATATGATTGCAATCATATACTTAATTTAAAGTTATTGTCTCTGTCTCAAAATTAATATTGTTATTGTGTCGAAGTTTTTCTTTTCTATGCCTAAATATAATCTAAAATAATAAGCATTCAGACAACCGATCGAGCATATATTGTGTTTGCCTACTAAATAATTACTCTAACTGGACCAAATCCCGTGTTCATGCCCACTTGAGTATGTTACGCCGGACCGTCTCAACTGGGTCGTGTTGAAACCAGTAGTAGATGAACCCACTGAGTTTGTTTTGCTGGGTCTTCTCAATTGGGGCGCATTGGATCCGGTGGTAGCATTAAAGCGCGACCGTCGTTATTAACACAAGGTCCGCCGTAATAATAATACCTTAATATAGACAGAACCATTCAGACAACATGTAGTAAAAATATAGCTAAAACTATAAATTTTGATAATTAAACTTAAACATAATCTCTTTGATAATAACTAAATACAAGCTAGCTAAATATCATTGCTATTATAAAATAAATTTTATAAATGTTGTCATACAATCCGTATACCTAAATATCTATGTAACTAAAAATAATAATGTATACAACTATATTACTACAAACATGTTCTGACTATTTACAAGCGTTTTTTTAAAGTCTACGTGAATAAAAACCTTTATTAATTTATTTAAAGTCCCGCCGCCGGATGATTAATTTATGATTTTTAATTTTTGTGATTAAACATGTTGTTTATTTATTTTATTGATAAAATGTGATACTCCTCACGCTGCGGCAACAACATCAGATTACTTGGTTTTAACCATCAAAAATAGCATAAACCCCACATGGATTGACACAGGTAAAAACATTAATTATTTTTAGAAAATCAAGATTGACCTTACATCGTTACTTTAAACTATAAACAGTAGGTATGCATACCGATTCGGGTATAATTTCTCGTGGATCTGTTCCTGGAAACGAAACCGCAACTTTAGCTTTTCAAGATCATAAAACTTGTGCGCTCCCACTTATTCCTTGTGGGTCACTTACACTATAGATTTTTATAATCTTATTTAAAGTGAATCCGTAATTTTAAGTTATGCACCAAACTGTCAGCGAGTACCTACATCGTGGCACCCAGTCTTGATAAAAATATTTAAAATTATGGCTTCCACCTCTCGTGATATACCAGCACCAAATTATATATACAAAAAAATCTGGTCCGAGTCTGGGTGCACTTTGTGTCAGTAAATTACTTGTTTGTAAAGTATCCTAATATACATGAGCTTATTATAAAAGGTGGGTATTGTCTTTAAAAAAATCGACACCAGAACAAACAATTTTTATAGACATTAATTGAGAGGATTTGGTGGGAAATGAAAAGGGGACTTTCTGGACCTTTTATTACATTAGTGCCCAGTTTTCCCCCCTGAAGTAATTCTCTCAAGGGGGAAAACTGGATTATGTCGAAATGACAAGGGGACTTTCAGGACACTTTTTATATTAGTGTCCAGTTATACCCCCTGAAGCAATTCTCTCAAGGGGGAAAACTGGACTAAGTCAAAATGACAAGGGGACTTTCTGGACACTTTTTACATTAGTGTCCAGTTTTCTCCCCTGAGGGGGATTCTTTCAAGGGGGAAAACCGGAATAAGCCAAGTGAACCTTATGTTTTTGTGATAAAGTTGAAAATCTATAAAAGAAGATTTAACAGATTGGGGTAGCTGGATGTACTGGCGTTTGTACAGTGTTTAAGTATGATTTTTGTAATAGATGACAACAGTCACACTAGTAAAGAAATTAATGTTTCACAGGACACTTTATACACATTTAATTCATAGACCTCGTTTCGTTGAGCATTCAATGCTCTGATGGCCGTTATATATGAATTAAATTTAGGTACTGTTTTTGGAAAACGGTATGCAACATTTACGCTTTTCACTAATTTATCTTAATAAATAAAGGGCGCCAGTATTAACATTTGCCAAAAGTCATTTGGTTTATAAGTTACAACAGCTTTTGTTGTAATATTCAATTCAAATTATTTTCACTTTAGTTATGCAATTCCCCGAAAGTCAGGGAATTATGAACAAACTCTATCCAAAGATATTATAATAATATCTTTGGCTCTGAGCATTTAGCTGTCAATAAATGCTCGAAGGGCTCGTATGACAACCATAAACATATTTTCAACAACTTAACATAGCTTTAATCGCCTAGTGTAAAACATGACAGTCGGTTAATGATTGTCTTATTTGGGTGTTGCTTTACTCTAGACGGCAAAATGGGTTTATCTCTCATTAAAGATTGTACAACGATAAATTTATCGTTCTGCTGAAACCATGTAAAATAAAATACGGCAGGCAGATACTACCCTTGAGGTTTCAAGCAATTGAATTTCTTTTGCCTATTATGATCTTTATTGAGTACAAGTCACATGAAAAATACTTGGTCCTTATTATACTTCCAACTTCTGAAATATAAAACTAATATTATGTGAGTAGAAGTCAAGTACGCAATTTTGAATTTTTCACGATTATTGTCCGTTTGCCCAAAGATCAACTAAGTACAAACCGTAAAATAATCTACTCTTTGGTACAAACTAAAGTTATTGAGCTGGCAACACTATATGTCAGTCAAAAAAAATTCAGGAAGTTTTAGTTAGACAGATAGAATTTTTAGTAATTCTAAAATTTGGTACATACGCTAGAATTCAGCAGTCAAAATTATATTTGTGAGCTAACTATTTATTGATAATGGCTGGATTAATGTCTGCAATTTTACAACCAATGAAGTATGGTTATGCTGTGTACTGTTATCGTATGAGGTTATGTTTAAGTTATTATCGCTCATCTTTTATAACATTTGTAGGTTTATCAGACAAACACTACAAGTGGCATCAACTGTAGCACCTAGTAACAGTTTGGTGAAACCAGATTGTTTCTCGCTATCGTCAATCAGGACGAAAGTTAGAGTTTATTTCCCCCGCGCCAATGAAGTGAGGAGAGTGCGCCGTCATGGATGGGAGACAAGGATTTCTACTCCAAATGGTCGAAGAGTTATTATGCGAAGACTACTTAAAGGAAGATATGTGTTGACGCACTGATTGAGTAGTACACTTTGTGAAGGAAGTTATATGATTGAATTGGTGTCAACATATTATAGTCTATTAATTTTCAGAGCTTGAAAATTATTTGTATTTAAATACATTCTCGAAACTCTTTAAATTAAGCACTACAATTACACCTCACTAGGTATACATCTATTGGATGATTCATTCAAGTAATCAGTTAGTTGAAAATATGTTCTAAGCAGCACTAAAACAGCAATTAAATTACATTGAAGAAATACCAAGTAAATAGAGGTACAGATTATTTTTCACCCCATCATGGATATGAGATAATGTTGTTACAAATTGTATATAGTTTTAGTGATGCCTGTATCAACAATAATGTAGTTTTGTATAGTTAGGAAAAATGTATGTAAAGGGAGAGTGACAAAATGCTAAATTTTGTCAACTTGAACTCATTTAATAGATATTTTGTCACCTTTAATCAATGTATAACTTTGACATTTTGCTCTATCATCTATTTCTACTACATTCATTAGTTCACTTTAATGGCTCAGGAGGCTGATGCTCACAATCAACTTCTTTTCTGTTTTCCTCACTGTTTTGTTAGGCTTACATATTATAATAGTAGCTAGTAAACAGTATAGTTCATCCAAACTATGTCAAATAAATTTATGATGTAATTTCTTCATCTGCTCATCTATTGTGTAACTTCCTAGTCTGCATTAGTATTAAATAAATGGTCCATGTTCCAGATAAAGAGAGAAAATGACATCTATTCCCATTCACTTCCTTCATAAAATATGATATTAGTAAATTAAAATATAGAAATACTAGTTATGTATGTGTTAAAAATAAATAAACTATGCTATAAAAGAATTTTTATTTCAAACAGACTGATTAAGAGACCAGTTTTTCTAACAAGCTATACATTACACTTAATACTAGTTAAAACTTTACAAAAAGTAATAAAAACATTCAACCTAACATGTACTGTGTAGTCTGAGTAGTTGAACATGTTGGAATAAAAACAAAATGACCTCCTTACTTATGGATCATTAATACTTGGTTCTGCTGGAGGAATGTTTGTCTTGTTTACTCAAATACATAATAACATTTCAGTAAAAGGATGAAACAGAAAGCTAATCTGTTTTTAAGGTGTCCAACAGCATTTTTACCCCTTTGGGTCTAATTAACTCCCTGTGGAATACCGCTTGGCATTAAGGCAAAAGTACCAATTCTTCATCTAGCAATGTCATAATCAATTGCAATAGAATATTGTATTTCCGAATTTTAAACATACTGAATTAACTGGTCATACTTTTTAATGGCTAATTAGCCAAAAATCAAGAATATATAATAAAACCAATATGTTTAATGTCATCTCAAAAACCTGCACATAATAATGCATTCATAAATTACACTTACAATCATATTTGATTAATATTTGCAATGTACTAGTTGAATAAGTATTTTTGTTGTGTCACCGAATCATCTGAGTTTGTTGGTGATTTAGCTGGTTTCAGTAGATTGGTGATTTCAGATACTACTAAAGTTGTTAGTTTAATGATGGCCAAGTGAGCAGCCAACTGCAATACTAATGCACCAAAGCCCTTGTAGAGTCCGGCAACACCCTCCTTGGCTATGGTTGAGTTGTAGCAATCCATAAAACCTTCATAGCCGGTCAGTATTGGTGTCACTGAAGTCCCTGTGTCCAAGTTGTCTATTATTGTTCTAGTTCCCTAAAAATAGAAATTATTGTCTGAAATATGCTAAAACTACAATTAAGTAATTATTTATTAGTATCTACCCAGAAGCAGTTTTATACTTTAGATATATACATACATACACAGTCAGAAATTGCATATATATTCAGCAGATTGGCTTACAATGTAATATAGAATAAATACTTCATCCAAATCTTTATTATATTCTGTATTAACGCTAGTCTACATCAGGTGTAGTGCTGTTCAAGAAACACCTCTATCCTAATTAATATGTATATTTCAAAATCAAATATAGGTAATTGTAAAATGCCTATTGAGTACATACAAACAAAAGCAATCTAGTTGCCCAGCAGTTTGTTGCATTAAATAGCAGTACAATTTTTTATTTTTCTATAAGTTCTCCACAAAAGCAATACATCTCTAGTGCTCTACTGCTCTGCAGTTTCACAGGTATATAATTTTTTAGTTAACTTTATTATTGTCAATCTTACCTGTATGTGCAGTCTATGGATAATGGTTTCAATAGGGAAAAACAATATTTCCATAGATATGAAGGAGAATATATTAGCTTTCAGACTGATGTCCTCAATCAAAGGATTTGAAGAGTTCTTATTGTAGCCATTATATGAGTCGCTGAGCTCATGTCGATGCCTTTGTTGGAAACGGAGAACTTTCTCTGTTATATTTTTCAATGAGATGCTGCAAACAAAATTTTATATGTTAACTATTTCAAATGATCAATATCATGTCAGTCGACGTTCACAGCTAGACATAGACCTCCCCATAAGATTTCGATAATGGAGTCATGTCCATCAGTTGGATGGTTGGCGATCGCAGTATTATGGTCAGAGTAAACAGAGACTTTTCGTTCTTTTGTAGGTATTCCCTCGGGCGGGACGCCTTCAACACCCCTCACGGCATAAGATGGGGTGGTAATATTCTTTACGGTCAGCCACACATCACAGTTAGAAATAAAATACTTAAAAAATAATCGTATGCGGCTACAGGCCACCCGTCATCAATTAAGTTCATTTTTCGCTTTTTCTTCAGTTGCGTATCGAATTACCTACTAATTCGATATGTAGATAGAGGTTGAGTTAAGAGCCTATGCACACCGCGGTTTTTAAGCGCGCCGTAGACGCGCGTTTCCAAAACGAGTCGACGGCGCGCTTTTATCACACAAAGCAGTTTGTTGTCGTTTGTATCGATTCAAAAGCGCGACACCGCCGAGGTTCTGCTTAAAAACGCAACATTCCAGCGCGTTTGTATCGATACCCGCGTGTTTGCATCGCGTCTGTATCGAAACACACGCGCGTTTGCATTGCGTCTGTAACGCTACATACGCGCGTGTGTATCGATTCAAACGCGGATTTGAATTTATACAGGTGTGCAAAGGTCCACAGGCTGCGTCTGACTTGCGTGTGTATCGCGTCTGTATCGCTATAAACGCGCGTCAACGGCGCGCTTAAAAAACGTGGTCTCCATAGGCCCTAAAACTCACGTACGTACGTTCTGTATTGAGTCACGTACAACAAACCTCACGTAACAGAGCAAGTCGCATGGTGGGGGCATTAGGCTTTTCCCAAGTGACCAGTTTCTACCTGTAAAGAACTTGAAAAACGACGAACTTGAAAGACGGTTGATGTTCGGGATTATATATCTATAAATATTTGGGATAGTAAATACGGATAAAATACTCCTAGATTAAGAAAGACACAACTGCTCAATACAAAATAGCTGTACCTGCGCTTAGTTAGATTCTATAACGTATGAACAAAATCGAGCTCACAATGGGAACAAACAATCATAACGCATGATCTCATATGGAGGATCAGAGAGACATTTAATCGACACGAATACAAATAGAGTAAAGGGTCATGGAGGGTGATGGCATCTTCGGAGATGTGCAGGATATTGCATTGGCGACTGGTGAAAAATCCCAGTTTTGAAAATGTTATTAGTAATATGCCTAATATTTAAAATGTTTGTATACTACTTACTGTGTTAGATACTTAGAGATGCCAAGTGCGACGGTGGGTAGTACAATGGCCCAAATGGGCAGCATGCGTCCTCTGCTCGGAGTGCCCCATTCGAGGATACGCATGAACCCCTCTCTGAACACATCCAGTAAAGCTGGCTTGTCACTAGCAATGTCACTCTGCACTGTTTCAACTAAACTTGCTGAGTAGAATGGAGTAATGATTGCTAGACTAACACTGCAAATAAAAAAATAAAATATATTAACTTAATGACCCATAAATAGTTGTTCTGTCTGGATGTAATTTGTAAAGTACCCCGCGACACAGGGATTAGATTACCTAGTGCGGGCGTTGTCCTTTAAAAAGAAAATAACCTTCAGCAGATGCATTTTGTATGGGGAAGTAAAATATATTCGTATTTCACAAACTAGTTTGATTAATTGGTTAGGTTCACCTTGAATACCATTAAAATTTAATTTATGTTATATTTAACTCTAAAAGATTTCATTTTTGATAATGATTCCTGCACATAAATAAAGGGCTACTTTTTGCTAATTGGCGAACATTTAAAGGAACTTACCACTTCAAAGTTACATGCTGAAGGAACTGCAAAACTGAACCACATTTTCCTATTTCCCTGAAAACAAATTAATTATAAATACCAAAGAAGTAATATGAATGCCTGTAAGCATATAAAGAATGGCACATGGCATTAGATCCATGGTGTTAGGTAGTTGGAATCATAAACTTACTTGGGCCACCCAGTGCCTTTTGCAACTACATCTTCAATAGCCAAGTTGAGACCCTTCACTATACATGTGGAACCTATGCCCTTCCACAATGTGGTGACATCCTGGCGACGGTGCAGTCTGGCAACCACGGGCAATAATGTATATGGTGCTATGTGGTAAGTTTTCAAACTGTTATGGACCTATGACAGAAAATATATGACAAAAAATATATATATAATATATGTCAACTATTTGTGTTGACCATATACAAGGTGTGTGTAACATAGATATTATTCGTAACATAAGGCACTATCTACCAATGAAACTGAACAAAACCATTTTGTAAACAAAGAAAAATATTTTTTACTTCCCATAGAAAACACACCAGCTCATCGTTATTCTTGTATGAGAAGTTAATATATTTTTTATGTATTATGCATGTTGACATGTTGTTAAATTTCTTATGAAAATTAAGCTACATTAGTAGGGTCCATTATTTATGTTACACCTTGCATAGTTTTTCAGTTTGGTTTTTATGTTTATAAGTCCCCTTAGAGCCTGAGCACACCACATTTTTTAAACGTGTTTTAACGCTTTTATCCTACAGATCAGTTTGGTGTTCGTTTGAATTGATACAAACGTGATGCTAACGCGCGTTTGTATCGCTACAAACGCGCGTCAACGGCGCGCCTAGAATACGTGGTGTGTATAGGCCCTTATACACACGAATTTATATAATTTGTGTGAGACCTGTTGTATTGTACTCTGCTGTAACAAACCCTATTTGTACATGTCATGTTACATTATGTACAAATTACAATAGCATATGTATGTACAATAATTTTCAAGAAAATAAGGTTTTTCTAGAGAACTGCTAGAGATTATTATGTGCAACAACACCACTAACAATCCTTACTTGCAGTTACAATGTAGTGCTGATTTTGGGATACCTTTTTAACAAGAGTTTTAAATTAGTTTATGTATTTTTTGTTGGTTGCACTTGTGCATACAATTATCTAAAGAGCAGTCTACAGAGCAGAATAGTCATGTGGCAAATCACTTAGTCCTGATATATTCATACATTTACTTGATCCTACAAAATATATAGAGAAATATATGTACATGTGTTAACACACAGCTATTTGAGTGTACAAAGTTAATTTAAGTAAACATGCATGAAAATAATAAAAAAAATGGAAAATACCTGGCATTGTCTCCTCAATACAATAAATGGGTGGCTTAACAAGTTCTCTGTGATAAGGCTTGCCACACTTATAGCTGTTGTCACATAAGCATTGTTATCTGAAACATTAAATACTTTTAAAATTACATTTCTACATGAATTTATAAGAGTCATAACAAATATTACAATATATTACCAAGTATATCGACATCATCATAAGGATTCTTTTGTTTTTATTTGCTTCCTCATTTAGTAACAGCAAAAAGTGATAATTTTTAAATTTATAGATAGTAAATAAGTACCAGCTAATTCCCAGGGGAGATGATACACATTTAGATACATTAAATTTGTAATCTAGTGTGGGCTCCAAAACTAATTAATTTCATGTGCTTCATGTGACATTGGCCATCCATTAATGGGCCCTTATATTAAGTTAGAAAACTATAGCACTGTACTGAGTATTTGTAGTTCTCTTCTATCTATCTCTCATCTATCAGTAAGTCATATCAATGTCATCATCATATCAGCCGCAAGATGTCTACTGCTTGACAATGTCCACCCCCAAGGGTTTTGTGGTGCCCGAATTCAACAGCTTCAGATAACATTGGGAAGCCATTTACTTAATTATATAATGACAAACCTATTATGATGGTCTGATTATCAAGTTACTATTTTATATGGTATGTGTTAACAAAAACTTTTTATATAAAGAAATAGAATGGTACATACTTAAAGCTTTATTCTGATATACTTAATGACATGATATGGATCTATAAGCTTGTTAGTAAATCATTATATAAAGAAAGTTGTTAAATTG
Organism: Pseudoips prasinana; assembly: GCA_951640165.1. NCBI lineage: Eukaryota > Metazoa > Arthropoda > Insecta > Lepidoptera > Nolidae > Pseudoips > Pseudoips prasinana. Next base: position 26,347,178 of record OX621248.1, read on the forward strand.
TTTCAAGTGCAAAAGATTGGTTAAAATTATTTGATTATCCTATCTTATACTGAAACTGAATCATTGATTAAAAGGTATCATAATCATAAACTTCAATCCATTAATATTTACCAACACAGTTTTCTCTTCCTTAAATGTACTTTATCCTTAAAACATTTCTTTAAATTGTGTACTATTTAAAAAATTACTTAGGATGCATTTGTTGTTTTATTGCAGTTTCCATGAGTCATGAACTTGACCCAGTGTGGAGGTAATTAAATAGTGAAATGACATATGATAAACAAAAATAAACTAATAAATATTGGGACACCTATTACTCTGCTATCTGATCCCAAAATATGCAGAGCCTGTAAGTACTATGGTAAAGAAATAACTGATAAACATATTATATATTTCTAAATACATATTATATATCTTTTCTAATCACAAGACTTGTCCCAGTTGGGAATCAAACCCACAAACTCTGGCTTAACAGTCAGTGTCAGGCCAGTCAATGAATATTGTAAATAATTTTGGTGAATAAATATTTATTACCATTTATTAGAAGGCCTCAAACAATAAGGATAGAAAGAAGTATGACCAAAAAACGAATTCAACTTACCGTCTTCAGGAACTTCGTCCATAATCAAAGGTGGTCCCTGGAATTCCTCAGTAACAGGAGTATGGTAACCATATATTTGCTGATACCGAGTATCGTACAGGTCGTTCGATTCCCTGTTAGGGTCCAAACCATATGGCCTATTGTATCCGGTATAGTCCCCGAATCCAGCCATTCTTACCAATTAGAACATTATCAAATAATAATGTTACTGTAAATTAAAACGAAAAAATAACATGAACTGGACCGCCGAGGCCCATAGTTTTATATTACGAATTCTACAAATTATTTATGTGACTTCTAATTTAAAGGTTTAGTACACCAATTAAATATTTCGAAGAGACTTATTTCGTTCGATTACACCAATCACTTGCCACGAATTTACTTTTAAATTTTGTTTTTGGCTAATATGCAAAGAAAACGAATCCATGCATTATGTCAAAATTGTCAATAGTTATGTCACAATACTCACAATCCTATTTTGCAAGTGCGGTGCTTCAGGTTGTCATCACCATGTATATTTAGTCGATTTTTACTCACTTTATTGGTTTAACCAGATTTCTTTGTCCTTTTTTGATAATTTTCTAAAATATACTTTCGTAACCATCACTAAGTGATGATAATGAAATTTTATATCTAAGAACGAAGCACTAAACTAAAATTAAATAATTTCAACTTCAACTCATAACCTAATTGTTATGGGATAACAACCACAATTTGGCCAAAGTTCAGTTTATGATTGATAAGCTAACTTCACCACCAATTTGACAAAAAGGCTCCTTCGATAGGTTATATAAGTGAACAGGTTGTGAAGTAAGGGACCAATTACTGAACCTTGTGGAAGACCTTTTCAGACATTTTCAGACTATTATGACTTGATGATTATGACTATTACTAGAAAAAAGAATTGAGTTCTGACATTGAATGGAGATGGTTCCTCCATAAAAAGATTGCAAATGAATCGGACCGACTTCTCAGGAATAGGTACTCAGCCTGGTGAATCAGTTAATTCCTGAAAACTGGAAGGAGAATATTGTCATAAGCTGAAGAGATATGCAGAAAGAGTCCAACTAGATATGACGAATGTCGGAGGAAAGTAAAGAAAGACTATCCATTGTGCTCATTCCTTTCGTAAACCATACCTACTCCGATAAATAATTTCAATGGATGTATCCAAATTTTATGACCTTTGACGTATTGTTTGATAGCTTTGACTTTGTAGATTTGACATTTGTAAATTTGACAGTCGACAATCTGGTTGACAGATGTACGCACAGAGCACGCAAACGCAAAGCGGAGCAAAACGGCTAAGACGCATGATCAAGAAGATTTTAAACGGCTAGCGAACCACTGACGAGTGAATATCGATTATAAAATAGGATACAAGTTCTTTAACAAAAATGGGTCTTACTTTATTAAATATTATTTAATTGAGATACATTGTTCAAGATGATCGCCAAGGCTGTGTTGTGTTTATCGACTTTACATTACTACAGTAATTATTTTTTAATAATAAATTAGTGGTGAACTATGGCATTTGTGTCACAGAAGGCAGTGGGGTGAATTGTGTGGTGTTAGTTGCAGGTGTAGCGGCACAGGAGCATTGCACGGATTTGCGCGGTCGGCTGATTTCCCACGGCCTTCATTATGTGCCTGGCCCCGATACTTGTACTCTCTGTGTTTGTGACAATGGGTTGCCTAAAGTTTGCAAGGCGGTACTTTGTTCACCTCCTCAGGTGAGTTGGTAATCTGAAACTAACATTTAATTCAAAATATATATCTAGTTTTATTCATAAACTACCATGAAATTATATCTGAGCCCATTCTAAAGCATAAGTAAAATTTCGCAAATATTTATTTATATTAATTTTTATTATGGGTGTTTAATATTGAAATATATGATAAATGACAGTCAAAATTACATGCTAATATTCACAATTAGGGGAAACCCCTTAATATATTTTTTCATAAACAAAGCTAATAAAAATAACAATTTTTTTCACCTTATGGTAAGTGGTAACCATGGTGTCTAGGTAATTAGAACACATGTAAGGATATCTAAGTGTTTAAATATCCTCAAATGTTCAATATTAATCATTTGTGGATATGCAATGGGAAAGGATTCATTAGTCCCAGTCAATTTCAGGCCTTACTATGTGAGAATTTATTTGAAGGAGTTATGATGATGCCTGAAATAATTTTTTAGTTAGCTAATTTATAATATCTTCTCCCTCCCTTAATTTTTCCTGTAATGACTGTATGAACTTTATTCATAGGTAATTTGAAAGATTTCGTTTTACAAACTATGTGGTAAGGAGTTTCATAATTTCTTTTAGGAAAAGTATATAAAAATGCTTATACTAACTTTATTCACTTTCAGTATGGCTAAGCATATTTTAAACTATTTCAAATGTATAAGTAGTTGTTGATAGTTGATTCAAATTTCCACAGTGGTAGGCATACTTACAGGACTTTAATACTAGAGTTATATTTTCCTAATTTTCATTAAATTAAATTATATTCCATTAATAATGTTCATGAATCAAGTATTTATTTAACAATATTTATCGCCAGTTGTGGCATTGACATTATTTAAAAAAATACATTAAAATATGATTTATATGTCAGGAGACTAGGCTGAAACCAATTGCATAATGTATAATAAAATTAAGTTAACTTTGAATATAATTAAAGCACATTGCTATACAGTAGTCTTTAACACAAAAGTCAGGCTTATTATAATAATAATAGATTTGTACCTGCTTAATGTTCTTCCTTGTAAAAATCAGTATTAGTAGTTTCTAATTTCTATGGATGGCCAGTTCTATTCATATTTGCTATATTAGAGAAAGTTGTAATGACATTTAAATAAGCTATCATGTAAATGACAGAATCACCAGCAGTTTTTTTAAATATGTTTTTTTAATTTAATCTGTCATTGTAACCAGCTGATTTGACTAATTTGGAATAAGCAAAAGTAAACACAAAAATGTTCTGTTTCGCTTCAATTCTATTTTTAATAAATAAAACATCTCTCTACAAAATAGTAACTGTTCTTCCTGGCTCCATAAGAATCTTATAAGAAGTTATGAAGTCATAATAAACATTTCAATTATTTCTTTTATAATGTGGGTAATAATAATCATCAATTTGTCATAATGATTGGTATATTATAGTATTGAAATTGGGACTTTGTGAAACCATTGACTATTGTTTTGGAGTATTCAAAACAGGACCACATATTGAAAGGTAATTCAAAATTATTTTATCTATGATCTAATTATTGCAGAATATCTACATGTTGCTAAATATCTATATAATGTACTATATCCATATAGAAGAAGAAAAGTGGCAGACACTAAAATTACACTTCAATATTTACTGTGGCAATAAAATTGGTTATCTATATGAAGTGCCAAGAAGTGTTTTAGTTTATTTATTTTAAGCAAGGCATAAATCTAAATTTAAATCAGGATATTTCTCATAAGAAAAGTTTGGAATGAATCATAGATTTAGTTGTCTAGTTTTGATCCAAGGCTGTACAATAGCCTCAACAAGGCATATGTCATGAGTTCATAAATATCTTATATCAATTTAGAAGTATTCACTAAGCTTCAACAAATTATGCTTAGCTACTTATTTCATATTTTAACTAACTTCAAAATAAGGAAGGCTATCAGGAGACTATGTGTATTTTTAAAGCAATCCTAATTGTTTCCTTTAAAAAGGTCCTAAATAAATTTTGTTACAAAAAGAAAAGTATATGTATTTTTTTAAACAATTATTGTATCCATGTTTACTACCACAAAAATCATTAATACTGCTAGAATATTAATTCTCACTTGAAATTAGCAAAAACTAAACCACAAGATTAATTTAAATTATTTTGTTTTATTTATTTAAACAGATGAATAAAATAAAATATTTCATCGAAATGTAACTCTTTTATGGGGCAATGTATAAGATTCTATAACAAACTTCCCAATGATATTAGAGAATTGTCTACGAATAAGATTAAAAGAATTATTCAAGCCCAATTGTGTAAATATTAATAATTACAAAATATTTAATGTTTTAAGTGACAAAAGTGCTTGGGATTGAGTTTTTCTAAGTCAACACATATAAAAATATGTAATTAATCTTAAGTAAATTTTATTTTTCCTACTGAGTTTTCTGTTAGTGTTCTCAGCAGCTGCCATGTCATGCACTACACGGTAGTGCAGAAAATAATGACAATTCCACAAAAATGTTTTCATTTTTGTGGAATTACTTAATGTGGAATACTTTTCGTAATTAACGAATTTTAAATTTGACTTTGAACACCTTTTGCTTGTTGAAGTAAGTGAGGATATGTACATGATGTTGTTTCTTGCAGGATTGTCGGTCTTTTCGGGTCGGTAATACATGTTGCGAGTTTATATGTTTGGATGACGTGGTGAAGCCAGCGGAGGGTGCCGAGGCCAACATGCGAATGGCTGCGGGTGGCGCGGCGGCCGTCGTGCTGGTCACCGTCGCGCTAGTCGTGTACCGCGTTAGGAAACAAAAGCGACGGCGTCCGCCGCACGCAGACGATCAGAGGAGCTTGACTAGCATTGGGTATGTTTCCACAAACTGCTATTGTATTACGAGAATACGACCCCTAACGGGAGCACCGTCGCCCTCAATAACTCTTAGATTACATTCGGATCGAAGAGATGCGCTCGGTCAGCGGCCCGCTCATTAACGTAGAATGACAGTAATCGCCTTGAGCTGAAGTTCGTAGACCCTAGAAGGTGTTGGCTTTCACGGGTTACATAGTTTCTAACTGTAAACATCCTGGTAAAAAATAGGTGAGGTGCTCATAGCCAGATGCTCGCACCGGACCATTAGTGATTGGCGAGGTTAGCTACTAGGCTCGCGGTCAGTCCTATACTGCTGACCGCCATAGTGGTTTGATTTCTGAGCGTCTCCGTGCTTTTGAGGTCATGTTAAGCAGTATGGATTGTGTAAATTCGAGTCTGAACACGACGGTGCGGTGGCGGAGCGGTTAACGCACATGGGGCCGCACCGTGTTCCGGGGTCTGATTCCGACCTGCACTTAAATTTAAACAACTCATTTTAGGGATGTCTGAATATTATGTTACGAACAAATTAATACAATATTTTTTTCATCACCCCATCTCGGATACAGTATTTTTCTCTTCGACATCTAAGTGGAAAAGTCGTTTTTATCCTCTAGAGGACAATTTGAATTTAGAACATCGTGTGCACTAAGTTTGTGAATGTCAAATATGATTAAACCTATTTATTTCTACCTCTATGGTGTCGAATTTATCATAAAACTTTTTTAATTTATTGAAAAGTAAGAGTCTATAGTAATTAAAACCTAAACTGGAATAAAAGTTTTTATAATAAGATTTTTTTACGCATTTAGTAATTTCTTCGCTTTGGTGTAATGAAAAGTTACGTGTTCAACTCGAGTGCAAAGATTTTTCGCCTTGTGCTCTTTTGATTTCCTCGCTAATGCTCCAGATTCAAATTTTTACTCGCTGCGCTCGTGATTCAATTTTAGAATCCTACTTGCTCGGTTATCAAAAATGAGAGCACGCGGTTAAAAAGCAACTTTGCACTATTGGATAACAAATTACTATTACAGCATTCGCAATTTTTATTACACTTTGTATGTGTATTTAAGTGTAAGGAAGTGTAAGCAGTTCGAGGGTCGACGGCAGCGGCGCTTTATTGCAGATACGTACATACAACCCTATGGACGAGCTTGAGCTGAAGCTGATATCTAAGCGGTGTGATAAACTGGCAATGAATTTATACAATATTTATTTAAAAAACATAGAAAAAAATATAAAAATTAACAATAAACTGTTTTGGAATTATGTAAAGACAAAACGCGGTGGATCTAGTTCGTACCCAATGACTATGACTGATGGACACATTGTAACATCTGATGGTTCTGATATCTGTGAAATGTTTGCTACCCATTTCTCGAGAGCATACACGCCTGACAATGATAAAGACCATAACTGCGACTCAAGTTACCTTCAAATGCTACATATTAATAGTGACTGCTTGACTCGTCCAACGATTAACCAAGACTATTTACTGGAAAAACTAAAAGGAGTTAAAATTAATAAAGGGCCTGGTCCTGATGGCATCCCACCTGCCTTTATTTATGAATGCGCTTCCGCTTTGGCTACCCCGCTACAAATAATTTATAACTCCTCCCTGGCCTCGGGAATTTTTCCGACGGAATGGAAAAAAGCCAAAGTAGTCCCGGTGCATAAATCGGACAATAAAGAAGCCATTTGCAATTACAGGCCAATTTCAATCCTATCAACGTTTGCAAAGATTTTTGAATCTATAGTCTGTCCATATATTCAACAGCATTTTAGAAAGTACCTTTCAGATAGTCAACATGGTTTTGTTGCATCGAGATCAACATCTACTAACTTAGTAAATTTTACGGAGTCACTAATCCAAGCTGTAGATAAGGGTAAGCAATTTGACGTTATATATACGGACTTTAGTAAGGCTTTCGACAAGATGTCCCACTCTCTATTAATTTACAAACTTGAAGCTTATGGGGTGACTGGGTCGTTAAGAGAATGGTTTAAATCTTACCTTGTGGAGCGTGAGTTCTATGTCGTAGTTAACGGCTACCAATCTGCATCTCATAAAATCACATCAGGGGCACCTCAAGGTTCGCACCTAGCACCCATCCTATTTAACATATTTATTAATGACCTACCCCAACTTTTACATTTTTCGGAATCATTTATGTACGCGGATGATTTAAAGATTGCACGTCTGATTGAAACTACAAAAGATTATGAACTACTGCAAAATGATCTTAACCTAGTTATTGAATGGTGTAATAACAACAAAATGCAATTAAATCCGAAAAAATGCTATCACGTAAAATATACAAGAAAAAATAACTATATGCACACCGAATATTTCATAAATCAAGACAAAGTACAAGAAGTCGAGACAATTAGGGACTTAGGAGTACAGTTTGATAGAAAGGTCAGTTTCATTCCCCAAATTGAAAACACTGTAAAAAAGGCATCAAGAATGTTAGGGTTTCTAATTCGCAATACCAAAGGTTTCCGTGAAAGCAGCACCAAGATAATGTTATACTACAGTCTAGTACGTAATATCCTAGAGTATTGCAGCGTTGTCTGGAGACCACATTTCGCGACGCACATACTACGACTAGAACGTGTACAGAAACGTTTCTTGTGGCATCTTGCTTTCAGTGTAGGGAAATCCAAGCGCCTACCCTCCTACCAAACCCGTTTACAGTATTTCAGCGTGTTGTCATTATCTAACCGCAGAAATATTACAGACGCCTTATTCATATTTAAAGTACTAAGAAATACTATAGATTGCCCAAATATTCTTAGTCATATCCGATTCCGAGCTCCAGGTAGATACCCTAGGCATAACATTACACCCCTATGCCCACCATTACGAAGGACAGTGTTGGGTGCAAACTCGCCAGTGGCGAGGTTATGTAAAGCCCTCAATGGATGCAGTGACTTGGTAGATGTTCATCATGACACTGTGGGTAAATATATAAAAGCCTTCATAAATAAAGATACAGGTCAAATGTGATTTCATTGGTTTCCCTATTTTATTTAGTGTTCCATATTGTTTATGTTAATCAATCATAATAAATACTTATAATTTTTGTAATGATGTATGCCATATAGTTCAATTTATAATATATTTAATTTTAATTTCTCATATGTTTGATATTTGTTATTAGATGTAATGTTCTAGTCTTAATTAATTCTAAGCTGTAACTAGTGCATGCGGTGTTAACCTGTTATTAATTGTTGCACCTGATAATTTGCTGTATTTAATGTATTTTATAAATGTATCGTGCAAACAATTGTTGGTTGACCTTAAATAAATAAATAAATACATTGTTAACGAGCATCCGCCCGTTTATATTATCCGTCTTCAACTTATTTTTCTCCTCATCGGGAACGGTATTTATTCTGGTTAAATGGTATTTTATATTACTCCTTATAACATCCGCTATCTGCCAGTGTAGATCCCGTCAAAATCGTTTCAGCCGGTTCGGAGATTAGCCATCATTATATTCTTGGGAATTTAGAAAAAACTGTGATTTTATCATTACAAACAAATGAATAAATATGTGGGGACAATAAATACGTTGCCATCTCACCCTAAACTAAGCAGAGCCTCTACTATGGCAACCTGACAACTGATAAATACTCTTATAAATTCATTATCATCATCATTTCCTAATTTTATTTTATTATAAGCTATATCCCTATTTTGAGAGGAGAAAAAAAAAAAAAAAAACTATATTAATGTAAAGTTTCATTAAAATCCATTCAGAGTTTTTACGTGAAAGAGTAACAAACATCCATCCATCCATACTTACAAACTTTCGCGTTTATAATATTAGTAGGATAAGTTACACCCAGACACAGAACCAATAATCGTGCTGATCACGCAAAGATTTGTCCTGGTTCAGGATCGAACCCACGACCTCTAGTTTAGCAGTTCGCGTAACCACTATACCAACCCGCCAGTCAACACGTCAATTTTATTTATTTGTGTAGATAAATGCATTATGTTAATGTAACAATTGTGTGTCAGCTGTTTATGTCGAGCACTACAATAGTATTGTATTAAGATAATAGTGTATTTAATTGTCAGAGCCACAGCTACACCATTCTGTTAATTATAATTGCTGACTAATCACTTGATGTAATGCTTTGGAGTTGGACAATTGTATGTGGTCACCTTGACTCTGTAAACGAACCGCACATATTCATTTAGTTAAGTTCATTGTTGTTTGGTAACTATCTTAATTTGACAGTACAAATCAATGATATTTTATTCAAGATACGTTACGTTCATAGTAACCGACATTTAAAATATGGCCCCGCTGGTATATATAAATATATGCCTATAGTGCACACATGTTGACAAGTTGCACTATACAAAAGATAGGATAACCATGTAAATAAAAGAGATAGCTATCGTTTAAACAATTGAATGTTTAATCCAGACATAGATTATAAGACAAAACGTCCCGATTGGGACGTTCTTGAATTTTCACGAAGCGCGTGCTAGTAAAATATCTGCCTGTTTTTAAATATATGTAATATCATTGGTACATGTAGATTCTTGTTTTTCTTGTTCCTACTTAAAAGTAGGAATTTATCTGTCGCCGATTCGAATGTAGACGTTTTGTAAACATTGTTGAGAGTAAGCCATATTTACCAATAATGAATCCTGGCATATTACATTGTGCGAACATCGAAAAAGGTACTCCCCAAATTGAAAATACCCCTTCCAAAATTAAAAAGGACACTTCAAAAAATTTTAATGTTACTTCCAAAATTGAAAATTTCTCTGCATGGTTGCTCTATACCTGTAAAAGATCATATGATTTAAGGCTATGTGACATACGACTTAGCGCTAACTACGGTCCAACCGCTGCCGGTGACCTAACTGAAGAACCTTAAATACGGACAATCGTATCATATAGTAACATCTAATGGCCCCTTACATGCCAGGAACCATTGAGTGCACGGCCACGCCAGAATTTAAGAATAAAAAAACCGGCCAAGTGCGAGTCGGACTTGCCCATGAAGGGTTCCGTAGCAGCAAGTATTTCAGTTGATTAAATGGTAAATTGCGGTTTACGATTTATGACGTATTAAAAAAAAGCTACTTACTAGATCTCGATCAATCCAATTCTCGTTGTTAGTTTGCATGGTAATGTACCTATATCATATATTTTTTTTAGTTTTATCATTCTCTTATTTTCGAAGTTACAGTTACACTCATATTACCACTTTGGAAGTGTCTCTCGCGCAAACTATTATATAAATACCGTTTAGAAAAAAATGATATTAGAAACCTCAATATCATTTTTGAAGACCTCTCCATAGATATCCCACATGTATGGGTACGATGAAATTTTTTTTTTGAGTTTCTATTCTATGTATGGGGAACCCCCAAAATTATTGTTCTTTTTCTATTTTTGTGTAAAAATCTTTATGCGGTTCACAGAATATATCTACTTACCAAGTTTCAACAATACAGCTCTTATAGTTTCGGAAAAAAGTGGCTGTGACATACGGACGGACAGACAGACAGATATGACGAATCTATAAGGGTTCCGTTTTTTGCCATTTGGCTACGTAACCCCAAAAATGAAGTGTCGTTCGAATAGTATTGATAGTGCCAATCGAATGAAATGTAAATTATTAAAACCCATCGTACTTTTAAGGCCACAGAACGCCCCAATAATAACCCCAGTAGTGTTGGTGCATCGGATTTGTTCCGATAATTGACTCCTAAATTTTACTCGTAGAACTATTCTAGTCGATATTATATTGACCCTTTTGACTGCTACAGTCTGTATAGCACATCGTATAAATTACAAAACAAAAGATCGTGGCGTGACCGTAGTTTGTCATCTATACATGACTGTGACTGTTTAAAGGTGTCAACCAACCTGGCCATGTATATAAACAAATTTAAAAAAATCCTTAAATATGAAAAAGAAAGAAATAAATCTTTGTCAACATTTTTGTTATAGATTTGTTACGATAAATTTATATTATTGTAAATACGATTACGTTTACGACATTATATTTACGATTATTGAAGTTATACTTCTTTTGGCGCGATGGAGAAAAATGATGAGAGTGAATTTTTACGATGCGCGCGCACACCGACACCAAAAAATTTAACAGCATGAAGTCAGTTCTAGGTGGTATGAAAATTGATAACTATGTTCAAGTTGTATATTAAGAAGTATAACTTCTAACGCGTGTACATAAGTACACACAAGTTTTTTATTAGTCTAAATATTTTTTATACGAATGTTAAGAAAAATATCTAGTCTAAATAACCTTCCATAGGGATGTTAAAAAAATATATAGTCTAAATATTGTTCGTATACATACAGCTAAGTCGCTCCGTTGATTGAAGCCTCGTCTGTACGCAGGAATCAATTGGTAATATAAAATGTCTATGATCAGCAGTGATCGGCGCGCACAAACAAGTTCTAAAATTATCGATATGTGTTATTTTATCATCGATGTGTAGATGGTGAGTCAGTATGTAATTGAGTGCATGGCTATTTTATTAAGTGCGTAAAGATTGAATAGAGGCAATGGTATTGAGAATTACTTTCGCTACTGTACCTTTTACTGCGAAATATTTCTACATTTGAGATCGGGATAGTAATACAAGACTTCCTCACTGTAAAAAAGCCCAGTTCGTTAAGTGGTGGATCTATGGATCCACCTCACAAGCAGTTTTTAGTAGTCATATTAGTGGTAGGAGTAATGTTTTTTAGCCGTTCGACAGGAAAAGTACCTCCATGTTACAGAGTATCTCTATATTATTTTCCCGTTAAATGTTTCCTATGATCTTTGTGTCAGAATTGTTTAAGCTACCTTGGGAGTCTCTTATGTAGATTGATGCCATTTCTCTATCTGATGACTATAGTTGGGACCGAAAGCTTAACGTACCCTCCGAAGCACGGAGACGCTCAGAAAATAAATCACAGGCAGATCGAGAATCGCCGTACACTTAGGTTCGCACTGGAGAGAGCATTTAACGGTGAGCGCCTCTCTCCTCCCGCATCCTCCCGGACCTATCGTTTCAATATAGCTAAGCTCCTCAATACATACGGTCACTATTTCCTTTCCGCTGGTAACATGTATCGTACAGACGCCAGCACATCAAGCTAGCCCAATCTGTCAAAATTCCCCAATTGAAAGTGAACCTTATGCGTTTGTGATAAAGTGGAAAATCTATAAAAGAAATTTGACAGATTGGGGTAGCTGTATGTGCTGGCATCTGTACATACATATATATTATTCGTTTCTTATAGCGGATGTCGTAAATTGCTGCAGTTGGCTTGTTGTCCTTGTTACAATATCTATACATATAGCTTTATACTTGTAGGTTTAGAATGCGTGTCAGTTGGAACCAAGTTAATTAAATGAGTGCAATGCAAAAGCATTTATCCTCCATATCAATACCAATGTATTGACGTGGAATATAAATGCTGTGTGGTGACGGCATAGAATATCATCACCCCATCTCATCCCGTGGGGGGCGTAGAAATCGTCCGAGGTAATACCTATCAGAGAACGGGCAGTAGCGATTTACTGCACGTGTGAGGCAGCGGCTAAGACAGTCGCCTCTCTGCTTCGTGTCCCGGGTTCGATTCCCGCGGCGGACAACTGTTGTGTGACCCATAAATATGGCATATCCCCCCATTCTTTAGGGAGGCTTTGTCCATCGGTGTTAAGAGACAATATTTAGATTACAATATATCAATTTTTGACCAGTACTTATTTCTTAGTAAATTCTAGAAGTTATTACGCGCTCTCCGTATTTACTTTGTTTTAGATTAATTCTTCTTAATTTGCGATGATGTACAAAGATTGTTCGGTGCTGTCCAAATCCTTGATCTCCCGGGACAAAGAAGTCTAAAAATATTGCACTATAAAAATAGATATAGATATGTATATTAAGATAACAATAGGTTAAACAGAGAAATAGCTTGCATCTACGTATCACATACAAACTGGTCGGCTTATCTTTCATCGGTATGTAACATTTCCATACAATGATGTCTGGCGGAGTGCGTGATATACCTACCTAGGTATTAAGTCATTAAACCCATTCAATATGATCATCACGAACAGTGACTGACAGTATCTACTTTAGCTGTGGTCGCAACATCAGTGTGTCATCTTTATCTGTACCTTATACATATATACATGGACTGACTTGACTGCCTCGTTGGTCTAGCAGTAGCGTGTTCAACCGCAGAAAATGAGGTCCTGGGTTCAAATCCCGGGTCGGGCCAAAAAGTGATTTTGGGACTTATCCGTAAAAATAAATTTCTCGGTATCAGCCCGAAGTCTGGAAGTTGGCGGTATTACACCCCCGTGCCTCGTTGTGTTCGCACAACTCTTTTGCCTCGGTTACTGTTTTGCCCGCCGGTTTAGGGTGTGATTTGGCCTTTCTTGAGAACATCTCCGATTTGGTCTGATAATGTTTTACAAGGTCATCCTCTTCCATTTGTCACCATCTTAGTACAGCTCTTTTGCCTCGTTTACTGTCATTATACTCTTCATAGGTACATGCTCGCTGGTTTAGGGTACTTTAGACCTGACCTGAACAGTCACTAACACTAAGTGCAGCCAGACTCATTACAATGAATTATGGGTCACACAAATAGTTGTCATGTGCGGGAATCAGACCCGAAATAAGAAGCCGTTAATGTAGGCGAGGCGTCTCACTTAAGTGGCTGACAGACGCCAAAATGTCTATTGCCGCAAGTTATTAGCCAGAAAATAATACATAAAAAGAAAATAAAATATAACTTGAGTATATTTTAAAGAACTTCATTGATCCCAATACACAATTTAATTTCTTTTCCTGGATTGAAAAAAAGTAGCTTAGTGTAAACTAAAATTAGTTAAAAGAAAAGAATCTAAAATATCACCACCCCTTAATTTCCTTCCCCCCTTCACCTCCATAACCTTATTTTTATGTAGTGCATTTTATTAAAGAAAAGCTTTCCTTTGTATTTCGAAGGATTTTTTCTTTTCACACTATTGGTATGGTTTTCTGTTTCGCTTTATACTAATTTAACTTAATACTTTAAGTGCGGAATTGGCGTATAATAGGATGTTGTCAGCATTTTAACCACTGCGTCACACGTGCTGTCAAACTATTTATAAAATGACACACAATGTAGACTACCCAACAAATACACATCCAAGACATACATGACACATGCATCTTTGGCTTCCTTAAAATTAGAGGGTTGTCTGTATCTTGACGTCATTTTCGATATTTTAACTAACATTTGTTCACACTTTTCAATAGGGGTATTGAGTCACTTCCACAACCTTCATTCGGTTGATTTAATTGATATAAAATGTATCTTATGACGCGTATTAAATTTTAGATTTTTATCTGTGTCAAGTTTTATGCAAATCCTTCAATGAATTCTACCTGTTTAGGAATCTTGTTTGCCAAGGCACTGTATACTGTTGTTTATATTATGGACATTAATTACTCAATACGGTAATCGATTACGTTTGATTTTGATTACCCAATTTTGACAAGGTAAAGAGCATTAGGCACCTGAAAATCCTTAAACTCGTCCTTTCCATCCAAACGTTGTGCGGAAGAAATCACTTATATGTTCTTAATAATCTTAATATCCAATGTATATTTCCTGATCGAGTGAGTACCATAAAGAGTATTCTTCTATATAGCTATCTCGTTGCATTCAAGATGACTGCAGGGAATATGTAGTAGACAGTTTTCCATTTTTCTCTCGTAAAGGCTTCTATCTCCTATCTATGATGATGAATGGTTAAGTTTTTCCCGTGTTAAAATCTTAGGTGTCATTTTTGGGAAGTATTTAGTGAAGGAGTTTTACTGCAGCATTATAAACTGCTAATGATATAGATACTAATATAATATCCTGGGACAATATTTGCACATGGCCATCTGATCCCAAAAGCAGAACTTGTACTATGGAAACCAGATAACTGATATACTATTTTTCTTTAGTAAATAATGCTGTGTGGTGACGGCGATAAATATCAGAATCAGAATATCATCACCCCATCTCATCCCGTGGGGGGCGTAGAAGTCGACCCGAGGGAATATCTACCAGAGGAAGGGCAGCAGCTTCCTTCTGATTACTATGACCATCTTACTGCGATCGCCAACCCGCCTGCCAAGCGTGGCGATTATGGCATATCCCCCCCAAGACCATTCTTGAGGGAGGCTTGTCCAGCAGTGGACTTATTTAGCTGTAATGATGATGATGAAATAATAATAATATCCTGGTACATTATTTACACACGGTCATCTGATCCCAAACTAAGCAGAGCTTATACTATGGAAACCAGATAACTGATATACCTAATACAATTCCTACTTTTCTTTTGTAAATACATACTTATATAGATAATTACACCCAGACTCAGGACAAACAGACATGAACATGTCTGTGCACACAAATATCTGTCCTGGTTGGGAATCGAACCCACGACCTCCGGCGGGAAAAGCAAGCATTTGCCAACCACGCCAACACTTTCGCAAAACAAGAACTAATTTTAATGCTATCTTTGATAGATCTCGGGCATGTCATGAGAATACATAGACAGCGCTAGATACTAGAAATCGTAGAACTAGAACTACGATCGAAGTATTGTTATTTGTCACAACAGGTTACAAGTCAATAATGAATGTCCCCCATTGTTCCATTGTATGACAAGAATTTAGTTTTCCTTTTCCGTTAGTTATACCGCGGTAACTGTCTTACGTAAAATAACTAGTACCAATCGTATGTATTATTTGTCGTTTCGTTAATTGGAACATAATTATCATCACTTTAATGTTAAGATATTTAAGTGATTTTTAATATGAGGATGTGGTTGCAGGTAAATATCATTAGTTGAATTAATAGTATGTGTATTTAATTTTACATATATGGTATTATTATTTGGTTTCGAGCAACTAACTTAAAGAGAACTTTTGAATGCGTAAATTCTATTGTAAATTACAGTACCGTTATGGATTGTCTTTGACTTCAGGCGCTGTAATACTTGCTTGATTCCTTAATCAGATGTTGGTGAAACCGAGTAGTGATTAAAAAGAAAAAAGATGCCTAATTTATAATAAAATATTTCTTTAAATCCTTTGATGATTAAACTCCTTACATTACATTAATTTTGGACATGATTATTATATTCAAGATACTAAAACACAATTTTTTTTTGTGATTTAGAGTACTTTAAAAAGCGCTTGACTTTAAATAGTCAGAACATGTTTGTAGTAATATAGTTATGTATACATTCTTACTTCTTCTAAGGAAACTAAATGTTCGCTTAGAAGAAGCAAACAAAACAATGTTATAAAATTTTTAAGAAACCAAATGTTGACTTCCCTAATCTAAATACTATCACCCCAAAGCATGTTACTCTCTTTTCTAATTAATAATTCACTTTAGCTATAAAAATTTGTACTAAATTAATTTCATTACACATTCTATAAAAAAAATGATTGTTATAATCACAGATATCTAAAACGCTCTGAGGTTATAATACTTGCACTGTCTCCCTTCTGTGTTAATCAGACTTCCACGGAGTACCTAACATATATTTTGCTCACATAATCAGTGGAATATGTTGTGGGTTACTCATTGTTATTGTTGCCTGAGTTATTTTTAGTTTATATATAATGTGTAACGGTTTTTTCGCTAACCAATAAAATAAAAAAAGGTACTTCGTTTTATCGCATTCATAATTTCCCGTTAATACATATTTTTATTCTAAATAGATCAAAGCGGGGGGTTAACACTAGTTGCTGAACCCGATGTCTCAAAAAAGATTTGACGGTTCATCTTGTATTTCTAAAATACTAGCTGTGCCCCGAGGTTTTACCCGCGTTAAACTATTATAAATTATAACCTATGTGTTATTCGGATATATAAGCTATATTACTACAAAGTTTCATAAAAATCCGTTCGGTAGTTTTTGCGTGAGAAGTAACAAACATACACACTCACACACAAACTTTCGCCTTTATAATATTAGTGTGAGGTACCTCATTTACTTACAAGTCATATTTGAAGAGGCTTATGGTGTATCTTTTGTTGCCAGTTATATAAGCGGAAGTATGGGCTACATGGGCGGCACTTGCGAGACCGCGCTGGCGGCGTGGAAGCCTCCCAGCAACTACCTACCAAGGGGCGAAGCGCCACCTCCGTATGATGAAGCTGTAGCGCAATGTCGGCAGGAGATCATGAGGTGAGTAAACTAGAGACGATTGTAACTTTGTACTAGAGCCTTCAAGTTCAAGGTTGTTTAAACATTTTTTTTCATGTTAGAGTAAACGAGACATCATACCACCGCACATACCCGGCCACAGTGGAGGCAATGCAGCGGCCCGATGAGACCGTGCAATGCGTAGGCCACGGATACGTCAACATACCGCGCCCTGTTACACAGGTAATCATCAACACAACCTCTGGAGACCTACCATAGTAGTATAGTGGTCGCACCAATGAAACCACAGATTCGATTTGATTGGTGAGATGAAGTAGACATATTTATCCTAATAATATTATAAACGCGAAAGTTTGTAAGTATGGATGGATGTTTGTTAGTCTTTGACGTAAGAACTACTCAATGGATTTTAATGAAACTTTACAATAATATAGCTTATACATCACAATAACACATAGGCTATAAATTAACGCGGGTGAAACCGCGGGGCATAGCTAGTTATTAATAAAGCCGACGTGAGGGGCTAATATAGTGAGAACTGTCTGTCTTGTAAAGTAAGGGTTTTGGACTTTTGTTTGTTTATATTATAGTGTATACATCTTAAGTTTTTTTTATTATATCTATTCTTGAGTATCTATTGTTAATATAAAGCGTAAAGCTTGAACTGAATTTCACATCTGTGACTCACCTTAGTAGGCAGCTGAAAATCAGTGTTGCAGTTAGGTTTTGTCTGTAACAGTGTGCTGAGCTGCCTACCAATTGAACACATATATTAGTTAATTTTCACGTTAAGCTGTCGGTCCCGGTTGTAGTCATTAGACAGCAGTCGTTAAGCCATGTCAGATGCCTACTGGGCTGTATGAAGAACTAGGGTAACTATTGCCCATATGATAAGTAGCGCTCCGTTTATATCATTTTAAGGAATCGTCGCTCATTAATATAATAATAATAATATAATAATAATATCTAGGGACACTGTCACACAGATCAAGCGCCAATCCTAGCGCCAAACTAAGCAAAGCTTCTATTATGGGTACCAGGCGACGATATACATACTTATATAGATAAATAAATACTTAAATACATAGAAAACATCCATGACTCAGAATCAAATATTCGTGCTCATCACACAAATAATTGCACTTACCGGGATTCGAACCCAGGACCACCAGCTTCGTAGGCAGGAGCACTACCAACTAGGCTACGGTGACCGTCGAATATCCATCAAGATGTTAAAAGTTGGACTATAAATAAAGCTAAGGAGCGTACCCAAGACTTTAGCGATGGTTCCCTGCGGATATAGCCGTAATTACATTCTATTCTAGATAATCTTTTTAATCTAATTGATAACAGTCTAAGGAAGATTAATAAATGCTTATAATCCGGTGGTAGCATTAAAGCGCGACCGTATTAACACAAGGTCCGTCATAATAATAACACCTTAATATAGACAGAACCATTGACAATATGTAGTAAAAATATTAGATTTAAACTAGATAATTAAACATAATCTCTTGACAATAACTTGATACGAGCTAGCTAAACATCATTGCTATAATAAAATAAATTTTATAAATGTTTTCATACAATGTGTACCTACCTAAATATCTATGTTACTAGAAATAATAATGTATAAAACTATATTACTACAAACATGTTCTGACTATTTACAAGCGCTTTTTTAAAGTCTACGTGAATAAAAAATATTTTTTAATTTATTTTTATTTTAATCTTGTTTCCAGATGGCCAATACACAGAATTGTTACAATGCGCCGCTACTACAACCAGTTCATCCGCCGGACAACCGCGAGCCCGCCTCCATGCCGCACCACCCACTTGCTCCTAATAGTAAGTGACAACTGACAAGATTGAGTGTCAGTCAATTTCCCTCAAACCTATATCGCTCTTACTGCCGAGAGAAACCAAAAGGGTTCACCTTGAGCATAGTTCATGATTGTATTCAGATATATACGTCATAGTAGTGAATGGTTGGTGCGTACGGAGACTGATCGATTTGCGGTCGAGGAATTTTTATATTTGGTTATTTTTGTCTCATTTTGTGGTGACAGATAACTTGTTAAATTTCTTTGATGCATGTACCGTTTGTTCATAATCTTTGTGGGTGATAATAATGAATCCTCGTGCATTATTATATTATCCCCTCAACTATCCTGATAAAAATGACGCTAAACAAAAAATGACGGAAATTTAAACCCACTCCGAGATTTTTTTACACACGGTAATCTGATCCCAATTTAAGCAGAGCTTGTACTATGGAAACCAGATTACTGATTACGACATAATAATATACTACTTTTCTTTTGTAAATCATACTTATGTAGATAATGACACCCAGACTGAAGACAAACAGACATGTTCATGCACACAAATATCTGTCCTGGTTGGGAATCGAACGAACGATCTCCGGCGTGAAAAGCAAGCATTTTGCCAACCACGCCGTCTTTGGTAGGTAGTGAAAGCTGTATAATAGCTAGGGTAGAATCCTCATAATTTAGTTTTGATTTTTTAAATATTTATTTTTTCAGTTCCAGTGGTAGGATTCCCAAGCGCTATCCGTCTAACAGGCTCGCTGGGTGCCATCAGTAACCGCGGGCTGCTGTCGGTACTGCAGCGCGAGCCTGACCACGAGCGCCCGCACAATGTGCCGGGCTTCTACACCAATACGAACAACGTGCACACTTCACTGTGAGTTATATACATACTTGGTCGCATATCCATTGGCTATTAATATTGACATTTAATATTAATATTTATTATAGCAAATTACGTAGACTTTTTTAATGGATGTTTTTAAATTTTATTGCATTTGTGTCATTGTGAATATATAATAATATTATGTTATCTACCTACCTATCTTCTATTTTAAGTTTTAATTTATTTTTTGTTTTGTGTATAATTTTAATTATTGACGTGCATAAGTGTACCATGATGTGTTCCTAAGTGCAATAAATATTTCTGATTCTGATTGATCCATCACTTTTTGGGACGCTTTGTATCCAGAAAAATTATGGACACATCAAATATGCCCTTACGAAGTTGAATACGGCGATATATTTCGTCCATTAATTCTGTAAGTTTTATTAAAAGTGTACGATAATTATGAATTAAAAAAGTGCCCGGTTTTATATTGTTAGAACATTCCGATTCACTGTTTAATTCATAAATTCTCAGTTTTTGGACAGGACACTTTTTCTGTCGAGAAGAGAAATGTTTTAACCTGTGTTTTATAAATATGCAAATTGCTTTTATTGTACAGAGTTTTATTCAATATTCTAATCCTGTATTCAAACTATATTTTACTTAATTAATTACTAGACCTCAGGTTCATAAAATTGTGTATTCCGCGAATTTAAATAGCTTTTTCAATTTACGACTTAAAAAAATATTATAAGCAAAAATTCCTCAAAAATTTTTAATACACACGTCAGTGTGCCTTCACACGCTTATCAAACAATATTATAAGAATAAATATTGAAAGGCGGTTTTTATATGTATTCTTTTATTAGTTGTTAGATGTTTACGTTTCATCATCATCATTGAAGACTCTTCCATCCGCCCTAAATTACTTTTTTTTTACCAAATATTCTGGTGCATAAATTGATCACCATATTTTAAGGATTATATCTAAACTATTTTCTTTCCAGGCACCGCACAATTCCTCGCATCTCAACCGCTGTTGACACGACTCTTCTAGACACTCCTATCACCGGGTTTAACCGAGCAGACCGTTCCTTACACAACGAAATAAGACGATCATTCCACAAGCCTGGTGACAACCGACATAACCCTGACACAGGCCGGAGCATGCCTAGGAACCTCAACCTGGCCTCCGCCAACGATATTACAAGAAATATCGATACCGCGCTCGACGATACGTAAGTAATATCGATTTCTATTGAATTAGTAAATCTATCGCACGTTTTACAAGCATGAACGGAAACTTGAATCAGGCTTTCGCCCACGGTATCAACTAATCAATACGTGAATGAATTAGTTACCTATATATCGTGGTACTTAATCTAGTACTCGTTCTACAAGCTCGAGGACAGCATAACACAACTTCGGTACAAGTCGAGTTGTATCGATTTTATATCGAGTTAAGTTTGTTTTTAGTAAAGATCACATACAATTATAAAACTGTTTGGAAGGTGTTAATTTCGCCATGTCATGTCAAAAACTACATGTTGACTGAACTGTACTGGATGTCTTTTTTTACAGCCACGAAACCTAGAATTAACAGTAGATTACGTTTTTGAGTAGGTAGCCCAGAAGTGCTAAGGTGGTCGTTGGTCGGTGGTTAACGATTTGTCTCCGAAAAGCTCACTTATTTGCGGGAGGGTTCATGTCATTCGGATTGATGGGAATCATTAGTCATTTTAGTCACTATTCGGATTATCGTTAGGTCTGTGTGCAATGGCTGTAATGTCGCATTTGTGACCCACAGATCGGCTGGGCGCCTGGCGGGCGGGGGCGGCTGGCGGGCCCGAGCCCACAGCGAGGAGCAGAACGTGGGCGCCGAGCGGGTGCCCGCAGCGCCCGCGCCCTCCGCGCCGCAGCCCACGCTGCCGCTTACTGTGGATAAGGTAAGTGTCGGACACTTTGGAATGGGAGAAATAAAACGTGGGCTTCGAGTGTGTTTCAGCAGTGCCCGAGCAGTCCGCGCTGCAGGCCACTCTGCCGCTTACTATCGACAAAGAAACTATCTGCCACGTTGGAAGGGGAAGAACAAAACGTGGGCGCTGAGTGAGACCACATGACATCCACACCGCAGCCAACACTGCTCATGTTGCTAAGAGCTGCTATATCTACACCTTTTTTTATTGCAATCATATCTGAACATCCGAATGCCGGATTTTATCAGTCTTCTGCTATGCTGCTGCTCCGTGTGATGAGCACGAATATTTGTTTCTGAGTCATGGATGTTTTCTATGTATATAAGTATTTATCTATCTATATAAGTATGTATATCGTCGCCTGGTACCCATAGTACAAGCTTTGCTTAGTTTGGGGCTAGGATGATCTGTGTGACATTGTCCCCAGATATTATTATTATTATTATTAATTCTTATAATTCATTCGTGAACACGTGTGGACCAGTGGCTAATGTCTCGACGGACACGTGAGGCACATAGGAAATCTATTCCTATGACCCATAAATAGCTGTTCCGAGTCTAGTTGAGCTTGTCTTGATTTTGATTGTCGTTCTCTTCAGCCATCGTGCGTCTGCAGCTACGACAACAGTACGACGGCCCCGGGCACGGAGGACGCCGACGATTATCGCAGTGAATGCGAAAACTGCAAGTCCGCCAGTAGTTCCAGGTAATAACAAATTTTTATATATATTCTGCCATAATAAGTAGGGCCGTAATAACTTTTGATTATCTTTAGTAGGGAGCATAAAGGGAAGGAAGCTTTCCGAGGGAATATGTGCCAGAAAACAAGCAGCAGCGTAGGGAGATAGTAGTGCTCAGTACTAGGACCATAAAACTGCGATCGTCATTCCGTCTGCCAAGCGGGACGATTAAAGCATGTCCCCTAAGATGATCCTTGGGCATGTTTTAAAGCAGCAGTGCACGTTTTGTGGCTGATACAACTGAAGTAATGATATTTCCTATTATTTGTCTATGCACATGAGTACACATATACGAGCGGTAACAAGTTTGTATAATGAATAAACTAGCAAAGTATACCAAAATAAGTTTAACTTGAATGGGGAGTCAATAATTTTTTTTCGTTTTTCGCAAACCCATTTTCATTCTATTGTTCAGTTTAATTATTTGATTGCTGTAATATCCTCCACTATTTATGTAAGACCTTGTTTTAAGCAGCTCTATGCGATGTTGCACAGGAAGATGACCTTTAAAGACCATGCCATCTATTGAACTTAATGCTTGTATATGATATTAAAAAAATGTTTGCTATCCCAACGTGGCTAAGTACTGGTAACTTAAGTTGAATAGCACATTTTAGATTAAATGTTGCTAGTACTTAGCTCCGTGGGGATGGCAAAATTGCTTTTATTCATAGTAGGAAAGAAATAGAAGAAGACCTGCTAATGCACTTTTGATTTTGATTTGATTAATATTAAGGTAAAATTTAGTTTACTGTAACTGACTAGGTCTTGTCTAATTTGTATTGACGCAGCGTCTTTAGCAAGACGCACACTTATTCATGTATCAAAGGGTGTGCGTACAGATGGGTGCTGGAGGAGGGCTGGGAGGGCGAGGCCGGGGATGGCACTCAGACGCTGCAGCGCCGCGCCCCGCCCCCCGCGCAGCCACCCCCCGCCACCGCCACCCTGCCGCAGCCCGTCACCAAGCAGACGTAACTATCACTACAAACATTAACTCAAACTGTCACTAAGTCCCATAAAACACACTAAAGTCCGGCCGCTGTAAGAATGCCTCTCTGGTCACTAACGTGCTCTTATAAATTTAACATTAAAATTAGTAGAAATAATCATTACTAGCTGTGCCCCGCGGTTTTACCCGCGTTTAATTTTGAAAATTATAGCCTATCAGCTAACTCCATACCAAATTTTATTAAAATCGCTCTAGCCGTTTAGACGTGAAGAAGTAACAAACATAGACACTCATACACTCATAAACTTTCGCCTTTGTAATATTAGTGTGATTATTATTATATATTAGGCAACAATGTAGCTTTTATAAGTGAAATAATTTTCGAAATTAATTTATTATTCTTTGGATTTATCCATTACAATCATACAAAAACAATTAAAATTATTAACTTTTAGTTTTACTTTTAAAAATTAGTTCGTATTAAATATGTATTACCAATGTATCACGGTCTAACATACTTTGAAGAAAGTCAATAGTTTCAAACAATAATATTATTATTTTCCTGCAGTCGAACTGTGATGGGTCCACCATCGAATTGGGAGAACTGGTTCAACACGATCCCGGACTCGGATTCGGAGTCCGAGGAAGAATAGACCCGCGACGACGGTGTTATCGGTAAACTGTGAACGTTGCAATGGCGATGGTAGTATACATGGATGGCATTGTAACAGAGAGTGTATAAGGAGCGAAGATGAGAACACTAATGTAATAGTGATCTTGGCTGATCTGCAGCTGCGGCGGCCGGTTCAAGACATTACTTTTGACGGACCTGTTGGCGTGGTTGGCAAATGCTTGCTTTTCACTCCGGAGGTCGTGGACTCGATTCCCAACCAGGACAGATATTTGTGTGTATGAACATGTCTTTTTGTCCTGAGGCTGGGTGTAATTATCTATATAAGTATGTATTTACAAACGAAAAGTATTATATGTAGTATATCAGTTTTCTGGTTTCTATAGTACAAGCTCTGCTTAGTTTGGGATCAGATGGCCGTGTGTAAATAATGTCCCAGAATATTATTATTATTCTAATGCCCATGTGTGCACTCGGTATATCCTAACTCGCATAATCCGGTTCGACGGCCTTCCGATCCGGCACGAAGAATCAGACGCTGGTCCAACAGCTTTACGTGCTCTCTGAGGCACTGGTGTATAATACTGCCCAAACACAAACTCCAGGCTACTACTGGCTGTTTGTTGTGCCATCAAGAATCCCAATAACACTTTTTGGCCCGACCCGGGCTTTGTACCCGGCATCTCATTATCTACTTAAACATGCTACCGAAAAAGAGGCGGTCAACGTTTCTAGAATACCAATCATTTACTTCCATATTTCATAGGAGTACAATAAGCGCAGTGATCGGGGAGGTAGAGTACCTAGGCGCGCGACTAGACTGCCGATGGGTGACCGTCTACGTGGATTTATTTCTGAGGGGCTTTGAATTTCCCGTTAAGCTGTCGGTCCCGGTTGTAGACATTAGACAACAGTCGTTACGACCTAGTTTAGTGTAGGTTTCAAAACTTTGGTTCGTGTTCATAAATATCACACTTAAACAGAGTATGTAAAGTGATATTACGCACAAAGTAAGATGTAAGAAAACATTGGCTGTTTATATCTGTGGCAGCGTATCTTTTTTGTCGTGTCTGTGTTGTCTATGGGTTCTTAAAACATTGATACAACTATGAAATTTTGTGAATCTGTAACACCCTCGAAACTTCGGTGGTTTGTTACGTGTTCTGCGAAGGTTCTTGGCCCAAAAAAAATATATTTTACGTTATAAAAATATAAACAAAACATTTTAAACATATTTCTCTAAGTGGCATTGTAACGCATGGTGGGTACAACTAGTTCTTTATAAAATAAAGAGACGGAATGACATCCCTGTCAAGATTCTAGAAAAGGGTTAGTTAAAAATTTTACACACACCATAAAATTTCGCTGAGCTTACCATTACATTATTTCCATAGAAGTCGCCCGCTAAGAGTTCATGCCTGTCTGGTCTTCTGAGCTCGGGAATTGTACTTCTTTCTGGATGAAAAATACTGTCGACCTTTTCTGTGACATTGACAACGTGTTTGCGAAATGTCATGATGGTAGGTTGTAAGTAAAGCGGGAAAACAGTAAGCGAACAAGCTCCCATTCGATGATTTGAAGCAGGTAGACATTATAGATATATGGCAATTTTATCATTGCCATAACCGTGACATTACTATTTGTTCTATCGGAAGATCAGCGTTATTTACTGTTGCATTTGTTGTACGCGTATGGTCTTTGGCACACTTGCACAAATATGGCGAAACATGCGTTCACAAATGGCGTTTGAATGTGGGATAATATTTCTAACATAAACGTGCTAAGTTAAAAAACGGTGGCGTCTCTTTGGTTTTCTTCCCCGATACATGATGCCAAAATATATCTGAGGGAAAATACGTCTAAGTTCAACTAACACTTGTTTTTGTTGGATATCATTTGGGTTGCTGGGTTGCAAGAGTCTTGGGAGCTAGAACACTTATGTATTTTTTCTTCCTTCCTTTCTTACACAATATGGATCTCATGTGTTATATGACCCCTGGTTAAGAAAATCTGTTCTACATTTGCGTTGTAAACAGCTATATAGTCCAGAGATAATAACAGCACAAGTTCTTGCTTGGGTAACACTATTATGGAATTGTATGCTATCATCGCCACTGGACGGGAATATGTCTTCTTATTGTAAGTTTAAACGTTATTGTAGATGCCTATATAGTCTATGAAAGGAAGCTTTGGACCTTGCGGATGAAACTACAGAAGAATCCGATAAATATTATATTAAAAGGACCTTATTTTACATATTAATAAGGATTGTTTTTCTTTGCAAATGTTAAAATTGATGAGTGGTTAACCATACTTATCACGTCGTTATTTATGAATTTACTATGACATTTTTGAGTTGCGTTGAATAACATCGCAGATTGATGTTATAATCCTCGCTTGGTAAATTTAATTTGCATATTTTTAACTCATATATATTTTGTCCGGGCAAAGTTTCGTTTCACTGGATTTATTGCGAGGTTTCATACAAAATCCACTTCGTTTCATAGACTAATAATTAAATGATGTCATTCCTTGTGTTTCCATGAAATAAGGTGAATTTAATTATGCCAATATTTTTTAAAGATGGCTGATCAATTTGATAGGTAGCTTTAGATTTGAAATTAACATTTATCATTCTATTAATTTGCTTGAAAAGCCCAATGAATTTTTAATGGTTTTAATGAATATTTATTTATTAACATTCCGTATTTACAGATTTTTTTACTTTTCTCTACACAGTTACTTACAAAAAATTGATCTGCCTGTTAGTTATGCCAGACCTTGAGAACTTTGCCACGACGTGTCACGTCCAAATCTTTTCTTATGTAAATAAAATGGACAGTATTTTCATTAGCTTTATATTTTCATTGTTATGCCAATATATTTTTAAGATGGCAAATGAATTTGGTAGGTAGAATTATGTTAAGATTTTTTAATATTATTTTCTTATTTATTTCCATAGAAAGTTATAAAAATCTTTATTGTATCTGATATTGTTCTGTACCTTTATGTATTTATATACATTCCGTTTTTTAAAGTAATTTGATATAAATGAGTTTCTATGTTATAGTAACAGTATTGCTGTTGGAAAAAATAGGTTCTTGTGGTGGTTATGGTCGAGTTTGACAATTTTGTCTTTGGTGAAAATAAAAGAAATCAATAGGTGATGTTTTAAGCAGGCTATATTTTTTTCATTTCTGTTGTTATATTCTTTGCACATGTAATGTGTTCTTATGATGGTTATTTTTGTGTTGCCTATTATATTTATTGAATACCAAAGAATTGTTATGTTTTATGTATATATTGTGTTATATAGTTTTGTTATTTACTTATACTTTATACCACCGTTCTTAACTTACAAAATATAGTTTTAAGTATCTAATGTAGTAATAAAGTTAGTTACGCACAGTGAAATTAAGATGTCGAGGTAAATTAGTCCAATGCGATGTGAATATAGGGTTTAATTTTAAATGTCACAATCCCTGCATTTTTAAATAGTCGTGGTATCGAAATTTGGACCTTAGGTTGGACATTTTAAGTGCATATTATGCGTTTCGGATTATTTCATATTATAAATTAGGGCGTCGTACCTTCACTGCGTGTTACTCGCTTGTATTTTATTAATAATGTTGTCACAAATCGATGTCAAAATTATCCTGTTCAAATGTTTATAAATCAAAGCTCTCTAGTTTTGAATATTTTCATAGTTTACATAGTGCCAAAGAGAGAACTGACATCGGGAATATGGAACCGATCATTGCATAATATACGAAATGAATTCAGAAAGCTGCCTCTGGAGATCATTTAGCGATTCGTGTAATCGAATAGACAGGTTAAATAGTGTGTATGTGATGACATAAATGATAATATCGCACAATATCAACCAAGTCAAGTCAAATATAGTAGTTAATTTGTCTTTATGAGGGATGATAGTTTATAATAAGGTCGTATAGAGTCGATGTTTGTTTTTTGTGCAGGAATGAGTCCTTGTGGGCATAATGGGTGTTATTATACTAAAGCAATACGATTAAATGTAACAATATTTAATATAATATATGAGGCTTATAAAATCAAAGACAGCTAAGTCCAAGTCGGTCAACTTCACAGGAACCAAAAAAAACCGATAATATTGTCAAACTAACAACGAATTCAATATGTTGAAATTTGATTTACAAAGATAGAGAACATTATTCATAATCTGAATTAAAAATAATAAAACTGCTTCCATATTTGAGTACAGAGTGAAAATAAAATCACACTTAGCTGTATTTGATCCCCACTAATGGACTTAGCTATATTTGATTCGGAGTAACAGGATATAGCTGAGTTTGATAATGACAGCCGCCATTTTGATTTGCTTCGATTAGTGATGTATAAATCAATTCGATAAAGTAAACACAACAATATTTTGACACATTTTAATAAATTCTTAAAATAATCAGCATAACTACCAACATACTATTATTTTCATTACACTCTTAAATCTGGTGACTCTTCTGCTACTCCTTCGCACAAACTTTCCTCTAAATCTTCATTTTCATCCAAAGTTGGCCCTCTAATAATACCTAAATAAAATTGTAAATCGTCTCTTTCTTTCCAGTCCAATCCAAAATGTTTTTGTAATAATTTGTCGACGTCGGTTATTTTCGCACGCGTCACAGGCGCTCCCAGTGAAATGGTGGTAGGTCGAAGCATGCTTGTTTTTTGACCGGTTTACAAACATTTGAAGATTTACTTAAATCTGATTGATAAAACAGTTCACCGCGGATAAGTGTATTTCCTGGGGTCTTCGATCTTTTTATAATAAATCTTTTGCATTGGGTTATTTTAAATGGCCATTTCGCAGTCGGTTTAAAAACCTTTTGAGTGGCACTTTTGAAGTCAAATATTTCAATATCCCTTAGATTCGTGACCGTCGCATTACTGGAAATAACGTTGCAATATTCTTCTGGTTGTATGATTACTTCTCGTTTCTTTATGACCTTTTCTATGTTACCGAAGACTCTGTCCGGAGGCATAAAACTATGTCCGGTTACGGGAAATATAATTTCAATTTTATTGACGGTGGCGTGGTCCACTAACCATTTAGATAGCATACCTAGCATTATGCTATTTTTATTTTGTCCACCACATCCATCGGCAAATAAGCGTATGACGGCGATACCGGCTAAATTAGTTTTGTTCAATCGATCATATACGGCTGATGATATCTGATTAGCTGTTTTACCATATTCGTTTTCTGTCCAGGTGTAGGCGAAGGTTGTGTCCTTATTAAGTTTGTCTTTAGAGGTTCCTTGTACAATAGTAAAATTATACAGGTAAAATTGTCGACTGTAATATGCACTCTGGTCAGGAATTCGAGGTAGTGGACTGTTTTTCTGACAGTCAAAGGAAAATGTTATCATGTCGTCTTCTTTTTCCTGCATCATTTTGAAGAATGCCTTGGCTCGTAATTTATGCACTCTCAGTGACGTCATGACTTCATTTTTCTTGGCTGGATCGTTTTCTGCTTTGAGTTTCTCGTTTAATTCTATACAAGTTGAGCAGACGTCAGTCTTAGGGTTACCGAACCCCAAATTAAACTCTCTATTAAAAATATGGCGAAAGTATGATTGTTTTACAGGAGACTGAGGATTTTCATCTTTAAACATTTTGTACAGCTTGTTAATATTCAAGTCACTAGATAAATATTTGCGTTCTTGAGTAGCTGAGCGACAATAATGCGACTCGATACATTTTAGTTTCATAATAAATTGACGAACGGATTCCTTCTGATCTTTATATTTATTTATCTTGCGGTTACCCCCCCGTCGTTCCTTGGCAATCTCTCCTGTATAAAATAAATGTTTCAAAACATACTCTGCACGATATTTCGTAATGCCAAGTATTTTCAAAAATGCATTCTGGCAAACAGGAACAAACTCATGGCGACCTCTTATAATATGATACTTAATGTTAAAGTCTCTACCCCATCTTTCGTTTTTGGAAGGACGCCTTCTTTTTACCTTTTCGGCTTTACAACACTTCAGTATCAAAGCATCTTGTACGCTCTTTTCACTTGTGGAATAAAAAGAGCGGTGGAATTTCAAAATGTCAGGCATTGTCAAAGTAGAACATTTCAGTTTTGTACTTTTATGTGTACAGATTATTCGTTCTGGTGCTTCCTTTGGCATGTACCTGTATAACAAAAATTATACGGCTGTAGTTGTATAAGAGAGCTTGAGTATCATGCACTATTTTAAACGCACGGAAAAGTCGTATTTCATAAAATAAATGGTACCTATACCTACCTATACACGACTTTATTTATTACAAATTAGTATTGCTGTTTAAAGGTATTATTAATATATATTATTAGATAGATAGTGTTTATAAAGACTTAGTTATAAGAATCCAAGAAAATACTTTGTCTTTGCAACGTTTAATAAATTATAATATCGGAATAGTATCGAATCGTCACATCACTAACCTCATTTTCTTAGCTATGTTAGCTTTCCACTTGTCGGGGTGTTTTATTCTTTTACGAGCCTTGCCCGCACTTGCTGGTATTACTGGGACCTCCATGGGTATCCAAACTCGTGTTTTAATACAAAATTAATAACGTTATTTCACTAAAACCACAAGTTATAAGCCAACAACTGGACTGCATGTGCACACGAAATGTATGGTGGCGGCCATGATGAATCTCATAAATCCTGTTCTTTGATTGGCCGGCGTGACTCCTAGCTGTATTTGATCCTTATTGGTTGACACGTAGCTGTTTTTGATGCCAACATCGGTTTACGAATTGAATTTATAGGGAGTTTAGCTGCATTTGTTACTAAAATAAAGTTATCAAAGCGTGCGTAACTAACTAAAGCAGATGGCGCCATAGCTAACTCATTCTACGAATGTATGGCGCTTAGCTGTCTTTGATTTTATAAGCCTCATATGTAATATAAAGACAAATTTATTCCAGTTTTGACAGGGCACATGTTGAGCATATTATCATGACGTCAGCTGTCACTGCTATTTAGATTTAACCAGAAATTGTAGAAAGATCAATTTTCATTCTTATATTTATATATCTTAGGTTGATATAATTTTAATCTTGTTCTATTAATTGGTGGTTCCATTAAAATTTTGATTTCGTCGCTTTAATTGTTAAGTGACTTAGATACTATTACAATTCCATAGCAAATAGATCTGTATTTATCAAGAGGGTAATATTCCAATGGAATTGGAACACTTGATAGGATCCTGGAGATGCATGATTATGAGTTGAAACCAATGGATATTCTATACGGTCCCTTATCAGTAACAATGTAAGAAAGACAATTGAATAGTCTCAATACTTTAAATATGTTTTAGACTTCATTTACTAAACAGTTTCTAAGTGAGTCACACATCACACTCCAGACACACATGCAGAATAATTTAGTACTACTAATTTAGTAGTAAACTCAGTTGAATTTCAAAACTCATTTATCATGGAATCCGCTTGTAATCTTATATATATACATATATCTATATACTATAGTATTTACTATTCTGATCGCATGACAAACTATATTTAAAATAAAATATTATCTACAAAAATCTCTGTATTGGAAGGAATGTGGATCGTAATGAGGCTTAAGAGATAAGAGGAACCAAAGAATGCAAATGTAATTGTGATCTGATATCATTTTAATCGGTTTAGTGTTAGAATGGCAGTAGATGTTCGGGCTCAATATAGTTGAATTACATTTGGATACTAAAGATTATTCATATTACTATAGAGTAAGATAATCATGGCGAACCTCTTAACTGCGGAGGGTAATGGGAATATATGTAATTAGCTGTGCCCCGCGGTTTTACCTGTGTTAAACTATATAAATTATAGCCTATGTATTAATCCAGGGTGTCAGAATTTTTTTTTTTATCAAAATCGCTCCAGCCTTTTAGCTGTGAAGAGGTAACAAACGTACAGACTCACACACTCACAAACTTTCGCCTTTATAATATTAGTGTGATTTGACGGGCCCGTTGGCGTGGTTGATAAATACTTGCCTTTCACGCCGCAGGTCGTAGGTTCGAACCCAGGACAGATATTTGTGTGCATGAACATGTCTGATTGTAGTGGGTGGAATTATCTATATAAGTTTGTACTTACAAAAGAAAAGTACTATTCATATATCAGTTATTTGGTTTCCATAGCTAGCTCTACTATACATATCTATAACTAACTCTGGATCAGATGGCCGTGAGTGAATAATGGCCCAGGATATTATATAATACCTGACGCAACATCCATTCGGGATAGTTTAAAAAGAGTTTGCTCGTTTTTAAAGTCGTATTGTATGTCTAGATACCAGATGCGACAGACTAAAACGTGAACTAACTAAGAGCTTAGCGCTTGTCATCCATACATGACTGTCGGAAAAGGTTAAGCGTGTGTGGTCTAAAGGTATCTAACGAGATTAAAGTCTGTTTATGGTAGATTCCTAAATGAAATAATTATGTTCTCTAATATAAAAATTACTTGAATTTATCTAGATTTTTTTGAGGTCTACCATGAAAACTAGCTTATTTAGATGCCTTTTGGCGTTATATTTTTTTGCGACTAACCATTGAAACGCTTTCATTTTTCGCGCGCTAAAACATTACTAATGGAATGAAATGAAAATTAAAAAGGTTTATTGACTGTAAATTAAATTCTTTAACAAAACATGTTGATAAATCTGCAAAACTACAAAACAATTTGATGGCAGATGTTAAACAAATAAATTACAAATTATTAATCGCTCCCGCTGCGGCAAGCGCCGATGTACAGACGCCAGCATATCCAGCTATACCAATCTGTCAAACTTCTTTTATAGATATTCAACTTTAACACTTAAGCATAAGGCACACTGTCAATTGGGAAAATTGGCAGATTGGGGTAGCTTGATGTGCTGGCGTCTGTACTCCATACCGCGTAGCTGGAAGTACAGACGCCAGCACATCAATCTACCCCAATCTTTGAAATTTCCCCATTTGAAAGTGAACCTTATGCTTTTGTGATAAAGTTGAAAGTATATAACAGAAATTTGACAGATTGGTGTAGCTGGATATGCTCGCGTCTGTACATCGGCGCTTGCCGCAGCGGGAGCTATTAATATTTGTAATTTATTTGTTTAACATCTGCCATCAAATTATTTTGTAGTTTTGCAGATTTATCAACATTGGGGTAGCTCGATGTGCTGGCGTCTGTACGTCAGGCTTGGCCATACTACTTTTCTTATTTCTAATAATATGATCCTTATTTTGTATACAGTTAAGAAGTTCGCCTCGAATTACATAAAACCCTGTATAAAATATAATAATGTAACGAAGAAATACTTAGTTATATATTTTTGTCTAAATAAGATACGAGAATATAATATAAGGAGTCTTTACATAAGTAAAATATATATGTTTCATTTCTCTTAATAGCCGCCATTTATGTTTTATCAAAAGAATAAAATGTCGTAGGCTGTTTGTGACGGAAGGAAATAGAATATTTTAATAGTCTGACTTTCCAGGGTTGTATGTACTAATAGCACACGTGTATTATATAGTGTTAAATGGAACAGTCTGCAGATATTATTTGTTGTATTGAAATATTCTGTTTGGTAGAAAATGCAGTGGACGCCATGTCGGCGGACATGCGTTGATATAAATATCGTCTTTACTACATGTGCAATAAAGCTGAACTTGGTCGTGCAAGTGTTTCTATTGACGTGGCGTTGACTACATTTTACTAGGAATTACAGTATTACGGAAATACAGTATTATGAGCAGATATTGATAAGTAATGGAATCAGGCGTTACTTTGCGAAATTCTATAACATCAAAATACATTCTTAAGATGTAGTGTTAATTCCGCTATTTGTCAGTTTATTCTATCCGGGATGCAATATGCACCGTCCTCCCGCCCGCAACAATGTGCACATGCAAGAAGGACAATATAAAAATTCAAATTACATGAGCTGGTACAATACCCAACACGTGTTTCAGTCCTCCACGGACCATTCAAGAGATGGTAGCACGTCGCATTCGAGTACTCGACGAGCATCCCTTGAGAATTAACGTTGTATTTTGGGCGGATATTGATTTCCCATGAGACGATATGAAACTTATGTTGCCCTGGAATATACATCTTTGTTGACTGCATATTAATTTTCTATAGAATCACAAATAACTTTGAGATATGGGAACGAACTGAAATCACGAGTGTTGACGTGTTTATTTTCTCCATCATATCAGCCGAAAGACGTGCATTGCTGGGCAAAGGCGGGAGGCCTTTGCCCAGCAATGCACATCAAAGATCTCCACAAACTGGTCTTGTGTTATTCGCTTCGTGTTTATTTTAATGAAATAAAAAATGATCGAAGTTTTGAATACGACTGTAGGCTTTATTTTTCGTTTCGCGATTTCGCCGATGTTCATTAGGCAGTCATTGAAGTTCAACAAACAGTCGGGCATAGTCGTGGAAGATATTTTTATTTTTAACATTGGTTTAGTCTGTACATCCACGCGGAAAATGAGAGGCGCGTGTCTTTGGACAAACGGCGAAAGGAATGGCTTTTAACCCTTAAGCGGTCATAGAAAGAATATATATTTATAAGACACAAGGTACATCAGTATAAATTAAGTAATAGCGGTACAAAACACAAACGAATACATTTAAAAAAAATTGATACTTATAAACCCTTAAAGACCCTATTCGTTCCATGTGTTGCGTCGCGCCCTTCCACGTGCTCGCTATTGCAGCTGACCTATTTCATCCAATCAATGTCTTCGATGGAACTGCATCTCGTTCACCATCACGGGCTTTTGACATGTTTGTCAGATAACACGTGAGCCACTCGTGATTTCAGTTTTACATAACGTTGTATAATTTACATCTCAGCTGTCTGGTCACAAAGCAGACGACACAAATATAACTATTATTAATTTATAAGTATTTAATGTTGTTTTTCACATTTTAAACCCGATAGTGTATCTATTTGCAAAGTAGTGTACACCATTTGATGATCTATGAATGTTTCATAAGTTTTGTAGTCGTTAAAGATACCAATTACCATCAGGTAACACAAGAGTCAAAAGTCGTTATTGTAAGATATACCAATGCCAATCCTAATTTACGTGCATAACTGTCAGTCTTTGACTTTTATGGCTCTTGCTATATCCGTTGTCTCTGCCTACGCCTTTGGGAAACAGGCGTTGGTCTTTGTAAATTGTATCTTATGAAACTTATGAAATATAAATATGTAACATAAATAGCTTGTCATATTTAAGAAGCTCAATTTATTAATAAAATTGCATAGTAGTAGTAGCTACCAAACTATATTTATCGCCAAGTCAGCCGTACACGATCTGTATCACAAGAATTTACCAATATGTGAATCACGGGCACTAAACAACACAAAAACTCTAATAAAACAAACCATAAAAATAGGTCTATGAATAGTTTTCTTTTGAAATCTTTATTTACAGGGATTAAGTCAAAATTGACGATTACATAAATAGTTGGCCTGTGTAAACTGTGAGAGCCATAACTACACGTGCTGTGATAATCTGCTGCGATCGTGCCAAAATATGTTAATATTTAACCGTTATGCGTCCAAAGTGTGTTTACTTTTGTTTTTAAAAAGTGTTTTGGGAGTCTCCTTCATACAAACGTGCAATTCACGGACACAGCACACTCAGACTTAGAACAACTATATATGTGTCCTGTGCTTCAAAGTCCTGTTAATGTTACATACTACTGCTAGACTGCAACAGTTTGTTCACCTGTGTAGACGGGCGACTACGCGCACCGTAGCAGTTGTACAACATAAACTTAAAAGGAGAACCCTTTGTAACGAGGTTGCTACGCCGTAGTACACGTGCAGTGTTGCTTGCAGTATTATTCACATTACTCCCTTAATATGACATGCTACATATGTTACACATTATATGTGGATTGCAGTTTTTTTTTATATAGGTTACACTTGTGAACTTTAATTTATTACGGTTTACGTTCTACAAGTCCTCTACCAAAGAGAGTGAATGATCGAAATGTTTGGGGCCTATGTTATCTAAGTATTACTATTGTTTTTTTTTAAATCACAATGTAGCCAAGTTATTGACTGTTAGTAGTCATGAATTTGCATTATAGAAATTCTTATACAAATATGAAATTTATTTTTATCAGTTAAGCTTCTATTTTTGTGTACCTTAATTCTGATATATTTATCGCAATGTTAATATCCTCAATTCGTTTCTATTTATGCAGTTTTTTACAAATGTAATTAAAATAAAAGGTCGTCAAACTGAGCCACGCATGTGGAAATAATATCAGGAGGGTAAAATATAATATTTAAACTTATAATTACATTTCTTTCTTGCAAAGTTACGGGACGGAAGATTTTGGTTCTCTTCGTCCTTTTCATTTGTGCATCGATAGAAAGAGGTGTAATGATATTAAAATTAGTTGTCACATAAGAATTGCTGTTATTATTCAGTGTTGTCAGTTGGCTATGGAGTATACGACTTTGGCCAAATGTAAAACGTGGTAACTTGCACGAGAAGCGTCTTCATTGTGTAGAATTGAATGGTTCAGACATATGACGGCGCGGTTGACGCATATAGGGCCAGTGCGGACGTGGTTCATGGTTCGATTCGACTCGACCATCGATTACTATCTGCACTTGAATTAATACAACTCATTTAAAAGATAACTGAAACCGTTGTTTAGTTGTTAAACTCCTAACCGTCTCCGTACTTCACAAGACACTTTTTGTGTTACAATTGTAGACATGTGGATACAAGGATAACACCTAAAGGAA
Source organism: Pseudoips prasinana (assembly GCA_951640165.1). Taxonomy (NCBI): domain Eukaryota; kingdom Metazoa; phylum Arthropoda; class Insecta; order Lepidoptera; family Nolidae; genus Pseudoips; species Pseudoips prasinana. The sequence goes on from OX621248.1 coordinate 26,384,374, forward strand.
TATAAAAAAATATGACTACCTATTTTTGTTATAATATGTTGTATGTTATTATTTTAAAATATTAATTTACAAATTTGAAACTTATTTATATGTAAGAACGTCTTGATTCTAATTTTTAATATTATCATACGTTTGCAAGGAAGTGAACAGTATTACAAACATTTCCGAACCAAATACCTATGTTCAAATAATAATTAAAATAAAAGTTATGAGAAATGTGATTGACTGTTTTATTCTATTTATAATACCGAATTTCAGGGTACCATTACGATTAGATGTTTATCCTAACTGTAATGGTAGGTACTGTTTGAATTCTGAAGTTTGTTTGTAAATCAAAATTAAGTGCGAGAATGCGCAGAATTGTTTATATACGAAAGTCAACTAAGAGATCCTGTTTGAATCCTAAGATTCGTAAATAAATCAATCTTATGACCCAGAATTCAATGGGCAGAAATTCAACGCGCAGAAATGTTTATAAACGTAACTCAACTCCGCCGAACCTAAGAATTCAGACAGTATCTCTGTCTGAATTCTTAGGTTCGTATATAAATCATACTTAACCTTTAATGCAGTGGGCAACTTTCCTCATCTAGATGTTTTGTAGAATATACAATAATTATCACGACTTTGGAAGGATGTGAAATAGTCATTTGAAACAGATATAAAAAATGAAATAATTGAATATGTTTTCAATTGGATGCTAATTAACACCGATTACCAGTTACCAAGTAGTTTAAGAGCCCCAATAATATGAATAATTTTAGTGCGTCTGTTTCTTATTTCATTACGTGGGAAAAATTCTTAAAAAGTTTTGCATAATGAATTAATGACATTTAGGTATTCAACATTTTGGTATTAACATACACTTGTAAGTACTTGTCAAGCTTGTTACATATGCATAGCACACTAGAACCGCTGACTAGCATTTACCCCATTGTTACACTTCGCAACAGCGAGTCACACGAAGGCGCTTAATCAGCATAGCCGGAAAGCAACGTGACCACCGCTGTACCGGACACCCGAAGCCCGCTCCTCGGCTCCGTGGGACCGGCCACTTCCTACTCAACCATCGAACGGTCGTCACCTAATTAACTTAGTTCATATAATTTTATTGTAATTACTTTATAAGTAATAAATTATTTTAAGTTTGATCTTGTATTTTTTTGGGTCCTTGGCTGTCGACTTTAATATCTGGCGCAGTCTAACGGATAGTAAAAATAGAGTCAGTGCATCAAGCAGGACCGGAGCAGCTATCCAGAACCTACGGTCATCGCAGCCAGCGGAGTATCCGGACCTTGATACACCAGAGGTACAAGATCTACGAATGTGAGTACTTTAGATTCATACTAGAGTCGCTCTCCTTTATATTTTAAGTATTTCCTTTAAATTACCAAGATTTTCCATCCAAGGCAATCTCGGTCCCCTAGATTAGAATATAGGCATATACAATAGGCATAGTAGAAACTATCAATTAGATTTAAATAGAAACCTAGATTTAATAAATATATTTCCTGAACGTAATAAGAGTTCAACGATGGCAGACTCACTAGTCGACCACATCTATAAAGCCCTACGGCTACTTCCCGAATTTGACGGGAACGTAAACGTTCTCACGAGATTCGTAAAATTATGCGATCAGATGGTCGCAGCGTATATGAAAGACGAACCCGAGTATGGTCTGAGTAACTTGGCTTTATTGAATGGAATATTAAATAAAATTGTTGGACAAGCATCTCGTACTATAAATACGAACGGTATTCCCGATAACTGGGCCGGTATTAAAGCTGCCCTGGTTAACAATTTTGCGGACCAGCGGGATGAGACCTCTCTATATAATGACTTAGCGCTATTATCACAAGGTGCCATGACACCGCAGGAATATTACGAAACCTGCCAAAATTTGTTTAGCACTATTATGACCTATATCAGTCTGCATGAAACGGTAGCGGAAATCGAAAAATCTAAAAAAGATCTATATAAAAAGTTAACACTTCAAGCCTATCTACGCGGCTTACGCGAACCGTTGGGTTCCCGCATCCGTTGCATGCGCCCTGAGACGATAGAAAAGGCATTAGAGTTCGTTCACGAAGAGATGAACACCTTGTACTTACAGCAACGCAACGAGTATGTCCCTGAAACGAAGCCGTCGCCACATCACCAGGTTAGTTCTAGATTTAATTCTGGCACCATGCCGCCATCTGTTTTTATGCCGCCCATGCGACCATTTAACGTACAACCATTTAAAACTTTTAATAGGCCTGCTCAGCCTGGCCCTTACCCTGGCCCTCAGCCTGGCCATTCTAAAATGTATGTGCCCTACGCACCGCAACCCTTTGCTAGATATAATGCACCCCATTTTCGTGGACCTTCAAGGACTCAGCAAATGTTTGGTGCGCCACCGCCCAACTACAGACCCCAAAGTAATGTATTTAAAATACAGCAGAGACCCATGACAAATAACGTCCCGCAACCTATGAGTGGCGTGAGTCACTATGTCCCCAAATTTATACCGAATCGTACACCCAATGACTGGACTAGATCAGGAAACCCGCCGCCCTCGAATTATTTTAAAACGCGTGAGGTAAACTTTAATGACTTTGACTACCAGGACTATGAATACGACCCATACTTTGAATATTACTCCGATGACTATCCCCAGGAACAGTATCAACATGACCATATGTACGAACCTCCTTATTGCACGGATTTTATTAACGAATCAGAAGACGTTCCATCTTGTGAACCCGCAGGTAATAGTGGGGAGGATTTTTGGAAAACCCCGAAATCCGTAAAATTAAAATAGAAGTAAATTTACAAACCCAGAGACAGCTACCGTACATCCAAATTTTAGATCCACCTATTAAACTTTTAATTGATACAGGTGCAAATCAATCTTTTATAAGCCCCGAGACTGTGGAAAAATTTTTTTCGCACGTAAATTGTAATTATGAACCTTTTGAAGTAACAAATATCCATGCCACCTCTCGTTGTAACTACTCTATTACATTACCGTGTTTCCGAGAATTTAATGAGTCCGATGATGTAACTTTCTTTGTTTATACTTTTCATGACTACGTTGATGGTTTGATTGGCTCGGATTTATTAGAAAAATTAGAATGTAATATTGACATGAAAAATAAGTTATTAATATCACGAAATTCGAAAAATCCCTTGTTAATGTACGATTCACGTAATTGTAATTTATTTGAAGATATTATTCCAGCAAATTCATCTAGATTATTACGTGTACCAATAAATTTCCATGACGGTGAAGTATCTATACCTGAACAAATCATGTCAAATTGCATTATAAGCGATTGCATTACAACAGTCCAGAATAATCGAGGTATTTTAGAAGTAATTAACCCTACGCGATACGATGTAGTATTTTCAATGGACCGTCCCGTACTTGCAGAATTATTTAATATTAAGTGCACGCGCACCGAACAACGTACCGACCGCGATCGTATTAATGAAGTTTTATCCAGGCTACGCACCGATCATTTAAATTTGGAAGAAAAAGCCAATTTAGAGTCACTTTGTTCTCAGTATGCTGACATTTTTTATCTTGACCCTGAGCCATTGTCATTTACCATTTTTTTTTTTTTTTTTTTTTTTTTTTTTTTTTTTTTTTTTTTGATAAGGCAGGGGGAATGCTAATGCATGCCACCCGCAAAAAGTGTCTGCGGGTGGGTATGTCGGACTCGCACCGACTAAACCTAACCTGCCGTGGACTTCTTCTGGCGCCTGATAGGGGGAGCCCCGGGAACGCGGGTATGCTGCTCCGGTGCCCCCCTTTTGCGCCGTGTCCCAGGTGGTCGGGACACGCACCCGGGGAGAGCTGTGGGTTGCCCTCCCCATTTGCCGACTCCTGCCAGTACGGCACAGCGGCTGCGCCACAAACAGTTCGCTGTCTTCCCGGGGCTGCTTGCACGTGGTGGCAGTAGAGGACACTTCTCATACTGCCACCGCAGCCCCGAGGGGAGTTGGGCTAACGGCTGCCGCCGCCACCCCGACGCCTCCTCCGCCTACGAGCGGGATCGGCTCTTTCCCGATCCCGTTCGGTGGCCTCCTTCTGCAGCAGAACTGCCTCACAGAAGGAGACCACGGCGTCCCATTTGGTGGAGTCGCCCGCCAGCATCGCATACACGACTGCTGGCGGCGAAAGATCCCCTCCGATCTCAGCGACCAGGACTCGTCTCTCGGCCTCCCAGGCCGGGCACTCCTCCAGTGTATGCTGGGCAGAGTCCAGGTCGCTCCCGCAATGGTGACAATGTGTCGTCACTTCTCGGCCGATCCGGCACAGATACTCACCGAAACACCCGTGTCCGGTGAGTATCTGTGTCAGTCTGTAGGTGACGCAACCGCCCTTCCTTCCCACCCAGGACTCGAGGTGAGGCAGGATAGCACCGACGGCACGTTGGCGCGCGTTCAGCCGCAACTCAAGCCTTGCGCGCCACTGTGTTAGTACGCGCCGGTGTGCATCCCGCCTATAGGCAACGAGCGTCTGCTCTGGCGCCTCACCGCTCTCCCGGCGGACGCGGATCTCGGTGTAAACCGTCGCGTCGACTGCCGCCAGGAGATCAAACGGCGGAAAGCGCGCCAGGACTGTCGCCGCCTCAAAGGATACCGTCCGGTATCCTCGTGCGATCCGTATGGCCACCACACGCTGCAGGCTGTTCAAAATAGCCCTGCAGCGGGAGGCGCCCGTCAGGCGTTCAGACCAGACGGGCGCCCCATAAAGGACCATGGATCGCACGACACCTCCGTAGAGGCGGCGAACTTCTTCCCTGGGACCCCCGAGGTTGGGCAAAAGCCGGTGTAACGCACCGGTTACCCGGCGCACTCGGGGGGCCAGACGCTCGAAATGCTCCTCGAAGCCCCATCGGCTGTCTAGGGTGAGGCCCAGGTACTTCATGTACCGCCCCACCCTGACCTCTGCGTCACCTACACGCATCGACAAACTGGGTGGTTCCTCCCTACGGCGTAAGCCGTGGAACCATAGCGCCTCGGTCTTGTGAGGCGCTACCCGAAGGCCCAGTCTCGTTATGGCCGCGACGACACACGCAACTCCGAGTTCGGCGAGCCGTACCGCCCGCTGGAAGCTTACCTCCCGGGTTATGACGAGCGTGTCGTCCGCATAGCAGACGACGCTCACTCCGGGAGGGAGGCTTATCCGCAGGACCGCATCGTAAGCGAGGCTCCATAGCAGAGGTCCCAACACGGACCCCTGAGGAACCCCGCAGGAGAGCTCCCTCTGGATCTCAATCCCGTTCCGACCGACGAATTGAATCGTCCTGTCGCGCAAATATGCCCCGACTATACCACGGAGATAGGGAGGCACGTTATGATGAACCAGTGCCTCCCGTATCGCCCGCCAGGGGACGGAGTTGAAGGCGTTGATGATGTCTAAGCTCACCGCCAACGCCACCCCCCCCGCCCGAACGGCGGGCTCCGACAGGGCGCGGACGCGATTAATCGCGTCCAGCGTGGAACGTCCCTGCCGGAAACCGAACTGGCTGTCCGATAAGTCGGGGCCAACGCGCGACAGATGCTCGCTGAGACGGGCGGCTATGACACGCTCAAAGAGCTTGCCCGCCTCGTCCAGCAAGCATATTGGTCGGAACGCCGAGGGAGAATCGGCGGTACTGCCCGGCTTGCTCAAGCCTAGCCTCTTTCCAGCAGGTGGGGAACACGGTACTACGGAGGCAGCTGGTGAACAGTTGCCTCAACCGGTCCCCCAGGACTGCCAGGGCGCAAACCCACGCCTTGCCCGGTATCCCATCCGGGCCAGGGGCGGTATTTCGGGCCGCAAGTCGCCGTACTGCTCGGTCCAGCTCCCCCTCCGTCACCTCCAACTGGTCGTCCCAATCATGGTCCGACGGTGACGGGGGGTCCGAGGGACTGTCCTGGACCCTAGGGAAGAGGGTGTCCACCACCCTCCTCAGGAAATCCGGGTCCAGGGTACTCGTCAGTGGAGGGACCCACGGTCTGAGCTTGCCCAGTACCATTTTGTACGGGCGCCCCCATGGGTCCCTATCCAGTCCCCCGATGAGCTCGTTCCAGGACCGAGCTTTGGCTTCCGCTATCGCGATGGATAGCGCCTTGACGGCGACTTGATACGCCCTGTGCGCTCCGGCAGCCTCTTCAGCATTGGCTCGCCTCCTCCGACGGGCCCGCTGGTGTCGGCGACGCGCTGCGACGTACTCCGAACGGAGTCGCGCGATTTCGGCCGACCACCAATACTGCGAGCCTCGTCTGTCACCCGGACGGATCCGGGGCATCGACGTGTCGCAGATGCGAGACATGATGCCCCGGAACCAGTCCGCTTGCGAATTGGGATCGGACGGGATCCTCTCTCCACCCTCGCTGGCTCCCCAGGCGATGGCGACGGCGGCAGCCGTCAACATGTCGCGGTCCAAGCGGCGTAGGCACCAGCGCCGCGGTGGGACATACCTACTGCGGTCAGGGCCACTTCGGGGCGGACGGAAGGCCACGCTGAACACGATGTGTCGGTGATCCGACAGCGTGGCTATTTCCTCCGCAACTCTCCACCCCGAGACCAGGTGCATGGCCGAGGAAGTCGCCCACGTCAAGTCGACGATCGACTCCCCCTGCCATCGCACACAGGTGCTGACTGAACCCCGATTTAAAAGACGGAGGTCCAGTCCGGCGGCCCATTCCAGCAGTATCTCCCCTCGGACGTCGTCCCGGGCATCGCCCCACACACTAGAGTGGGCGTTGAAATCGCCCAGGACGAGTACCGGACGCGACTGGTAAGAGCTAATATGGCTCGTTAGCCCGTCCAGGTACGCCTCAAAATTTGCGAGGCCGCAATTCGGGGAGATGTAGCAGCCCACCACGACTGCTGGTCCCCACTCCACGACGACGAATCCGGGCCCCTTGGCCAGGAGTGCGCAATGGGGGTCACGTTCCCCCCCTGCCCAATAAATCGCCATCGGCCCCCATCCGCCCCGAACCAACGAGGGTGGTCGGGAACGGAGTGAGGCTCCGCCACTATCGCTAGGGCAACTGAACGCTCGGCAATCGTCTGCGCAAGAAGAGCTTGCGCAGCGATGCAGTGGTTCAAGTTGCCCTGCAAAATAAGTTGGGGGGGAAAGAATTTTACAACTCCATTGACACCCCAACGGGGCCTGAGCCCGGTTCGGTAGACCGCGACGTTGTTATTGGAGCGGACGTGGCAGGACGTTCAGCTCCTCTGCTCATAGCCTTTGATGGCGTGCACCTACCGCTACCTAGCCGGTGACCAGCCGGCCTGCCAAGGTCGGCACACACAACACAGTGAGGCGCACGCGCCGTGCATTCTTTCGCCTTGTGACCCGGTTGGCCACAGACGAAGCACGACGCGCTCCGGTCGCATCCCGTGCACCGAGCCCTGACATGCCCCTTCTCTAGGCAGCGGTAGCATTGGAGAGCTCTTGGCGGAAGGGCTTCCACCCGGACCGACATCCATCCCACCAGTATACGCCCACAAGCCGCGACTTTGCGGGCGGCCACCAGTGGACACCGAACCCACACCGAACCCAAACCGGACGGGGAGAACCGAATTACGCCGACCTTTATGTCGGCAACGGCGCATCCACCCGTCGTGGCCAAGGCTTCAGCCACTTCGGTGGGGTTGACGGAGTCGTCCAGGTCTAGCACCCGGAGCTCTCCCATCACCACAGGGTGTGCCACCACAGCGCCCGTTTCGGCTAAGACATCCCTTAGCCGAGTGGTCAGGGCCTCCGCCTTCGCGGAGCCCTCCGGACCAGGGATTCTCAAAATGAGACCCCCAGTCAAGGCTCTCTTAGGGCGAAGGCCCGCTTCCAGACCAAGGTCCTTTAACTGAACCTTGGCCCTCGCCAACTTCATAATCTCGGCCATGGTAGTGTCCGAGTTTGGCGACAAATTGATTGTCACCGCTGCTGTGGGTGGCGGTCTCGGCAGCGTCGGCGGCCTCTTATGAGGTGGAGGCGGCGGCTGTTGACTTCCCCGGGCAGCCTTGGCTCTGGCCTTTCGGCCAACCACCTGAGCCCAAGTGCCATCAGCGGGTGGTGGTGGTACTGTCATCGCTGACGGCGCTGCGGATCGAGCAGCCGCTGCATCCACGGCAGCAGCCCTGCGCCTGCGCTGACGGCCACCTCTTTTTTTACCCGCCGCGGCCCCCACGATTTGCGTCATTGTGGGGGGCGCTGCGATCCGAGCAAGCGGTGGGCGGATAGCTCTCTCCGGGAAGATTTCCGCTATCAGGTCGCGGCGCATTTGGTCCAAAAGGGCCGCAAACCTCTCGCCTGGTGAGACTGAATCCTCCCGGGCTGGAGCTAAGGGAGAAGCGCCAGGACTGGTCCTCTGTGTTGCCGGGGTCGGTTGCGCTGCTAACCGGCGCCTGTCATGTATCCGCTGCGGCAACGGTGCCTGAGACGGTGACCCTGGCGAAGACACCTGTGTCTGCGACGGACGTGATGGTGTAAACTGGGGCGGGAAAGCCCCCACCTCACGCCGGCGAAGTTCCACCAGCTCGGCTGACATGGCGGCCACTCGCGACTCCAAGGAGGCCAACTGGGAACGAAGCTGCTGGTTCTCCAGTTCCAGCCTATCCCCGTCAGTCCTCCCATGCAGCTCGGTGGCGGCCGCCGCCGCCGCCGCCGGCTTTACGGGCCGCCAGTCGTAGAGCGCGGACAAAATCGCCTTTTAAGCGGTGGGATTTTTCCGCCACCATCTCCACCGTCGCCATCGCCTCGTGTATCGCTGCGCCCAGGTCGGCCGTCGGCTGCTGGCGAAATTCTTCCGCCAGATCTTCGACCCGGGTCAACTCCGCATCCTCACTCCGTCTGGCTGCCTTGACCTGGCGCCCACAATGCCCGGCGGGGCTCGGTCGTTTTTCCCCCGGAGTCTCCACTTGACTCTCCAAGGACTCCATGGACACCGCGGACCTCAGGGAGCTATCACTCTCCAAGTCCGCGGTGCCTCGGGATGTCCCCGGTACAGGAGTGGCCGAGCGGTTACACGACCTCACAGTTCTCCTGGTGCTCCTCCTTGCGGCGGTCCCGGCCTTATTCGTGACGCCAGCCGACATGTCATCTTTCCCTACTGTATTAGGGCGCACAAAACTGGGCGTGTGCGCCCTATCCGCGATCTCTGCGGGTTGATGTCTATTAGTGTCCCCCCCAGATACGGTGGGACAGCCGGGTCCCGAAGGACCCGGGAGGGATTCTCCGGCAGAGCCGGTACCCTCCTGGGGTATTGTTAATCTAAGAGACATATAACCTTATTACCCTTTGAACCGGTTTACCCCCCGGTACCCCCCTCGCCGGGTAATTGCTTAGGGGCTAAGGGTTGCCGCAGCTCGTGACCGGATAAAGCGCTCCGGTATTCAGCCCATCACCGTGCGGCGCAGATTAGGCTTGCGCTCCTCTCTTGTCCACTCCAGTGTATAGAGGGGACAACAGAGGGGTGAGGTGTCGGAATATTAGCCACGGACGGTGGCTTCTCCCCATGCAAGCATAGGAAAAAGCCAGCGCCCACGCCCAGGGTACACCGTTCCAGAAACTTCCGTTCCCACCGAATATAAATATTCGAATGGGACCAGTAGTCTCGGACACACGAGGAGGTTTTCCGACCTAGTACCCCATTGTCATTTACCAACCAAATTAAACACGAAATACGTACAACTGACGAATTACCTATCTATACTAAAAGTTATAGGTACCCCTATATTCATAGAAAAGAAGTTCAAGATCAGATAGGCAAAATGTTACAGCAAAATATAATTCGGCCTTCACAGTCTGCCTGGAGCTCCCCCATATGGGTAGTTCCCAAAAAAGTTGACGCCTCTGGTAAAACAAAATGGCGTTTGGTAGTAGATTTCAGGAAGTTGAACGAAAAGACGTTAGACGATCGCTATCCTATACCTAACATAGCAGATGTCCTGGATAAACTGGGAAACTGCCATTATTTCACTACTTTGGACCTTGCTAGTGGTTTTTACCAGGTGGAAATGCATCCTGACGACATTTCCAAGACAGCCTTTACAGTAGAACATGGCCACTATGAGTACTTAAGGATGCCAATGGGTTTGAAGAATTCTCCATCCACGTTTCAGCGTGTGATGGATAATGTTCTTAGAGACCTCCAAAATACCATTTGTTTAGTATACTTAGATGACATTATAATATTTTCCGTTTCACTGCAAGAACATATGGTTAACTTAGAAAAAGTATTCAAACGACTCAGAGAAACCAACTTTAAGATTCAAATGGACAAATCGGAATTTTTGAAATTAGAGACCGCATATTTAGGCCATATTATTAGCCACGAAGGTATAAAACCAAACCCCGATAAAATATTGGCAATACAAAAATTTCCAATACCCAAAACAGCTACCGAAATTAAACGTTTTTTAGGGTTAATAGGTTATTATCGTAAGTTTATTCCAGATTTTGCACGTATTACAAAACCCATGACCCAATGTCTGAAAAAAGGCTCTAAAATTAACATAAATGACACAAATTATAATAACTGCTTTGAAAAATGTAAGACTTTATTAACCAACGACCCCATATTACAATATCCTGATTTTGATAAAGACTTTATTTTAACTACAGACGCATCTAATTTAGCTATTGGTGCTATTCTCTCTCAAGGTTCTATAGGCAGTGACAAACCTATTGCTTATGCGTCCCGGACCCTTAACACTAGCGAAATAAATTATAGTACTATAGAAAAAGAACTTTTAGCTATCGTGTGGGCAACTAAATATTTTCGCCCATACTTATTTGGCAGAAAAATTAAGATTGTAACAGATCACAAGCCCCTTCAATGGGTGATGAATTTAAAAGATCCAAATTCACGCTTAACCCGCTGGAAGTTAAAATTAAGTGAGTTTAATTTTACTACAGTATATAAGCAGGGTAAATTAAATACTAACGCAGACGCGTTATCGCGCATTGAAATTAACAACGAAGATCTTAGTTCAATAGCAGTTCAACCATCAGAAAATTTACCTTTAGAAGTTGAATCTTCTGGGTCCAGCACCGCAACCGCTCATACGAGTGCGGAAAATCCAATTTTAGAAATACCAATTTCGGATGAACCCCTTAACAAATTTCATCGTCAAATATGTTTAGTTGTAGTAGGAGATATAAAAAAACGCCCAATTGTGACTAAGCATTTTGAATCTCACACTAGAACCGTGATACAACTATCAGAAAATAGTTTGGAAGGTGACGTCATAAATGCCATTAAAGAATATGTAAACCCAAAAGTAAGAACAGGATTGATTATTACTCCACCATTACAAATGTACAATATTATACCAATCATACAAAATAACTTTAAAAGTTCCTCATTAAATTTAGTTTTAACTAAAAAGGAACTAGAGAACGTTAAAGACTATCTTCGACAGCAAGAATTTATCAAAAATTATCATGAGGGAAAAACCAACCATCGTGGTATTACAGAATGTTTTCTTTCTCTTTCATGCAAATACTATTGGCCTAGAATGAAGGAACATATTTCTAAATATATTAACGAATGTAGTATCTGTGGTCAAGCGAAATACGACCGTAATCCTATAAAACAAAAGTTCAATATAGTTCCGCCACCTTCAAAACCATTTCAAATAGTTCATCTTGATCTTTTTACAGCTCAAAATGAAAATTTTTTAACAATAGTTGACGCTTTTTCTAAATATTCTCAAGCATATCATTTACGTGATGGCACAGCCCTTAGCGTTGTTCAAGCTTTTTTGTCATTTAGTACACACCATGGCATCCCGATGACAGTTGTTACAGATCAGGGACCAGAATTTACTAACGCATTATTTGCTGAATTTGTTAGGTTACATAATATTCAACACCACAAAACTCTTGCACACACCCCTAATGACAACGGCATGATAGAACGATTCCATTCAACAATTCTTGAACATTTACGTATTTTAAAATTAGAAAAACGCTGCGAACCCGTTATAAATTTAATGCCCTATGCAATATTAGCTTATAATAACTCTATTCACAGTTTTACAAAATGTAGACCGATTGACTTAATTACTGGACATTTTGACCCTCGCAGTCCCTTAGACATTAATTTGTCTGAACATTTGCTTCAACAATACATATTGGACCATAAAGAACGAATGACGCGAGTATATGACATAATCAATGAATCTTCTTTACATGACCGGACTATACTGACTGAAAATAGAAACAAAGACCGTGAAAACGAAGTAGAATACGTCCCCGACCAGCAGGTATTTGTCCGGAACCCTACAGCGAGTAGACAAAAATTGGCCCCTAGATATACCCAAGACACGGTCCTAGCTGACCTGCCTATTCATATTTATACGCGGGTGAATATTTCATTTCGTGCATATTACACGGCAAACGATAAAGAATATATGAAACGCTGAAAGAATTTTAACCTTATGTTGTTTTTATATAGTTTACTTGGTGTTCTATTAGGAGCAACCCTTAGAAAATATTTTTTTTAATTAGAATTGCACTAAATTTCCTACAAAGGATCGAAAATCTAATTACCATCCGTGTCCTTTTTACCAGATTTTAGTAATGTGCCACATCCTGTAAAAAACTGTGTTTGAAGAACGACATTTTTATTACGTATTAGGATATAAGGATAGTTAATCTATTCAGAGACGATTTATTGTTGTAAGAAGAACATATTTAAACAGTTTCATACAACTTTGAAAAATGTCCCTTCACTTTCCCATAATTACCATTCGACGGAATGTTTGATCCGATATTTTAATATTTACGCATCTCTGTGCACCGTGCTTCGCATAAAGAATTCGAAGACAGTCAATGCTTGATCCACGAGCCAAACACGCGCGTGAAAGATTGATTTCAACCACAAAAATTAAAGTTCTCCTGTCCAAAAAGTGACGTGGTTCGGAATATTTCTGCATACCGTTCGTGTTATAAAAGGTAGATAAATTTATTTTTACTAAAGTATTATTTGTCAGATGTATTCCGTATAAGTCCTTTTTTCCGCAGATAAACTTAATAATGCTGTATCTATTCCAAATAACGATAATTTGTGAAAATATTCAAGAATCTAATTACCATTCTTCTAATTACCATCGATTACCATTCTTCTTGATTCGAATGGTAATGAGAAGAAACGAACGGTAATGACTATATTCTGTGATTTAATTCTGTATAAACTGTATTTTTTCTAACTTGTATTATATGTAATATAACAATTACTTACAATATGATAAATTAACACAGAACAGAACAACAGGCATAAGATAAAATGCACAAGCTTTAATATTAATAACGGACATAAATATTGTTATTGTTTATCATTCGTCATTTATGTCTCCGTATAAAGAATAATATTTTTTTAGACCATAATGCCTAGAAGCAGCAAGAGAAAAAATACTAGAAAGGACAAAAATTGTACGCAGAAAAAGATATGAAAATATGAAATCAGACCCTGTCCTATATGCTTTACAAAAAGAAAAGGAACACCAAAGATATCTAAAGAAAAGAACAAAAAAGCAAAGAAACCAAGAGCAAAGAAACAGAAAAGAAAAAGATGGAGGGAAATCTTCAATAAATATTACAAAAAAAACTTTTACATAATCGTGGTGTCGAATTGATGAATGCAAATACCCCAAGTTGCAGTGATAGTGAAGATTTGCCTAGAGTAGATAGTGCTGAAACTCCGAAGCAAGATACAATTGTTCACAGAATCAGCGCGTAATGGTAGATCTACAACCATCCACATGTCAAGCAGCTCAAGAAAAATCCACTGAGGCAGAATTAAAAAAGAAGATTAAAATACATTATGCTACAAAAGACTAAGGCATTTAAAAGTAAAATAAATACTATGGAGAAAAAAGTTGAAAGTTATAAAAAACATATTATAAGGTTGAAAAAACGATTGCAAAGTCCTAATTCGAAAGTAAATGAACTTTTGAAAGATAAATCAAAACTGTCAGAAGCTAAAAACAAAATATTATTTTGTGAAGCAATGAAAAAGAGTTTGAAAAAAAACTACAAACAACAGTCGAAACAAGGCAAAAAAGAATTTAGCGATGCATTAACTGGGGATAAACCAATAATAAAAGATCACAGAATTTTGTCAGAAGTAAAAAAGTTTTGTGTCCGAGGCAAAAAGGAAAATCTTATAAAAACAACGAAATCGTTAAACAAAATATACAGGGTTTTTATGAACGCCATGACGTTTCAAGGATTACGGCTGGAAGAAAAGAAGTAATCACACGAGATAAGGTACAAAAACAAAAAGTTATCTATTGGATTCACTAAAAAATCTTCACAAAATCTTTGAAGAACAGTATTGTAAGAACAGTTACTCATTTTTCTGTACACAAAGACCATTCTGGGCCAAGATGTGTTTGTAAAATACATGCAAATACTGAATTTTTAATTCAGGGATTGAACAAGCAAAGCATTTTATCAGAGAAAACACCAAATGACGTACGAAAAGTCTTTGTTGCCCAAAAACGGAATGCTTATTAAAACAATGTGAGGCATGCCGAAACCAAATACTAAATTACTTGGAGTATATTAACGAAGAGCCAATAAAGTTTAAAAAGTGGGAAAGTAAGAAAACCACATATATGTCTAACGGTACGGAAAAGGTAAAGAGGATCATAGAAAAAATTGAAGTGACTATGCTTCCAAAAGAGGCTATTGCAGAGCTAGAGAAAAACATTTCTGTTTTTTTTAAACATGGGGGAATACGAAGGTGGCAGTGTTCTGCCATAATTGCCATTAAAAATAATTTAAAAGAACATGAAGCAATTATCCACATTGATTTTAGTGAGAATTACGCCTTAAGTACTTCAGAGGCGTACTGCCTCCATTCTATATATATATAAAATTATCGATTTCCATAATTATTATTTTATTTGAATTATTATTCTGAAGTCCAATCTAAGCTGCAGTATCAAAGATTATTTTAGAGTTCCTTTATGATTATGTTTTATTTCTGTATTATTTTATAGTTTTATTATTATGTTCCTATTTTGAAGTTAATTAATAGGTTTGTTTTATTGCATTTAAATGCTGATTTATCAAATCTAATTACCATATTTTCTACCCCATTACCATTTATAGATATCTAATTTCCGTTTGTGTCAAATCTCATTACCGTTCCTTCAAAAAAACAAACGTCAATAACTTCAAAACTAAAACTCTGATTACCGTCCCTTTGTTATATTTCACTTATAATCATTAAATACTTCCATAAAATCATATAAAGAACATGATTAGGCACATTTATTTGACTATTCTCCAAAAGACCACAATATGCACGAAATGAAATATTCACCCACGCGCAAAAAACGCGGTCCGGTGGCCAAGTCCCGACTTAAAAGAAGCCCTAAAGATCCCGTATTGTTACAGGATACTACTGTTGGTGCTATTCCGACTGACTCGAGGACAAGAAGTAACGATTGACCCGTTAGGCGATGGCCCTGGGTTGCTTCCGTTTAAATTGGGAAACACCCGAATTATTTCCCACTATCATTCTTTTCTTAGTTATATAAGTCTTAGCAATATTGAATCTCAAATTGGGCAAGTTAAAGACCAGCTTTCTCAATTTCGTCCTAAGATTAATAACGCCACACAGTTTTTGTACGAACCACATTTAGAATATCTCAGTTTAAAATTAAATAAAATATATGATAGTCTCCAATCATTCGAACATATTCGTAATAAAAGAGGACTCATCGACGGACTTGGCTCCATAATTAAAAGCATTTCGGGTAACTTGGATTATACTGATGCTATTAAGTACGAGAATGCAATAAAAGTTCTTCGTAGTAACGAGCATAAATTAGAGTCTCAAGTTACTCAGCATATTAGCTTATCTAAAGAATGGATGTTGCATGATACCAAATTATTAGCCAATGTAACTTCAAATCAGAATAAAATAAGTAAACTTTTAAATCAAATTGTTAATAACACCCAAACTGATTTGGTTAATTACGCCCATATTGCCCAATTCCTATTAATATTAAGCTATAATATAGATAAGTTAGAGGTAGAGTTTTATAGGCTAGAAAATACATTAGCATTTATTCGTGCATCGAGCATGACTCATTCGGTAGTTAGTATTTCTGAATTAAAAAATATGCTAAGTAAACTCAGAACTTTATATTCAAGTAAAGAAATTCTTGATATAGAGATTAGGTATTATTACGATATTATTAAGCTAGGATATTATTACTCAAATAATGAGATAATAATAGTTTTCAAGGTGCCGATTGCTTTTCCTATACCCTACGACCTTTACATACCCGAAGCTGAACTCCTTATACCTCTGTGAAGTAACGCCAACTTACCAGCATCGAGACAAATCTGATTGTATCCAACATCTTATTACAAGGCAATTGCTCATCTCGTCCTGTAAACTCAATTCTGTTATTCTAAAAAGAGAAGCTGTAGAACAGCTTGATAAGAAGCACTACACGTTGAGTTTCCCTAATCCGACCAAGGTGAAGATTTACTGTGGACAAGAACAATATAAAACATTGGAAGGAAGTTTTTTGGTTATAGTTCCATACAACTGTTACATAAAGACGCCCGAGTTCACAATAGCTAATACAAATGATCGCGTAAAAGGATACGCATTGGAGATTATCCAACCAGCCAACTTAGAAGCATTAGAACGTATGAGTCTTTCATCCATTACATTAGACTCCGTCGACCTTCAGAATCTGCACAGCATCAACACCAAAATATCTCTACAAGTTCCACCAACAATGGATGAAGTCAGAGACACAACTCTATACCACACTACTATACCCTTATACGTGATTTTAATAGGCGCAGGTGCACTCACTATTGCAATTATCTACCGACGATGCCAAAAGAACCTGGGCCGAGAAATAATTAAAACTGAAACCCCAACCATTTATGCAGAGATCGAAGAAAAAGATAAAATTAATCCCAGCCAGATAAGAATTGGAAACAGCAATATTTCGGCAACCATAGCCCACAAGGTTGCAAAATAGTTGCTGATCTACGGGGGGAGGTGTTACATATGCGTAGCACACTAGAACCGCTGACTAGCATTTAGTTTGTTAGTTTGTTACACTTCGCAACAGCGAGTCACACGAAGGCGCTTAATCAGCATAGCCGGAAAGCAACGTGACCACCGCTGTACCGGACACCCGAAGCCCGCTCCTCGGCTCCGTGGGACCGGCCACTTCCTACTCAACCATCGAACGGTCGTCACCTAATTAACTTAGTTCATATAATTTTATTGTAATTACTTTATAAGTAATAAATTATTTTAAGTTTGATCTTGTATTTTTTTGGGTCCTTGGCTGTCGACTTTAATATCTAGCTCACAATGCAGTTCATACATGTAGTCAAATACAAACAATATTAAAGTAACAAAAAGTGTTGTTCTAGAAAAAAGAAAGAGACGGTGGAAATTTCTTGATAGAAAAGAAAGAGATAGGTAAAGTCAAGGACAAAAGTATTGATGAAGGTTCTAGAAAGAAAATAATGTCCGACGGAATGTTTAAAATTTGGAATATTTTAGGGGTCATGTGCAGAATATCGAAACAGAACGGTAAGCTTTAATTCGAGTGAAATCGAAAGTAACAGTAAAGAAACAGTAAGAGTACCAAGTGTACGGAACGCTTAGTACTGTTTACTTTCACTTTGCACTTTTTCAGTTTTACACTTTAGTGAGACACACATAGTGAGAAGTAGGTATACCGTGTACGTCGGGACTTTTGCACAGTTCTTGACGCGGTGACTCACTACGCCACGTGTGAATTCTTACCCAGTGCTTGTTGCCTGGACTCTAAATACGTGTGTGTTCCGTGATCTTAGTGTTGCACCAACTGTCACTCGGCGCCAATAAAGGTTCCCTTTGTAAACACCAGTTTTCTTTCAAATCCCCTGCCCACCCCTCGCCACAATATTTTGTAAGGAAATAAACAGTTGAAGTCGTATGTTTTTTAAAACAGCATTTATTTTGTATCAGCCAACATATTTCTTAATAACTAACTAAGCAACATTATCCGTAAAAGTATTCCAGTAGGAATATAGCCAGGAAAACCGAGAGCAACGCCTTTGGAACATTAGTGTAGGAGCCTCCGTCTTCTTCCGGTTCCGGGTCAGGTAACCACGGTCCGCACTGTCTGTAGCCTGCCTCCTGAAAAATATACACGTTTTATTAATACAAATTCAAGTCTTTGAAAGCTATATATCTGCCTGGTGGTTTTATATACTTCTGTAATAATCAAAGCAATAAAAATACATCATTATTTTTAGATAGCAAGTACTTATATATTATTTATTTTTAATTTATGCACAGTAATAATATTAATGTGTATTTAATTATAAATAAGTAGGTGAGCAAATATATTTTATTAATTAGTTTTTAATCACTTTTAGTTTATTTTACAGTAGATAAATAAGGTTAGTATCATTATAATATGTATTTAGTATGCATATAGCGTTGGTTAGTTTTACAATTTTTTTATATTTTCAAGAAATATTTAATTTAATAATAAAAATAAATATAATAAGACACATTTTTCATTTTATTTTCTAAGGGTACCTGCCTACTTAAGTTGGTCAACTATAGTACCTCTGTGTAGTTGTGTTGGTAGCAGCGGATGTGTGGAGGGCGCGTAGGCAGCGGCTCCCGGTTGCGCCAGCACGCCAGCTTCGTCGCATTCGTCTGCTTGCGTTTGCCGGGCTTGTCCGGCTCTACTTCCAGGTACTAAACACATAGTAAACTTTGAGCTGGTAATAGCAGTATTTTGTCAAGGTTGGAGTCTATCGTAGGAGACAAAGCCACCGGCTCGGTAATCGCTTGCTATAAGCATGCGTTTCACAAATTTCGTATCCATATGGAACTGATTCAACGCTCGTTTGCGAAGTAATAATATCCATAAGCAATACCTAGTGGATATCATTATTTCGCTATATTTGGTAACTCAAGTTTAAACTTGAGCTTTTCAAAAGGTAGCTGCAGATTCGATTTTTTTAATATGGAACATAAAGGGGTCTTATGTTTGTAACGACTTTTGTAGTGTGTCAATATAACTTTACTTGATTCGTCTTATCTTAATTGATCGGGAGCCTAAAGAGTAAAATAATACACAATATGAAGATAAACGGGATGGGAGTAGGACCACCGTAACTTCCGCTTCAACGTCATCGCGCAACAATAATATTATGGCTGGAAATTTGAGGCTCCATGATGATACGTCTCCATGGCAGCGTATTTGTGGATCGGTGGAAGACCCTAATGTTGTTCACTAATAGTATTTTTAAGCTTATTTTTACTAATACTAATGATTTTATTAAATTGTTATTAAAAACAGAGTTAGAAACTCAGTACAAACCATTTTGTTTTCAAGAGGGTCGTTGAGTGGTCGTTTCTGTTTACAGTGTTTGTACACTGCGATGAGTAGCAGATTTGTTCCCGGCACTTTAGAGCCGACTAGAGGCCAGCTGCAAGGCTTCGCGGGCCTCTTTAATGCTTCAGCAGATTCACGCGTATCCTGGCCATTTTAATCAAGATTAATTGGATTATTATGAGAAATAAATCACGCAATGAAACAGTTTTCTTTTTTGACAATTTACATTGCAAATGTTTTCATGATTTTACAAACTTCTGCGAACTGAATTCACTAAAGTTTTTATGGATATAAGTCTTTACAGGAATGGCAAATGGGGAAACAAACTGTAGTTACATAATTATTCAATACAAGCAAAATTAATTCAAAATCGCACAACATATTCGAAGCAATTATATGTCGGCTGTATCGTGACAAAGAGACTAAATGTTTAGTGTTCCACTATGTACATTACTAGTATACATAGACGCATCCTATTCTAGATGTGTCTGGGAGACAGATCATATCGTCATAGGTTACTTCGGAAAGACTGGGTCTTACCGAGGCCATAAACGCCTGGGAATTGCTTGTCTGAATACGGATTTTCCCACGAATACGTCCTCCCAGAGGCGGTCTGCCGGCCGCTCTGCTACCTAACTAGGATTATCTGTTAGATACTTCAGACTATCGCACAGAGCGCGCTTTTCTGCTGACTGTTGGAGAATGGGAGCCTTTGGCTACAAGTGTCGCCATCTTCCAACATCGAGAAGGCAAGAGATCAGATGGGTTGTCCTTGGAGGTTAGCTAGGCTTTTGGTGTAAGACGCGATGTGCATCGAAACTAGTCCTTTCTCATCTATCCAGTACCAGTTGTTGCTAATGCCCGTGCCGAGACCTTGAATCGGTTGCTTCAGGGTCTCGGAACAGATGGTAACTTAATAGGAAATTAAATATTTGAACCGTTTGGGCTTTAAACGCTTGGAACATGGGGCCAGAGCGTCCGCGCTGTTTCTCGTCAAATTTTGAATTTTTGGCTGACTCCTCCCGAGATCAGAAGACTAGCATTATCTGTGGCCAAAAATTGATATTCAGCGTGGAAATGGTGCCAGTCTTCGGGGCATTTTTTCCAGTAGCCTCGATTCGGAGGAATACTTTGACGATCTTTGTATTTAGTTATTGTTTATAATAATAATATCCCGGGACATTATTCACAAACGGCCATCTAATCCCAAACTAAGTAAACCTTGTACGATGGAAATCAGATAACTGATATAGGTACTACATATACTACTTTTCTTTTGTAAATATATACTTATATAGATAATTACACCCAGACACAGGACAAACATACATGTTCAGTATGCACACAAATATCTGTCCTGGGCGGGAATCGAACCCACCACCTGCACGTGCGACGTGAAAGACAAGGATTTACCCACCACGCCAACCGGTTATGTTTAGTGTGAATTTGTTTTAAATTTAAGTTTAAGTTTCCTACAACATGCAGTTGTTTAGTTATAAAGCAAATAAAAGACAGAATATTATGTATGCAAATACATGAAAAACTGTTATAGGATCAGGTAACCTTTAAAGATCGTTAAAGTACATTTTTATTAGTAAGTAATAGTTTTATGTACTTGTACTAGTGAAATAAATGCTACCTAGGTACAAAGTGGTAGTGCTCCTGCCTACGAAGCTGGTGGTCCTGGGTTCGAATCCCGGTAAGTGCAAATATTTGTGTGATGAGCACGAACATTTGTTTCTGGCTCATGGATGTTTTCTATGTATTTAAGTATTTATCTATCTATATAAGTATGTATATCGTCTCCTGGTACCCATAGTACAAGCTTTGCTTAGTTTGGGGCTAGGATGATCTGTGTGACATTGTCCCTAAAAAAAAAAAAAACAAAAGCTTTATGTAAATACCTTCTTTAGTGCCACCGACCTGGAATAAGTACTGAGCTCGAGTCCTATCACAGGCAGCGATCGTAGTTCGGTTGACTAGAACAGCGCTGTTATACAAATTATCGAAGTCATCACGTTGCGTGGTGGTCATTAGGTGCTTCCTGCGCTTCATCATCTCGGCTTTGGTTTCCGCCGACACCATCATACCTGCACAACATTGCAAATTGTATTGGACTGCTCGTGTGGCACAGTTACTAAGGTAGTCACCTCCCTAGATCTAGATCTTGGGCATTACATGGCAAGATAGGGTCACTAACGAGAGAGTTCTAGAAATAGCACATCTACCTAGCCTGACAGCGTTTCTTAAACAGAAGCGTTTACGTTGGTTGGGGCATGTGCACAGAATGGAACCCACTCGAATACCACGATGTGTGTCTGTTGGGTGCGGTAGCTAATGCGAAGCGCGATGTCGGTAGACCTCTGCTTCGCTTTGAAGACTGCAACAAGCGGGATATGGCCGCTTTTAAAATTGACCACTGTAGCTGGGAAAAGCTCGCTGAAAATAGAGTTGAATGGCGCAAACGTGTAGTGGAGGGTCGTAAGATCTGTGATGAAGCCTGGTTCGGAGTACTTGCTGATAAGAGACAGAAGCGACTGAAAGCGGCTCGGCACCAACCACCGCAAACTTCTCTTGTCAGGCCTGCGGCAGGCTATGTCGCTCTCGCATCGGTTTGTTTAGCCACCATAAGAAATGTCTCTCAGACAATGCGCCGTAAATCGTCTGTAACAGACGCAAAGGCCATATACACCTCCCTAGTAGGTACCTCGGTGCCCTCGTGTTCAGAGGCGTCTCTAGCCCATGCATGTAGCGCCCGAGTGCAATAATTACCCTAGCGCCCTCTAGTAAGCGCGCGGTCATAATGGGTATAATATAGGTACAAATGCTTACTGTGCTACAAACTTATCTGGCCCGGTGGCCAAAAGTAGAACTAATGACGCCAGTTTGAAATGTCAATCCATGACATTCCTGCCATTGATTGTTTGTTGCGCGTATTTATTTTTCTCTTTGTGGTTTTTAATTGTGAAAAATGCCGAAAGCTTTAAAAATTGATGCGGGGAACGTTATATTACAAGTATTGAATTATATGAAGGAAGAATAACGCCTTCAGGCACCAATTATACCCTTCAATAAGTTGTATGAATGCGTAGCTGCTGCTACAGGTTAGTGTTGTCAGCTTCTGAAAAAATACGAAATTCCCCCTCGCTCTTTAAATTAAAATACATAATATGTATTTAAAATATTAAAATATTATTTTAAAATATTAATTATTTATTTAATTTTTGCTGTTTCCTTTGTAGGTGTCTGGGAGTGATGTGTAAGAAAACTTGTGAAAGAAAAAGAGCATGGTAAATAGAATTCTGAAATCCTATCATTCATTGCAGAAGCTTTTGATAAAATAATAGTCAATGAATGGCAAAAGCATTGCAATAATGTACAAAAATATTGAAAATGTGTATCGAAAAAGGGATGGATACTTAGACGAGCCTTTCATCATTCATGGTAGTGATAGTGAAAGTGAAAGCAGTGATTGCGATAATGATGATGATGAAATGACTTCTGAATTAAAGCATTCCGGTCACATAATAATACCTGGAGCATCTCCGTTAGAGAACACATAGCATACATTTTATGTAAATGATCATAATTATTGTATAAAAATATAAAGATGTTATAAAGATTAGTAATGACAGTATTTGTTTGCTTTTTAGTGAAGTAACATTTACGTTACAATGTGCATATTATTTTTACCCACTTTATTGCAAAAAATATTTACTAGCAACACTAAATGCGATCACAGCGACGCTGCCACCGGGTCAGAAAAGTTTGCGGGACTGTACATGTCTATTATAATACTATATTAACGTTATGTCAATGTTAAAATGCAATTTGTAAAAAGAATTGACCTTCCATATAAAATGACACATCAGCTGATCGAGTTAGTATGAAAGTCGATTTCATTCTAATTTCGAACTTATGTCAAACACTGAGTTCAATATCAATTGATATATACACTTTCGGGAGCTTGGAAGAAAAAAAATATTTATCGGAAGGGAGGGTGACAGAAATAACAAAACACACATAATATAGTGGTTATTTCAAAAATGTTTCATCTAGAAACTACTACATACTTTTAACATAAATAA
The DNA here is from genome assembly GCA_951640165.1 of Pseudoips prasinana. Classification (NCBI taxonomy): domain Eukaryota; kingdom Metazoa; phylum Arthropoda; class Insecta; order Lepidoptera; family Nolidae; genus Pseudoips; species Pseudoips prasinana. The sequence goes on from OX621248.1 coordinate 26,407,843, forward strand.
ATATAATTAAAAAATCAACAAATATATATAATTTTCAGAACATTTCGTGCAAAATATGACGGGCCTATTGGCGTGGTTGGCAAATGCATGCTTTTCACGCCGGAGGTCGTGGGTTCGATTTCTACCCAGGACAGGTATTTGTGTGCATGAACATGTCTGTATGTCCTGAGTCTGGGTGTAATTATCTATATAAGTATGTATTTACAAAAGAAAAGTAGTATATGTAGTATAACAGTTATCTGGTTTCCATAGTATATTTATATATACTTTATATTTGTATAGTTTATATAGTGGCTCTGTTTAGTTTGGGATCATTTGGCCGTGTGTAAATAATGTCCCAGGATATTATTATTATTAGTATATGCAACTACTTCATACTGGAACCATCAGTGAACATCGGTAATAATTCGGTTTCAATGAAGAGCTCTAACTTCTCCACATCTTAAGGCTCAAGTTTAAATCCTTTCAATCTTATTTGTAATATAGTACGACATTATAAAAACAATTTAATAACATTATTTTAATTTGAATTTTGTTTTGACGATCACCGTAGCCTAGTTGGTAGTGCTCCTGCCTACGAAGCTGATGGTCCTGGGTTCAAATCTCGGTAAGTGCAAATATTTGTGTGATGAGCACGAATATTTGTTTCTGAGTCATGGATGTTTTCTATGTATATAAGTATTTATCTATCTATATAAGTAACAACCGCACCATATTAATTAATCCCTTAATTAATATGGTGCGGTTGTAGGGTTTAATAAAAAACTTAATAATGTAACCCTTAAAATATGCACTGGCAACCTTAGGTACTTATCATATGCAGGCCCACAACATCGACAGGATATACTTGGTCCGTCTATTAGATGTTTGTAAAGTATCTCGCGACTCAGGGATTTAATTTTCTAGACCGGGTGTTGACTTTTTGAAAAGAAAGATAAATTAACATTTTGTTGTACATCAAGTAAAATAAAATACAAGATGAATAAAAAAAATGTACAATTTAACACTAAATGTGATCTCTTCCCGACAACCTAGGCAGGGATTGGAGTAAGAAACAAAGAATACGTACGAAAGAGTGTTTTTGTTGGAATTTAGAGCGAAGATAGATGTGAGCCTGAATTTAAATAAACAGTAGCAATTACCCCGGAAAATAGTTCAAATTGCTCAATAGAAATTTATGTGTGAAAGATCTATACTAAATGAATTAGGCACTTACTAGAACTTAAAACCGTGATAAGGATAACCAATTCCTGTGTTATTCGCAGGATGAGGGACACCGACCGCCACAATGACTTCATTATCGTTGGCACTATCTGAAACATATCATGCAAATATAAATTCTTCTCTGCTGCCTAGCACATTGTGTTCACCTGCTAAATAATTACAGTAACTGGACCAAATGTCGTGTATATGCCCCCTTGAGTTAGTTTCGCCGGCCGTGTAGAAACCAGTAGTAGAGCACCCTCTGAGTTTGTTTTGCTGGGTCTTCTAAGTTGGGGCGCAATAAAGCGGCAGAAACATAAATAAGCTAGCTAAGTGATTAAAATTTTTACTATCAGAAATTAAATATAATTTCTGTAGGCGGGTTCACTACCAACTTGGTCAAGGTGGTCGACCAATATCAAAAACCCCCAACTGAAGCAAGAAAAAGAGCGGTGCACGCATTCATTTGAAACATATTTAAGAATCATCTCGATCAAAATAGGTTTCGCATGATAAACCTCCATCCATCTGTTTAAGCTGTGAAAGGTCTGTGGAATATCAGCACTGCAGAAATGTAGTATTAGTAGATAGGGCAATTTTTCATTCCAGGTACGGAGACTATTTAAAAATCCATAAAGATATATACTAAATTTTTTATAAATTTTCCGTACCTGATTTGAAAATAAAATTATTTCTTTCTTTTCTTATAAAATCTACGATGATACGAACATATAGACATTGGCTTTAAACGTCTTACACCCCATTCGAACCAAATGGCCAAAAAACAAAGCCAAAATTAAAATTTAAAAACCGATTTTTCTTTTTTATTTATCAAAGTGCGATAACCAAGCAAGTGGGTCGCCCGAAGACGGTAAGTGATTACCACCCATAGACACTCGCAACACCAAAGTGTCGCGGGTGCGTTGCCGGCCTTGAAAAGAGGCCGCAAACAATTGTTGGTGATCCTCCCCATCCTCACCCCTATGAGCTGGGCCGACTTTACTCATACTCATAATTCAATGATTAATGTTATTGTTAAGGAATGTGTGTGAATGTAAGGTGGCGGTACTTGCCCAGTCGGGCTGCTATTTGAGCGAATGAACGATGTGCCCTACCTCTCTTAAAACTAATGACACAAGAAACTTACAGTTGCAGCACCATTATCTTCTTCTTGATTTTCGAAGCACACTCCCTGATAGTCGTGCACCCAGTTGAGGTCGAACACGTTGGCGTTCAGCAACGCCTCCATGGCGGCCGGGTACACCCGGGAGAAGTGTTCGCGTAGAGGTTCCTCTGGCTCACCGGTCAGGTTGCGGCCATCCGTAGTCGATACGATCCAACCGAACTCGTCGATCAATACGCACGACCAATCTTTTCCATCACAACGAGCTTCGCAGTCATCCGAATTTGACTCTGAACACTGAACATTGAAACATTTTTATGTTTTAATAATTTTTGAGGAAAATGTTGATTAAGTCTAAGTAGCTTCCAGTCTGGCTTTCCTTGTGAGAGGGAAAGATGTAGGTAAGTTATTTACCAAAAGGTTCCACGGAATACATTATTCATAAGGTCTTATTTTTTGTCTGGTGAAGCAGTGAAAGGAACCTAGGCTAAATATAAAAATAAATTGAATATCGAGGGCCGCATGTTGAACTAAAATTAACCTCAGCACAAGGTTGACGTAACCATAGTTGCGATTTTCTAGATGGACTCTCAGGATTCCTTTTAAGACCCAGATGTTAGCGCGTAGTCATCGGCGGCGGTATTCACTTACCATTAGGTAACTCACTTGCCAGTTTCCTTAACTAGTAGATATATAAAAAAAAAACAAATTTATTTTATATATATATATTTTATTTTATAGATTCGTATATCTTTTGGTGAGTAGATAAACATATATTTTGACTGGCCTGTTAGCCTAGTGGTTAGTGACGCTGACTGGTAAGGCAGAGGTCATGGGTTCGATCCCAACGACAAATCTTTGTGTGATGAGCACGATTCTGCACGTGCCACCGTTCTGTGTCTGGGTGTAATTTATGTATTATACGTATATATTTAGAATTATATATATATATATATATATATATATATATATTAGGTCTTTACCTATGAAATTGCCGTTCTGCAGTACTGGCCATTTCAAATCAAAATAATTTTTGTTTGGCTAAGAATTCTAATTTCAAATTAATTTTATTTTAAAAACATGGATTCTTTTTTCCAAAAGTAGTCATTTCTTTATTGATTAGTGTTACATTTTCATCGCATTTCAATCTTTTTCGTCATCATGGATACGTTAAAAATTCGAGTAATTATGGAATATGAGTACCGTCGTGGCAGCAACGCGGCACAAGCGGCACGCAACATCAACGACGTTTACGGAGCTAACACTACAAACCAACGCACCACCTGTTATTGGTTTGCTCGCTTCCGTTCTGGAAATTTCGACCTGAAAAATGAACCTCGCGGTCGTCCGAAGACTTTGGTCGACAATGACGAATTAAAGGCGGTTGTGGAAGCTGATGATACACAATCTACGGCTGAATTAGCAGCAGCTTTCGACGTTAGCGTCAAAACAATATTGGTCCATTTGCGTCAAATTGGCAAGGTAAAAAAGCTTGACAAATGGGTGCCCCACGAACTCAATGATCGCCAGCGCGAAGTACGCGTCGAGACGTGCCTTGCACTGCTCAACAGACACACAAATGAAGGAATTTTGAACCGCATTGTTACCTGCGATGAAAAATGGATTCTGTTTGATAACCGCAAGCGCTCAGCAAGTTGGTTGGATCCTGGTTCAGCACCTAAACAATGCCCTAAACGAAAACTTACCCCTAGAAAAGTGATGGTCACTGTTTGGTGGTCTAGCGCCGGTGTGATTCATCACAGCTTCTTACCAAACGGGGTGAGCATTACTGCAGATGTGTACTGTGAAGAACTGAGCACAATGATGGAGAAGCTGGCGCATCTCCAACCAGCATTGGTCAATCGCTCGTCTCCGCTGCTCCTGCACGACAACGCGCGACCTCATACTGCACAGCAGACGGTCTCCAAGTTGCAAGAACTGGGGTTGGAAGCTCTCCGTCATCCGCCCTACTCACCAGACCTTGCGCCTACAGACTACTACTTTTTCCAGAATTTGGATAACTTCTTGGCGGGAAAAAAATTCAATACCCGAGAGGCAGTACAAAATGCCTTTGAAGAATTTGTTGCCTCCCGTCCAGCTGATTTCTTTAAGAAGGGCATCAATAAACTGCCACTGCGATGGCAAAGATGCATTGATTGCATGGGTGATTACTTCGATTAATACAAATAAAAAAATTCATGAAAAAAAATCGTTTAAATTTTTTCATACAAAACGGCAATTTCATAGGTAAAGACCTATTATATATATATAAGCATGTTTATTATTTGTCTAGTTGCCACAGGCTCTGCCTAGTTTGGGATCAGATGTCAGTGTGTTAGTTGTCCCAAGATATTTATTTATTTATATTGACTCGACGGTAAAACGCTAATTCAATTAAGTACTAAAATAGAAGTTTGAAAGAAAAGCCAAACTTGCAACCACGCCAACTGGTCCGTCAAAGTAATAAAATCGTGTTTTAGACGAAAAATGCTGCCAAATCCAAACAAACAAGAGTTAGTCGGCAAAAAATACGATAACAGAAAAGAATCCCATTTCAAAATGGACACTAGATTATCCTGGATGGCACGGTTGTCAGTTCATATCTTTTGGCGGGGAATCTGACGTTTGATGCTCAAATGTCATTATCGAATATAGGTTTCTCTTTGACGAATTATTAAATTTTTGTTGTTGTTGCTGTTGGTTTTCTAAAAAATAAATAAATAAAAGTTTAGTTTAAAGTACGAATACTAAAGTGAAACCAGTGCAGAATATTTTGGAAGATAAATCTCACGAGATGATAGATAAGAGCGCGTGCGAGATAGCGGTACGCTCAATTCCAACTGGAAATTTAAAAAAAATCGTTGCTTGATCGTGTAAATAGATTTATCTAAAACCTTTGGTTATCTTAATCTTATATTTTGAGATTAAGTGGTATGCCTAGTGATTAAATATGTACATGTTAAGTACGATTACAATACAAACGATGTAAATTTAAGATTAGATCCCATGATATAAAAAGTAATCATGAAGTTCAGGATAGTGTTATCTTAAATAGATAAGTAATCTATTTACATATAATACTTAATGTTATAAATTAGTCAGTCATTCGAAGGACCAACAAACTTATGAAGACAGTTTATAGAATTAGTCAGCATACTTTCCTCCTGATAAGCGGTTATCTTAGTTACCGTTGTTGACCTATCACACTTCCCTGACGAACTCTTGTCCGCCCTTAACATACTTTACACTTAGGTACACAAATGTTCAGTAAGGTCGAACTACCTTTTTTTACGGAAATAACGCAATGTCAAAGGAACTTTAAGTTCGAGCTAGCTTTTTAGGGAAAGAACGCAATGTTATAGCACACACTAAAATGCTTTTGATGCTCTTCTCTTGCCTGATGCTAGACAGAACGCAGTATAAGAGCTTGTCCTTGTGGCGGAGGTAGTTAATTAGGTGATTGTAACCAAGGCCAGTTCAGATAGCAACCGCGCTTGAATACAAACACGAGCTAATTGAATTAAAATTAACATATTTGATTTGCATTCTATAAAAAGATATTAGCTGGAAAACATTCATAGTTTGAAACATCATGGATCTGTAGGTTACAGCAACAGTTCTCTCTTTCTTTCCCCTACAATACACGAATAAAAAAGAAACGTTCTGTTCGCGTCACCCGATAACACTTTTTGTAAAGCTCTTGTCACCCATTCACGAACTTACTCCAAAAGTCAAGCGTGGTATAGAAGTTTTGCTTCAATAATAGTGTTCAGGAGGTTTCTAGAAGGAGGTTTATAATTTATGAGTAGGGATTTTTGATACTCTTTCATCCGTTTATTATTATGAAGATTCTACATCGTATTACACTGCGTGGATACGGTGTTGTATTCCGTCGAGTCCGAGGAAAAATACGAGATACAACTCATACAGTCTCGTATTTTAGTCCGAGACTTGGCGGAATACAATACCGCCAAACACGAACAAAAAATTTCATTTATAGTTGGTATTGTATTGTAATAATTGATAGCGGCAAATTGTCTAAAATAACGTCTATACTCACGGCATGATTGGTGATGGCTTCTAAGAGATCTTGTAAATGCTGTGGGAAAAAATGGTAGCCCGCTACGCCGTACATAGCGTTGTCCGGCGAGTTTAGCGTCCGTGCTGCTGTGAACCACTCCGACCGGATTGTGAACTGGAAAGAGGAACATATATTAGATTTTTACGAGTCCATTAACAACATTCGGTATAATGATTCCTAAGAACCACATTATATATCTCATTGTGATTATCAAAATGAATCAATTAAATCTTATCTTGAATTAATTTTTTCCCGCGATTTCGTTCGCGTGGCATATAAAATAAAACATTAAAGACCTTAAAACGAACCTTTTTATTGTTACCTACGGTTAAGCACTTCCTCCTTTGGTCCGGAACAAAAAACATTTTGTATAATTTTGTACATTTTATCAAGTTTCTTACAAACTTTCAACCCCTATACTAACCCCTTACGGGGTAAATCTTAGTATTCAAACAGTGTATTATAAATGCCAAGTTTGAAGTTGATCAGACCAGCAAAACACGTTATTCCATACAAACTTGCAACCCCTTTTGACCCCCTTAGGGTTTGAATTTAAAAAATCCTTTCTTAGTGCACACCTTAGTAACTGATGGAATATTTGTGTAAAATTTCATGGTTCCAGACCCAGCGGTTACAGCTGTGCGTTGTTCGATAAGTCAGTCAGTTTCTGCCTTTACGAATATATATAGATAGAGTTTTATTTTTTATTTGATGATATAAGGAGTATTGAACGTGTGCATAACACGTTCAATACTCCTTAGATCACCTAATAATCAATTAATAATAAATAATATTTAGTGGATAATCCCACCGTATTCTATAAATTATTTTGAATGAATGATGAATTGTTTGCGTAATGCGTTGCCACAGACTTATCAGTGTGCACAAACAGTTCAGAAATTCCAAAGGCTAGTCAAGGGTAGAGATTATTGGTCAGTATTTGGAATTCAGGAAGTAATTGCAGTAGTATTCTTGATTTAATCTAAAATGTATCCATGATTGTTATTTTTGAGGTGTAGTAATATGTATGTGTGTATCTTAGTATCTATCTAGTAGTATGTGTGTGTAATAGATCTAATATAAAACTATGTTATTCATTCCTAAGGAGAGTAATAAATCATAATTAATCGAATGCAGTTGTTTCAATAACACTAAATCCCCTCATGGCGACCCGTGCCATATTTGGGGCTCGCGACGCGAATACGGTATCGGTATAGTGTTACGGCTCCAAATGAATCGAACAATGAATCAAGAAAGTGAAGTTAATTTCGGATGCGGCATGTAAAATAAGTGTAAACTATGAACAGTATATATTATATATTTTATTTAACATATATTTTTGTTAAATAGTGCGCGAATTAAAATCATCGTATAAAATGTGCCGTTCAAACTATGAAAAAGAGCAGATATTTTTGAACCAGAATGCTGCGGGTTCAAACAATGCAGATGTGGAGCAGTTTAAGCTGCATATGTCAAGTATCAGCATTGTCCTCATAATCATCGCTACTCTGTTGGGTCTTGGTGCATTATACTTCGTATGGAAACAGTATAGGAAATGCCACCATACTTGGATCAGAGACCAAATAATGCAGAATAATTTTCGGCGATCATTTAACCGGTCCAGAGATGTACGTGGAGAGGAGCGCGAGCGCGACCTACGTATCCCGATGAGAGACATACCTAAGTAAATAGTATTTCGTGCGGCAGCCAAAATTAGTTGAATTAAGTGCGTCAAATTATTATAAAAGTGCGATAAAGTGCGGTTTAATGTATAGTATTAATGCGTCATTTTTTATTTTAAAATTAACCTCAAGAATAATGGACATCCAAATAATTATTCTATAGACTCTAAGTTTAAAGTAATACCAAATCAATTTATTGTAATTGCTCATTAATCGTCTCAATGTATCGTGGATCGACTTACACTCTACAACACCTACTACGGTAACTCACTGTGACTTAGTGAGATTGTGGTATGTATTCTTTAAGTAATTATGTATTTATTGTAAGGTAATGGAAGATGATATACTTGAATGTTTAAAAGAACTTAAGAGTATAAGAAAATATTTAATTAAGAAAGGAAAATTAAGATTTAAAGGAAATGTTATTAAAAATAGATTAGAAGAGACTAAGGAAATTTATAATAGAAGTCAGGAAATAATTCAATTTTTGTCTTCAGAACAAGGCTCAAAATCAAAAATTTTGGAATCTTTAATTTTAATACAAAATGGGATAAAATCTTATTATTTACAAATTATTGATTTATGTTCCGAAAATAAAGTAGTTTCTGATATCGACAGTAGTGGAAGTGATTTTTGTGAAACTAGCTCAAACCCAGATTTAATCATGGAGTTCGATTTAAAAACGGCCTGTAGTTTGATTCCGATTATGAACAGTAATGAAAGTAACATCAAAAGTATCATTGACTCGGTAGAAATGTATGCCGATATGTTATCGGAATCGGGAAAATTATTACTGATTAAATTCGTTTTAAAAAGTAGACTGTCCGAAAATGCAAAATTACGCATGTGTGATGATTACAAGTCGGTAACAGAGTTGATTAAGCAATTAAAAGACACTTTATTACCTAAAAAATCGTTCACTGCTATACAATCACGGTTACAGAGTACAACTCAGGGTTGGCGTACAATAGATCAGTTTGGTACCGAATTAGAAAAACTATTCACCAATTTAACCATAGCTCAGGCAAATGGCAATTCTGAAAATTATGGTGTATTAAAACCGTTAAATGAGAAAATGGCCATTAAACGATTTGCAGATGGGTTAAGTAATTCCCGGCTCAGCACAATAATCGCAGCGCGTAATTACGACAGCTTGAAAGACGCGATTCAGGCCGCCAAGGATGAAGAGTTGACATCGGCATCATCTTCGACGGGTGAAAATGTCATGCAGTTTTCTCATCGTGGACGAGGTAAGTCTCAATTTAATAGTTTCCAGCAAGGCCAATTCTTCGGTCAACAGTCTCGTGGACAACGAAGACGATATAATTATCGTCAGAATTCAAATAATTTTAATACTTTCAGAAGAGGTAACTTTAGAGGTAATTTTAACAATTTTGCCAGAGGAAATTTTCGCGGTAATAATTCATATTATCATGCCCGTACTAATGGTACAAGTTCGTACAATAACACACAGCGAGGACGAGTTCATCAAACGTCGAGTGAAAATCGATCGAGGTTCGAGAATCGTGGTAAGGGTAATACACATCGAGTGTTTTATTCAAATCAGTCTAGCAATAATGAGTCTGTAAGTTCCAATACGAATCCAATGCAGTTTTTTCGATCTGAAACATAACATTTTAGCGCTAAGTGGTAAAGCGAAATTTTTGACTTTGTATAATGGTAATAGAAGATACTTTTGGTTGGTTGATACCGGAGCATCATTATCCGTCATAAAGAAAGATGCTGTACCTAGCAACAGTTGCATCATTCGAGACGAAACTATCATAAATGGTATTGGGGGTCAGATTCAGTCATCAGGATTTATTAATCTCACATTGACTCATCGTGATGACCAACACTGTGTTGATTTTGATATCAAACTTCATGTATTTGATACCATACCTTTAAAGGCGGATGGAATATTAGGTTTAGATTTTCTGTGTCATTACATGACGAATATTAATTTGGAAAGAAATATAATAACGTTTTCTAAATATGGAATGGAATATTCTTTATTACTTCGTGATACGGTCGATTATTCGAATGAAGTTTTACATATTCCTGCACGGAGTGAATCAATTCACTATTTACTTTTAAATAATGCTTTAGCTAATAATGATTGTGTTATCCCTAGCAAGCAGTTGGCAGAAAATGTGTTTTTAGCTGGATGTATTAGTAGAATAAAAAACAATAGAGTACCGGTAAAAATTTTAAACAGCAATGAACATAGTATATCTTTACCAATGTTTCAACCAGAGATGCATTCAATTCAGGATTATCATATTTGCGATTTCAAATCAAATCAAAATAATTTAAAGCGAGCAAAAATATTATTAGATATTTTAAAATTAAATCATTTAAATGTAGAAGAGCGCATTTCTATTCAACAATTATGCTCTAAGTATTCAGATGTGTTCTTTTTACCCGGTGATAAGTTAACGACTACGAACGTTTATGAGCAATCGATTACTTTAAAACCAAACATAAGTCCGGTTTATGTGAAACAGTATCGTTTGCCACACTCATTAAAAAATGAGGTGGATAAGGAAATTCAAAAAATGATTGACAATGATATTATAGAAGAGGCGAAAAGCGAATGGTCTAGTCCTATTTTGCTGGTGCCAAAGAAAAGCGATAACGAAAAGAAATGGCGTTTAGTTGTCGATTACAGGAAATTAAATGACTGTATTGTAGACGACAAATTCCCATTGCCGAACATTACAGAGATTTTAGATTCTCTTTCGGGTTCTATCTATTTCTCACATTTAGACCTTAATCAAGGATATTACCAAGTAGCTTTAGATAAAGAAAGTAGAGAGTTTACTGCGTTTACTACAAACACTGGCCAGTACAAGATGAAGAGATTACCTATGGGTCTCAAGACCAGTTCCAGCGCGTTCAGTAGAGTAATGTCAGTAGCCATGTCTGGACTCACTCATGATAGATGTTTCATATACTTAGATGATCTAGTAGTTTTCGGTAGAAATTTAGATATTCATAACAAAAATTTGACAGACGTGTTAGAAAGGTTAAGAAAAACTAACTTAAAATTGAATCCAGATAAATGTAGCTTTTTGAAGAAAGAAATTCTTTATTTAGGCCATCTTGTATCTGAAAATGGAGTTTTACCCGATCCATCAAAAGTTAAAGTCTTACAAAATTACCCAGTTCCAACTAACACAGATGAAGTGAAAAGATTTGTAGCATTTTGTAACTCTTATAGGAAATTTATTAAAAATTTTGCAGACATAACGTGCCCATTAAATAAGTTAACTCGTAAATTTGAACCATTTGTTTGGACTAACGATTGTCAAAAATCATTTGAAAAATTAAAAAATAAGTTAATGACACCACCAATTTTAGATTTTCCAGATTTTTCTGATGATAATGAATTTGTTATACAAACTGACGCTTCTGGCACAGCCATTGGCGCAGTGTTATGCAATAAAAATATGAAACCAGTTGCATACGCAAGTAGACCACTCAATAAAGCTGAACTTAACTACCCCACCATTCAGAAGGAATTAGTTGCCATTGTGTGGGCAGTGAAATATTTTAGGCCTTACGTTTATGGTAAATTATTTACAATTATGACTGACCACAGACCTTTAGTATATTTATTTTCAATGAAAGATCCATCAAGTAGATTTTTAAAATTCAGATTAGCATTAGAAGAGTATAATTTTAAAATTTTATATATAAGGGGCAAAGACAACAGCGTTGCTGATGCGTTATCTAGAATAATTATAACATCAGATAGTTTAAAACAAATGAATGACGAAATCATACTAGTAATGACAAGAGCGGAAAAAAGGCGTTTAGAATTTGACAACCAAACTATAAAAGCTAGTTGTAGCAAGCCCAATGAGGCGTGGCCTGATCAACCACGAGTAGTTGAGGTGCTAAAAATACCTAGTAATACTGTGGAAATGACTTTTATAGGATGTGACGAATTGGAAAAATTAAGAGCTCAAAATAATATAAATGAAGAAAAGGAATGCTTTATTTACAATAAGAATAAGAAAATATTGTTTATTAATCTCAACTTTAGAGCACAATTTACGCGAGACGAATTTGTGACTAAGTTAGATGATTTTTGCAAATATATAAAGATAAATGAACTATGCATAGTAAGAAATAAAGAATATGAAGACTTTATAAAAGATTTATTAAGAGGAATTAAAGATAATAATAATTGGACCGGTCCCCGAATTTTTGTATTAAGAGGAGTTAGGAGAATTGATAATAAGGAGGAAAGAAACTATATTTTACAAGATTTTCATTTACTACCCACAGCGGGACATGCAGGTGTGCGTAGAATGACCAATAATATAAAAAGAAAATTTTATTGGCCTGGTTTAGACATTGATGTACAAGAATTTGTAGCTAAATGCGTTAAATGTCAAAAAATGAAGCATTGTAGGTATATCAAGGCGCCCATGGAGATAACTACAACGGCTTCATATGCTTTTGAAAAGATCTATCTTGACGTCGTAGGTCCTTTTGAGAAAGACATTGAAGGTAACGTATATACTTTAACAATACAATGCGAATTAACCAAGTTTATTGAAGCTTATCCTTTAAAAAATAAGGAAACCGTAAGTATAGCAAAAGCTTTAGTTGATAATTTTATTTTAAGATTTGGAATACCAAATGCCATGGCGACAGATCGTGGAACCGAATTTGTTTCTTCAGTAATGGAACAGGTATGTAAAATTTTAGAAATAAATAAATTGACTTCTACAGCATATCATCACCAATCTATCGGTGCACTTGAAAATACACATAAAAATTTAGGAGCATTTTTGCGAATACATTGTAATGGTCAAAAAGATACATGGAGTCATTGGTTACCATTTTGGTGCTATAGTTTTAATAATACGGTTCATACGGAAACAAAATATACGCCCTTTGAATTGGTTTTTGGTAGGCCTAGTGTAATACCATCTAGAGTAAGTCAATGCATAGAACCTTTATATAACCCAGAAAGCTATCCTTTAGACCTTAAATATAAGTTGCAAGTAGCACAACAAGATGCTCGTAATAACCTAATATTAAGTAAGCAGAATCGTAAGTCTTCTTATGACAAATATGTCAATAATGTAACATATAATAATGGACAATTAATATTAATTAAAAATGAAACAGCAAGTAAGTTAGATATTAAATGGCTTGGACCATTTGTTGTTTTGGAGGATTTAGGTGTTAATGTTAAAATTATGAAAAATAATAAACCTTATGTAATCCATAAAAATAAAACAAAACCATAACAATAATAAAACTTTTATATACAATAATAAAATTTATACAAAAAAAAAATATTGTTACAACATTTTTTTTTTCTTTTCACCCCCGAGGTGAGGTGTAGTAATATGTATGTGTGTATCTTAGTATCTATCTAGTAGTATGTGTGTGTAATAGATCTAATATAAAACTATGTTATTCATTCCTAAGGAGAGTAATAAATCATAATTAATCGAATGCAGTTGTTTCAATAACACTAAATCCCCTAAAAAATAATGTTTTGATTCTTATTGTAGCGCAAGTTAATATAAAAGACTAGCTGTGCCTCGCGGCGTTACCAGCTAACTAAAACCGCGAGGCACAGCTAGTCTATACTTTTTTTTATTTTTTATTTATTAAGGTTCACCAACAATTGTTTACATTAATTCTTATATCTAACACATTATCAATAAATTTATAACAATGTAACAATTACTTAAAGGTAAACACCGCAAACGATTATATACAGAAATTTTACAATTTATACAAGAAAAATATCACTTAGGTTGTTATATTATTATTTTATTTTTTGTTGCTATTCTAAATTTGGTGAATGTGTAAGTAGGGATTTCTTTTTGTTAATAGAATCGAAGTGTGAATCGATTAAATCGCTAAAGCCATTTACCAACTTACATATCCTTGTGTAAGGAGAATTAGCTTAACTCTACTTCCAGTCTAACTTTATAAATTATACCCGATTCGGCTATATAATATATCCAACTACAAGGTTTCATTAAAATCCGTTTTGTTTCTGCGTGAAAAAGTATCAAACATCCATACATTCCTACTCAAAGCTTTCTCATTTTTGTATTTATGTTAGTATGGTAAGGAACCAAGAATACGAATGATTCTATGGCACAGTTGTAAAACAGCGAGAAATTTTCTAAAGATTTCTAATTTTAAGATTACGCGATTCATGTTTATGAAAATGTTGTTAGTCACCTTTAATTTTACTGTTAAAACTGACAGTTTTTAATGGTTATGCATAGTACAATGTATAGTATCAATGGTACAATATATCAACTGCACCATCTCCAAAATAAGTTAGGTTATCAGGAAGAAACAAAATTTTTAATAAATTTTCCGTCTAGCGAGCTGCTTCTGATCTATTTCATCCAGCCCTAACTGTCCTCCATCATTGTGTGCGACGATGCCTCCCAGGAGGTGAAGGCCACGATCGCCACCATACCCGACTTCAATACACAAGGAGTCTGTAATGGAGTAGAGGGCACTGGAAATGCTTCCATATAATATATATAACTCATTAAAGTAAATTCCCAACTATTCTACCTATACAATTAGCATAATCTATGTAAAATGGGCTATATGAACTTCGCTCATTTCCTATCTAGACAAAAATATGATCAAACCTAACTGCGATAAAAAGATAACTTAATTATAAATTACGTGTTACTTTGGTATGTATTATAGTGAAAATGGGCATTATGTACTTATCTTTTCTTATTTAAATGTGATAAAATCTTGTGATTTAAATCTTTTTTCTAATTTAAATACGATAGGATCTCTTGATTTCCATCAGAGCTGATTTAATCATTGCTATCAAATATTTCTGCGTAATGTCCACTAGCGCTTGGTGATTGGTGGACTTACCACCTATACATTTTAATCCTTTTAATTTTTTGCCGATTTATGCTATACCACAGCTCACTATAATAACGACAGTAAATGTTATCTATGATCATAATCGGAACCGATCCATAAAGAGAAAAGTAGTAAGTAAAGGTAAAAATTTGCAGCTCTATTTTACGATTAAGCTGTAGATATAGTTTTTATGTAACCGTGATCTGGCTTTACACTACTAGTGCACCAAAAGTACCTAAATTTCGCCAAGTTAAGATATATACAGAAACGTACAATTGAATAAATAACTCCAACTCACCTCACTTTTTAACCGATTCTATACAATGTAGAAAATCATAAGATCCATCCGTAATATTACCAACGCGAGATGAATCGACTAAGAACCTCATTCTTTGAAGTGTTTAACATGTTTATGTCTGTTATACCGTATTCACTGGATTGAATTCAACTGACAGTCTTAAAATCGGAAGGACTTAGGCAAAGTTAATTCGACAACAGGCTCTCATCAATGCGCAAGAATGACGTGGAACTGGAAGTCTGTTTGTCACATTGGTCCAGCTCACGTTGAGAATATCGGGGCAATATCTAATGATTTTACAATTATTATACCTATATCAGATTTTTATCTTAGTGTTGTTGAATATTCTTTTAGATTTATTCTTAGTTCTTATGTCACAAAAATAGAGCTATTACTTTGTGAGTGCTCCTCTTAGGTGTTAGTCAATTAGTGTGTATGATTTGTTTTAAAGTAAATTTATATTGAGTATAGCTCAGACAATAAATATATATAGGTATATTAAAAATAGATATTTATGTAGAAATTATTAGTTAAAAATTTGTGTACGCATCTCTACCAAACTGTAAATAACAGGCAGGGGCTGTGCAGGCAGATACTACGTGCTTACTACGAGCGTAGACTTCAGACGTAGTATACTACTACGAGAATAGACTACGGATGTAAACTCTAGGAGCGGGCTACGCGTGCTACGAGCGTGGGCAGATTTTACGTACTTTTGTTAGGTCTAATACTTTTCTAGAGGTAAAGTAAGTGGGCAAGCAATGGATGTTAAATTCTATGTGCTTCCTTCAATCTTAGACTATAGGGGAAGAATCTAGGAACTAGAACAGGAACATAAAGTGCGTTATACATATTACCAGCAAAAGATTGTAGATCTTAGAGGTATATACTAAACCATTATTATATCTAACTGGTCTGGTAACTTACGGGTGGTGGGCGCGTTTTGCTGATTCGCATCTTGGTAATCGGTGCGACGGGAGCGTGTATCACCAGCTTGCCGGGGGCGGCGGTGGCGCGGACGTACCACGGCTCGTCTGATCCACGTGGCCACCAGGAGCCGGACGGTGGATCCGCGTGGCCGCTCGTTGCGTGGTACTGTTGCCAACGGGTTAGGCCACTTTCTAAAACCAATAAATTACAATTTTCCCTAATAATAACAATCGATAGTGCGATTTAGCTCAATTTGCATTACTCGTGATAGCTCATGGAGAGCTCATTGTAAGTGAAATAATATTTTTTTTTTCTATTTAAGACAACGCCCGCATTTGGGAAATTAACTCCTCTGTTGCGGGTTGCTTTACAAACATATAATTGATGGACACAAAGTACATCAAGGAGCAGAACAACTGTTTATGGGTCACACAAATAGTTGTCCTACGTGGGAATCGAAACCGGCACACGAAGCGGCGAGGCGGCTGCCTTAAAATTCTTACCACTAGCGAAGAAGGCGGTTGTAGAACCCATTTCACAGTTTGAACAGTCTCTGACGTCCTCCTCTTCGTGCTCACGCGCCCACCGATCGGTTGCTATGACTTCCTTGCAGAACCTTGCCATTAGTTCTTCGTTACCTTTATAGGAGGAAATATTGATCTAATAAATGTATGATAGTGTAATGGGTAGGGTATTTTTCAATTTGAGTCGATCAGAGGTTGATGTTGGTAAGTATGTAACTAAGCGTGATAACTTAAAGTTGCACAAGTAATTACCCTTTTATTAATAAACTATATTTAGGAACTGCCTCGTTGGTCTAGCGGTAGCGTGTTCAACCGCAGAAAATGAGGTCCTGGGTTCAAATCCCGCGTCGGACCAAAAAGTGATTTTGGGATTTTTCGTAAAAAGAAATATCTCAGTGACAGCCCGAAGTCTGGAAGTTGGCGGTTCAACACCCCCGTGCCTCGGAGAGCACGTAAAGCCGTCGGCCCTGTACCTGACCTCTTTCCGGTCGTGTCGCTAGTCGTCCCATCGGATCATGAGAGTGATGGAATTAACACTAGAAATAAACACAAATTGTGTGCAGAATCCCATCGTTTACAAAAGGTTCATTGTTCTTTTGTCGGACTGAGTATCCGAATTTATAACAAAATACCCACAAATCTTCAGGAACTGTCCTATGCTAAATTTAAATCAATGATCAAGAATATTTTAATGAAAAAGGCCTATTACACTCTAAATGATTATTTAAGCGACAAAAACGCTTGGTCGCTTGGTTAAACAAGAGCAACATCTTAGTGTTATGTTAAGGATATACATGTAAATGTTTCTCAATCGACTATAGAAATAATGCTGTAATAATTTAACTTTATAGATTTTTAGACCTATTGTTAGAACAAATGTGTATTATCTTGAACATGTCAAACGCTGTTCGGCCGAAGGCTGTTAACGACTTCAATATGAACTCCCCTTTGTAAGCTCGTCATGCTCCCATTGTCTGTTAATGCTTGCGGTGGCGTTGTGGGTCGGGTCGTTTCCTTCCCTCTAATATGGCGAGGGAGGCGATGGCTGGCCCACACGTCATACTCGTGAACGGGTGCTGCTTGCGGTAACTGGTCGAACTGCTGTTGGGGTACTCATTTTTTTTTCTTTTTCGCCTCTGGTAGACTTCGTTTGACTTGTTAATTTTGTAAATGTACGCGGATGCACCCACCGTTTTTTCGTCTAGCAAGAGGATATTCTAAGTGCTAGAGTGAAATTGAATGCTATTGCTTATTTATTTTATTATGATTCACTGAATGACAACGGTTCTGTGCGTGCATTAGCCTACATAACAACCAATCACAATGTAAGTAAAATACATGACATTTAAAAAATAAAAATCGTAAACTGAAAGCAAAAGAAGACGAAAAAAGCAAGCCCGGAGTTTCTTTGTGGCTTTCTTCTCCGGGTCGTCCACCTAGGCAGCTAGAGAAAGCCGCAGGCTAGCTAGGGTAGGTTCCTCAGCGGCGAGGATCGCTTTGGCCCATTAATGCGTGATCGGTGATCCCGTGCATGCGATCACACCCTCACTTAGAATTTCGTCTTTTGCTTTAGTCTTCAATTCTTTAATTTTAATATAGTAGAACTAAATTTCAAAATAATAGATTAGTACATTGTTATTTATTTAAGGATTTCAAAAAATATATGCGATAAAACAAACCGCACGGACTGACAGATTAATTTTTTTTTTGTAACTTTTTACTATCCACTTTGTTTATGTACTGCATTGTGACCTTGACAAGTACAAGTGTATGTTAATACCCAAGTGCTGAATAAATATTTCATTTCATTTTCATTAGAAAGTTCCCCTGTGTTTGCGCACACACTTGTGCACTATAATATGTCCTTCGCAATTGGCTAATCTCCGTTGAGCATGGCCGCCATGGCCGAAATTCGGCCGGGAAGATCACATTCACATATTTAGGAACCAATTAAAACTATATAGAGGAACATCTTAAAAGCACTACCTATCGAATAAAGAAATAACAAACAAAAACAGTTCACAAACTACAGTAATCGTTACGTTCATATGTAAAGGTTAAAAGTCGCTACTTCACCACTTTGTGCGCTAGGTTCGATTCCCTAAACTATTTGTACTGTTTGTGTATCCATAATTAGTTGTTCTGATTCTGAGTATGCTTTGTATCCGTCAATTTTATGTTTGTAGTAGTATCTCTCAAAACAGGGATTTATTTTCCTAGTGGGAAGATTGTCATTTTAAAAATTAAACATATACCGTACTGATAAGTATTCCTTCTTTGAAATCGATTGAAAAATTAAGTTAAGATAAATTCAATGAGGTTTATTTGAGGCAAGAGTGTTGCCTTCGATGAATGCCTTTTTATATGTAGTTACTATTAATCTGACTACGATCTAACGCATTTAAAATTATTACTCTGTTGTGTTTACAAGACGGGACTTTTATTTATCAAAGTACGTAGTATATAATGTTTGTTTACGTCGGAGTATATTAAATAATAGGCACTTATGTATATCTTATCGGGCTCTGTAAATATAACGCGATAATATTGGCATTTCCAACCGAGCGATGGGTTAATAGACCTTTGTTTTTGTGAAGCTTCTGCTGATTTTGCTTCTAGTTAATGATATTTCCGTGTATGAAAAGATAAGGCGGAAAATGATAGGAGCGTGGATACTATAATAGGCATTCTACCTATTACAGTAAACATGGATTTACGCGATTCGCACACTGTCCCGCGCTTCGCTGCGGGGTGCGTGATGATAGAGGCGTGTGCGGGTGCGAGAGTGCAGTCATCAAACGCGCGGAGCTGCGGGATAGTCATGGGATGGCCTAGAGGACTCTTGCCATAGCGGTGGAGATAGTACATTACCGACCATTATTTATTATACAGAAAATGGTTATTCCTTTAGAACTCATTCAGGATACTGCAGT
The DNA here is from genome assembly GCA_951640165.1 of Pseudoips prasinana. Lineage (NCBI taxonomy): Eukaryota > Metazoa > Arthropoda > Insecta > Lepidoptera > Nolidae > Pseudoips > Pseudoips prasinana. The sequence goes on from OX621248.1 coordinate 26,427,502, forward strand.
TATATTATCTATTTGGTTTTTGAATAGTAATATATATATGATTATACAAAAACCAAACAGATAATATAACTGCAGCATCCAGCATAAGATTTTCTTATAATCCCGTAACTTAAAAAGTGACTACAAAAAAAAAATATATCAAAGCTTTTATATACCGTTACTATATTATTTTACTTCCGCTTAAACAAGAGTTCGTCTTCTGAAAAGATATCTTCGTGTATGGAGCTTATTACAGGTCATTTGGAAGGAGGGATAAGTTAGTAAAATATGAGTGATGAATATTGCACGAGCGCATAGGAAATAGTCCGGGATTTTTGAATTTTTCCTAGCCATAATATTTAGCCCAACATGACGACTGAAGTAGGAACCACATTATCTTCGATTGCAACAAACTTTCATATACTGGAAGTATACATTTACCTTGGCTTATAACTATCAAAATCAATTAAAAATTATTTTATTCCGTAAAAATTTTACATTTATGTGGAATTGTCATATTTTTTTACCCTACCGTGCAGTGCTTGACGTGGCAGCTACTGAGAAACACTGCCAGAAAACTCAGTAGGAATCCTTTTTTAAAATAAAATATACTTAATATTAATTACAATCATGTATGTTGACTCAGTACAACTCAATCCCAAGCACTTTTATCACTTAAATAATCTGGTATTTGGTAATATGCCCTGCTACACAATTTGGCTTTACTTTTTATATTTAAAAGATAAGAATACCTACATTGATACGGTTTTTCGAAAAGCGACGGCTCGATAGGACTGAAGTGATGGTTGAGCTTTTTCATCGCGAAGTTCGCTTCATCGCTGCGTCTCTTCACGAAGTGTCGGACCTCTGCTTCACGACTCTCAAAATGCTTCTCTACATGACGACAATATAACCTGGAATACAGTAACTTAACCAATACAACGGCCAACTTCCACTTTCTTCAAAATTTCGGGGTCGTTTTCATGAATGTGTAGAAATAAGTAGCAGTGTACTTACTCCTAACTTGCACGGGAATAGAACCCGTACCGTGCGCGTTATAGTAATATCCAAATCGTGCGATAGCAGGTGATAGTGTGTATATAGGTATATAAAAGAAGGATGAAGGCGGAGAATGAAGAGTATTATTATAGATTTAGATTAAAGATTTACTATTAATTTACACCAGCAATAATTATTATAAGTATGGAAAATAAGTAGTGTACGGCGCGCGAGCTCGAAGCAGTGTGTGCCGGTCGTCGGGCCGTTGCTATGCGCGTCGACCGGTTCCCTCGATCGCTGCGCCGGCGCGGCACGTGTAAGGGCGGACTTTGGACTTGTTTGTCCAATGCAGTTGCGGTGTGGTCGCACATCGTTGAGCGGAGCGATTCCGCTCGAACTTTCAGGTGGGGTCCGAGTATTTGGACCGCCACATATTCCCCCCGGCCAGACCGTGACTACGGTCGATAAAAATCGGGGAATCTCACTCGACGTCCGCTCCTTGTCTTCCTCTCCACATCGGTCGCGGCAGGAGTGCTCGAACTGGTAGCAGTGGTAGTGGTGGGCGAAATGGTTTCATTCTCCTCCCGCATCACATAGGCAGGTTTGAGGCGGTCGACAGAGACATTATTGTGTTTTCCCTGAATGTCGATGGTGAAGTATTTGGGGTGCCTCTGTATCACCTTATAGGGACCAGCGTACGGTGGTTCTAACGAGCTTCTAACATGGTCACGTCGCAGAAAGACGTGAGAGGATGTGTGAAGATCTCGGGGCACGTAGAAAGGTGTTGTATTACAATGCCAAGTAGTGGGTCGGGGAACAAGTTTGGCCATGTGCTGTCGTAGCCGTTGAGCGTACTCAGTGACGTCAGCTGCAGAGTAGTCCTCTCTCGGTGACAGGAACTGACCAGGAAGATGAAGTGCTTCCCCGTAAACGAGTTCGGCTGGCGTAGCTTGGACGTCCTCTTTCCAAGAGTTACGCATGCCGAGTAGTACTAGTGGCAGTGATTCGGTCCACTGGGAAGAGTCATGGCACATGATTGCCGACTTCAGCTGACGATGAAGTCGCTCCACGATGCCGTTCGCTGCCGGGTGATAGGCGGTGGTACGCAGGTGTTGAGCACCTACCAAGGCGGTAAGTGAGTTGAAGAGGTGGCTCTCAAACTGGCGACCACGGTCGGTAGTCACCCGTGCTGGACAGCCGAACCTGGCTATCCAACCAGACACCAGCGCGGCTGCGCAGGTCTCCGCCGTGATGTCCTTCAAGGGGTACACCTCAGGCCATCGAGTGTACCTATCGATGACGGTGAGGCAATACCTGTAATCGTTAGAAATCGTTAAGGGACCGACGATGTCTAGATGGATGTGGGAAAAGCGAGAGGAAGGAGTAAGGAATGGGTAAAGTGGAGATTTGGTGTGGCGCGCTACTTTGCACGCCTGACAATTTAAACATTGCCTTGCCCACTCTCTACAATCTTTGCGAATCCCTGGCCACACAAAGTTTTGCGTAACCAGTCGCACTGTAGCTGCTTTTCCCGGATGGTGAAGGTTGTGAAGTGAGCTGAAAACTTGCTTGCGTAGTGTCGGCGTAACGTATGGACGGGCTATTTGCATCGAGGTATCGCAGTAAACGGGTAGGTAATTGCTGCAGGCAGTTGCTATTTTCTCCAATTTAAGTGACGAGCCATGAAGTAGTAGGTCTTGCAGTTCTGGATCCTCGTCCTGAAGCTTTGCAAGATCCTCGAAGTTTATGCCACGCACAGATATTCCGTCTACACGCGACAATGCATCTGCAACAACGTTCTCACTTCCGGGTAGATACCTTATATCCGTCGTAAACTGCCCGATGAAGTCGAAGTATCGGTACTGCCTCGGCGAACAACTCTCTCTATTGGTCTTAAACGCGAAGGCAAGTGGTTTGTGGTCCGTGAACACGGTGAACGCTCTAGCCTCGACCATGTGCCGGAAGTATTTGATTGCCTCGTATACAGCTAGCAGTTCTCGGTCATACGGGCTGTACTTCCTCTGGGCACCACTGAGCTTGCAAGAGTAGAAGGCTAGAGGTTGCCAGTTCTCACCTTTACGCTGCTGTAGAACGGCTCCAATGGCAGCATCAGAGGCGTCGGTCATGATGGCGAGTTCAGCTGTTGCGTCTGGATGTGCCAAGAGAGTTGCCTTCGACAGAGACGACTTGCATTCTTCGAACACCTTCAGTAATTCGAAAGTCATGTTCACTGGGTGTGAACCTTTCACCTTCGGGCCAGCAAGGAGAGCGTTGAGAGGCGCTTGTAGCTGAGCTGCGTTTGGGACAAATCGGCGATAAAAATTTACCATTCCCAAGAATCGTCGCAACTCTTTTATGGTCTTGGGGACGGGGAACTGCTGGATCGCATGCACCTTTGTTTCGAGTGGCTTCGTACCTTGGGCTGTGACACGGTATCCTAAAAATACGACTTCTTCCTGACCTATATTGCACTTAGCCGTGTTGATGACGATACCGTACTTCGTTAGACGGTCGAACAGTACTCGTAAGTGCGTCTTATGCTCTTCGGGAGACGTGGAAAATACAATTATGTCGTCAATATAGCCGTAGCAGAAGTCTAAGCCCAGGAGTACCTCGTCTATGAACCGCTGGAAGGTCTGTGCTGCATTCCTCAAACCATAACTCATAAAACTAAATTCGTACATACCAAAGGGAGTAGTGATAGCGGTCTTTGGTATGTCGTCCGGGTTTATCGCTATCTGGTTATATGCCTTGACGAGGTCGATTGTGGAGAAAACGGTACAGCCTGCAAGCTGGTGGGAGAAGTCCTGAATGTGGCGAATGGGATACCTGTCTGGTATTGTACGGGCGTTTAACGCTCTATAGTCGCCACATGGTCTCCATCCGTCGTCCTTCTTCTTCACCAGGTGCAGTGGGGCGGACCAAGCACTCTCCGATGGCCGCGCTACTCCACTCGCGAGCATATCCTCGAACTCTTTTTTAGCTGCCTGCAGTCGAGCAGGGTCGAGGCGTCGAGGCTTGCATGCCACAGGTGGTCCCGGTGTGGTCCTGATGTAGTGCACCGTACTGTGCTTGCCAGGTAGCTGTCTGCCTGGTGGTCGGGTGATCTCTGGGTACTCACGTAAGATGTGATGATAGTCAGTGTCACCTACCACAGCCTTTATAGACGCGATGTCCAAGGAATTGCAGTTTGTAGCCGGAACTGATAAGGACGTGACACTATCGAGCAGTCGTTGGTTCCTGCAGTCTACCAGCAGGTTGTAGTAACCGAGAAACTCTACACCGATGATAGCTCTCGATACGTCCGCTATCGTGAAAGTCCAGCTGTAGTTCCTTCTGAGACCTAGATTGAGCGTGAGGCGTAAGGGACCGTACGTATGAATTACCGTGTTGTTGGCAGCTACCAGATCGTACCTTGATCGAAAGCAGGGCGTCTTGACAGCAGACCGGGGAAAAACGCACAAGTCAGAGCCAGTATCCACAAGGAACTGCATTTTTGATATCCGGTCCGTGATGAATAGACGGCCTGAAGACACGGGACAGTCGTTGGCCGCTACTTGCGACTGCCCTGGAAGTTTTCCGCTGGAAAACTGCACGGTTTTCTGCATTTTTGAGCCTGGTCTCCATACGTGTAGTGGTAAAAACAGTGCGGGTGGTTCGGGGGTGGCTGCTTGGGTCTAGACCTAGATCGATTAAAGTGTTGTCGATTACCACGTGGTCGTGAGCGTGAGCGAGGCCTTTCTCTGTTGTTCATTTGGGCCGTAAGCAAGGCTACTTGCTTCGTCAGCTCACTCACTTGCGCCGCCAGGTCAGTGGAAGTAGAGGTGCTCGCAACCTGCGGTGTCATTGGCGCGATCTCGTGGACTCGGTCTGCAATTTCGGCTAGCTTTTCCACCTCCAATTCTGCAATTTGAGAAGCGATTACAGTCTGAATATTTTGTGGCAACCGACTGGTCCAGATGCTTTTCACAAAAGCTGACGCGCTTGAAGGACCGGCTAAATTTTGTAAGTGCCTTAAAAATTGTGACGGCCTCCGATCACCAAGTTCTTCGTGAAGCAGCAGCTGCTGTATTCGTTTCTCCTGAGACGCGGACAACCTACTTGTGAGCTCGGTTTTAAGTTTCTCAAATTTGTTCGTGGCAGGAGGATTGGTTATAATATCCTTCACTTGCAAGGCATATTTAGTCTCCAATTGCGTGGAAGCATAATAAAATTTCGTCGCATCGCTAGTAATTCTGGACAAAATAAATTGGCCTTCAAGCTGCGCGAACCATAATGCCGGTTCCTCCGGACAAAATGGCGGACAGCGCAATGGCATTCCGACTCCCGACACCTCTCTTGAGATGGCGGAAGCGTCCTTCAAATCAACGTCTTCGGAATACGACATATTAAAATAAATTTAAAATCGCTCACCGCTTATGAGTTGCCAAACCCTTATGGCCGTGTCAGAATATCTATGACGTCTGTGTCGCACTTTTAAGCACGTTGTCTTCTGAATAAACTGACACTCCAGCACGCCGAACACCTGGATGCACCGAAACCTGGATACACCACACTCCGGGATACTCTGGATCGTCTGGGATTCTTGAGGAACGCGGGCGTCACGTCGCGTCGGATGATCACGTCGGTAAATCACGTCGGGGTCACCAATGTAGAAATAAGTAGCAGTGTACTTACTCCTAACTTGCACGGGAATAGAACCCGTACCGTGCGCGTTATAGTAATATCCAAATCGTGCGATAGCAGGTGATAGTGTGTATATAGGTATAGTATATAAAAGAAGGATGAAGGCGGAGAATGAAGAGTATTATTATAGATTTAGATTAAAGATTTACTATTAATTTACACCAGCAATAATTATTATAAGTATGGAAAATAAGTAGTGTACGGCGCGCGAGCTCGAAGCAGTGTGTGCCGGTCGTCGGGCCGTTGCTATGCGCGTCGACCGGTTCCCTCGATCGCTGCGCCGGCGCGGCACGTGTAAGGGCGGACTTTGGACTTGTTTGTCCAATGCAGTTGCGGTGTGGTCGCACATCGTTGAGCGGAGCGATTCCGCTCGAACTTTCAGGTGGGGTCCGAGTATTTGGACCGCCACAAATGAACTAAAACTAAATAAAATTATCATCCATGACATACCATCTAAATTGCACGCGAGTTAAAATAACATTATTAATAATTGAAATAGATAAATAAATACAAATTGCGTCTTTATCAAAGTTAGATTGAACTCATCGAACTGGCAGAATTTTGCTCCTTGCATCTCCTCCAGCTCGGTCCAGCGAACACAGACTAGCTATCGGCGTAGTTCTTATTTAATGTTTCTGAAGGGTTATAGAAGAAGATTCCGAGCCGAAAGATGCAGCGTGGACTGACCCTTACTAGATGGGCCGAAGATGTTGTGAGGGTCGCTGGATGTGGGTAGTGCAAGACCGGCAATTGTGGAGATCTTTGGGGGAGGCCTTTGTCCAGCCAGCTTCTTCCGGCTTATATGATGATGATAGACCGTAGGTTTATCCAGCTGCCACTTAAAAAACTAGGTAGCCAGGCGGCTTCCTAGTTTTTTTCTGATTTTTTCATTTATATTACATAACAAACAAAGTATGAGCCGACCTTATCAAAAGAAATTAGGACATATAATGATTTTATAAACAAGTTGAAGAAGTTACCAGTCAGGATGGACGGCGTATTCTGTACTGGAGATGGAAATCCACGCCGCTTCAGCTAATTTCTTAGTGAAAGTAGCATCAGGCACAGCATGTACCCTATTATACAGCGGTAGCACCACCACGGCGGTATAATGATTCAGCACTCTTTTCCAATGGTACTGACGTCTTTCCAAAATAGACCTCATTCCAGTTTCGAAGATATTCTTGCCGTACATTGTCATGTTGCCCCTATCTTTGTCTATTATTAGAGCTTTGCGGAACTGAAAACAACAAATAGTTATTTACAAAATTGTAGTATAATCGGCGTTTAATCTTAAATAATAATCGTAAAATAAAATGTTCTTCTTAAGTAGAATCTGATTGAGTACCCCCATTTAGTACGACATACTAGAAGGCATAGAGAAGATGATTATCTCAACAAACTCAAACGTATTAGACTTATAAGCATTGTGTTCTGAATTACGTATATTTGGAAGGTTTCAAAAGAATATGATAGATAGACGTTATCTTTGTTATTAAATTATGTTTGCTATTAAGTTATGTTTTAATGATTTCATTTATTTAAGCATGATATAGGTACTGACAGCTTAAATTCATGGAACGCTTTTGAAATTGTGTGACTTATAGTTACGAAATCATTCACATTTGGTTACCACAAGGTTATTTCATTATATCAGAATGCCACAAGATCTTAAGGTTCTTGAATAAAGTTTGTTCAAATTTTATATTTTACAAACACAAATAAAAGTTATATAATAATATGGTTAGGTGTTTTATAATTTAAAATAATCTTAAGCTTAAAATAACCTTATTTGAAACGTTGCTTGATGTTGTCATTATTTAATAACATTCAAATTTTACAATATTTGTATTGTTACTTTTGATTGTATTGTCCAATTGGTCCGATGGCTGATAGTATAATAATAATAAAAAGGTGTATTTTATTTTATATGTATTATTAAATACAACCAAACAGTTGGAACGGTTTTAATAAATAAGGTATTCATAGATTCGTTTAGATTTTCAGTGCCCTACGATGTTTGATGTAGGTAGCAAACAATTTAAATTATTCCATGTAATATTATACAATAGATAGTTCTTTAAGCGATTAGGCATCTACTGCAGATAACTGCGTTTTACCTTGAGCCATTCTTTAGGATAATATCTTGGTTTGTGACTCTGCGCTGGTTGCTCTAGTTCTATGAAGTCGACTGTCCGGTATCCAGGTTTTAATATGTCACCGTCAAACTAAAACAATTAAATTAATGTTACAATTTACAGTGTACCCATTAATTAAGGCAACTGCCGCTTCTGTGTATTTGTATTCAGTACAATTTTTTAAGCAGTATTGAAATTAGTAATTCTTTTGGTTAAACGTTTACTATTAAAAAAAAACAATGAACTGTCATGAAAATACTTACAGAAGGCTTCAGGTTGTCATGCAAGACAATGTTGCCTCGATGGTCGATAAGAATCAGGTAACCACCCGCACCAACCTAGAATTATAACATCATTGAAATGACTGATGAAGAAGTTTTTTGGATTCCAATCCAAAAATGTACAGACTGCAGCAAGCAACCCCAATCTGTCAAATTTCGCCAATTGAAAGTGAACCTTATGCTCATGTGTTAAAGTTGAAAGTCTATAAAAGAAATTTGACAGAATGGGGTAGCTGGATGTGCTGGCATCTGTACATACATTTTTTTTAAGACATAGCGTGGCAATCGATGTTCTATCTCTGTGTCACTATACATAGACACATATAATTGACTGACACTAACTACACCCAGGCTCTGAAAAACTACTTATGTGTTACACAAATACTAGTCCAGTGCGGGAATCGAACCCGGGATACGAAGGCGACTGTCTTAACCGCTGCGCCACACGTGCACTACATGCAGTTTATAATTAGTAAGTAGGCAGTATAGGTACATCCATTTGAAAACCGTATATTGCACCGTACATCTGGTAGACCACATAAGCTAATTTTGACATATTTTTTTCTAATTTCATATTCTCTACTAAAATAGACGTGTGGTTCGCGGCCCAGAAAGAATAACTGGGGCTCTACCGGCTAAGTCGCCGAACATCGATTTCTTAAATGGCGTTCAAATAACTAAAGGTTAAAAATGACTTAATTAATCCTTAAATCGGCTTCAACGTTGACAATCGATTCCGGACCATTTATGACGTCACATGTGATCATGGAAGCAGAGAGTAGAGCCTCAGGGCCACCGCATACCATCCCGTGGGTGTCGTAAAAGGCGACTAAGGGATACACCAGGTAGTCGAGCAGCAGAGCCTACCGTGTTCTAGCTATCACCTAACTGCGGTCGCCAACTCGCATGCTAAGCGCGGTGACAACAGCAAACCCCTCGAAATGGCAACGTCATCTATACAAATAAATAAAATTGGAGTGTCTGTTTGTAATATTGAAATAACCGGTTTTTACTACATAAATATGAATATATATACGGTACATACACCATAATAACATTTTTTACAATTTTTGTCTGTCTGTCTGTCTGTTTGTTCCGGCTAATCTCTGAAACGGCTGGACCGATTTTGACGGGACTTTTATTGACAGGTAGCTGATGTAATAAGGAGTAACTTAGGCTACTTTTATTTCATAAAAAGTCATTTATTTTACTAAAAAAAAAAAAAAACAAAATAAACTAATTAACACGCGGACGAAGTCGCGGGCACAGCTAGTATTAACTAAAACAGTTAAGCTGTGAAAAATATGGAAATACAGCATTAATGTTTGAAATTGCCGCGCTACGTTAAATCGCTACTAGTAATTTATCTTAAAAACGGTATACTACTACTATATCCAATACTATAGTAATAATGTATGGTTATCGGTTAGAATAGGCAAATACGTGAGTACTTAACTTAGATTTGTTTGCGTAGAGTGCCCTGCTAATACCTACTTCAAGGATTAATATTACGATAAAAGTGATTGATAGCAATATAATATGCCATTTAATCGTAATCACTTGTAGACTTAGATAAATAATCTTTACATTTAATAAAATCGTAGGAAAGTCAAAACTGTACATTGAATATTTTTTTAAATATTGGCGCGTGATCTACCATTGATATCGAACCCAAAAATATAGTTTTTTTGAATTTTTGTCTGTTTGTCTCTATGTATGTCCGGGCTAAACTCAAAAAGTACTGCATGGAATTACTTAAAATTTTGCATGGACATTACTAAGAGGTCGGGTCAACATATAGGGTACATATTATCACGCAATCACCTACGGGTGAGGAGCTGTAATAATTTATAAAGTTTAACGCGAGTAAAACCGCGGGGCACAGCTAGTGAGTATTATATCCGTGTTATAAAGGGTATATAACAGGGTAGCTTCCGCCCGCGGCGTCGCTTGCGTGCTGTGCAGCTAAAAAGTAGCCTATGTTCTTCTACAGGCACCACACTATCCACTATCCCCATATATAAATCCATTATCCATATATGTTGAAACTTGTTAAGTAGATGTATTCTGTGAACCGCATTTAGATTTTCAAACAAAAATAGAAAAAAACCAATAAATTTTAGGGTTCCACACACATAGATAGAAATTTAAAAAAAAAATCCATAAAACCCAAACATGTGGGGTATTTATGGATAGGTCTTCAAAAATGATATTGAGGTTTCTAATATAATTTTCATCTAAACCGAATAGTTTCCGCGAGAGATACTTCCAAAGTGGTAAAATGAGTGTCCCCCTCCCTTTAACTTCTAAAATAAGAGAATGGTAAAACAAAAAAAATATATGATGTACATTACCATACAAACTTCCACCGAAAATTGGTTTGAACGAAATTTAGTAAGTAGTTTTTAATACGTCATTAATCGTAAACCGCAATTTACCTTTCTTTCAATCATCTTAAATACTTGCTGCTGCCGTACCCTATATGGGACGAGACCGACTCGCACTAGGCCGGTTTTTGGTTTTTTGTTTCGGCTAGTTAGTCTCTGATTACTGTCTGTTGCTGTCACATGCAGCACCGTTGAACTAAGATATTTCCGTCTTTATTTACCATTTAATTCATCTTCATTTATATCTATATAGCTGTGCCCCGCGGCTAGTAATAAATATACCGCGTTAAATTTTATAAATTATCACATCTCCTCCCTCGTACGTGATAGCGTGATAATATGTAGCCTATATGTTGACCCGACCTCTTAGTAATATTCATGCAAAATTTGAAGTAAATCCATGCAGTACTTTTTGAGTTTAGCCCGGACATACATACAGACAAACAGATAAACAGACAAAAATTCTAAAAACTATATTTTTGGCTTGGATATCGATTGTAGATCACGCCCCAAGTATCCTTTTAAAAAAATATTCAATGTACAGTTTTGACTTTCCTACGATTTTATTATATGTACTAGCTGTGCCCGCGACTTCGTTCGCGTGGATGTCGGAACTTAACAATGTATTTTTTTGTGTAAAGCGCTGTGGGAGGATACCGATACAATTTCTTTTTTAATTTAATTTAGTGCTTCTTTATTTTACCTGTGGAACCATCTAGAGCGTACACAAAAACGTTTTTGGGGTTGTTTACGCGTGAAAGAGCTACGTATAGTTGACCATGGGAAAAGCATCCAATACTTAGGTCCATCCCCGCAACGGATAATGTCTAGCTTTATTAATCGTCATGGCATAACAGAGACTGACTGGGAATTGCACTGGTTTGAAAGAGAAAGTTTTAAGGAATTATAGGTATCCTTGGAATAAAAACAATATCACCGGCGCCGCAACCTGTTAATATTTCAGCTTCGATAATGTTTCGCTGCAGATTTGTGACTTTGAGCCGAGTACCGTTACAAAGTTTGGGGGGACATAAATTTCTGAGGAGAATTATTGGTACACCGATTTTTAAAACTATTTTGTGGGCTGGAAGTCCGGGTGTGCTGAGGGAATCCAAAAATTCTACCAGGTAGTGCGTGGCGTCATCTTCTTCCATAACTGTATTTATTGAGCTATATTCTTTACTATTCCCGGACGCATGAGTCAATATTTTGAAATTAATTGCCGCAGCTTGGTCATTGCGGGGAGTCAAAATAGCTCGCTGACATAGCGAAGAACCAGCTTGATTGCCAATGTTTGTGGTATCTCCGTACACAAAAGAAATTAGCTCCAGCTGTGATGTAACGTAAGAGCAGAGATTACCAATCAATATAACTTTTCCATCTTCTTGTACGGGGTATGTGCCATCGCCTATTTTTTTTACAATAAATTGGCAAACTCCTGTGCATTTTCGCAGCCTCTGACTGATCAGGTTCCCTCCTATACTTATAACTATCTCTTGAATAGCCAATAAGGACCTGTTGTGACAATTTTCACGTACCTTGTCATGAATTTCTCCATCAGTATTTAGTTGCACATGTCTCATAAAATCTTCAGCAAACTTGTCATGGTACTTTTGCCATAACTGGTTAGCACCCGATAACGCACAAAACGCCAATAAGATGGCAAACAAATGTCGCAAGCGATGTGGACTATCGCTCACGCATCTTTGCGCTAGAGCGTCATCCTAATGCTGACCTCCATCTAATAAACGGCGTGCTCGGCAAGCGGCCTGGTATGTGGGATGTTCAATATCATCCATTTTACGGAGCTCAGCTAAAGACGTAGGTCTTCGCACTACATGGACCAGACTGTGGGATGAACTCACACGTGAGCACGCCACGTGAACCTGCCCGCCTTCCTTAAGTCAATTCCAGTTAACTTGAGAGTTGGACTTTGCGATTTGTTGATGGTTATCGCGACACACACTTTTATAGGGAACTACAGTATTTTAAACTGAAAAGGGAGATCATTTGGCACTAACGGAATACGTGACACGAACACTGTTTCTCCCTGGGCGGATCCAGGCATAATAGTAGCCTCTATAACACGATGCAAAGCTTTGACTTGAAGCCTAGTGCCGTTGCAAAGTTTAGGTGGCTTCAAATTCCTCAGAACCATTATAGGTATACCCACACGCAACATACATAGGGGATGTATGTTGCGTGTGGGTATACCTATAATGGTTCTGAGGAATTTGAAATATTATTTGGAATATTATACGCCCTTAGGGGTGGAAATTCCTAAAATCCTGAAATACAAATTTTTATTTTTAACGGAAAGGCCATACCAATTTTCATGCTTTTCACTTAAAAAATTACACACTTTTCATACAAACTTACATCCCCTATTTTACGCCCTTGGGGTGGAATTTCCAAAAATTCTAAAATATTTTTTTTTATTTTTAGCTGAACTACTAAATATAAGTTTCAATGCCTTTAACTACAAAAATAAAGGATTTTCATACAATCTTTCATTCTCTATTTTACCCCCTTAGGGTTAGTATTTAAAAAACCAAAAATCCAAAAACCCTTCCTTAGTGAATGCATACGTCATAAAAGTACCTACCGGCAATATTTCAAGTCTCTAACCCCAGCCGTTCAGGCTGTGCGTTGATATGTCAGTCAGTCAGTTTCCTCTTTTACATAGGTAGGTATATAGATTTGTGCTGAGAAAATTATGAGAGACAGGGTTAATTTACTACATTCAAATACATTCAATCGGACAGGCTTAATAAAATTCGAATCGTCTGTACATTCGCGTTACAAACGAATCGACAGCACAAACTTTCGATCGACTGACATTATAATTTAAAATTAAATTATAACAAATCCAACCTTGTACATAATTCAATTTGCCCAAAGAAAACAGAATATTTTAATAACCAATTTTGGACAACGACATACTTCTAGCCAACCAAGACCTTATTTCGAAACAATTCGGAACATTCAAAGCCCTAATCTTAACACCGCGAGTCAAAAGCAATGCACAACGACATCTATCGAAACAAAATTCAACTATCAAGCACAACGATAATCTATCGAAATAAAAATCAACTATCAATAATTTAAAATTAAATTATAATAAATCCAACCTTCTACATAATTCAATTTGCCCAAGGAAAACAGATTTTTTTAATAACCAATTTTGGACAACGACATACTTCTAGGCAACCAAGACCTTATTTCGAAACAATTCAGTACATTCAAAACCCTACGTAATCAATTAATCATGCAATCAGCAAACACGGGCAAATCTTAACACCGCGAGTCAAAAGAAATGCACAACGACATCTATCGAAATAAAAATCAACTATCAACCTAGTTCATTCGAAAAGAGATGTCTATGGACAATGACATCTATCGGACAGTTAGGTAGCTCAACTATAAACATTAGTTCATCTTGAAGTAATGAAATGTGTGTTATTTTTCTTCATGATTACTTTAAAATCTAATATATTTTGATAGACTGAACCGATTGCAATAAAACAAAACTAAATGTTACCTCAAGTTACGCTCAATCGTTGTGTATAAAAGTTATCTACATTACTTTAGTATATTTTACGTGATACCCGAACATATAAACAGACAAACAGACAAACAGACACACAGACAAACAGACAAAAATTCTAAAAAGGCTAGAAATGAGTTCTATTGGTGGTTCTTTAATTCTTTTGATGTACAAAAATTATTTTTCTACAGATTTATTATATGTATAGATAGATAATCTTCTTCTAAGCGTGTGGATGGTAAACTAATTATATAAACTGGAGTCTAGTCCGGAGCAAATCGTCTACACCGTTAATGCGTGAGTACTGACGGGGACGGTTTCAAGAGCCTGAGTTGGCTGAGGATATTTTTTGCGACCAAACCACGTGCAAAGCCGCGTTTCTGTCCTATTTTCCCCCTGACATAACGCACCGCCGACCATACCTTGAACCATGCCTGTAAACTAAGTAGAATTTTGTCCGCCTCCCTCTGGGTGTGAACAAGGCCAATTTCCTATCAATTACCAAGATTGGAATTGACTTCGATTCAGTTGCGATAAGGAATTTCATCACCATATCAGCTGAACGACGTCTACTGCTGGACAAAGGCCTCCCAAAAGATTTCCAAAATGGAGTTAAACCCAGATCCCAGACCAGTGTCTATAATTTCGAGGGATATGCTATAATTACCACGCTTGGCAGACGGGTTGGCGATCGCAGTATGATGGTCATAGTACACAGAGAGATGCTGAAGCCCGTTCTCTAATAGATATTCCCTCGGGTCGATTTCTACGCACCCCACGGGATGAGATGAGGTGGCGATATTCCATGCCGTCAGCCACACATAAAATAAGTAATTAGCTACGAATTAATTATGAGTCATGTTCTCATGAAAAGTTATGAAGAAAACATGTGTAATCTTGATAAGATATTTTATGCACTTTATCTACTTATTTTTGTCAGCGGTATAGAGGTATATAACCTGTTAGTCACCCTTTCATATATTTAAATAGATACGATCGACGGGGGGCTCCGAGGAACACAAGATGGTCCGCCGCCTAATACGACATAGTCATAGGGCGAGTAAAATAATTAAGAGGTTTCCAACAACAATTGGGAAATGATACCGCAACAATAAACAAAGTAATTAATATTTTTCTTATTTTATTTTACAAGAACTTAATTGTCCGATTTAAGATTTATATATATATATATATATATATATATATATATATATATATATATATATATATATATATATATATATATATATCATAAATACCTTATTTATATAAAATACTAAACTTTTGCACACAAATGTACAGAGGCGTACTTAATGTCAAAGCCGGATGGTTTATTTAAGTATATTTTATAATGCCGTACAGGGCGAGGAGACTGAAAAATTGATGTGATTAGTCATTAACTTCGTTTCCTAGACTAATCATAAGTTCTGGAGTTTATTTGGCTAAGTTATGAACAAGTTTGTTGTATTAGTGTTTTGTCAACAACAAATATAATTGCATTAACTATTTTAATTCTTTTAGATATTCAGAAATTATGTAAAAAGTAAATAATAGAATAAGTTCGGTTAATTTTGTTATACGCTATCATATTGAAGTTAATGTGTAATCGTAATTTGGCTCACCTGATGATAAGGCAGGAGTAATTTCAGATGATCGATGGGGATGTCGACGCCGGCCACACCTAATAGGCGATTTACGGGATACTGCACAAATTTGAACATACGAACATTAACATTTTATTTATGAACTATATGAGCATACTCACATGAGGATCTGGGATAATGGTCACCAGGCATTGTGTGTATAATGAGGAAATTCCCCTATCAAAGAGGAAAGTTTGGTCTTAAGTGTACCCACATTAAAATTGGTACCTTTAAATAATAAATAAATAAGAAACAAAGTTGAAATAAGGGTCAGGCATATTTAAAATGAGTTGCATAAATTTAAGTACGGATGGGAATAGAACCCTTGAACCACGAGGTATCTGGCCCCATGTGTTATCGCTCCGCCACCGCACGAGCTGTGGTGGTGGATTTATACAATCCATTCGATGCTCCATTTACTTAACGCAATGAAGATGCTTAATGCTTACTGAAACCTACACGGCTAAAACTGCAGGTATGACAATATTTTGCTAATGCAAAGCTAGACACTTGAATGTGATGTTTTGTGGTGGATCTGAATTAAGATTATAAAGACTGTTTAAAAAAAAAAGAGATGTAGATTTGAATACGATTCTTATTTTAATTTATTATATAAGCTATTTTACCCAATTAACACCCTTTGGGTAGCAAGTTTTTGACCCATGAATAGTAACTAGATTTGAATCCAAATTTACTTGAGTTAATATACAATTATTGGCAACTGTCATGACTTAAGGGTTCTCATTATTTTTGATCCAAATTTCCTCTTGCTTCGATACTATAGATAAAAACTAAAGTCAATGTAATCCAGCTTGTAGAGTAATCGAGTATTTTTTATATCCTACTACAATTCACTTTAAAAATAAATCTCATCCAAACATGGAAGCAATCGGAATATGGAGCCTAAATATACCGAGTGTAAGGGAAAGCTTAACACATAACATTTTGGCTGAAATTATAATGTATCACGAATAAAATGAATCACGCTCATAACTTCCAAACGTCTGCACGAAATTGGATAAATCTTCCTTTTATGTGTTCGTTCTTGAAAGGAGAAGCTAATATTTAGCAAAAAAAAATCTGGCGGTACGAATTTCGCCGAGACAGTTAGTTTAAATTAATTTTTTATTTCTGTTTTTTTTTAAACAAAAAAAAGAACACTAATTATATGTTTATCGCGATTTTTTTAACACGAAGAAGGCAGTTAGCCCAGAAAGCTTTCACGGTTTAACCGGACTCAAATCGTCTAGAAAAATAAGTGTTGTACGCGTATATTGCATATTTTTTTCCTATTTGTGTGGACGGTATGATGCAGCAGTGCAAGATGCATCCTAGAATGAATCTTCTTCTAAAGAGAATTCTCGCACTAGGGATATATTTATACAATTCACCATACATAAAGCGTACCTTGAGTCACTCTGATGGTCACCTTGAGTGGATATTGAATCAGAAAAACGTAGGCGCCGAGGTAGTATTAAACTGACTAACTTTACCGCTGAGCCATACGTGTCGTCAATAAATCTCCGCAAAAGACGACCTTACTTAATAAATGATATAAAAAACGCATAGACGTTCAGAAGTACGTCCTGAATGCTATTTAGTATGAGTTAGGCTATCCCCCACACCCTGTTTACTAACGGAAATTCAGTTTCAATCCTAATCTAGTGATTAGATAGCAATAAACTAATATCGATTACCGTTCTGGTGGCATTCCTTTGTTTTTCCTGAAAACAAAAATTTGCGATTTTAACGAGACCTTGATTGTGTTATCTTCTATACTGTAATGCAATGTCGATAATAATGTTATCACCTAGATTACATATAATGTAAGAAACTCAATGTATCCATGAAATGGAAAAACTTGTAGAACCATAGTTCGCAAGATACTTGAAAAAGTCTTTAGTTCCCATAGAAAAACGACGATCAGCTGACGTTCTCAGCTAGTTGAGCTCACCGGTGATCTTAGTGATCGGCGAGGAGAATGATGAAGCACCTATGTACGCGGTCAATCTATAGATGGATGTGTGACCGTCAAACTGGTTTAATAGGACCGTCTCCGTGCTTCGGAGGGCACGTTAAGCTGTCGGTTGTTGTCGTTAAACAACAGTCAGAGGCATACAGGGCGGTTTGAACAACTCTGTCATCAAAGTAACCCCTACCCATAAAATAAAGAAAAAGAAAGAAAGAAGCTGACGTACTTTGTTTAAAGAGTTAAACATAGTTATTGATTTCACAAGCTGATAAGTTAGTAAAGTTAATAAACCAACCACGTTGGAAATTTTGTATTTGAGCCTTTTGGAGTCGAAACGCTAGGGCCGTGGGCCATAACGCACGTTTATTGTTTCGTGATATTTCGAAATGTTTGATCGTCGATTCCCGTGACCAGAGAGCTGGTGTTTTATTTTTTGGGTCAAAGAATCAGCATTGCCATACAGCGTGGCATGCGGCCAGCCTTTTGGGCACCTTACCTCCCAACAATACGGAGGAATTTTAAGACGTTAGTTATAGGTAGGGCGTCTTAAAATTCCTCGCAGGATGTCCTCAAAGTTAAATTTGTAGTTTTATTATGCAATAAAAATAACACAACGTTAAAAGATTTTGAACAAGCATGTTCGTTATACTAACAATAGAATATTACTGCCAAAGGGTATTAATAGAATTCCTAGAGCAATAAGGAAGGGATCTGATGCTATCGGTCTATCGCAACTCCTTCCCAGTACAAAAGTGCGTTTGCGGCATCTATTTTAGTAATATCATAAAGAATAGTCTACGAAATATAGTATGTTGGTGCTCACCTCGTCTAGCCGTATCGTAATATTCTGTAAATAAAAATTAATTATTTTATTATTTAAATAGTTAATTATACAACATGTAACTTAATTAACGCACATCCTGAAAATAGTTTGTTCAGAATCGTTTACTGAATCGATTTATATCATTTTTAATAAAGGCAATTTTTTATTCCAAAATAATTAAAACTAAGAAAATTGTTGTCATATTTACCCAGTACAGTCAAAACAAATTGAAATGGACCGTAAGTCAAAGTAATATATAACTTAAAAAATAATCGTGAATTCAGAAATGGAACTATTTATTATTTATTTATTATTCAAACACATTTACAACACCTTTACAGAAAATTCCAAAGCGATATTGTAAGCTATAACAACATAGAGATATGAAACATAATAATTAAATCTTAATAGTATTAGAGTACTATATGGCACTGTTTGCAATGCAACTTTGTGCAACTTCTGCAAATTTCGGCTGGCTACAGTTATATATATCTACTTCCATAGCTATTATATTAATGAGACGTATGGCGCGCGACACAGGGGAAAACTTAAGTAGGTTCGTCCTCGGAACTGGTGGGCAGAGTGTGGAAGGGCGGCGGCGTTTACCCACGTAATCAGTAGGGGCGCACAGGCGCAACTCCTCCAGCACGGCTGGGTGGTGTACCTATGTGTCCGCGCAGCACACGCCACACGTACGTCACTAGCGAGAGATCGAGCCGCACGCTCAGGCGCACGTACCTGACCATTCCGAGCACAAACAAACTTGGGTACATTAGCGGGTACAGGGGGTACACGCCATATTCCTTGAGATCGAATTTATATTCTTTTTTAAGATGTTTCCCAGAGGGGTATGCAGAGACAACGGATTTCCATTTGCCTTGTTTACTGTTATTATACTGTTCATACATGCTCGCCGGTTTAGGGTACTTCTGACCTGGCCTTTCTTGAGAACGTCTCCGATTTGGTCAAAGAATGTTCTACGAGGTCTTCCCCTTCCGGTTGTCCCATTCACACCGGCCAGGTAGGTATATGTCAATCTTCTTTCATTCATCCTTTCTAAATGCTCAAACTATCTCAGCATACCTTTTTCTATCTTTGTGACTACACCCTCTTTCACAACACAACGCGCTCTTACATCAGTATTTCGCATTCTGTCTCTCAAAGTCACACCACCCATAGTTCTCAGAGCTCTCATTTCCACTGCATTTATTCTACTTTCATTATTTTTCTGCCATACCCAACTTTTACTTCCATACATTAAAGTTGGCACTAACACTCCATCGTGCACGGCCAGTCGAGCCTTCTTTGAGACTTGCCGACTACTCATAAAGGCGTGTAGTGCGCCATTCCCTCTGTTCCCCGCGTCTTCTACCAATATCTTCATCATATACATTGCGAAATATGTACATTGAAGTTTAAGTTAATAGTAACTTGTAAAAGTTATATAAAACAACTTTTTAGTACTACAACTTTCGTTTGTTTTCTGCATTTACATGGTGGAGAAATAAGTATGATTTTTTAATATTAATGAAAATGATGTCTAATGAGTGAGTTAGAAAATGATTATTGAATAAATGCAATATATTCATACCTCACTAGTTCGATGTTCAAATACAGGAACTGAGACGCTTATTTGCAATCTATAGTTCAAATCCTCTCCTTCATAATATTGTCCTTTTTCATTCTAAAATGAAATAGAGTTATCGTTACTAAAAAAAGTATTTTGTGGTGGATATTTGGAAATACTGGGACAATATTATATTTTTGCTTTTAATAGGTTTTATATAACCGTGATTTCTTCAGGCTTCCTTAAGGCTAATTGGGGAGATAATTTGAGTTTTGACAGAACCTCCCGTTTTTTTTTATTTAATACATAAATTTGAGCAGACTCAAAAAAACCACACAGAAAGCACACAACAATAATATCATAATTATATACAATTTCATTGGCACATAAGCATTTGCCACCCATTGAAAACGCTTAGCGTACATAAATGTAAAATCTTTACAATATCTGTTGACTTTAATATAATTTATTTACTTTTAAAGTAATAATATACATCAACTTATCGGATGAACTTTAATAACAACAATGGGGAATTTCTTTTTATCTGCAAATAAAAAAAATGTATATTCGTAGATAAACAATTATTAAATACAAAGGGCATCAAAGTATTCTCCCGAATCAAGGTGATGGGAAAACGTGCCCAGAAGGTATGGCAGCATTACAACGTTGAATTATCATGCCGAGTTTTAGTGCCAACGCGGAAAACGCATCGAGGCATTGTTTCATATTCAAAAACAGATGTAAATTCGAGATATTTTTAACGTGTAAATATGGTAGATTCTTAAACATAACATCTTCGACAAGGTAAATAAGTGAAGGAAAGTGAATTGTGATTTTCTGTGCTGAATCGAAATCTCCATAGAAGCTTCGCCTAACAAGGACTTTGACTTGAATGTGACAGATTTTACTCGACATTGAGTCAATGACGAAAACTATGAAATATACTACTGTAGATGGCACATTAGGCCGGAGAAGCCAAGGCTGAAAAACCAAGTAATAAAAAAAAGGTGAAAAAAACGGCGCATTAAAAAAAAATCTGCCTTGTTTGTTTCTACAGATTAAGTCTTTTTGTAAGATACCTATTGGTGCCTGTACTTTTAAATAGCATTAGTAGAACTTTAGATATGCAGCAGTGACAGACGGGCGGACTATATCGCACGCAATTGTATAAAAAATGGTGTATAAAATAGGATAGAAATGAAGTTTCACATGTTTTGCCAGCAATTGGCATACAAATGTTAGGCACTATCTGATATACTTAAGTACTATTGATTCATTAACTATGATAACACAATGTTTTCACAATATAAGTGTAATATACTACAGATTGAGTAGATAAGAAAATCACAATTATCAGTGTTCTAATGAAAACGCGGCCTCGCCGAGTTCACGCGACGGATGAGTGAGAGCACTTAAGAGTTTTAAGCTTTATAATCAAGCAAATCATTGGAAATTATTTACGACAAATAATCGTTGCAGAGAAATTTATTCTGGAAGATAGAACATATTATTAGAACATATAATACTTTCATGGTCTTATCAAAATTTCAAAACATACAGGTAGTAAACGATTGTCTAATTAAGTAAATATTTGGACGCATTTATCTTAGCTAGGTACTCTAAAATGTTTATAGGCCTGCTTTCTGTTGCTGTGTGTAAACAAAGTATCTTACTACTACTATCTTAGAACATCCAAATTACACTCTTCAAGACATAATGAGTAGCACTCCACTATCAATATTCAACAGTGAAAAAATAAAATTATGTTCGGCTCATTGATGAAACATTTTTGCCTTATCATTCAGTACACCAAGTGGGAAGTCATAGAATGTGATTGCATTTGAAATTATTGAAAATTCCTACGCTTCATCATAGTAGATCATATAGATTCAATATTTTACACAGCTCATCTGGCAGAGAAGAAGAGACATAGAGCAATAATGGATGAATGAATGGCCTGCGGCATACCTTCCATCGGCACAATCCAGTGCAGTAAAGGTTGAAGAGATCTCTAAACTAAAAGCTGAGTCGTAGTACGAATTAGCAATGGAACATATATTATTGCCGCTGAGTCCCATAATAATAAGTATGCGAACTTTGGTATTGCTATCTAAATTGATTATCTGCGTCACGACTAAATAAATACTTACATAATTGACCAAGTACATCCAGTCCTTATAAAGTTGGGTACTGCTCAGCAATTTCTTTTTATTTTTCCTCAGATCCATGTATCTGTTAAACTGTTCTTTGTTTTCCTTCACTCTCCAGTATTCTTCGGCTCTTCTTGGATCCTGAAATATGGAGTATTAGTTGAATAAGTCCTTACGGCATTTGTGATGTAAGATGCATTTATCTCACAAGAGAAGAATACAAATCTATAAACAACATTTAAATAATGCAACAAGGCACGTTTATGTTGATGTTATCTACGGGGAACCGTTGAATTAAAAATCAGGGACACATCATGTCAAATTAAGCAAAGGTTTCACTATGGATACTAGACAACGGAATTATGATTTTTTTGTAAATACGTACAGAAAATACTCAGGTCAGACGAATAGACATGTTCATATACACAAATATTTGTCTTGTGCGAGGATCGAGCCCGTAACCTTTCATAGTCGATTGATAACCGCTTTATTTTAAAGTTGGTTAACAAAGTCATCATAAAGGTTTGTGTCAAAATGTTTTATATACAGAGCAGTCGTCTTAAAAAATATACAATTGAAGTATGTACCTAAGAGTTGATTTCGAAATTATAGTTAGCTGAGCGGGTACGCTAGTAAGGGTGGGAGGAGCCTAATGAACTAGACATGGGGACATATTTTATTCTATAACAAATACTATACCAATAACATAAGAACATACTTAGACAGAAAATATAAGGGAAATTTAATAAATGTTTGGTACTATTATAAATTAAGCTGTAAATCAACAATTAATCAATCTATCTGTGAAAGAGGAAAACGCAACTAATCTTCTCTTTCGTTACGCTCTTGGCAGAGCGATCGTGGTCACATCGAGGCATCCACTTTATAAATTAAGTGAATAAATTTTGATATAATATAATTTTGATAATAGTTTTTGACAAACTGAAGTTCAACTCCCTAACCGAACCGAAAACTAAAAGTTACATATTGTTTCAGGTAGTTTTTTTTTATTATTAACTTAGTAACGTATTGCTTAGATTTCTATTTATAAATTAAACTCAGTTGCGCCGCCGTTTCTAAACTCGGATTAGTGAAATTAACCCTTAAACGGGCCGTGTGACAATGTCACACAGATCATCCTAGCCCCAAACTAAGCAAAGCTTGTACTATGGGTACCAGGCGACGATATACATACTAATATAGATAGATAAATACTTAAATACATAGAAAACATCCATGACTCAGAAACAAATATTCGTGCTCATCACACAAATATTTGCACTTACCGGGATTCGAACCCAGGACCACCAGCTTCGTAGGCAGGAGCACTACCAACTAGGCTACATTAAAAATAAGGAACAAAAATAATGAAAAAGGAATATAGTACAGCTTGGTCGTGTTGAGATAGATTCTTAAATACACGATCTCCATATGTTTTAGTTACCTCTACGTGTGCGTAAAGATCACTAAACACTGTAATTCGTTGCTTCCTCTGTGCGACAAGTGGCCGTTCCATCACTTGCAGCACTTTGAAGACCTTCTCCGTGGCGTCAGAGGCCGTGATGAACTCGGCGAAGTAACCATCGCGGTCGCAGCTCAGCCATCCTCCGTACAACCGCGTGTGGTCGCGCAGCCCGTTTAAGTCATGCAGCCACAATACAAACAATCTAAAACGGAAAGTATGTATTAATCTTCTATAGGAAGGAATTATACGAATCAGATGCTTAATCTTCAACTTGAATGACGTAAATGTGAATTTACTAATTATATACTACTAACTGTGCGGTTCTACCCGCGTCGAATTACAGGTAAAATTCATATCTTATACTCATACGAGCAAGCAAGGATCTTAACAAACTATGCAAAGATTTATCATTTGACCCATTCATCACAAAAAGCAGTACGGCAAGGAATATTTTTAACTTAAATCATTTTTCTGTAATTTAATATTTAAATTTACTTATATTTTATTTAGTTAGTTGTAATTCTTTAGTTATAATAGGTCTTTACCTATGAAATTGCCGTTTTGTATGAAAAAATTTAAACGAATTTTTTTCATGAATTTTTTTATTTGTATTAATCGAAGTAATCACCCATGCAATCAATGCATCTTTGCCATCGCAGTGGCAGTTTATTGATGCCCTTCTTAAAGAAATCAGCTGGACGGGAGGCAACAAATTCTTCAAAGGCATTTTGTACTGCCTCTCGGGTATTGAATTTTTTTCCCGCCAAGAAGTTATCCAAATTCTGAAAAAAGTAGTAGTCTGTAGGCGCAAGGTCTGGTGAGTAGGGCGGATGACGGAGAGCTTCCAACCCCAGTTCTTGCAACTTGGAGACCGTCTGCTGTGCAGTATGAGGTCGCGCGTTGTCGTGCAGGAGCAGCGGAGACGAGCGATTGACCAATGCTGGTTGGAGATGCGCCAGCTTCTCCATCATTGTGCTCAGTTCTTCACAGTACACATCTGCAGTAATGCTCACCCCGTTTGGTAAGAAGCTGTGATGAATCACACCGGCGCTAGACCACCAAACAGTGACCATCACTTTTCTAGGGGTAAGTTTTCGTTTAGGGCATTGTTTAGGTGCTGAACCAGGATCCAACCAACTTGCTGAGCGCTTGCGGTTATCAAACAGAATCCATTTTTCATCGCAGGTAACAATGCGGTTCAAAATTCCTTCATTTGTGTGTCTGTTGAGCAGTGCAAGGCACGTCTCGACGCGTACTTCGCGCTGGCGATCATTGAGTTCGTGGGGCACCCATTTGTCAAGCTTTTTTACCTTGCCAATTTGACGCAAATGGACCAATATTGTTTTGACGCTAACGTCGAAAGCTGCTGCTAATTCAGCCGTAGATTGTGTATCATCAGCTTCCACAACCACCTTTAATTCGTCATTGTCGACCAAAGTCTTCGGACGACCGCGAGGTTCATTTTTCAGGTCGAAATTTCCAGAACGGAAGCGAGCAAACCAATAACAGGTGGTGCGTTGGTTTGTAGTGTTAGCTCCGTAAACGTCGTTGATGTCGCGTGCCGCTTGTGCCGCGTTGCTGCCACGACGGTACTCATATTCCATAATTACTCGAATTTTTAACGTATCCATGATGACGAAAAAGATTGAAATGCGATGAAAATGTAACACTAATCAATAAAGAAATGACTACTTTTGGAAAAAAGAATCCATGTTTTTAAAATAAAATTAATTTGAAATTAGAATTCTTAGCCAAACAAAAATTATTTTGATTTGAAATGGCCAGTACTGCAGAACGGCAATTTCATAGGTAAAGACCTAATATATTGATTATCACCTAGGCACTGATATGTCTGTTGCAATTCGTGAAAACCTGTTATTGGCTCACTGTTGCTTAGTTTATATTTAATTGTATGTTTAATAGCTGTTGCTTTTCCTATCTAAATAAATAAATAAAAAAATAAACTTCAAAAATTATAGCCTATGTGTTAATCCAGGGTGTCAGCTACCAAATTTTATTAAAATCGCTCCAGCCGTTTAGACGTGATGAAGTAACAAACATACACACTCACAAACTTTCGCCTTTATAATATTAGTGTGATAATTACCCCGTATAAATCGAATCACAACAACAATAAAATCAGAAGCAGAGGGTACGGTAACATATCCCGAATTGAGTAATTAGAGTGTGCGTATGATATGGTAGATCTATGTCGGCATTCTTCATTTAATTTTGTAACTTGGCACTATAATCATTGCTAAGATATTCCGTAAAGAAAGTCTGTAAATGAGGATAGACAAGCTCGCTGTCAAATAACCGAGACTTGTCAATTTCTCTTTCTCCCTTCCTTCCTTCTTCAGGACAATCTTCTCACACACGGACATATGAAGATGACGGTTTACCTAAGGTATAGAATTCGGATACTTACTTACTTATCGTGTGGGCAGTGGTTACCATAGTGTCAGAGTTGTTCAAGCCGCCCATTAGGCCTCTGACATGGCTTAACGAATGTTGCCTAATGGCTACAACCGGGACCGATTGCTTAACGTGGCCTCCGAAGCACGGAGACGCTCAGAAATTAAACCACTTTCACGGTCACCCATCTATGGACTGACCGCGAGCCTAGTTGCTTGACCTCGCCAATCACTTATGGACCGGTGCGAGCATTCAGTTGTGAGCGCCGTAATTCAGATGGTACGCTGTGAATAAAGTAAGCAAAATTACCTAATTTCGCCTTTTGGGTCAATCTCCCGCATCGTGTCTGTGAAGTTTTCATACAAGCTGTCGGTGAGCAGAACGATGGCTTGCTGGCATGCCTTTGGCCGGTCCGATTTATTTCTCTCGCGCTGCAACAGCTGCACCGCTTTAGTTAATATTTTATTCATCTTCGTTTCGTTCCGTACTGGGTAGTCCACCATGGCTGCCATCATTGCTGCCGCGTTGACGTGGTTCGCCTATACAAGCATGCAGAACTATTGGGAGATTTATATATTTTTATTTAATTTTGAATCACAGCACAGAAGAGTACAAAACCTTATTATTTAATGATTCTAAAAGTTTTTAGCCACCGATACATTATTTAGCGCTTCAAATTATGCTAAATTGGCAAATCTATCTTGGCCCAATTACAATTCCAAATCTCACTTCTGTAGAAAGTTAAACGTACAGTCAACACCAAAAGTCGATGAACAGAATTAACTTAACCAAACACCTTTTCACAACAAAATGCCATAAGTTATAGTCGCAACTAGGAAACAAAATAGCCTAGAAACAAAATAGACTTATGTATAGACGCCAGTACATCCAGCTACCCCAATCTGTCATATTTCTTTTATAGATTTTCAACTTTATCACATAAGCATAAGGTT
This sequence comes from Pseudoips prasinana, assembly GCA_951640165.1. Lineage (NCBI taxonomy): Eukaryota > Metazoa > Arthropoda > Insecta > Lepidoptera > Nolidae > Pseudoips > Pseudoips prasinana. The sequence continues at coordinate 26,454,507 of OX621248.1, forward strand.
TACTTTCAATTGGGGAAATTTGACAGATTGGGTAGCTTGATGAGCTGGCGTCTGTACTGTCATTGAATTTGTTAAACTGTCTCCACAGAAGAAATGAATCACCTTTACTGAACTATTAAATATATGTTCTTTAAATGAAGAATCCTATTTATTTGAACTGTTACTTTGTTTCTCTGTAATAACGTAACATTTGTGTGTGGTTAAATATCAAGCCCAGTGTTTAGGTGATTAATAAAAAATAATATATGTACAAGTCTTTGGAGTGTATTAAAAACCATGTGAAAACCCGAAAAATACATTACGTTAGAAAAAAATATGTCGCGAAGAATATAGCAATTTAACTTTTTTTTTTCTAATAAACCTTGAACAAAATAAAAGACACATGAATTAATTTACGAAAAGCTTAACAAAAAAAGAAAAACAGTTAATAACCATCTTTATTATTTTCCAATAGTTAAATAATATTGAATTACAAGAAAATAAAATGCATAATTTAAAACAATATATTATACATACTTAAAGAAAATGAGCCTATCTCACACAAAGAAACAAAAATTAAGAGAATGTACTTCATTCTCTTAATTTTTGTTTCTTTGTTTCTTCGTTGTCTGGCTGATGATAGCAGAGATTTAAGCTTTACAGGCAAGATAAGAGTATTAAATCTTATCTTATTACTTTATAGGATTTTAATGTCACTATTATAGTAATAAGTTTAGGATACGTACAGGCACGAGCTTATCATCAAAGCAGGCTATTGGCGAGTCAACATCAACGTTGAATCGCAGTACATTGACTCTGTCGTCATCCGTAAGTGCGCTTAACAGCGCCAAAGTGTACCGCTCGGCGACGACGAGGTTGGAAGAGTTGTCCATAGAACCCGAGGCGTCCAGTAAGATAACCACGTCACGTGGAGCTCCGCCCGCACTCACATACCATGGCCGGAGCCGACAGTCGTATATTTTGTCTGCACCGTCTTCATCTCCCAGACCCTCAAACTTCAATTGGTACAAGCTTTCCCATAATGCCGCTTAAAAGAAATAAAAAATGATATTCATTTATTGACCTACAAATTAACATTTTTACAATGTTAGGAACTAGAAACATTTATATTTCAGACTAGCTGACCCGGCAGACTTCGTACTGCCTCAATCGAATAAAAGACCTAAACTTTATTTTGAAAACTTTTATATGGGAAAAAGAAAAGGGTTGTGGGAACCCAAGTGGGAATTAATAATAATTTTAGTTTAATATCTAGTCTCTAAGGCTATCTTCTTCTTATCGTGTCGATGGTAAGAATTAGATTTTATCTTGCCAAAATTGAGCAACGCCGATTGCTGTGGCAGAAGCGTCATACAAGTTCAGAAGGGAACAAGAGACTGGACAAGAAGGACAATCAGATAAATGAGCCATACTTTGGGGTGACACGCCGCACTCGCAGATGTTTTAAGATGTGGGAATGTAACCCCATTTGCACATGTTTTCCTTGGATCTACCAACCTGGGTACGTAGTCTATTAAGAGTCCTCCAGGTTGGCCATGGCAAATGGTAAATGGTGATGGTAAGAAGGTCTAAGACTATAAATAAAGTCTAATCAGAATATCAGTGATAAGCAATTGCGGTTAAATTGTGAGTAATTTTGTCTTTAAATACATTTATACATATAACAAAATATCAGCGTTAAATTAATTGTTGTAAATACGTAAATCATAGGCAGATGCTCTCGCCGAAAGTGATCGTTGCAAGCGAGGTTAAGCAACTGGGATCGCGGTCAGGTCATGGATGGGTGATCGCCAAAATAGTTTAATTTTTGAGCGCGTTTCGGAGGACACTTTAAGTTTAGGGTCCCGATTGTAGTCATTAGACTAAGCTAAGACATGTAAGAGGTCTACTTAGCGGTTTGAATAACTTGGGACACTAAGGTAACCATTGTCCATACAATAAGTAATAAGTTACATGGTAGTCAATACTTAATATATATAATAAGTAGTTAATTACTTGTGCTTACCTGGATAATGCCGCAGAAACCCTTGAGCACTGCAAAAGTATTGAAAGTTCAACGTTACATCTTGAGCATAATTCTTTTGGAAGGTTGGTAGTAATCCTTCTGACCAATAAAGGTTCTCCATAACTTCGGGTTCTGCGAACAAAACCAGTAGGTATTTAACTTCTAGATCCAGTCGCTTGTATTTTAATTACACCGTCCGAGCTATATATGCGGAACTTTACAGGGTAACTTGTAAAACACCAACAATCTCGGAAGACTAGGTAGCAAACACCAAAAGCAACAACCTTTGTTCTACAACTTTTGTTAATTTGTTAGATTTTATTCTCATACTTACTTATTAAGTGAAAATAAAGAAATACATATTTAAATAATTAACTTAACTTATAAGAAACAGAAAAATATCAGCTAAATTAACTATAATAACTAACTACTATAACTAAGTTATAGGGCGTCGTAGAATTCCTCCGCATCGTCGGAAGGTAACGTGCCCAGAAGGCTGGCCGCATTGCCACGCTGTATGGCAATGCTGATTCTTTGACCCAAAAAAAGGCTAGCTCTCTGGTCACGGGAAGCGTCAATCAAACGTTTAAGTTTAACGTTTAAAGTTTTATAAATAAGTTTAAATTTAATTTCCCACTTGAATGTTTATGACTCTACGCGCATTACAAAGATTACGTAAACATACCCTTGCGAGGGCGCGGGGAAGAAGAGCAGCGCTAGCACCTTTGAACTTGACCCATTTCTCTAGTCGCCAGTCGTCGGTCTAAACTTGTTTTTTTCTTGTATTTAGTTATGTCTGTATCCGTAGACCAAAAGTTGCTATGGTTTTAAGCTATCTAGTCCTGCGAAGTTGTTGGTATTTTACAAGTAACTCAAGTTCAATGCAAGCGCCCATGATCTGGCGCTGTTGCTCTTACCGGTAAATAAGTGATTGGTGAGTTTAAAACTTTAATCGCCCAGAAATTAAACTACTTAGGTGGTGATCCATTAACCGGCCGCTACTAGAAGTAACGGCTGAATAATAGATGACCACCTAAGTTGTTTTCATCTGGTGGTAAGTGATCACCGCCGCCCATAGACGATCACAACACTAGTGTGGCCGCAAGTGCGTTGCTGTTAAATTACAAGCTCTATGACAGTTATTGAGTACATATATTTATTTCACTAATTTTTAAATACATGTTACTAAGAACGCAGGCTTGTCTTGCAGGAACATATAATTATTCTGCTATTTTCGGATTATTTGAGTCCAACAAATCAGTGATCACCAACGTGATAAATGGTGCGAATGACCCGACTTTGTTTTATTTATATAGATTTGTATAGCTATACGAAGCGATTGTAGCCGTAAGAATTGCCGAGCTGTGCCTCTAGCACGAGTTCCTGCAGTTTACTTACTCGATCACACGTACAGTTTCCTCCCATACATTGAGCACCAGAGTTTTAGTTCTTAATAGTTTCCGCGAGAGGCGCTGGTGCTCAATGTAAAAAGAAAATGAAAAAGTCATTTATTCCGTTAAAACATTACATTTGTGTGGAATCGTCAATTTTTTTTACCCTACCGTGCAGTGCATGACGTGGCAGCTACTGAGAAACACTGCCAGAAAACTCAGTAGGAATCCTTTTTTTAAATATTTATTTCTTACATAATTAAAATTACATTGTATTTAAATGTGTTAATTTAGAGCGACTCAATCCCAAGCTGTTTTGTCACTTAAATAATCAGAAGTTTTGTAGAAAGCCCTGCTACACAATTTGGCTTTTATAATTCTTTTAAACTTATTCATAGACATTTCTCGGATATCATTGGGAAGTTTGTTATAGAATCTTATACATTGCCCCATAAAAGAGTTACTTACTTTGTGGAGACGGGTGGTGTGTAACACAAAGTTATGCTTATATCTAGTATTTATATTATGAGTATGACTCCTTTTACAGAAGGAGTCTTTATATTTATGCATATAAATTAGATTGTCATATATATACTGACATGCCACAGTCAGAATGTTAATCTCTTTAAACTTCTCTCTCAAAGATTCTCGCGGACCAAGTTTATATATCGCTCTTACAGCTCTTTTTTGCAATACAAATATGGTGTTAATGTCGCTACCCCAGAGAAGAATTCCATAGGACATTATATTATGAAAATAACTGAAATAAACCATTCTAGCTGTATCCACATCAGTAAGCCGTCTTATAGTTTTAACAGCATATGCAGCAGAACTTAATTTGCCTGATAGTTTTTCTATTAGTGGGCCGCATTGTAGTTTTGAATCAATTGTGATACCCAAGAACACAGTTGACTCAACAGGGGTCAATCCAGCCCCATTAAGCTGTACATTGGTAGCCACCTGTTTCACATTAGGTGTAGAGAATTTGATGACTTCAGTTTTCTTGTCATTTAGCAAAAGATTATTAGCATTAAACCAATGTACAACTTTAGAGATTGCGTCATTTACTTCGTCAAAATTGCGTAATTGTCGATTTATTTTAAACGTCAATGAAGTATCATCCGCAAACAAAACAATCTCATGTTTATCCCTTACATAGTAGGGTAAGTCATTAATATAGATTAAAAATAAGAATGGGCCGAGAATCGATCCCTGTGGAACGCCCATTACCATGGGGATCCCGCAGATTTTTTACCATTTATATCAACCTTCTGAATTCTATTGCCCAAGTAAGAAGTCAAAAGTTCGAGAGCCTTGTTCCTGATACCGTAGTGGTGTAGTTTCCTGACAAGAGTGTCATGATGAACACAATCAAATGCTTTGGACAAATCGCAAAAAATACCTAATGCACCCTGCGAGTCCTCCCAAGCCGCGAATATACTTTTAACAGATTGACTCCTGCATCTATAGTTGAACAACCCTTCGTGAATCCAAACTGTTTCCGATGAAGTAAATTATGTATATTAAAGTGACTGAGCAACTGGCTAAGCATTAGCTTTTCTAATATTTTACTTAGAGTGGGCAATACGGAAACAGGTCGGAAATTTGAAGGATCTAAAGTATCACCAGCTTTAAACAATGGAATAATTTTATTATACTTCATCAAGTCAGGAAATACGCCAGATGCGACACAGCAATTGAACACAGCAGCTAGATGTGGGGCGATTATATATAGTCTTAACAGATAAACCCCACAGATCCCTAGTGTTTTTCATATTAATACTTTTGAAAGCATTCAAAATATCTTTAGGGTTAACCACCGAGAATTCAAAATCTGTGTCACACTTCTCTACGCTTTGCTGGAGTATTAGCTCAGCACATACAGAAGAAGACGCGAGAGATTTGGTAAAATCGATTGGAACATTAGAAAAATATTTTTCAAACTCATTCGCAACTTCTAAATCGCTTTTAATGTCAACATTATTTAATCTTAAATTAAAATCACGACTACGTATTTTTTTCCTACCTGTCTCAGTATTAATAATCTTCCAGGTAGTTTTAATAATATTTGTCGAATTTTTTACTTACAGACAACTGTTCGGGTGTGAATATTGAGCAGAACTCACCATTAATCAAGTTGAATAGAGAGTTGTACAAGTGATCCGGATCACTATGATAGGGCAACAATGCCAGTTTTCTTGCTATATTATATTTAAATATTCCTAAACGGCTTTCACTATATGGTATGTAACTTATTTGTGTACTTTGAACCTTTGGAGAATTTGAAAAAGTGACCAACTGACCAGAATGATCTGACTGAATCTTATTAATTATTAATTTATTTAAAGGTTTTGCAGAGCTAAATATATTGTCAATGCATGTAGCACTTGTGGCAGTAACTCTAGTTGGTTCTGTAAAGTTGTGATGTAAATTAAAGGATTTAAACAAATTTAAAAAATTACAACTTGTTGAGTTTTTCTCCAAAATATTTACATTAAAATCTCCACAAATGATAACAGTTTTATGGCTATTAGATAACTTATTTAAGGCATCCTCCATAATGTCTGAAAAGGTATCAAATGGTGCACAAGGAGGTTTGTAAAGACTCACAAAAATAAATCGCTCCAATTCAACACATGAAATCTCTACTACTCGCTCAACAGAGAGGCTCACAACATCACTTCTTTCCTTAAACTTCAACAAATTATTTATTAATATTAGAGAGCCACCATGAATATACTTTTCCCTGATGAACGAGCTTGCAACCTGGTGACTATTGAAGCTGGAAATGAATTGATGGGGTTGTAGCCAGTGCTCAGTTAAACATAAAATATCAATATTGCTACAATTCAAAAACAACTCCAATTCTAACTCTTTCCCCATCAAACCTTGAATATTTTGATGCACCAGGTTGATACAATTTTTTTGGTTTTTCTTATTGTAGGCACTTATGTTTGATGGGTTCACATTATTTTCCATTACAAGATCTGAAAATTCCTTATCAAGCTTGACAGTACAATTAAGATTTGAATTTGCTATTATGCAAGAGTGATTCTCTATTGTCATATCAGTTAATTTAAATTATCCTGTATACAGATGTCACCATTCAATCTGGATATGTCATTGTCAGTAGGGAAAGTACTGACATTATCTATAGCATCAGTACATTGCTCAATAGAAGCAGTATGTTTAGCCAAGTTCTTGGCTGAAATATGAAAGCACTAACATAGCGACAAAGCTATTTGTCTGGTATAAAAACTAGGCAGATAACAATAGTTATCTTTTGTCAAATAAAAGGGTTTCTTAACATAGGAGTTAATGTCAATTACATGTAGTTATTCTCTCATATAGTTACAGTTCCGCAAACTTATCTGGCCCGCTGGCAGCGTCGCTGTTATCGCATTTAGTGTTGCTAGTAACTATTTTTTGCAATAAAGTGAGTAAAAATAATATGCACATTGTAACGTAAATATTACTTCACTAAAAAGCAAACAAATACTGTCATTACAAATCTTTATATTTTTATACAATAATTATGATCATTTACATAAAATGTATGCTGAGTGTCTTTTAACGGGGATACTCCAGGTATTATTATGTCACTGGAATTGTTTAATTCAGAAGTCATTTCATCATCATCATTATCATAATCACTGCTTTCACTTTCACTATCACTACCTTATTGATTGATGAAAGGCTGGTCTAAGTATCCATCCCTTTTTCGATACTCATTTTCAATATTTTTTACATGATTGCAATGCTTTTGCCATTCATTGACTGTTATTTTATCAAAAGCTTCTGCAATCAATGTAGACATTTCAGAATTCGATCTACCAATATTCTGATCTGCTATAAATTTTTGCATCTGCTTGCTCTTTTTCTTTCACAAGTTTTCTTACAAATCACTCCCCGGCACCTACAATGGAAATAGCAAGAATTAAATAAATAATGAATATTTTATAATATGTGTTTTTTAAAGTGCGAGGGGGAGTTTCGTATTTTTTCAGAAGCTGACAACACCAACCTGTAGCAGCAGCTACGCGTTCATACAACTTATTGAAGGGTATAATTGGTGCCTGGAGGTGTTTTTCTTCATTCATATAATTCAATACTTGTAATATAACGTTCCTCGCATCACTTTTTATAGCTTTCGGCATTTTTCACAATTAAAAACCACAAAAAGAAAAATAAATACGCGCAACAAACAATCAATGGCAAGAATGTCAGGGAATAACAGCCGATTGACATTTCCAGCTGGCGTCGTTAGTTCTACTTTTGGCCACCGGGCCAGATAAGTTTGTGGCACTATAGACATTGTAAGTAATGTCAAATTCAAATTATACCTTATCCTATTTTCCTCCTGTGACAAACTATGGCTATAAGGAAATGTAAACATAACAATTTTACTTATATTTAAATGATATAAACAATCAATATACTTTATTAGTGATTTTCGTTTAAATTACCCCTATTGCCCATAAAAAGAATTATATTTCCATCATTGTTAAATTTATAATTAAGGATCTTTTTAAAAATGTGGTGACAAGAGGCACCCGGCATACAAAAATTGATGTTTGAATGTCCTTCTGTTGACAGTAGGCGCCCTAAGTTTTTACCTATTTCATCACTGAATATTGTTATTTCAGGTTTAAAAATATTTTTCTCATTCCTTGTGTATGACTTAACTGCTAATGTTTTGTTCGTTACAGATTGAGATTGACTAATGAAACTAGTGTTATTCTTATCATTACTAACTTGCAATAAAGCAGAAGTATCATTTGGTGGAGAGGAACGGCTGAGTGACCGTTGACACATACTGGAATCATTATTGCTGAGCGATTTTAATCTTTCATTATTATAATTGCCAAGGTCAATCAGCTCATTCATAGGTAGAATGTAATGTTGTGTCTGTTTTTCAGATAGTTCACACTTTATTGTTAATGTATGGAGTTCATCTTTAAGAGAGTCCATTTTCTTCTGTTGAGCTTCTAAATCACAAGTGTATTTTAAACTAACATTTTTTAATTTCATAGTATACATATTCAAATTTTCTATTAATTAATTCTAATCAATAAAAACAAAATAAATAAAAACAAAATAGGGAACTATTTTGTTTATCATAATTAAAGAAGAATTTATGTATTTTTATCAAGGTTTGGGACTTTCTAATGAATTTATTTATTTTTAGATGTTTTTTAAATTTATTTTTGCTACAGCCATCAACCATTGAATTCATTTTAATACAATCATCTTCCCTTGGGGGTAGTTTTGTGCTAGAGGACTGGTTATTGGCAGCAACAAAAATCATGGAAGGGTCTTTGACTACCAACTTATCATATAGTGTTTGGTTCTGTGAAGCAATTAAATTATGTTTTAATGATTGTAGTTGAGATCTCAGTAATGATATTTCATTATTAGCCTGTTCAAGCTGTTATTCTAGGCTATGGGATTTGTTCAATGCATAGTCATATTCAATGCGACATTGATCAAAGCCGTCTATGATGATTTGGAGTCTATCCCGTGAGTCAATGGCATCTGTGTATTGAACATGTAATTCTGACAATTGACTTTTTAACAGTTTTACTTGGACTGATGACTCTAATAATGTCCTTTCATTTTCATCCTGTTCTTGGTCGAACCGTTCACACAACTGCTTTGAGGCTTGGAGTTCTTTCAAAGCCTTTTGAAGTTTTTCTTCAGCTTGGCGAGCTAAGAGACCACGAGTAAGAATACCAGACATAGTTTCTGGATTGTTCACCGATCGATTGAACAAACTTGACGACTCGAATGGGGTTATGTTCACGTATTTAATATCTAGACTAATAAGTGATAACTTTGATTGTAAAATAACTTAGTCTATGCCAAATTAAATGATATTCGATGTGCAATTACGCGTAAATGCAGTGGTTTTTACCTTTAAAGTCCATATAAATGTGCCGGTAACTGTCACAACACAATCACTTCACTCACACGAATTTTACATATAAAATACAAAATTAATACGTGGAACACTTTTAATACATGAAATACTCAGTGATTTACAGATAACTGGTCTTATTTACATTGAAAATACAATAATTTTTAATAAAAAATTGAAGACATTCAAAATTCATGTATGGGAGGAAACTGTACGTGTGGTCGAGTAAGTAAACTGCAGGAACTCGTGCTAGAGGCACTGAAGTGGCAGTGGGCGGGGCACATAGCTCGTAGAACCGACGGCCGCTGGGGCAGAAAGGTTATCGAGTGGCGACCACGAACCGGAAGACGCAGCGTGGGCAGGCCCCCTACAAGATGGACCGATGATCTTGTGCGGATCGCTGGAAATAGCTGGATGCGGATAGCGCAAGTGGACGTCTTTCGGCTGACATGATGTATATACATGTATTATGTAAATAATAGTTACCGCAATCGTAGATCTCCTCAGTGACGGAGACGCTGGTGGCATCCAGCGACACCAGAGAGTCGAAGTGTGTACTATTGCGGAGCTTCAGTTTCCCAGTGCCTCTACAATAAAATGGTTTCTCTTCATTCTCGCCTATTTCATCTACTCCTATGGTTCTTTCTTTCAGTTTGTTTAGATTCTGAAAATAAAATATTTTTTGAAAATAAAAGCTCCTGATGGCAAGCATACCGTAACCCTTGACGCTTGCAATACATAGGGCATCGATAATTTATAGTATGTCTTCAGGTAGAATAAGCGAGCTTAAAAAACCATATATGGCTTGTAATTTGTTATGTGAGTATTTTATATTTTCTGTCTGTAAACAGTTTAAACGTATATTTAGTTTTTTTAAATAAAATAAAATAAAAAAGGTTTTTATTCACGTAGACTTTAAAAAGCGCTTGTAAATAGTCAGAACATGTTTGTAGTAATGTAGTTGTATACATTATTATTTCTAGTAACATAGATAATTAGGTACACATCGTATGAAAACATTTATAAATATTATTTTATTATAGCAATTATATTTAGCTAGCTCGTATCAAGTAATTGTCAAGAGATTATGTTTGAGTTTAATTATCTAGTTTAAGTCTAATATTTTTACTGCACATTGTCAATGGTTCTGTCTATATTAAGGTATTATTATTATGACGGTCCTTGTGATAATAACGACGGTCGCGCTTTAATGCTACCACCGGATCCAATGCGCCCCAACTGAGAAGACCCAGCGAAACAAACTCAGTGGGTTCATCTACTACCGGCTTCAACACGACCCAGTTGAGACGGTCCGGCGAAACATACTCAAGCGGGCATGAACACGGGATTTGGTCCAATTAGAGTAATTATTTAGTAGGCAAACACTACATATGCTCGATCGGTTGTCTGAATGCTTATTATTTTAGATTTATTATATAGTTATGTTGATTGAACAGTAAAATACAATGTCTGCATTAGGGAAATTACATAAAATTGTTGTAGCGGCGAGGCGACTTAATCGCTGCCGTGTGGCGCTGGCAGCAGTTAAGAGAGTCACCTCTTTGCTTAGTATCCCAATAACTAAAAATTACATTAATTTAAAAATTAAAAATACGCTGTAGGACATAGGCTTCTTGCAAAGATCTCGACAATTTCCGGTCTTGCGCTATCCGCTTCCAGCGGCTACAAGACGCTAACACGAAGTCTACTGAGACATCTGGCATGAAAGCTGACACCCAGCGCTTTAACTTACGCTTTTTAGAGTATACATATATGTTGGAGTGGGGACTCCTGCCGCCCTTGTCCTTAAGGAGGTGGGCCTGGGAAGAGGCGATTTCTGACAGCTGCAAGTCACCTACGCATAAAATGTGCAACGGAGGCTTCACGCTCCGGGAGGAGTCTATTTTTAGTAAGTACCTACACTTCACATAACTGAATGTTGTGTTCTTATTCACCGATCCGTAAGTGATGGACAACATAAAGCACCGAGGCATGTGGCCAGTCTATAGATGGATGACCGTTAAAGTGGATTAAATTCTAAGGGTGTCCATGGTTCCGAGGGCACGTGAAACTGTCGGTCCCGTTTGTTGTCAATAAACAACAGACGATCTGACACTAGCGTAACCACTGCCTGTACGATATCGAAAATAAAGACGAAGTTATTTAATTGGAACTCAAAAATACATGTAATATACAATTCGCGGAATAGGATCCTGGTGACCTGTACAACAGGTTCTTCTAAACCTACATCAGGCACCAGTCTCTCATAAAACAGTTTGCATCCTTACACAATTCTATGTACAGACGCCAGCACATCCAGTTACCCCAATCTGTCAAATTTCTTTTACATTAGAATATTTTTTTACATAAGTATAAGGTTCAATTTCAATTGGGGAAATTTGACAGATTGGAGTAGTTTGATGTGCTGGCGTCTGTACATCGGCTTAGCAGTGCGAGACACGTTTTGTTAATGTATCCAACCTATTTGTGATCTGAAAATAAATACTTTTATTACATTATTATTGTAAAGTAAGGTTGCCAGCGCTCAACAGCAGAAGGAATGATGCTGCAACGCGTGAGTCTTGTAGACACTCATAGAAAGCGAGAAGCGGTAACCATAGGGAGCAATGTAAGATTGTTTGCTGACTTACTTGTAAAGAAAAGGTAAACACATAAATTTTATTGGGCATCTGTTATTTCTCTTCTGTGTGGTTTGGAATAAATTGTTGGTGAATTATGAACTGCTTCGTATTGCTTAAGTTTTTACGCAAGCAATTATGACTGTCTACTGTAAAGTGTAAAGTGATATTACTACTGTAAAGTTTGTGTGTTTTCTAAAGATACATTGGTCAATAAAATGTTCTTCATATATTATCCCTAGCAGCTGTTCGTACATAACGTTCAAGGCAAGCACTTAGTTCGTTAATCTTTCAATAGTAAAATCGCAGAGCACTTAAGAGTATGAATCACAATAACAGCGGCTGTAAACACATTGGGAGATAAAGTTATATTACCCTCAGGGACTCGGTACAATACTAACAACATACAGGAACAATATTGGTCCAATTATAATGTACAGACGCCAGCACATCAACCTTCCCCAATCCGTCAAATTTCCCCAATTGAAAGTGAACCTTATACTTATGTGATAAAGTTGAAAATCTATAAAAGCAATTTGACAGATTGGGGTAGCTGGATGTGCTGGCATCTGTACTTAAAATTATGAATTTCCGGTAAGTTCTTCACCGATTAATACATGTAGGTACATAATATTATCTTATAAGGTAGGTAAGGCCGGAAACCAGGGTCCAATTATAAATCTAAATCATCAAGGGAGCCTATTAAACGCAAAATTACAAAAATACAGTATTAAAAAAAAAAAAATTGGTATTAAAAATATGGGTTGGTAGTAGAAGAGTGAAAATTTAGGATTGTATGTATTTGTTTGTGTTCTTCTATGCCAAATTATATTTACAAATTTACAAATTACAAATTTACAAATAGTAACTAAAAATATATAGGGTTGGGTCACCCGAATCGATGTTGGTCGATTCACAGACTTATCCGATATGCACACAACATTTTATGCGAATCGGTTCAGCCGTTTCGGAGTAGTTTGATAACAAACACCGCGAAACGAGAATTTTATATATAAGATAAACCTGTTCTGTTATATCAACCTCTGAATGGTATTAGAACAGAATACTAACCTCGCTGCGGTCGAAAGTGTAGTGCCTGTGGTCCGGCACGGGTTCTGCTCTGGCGAGCTCCTCTGCTTTCCTCATCACTTCCTCTGCAGCCCGCGCTCTTCGCAGCAGCAGTGCCTCCAGGTCCCGTGCCATCTTGTTGACAATGGCAGTCCCATTCCGTACTTCAAGCTTTATGTCAGTAAAGTTGCGGCTCAGCACATCCCTCCGCACCACCATCGCCTCGTTCGTTGACAAACTTTCGTTTATTTTTTCCGCCCATTCTTGTATTCTGTTATGAGAAAATGAGAACTTTTTGAACAAAAACTTTTTTAAATATAAAAAAAATGAAATAATAAATGGTATTTACTGACGTAGACTTTCAATAAAAAACCGGCGAAGTGCGAGTCGGACTCGCGCACGAAGGGCCGTTTACTACGTAACATTATCTATAAAAACGAGCAAAAGATTCACGTTTGTTGTATGGGACCCCCCTTAAAAATTAATTTTATTTTGGTTTTTAGTATTTATTATAGCGGCAACAGAAATACATCATCCGTGAAAATTTCAACTGTCTAACTATCACGGTTCATGAGATACAGCCTGGTGACAGACGGACAGACAGACAGACAGCGAAGACTTAGTAATATGGTCCCGTTTTACCATTTGGTTACGGAACCCTAAAAAGCGCTTGTAAATAGACTGACCATGTTTATCTATATATATAAAAATCAATGCCACTTTTCGTTGTAATGTTATAACTCAATAACGCCATTACCGATTTGGCTAATTTTGGTCTTGAATTATTTGTGGAAGTCCAGGGAAGGTTTGTAAGTAGAGAAAATTTTAAAAAATGTCTTGAAATACTGTAAAATTATTACTATGCCTTATACGTAGCGAAGCACGTACCGGGCCGCTAGTAGTAATATAGAAGTAATATAATTATTTCTAGTTACATAGCTATTTATGAAAAAAAAAATGAAATGAAAAAAGATTTATTCCATAAACACATCGATTTACAATTAATCTGCATAGCAGTTTGTTGGCAGATGTAGCTCCCTTTTTTAACGTATTGTGTATTTAACATTATTTACTTACTATTCATAATTTATACATTGCTTAAATTATCGTAAAGGTTTTTGTGAACAATACCTAGTAAGTGAAATATAAGGAAACTGAGATATCTTTATGAATGATTTTTTTGTAACACGGATTGCGTGAAAACATTTATAAAATTTATGTTATACTACATATTTATCATATTTAGCTAGCTTGTGTTAAGTTATTATCAAAGAAATTATGTATAGGTTTAATTATCCAAATTTATAGTTTTAGCTATGTTTTACTTCATATTGTCTGAATGGTTCTGTCTATATTTAGTTACGAATTCAATATTATTATCATGGCGGCCTTTGTTTTTATAACGACGGTCGCGCTTTAATGCTACCACCGGATCCAATGCGCCAACTGAGAAGACCGCTTTACACACGCTTGACTTGGGGACTAAACTGGTGAATGCATCACCAGAGCCTTATGTTGTTAAGTTGAGGGGGAAATATAGGTTAATGAATTGAAAGCAGGAATCGGACTCAGTATATAATGGTATACCGAGTTCGATTTCTGGGTCTGTCCATTATTTTTTTTTTTTTTTTTATTTTATTGGGACATTAAACAGTTACACATTACAGTATAATATAATAAGTGTAAACAAGTAACGTAGTAAACGTGTAACCCACACCAATGTCCGCAAAATAATAGGTAAAAGAAAGTTAATCTTAATCTAAACTCGCGCGAGTTTACTAAAGCGTTAAAAGGAAATCTCAATTGTTATTTTAGATGATCAATGGCAAGTTTTTTGAATTTTGAAGTAGAAAGTGCAAAAATGTCTAAATGTACAAGGTGTGTGTTATATGTATTACCATATCAGTATTTGCGGTTGAGCACGATACTGCTAGACCAACGATTCAAATTTATAAGCGGGTCGCTCACATAGTAATTTAAAGGACTCTTCTTTACTAGGGAAACTCACAAAGATAATATGGGTGCGAAAAGTTTACGATCTCAAAGTGACACACAAATAATTAAACAGTTTATTTTAAAATAAAGTACACAACTACAAATGGGTAAAAAATGTTAAACTCGCATCAAGACATGTGGCCTGATCGAATATTCGTAAGACGGAGGGTCTTTTTTTTTAATATACACTGGCCGTTAATACACTCGCATGCATGACCACAGCATTTTTTAAGTGGAAAGTTCTTTAGTTGCGTTGTCCACTTAATTTTTAAATTATTTTAGATATTTAAAGCCGACTGCCTAACCAAAATTAGTTCTATTTTTTAAATTTATCTTCCCCATAGGGAGGGGAGCAAATGAGTCTTTAGCGCCCGAAGGTGGGAAGTGGTGGCACCATCCAGTCGCTGCTCGGATCAAATAAACACTACTTTCAGAGTATGAGAAATAAGAAAATACTTTTCACTTCTATCGGCAATCCCAAAGACTACCCCGCATGTGTTTTTTAATAAGTTACTTGTTCTATTGTGATTATTTGGTTAACTAGTGGTTTTGGCAAACTATTTAGTACAAGGTACAAGGTGCACATCGTGACCCTTCGTCCGTAAACACAGGAAATAGATCTACATAGTTCTGGTACTTAATATTTTGACTTACTGTGATAACTGGATCATTTTCGGTGGAGATTCAACCTTCTTAGGAGGCACTGGCACTACCTTACGGTCGATTACATCAGTGATTTTAACTGGGGTCACTACACTTTTATTCTTTGTTTTTTCAGCAAGAACTTCTTCATGTTTTTCTAATTGTATTTTTTTTATCGCATCATCTGATGGTTTAAGCGTTGCATTTTTAGGCTTTGTTTTCACGGCACTAGAGTAATGGAGTATTGTAAGGAACAAGAGTGGTGTTATGTTCATTTGGATTTAGTTTAATTTATAGTTGAAGCGTTGTAAAGTATTATACAGTGATATGTGCGGTAATGAAAAGTTATAAGAGTAGAGATTTGCGCGGTGTTGGTCGGGCGGGCGGGCGGGCGCCGTTTGGATTGTGCACTGAGCAAGCTCCGAAGCGGCGACATCGCGGCGCCAACTCCCGACATCCTGGCGCCATGCGTCCTATTTGGCTTACTCCCTTATACAAACGCGTTATCATCTCGTCTTGTCCATTAACATACAAGGTGCAAACTTATAAAATAACTGGGGATATCTGGGGACAATATCTGGGGACAATGTCACACAGATCATCGTAGCCCCAAACTAAGCAAAGCTTGTACTATGGGTACCAGGCGACGATATACATACTTATATAGATAGATAAATACATATATACATAGAAAACATCCATGACTCAGAAACAAATATTCGTGCTCATCACACAAATATTTGCACTTACCGGGATTCGAACCCAGGACCACCAGCTTCGTAGGCAGGAGCACTACTAACTAGGCTATGGTGACCATCAAATATAAATAAGTAAAAAAAAAAGGTTTTTATTCACGTACACTTTAAAAAAGCGATTGTAAATAGTCAGAACATATTCGTAGTAATATATAATTAATTTAGAATTATTTCTAGGTACATATAGATATTTAGGTACACGGATTGTAGGAAATAATTTACAATAAGATTTATTTTATAACAGTAACGATATTTAACTAACTTAAATTAAGTTAATGTCAAGGATCATGTGTAGGTTTAATTATCAAAATTTTAAATTTTAGCTATATTTTTACAACATATTGTCGAATGGTTCTGTCTATATTAAGGTACGAATTAAATGTTATTATTATGGCGGACCTTGTGTTTATAACGACGGTCGCGCTTTAATGCTACCACCGGATCCAGATTTGTCGTGAAAACGGATTAGGTTATTTACTATACTAGTCCACTTAACGTTATAAACTCCTTGAGCGTGAAAACATCAATCACAAATCGTGTAAACATTTCGACGGGCCTGTTGGCGTGGTTGGTAAATGCTTGCTTTTCACGCCGGACGCCGTGGGTTCAATTCCCACCCAGGACAGATATTAATGTGCATGAACATGTCTATTTGTCCTGAGTCTGGGTGTAATCTACTATATAAAAATAAGTCGGGTTTTCCTTCCTGACGCTATAACTCCAGAACGCACGAACCGATTTCCACGGTTTTGCATTCGTTGGAAAGGTCTCGGGCTCCGTGAGGTTTATATCAAAGAAAATTTATAAAATTTAACGCGGGTAACACCGCGGGGCACAGCTAGTCTACTATATAAAAATAAGTCGGGTTTTCCTTCCTGACGCTATAACTCCAGAACGCACGAACCGATTTCCACGGTTTTGCATTCGTTGGAAAGGTCTCGGGCTCCGTGAGGTTTATAACAAAGAAAATTTATAAAATTTAACGCGGGTAACACCGCGGGGCACAGCTAGTCTACTATATAAAAATAAGTCGGGTTTTCCTTCCTGACGCTATAACTCCAGAACGCACGAACCGATTTCCACGGTTTTGCATTCGTTGGAAAGGTTTTGGGCTCCGTGAGGTTAATAGCAAAGAAAATTTATAAAACTTAACGCGGGTAACACCGCGGGGCACAGCTAGTCTTCTTTTTTACTATATAAAAATAAGTCGGGTTTTCCTTCCTGACGCTATAACTCCAGAACGCACGAACTGATTTCCACGGTTTTGCATTCGTTGGAAAGGTCTCGGGCTCCGTGAGGTTTATAGCAAAGAAAATTTATAAAATTTAACGCGGGTAACACCGCGGGGCCCAGCTAGTCTTCTTTTTTACTATATAAAAATAAGTCGGGTTTTCCTTCCTGACGCTATAACTCCAGAACGCACGAACCGATTTCCACGGTTTTGCATTCGTTGGAAAGGTTTTGGGCTCCGTGAGGTTTATAGCAAAGAAAATTTATAAAACTTAACGCGGGTAACACCGCGGGGCCCAGCTAGTCTTCTTTTTTACTATATAAAAATAAGTCGGGTTTTCCTTCCTGACGCTATAACTCCAGAACGCACGAACTGATTTCCACGGTTTTGCATTCGTTGGAAAGGTCTCGGGCTCCGTGAGGTTTATAGCAAAGAAAATTTATAAAATTTAACGCGGGTAACACCGCGGGGCACAGCTAGTTATCTTTATAAAAGAAATTTAGTGGAAGTAGTATATCAGTTTTCTGGTTGACATAGCTCTGCTTAGTTTGGGGTAGATGGCCGTGTGTAAATAATGTCCCAGGATATTATTATTATTATATTATTGACTTATATTTTTCTCCTTAAATGATTTCAATAATGATTTTTTTTTTGTATATGTACGTCGGTTACTCTCACGATCCTGATTTAGAGATTATAGTAATAAAATCTTGGGACATTATTCACACACGGCAATCTGACCCCAAACTAAGCAGAGCTTGTACTATGCCAACCAGAAAACTGATATACTACTTCTACTAATTTTCTTTTATATAGATAATTACACACAGACTCAGGACAAACAGACATGTTCATGCACACAAATATCTGTCCTGAGTGGGACCGAACCCACGACCTGCGGCGTGAACGGCAAGCCGTCAACAATTATCTACGCGAACTCACGAAGAAAGCCTGTATGCACTCAGTTACGAAAATTGGGGTATTAAATGGCCTGTGACAACGTGAATATAAATAGTTACCTACCCTATCACAATGGGCAATAAAAATATAACCAGTAATAATCAATTTAATATGGAAATAAATATAGTTGTAATTATCCTAAGAAAATTATATTTCTGTACGGGTGATAAGTGTAATTTAATGGTAACTTTATCGGTATAATTGCTTTCTGTATTCTTTTCTAGCTGTACGCGTTGCTTATATGAAATTCATTGGAATGATAGTGTCGCCATCTGTCGAAGATTGGTCGTACCAACTCAGAAACCTTCGTGGGCTTCGTTAGCTGAACATCATCACATGATCAAATGCATTTACGATTCTATAAAAGACATACAGACAAACATTATCACACTAATATTATGGCGAAAGTTTATGAGTTGACCAGGACAGATATTTGTGTGCATGAACATGTCTGTTTGTCCTGAGTCTGGGTGTAATTTATCTATATATGTATGTATTTACAAAAAAAGTAGTATAATATGTAGTATATCAGTTATCTGGTGTCCATAGTACAAGCTCTGTTTAGTTTGGGATCAGATGGCCGTGTGTAAATAATGTCCCCGGATATTATTATTATGTTGATGCGTATGACACTTCGATACTAGCCTGATGCAGACACTTGTATGCAATCCCTCTCAGTGTCGCCTGGATTGTTGCCTCTCAGTGGTTAATTATTTCTAAGTGTTTGCCCGAAGTCGTTGAGCACGTAAACCGTCGCTTCTATACCTGAACTCATTCCGGCCGAGTCGCTAATCATCCCACCGGATCATAAGAGTGATGGATTAGAAAGTGCTCCTGTCTTTACACACACACGTGTGTACTATAATATGCCAAAATAAATGTTGTGTCTAACACAACGATAAACGTTATTTAATAAAATATGGTAAAGACATATAAAAAAACATGTCTGTTTCTATGAATATACGCATCATTTTAGACAGGTTCGAACAGTTTGTATGGAAATATAATAGTTAATTAATAAAATAGTTATTTTTAATACTTTCCTTGCAATGTCTTTATATTTATCACCTATTAAACCTCCCTTGGACCTCTACAAATATTTCAACACCAAAATTAGGCAAATCAGTTCAGCCGTTCTCGTGTTTTTGTAAGAATAACAAACTTCAATTATTTTTATATATATATAGAAATGACTTCACCTAATATTGTACTTTACCTACAATACTAATCAATTCATTATGGATTTCACTTGTAATTATAATATACGTAACGAGACTATAATACTTGTAAGAATTTCACTGGTAAGTTATTATTGACTTGATTCTGTTGTGGAGATGGTGTAATAAGCCGAAAAATACTTATCAAACAATATATTTTTGAATGGGAAAATAAATCATGGGAACCATGGCTTGATTACATATGTCAGGTTTCGGACAACGGGGACGAAAATAATACTATTTGTATGTATAAGTGGAGGTCTTGTAATCGTCTTTGATTGTTTTATACACAGAAGTGGCTGATTGGAATACGTGGCACAACAACAAAAAGTTATATGGAACATGCTGGTGGCAGTGTTTTTGTATTATTTTCTGGTAAGTTCTAATCTATATGTAAGTAAAGGAAAAATAAAGTTTTTTTTTCTTTTAAATTACCGATATTTTAGGATTCATCAACTACAATTCGACAAATTGTGATTCGATGAATTAGTTATCCACGTTAAGTAAATACAGAATGGTGGTAGCAGGATAATATAGCGTAGGTAGAGTAGCGAGCTTTATGACTTGCGAAAAAAAGCCAAGTAGGTGGTTGAGAGTAGGTCCCTAGTTTTATTATGTAATATTTTGTAAATTAAATGCATATTATTTTATTTTCTTTATTTATCTATTTTATTTAAAGAGGCTTTGTACATTAAATAACGATGACACCTCAATAAGACAACGTATAAATCTTATTGTCTGGAACCCGGTGAAAGTATTACAAGAAACAATATCATTATCTTGCAACTGTAACGGTTGCCTTAAAACTTCGCCTCACACACACTCCATCAACAATATTTTGTTTACATAATAAATACTAAATATTACCCTTTGTGTATCACATAAATCGTTATCCTTGTTCTTTAAATCTCGAGTCTGGCTAAGGGACTAGAAACCTAAAAACAAGACTTACAACAATTTCCTGGGAATATTGTCTGTCCTTATTTACTATTTCAGTCAGTTCCAGTAGTAAAACATCGAAAGTACTTGTGTGTGTTGTAGTGCTATTTGCAGCTACTTTGTATCTTCAGGAATTTGTCAGTTCGTGTGTTAGCGTTTTCTTGACTTTCATTCAACGTCTAAATAGTACAGTACTGGGGTTATATTAAATACATACACTACTGTATAAGTTATTTGTTCTTAAATTTATAAAATAACCAGCTTGCTACATATAATAATATTATAATAAATTGTCAAAAGGCTAAATCTATACCTACATATAATAAAATCATAGGAAAGTGAAAACTGAACGTTTAGTATTTTTAAAAAAGGATACTTGGGGCGTGATCTTCAATCGATATCGAAGCAAAAAATATAGTTTTTAGAATTTTTGTCTGTGTGTCTGGGCTAAAGTCAAAAAGTACTGCATGGATTTACTTCACATTTTGCATGAATATTACTAAGAGGTCGGGTCAATATATAGGCTACATATTATCACCTACGGGGGAGGAGCTATGATAATTTATAAAATTTAACGCGGGTGTAACCACGGGGCACTGCTAGTTGCCAATAAAACACCATATTTCAGTGGGTCATTCCGGAACCCTAATTACGTATGCATTACACCAGATAATATGTATATGTAGGTAATACTTGACTCATACGCTAAAATCATGTAGATATCTATGATTTTGATTACGGTTAAAGATTTTCTCTTAAGTATAATAATATATAATCACTTACAGAGAAATATTATTACATACTTAATATAAGATGCCAAGCGTGGCTACTTACCAATCCACTATAATATACAAGACAAATTAACACCTAAACAATTTTACAAATAACAAATACACAAATTCCATCCATTCTTGCCGACTAGATTATAATTTTTTTGTTTTGGGTAGATATGTACGAAGCGCACACGGCGCTTCGCAGCGTACCTACATATATACATAACTGGCGGCCCGGTACGTGCTTCGCTACGTATAAGGCATATTAATAAAAAAATTGATTATTAAGTTCATTTATTCAAACAAAAAAATATTTTAAATTGCTAAAAGATGTTGATTTTATACTTTTTCAAGGCTTTTTTTTATTTTGAATACGTACAAACCTTCCCTGGACTTCCACGGATAATTCAAGACCAAAATTAGCCCAATAGGTAAAGGCGTTGTTGAGTTATTACAACTAAAAGTGGCATTGATTTTTATATATATAGATTTTCATAAAACAATTATACCTATTTTTAAGGCCAATACCACAGTGTGCGGCAACGTGAACTATTCGCTACAATGCAATGTGGCAATAAACTTTTTAAATATTATTAGTATTAACTTAAATTTTTAATGGATGGATTTATGTAACTTGAGAAAGCGCTAACTGTATTTATTTTAAAAGCAATTTTTCTTGAGGTTTTATTTTTATGTTTTTTGTCTAGTAGATAAGTATTATAGGATTTTAGGTCATTATGCGTGTATGTAAATAGTTAAAATAAATTTTCTTTTAGGTTTTTTTTTGTATTATATTTTTGATTTTTTATTAATCACAGGCTCATCGTCAAGATTAGAAGAAACACGCTTCCCGACGTCAGTCATCAAACTTAGAAGCAGCCTTGCTCACGCGTAACACGGATTCCAAACACTACTATGAAAAGTAAGTCCATAACAACTATTCTCTAAATAAGTCCAAATTTGGATACAGTTTTATGAGTGTTCTAAGAAGCCTAGTCATTTCAGCTATCGAATCTTGCCATAGCTAATATCATAAAAAGCAGAATAGTATTATTTCAAAAGAATATTTTGTGGCATTCGCAAATTATATTAATTACAAAATCAATGGTTGGCGAACACTTTCAATGGGAACCCAGTGTGTTTAGTGAATCTAGTGAAAATACTTTTGTTTTATATAAAGTTCTACCTGCGACATAAAATTTTATAAAATTTGGCTGCAACGGTACAAAAAGTTTTCTAAGTACAAAAAAAATGTGTAAGAGCTATAGCTGGTATACCATGGGTATCGTGCAAACCTTTGTTCAAAAAACTGTGTATTCTTCCCCTGCTCTGTATGTACAGACGCCATCACATCAAGTTACCTCAATCTGTCAAATTTCCCCAATTGAAAGTGAACCTTATGCTGTTGTGATAAAGTTGAAAATCTATAAAAGAAATTTGACAGATTGGGGTAGCCTGATGTGCTGGCGTCTGTACATCCTAAAAGCAGCGAAGATTGTGAAACTAAACCCAAATATATTTAAAGTTGCAAAAGATCAATATCCTCGAAACACTAGAAATCCAGATAGAATTGTTTTATAAAACGGCAGTAAGAACAGCATTGTATAAGAAAAATTCCATCGCCATGTGTGGACGTATTTTTAATAAAATACCCAATGATATAAATTAGGAACAAATAAATTTAATAATAAGTTAAAATTATGGCTATTAGGAAGGACCTTTTATTATCTTTCCGATTACTTTTGTGAAAATGTTAAATAATTTATAAAATTTATCTTATTTTAATATTTATTAATTTATATTGATTTAAAATAATTGTTTTTCCCTAATTTAAAACAGTATGTATAAATTTTAGCTATCCTACCTATTTGCATGTCGCCAAGCGACAAAATGTATTCATTCATTTATTAATTTGTAAACATAGGTGCAGTACATAAATGTGATGATACATAATTAAGCAATTAGTTCGCTATGTTCTACCATTTCGCATGGTGTACAAATATTATATGCTTCTTCTTATCGTGTCGATGGTAAGAATTATATTCTATCTTCCCAAGATTGGGCAACGCTGACCCCTTTGACTTTATATTATATGCTTACAACAGCTTATTGCATAAATTAACATAGAATATTTTCATTAAAATTTTACATTCAAAATGTATAAGGATCTATTTAGTGCACTATTGTACCTATCTGATTTGTACCTACATTTTATGCTAATAGAGAATATTGTTATTATTATAAACAACTATTTAACTGTTAAATCGCCGAACTTCATACTAAAATTATTTAAAAATAACTATGTTACCGTCGAAATTGCAAGATACATGCACAGTGAACGACAGGTTCATAATTACGGTTTTAAAAAACATAGATCTAATTTCAACTTTTCTTTACCACCACAGTAAAAGCGTTTACCATCGAATAACAAAAAATATTTTTCCAGAATACCGATTTTGAAATGGTTACGCGACTTCTCCGAAGCTAATGAATCATCGGAGTCGCACATACATAACCTTTTTCTATTGAAGTGACATAAACAAAATTGTTTTATTGGTTAAAATATCTGAATTCTATTTGCATTTAACCGTCAGTTTTGAATAAAGAATCTGTAGTGTTTTGAAGGTTACCGCGAGCAACTGTTTGTTTTTAAGAACAACTGAGAATATGTCATTTCCAAAAAAAAAATCCCAGATATTTTGACGGCGCTTATGGTAGAACATGTTAGCGGTAGGCTACGGAAGCAGATTTTATAGTAACATTAGGTACTAACAGATATAATCTATCTACTTATGAAACTTTATTTATGATTCCGGGAATGAAATAATATTGATGATTTATTTCAGGTTTTGTAGTAATACTGTTAGCAGCATGCGTTGCATCCAGTCACGCTCAGGTGAACCATTGTCCCACAGAAGAAGAGGAAGACTGGTCTAACGAGAAGCTGCTCAGACACGAGGACTGTAACAAAGTCTACAAGTGCATTTTCGGCGAACCTATTGAATACACTTGTTATGGAAATCTTTACTTCAATCTCGAGATATGGCAGTGTGATTGGGCAGAAAATGTAGATTGTGAGGGCAGAAACATACCTGAAGCAACCACTACAACTATATCCACTGCAGCACCCAACTCAACGGCAGAAGTAACCACTACAACTACCATAACCACTGCTGTGCCTACCTCAACTACTGCGGCACTTAATACATCGACGGAAGTACCTACCACGACTTCCGTAGCAGCAAACACAACCATTGCGGCGCCAAATACAACCAGTGTGGCACCCAACACAACTACCGTGGCACCCGTAAAGACAATTGCGGTACCCAACACATACATTGCGGCACCCGCCACAACCACTGCAGCGCCAAATACAACGACATATACAGAGGCAGCCACGAATACCACAACTCAGGCACGAACAACTACAGTGGAACACAAACAAGAGGAAAAACATTTCTTAGAAAATGGGTGTCCTGTGAATCCACCCCTTCACTGGCTCCTTCCTCACGAGACGGACTGTAATCTTTTCTACTATTGTGTTTGGGGGAAGAAAGTTTTAAGACACTGCTCAGCAACTCTGCATTTTAATCCAGTACTTCAGGTAAGAGATATTTTATGTTATCTAATCGTTAAATATGTCAACTAAATGTAGATGTGCGGGTAGGGTAGCTAGGCGTATCTGAAGAGCTTGGTACCAAGTGTGGTTTAGTTACCTTTTACAACATTCGTTCTTTTTTCAGTTCCTTTTAAACTATCTTATCCAAAACATTTAAGGGATCAAAGCGGGCGAAAATTAATTTTAATTATGTTTTCAGGTGTGTGATTGGCCTTATAATGCAGGGTGCACACCAGGATTGAAGTAAATGTGTAAATGTTCGCGTGGAGACAATTTGCAAACAGAGCCTAATGTTAAGTCTATATAACTTGACTTGGCATTCGACAAGGAAAATATAATTTTGTCAAAAACAACATTGGGACCAAAAATGTTATAAAATTTATTTGTTGTTTTTATTTCCTGTTATTTGCTTGAATAGTTTTCTATTAATTGAAAAATATAGTTTAAGATGGGGATTATTTTCCGCGAATTATCCAAACGCTTGGTGGACGCTACACGCGACCAGAGGGCTGGCCAATATCTTGGACAGCGTTTAAGCATTGCCATCCAGCGTGGCAATGCGGCCAGCATTCTGGGCACGATGCTCAAAGGCAGCGATACTGAAGTTTTTTTCGACGCCCAAAGATGAGACCTGTATATAATAATATGTATATTTTTAATTTTAATTTAAATATAAGTATATATTTTTAGTACTTAGTTTTACGTTTCTTTAGTTGATAATTTAAGTTTATTAGATAATTTAAATCCCTTGTTATAACATGAAAGAAACAATATTTACATGTTATGTTTAAGAATTAATTGAAAAATATAGTTTAAGAATTTATAGAAAAATATAGTTTAAGAAGATTATAATTTATATTATTTGTACACTCGGCTACATATCAAGCTATACATTTCCAGTATAAGCTGATATCGCGTTGTATATGACTTCCATACAATGAGCGGTCAGCATATATGGGAAATGTATAGCCTGATATAATGTAGCCGTGTGTACTTGTACATATATTTCAATTAATTCATCATCATCATCATATCAGCCGAAAGACGTCCGACTGCTGGACAAAGGCCTCCCCCAAAGATCTCCACAATTGCCGGTCTTGCGCTATTCGCATCCAGCAGTTTCCAGCGACCCGCACAAGATCATCGGTCCATCTTGTAGGGGGCCTGCCTACGCTGCGTCTTCCGGTTCGTGGTCGCTTTTCAATTGATTACGTTCTTATAATTATCATATACATAAGTGTTTTAATCATATTTGCATTTAGTTAAAGTAATTGATGAACAACCTCCGCAGATTTCAATACATTTATTAAAATTATGTATAATTACTAAATAAACTCAAATAATAATGACTACGTACGCAAATAGAACCATATAGTCACACAAGTAATAAATAGTGTGGAGTATTTAAAGATTTCAATCTAAGCCAACAAGATGGATCGTGTTCCATGATCCATATATTAAAACAAGTAGATGTAGAATTAAATAAAATATCGTCGATTGTAATGGCGTTAGTCAGTGAGTTTATTTCAGAGATATTTTTGTAATCAATCACTTACAATATTATATCATTGCTTATCAGAAGCATGAGAGACATGAGTCTGAGGTGTTGCATCTTGAGTATGTAAGTCAAATTCATCAGTCCTAAATCTATGACTTAGGATTGATTGCAGATTGTGAGTTAACTTCAATGAAAACTTATTAACTTTATCATGAGTAAATCTGTCCAATTTCGAAGCAAGAGCGCTATTATAATGTTTTACCACTCCTTCACGTGTAGTACCGAGTTTAAGTCTATAGTATGGGATCGACAAGGGAATGAATGCTGTTTATAAAATGACACAGAGCACACGTGTTTTCTAAAGCATGGAGCCGCTCAACAATTAAACCACTTTAACGGTCACCCACCAACGGATTGACTGCGATTCCAGTTGCTTAACCTCACCGATAACCTACGAATCAGTGAGAGCATCTGCCTATGAGCGACTGACATTTAATATATTTTATGGGTCCATATTGGCTCTTTACCCGAAATAAAGTAAAGTTAGTTCTTTACCCAAAATTGTTCTTCCTAACGATTAGTAATCCGAATGATCACTCTTCCTAAAATTTTTAATCCTATAGTTTTCATTCATACCATTTGTAGTGCTACCGGCGATGTTCATAACACTTATGTTTCCGAAAATTGTTATTAATAATATCATTAATGTAAATATATTGAAACTCCTACTGCTTTTTATCATAACGCTATTATCCCTAAACATAATTACCATAATATTTTCACTCATACCTACTTAGAAAGAAACATTTACCAAATGTAATATAAGAAAGATTCGGTTCTGGCACTTCGCTGGCCGCTGCGCTGCCGCGGCAAGTTCGCTTCGCTCGCTCCGCTGCGCGCTCGTGCGTTGTGGTCACAGTTCTAAACTAACCTAAACCAATAATTATGAAATAGGACCGATTCGTTTCTGGAACTTGATTGATTGACTAGAGCGGGACTCTGGCTTCGCTCGCTCGGCTCGTGCGTTGTGGTTGCAGTTCTAACAAAGAAATCTAAACAAAAAGATATGACTGAATAATAGTGTAAAAGATGGTTATGTTGAGAAAATATAGGAAAACAAATAAAAGTATAATAGTGTTTATTGCTACTGACGTTATGAAGTTGAATGATTCGGAATTATGAACATTAGAGACAGAGTAGTTAGGAATTGTGATTGTTAGGATAAAAAATTTAGGATGAAAATTTTCGGATTTCCAATTATCGGAGTTGAAAATGTAGGTGAACTTGAGCGCACCAGTATTTTATTACGATTTAAGTTTTATTTTAAGTATGGGATTATCTAATACGCGGAAACAATCTAGGCGATATCTATACTAATATTATAAAGAGGTAACGTTTGTGAGTTTGTGAAGTTGTACACCGATTTTCAAAATTATTTCACCAATAGAAAGCTACGTTATTGTGGAGTGTCATATGCTATGATTTATCATCATCATTTTTATTTATCCCGAACTTTTACCCGAAGTATTACGCGGGACAAACGGACAGGGACAAAAATATTTATAACGAGGAACGAAGTCCGCGGGCACTGCTAGTCGGTAATACGATTGAATAATTACAAGTATAAAGCTATAGAAAAAATGGAAACTAGTTAAATCTCAAGATAAGAAAGGAAAGTTGTGATTGGTAGTTTTTCTGATACCCTCACACATTTCGCTAACCAAAACGTTTCGCTCCCATCTTAAGTTCAAATTCTTTCATACGTTTATTTTTTTAAATTCATATACTATATATAGGTACTCTAACGAGGACAGTTTAGATTAGCAGGATATACTGGAAGCAAGTGAAGCGAGCTTTATGACTTGCGAGAAAAGCCAAGTAAGCTTACTTAGTTTTAATACTTACTAGCTGTGCCCTGCGGTTTTACCCGCCTTAAAGTTTACAATTTATAGCTTATGTGTTAATCCAGGGTGTCAGCTAACTCCATACTAAATTTTATTGAAATCCCTTCAGCCGTTTAGACGTGAAGAAGTAACAAACATACACACTCACACAGTCACACACTCACAAACTTTCGCATTTACAATATTAGGTAAAGGATAATTTGTTTTATATATTTACTCACCTCCGTAAGAAAAAGTAGTATATATCTAACTTAAGCTAGGAGCGTAAGTTAGACAGAGAACTGATGCTCATTGGGAGTACATAAATCTTTTACAACAAATATTATCGTCTGGATCCCGATTTAGCCAACAAAGTATTACATGCACCAACACCATTCTCTTGCAACTGTAACACTTGCCTTAAAAAATCGCCTCGCACACACTCCATCAACAAATACGTTTTAAAATAATATACTAAATAATACCCATTTTTTTTAAAGACAACGCCCGCACTGGGGATTTCAGTCCCTGTGTCGCGGGGTACTTTACAAACATATAATAGACTGACACAAATTACATCCAGACTCAGAACAACTATTTATGGGTCACACAAAAAATTGTCCGGCGCGGGACTTGAACCCGCGACACGAATCGGCGAGGCGACTGTCTTAGCCGCTACGCCACACCTGCAGTCACTTCTATAAATGGTTCGTCTTACGGTTTTGTGTGCAACCAGAAAATTCGAACGAGAGGCTAAGGCTCGTTATTTAAAGGGAATTTTATGGTTGCACACACTACCGCAAGACTAACGATCTTATTAAGATGATGCTATTGCCAATTTTCTGGCAAGAAAAACTTAGCAACAATCTGAAGCGGCGGCGGTGAAGCTGAACGCTGAGCTTCGGCCATATATTAGCAATAAAAAAACATTTTTCAGTGGGTCATTCCGGGACCCTGATTACGTATGATTTACAATAGTCAATAGTAATTTATTGGTAATGTTAATCACATGTCAAAAATTTTCACATTGATTATTTATAATATCACAAACAATGTCAATAATAGGTAGTCACGTCAAACGTTAATATAATTAATAAATTGTCAAATTGTCCTAATATAGAAATAAAATTAAAATACAAATAAATAAGTCAACATATTGTCAATATTATTTAAATTAAAAAAAATCGTCGTTAGTGTAGAACGCCCGCGCGACTAACCAGCGTCTTAACGACCCTTGAAACCTGCGAGAGTTAAGGCGGTTACTATGCTCTCTGGGAGCTGATTATAAACTGCCGGGCCCATAACATGAGTCGACTTTGCTGACTTTGTTAGTGTTCTATTCACTAGTGACAATTTATCCTTAAGTATAGTACGAGTGAACATCGCTTTGCTTCGTGTATAGGTCCAGGTTTACCCTTACATACACCGCTACCTGATATATCACTATTGCTGGTAAGGTAAGAATCCCAAACTTTGTAAAGACCGTACGTCTAGCAGATTCATCATGCGGTATTCGCGCCATAGCCCCTACGGCACGTTTTTGCATGCGAAATGCGTGCTCCCAATCGGCAGAGCGACCCCATAACTCAGCGCCATAGGTACTGGAGCTGCGAATGCACAGTCGCAAAATAGCGCCGGCGAGTATAGTACGAGTGAACATCGCTTTGCTTCGTGTATAGGTCCAGGTTTACCCTTACATACACCGCTACCTGATATATCACTATTGCTGGTAAGGTAAGAATCCCAAACTTTGCAAAGACCGTACGTCTAGCAGATTCATCATGCGGTATTCGCGCCATAGCCCCTACGGCACGTTTTTGCATGCGAAATGCGTGCTCCCAATCGGCAGAGCGACCCCATAACTCAGCGCCATAGGTACTGGAGCTGCGAATGCACAGTCGCAAAATAGCATTCTCGCACCTCCCTCTCCTGCACGACTCGAGCAATTCGACGAATGGCAAAACATGCGCTACCCAGCCTGGCGCATATTTTAGCTATGTGGCTCTCCCACTTTAGGCACCTGTCGACTTCAAAACCTAGAAAGGTGGTTGTATCAACCTGTTCAATGCTTACACTATTCGCAAACACTAACAAAGATCGTTGTGTTCGTCCAGATAGTGAAAAATGAACAAACTTTGTTTTTTTACATTAAGAACAAGTCCTTTTTTCTGAAACTAATCAGATAACTGGTACACAACTGTATTCAGTCGCCTCTCCAGCAGATCCACAGAAGTTACGGTAACCACCGCTGCTACGTCATCGGCGTACATATAATATATATTTCACCATCGGTAACAGCACTCGGGAGATCATTCAGTAGCAAGGAAAACAGAATATTGGACACTGACGATCCTTGTGCTACTCCCATCTCCGACTCCAGAGACGAGAGACTTCTCTGCGCCGCCGCAACCCACAACAGTTTGAGACCTACCCCGCATAAGATCGATGAACAAATCATATGGTTTGCCATCGACACCGTAGTGTTGTAATTTTACGGCAAGTACGGCTCTATCGGCGACATTAAACGCCTTCGACAGATCACAACATATTAGTGCCACTTGCTTTTTGCTCTCTCGAGCAATAAGCACTTTACGTTACGTTCCCGAGTTAAAGATATCGTCGACCTACCCTCGCGATATGCATATTGTCGATCGGAAAGTGCTCCGGTTTCCGATAGAAATTTTAATAATCGGTAACTAAGGCCATTCTTGAATATTTTCGCTATTGCTGGAATAATCGAGACTGGCCTATAGTTGTCGATGCAATCCCTTCTACCTTTACCTTTGAACAAAGGAGAAATCTTGCTACATTTCATTGGTGACGGAAAGCAGCATTCTGTTATGCAGTCGTTAAAGAGATCCCTAAGTACAGGGGCAAGAGGTACGGCTATCAATCTAATTGATTTCATCGAGATGCCATAGGTGTCCTTCGAAGATTTTGCTGAAATTCGCGACGTGATTATTTTGTACACCTCATGTGCGCTGAACCTAAGCAACCTCAGCGAGCGGTCAGCATGGGGAAGCACAGCATTCAGCTGGGCTCGTACCCAATGCGCGTCGGCGCGGGGTGCGCCACAAGTAGCCGCCGCACTTAAGAAACGTACGTTGATTGCATCTATTGCACACTTCTTAGTTGCAAATTTTGTGCCATTAGTGTCCTTAACTATGTCCGTAAAGTCAAGTTGAGGAGTGTTGTTCTTTCCTCTTTCTTTATTCACGACGACCCACATTGCTTTTGACGCGTTATTAGCTGAACTTATAATATGAGAGTAGTGGCTAGATTTCTCTGCTTTTATTATATTTTCATAATGTAATTTCATGTCAGCGATAATATTATTCAGTATCATATTATTAGAATTCCGCATGCTTATGTCAATAAAAATAAATAATAATGATTTCAAGTCCTTAACATCTTGTGTTATCCAAGATGAGTCAATTTTATATGTATTGCTTGTTTTCCTCATGGGAAAACAACTTATTAATATTTATATTTATGATCGCATTTGCCATCTCCTGCGGATGTTTATAGCGGTCCTTTATTCCATTCCAATCTATACAATCTATAGAAGCGGTAAAATTAGCTTTATTTAACTGCGAACGTATCGTGACTTTTGTTGCAGTATACATCTGACTATCACTTCACACCTGACAGCGAGATGGTCACTGAGATGAGTGATCACAGGTTCGGTGTTCACTAAGCCCGTTCGCAAGTTTGTATAAACATGGTCTTAGCACGTGGATGTGGATGGACACACTCGAGTAGGGAAATCAACCTGGTTTGTCATGTTATGAGCCGACAGAATATCAAAAAGCCTTTTAATTCATTGGATAAACCAACCAAAACTATCCAAAAAATCATTAACATTAATTAAATTAGTCCTATATACATTCAGTCAAAAAAGTATCGGGAATGGATGATTTGTTTATGGTTCCAAATTCAAATTTTTGTTTTTTTTTTGTTGTTGTTAGATTGGCACAACTGTTTTCCATTTTGGCGCGGAGTTTGAGTTGCATCTGTTATTTATATTAAATACAGTGCTGGTTTTAGTAAAATCACATATAGTGTATATTGCGAATTTCATAATGGACAAAAATATCGAACAAAGAGTTTGTCTTAAATTTTGCATCGCTAATCGAATTTCGTGTTCGGAGTCACTGAAAATGTTACAGAAGGCTTACGGTGAATCGACTTTATTAAAAACTCGTGCTTATGAGTGGTTCAAAGCGTTAAAAAGCGGTCGAGGTGTGGCCATCAACGTCTGCAACTGAAGTTAACATCACAAAAGTGAAGGAAATAGTGACTGAAAATCCTCATTCAACTCTGAGAGAGATAGCCGCCGAACTTTCTGTGTCTCACGAGTAGATTCGTACCATTTTAACTAATCATTTGGTTATGAAACAGTTGCCGCCCGGCTAGTCCCAAAAGATCTGAATTTTCTCCAAAAACTCAATCGCATGAAAGTCGCTGAGGACATGGTAGAACGAGTCAATTCCGACCCAACATTCATGAAATGCATTGTTACTGGTGACGAGACGTGGGTTTACGAGTTTGACATGCAAACTAGTCAACAAGCTTCGGAGTGGCGCCTTCCAACTGAACCGAAACCGAAAAACCACGCCAAAGTCGATCAAAAGTCAAAGTCATGTTGACTGTTTTCTTTGACTATCGCGGCGTTGTGCACTCTGAATTATTACCGGAAGGTTAAACGGTAAATAAATAATATTATTTGAGCGTTATGCGGCCTTAAAGTGAGCAAATTCGACGAAAAAGGCCAGATTTGTGGAAAGAAAATTCTTGGATTGTGCACCACGATAATGCGCCTTCGCGCAAGGCCATCATTGTGAACGAATTTTTGACCAAACACTCAACAAATACCATCCAGCAACCACCATATTCACCAGATATGGCTCCAGCTGACTTCTTTCTTTTTCCTAAACTCAAATTACCACTTCGTGGTACCCGTTTTCAATCGGTAGAAGACATAAAGGAGAATTCGCGGCGAGAACTGAACTCAATTCCGAAAGCAGCGTTTAAAAAATGTTTTGATGAATGGATTATTCGTTGGCGTAAGTGTAGCGTTTCTGAAGGAGCATACTTTGAAGGTGATAAAATAAATTTGGATGAATAACAAACATTTTGTATATTATTGATCTTTTCCCGGTACTTTCTTGACAGAGTAGTATATAAATAACCGCTACGTCAAATTGAATTAAATTTATTACCGATATTTCACAATATTGTTCAACCGTCATCGATACTAAATCGGTATTCACACCCGATAGTATAAGTAATTAATTGACTCATACGCTGAAATTATATAGATATCTATAATTTTGATTAATCACAGGCTCATCGTATAGATTAGAAGATAGAAACACAAATCCCGACGTCAGTCAGGGTATAAAGTTTAGAAGCGGCCTTGCTCACGCGTAACACGGATTCCAAGCACTACTATGAAAGGTAAGTCCATAACAACTGTTCTCTAAATAAGGCTAAATTTGTATACAGTTTTATAAGTGTTATAAGAAGCAGTCATTTGTGCTACCGAATCTTGTCATAGCTAATATCATAAATAGCAGAATTTACAAAGAATACTTCGTAATGTTCGCAAATACCTATATAAATATTAATTTCAAAATTAATGGTGGTAGAGCACGTTAAATGGGAAGTGTGTTTAGTGGCTCTAGTATTTTTTTTTAATATAACTTAAAAAAGAAAGATTTAAAAATACTAATCGCGAAATTATATAATAACAATATTTAAAAATAACTATATAACAAGATTCGGTAGCACAAATGACTGCTATTTGTGCTACCGAATCTTGTCATAGCTAATATCATAAATAGCAGAATTTACAAAGAATACTTCGTAATGTTCGCAAATACCTATATAAATATTAATTTCAAAATTAATGGTGGTAGAGCACGTTAAATGGGAAGTGTGTTTAGTGGCTCTAGTATTTTTTTTTAATATAACTTAAAAAAGAAAGATTTAAAAATACTAATCGCGAAATTATATAATAACAATATTTAAAAATAACTATATAACAGTTGTAGTTGCAAGATGCATGCATATAAAAGTAAACGCCAGGTTCATAATTAGGGTTTTAAAAAACATAGAACTAATTACTATACTTTAGCACCACAACTTCTCCGAAGCGTGTGAACCATCGAAGTTGGGTAATACAGAACCTCTTTTCTATTGAAGTGAATTAAAACCAAATTGATTTTTGGTTAAAATGTCTACATTCCATTTGCTATTAACCGTCATTTTTGCATAAAGAATCTGTAGTGTTTTGAAGGTTACCGCTAGCATATGCTTATTTCTCAAGAACAACTAAGAATTAGTCATTTCCGAAATAGAAAAACAATATATTTGGGCGGCGTTTATGGTAGAACATGTTAGCGGTAGGCTACGGAAGCAGATTTTGTAGTAACATAAGGTACATACAGATAGAATCTATTTACTTAGGCCATTATGAAACTTTATTTAATATTTCGGGAATTAAATAATATTGATGATTTATTTACAGGTTTTGTAGTAATACTGTTAGCAGCATGCGTTGCATCCAGTTACGCTCAGGTGAACCATTGTCCCGCAGAAAACTGGACTATCGAGAAATTGCTCAGACACGAGAACTGTAACCAATTCTACAAGTGCACTTTCGGCGTACCTATTGAATACTCTTGTAATGGAAATCTCTACTTCAATCTCGAAACATGGCAGTGTGATTGGCCAGAAAATGTAGATTGTGAGGGAAGAAACATACCTGAAGCAACCACTGCAGCACCCAACACAACGGCAGAAGTAACCACTACAACAAACACTACAACTACCATAACCACTGCTGTCCCCACCTCAACTAGTGCGGCACCTAATACATCAACGGAAGTACCTGCCACGACTTCCGTAGCGCCAAACACAACCACTGCGGCGCCAAATACAACCAGTGAGGTGCCCAACACAACCACTGCGGCACCTAACACGACCACTGCGGCGCCCAATACAACGACAGCGGCACCCGCCATAACCACTGCGGCGCCCAATACTACAACTCTGGCACCCAACACTACCACCGTGGCACCCACCACAACCACTGCGGCACCTAATACAACCACTTCGGCACCCAACACAACCACTACGGTACCCAATACAACCACTGCGGCGCCCAACACAACAACTGTGGCACCCAACACAACTACTGAGGCACCTATAACAACAACTTCGGCGCCCAACACAACGACAGATGTGCCAACCTTAACTACTGCGGCACCCAATACAACCACTGCGGCACCCACCACAACCACTACGACACCCAATACAACCACTGCAGCACCCAATACAACCACTTCGGCACCCAACACAACCACTGCAGCACCCAACACAACCACCGTGGCACCCACCACAACCACTGCGGCACCTAATACAACCACTTCGGCACCCAACACAACCACTGCAGCACCGAACACAACCACTGCAGCACCCAACACAACCACCGTGGCACCCACCATAACCACTACGGCACCCAATACAACCACTACGGCACCCAATACAACAACTTCGGCGCCCAACACAACGTCAGATGTGCCAACCTTAACTACTGCAGCACCCAACACAACCACTGCGGCACCCAATACAACCACTTCGGCACCCAACACAACCACTGCAGCACCCAACACATCCACCGTGGGACCCACCACAACCACTACGGCACCTAATACAACCACTGCGGCGCCCAACACAACCACCGTGGCACCCACCATAACCACTGCGGCACCTAATACAACCACTTCGGCACCCAACATAACCACTGCAGCACCCAACACAACCACCGTAGCACCCACCACAACCACTACGGCACCCAATACAACCACTGCGGCGCCCAACGCAACAACTGTGGCACCCAACACAACTACTGAGGCACCCGTAACAACAACTTCGGCGCCCAACACAACAACAGATGTGCCAGCCTTAACTACTGTGGCACCCAATACAACCACTGCGGCACCCACCATAACCACTACGACACCCAATACAACCACTACAGCACCCAACGCAACCACTGCGGCACCTAATACAACCACTTGGGCACCCAATACAACCACTGCAGCGCCCCACACAACCACTGCAGCGCCAAATACAACGACAGAGGCAGCCACGAATACTACAACTCAGGCATCACACTACAGTGGAACTCGAACAAGAGGAAAGAGATATTTTATGTTATCTAATCGTTAAATATGCCAAGAAAATATAGATGTGCGGGTAGGGTAGCTAGGCGTATCTGAAGAGCTTGGGGCCAAGCGTAGTTTTGTTTACTTTTACAACATACGAACTTTTTTCAGCGTGCGGAGGGGAACTATTGTAATCTATACTATAATAATAATAATCATTTATTTATCCTCTCACAAAGATTTACAATAAGAAATGGTACATTTTGTAAATTATCTAGTGACCTACTTTGTGAGTGACTGGTGCCTGTCGTAGATTTAAAAATAAAATCTGAATTACAAGTCACCAGGACCCCTCACTCGGTTGGTTTACTGTAGTATAACAATAGGATACCAATTGAACATACACACAAAAATACAGATACTAAAAATGTTATAAATCATTTTTAGCTTTAAAGCGTGTATATTGTGAACTGTGTGAAGGAGTTGTGAGATGTTGTAAGTGAGTTGGAGTGTGAGTTGAAGTGTGAGTGAAGGAGGAAACAGCACTATGGGAATATAACAATATATGTATACATACTATCCAATATATACTATCCAAAAATATCAAGTAAACACAGCGAGCAATAATTAATTTTAATTATGTTTTCAGGTTTGTAATTGGCCTATGAATGCAGGGTGCACATCAGGCTTGAATAAACACTCGATGTCTGCGTGGAGGCAATTTGCAAACAGAGCTTAATCTCAAGCCTATATAAATTGGCTTAGCATTTGACAAGGAAAATATAATTGTGTCAAAACTAACATTAAGTGTTTTAGTCATATTTGCATTTAGTTAAAGTAATTGATGAACAACCTCCGCAGAATTCAATACATTTATTAAAATATAAACATATATTACTAAATAAACTCAAATAAGAATGACTACGTACTAAGCAAATATAACCATATGGTCACACAAGTATTAAATAGTGTGGAGTATTTAAAGATCTAAGCCAACAAAATGGATCATGATCCATCTATTACAACAAGTAGATTTGGAATTGCATCGAGTACTTCAGTAAATCGATCCTACTAAATAAAATATCATTGATTGTATTGGCGTTAGTCAATGAGTTTATTTCGGAGATATTTTTGTAATCACTTACAATATGTATAATTGCTCATGCACAACATATCAGAAGAATGAGAGACATCAGTCAGAGGAGTATGCATCTTGAGTACGTAACTCAAATTCAGCAATCCTAAGTCATATACTTAGGATAGATAGCAGATTTTGATTTTACCTTCAATGAAGGCTTATAAACTTTATCATGAGTAAATATGTCCAATTTCAAAGCAAAAGCGCTATTATAGTGTTGTACCACTCCTTCAAGTGTAGCACCTTCGTGTGTAAGTCTCTAGTTTGCGATCGACTAGAGAAGAAATTCTGTTTATAATATTATGGATTTTATCGCTTTTTTCCTTTTTTTTCCTACCAAAATCTAAGAAATTAAAGAAAAAGCCACAAAACTTAACAGGGTCACCTGCTAACTGTATAAAGCCCACATCACACATTATTATTATTTTTCTACCCAAATCGCGTAAAATTGACCATCAAAATAATACAGACCCTTCAGTCTCCTAGTCTGTATTTCCTGTTCAAGTATTTAGAGAGACTTACGGACATGTTCCTAAGAGAGCGTTACAACGTACAGTTGGTCACCTTTGAGTTATATATATTTAGATAATATAATGCAACAATGTATATATGCTGTATGCACTGTATCACTGCAGGGAAAGGGCCTGCTCTACCAATCTGAGGGGATAGGATATTGTCCACTAAGCTGTCCTAATGTGGCTTGTCAGACTTCAAATATCATTAAGAACATTTCCGAGAAGTCTCAGTCATGCAAGGTTCCTCACAATGTTTTCCTTCACCGTGTTAAGTAAGAGATAATTAATTATAGTTCTGCTCGTCTTGAGTTTGAAGCCAAGACCACTGACCCCACATTGTTAAGCGTGGTCACCTTAAAAACTTAATAAAATTGCGGTCAATTAGACATCCTTCTCCTTTTCTGGTCGGTTAAAAATAGTTCGTAGTTTACTGGAAATATAAATCAATTGTTTATTGTAAATCTTTCAGAAACATAAGTTTGATAGCCATAGTTCACAGAAAGACGCTGCTGCCCGTTCTCTGGTAGGTATTCCCTCGGTCGATTTCTACGCCCCACGCGGGATGAGATGGGGTGATGATATTATATGCCGTCACCACATAGCAATACACAGCATACCCAGGATATCAGGAGGAAATTGTAGCCCATTATATATGTACATATAATGCGCGGCCTTTTAACTGTACAGTATGTTTTATTGTACAGATCCCTTTGAACCTTCTCTTGTGTACAATACAGATTATTCTTTGCATACTAGGTTTTAATATACAGGACCATAATCGTCTTATATACTTTAATACTTCAAATACCTATAGATTACCATTTTAAGTTATAATTAATTTATTATTGATTAACATTATTTAATTACGTTACTTCAATGTACTTAGAAAGATTATAAAACGGATGTCTTCGAATTTCATTGATTAATCAATGTTACTCATGAGCGTTCTAATAAATTTATTAATGTACTAGCTATGCCCCGCGGTTTCCCCGAGTTAAAGTAGATTTGCCGTAAAAGAATAACAAACATACATCCATACATCTATACTCACAAACTTTCGTATTTATAATATTAGTAGGATGTTTATGTACCTCTAGCGGGTTTGGCAGTGCATGCCGGAATAGCTCGCAGATGGTAGATGTTTTCATACTTACTTGACACTTATCGTCTTATTAGGTTGGGGAAGAAGTCTTTTATGTATGAACTTGTCATAAAATCTCTTGGCCATACTATTTGTATCTGGCTGCTTTTGGTATCATTAAAAGTTTAAATTTTAACGGACATCATTCCAAATTCTAATTAGGAAAATTTGTGTTTTTCATTTGTTTTTCGTACTGTCAAGATGAGTGAATCTAATGAAGAAATTCGATAAATTTTAAAATTCTACAACAAAATGGTAAAAGAGCAACGCAAGCCGTGAAAAAAAATTGCGATGTTTATGGACCTAGTGCAGTATCTGTGAGAGTAGCACAAATTTGCTTTAAGCGTTTTCAATCCGGAAATTTTGATGACAAAGATGCACGTCGCTCTGGTATCGTCCTATTACGGTTAAAATGGATGACATTTTTGCAAAAGTGGAGCATGATCGGCATATCATACAAAACCATAGGGGACTCAGAGAATCTCCTTGGAAAAGCCATTTGATATTGATATCTCGTCAGTTGTTACAGAATTATTACCAATTTTTAAAGAAAGTGTGGTTCTCCAAGTTTTCATGGAATTTTTCAAAAAGGTTATTATATGATTATCAATTTTGTACAACTGCAATACTCGTATGAGCCAAGAATGAGGGACACTGTCGAATGCTTTCTTATAATCTATATATGTGAGGTATAAGTTACGATTATGAGTAGTCGCATGTTTAAGTATAGTAGAATCTATTATCAACTGTTCTTTGCATCCCATATGGTTTTGACGGCAGCCTTTTTACCCGACTGCGGGACGCAAAGGGTAATGTGTTTATCAGGCTATGTATGTATGTATGTTCCTTTGAAGCACTATACAGACCAAACGCCTGGACCGATTTTAATGATTCGCACGTCAATCGATTCCTTTCAGTCCGGAAAGTGTCACTAAAGACATGACGTTAGTGAAAATTCAATATGGCGACTACTGGACGCCATATTGTGAAAATTTAAAAAATTAAATTCAACAAACTATGTCACGTGGGGTATCGTTGAATAGGTATTTAAAAAAAATTGTTAGTTGTATTTCAAATTTTTCGATTTGACCAGCCGTTTAGGAGCTATATCGATTTAAAGTTGCGTAACAATAAACCTATATTCTCACATATAGGTTTTAAAACAGTAGAAATTTACTTCGTATGACTGTGCGTGTGAGTGTTGATGGACATATATACTAAGGTATCTATTAGGTATATTGGACTACCTAAAGTATCTAACGTCTAACACGGTCGCCCATCTACAACTTCAAAAGATTTAGTACTTAACTTCACTCGAAAAACTATACATAGGTAGGTAACTACCGACCTCGAATTGTTTTAAATGCAATGACAAAGATATAAAGAACAACGTCCCATTGGTTGGTGTGAGAATCGAACTATCAACAACCGAATTTCATGCGCTTTGTGGACAAGGTAAAATTTAAAGAAAAATGTTACCTTTAATATTATGTTGGGGAGAAACTGTACACAAGTTGCAAGGGACAACTTTGAATCGAGCCGTTGTCGATCGCAGTTCGTGCATTTTAATTTTGAATTGAATTGAATTTTTCATAAAACCAGGTTAAGTCTTTAGATGGTTTAATTATTAGTACTCTGTACCACCGCAAGCTACTAAACAATCCTCATTATATCAAATCTCTCAATGAAGTCACGAAATTGCGAAATTTGCAGTCATATAACAATAACAATGACTGACTTATCTCTCAGCTTAAAGAGCTGCTTGTATTAACGTGATATTTGGCCCGGATGTTTATTTATTCATTATCATATCACAGATTAAAAAATATAGATTAAAAAGTAAACAGTAAAAGAAAAAAAAATGCCACTCTGGAAAGTGGAACTCTAATTAAATATTGACAACGTTTGCCAAGCGTGGCTATTATGGCAGATCCCCTCAAATGAAGGACACAATTAAACCGCGGCCCCCAGTCCCCGGTAGCCCTGCTATTCCCAGCCGTGGTAACAGCCGTAGTTACGGCAGGGCAGGGGGTGCGAAGAATCCCCGGCAGATTCCGGGTTACCAAAACCGACGACCTCTGGCCCTGGCAACATACAACACACGCACACTGCGGACCGTCGAGAAGATGATCGAACTGGAGGAAGAATTGAGCAGGTTACATTGGGACATAATAGGATTATCTGAAGTTCGAAGAGAGGGGGAGGACACTATAATCCTGAAATCCGGGAATCTGCTCTATTTCCGGGAGGGCGACCAACTGTCCCAAGGTGGTGTTGGGTTCATAGTACACAAGTCCCTCGTCCACAACATAGTGAAAATCGGGAGTGTGCCGACTAGGGTTGCGTACCTTAAACTCAGAATTACCAAGCGGTATTCGTTGAAGGTGATACAGGTTTACGCGCCGACTTCGACGCACTTCGACGATGAGGTTGAAGTCATGTATGAGGATATTTCTAGAGCCATATATACCTCGAAATCTTATTTCACTGTGGTCATGGGGGACTTTAACGCGAAGCTGGTTAAACGATTCGGGAATGAGCTGGGAGTGGGGCAATTTGTAATTGGAGACCGGAATCCCCGGGGCCAAATGTTGGCCGACTTCATGGAGGGACTCTTTATGATGAACTCCTCTTTCAAGAAGCCGGAAAACCGCAAATGGACCTGGGTAAGCCTCGATGGTAAAAAAAAAACGAGATAGACTTTATCTTTTCGACGAGTAGACAGATGTTCAATGACGTCTCAGTAATCAATACGGTTAAAACCGGGAGCGATCGCCGACTGGTGAGAGGCTTATTGAAACTAAATGTCAAGCTCCAGAGGTTCCGACTGATTCCGACTGAGTCTACGCTCCGACCTTTACCCATCTACATCCAAAACCCTGAACCCTTTCAGCTCGAACTGCAAAACCGTTTCTAATGCCTAGCAGATTGCGAGGAAGTGGACTCATACCACGACAGGCTCGTAGAAGCTGTCCATACGGCTGGGTCTAAGGTCTTCAAGGCACTGTACCAACAGAACCAAAAAGATCTCTGACTATACCCTGCAGCTTATAGACGAAAGACGGAAAATGGTTCTGACATCCTCTGATGATGCTACCAGATACCGGCAGCTCAACAGACAGATCTCAAAGTCTTTGACTCGCGACACGCGTCAATTTAATACAAATTGTATTAAAGAAGCTATTGAGCGGAACAAAAGCTCTAAAGTGTTTGCAAGAGAACTGTCTGTTGGGCTGAGCCAACTGACGAAGCTGAAGACTGAGGATGGCAGAATCGTCACGTCTAGACCCGAGTTGCTGGGAGAGATCGAGAGGTTCTACGGACAGCTGTATACGAAAACCCAGTCACCTGTCGATAGTTGTGCCTCAGATCCCAGAGCACGACTAACCCAACACTTACCGACGACATCCCGGACGTCAGCCTGTGCGTGATTAGAATGGCTCTCGAACAGCTTAAGAACAACAAGGCGCCTGGTGATGATGGAGTTACGGCAGAGCTTCTGAAGTCGGGTGGTACACCAATCCTACGGGCCCTTCAGAAGTTATTTAACTCCGTCATACTAGAAGGTCAAACGCCACAAGCATGGCACAGGGGTGTGGTGGTGCTCTTCTTCAAAAAGGGCGATAAAACCCTCTTGAAGAATTACATTGAGAAGGGTCACTTTTGCTGGTGCCCATACCATTTCAGGAAGCACACCTTCCCAGCTTCTGCAACATCACTATGGCTGGAGCTTGGGTTGTAAAAGACCTTTGCTGCTTCCTGAATAATTTCCGAATTTAAATACAATTTACAGAAACCCATCTTGCGTCTTCTAAACGTTGCTGATGTTGTATCGTAGCCGGTAAATGAGTGTAAGAAAAGGATGTGTTCATATCCATGCTATTGCATCTCATTTTTTGTCATTCATTCATTCATTTTCATTTTTCAGTTTTAGCCAGTAAGGTTGCGTTTCCTACAGTGAGCATTGAGCGAAAAGCAATCTTTATTAACTCCGTCATACTAGAAGGTCAAACGCCACAAGCATGGCACAGGGGTGTGGTGGTGCTCTTCTTCAAAAAGGGCGATAAAACCCTCTTGAAGAATTACATTGAGAAGGGTCACTTTTGCTGGTGCCCATACCATTTCAGGAAGCACACCTTCCCAGCTTCTGCAACATCACTATGGCTGGAGCTTGGGTTGTAAAAGACCTTTGCTGCTTCCTGAATAATTTCCGAATTTAAATACAATTTACAGAAACCCATCTTGCG
This sequence comes from Pseudoips prasinana, assembly GCA_951640165.1. Taxonomy (NCBI): domain Eukaryota; kingdom Metazoa; phylum Arthropoda; class Insecta; order Lepidoptera; family Nolidae; genus Pseudoips; species Pseudoips prasinana. The sequence continues at coordinate 26,498,254 of OX621248.1, forward strand.
TCTTCTAAACGTTGCTGATGTTGTATCGTAGCCGGTAAATGAGTGTAAGAAAAGGATGTGTTCATATCCATGCTATTGCATCTCATTTTTTGTCATTCATTCATTCATTTTCATTTTTCAGTTTTAGCCAGTAAGGTTGCGTTTCCTACAGTGAGCATTGAGCGAAAAGCAATCTTTATGATGTTTTTCCCGCCTAAGCTAAGCACAATATTAGACATTTTTCAGCGGCAAAGTTCAAAAACCAACTCAGACTGTGGATCCTAGAAAAATCATTCTATTCAATCAAATCAAATTTTTGACTGCACGTGAGGCGCAACGGCTAAGGCAGTCGCGTTGCCGCTTCGTGTCGCGGGTTCGAGTCCCGCGCCGGACAACTACTTGTGTGACCCATAAATAGTTGTTCTGAGTCTGGATGTAATTTGTGTCCGTCTATTATATGTTGTTAAGTACCCTGCAACACAGGGATTAGATTCCCTAGTGCAGGGGTTGTCTTTAAAAAAAACTATGATTTATTTAATTAATTATATTATTTGTGTAAAATTTGACATATAACAATCACACATTTCGCATGCTGTTTATGAGTAAAATTGATGAGACCAACCTAATAATAAGACCACCACTGTACTCTATTTTAAGTGAAATAAATAAATGAATGAATAATATTTAATAACTAAATCTAGATAATGAATGATAAAAATATAAAAAAAAACATAAATATTAAGAACAAAAATTATAATATATAATGTGGTTAACTTATTTTTGAAACTAGCTAGGAACTCATAACTAAAAAGTACAAAATAAAAAATTATTTAATAAATAAAAAACCCAACTGCGTAAATATTCAACCAAACTACGTACATAGACAAAAAACTGAAAAGAAAAAAACAAGCACATAGATGGCTGGTGGTCTAAATTTATATAATGTAATACTGAATGAATACTATTTAAGAAAATAAAATATATTCTAATAATAGAACGTAACAACTGAACAGTCGGGATCCATTGACAAATTAGATTGGCTGTCGACTAATGGATCCCGACTGTTCAGTTGTTATGTTCTATTATTAGAATATATTTTATTTTCTTAAATAGTATTCATTCAGTATTACATTATATAAATTTAGACCACCAGCCATCTATGTGCTTGTTTTTTTCTTTTCAGTTCTTTGTCTATGTACGTAGTTTGGTTGAATATTTACGCAGTTGGGTTTTTTATTTATTAAATATTTTTTTATTGTTCTTCGGCAAGAAGGTTGTTTTGAGAGATGTGTGCATTAATTTTTACAGTAATACATGAAGTTATTAATTTATAAATCGTCGGTAGACATGTAATGGGACGATACTGAGACGGGTCAGCAGTATTACTGCTTTTTGGAATCATAAAAGTTATTCCTTTAGTGATAAACGAGGGTAGTGTTACAGTTCCTCTTATAATATCTGTTATAACCTTAGCAAGTCTGCAGTGTAACCTAACAATTTTTTTATACCAAAAATTATATATACGATCAATGCCGGCAGCTTTCCAATTCTTCATTCTCTTTGTTATTACTTCTATATCTGTTCTGCTGATTATTATTATTATTATTATTTGTCCTGCAGTGGATGTCTTTCGGCTGATATGATGATGATGATGAAAACTTATAGAAGACAGTTGAAGAATAAGGGATAAAGTTTGTGATAATTCTATCGTTGTATTTTGCTAGTTTAGGTGCAGCAGTATGCGGCTACACTGGCTTACAGAATTGCCTATGGTCAAAGTAAAAGATAAATGTCTTTCTCCTGTCTGTTAGTACTATACGTAGCAGGAAAAGTCCCTAAAGAAAAGAAGTAACGATATTTCGGCGGCTGTCTTAATCTGCTTTCAACGACTTTATTTCAATGAGGTTTTATGCAGGTTCTCTAAAATATATCAGGATGCTGCTGCTGAGTCATCTTGAAGTATTCATTGTTAACCACCAAACACAGTGTCGCTTAGTGGCTAAACTACCTGATATTAAACATCTCTTTGGTAGTTAGTTGCATGTGTATCCATCAAATGTTCCGAAGAATGCAATGGAGCTTTATCACGCCTTCGTAGGATATAATCAACCAACCCCATTAGTACCCTTCCACGTCCTTCTTCCACAGCCCAATTTTATACCCGTGTTCTATCAAAAAGTGCTCTATTAAAAATTACCCGTGGCATATAATTTAATAGATGTGATGAGTCAAGTGAGTTAATTTAATGTAAAAACATGTTCGTTGACAGCATTACGCATATCCTTTAGTAATTATTTTGAATAATTGTACATGTTCATGCGTCCTGTCTGAATGATAAAGCAAAAGGTGGTAATCATTGTAACTCGCATCGCATATGTACATAAACACGTAAAAGAAGATTGCTAGAAATTTGTTTTATATTAAGGTTACGTTCTCAGTTCACGCACAGAAATCGAAGTGAAGAGAACATAAGATTTGAAGAAATAGATGTCTCTTCTCCTGTGATAAACTTTTCGGCTAAATATCTGTTTCCAAAAACTATAGATGTTTAAGACTATTTCTTAATATACTCTGATTTCTACTACCGAACAGGATTGAATTACTTTCATGGATTGACTTATTGGTAAGCAGACCGTAGGACGAATGTATCTCCAAGTCTCAGCAGCTGAGACTAGAAGTGCACAAGAGAGGACAAATAACAGATGGCCAAAGGGTATCACAAAAAGGATCCACACGAGAGAGACAGATAGAAAGATTGAAGAAGGGATGAATAGATTTTGTTGAGTAAGAAGAAATTACCAGAAAGAATGCAAAGTACTTTTGCATTCTTTCTAGTATTCTTTTTCAGATCTTCCTCGATACAATCTACTCATATCTAGGTTAATCTTTCTAACGGTCTCTCTTGTCTAACTTGATTTTTCTGAGGTCACTTATGTAAGTGTATTAAATTTGATTAAGTCTTATTTTCGCATTATCGTACAAGACAAATACCTTATAAATTACAAGTATTCCATTGTATATGTGCAAATAATATAATATTTTAATTGGAATGTAACTGTATAATTAAATTGTGTAATATGTATAATTAAAAAAAATCATAGCTTCATTATCCGTTTTGGATTCTCAAAATGTTCTGAAGGTTTTTTCTCTGTCTCCGTCATTTGTCTCCACAAAGGCAGCATGTGTTTGTTCATTGAATTGGATCCGGAGACACAGCCAGCATCCCAGGTCCAATCGCATACCTGGGAAAAATATTCATCTAAATAACTGAACATAATAATCGGCAATTATCAAAGTTAGTTACGCTACTCATAGCCAGTGCTCTAATCGGTCCGTAAGTGATCGTCAAGACACCTAGGCACATGGATCAGTCTAATGATGGGTAACCGCCAACATGTTTTAATTTCTGAGCGTATCCCTGGCTTGGACACGTTAAGCAGTCAGTCGCAGTTGTATTTCTATGACTACAACTGCGACTATAAATATATTACACTACGATCTATGAAACAAATAAGTTTTGTATGTTTTGAGATTATCAATATAAGATGTAAACATGAACTTGTAGCTATCGGGATCAAAATCCAAAATTAGCTCAAATAAACTAATGCATAGGAACTTAAAAGGTATCTCTAGTATTCTGTATCTAAGTTAGGAATACTTAATGGACGTAATAAACATTCTACCACTGTTTATTGGCCCGTTATTGATTAAGTTCCTCAAGTGCCAAGTTAAGAAAATCTCCGAGCTGAGTTTCTTTCAATCTCAAATACTGACTTAGTATTTAAATAATTGTACTGTTAAAACCTACAATAAGTATTTATTACTAATATTTGTAAACAGACAAACTAATCGGAAGACGCAGCGTGGGCAGGCTCCTAGTCCTTTACATGGCTACTCTAACAGCACATGGTTTAAGGTTTTATATTGACTGAGAAGTATAATAGCCCTGCACAATAAGAGTCAGGAGTCTTGCATATCAATGGGTCTGAACAATCTGTACATCTAGCAAAATTTTGCAAGAGTATCAATACCCAGCCCGACGCGACGGTACACGTATTTAAATAAGTTCTGCTTATTATATTATTACACTAATTGCTAAAGTACACTCACCTGAAGTACTGGATTAAAGTGCAAAGTTGCTGGGCAGTTCCTTAGAACTTTCTGCCCCCAAACACAATAATAGAAGAGATTGCAGTCTGTCTCATGAGGAAGGAGCCAGTGAATGTGTGGATCTACGGGGCAACCATTTTCTAAGAACTCAATTTCTTCTTGTTCGGGTTGCACTGTAGTGGTGGGTGCCTGAGTTGTGGTAGTGGTCACCGCGGTGGTAGTTGTGGTGGGCGCTGCGGTGGTCGTGTTAGGCGCCGCGGTTGTTGTAGTAGTTGTTGTTGGCGCTGCAGTTGTTGTAGTAGTTGTTGTTGGCGCGGTAGTTGTTGTAGTTGGAGCAGCAGTTGATTGGGTAGTTGTTGTTGGCGCAGCAGTTGTTGTGGTGGTTGTGGTTGGCACTGCTGTTGTTGGAGTGGTGGTGGTAGGCGCCGAAGTGGTCGTTGTGCTTGTAGTAGTTTCTTCAGGTATGACTCTGCCCTCGCAATCTACATTTTCTGGCCAGTCACACTGCCATGTTTCGAGATTGAAATAGAGATTTCCATAACAAGAATATTCAATTGGTACGCCGAATGTGCACTTGTAGAATTTATTGCAGTCTTCGTGTCTGAGCAACATCTCGATAGTCCAGTCATCTTGTTGTTCTGAAGGGCATTGCTCCTCCTGAGCACATCCCGACGCTACACATACGGCGAGCACGATTACTGCAATACCTATAATAATATTAAACCGCTATTACTTAGTTACACCACTTAAATAACACAAATTAGGAACATTTTTTCTAAAGTTTTGCATGACTCTTAATTTCTGTTTTGGCTGTTCCTAAACGTTTGATGTTATGTAAAGCATAACCTTAATTATTGTCTAGAATACATTTCAATAAAATACAATCAGCGAAGAATTGCTAGGCAACTATCTTTTTATTTTACTTCACACCTTAATACATTATTGGTTTTGGAAAATAATTAGATTATCTGAGAACCAGAAGGCGTTGGCAGCGAAGGCTGAAAGAAATAAGGCCTCTGTCACGCAGTTGATTGATGGAGAACCTTGCGATAAAATATTCGGACATTGTCCTACAATAATAGATAAAAAATTATTAGTATTTAAAAGTCAGGATACCTTATTGTTGCAGAATTAATTATATATCCATATTCAAGGGTTCTCGGTATGTTAAGGACTCGATACCTACACCAAACATATTGGTGTAAAATCAAATATTTTTTATTGGGGTCTGGTTTTACCAGTGGCTGCCTTCCATGCCTCGGAGAATACGTCAAATGGACGATCCCAGTAGTCAGAAGTGAAATAGAATCTGACTCCCAGCTTAACAATTTTAGGCATTGGTTCCCTACGAGTTTTGACATCAGAAAGCAGGTATGTATTTGAATACTTATAGTAGTTAGCCGCAAAAGGTTAAGCATTGAGCCGAATGCAATGTAAACGGGAAAAAGTCAAGAAAGATTTGAAAAGTTTAAATACGGAAAAACAAAACAATACGCTAGTCCGCATGCCGAATAGTAGTCAATATTAGTTTCGGAGCTCCCTACTTATAGTGGATCGAATGAACAATCCACTAAGTGTTGTTGTGGAAAAATGTGCTACTGATTCCCGCTTATCCTTTTCCTCTGAAGGGCCCAACAAACGTGTACGGTTCCCAGGTTACAGTTAACCGTACACGCAGAAACAATGGGCTGGCACCCTTCCAATATAGGAACCGGACTGCAGATCCAGCGCCGGGTGGGTTCGTAACTGGTACAGGGTAGCACCATGGGAGGCCAACGTCGACTCGACAGGAACAACACGATTGTAGATAGTAGAATCTTCACTTTTATTGTCACGAGAGTTTCTTGTTTACAATTTGCTTCTAGTACTACTGCTGGATACGGAATGAATATCCAAGAAAATCGCACAGTTTATATACAGTTGATGTCTTTGTTCTTTAGGGTTCACCAATCAGCGTGAAGCGCCTAATCCAAAAGTACCCTCTTTTCACTTTTGGTTAAAATGTTTTAAAAAGTAATATCGAAATACCCACTGAACAAATTCATCAATTTTACAAAATTTTTCCCAAAGTTGGATTTATAATGACACCCTTATTTTTCTAGGGTGTAAAATAAAATTACAAACCAGAATATACATATATATAAATAGGTATATAGCGAAATAGCTGAGTTATATCGCTTTTTATGAAACTGTCGTCGTGACGGTACAGTTTCGAGGTAGCTAAGCGCCTGCCAAAAGAAAATGCTTAATAACTCAGCTTTCCGCTATATGACCCTTACAAATTTGGTATGCTCTGATAGGCCTCGATTAGGGCTATCCAATAAAACAATCAGGTTACATATAGCTATAACCATTAAAAAGATATAGGCAAAAAACCTATCTAGGCTACCTAGGTCGGTACTACGTGACCTAGGTAGATAACCTTTACAAATTTGGTGTGCTTTGATAGGCCTCGATTAGGGCTATCCAATAAAATAATCAGTTTGCATATAGCTATGAAAACAAGCGAAGTTTACGCAAAAAACCTATTTAGGTTATCTAGGTCGGTACTACGTGACCTAGGTATATAATTTGTATAACTTAGGTACGTTGTGATAGACCTTGATTAGGACTATCTAAAACAACAATTAGGTTATATGTAGCTATAACCAGAAACGAAGTATACGCAAAAACATATCTAGGTTACCTAGGTTGTTACTACGTGACCTAGGTATATAATCTGAATAACTTAGGTACGTTATGATAGACCTTGATTAGGACTATCTAAAACAACAATTAGGTTATATGTAGCTATAACCAGAAACGAAGTATACGCAAAAACCTATCTAGGTTATCTAGGTTGTTACTTCGTGACCTAGATTATTCTAGGTCCCAATTTAGTTTAATCATTGTAAAACTAACTTATCTTTACATGATGACAATGATTTGATATGGCCTAGGTAACCCAGGTAGTCTAGGTATGCATGGAAAACCTAGAAATCTAGAATTTGTTATAACTTCTAAATTCCTAGGGTTAGGTGAATGAAATTTAAATATGTTATACATATAGGTAAAAATAAAGTAATTACATAGGTTTTAACTTTGTAAAACCTAAAACCTAACTGTGAAAAATAGTCTAACTTTTTAATTTGCTAATATCTACTAAGATGTTAAAGTTTTATGAAAATATCAATTAAATGTAAGTATATCTACCGTAACTATCCAAACAAACATTCGCGATGACTTAAAAATGTTAAATTGAAGTACTATTGTCATCTTTAGCGAAATGTTTTGAATATTTACGTGAAACGTAATTGGCTGAGGTAGTTCCGCACCTCCCGTAGCTTAGTACGGGTTGCCGGCCGAAAGTTGCCTGGGTCCGTCGCCAACACTACTCATGATTCATAATGAACTCATTCCAAATCTTACATTAATAGATTCCATATTTCCAAAGAATATAATCATGCAAAACATACACCAGATTAGTGAAAAGCTTGAATGGTTTTACTGAATTTAACAGTTTTTAACTGTAAAATCTATACAATGAATCAATTACTAGACACGTAAACTGTTGCATTTATTCGGTACGTAATACGTATGTACACTCATTACTATTATGAAATAACTATTGTGGAGTAGCTTCATGACAACAACTAGAAAAACTTTCGAGTAATTCTCGTACATATAAACATGGATCAGCTTGCTAATTAGTGTATTACGTAAGTTCACTTGGAAATACACTATATAATATAATTTCTCCACTACAATTAATCAACTAAACACACTTCATTAAAGGCAAACCCCACAGATGCCAAAGATACTCGTAAATAATATAATGTGTTTCTGATTCACTGTATGAAGGAACTATGATTCTAAATTGCAGAGACGGCACGATAAATTTAATATAAAACCATCACAAATAAATTAAAACATGATCTAACCTTTCATGGCGATATTTCAAATGAAACTATCGAGCTAGTTGAATTTCTAAGTTTTATATTCTTTGTTGTAATTAGAAAACCATGTAATTTTAATCTATAGCCTATGACATCAGCGGTAGTTGTCTATCAAATTTGTATCTAATTTATCGGTAACAATCTGGTATTAACACAAATCTACTCATAGATATTTTAAAAGTTTTAGTGATTACTAATGAGTAATGTAACAATATTTTGATTCTATTCATACAGTTCTTATTATAATTAATAATAAAAAAATGGGTGCCCGGAACGTGTGTTTGTATCTGAAGTGTTATTAGTCATATAAACAACATTTTTTTTTTAAGATTCGATAAGTTTTTTACCCTACCTGTCAGTGCTTGATGTGACAGCTACTGAGAAACACTAGTTATTTATCTTATCTTAATAATCTATAATATAGATAATCTTAACATCCTGCTTATGCACTTTTTCCCGCAATAAATATGCACATGCAAGAAGACAATATAAAAATGCAAATTACATGAGCCGGTACCATATCCAACACGTGTTTCAGTCCTCCACGGACCAATCTCAATGATTGCTAACTCGTCGAGTGGTCGAATACGACTAAGGGTCAGCGCAGACCGCGAGGAGCGCAGCGGAGAGGATTTTAATAAGGCACTAGAAAATCAACTTAAAAATTATTGAAATAAAGTGCATGTATGCTTGAACATTAAAATGCGCGAGACTGACATTTTGTCAGGTTCATGCATATATGCACTTTATTCCTATGGCTCTAAAGTTGATTTTCTAGTGCCTTAATAAAATCCTCTCCGCTGCGCGCCTCTCTGTCTGCGCTGACCCTAAAAGTCAACCGCTGCAGTTGCCTTCTCGTGCCGTCCTACTGGTTGCATAAAGCAACACGGCCCACCGGCAGACCGGAGTGCTTTATGACTGGTTGGCCTAGGCATGGGTAGTGGGGCGGGTTTGCCCCATGAACGAGGATTCGTAGTTCGCAGTCCGTAAATACGGGTCTGTCTTTGGGTACGATAGATTTGTATTATGAGGCTTGGTTCTGGCTGGGTCGGTTTAGGTTTTGTTTGGTTTTGCGAGGGTGTTGCGAGTTTAGTTGAATGGCTTCTTGAGTTAGATTTTCTATCCTCCGCCTTCCGTTCCGTCTTTTCACGTGCCGGCGATCATACCTTACTCGAGACATCTTTCCGCGAGGCCCATCAGAGGCAAACCGTTCTAAAAGTCAAAGATGCGAGCGCTACCATTATATACTTACACCGAAACCAGAACTACCCCCAAATATCTATACAAATAAATAAAATTGGAGTGTCTGTTTGTAATATTAAAATAATCAGTTTTTACTACATAAATATGAATATATATACGGTACATACACCAAAATAAATTTTTTTTCAATTTTTGTCTGTCTGTCTGTTTGTTCCGGCTAATCTCTGTAATGGCTGGACCGATTTTGACGGGACTTTTATTGGCAGGTAGCTGATGTAATAAGGAGTAACTTAGGCTACTTTTATTTTAGACGGTCTTTTATTTTACAAAAAAAAATCATAATAAACTAATTAACACGCGGACGAAGCCGCGGGCACAGCTAGTCCGTAATAAAAGTGATAAAACTAAGTTCGTTGAACTATACGAAACTGGTATTACTATGTTTTAATATTTTTAGTTGCTTCAACACACGCAACCGGAAGCTTTTATTTATTTATTTATAATTTATAAAGAAATATTAAAACATTGTACCTAATAATGTTTCGATAACGTTTATATATTCGGTTCGATTCCCACCCCGGACAGATATTTATGTGAATGAACATGTCTGTTTGTCCTAAAACTGGATGTAATTATTTATAAAACTAGGTATGTATTCACAAAAGAAAAGTAGAATATCAGTTATCTGGTTTCCATTGTACAAGCTCTGCTTAGTTCGGGATTAGGTGGCCGTGTGTAAATTATGTCCCGGGATATTATTATTATATAACAGTTAAGAGAAAAACCGTGTTAAAGTACGATTGTAACTAAAGCGATTCCAGAGTAAGCCTATAGGCGGGTAAACGCTATATCATAGCGCGTAAAATTATTTCTGCTACAGGATAATGGTCAAAGTCGGTTTTTAAGGTAAGGTTCGTGTGTTCAAGATATTTTTTGACCTCGTAATAAATGGGAAAATACCTAGCCAAATTTGGAATACACCCTTTTACAGCGTAGGTGTTTATACTATTCAACATTGGGTATTAACAATTTGGACTGGCCAAGCTCACAATGCAGCAGTATAGTCTTATACAATATTAAAATAACTAGATTTAAGAACTATTCCGTCCGTGGGGTTCGTCCGTTTATTCATATAAAAATGTCGAGATATCCTTAAATAAATAGTAAGCCATGTTGCTGCTATGATTAAATTTAATTCTTATTGGATTAGAATTGGAGACACCGAGCATAAAGCGAACGCAGAAGACTCTTTTTTGACTGCAAGTGTGGCGCAGCGGTTATGACCTCAGAGCATTAAATATCATAATATATAGGGACAATGTCACACAGATCATCTTAGCCCCAAACTAAGCAAAGCTTGTACTACAAATACAAATACTAGATTAGACTTTTTTAGATATCTGTGGTCTTGACAGTCGCCTCGCCACTTCGTGTCTCGAGTTCGGTTCCCACCCGGGACTAATATTTGTGTGCATGAACATGTCTGTTTGTCCTGAGTCTGGGTGTAATTATATGTATGATGTATGTATGTATGATATAAGTATGTATTTACAAAAGAAAAGTAGTATATGTAGTATATCAGCTATCTGGTTTCCATAGTACAAACTCTGCTTAGTTTGAGATCAGATGGCCGTGTGTAAATAATGTCCCAGGATGTTATTATTATTATTATTATTAAATAGTACTTCTGTGTATTTTGTGTCCATGAATTATATGTTTGTAAAGTACCCAGTGCTAGGATATAATTACTCAGTGCGGGAGTCTTTATTAAATAAATGCTCTTAACCAGTTTAAGGATAAATACCTGAGGGCACTTCTAAGACAAAGCATTTCATACATTTCGTCGTCATGATTCAAAACGTAAAGCTTTTCATAAAATGTAATATCTAATCAAACTAATTATCAAAACAAGTTAGCCGATGGAAATCAATGCTAATTACATGTATAATAAACACATTGTGATACAACATTTTTTGGTGAGGTCTTTGTCCAGCAGTGGACGTCATTCGGCTGACATTATGATGAACAAATTAATTTAAATAAGGTTGGCGCGGCGGCTGAATCGGCTGAGGCCCTCAAGAGGCGCAAATATAGTACACTTGATAGCGGTTACATATTTGTGCCTTTTGGGGTAGAAACATTAGGGCCATGGGGACCAGCGGCCAAAATTATATATAAAGAATTAGCTGCACGCCTTGTTGAGGTGACACGTTCCCAAAATGCTGGCTTATATTTCGCCCAACAAATAGGTATTACCATACAGCGTGGTAATGCTGCCAGTATTCTGGGAACATTACCGATACAAGAATATTTAGAATACCTTTAATTTAATGCTTAGTTTTTATTAGTTCTTACCTGAATGGAAACCAAAAACACATTGTAATGAAACTAGTTACTCTCAATACATAAATATGAAAGCGATTGAAAATGATGTTATTTAAATGATCAAGAGTCCTTCAGACACAAACCCAAGTACTCTTAGTAAACCACGGAAACCTGCAATTTCTTATTCCAAGAGTGTTTTATAACTAATGCGTTTCTTAGGGCCCTTAGGTGTAATGTCATCCGCAGTGACTTTGTCGCTAGTGTACCTGCCTTCTGATCCGGGTTGCGAGTTCGATCCTCAGACAAAACAAATATTTGTGTTCATGGATTGTCTTGGTCTGAGTATTTTCGGTGTATGGTACGTATATATTATGTTAGGGAAAAACTCTTTTTGCATTATATAGTATGTATGAACTTGTCATAAAATCTCGTTGGCTATACTATTTGTATCTGGCTGGTTTTGGTATATTTAAATATTCTTATTCTTATTCTTTATTGTACACAGAAAATAAATACATAAGTTAGAAGTTACAAAAAGAAAAGGCATGTACATAGGCGAGCTTAATTCATTATTGAATTTTCTTCCAGCAAACCATCAGGAAAGAGAGATTTTCAAAATTATGGGTATAGGCAGTGTACAACAAACTATTATAATTATGTACCTTGTCGGGTAAATATATTGATAAAATACACACTAATAATTACATACGATACCTTATAAAAATATATATCTATTTAATAAACTACATAAACCTACATACCTTATATATACGTAAGTTACAGAGATAAGAAGTGATTCTTAGTTCTGCTCTTAAAAATACTCAATGACGAGCTATCACGTATGGAATGTGGTAAGGAATTCCAAAGGCGTACTGCGCGTACAGAAAATGAACCATCATAGCGGCTGGAAGTATGGGAAGGAGTCCTAAGAAGAAGAGATGTAGCTGTGCGACAAGGTTTGCCACTGGGCACCAGGTACTCAAAGCGTTCACGGAGATAGATGGGAGCAACAGGGTTATGAAGAATGGAATAAAGTAGATAAAGAATATGACAGTCCCGACGCTGCCGAATAGGCAGCCATTTCAATTGCAACCGGAACTCCGACACGTGGTCGTACTTCCGTAGGCCGAAAATGAAGCGGATGCATAGGTTCTGCAGGCGTTCGAGCTTATCTAGAAGTTCTTCTGTTGCATCAAGGAAACAGACATCAGCATAGTCAAGAAGAGGGAGTAAAAGCGATTGAGCGAGAGTGACTTTAGTCTGAAACGGTAAGAGTTTTTGGAGACGTTTGATGGATTGAAACGAACAGTATACTCTCCTGCTTACTTCTGCAACGTGATTGTTCCACGAAAGGTTACAGTCTATTAAGATACCTAAATTCTTGACAAGATTCGTATATGGTATAGGAACGTCATCAAAAAGAACAGGAGGAATGCTTAAAGAATTGATGGAGTTAAGCAGGTATCTGCCACCAATAATGAGAGCTTGTGATTTAGAGGGATTGACCAGGAGGCCGAAAGATTTCGCCCACTTGCTAATGTTTTCAAGATCATTATTGATGGCAGAAATAGCCTCCGTAGTTTCAATGCCCTTGAAGTGCCTATATAACTGCAAGTCGTCTGCATAGAGATGATAGTTAGAAGTTAAGATTTTAGTGATTGCGTTTATAAAAACGGAGAATAGAAGAGGAGATAGTACGCCACCTTGAGGCACACCCGCAGTAAGATCACACCACTGAGAGAAAGACTCTTCAGCGTGTACAGACTGTGAGCGCCCTCGAAGATATGAGTCGAACCACGCAATTACAGGAGCCGAGACATTCAGGGAGGAAAGGATACCAAGTAGGATGTCAAAGTCCACTGAATTAAAAGCACTGCTAAAATCCAGTAGTACTAAGACGGTGAGTAGCTTCTGTTCCATAGCCAAGCGAATATCGTCTGTGATTTTCACAAGTGCAGTGACAGTGCTGTGGCCAGGACGAAAACCGGACTGGAAAGGACTTAAAAGGTTGTGAGTACAGAGGTAATGAGACAGTTGCTTATGCACAATGCTCTCTAGGATTTTAGACAGGAAAGGAAGAATTGAAATTGGACGGTAGTGAGAGAAGGAAGAAGGATTTGTGGTTTTAGGAAGCGGTAGTACATGAGCTTTTTTCCAAGCAGACGGGAAAGAACTTGACTCCAAGGAAAGGTTAATGATATGGGTTAAGATAGGAGCAAGTTCTTCCACAATGATAGTGATCATCTGTGGTTGGAGTCCGTCGTTACCTACCGCTTTGGTGGAAATGGATTTTATGGATTTTATGACGTCTCTCTCAGTGATTGGTGTGAAAGAAAAAGCAGTACATAATGGCTTAGAAATATTTAGAAGTTGTTCAAGAGTAGAACATTTGATGTCGGCACTCATAGCAACAGGTGGTCTAGAAAAGTGCTGATTAAGAGTGTTAATATCCACGTTTATTGTGTTGTCACTAGTAGATTTACCGACACCGAGAGATTTTAAAAATTGCCATACTTGTGCTGTGTTGAGGTTATTAATAGAGTTGTAAATGTGGCGTCTCTTTTCATCTCTACACATACGACTGCATCTGTTACGGAGTTTTTTATAGATATCCCAGTTTTCATTAGTTGCACTTTTTTTGAATCTCCTTTTGGCCTTATCCCTTAGAGACATCAGTTTTTTAATTTGGTCATTAATCCAAGGGGCTGGGGCATGTTTTACTCTCACCCTTTTGAGTGGAGCATGTTTGTCGAACAACTGAATTAGTAGCTGGTTGAACATGGCCACTTTGGAGTCAATATCGTTGCAGATATAAACAGGTGACCAGTCAATACTGCCCGCATCCGCCCTCAAACGTTCCAGACAAATATTTTTAAAGCTGCGAAGGAAGAGAAACTGTGACTTACGTCGAGGGCAGCGAATTTTATAAGAGAGATATATAAGATCGTGATAAGAGAAAGAGGCTGGAAGTTGGCCATGCGTTACCACTTTGGTGGAATCAGAGACGAGAATGAGGTCTAGAAGAGAAGGAGTGGAATGAGGAGCATGGTGTGTAGCACTCAGAGGCAGGACATGCATATTGACAGACGAAACAAGAGAGAGGAGTCGACGACTCCGTGCATCATCTTTAAGCAAGCAGGTATTGAAGTCTCCAAGGACAATTACATGTTCATAAAGAGAATGTAGATTCTCGAGTTTCGATTCAAAAGAAGAGAAGTAATCTATCTGACTCGATGGACTATAAAATACACCCAAAAGTATTTTAGTGTGGTTAACAATAACCTCTAAAAATAGATTTTCAGCAGATTTTGAATATTGACTTGGAGACCGTTCAATAACCTTATGCTTTAGATCCGCACGAAGATAGATGGCAACACCACCGCCACCCTTTCCAGTTCTATCATTTCGCAACAGTTTATATCCGGGTAAAGCGTACTGTGCCGAGGTAAGTGTAGGTTTAAGGAAAGTCTCAGAAATAAGCACAGCATGAATAAGGTCAGAATCGAATGAAGACAAAAATAAAATAAATAAAATAAATTAAAAAGGTTTTTATTCACGTAGACTTATAAAGCGCTTCTAAATAGTCCGAACGTGTTTGTAGTAATACAGTTATTATTTCTAGTTACGTATTATAGATATTTAGGTACATGGATTGTTTAAGCATTTATAAAATTTATTTTATAATAGTAGTGATATTTAGCTAGCTTGTATTAAGCTATTGTCAAGGAGATTATGTTTAGATTTAATTATTGAAATTTATATTTTACTACATATTGTCTGAATGGTTCTGTCTATATTAAGGTACGAATTCAGTATTATTATTATGACGGACCTTGTGTTTAAAACGACGGTCGCGCTTTAATGCTACCACCGGATCCAATGCGCCCCAACTCTCAGCAGGTTCATCTACTACCGGTTTCAACACGGCCCAGTTGAGACGGTCCGGCGAAACATACTCAAGCGGGCATTCCACTTAATGAACACGTAAAGTAATTATTTAGTAGGCAAACACAATATCTGCTCGATCGGTTATTTGAATGAATATTAATTTAGATTATATTTAGGAAACAAAAGAAAAGGTATCATTGAAAGTTCAAATCTTATAGAACATAATTCCAAATTCAATTAGGAAAATGTGTGGTTTTCAATTGTTTTCGTAATGTCAAGATGAGTGAATCTAATAAAGAAATTCAATACATTTTAAAATTTTACTACAAAAAAGGTAAAAATGCAACACAAGCCGCTAAAAAACTTTGCGACGTTTATGGATCTAGTGCAGTATCTGTGAGAGTAGGTAGCGCAAACTTAGTTTAAGCGTTTTCAATTCGTAAATTTTGATGTCTAAGATGCAAGTCACTCTTTTTTTCATTTTTGATAAAGTGGAGCAAGATTGGCATATCAGTTATTACGACGTAGCTGAAGAACTGGGAATTGACCACAAAACAGTTTCGAGCTCACTGAAAGGAACCTAATGAACCGTGTACTCATTTGTGATTCTTTATTACGACGTAATGAAACCGAACCATTTTTGAAGAAGCGACAAGAACGTGCGAAAAAGGTCGTGGTCAAAGGCCGGTCAGGCTTCACAGCAATGATGTTAAAAGTAAAAAGGTGTAGATAGGTTAAAAGCGCTCCGGGAGCGGCACGTTGAAATGTGACTAATTAGCCAGAATTTACTTCAGTCAGTATCGCGTCGCTAGTGTCAACGACGCACTATCGCAAATTACATTTGTCTCGTTTGCGCTCACGATTATTGAATCATGCCATCTTACTTTGACGTCTAATCGTAATGTAGTGTGATATTGCAATATTAAGTTATTCATGTGTGCGTTGGTGTGCCGTTTTTGAAGATCGAATGTTGTGTTGGAAACCTATCTACACCTTTTTACTTATAACATCATTGCTTCACAGACTGTGGTGAAACCCGGGTTAACTCGCAACAAGGTGATGCTGTGTGTGTAGTGGGATTGGAAGGGCATTATTCATTATGAGCTGTTACCAGGTTACCACCAGGAAGGACCATCGATTCTTAACTCTACTGCGAACAACTGATGAGATTAAAGCAAGAAGTTGAGAAAAAGCGGCCGGAATTAATCAACAGAAGGGGTGTGGTTTTCATCATGATAAACGTAGATCTCACACATCTTTAGCCACTCAGCAAAAATTAAGAGAGTTTGGCTGGGAGGTGTTAATCCATCCGCCATATAGTCCTGACCTTGTACCTTCAGATTTCTACCTGTTTCGGAATTCTTTAGGTAGTGTCAGGTTAACATCACGAGAGTACTGCCAAAACCACTTGTCACGGTATTTTGATCAGAAGTTCCAAAATTTCTATAGCGATGGGATCATGTCCCTACTAACAAGATGGCAAAAAGTTATCGAATAAAATCGTACCTACATACTTTAGTTAATTGTAAATAAACTATATTAAAAAATGCATTGAATTTTCTTAAAAAATGCGAATAAACTTTCTCCCCAACCTATTATTTATATTAAAATATTAGTATTAAAAATCGTTGTCTTCATAGTACAAGCTTTTCTTACATTAGGGTTAGATGGCGCTGTGATATAGCCCAGACATATATTGTTTATTTTATTAATGTTTGGCAGAATTAACACCACAAACAATACCTTTTTTTTATATAAAATACTGTTACTGATATCATATATTTATTGCGTATAGTAGCTAGGGAAAAACGTCAATTTAATAATTGCCAAAAACATTTGAGAACAAAAAGAAGATAAGAGTTCCATTCCCCGTCGACGGTCACCGTAGCCTAGTTGGTAGTGATCCTGCCTTCGAAGCTGGTGGTCCTGGGTTCGAATCCCGGTAAGTGCAAATATTTGTGTGATGGGCACGAATATTTGTTTCTGAGTCTATGTAAATAAAAAAAATATTTAATAAATAAAAAACCCAACTGCGTAAATAATGAACCAAACTACGTACATAGACAAAGAACTGAAAAGAAAAAAACAAGCACATAGATGGCTGGTGGTCTAAAATTATATAATGTACTATTGAATGAATACTATTGAAGAAAATAAAATATATTCTAAGAATGGAACATAACAACTGAAAAATCGGGATCCATTAGTCGACAGCCAATCTAATTTGTCAATGGATCCCGACTGTTCAGTTGTTATGTTCGATTATTAGAATATATTTTATTTTCTTCAATAGTATTCATTCAATAGTACATTATATAATTTTAGACCACCAGCCATCTATGTGCTTGTTTTTTTCTTTTCAGTTCTTTGTCTATGTACGTAGTTTGGTTCATTATTTACGCAGTTGGGTTTTTTATTTATTAAATATTTTTTTTATTTTGTACTTTTTAGTCATGGGTTCCTAGCTAGTTTCAAAAATAAGTTAACCACATTATATATTATAATTTTTGTTCTTAATATTTATGTTTTTTTTTTTATCATTCATTATCTAGATTTAGTTATTCAATATTATTCATTCATTTATTTATTTCACTTAAAATAGAGTACAGTGGTGGTCTTACTATTAGGTTAGTCTCATCAACTTTACTCATAAACAGCATGCGAAATGTGTGATATGTTATATGTCAAATTTTACACAAATAATATAATTAATTAAATAAATCACAGTTTTTTTAAAGACAACCCCTGCACTATGCAATCTAATCCCTGTGTTGCAGGGTACTTAACAACATATAATAGACGGACACAAATTACATCCAGACTCAGAACAACTATTTATGGGTCACACAAGTAGTTGTCCGGCGCGGGACTCGAACCCGTGACACGAAGCGGCAACGCGACTGCCTTAGCCGTTGCGCCTCACGTGCAGTCAAAATCTTGATTTGATTGAATAGAATGATTTTTCTAGGAGCCACAGTCTGAGTTGGTTTTTGAACTTTGCCGCTGAAAAATGTCTAATATTTTGCGGCAAAGCATTAAACACTTTCACACATACAGCATAGGAACTTTTTTGAAATAGTGTTGTATTAGTTATCATGTTGCGAGGAAAAACATCTTTAGCTCTAGTAAATACTGTGGCTGCGTTTTCACAAATACACCAATTTGAAAAATGTACAAACACACTAGTCATAATTTTTAGTCCTTTTAACAATGATTTACATGAGACAAACGGATGAGTACCTGTAGTTTCTTTAACGCATTTTTTTTGCAATAGAAATGCTCTTGATTTATCTGTTGAATTGCCCCATAGATATGCCATCAATATCGATTGGTAATAAGGCTGTTTTGCGAAGTCGTGACAAAACGTATATATATTTTGATCAATGTGTGAATTCCAGTCACAATAACGATCAACTGTTATTAGTCCGATTAAAGAATGACTCAAAGGAGGGTATAGAGTGCGTGAGCGGGAACCTAAGGGATATTTTCAGAAACTTGTTCAGAGTACTTAGAGGGAAAACATACCAAAAGTCCTGACGTCTAGGAGGTGAGGCGGAGGGAGGAGGGGGGAGGGGGACAAAGGCCTCAATTTTAGGTTTTTTGCTAATATCTTTAAAAAGGTGCGTTTTAGCAAAAAATATTCTAAGGTAAAATTAAAGCTTACAAAATTCACTATAACTTTGATCTCATATACTTTTTCATATTTCCATTCGTTTATGAGCTACACGCTCCAGAAATATAGAAAATTTAAGTTATTCAGCGGAACTCTTACAGATGCCTTGAGAAGTTTAGGAGACCTGATATGCTTCTGGAGGGAGGTGTGCTGGATGGAGTGAAGGCCGTCATGGCTCACATACAATGGTCCTCATCGGGACAAAGTGCGGAAACCAAACCCACTAGCATATTAGTGAGAACAAGATGATGATGAGTTATTCAGCGTGATGACCATTACCTGATGCCTGAATTATCTCTAAATTTATTTTAACATAAGCTCCACGAGGTAAGGGCGGTAACAGTAAGATATCGCGTTTTTTTGTAACAGCAGATAACTGAGCTTAGGCGGGAAAAACATCATGAAGATTGCTTTTCGCTCAATGCTCACTGTAGGAAACGCAACCTTACTGGCTAAAACTGAAAAATGACGATGAATGAATGAATGACAAAAAATGAGATGCAATAGCATGGATATGAACACATCCTCTTCTTACACTCATTTACCGGCTACTATACAACATCAGCAACGTTTAGAAGAAGCAAGGTGGGTTTCTGTAAATTGTATTTAAATTCGGAAATTATTCAGGAAGCAGCAAAGATCTTTTACAACCCAAGCTCCAGCCATAGTGATGTTGCAGAAGCTGGGAAGGTGTGCTTCCTGAAATGGTATGGGACACCAGCAAAAGTGCAGACCCTTCTCAATGTAATTCTTCAATTCTTTATCGCCCTTTTTGAAGAAGAGCACCACCACACCCCTGTGTCATGCTTGTGGCGTTTGACCTTCTAGTATGACGGAGTTAAATAACTTCTGAAGGGCCCGTAGGATTGGTGTACCACCCGCCTTCAGAAGCTCTGCCGTAACTCCATCATGACCAGGCGCCTTGTTGTTCTTAAGCTGTTCGAGAGCCATTCTAATCTCGCACAGGCTGACGTCCGGGATGTCGTCGGTAAGTGTTGGGTTAGTCGTGCTCTGGGATCTGAGGCACAACTATCGACAGGTATACAGCTGTCCGTAGAACCTCTCGATGTCTCCAACAACTCAGGTCTAGACGTGACGATTCTGCCATCCTCAGTCTTCAGCTTCGTCAGTTGGCTCTGTCCAACAGATAGTTCTCTTGCAAACACTTCAGAGCCTTTGTTCCGCTCAATAGCTTCTTTAATACAATTTGTATTAAATTGACGCGTGTCGCGAGTCAAAGACTTTAAGATCTGTCTGTTGAGCTGCCGGTATCTGGTAGCATCATCAGAGGATGTCAGAATCATATTCCGTCTTTCGTCCATAAGCTGCAGGGTATAGTCAGAGATCTTTTTGGTTCTGTTTGTACGATGGGCCTTGAAGACCTTAGACCCAGCCGTATGGACAGCTTCTACGAGCCTGTCGTGGTATGAGTCCACTTCCTCGCAATCTGCTAGGCATTCGAAACGATTTGGCATTGGTTCCGGGTTTTGGATGTAGATGGGTAAAGGTCGGAGCGTAGACTTTATCAGTCGCAACCTCTGGAGCTTGACATTTAGGTTCAATGAGCCTGTCACCAGTCGGTGATCGCTCCCGGTTTTAACCGTATTGATTACTGAGACGTCATTGAACATCTGTCTACTCGTCGACAAGATAAAATCTATCTCGTTTTTTTTTCCCCGTCGGGGCTTACCCAGGTCCATTTGCGGTTTTCCGGCTTCTTGAAAGAGGAGTCATCATAAAGAGTCCTTCCTTCTCCATGAAGTCAGCCAACATTTGGCCCCGGGATTCCGGTCTCCAGTTACAAATTGCCCCACTCTCAGCTCATTATCGACTCGTTTCACCAGCTTCGCGTTAAAGTCCCCCATGACCACAGTGAAATAAGAGTTCGAGGTATGTATGGCTCTAGAAATATCCTCATACATGACCTCAACCTCATCGTCGAAGTCGGCGCGTAAACCTGTATGACCTTCAACGAATACCGCTTGGTAATTCTGAGTATAAGGTACGCAACCCTAGTCGACACACTCCCGATTTTCACTATGTTGTGGACGAGGGACTTGTGTACTATGAACACAACACCACCTTGGGACAGTTGGTCGCCCTCCCGGAAATAGAGCAGATTCCCGGATTTCAGGATTATAGTGTCCTCCCCCTCTCTTCGAACTGCAGATAATCCTATTATGACCCAATGTAACCTGCTCAATTTTTCCTCCAGTTTGGTTATCTTCTCGTCGGTCCGCAGTGTACGTGTGTTGTATGTTGCCAGGGCCAGAGGTCGTCGGTTTTGGTAACGTGGAATCTGCCGGGGATTCTTAGCACCCCCTGCCCTGCCGTAACCACGGCTGTTACCACGGCTGGGAATAGCAGGGCTACCGGGGACTGGGGACCGCGGTTTAATTGTGTCCTTCATTTGAGGGGATCTGCCATAATAGCCACGCTTGGCAAACGGGTTGGCAATCGCAGTAAGATAGACATTGGTACTCATGAGAACGCTGCTGCCCATTCTCTGGTATATATTCCCTCGGGACGACTTCTACGTTCCCCCGCGGGATGAGAGGGGGTGGCGATATTCTCTAGGCCGTCACCACACAGCCACTAAGAGAGTAGCTAAATATAATTCCTGAAGTCATATCACCAAGTGCAGCAGTGGCTTGGGAATGAGCTGCTCCCTCAAGAGTGGGGGTGGAAAAATTTATGGTGATATCTTGGCGCCAAGAACAACAAAAGATTTACCGGCGCCCCAGGTTTTACTAAAAACAATATTTTGTCGCTGCACCAAGGATTGTAGCAGCAGCAAATGTGGATGTCGCAAAGCTATGCTGAAATTTTCTACTGCGTGCCTTCATTGCCAAGGAAAATGCTTCAACGGCATGTCTTTTAGCGAGGAAGACGACGAGAATGACCATGAAGATGATTCAGAGCCCTCTCAGCAAGAACCACTTACCACTGAGGAAGGCGAGGAAGAAGATACCACAGAAAACGACCTTTTTCCAGGACCCTCACGACCTAAGAGAATAAAAATGTGAATCATTCACAGAATTGGACTTAGACACTAATATTTTTTTAAACATTTTTTTATTGCACTTTTCCAGAGCCTGTAGTTTGAAAACGGATGGGATATGGAAAAGTATCAAAGTTATAGAAAATTTTATAAGCTTTCATTTCATCGCGCCATTTTTGAAAAATTAGCGTAAAACCTAAAATTGAGGTCTTTGTCCCCCTCCCCTTCCTTAAAGTAAAAGCAAACAAAGTGCATGTATAATGAGTTATATCTGGTATGACATTAATATAGAAAAGAAAAAGAGTCCATGCTTATTTACGAGATAGCCCGATTGGCAATATTTAATTAGAGTTCCACTTTCCAGAGTGGCATTTTTTTTTACTGTTTTCTTTTTAATCTATATTTTTTAATCTGTGATATGATAATGAATAAATAAACATCCAGGCCAATTATCACGTTAATACAAGCAGCTCTTTAAGCTGAGAGATAAGTCAGTCATTGTTATTGTTATATAACTGCAAATTTCGCAATCTCGTGATTTCATTGAGAGATTTGATATCATGAGGATTGTTTAGTAGCTTGCGGTGGTACAGAGTACTAATAATTAAACCATCTAGTGAAGTTAAGTACCTACTAAATCGTTTGAAGTTGGAGATGGGCGACCGTGTTAGACGTTAGATACTTTAGGTAGTCCAATATACCTAAAAGATACTTTAGTATATGTCCATCAACACTCACACGGACAGTCATACGAAGTTTTCGTCTTTCCATCGTAAATTTCTACTGTTTTAAAACCTATATGTGAGAATAGTTGTTACGCAACTTTAAATCGACATAACTCCTAAACGGCCGGTCAAATGGAAAAATGTTGAAAGAAAACTAAAAATGTTTTTATATTCAACGATACCCCACATGTCATAGTTTGATGACTTTGTTTTTTTTAATTTTCACAATATGGCGTCCAGTAGTCGCCATATTGAATTTTCACTAACGTCATGTCTTTAGTGACACTTTCCGGACTGAAAGGAATCGATTGACGTGCGAATCATTAAAATCGGTCCAGGCGTTTGGTCTGTATAGTGCTTCAAAGGAACATACATACATACATAGCCTGATAAACACATTACCCTTTGCGTCCCGCAGTCGGGTAAAAACACATTACCCTTTGCGTCCCGCAGTCGGGTAATAAGTATTTATCTTTCTATATAAGTATGTATATCGCCGCCTGGTACCCATAGTACAAGCTTTGCTTAGTTTGGGGCTAGGATGATCTGTGTGACATTGTCCCCAGATATTATTATTATTATTCCCCTCATTAGTTTCATATTTCTCGAATGCCAATACCAAGTGTAGATGATAAAACTTGTCGGTATGCAAGTTGTCTCCACGTGACCAATACATGTTTATTCAAACCTGATGGTCTAAGAGCCCGTGAACCCCAGACCTTAGTTATTTTATAAAAAACTAAAAGTTTTTCAGTACATGCTCCCAACACAGGTAAGAACGATGGACCATTATGAAGTTTGGGTTGCAGTGGATTTGGCAGGTAAACGTCACTAAAGGCGTGTAAAATATGCACATCCCATGACGTTGACAAACTAAAAAATATTTTTTCATTTTTTATTGTGTATGCCTGCCGTTTGTCGATATTATTTACCAATTCAAAATTTCATACAGCTCACCTCTGCGATCTGCTGAAAAATCCTAAATTTGATCTGTCAGTGGGTATCGTTTACGCAGAGCGCCTACCCCGGATTGCTAGATGGTGCTGGTACGAAACCCGGTTCGATTGAATTTATGACTTCCAATTTTAGAAATTAAACTTAAATTATAATCGCGCTAAAATTATTTTGAAAACTTACCTTAAAAGCTGTTATATGTATCGATCGATGAGTGATAAATCTGTAGAACAGTAAATTATTATCGATAGACAAGGAATAGGAACCACGCAAATTTTAGAGATAAAATTTAACGTTTTAGAAACTTGCAACCGGCTTTTCTTAAAACAAACCGATTTGAACAAAATTGATATGTGATAATCTCGAATACATTAGTCATTTCCAAAAACAAAGGAATATCTAAATTCGTTTAGAAACAATGCAGAACATACCTACAAAGACAAACAGTCGAATTAATAAACTCTTTCTTCTTCATGACGGTTAAAAGGGCGTATTCAATTCAATATTTATAGTTTGATTTGATTTATTGGCCTTAAATGTTTGGTACTAACAAGATCTTAACGGTAACACTAATAATCTATAAGACTTAGTCAAAATATAGATAGTGACATGCAAATATCTTTGCACAACAATAATCAATTAATTGTACAATAATATTTAGTAAATGCATTAATCGATATAGATCAAATTTTATAATGACATCAGAAATTTAGACAACAATTTACACGAAACAACTAAGCTTGGTATTATTAAAAATATCTAGTATTGAATAAAAAGTATTTAATAATAACAAAGTTTCGAGTTTTCTTGATTTTTTGGCATCGTATTGAATCGTCGTCATTGTTATCTCTGGAATTTCAGAGATAACAATTCCTAGTATTTCAGAGAACAGTTCATGTAATTTTTGTCTTTATTCAGCGGCACTTCGAGCCGAAATCGCAGCATGATATGAGTCATATATTCTAAGTCTGAGATTACGGCTGGAATTACTTGATAAGAGATTAAGTACTTTGTAGGATTAAAATACTATAACTGAAACAGGTTTGCTCTTATTATTATTAGCTATGGATGTCTTAAATAATCCAACGACATTTAATAGCTCTATGGTATGAGGGTTGGTTATTAGTAAGGTTTGAGTTATACAAACAAAAACATGCCTATATAATCATCATCATAACAACTGTACGAAGTCCACAGCTGGACAAAAA
This sequence comes from Pseudoips prasinana, assembly GCA_951640165.1. NCBI lineage: Eukaryota > Metazoa > Arthropoda > Insecta > Lepidoptera > Nolidae > Pseudoips > Pseudoips prasinana. The sequence goes on from OX621248.1 coordinate 26,523,255, forward strand.
CCTCTCTCAAGAATCAATAATTCCCTACACATGGAAATGCAAAGAAAAACATTCATCATTAGCAGTGGTCTGTTAATTCCACATGTATAAAACTTTTTTAATTAAAAATAAACTGGCAAAGCCCTTCGTCTCGGGTATAGATTTAAGGTTGTGTACACGGTACAACTGCATGGTTCTTCCATCCTTTAAGCATATTGTAAACCGTATTCGAATATCGTAATAAATCTGATGTCTGTAAATGGTGCGCTATAGTGTTCGACGCTTTTCACTTATGCCTGTGCGTGGTAAGTTGGAATGAGACCGACATAAACTATCGCTATCTCTAACCGTTGAACTTCAATTTCAGATTGCATCAGGCCAAAATATAAATACACGTTAACGCCGAGCCTAAGCCCGTGGACCTAGAAAGATAAAAGGTCGCATGGGATAGTAGAACAAAACACCAAACTTATATCCACGCGGCCGAAGTTGCTGAAAAAACTGGTCGTGATGTACGAGTATGATTCATTGCCACATTCTATTAATATTATAAACGTGAAAGCTAGTAAGTATGGATGTTTGTTACTCTTTCACGTAAAAACTACTGAATGCCTTTTAGTGAAATTTAACAATAATATAGCTTATACATCAGAATAACACATAGGCATATCATGTGAATTATCCCAAATAATAGGTTGGGGAAAAAGTTTCTTCGCATTGTTTAAGAAAATTCAAAACATTTTTTTACATAGTTTATTTACATTTACCTAAAGTATGTAGGTATCATCATTTTTTGTTATAACAATTTGCCATCTTGTAGGTAGGGACATGATCCCATTGCTACAGAAATTTTGGGCCTTCTGATCAAAATACCGCGACAAGTTGGCAGGCCTCTCGTGATGTTAACCTGACACTGCCTAAAGAATTCTGAACAGACCGAAACAGGTGGAAATCTGAATACTATACGGCGGATTCATTAACACCTCTCTTAATTTTTTCTGAGTGGCTAAACATGTGTGAGGTCTAGTGTTATCATGATGAAAAATCAAACCCCTTCTGTTGATTAATTCCGGCCGCTTTCTCTCATTTTCTTATTTTTTTCAAACTTCTTGCTTTAATTTCATCAGTTGTTCGCCGTAGAGTTCAGAATCGATAGTCCTGCCTGGTGGTAAGAGCTCATAATGAATAATGCCCTTCCAATACCACCACACACAGCATCACCTTGTTGCGAGTTAACCCGGGTTTCGCCACAGTCTGTGAAGCCTGACAAGCCTTTGGCCACGACATTTTTATCCGCTTTTTTGACACATTCTTGTCGTACGTGATCCACTTTTCGTCACCAGTTATCAGCTTCTTCAAAAATGGTTCGGTTGCAGTACGTCGTAATAAAGAATCACAAATGAGTACACGGTTCATTAGGTTTCTTTCAGTGAGCTCGTGAGGTACCCAAATATCGAGCTGCTTTGTGTACTCAGTTTTTTTCAAATGCGCCAAAACTGTTTTGTAGTTTATTCCCTAGTTAGTTCTTCAGCTACGTTGTCACGTATGGCCATTAATCCATTATCTAACATACTTAACAGGTTAAATTTAGGATATAAACTAACATTAGGTGTGTCTGTTAATCATCTTATGTATATGGATGATATTACATTATTCGCTAAATCTGAGACGGAAATGAATAAATTAATACAAATAACTGCTCAATTTAGTAAAGATATTAACATGACTTTTGGATTAGATAAATGTAAAATGCTTAAATTGAAATCAGGTAAAATAACTAATGAGAATAAGCAGAATGATTTTTTCACAACAATGGAAGAAGGCGAAACATATAAATATTTAGGTCTGCACGAAGGGAAGTCTGTTAACCACACTGAATTAAAAAAAGGTCTGAGTGAAGAATTTACTAATAGGATACATAAAATCTGTAAGAGACCATTGTGCTCCAAAAATCTATTTAAAGCTGTTAATAGCTTTAAATAGATTTTTACCTACGCTGTTCCAATTCTGACTTATTCCTTTGGAGTAATCAAGTGGTCAGTTACAGACATAAATAAATTAGAAATTAAAATCCGCACCATTTTAACGAAATATAAACATCTACATCCAAAGTCCGCAATAGAACGTATTTCGATCCAAAGGCGTATGGGTGGAAGAGGGCTTATAGATATCAAAGCTCTTTGGGAAAACCAGGTCAATAATCTTAGAAAATTCTTTTATAGTAAGGCTGAAAAAAGTAAAATACATTTAGCTACAGTAGAATCTGATAAAAAATTTACGCCATTAAACTTAATAAACACAGATCGCACATTTAGTTCAAGTAAGGAAAATGAAACAAAAAAATTTACGAAATGGCGTAGTAAGGAGATACACGGTAGACACCTGCAGGATCTTGAAAACAACCATATTGATTTACAAGCTTCTAATAAGTGGTTAAAACTTGGATATCTTTTTCCAGAAACAGAGGGCTTTATCGTTGCTATTCAAGATCAAATCATTAAAACAAATATTAAGTTGTTCGCCGTAGAGTTCAGAATCGATAGTCCTGCCTGGTGGTAAGAGCTCATAATGAATAATGCCCTTCCAATACCACCACACACAGCATCACCTTGTTGCGAGTTAACCCGGGTTTCGCCACAGTCTGTGAAGCCTGACAAGCCTTTGGCCACGACATTTTTATCCGCTTTTTTGACACATTCTTGTCGTACGTGATCCACTTTTCGTCACCAGTTATCAGCTTCTTCAAAAATGGTTCGGTTGCAGTACGTCGTAATAAAGAATCACAAATGAGTACACGGTTCATTAGGTTTCTTTCAGTGAGCTCGTGAGGTACCCAAATATCGAGCTGCTTTGTGTACTCAGTTTTTTTCAAATGCGCCAAAACTGTTTTGTAGTTTATTCCCTAGTTAGTTCTTCAGCTACGTTGTCACGTATGGCCATTAATCCATTATCTAACATACTTAACAGGTTAAATTTAGGATATAAACTAACATTAGGTGTGTCTGTTAATCATCTTATGTATATGGATGATATTACATTATTCGCTAAATCTGAGACGGAAATGAATAAATTAATACAAATAACTGCTCAATTTAGTAAAGATATTAACATGACTTTTGGATTAGATAAATGTAAAATGCTTAAATTGAAATCAGGTAAAATAACTAATGAGAATAAGCAGAATGATTTTTTCACAACAATGGAAGAAGGCGAAACATATAAATATTTAGGTCTGCACGAAGGGAAGTCTGTTAACCACACTGAATTAAAAAAAGGTCTGAGTGAAGAATTTACTAATAGGATACATAAAATCTGTAAGAGACCATTGTGCTCCAAAAATCTATTTAAAGCTGTTAATAGCTTTAAATAGATTTTTACCTACGCTGTTCCAATTCTGACTTATTCCTTTGGAGTAATCAAGTGGTCAGTTACAGACATAAATAAATTAGAAATTAAAATCCGCACCATTTTAACGAAATATAAACATCTACATCCAAAGTCCGCAATAGAACGTATTTCGATCCAAAGGCGTATGGGTGGAAGAGGGCTTATAGATATCAAAGCTCTTTGGGAAAACCAGGTCAATAATCTTAGAAAATTCTTTTATAGTAAGGCTGAAAAAAGTAAAATACATTTAGCTACAGTAGAATCTGATAAAAAATTTACGCCATTAAACTTAATAAACACAGATCGCACATTTAGTTCAAGTAAGGAAAATGAAACAAAAAAATTTACGAAATGGCGTAGTAAGGAGATACACGGTAGACACCTGCAGGATCTTGAAAACAACCATATTGATTTACAAGCTTCTAATAAGTGGTTAAAACTTGGATATCTTTTTCCAGAAACAGAGGGCTTTATCGTTGCTATTCAAGATCAAATCATTAAAACAAATAATTATAAAAAATTCATTCTGAAGGACCCTAATTTAAAAACTGATAAATGCCGTAAATGTCACCGACACTCAGAAACAATCCAACATATTACGAGTGCTTGCCCTAGTCTTACCCAATCGGATTACACCCATCGACATAACCAAGTAGCATACATAATTCACCAAAAACTTGCTGTTAAACACAAATTAATTGAGAGAAATCTGACGCCTTATTACCAATATTCTCCTAAACCAGTGTTGGACAGCATCAACCACAAATTATATTTTGACAGAGCCATACTAACAGACAAAACAATACATAATAATAGACCTGATATTACTTTAATAGATAAAGCCAATAAAATAACATATTTGATTGATATTGCCGTTCCTAACACACATAACGTCCAAAAAACTGTTACAGAGAAAATACAGAAGTACACAGATTTAAAAGAAGAAGTAGTAAGAATATGGAAAATGGAGAAAGTATTCATCGTGCCATTGGTGCTCTCCAGTACTGGTATCATTCCAAAATACTTACATCACTCACTCCATTTGTTAGATTTACCAGAAAATACATATATAACTATGCAAAAAGCAGCAATTCTTAACACTTGCCGAATTGTGCGAAAGTTTTTACAGGATGACACCTACAATAACGAATCCCTGCAAGAATATGATGCTGACTTGGCGTAAGCCCGTAGGCATCATTACTAACCGAAAAAATATTTCGAGAAAATAAAGAACAGACAAAAATAATAATAAAAACGTTTATTTCAAGTTTATAAAAACTCATAATTGTTAGTAAAACTTAGCCTAGGTGTTAGTAATAAAATATAATATTATTTACATTTCGCCGCTACGATATGCATGTCACAGCACCTTCTTATAAACGGACAGTCAATCCTGTCCGCTATCATTTTCAGCACTATGTTGGAACTAGCTCGCACCCTGCGCACCAGCGATGTGCCGCGCTTGCGTATTGTTGTATAAAAACAATCAGTTCGCGCTTCGGCGAACATAGCTGAGGCACTGCAGTAGCGAGGTAGTCCCAACATAGCCCTGAATGCATTGTTGAACTGTACGCGGAGGGCACTGTAGGATTTGAGAGTGAACTTGATCCATAGACTGCAGGTGTAAAGCGAAGTACAATAAGCCTTGAATAAAGCAATTTTAGCTTCAGTAGAGCAGCGCGCAAATCTATGTGCTATCATGTTCGCCCGCACTGACAGTGCCCTCCGCTCCCGTTCAATGTCAGTATCGTCCTTAAGGTCGGCTGTAACTATGTGCCCTAAATATTTAAAATGCATTACCCTTGCTAGAGGAGTACCATTCAGTCGAATAGGGGGCACATGAGACGGGTGTTCATTGCCAGCCTTAAAAACCATATACTGGCTCTTTTCCACATTATATATTAAGCCATGTGTTTCGGCATAGGTCTCACACAAGTTTAGGAGTTTTCTTAATCCACAGACCGACGCACTGAGCAGTATCATGTCATCAGCGTAACTCAGATTGTTGACAAATGCCTCCCCCAAGGATATCTACAATAGCCGGTCCTGTGCTGCCCGCATCCAGCGTCTTCCCGCGACACTTGCAAGATCGTCGGTCCACCTTATAGGGGGCCTGCACACGCTGCATCTTCCGGTACGTGTTCGCCACTCGAGAACCTATAGGTTTTGCAGTGAGGCAAATGCTTCCAGCAACAAATTCTACTGCAAAGATCGTAGTGTGGACGCAACCCGGAGAAAGATACAATTAGCTAAGTGAAGATATAGTATGGGATATGATTTAATTAATGGGCTGGTTGGCGTGGTTGGCAGCTGCTTGCCTTTCACGCCGCAGGTCGTGGGTTCCATTCTCACCCAGGAGTCTGGTCTGAGTCTGAGTCTGGGTTTATTTATATATACAACATGTACCGTAATTAACGCACACACCAATTGGGGTGTTTGAACACCCCAATTAGAATATTATGTTGTAATCATAATACATACACGGAATTTTCTTTTTAACATGTATGTGCATTGTTATTTACTAAATTAGTTTCTTGGAATAAAGTTTATCTTTCTTTATTTTGTATTGAATGATGGAATTTGTATGAATACAAATAAGACTGCGATTTGAACGTCTTATTACTTTGACTTAGGGTCAATTTCATTGTTTTGAGTGTACCTACATGAGTAATATCACAATAATTTCCGTTTTTTTAATTATTTTGGAATAAAAAATAACCTATATTAAAAACGATATAAATCGATTCGGTAAACGATTCTGAACAAACAATATTCAGGATGTGCGTTAATTAAGTTACATGTTGTATACGTATCTATGTATTTACAATAAAAAGTAGTATATGTAGTATATCAATTATCTGGTTTCGTTCCATAGTGCAAGCTCTGCTTATTTTGGGATCAGATTGCCGATGTCCGATGTCCCAGATAATTATTATCATAGAAAAAAAGTAGGTATGTTGTTCTATTATATTTACGTCAGAGTTCTTCAAACCTCCTCTAGACATTTGTCATGGCTTAACGATTATATCAACTGGGACTGACAATAACTGAGCAACGCTCAGATATTGAATCACTTTTGGTGTCACTCACCTCTGTGCTAACACACTACGATTTGATTATCTTCTCCAATTGTAGCGGGCGATGAGGGCATCTGGCCATTCATTCATTTACATTCCATCGATAATTAATTTTATTAATTTATTTTTCTTGTTTAGTATACTCTAGTTAGTGAGTTATTTTTAAAATTGGAAGGCATTAAGTAACGTATAACATGCTTGACGATGATTATGAAGGCTGAGGTCATAGATATCCCTACTATCTCAATCTCCCTCATTGGTCTAGCGGTAGCGATGTCAACCATAGATAGTTAATGAGGCCTTGAATTCCGGGTTTCGTTTAAAAGAGTTATTAGATTTAGGTATCTGGAAAATGAAGTTCTCAGTAGCTGCTCAGGCTCAGAAAGCATATAAATCAGCCGGTACGCACCTGATCTCTCTTCGGTCGTGACATCAAGTGACGTCTCCCTCACTCATGTATTGTATGTTAACATGCCGATCAGATCGACAGATTCGATCCGGTCGGGCATCCCATAGCCGTATAAAGGATACGAGAATATGCACCTGTAGCTCTATAATAATATGTCCCAATCAGACGTCCAGGGGCTCTACCGGCTAAGTCGCCGAACATCCTTTGCGTGAATGGCGTTCAAAGAAATAAAGGTTAAGAATGTATTAATCAATCTATAATCGGCTTCAACGTTGACAATCGATTCCGGACCATTTATGACGTCACACGTGGTCATGGAAGCCGATTTAACGATTGATTAAGTCATTGTTAGCCTTTATTTATTTGAAAGCCATTCACGAAAACGATGTTCGGCGACTTAGCCGGTAGAGCCCCAGTTTCCATCGAAACCGGCCGCTATGGCCGAACTACCACCAGGAAAACATTACAAAGTATCCACAATCGGGGATTAATTTAATATAGAATTGATTAATCGTAGTTTTTGGAAACAGTCTGATGATTACCAGGTTACTTCCTAGAACATGTGACTCTTTACAATAATAATTTGATATGGTATTACTCATTATCGTATTTTAAAATTTCTCAAAAATCTTTAACGCATATATGGCATTTTGTTTACCGCCCTTTATAAACTTAAAATTATTGCTTTTTTGGTATATACCTACATATTGATTTTGATAAATTGTGGATGCTTTAGTAAGGATTTTCCTGTTTTTGGGAACGAAGTTCCTTATCGCGCGTTGTGAAAGGGGGCTAGACGGAAAAAATTCTTACGAAAAGTTTTCACGACACTTTTTGCAGCTGTGCGGCGTGCGCATGTTTCTCTGTCTGTCTGTCTGTCTCTCTCTCTCTCTCTCTCTTTCTCTCTCTCTCTCTCTTATAGAAAGCAAGCCAGATATTTTCATTTCTATTTCACATTGAACAGCGTGGTGTCGCGACGATTATTTTTGTTGAGTTATTTATTATGTACAAAAAACCTGTATACAGGTTTTTTGTACATAATAAATAATAAGAAATAACTTCGTTCCATCCAGCTGTCCCTTGACACCTCTCAAGTTTTTAGATCTCTGTTATGTACCGCATACATCTAATTTAATAAATTCATTTTGTACTGAGACCCCACTCTGAAGTAATTTAGTTTTAGTCTTTTTAAATGGGTTGTAGATCATACCCATTACAGCAAAGTTCCATAGAATGTTAATTTAATCATCATCACCATGGCATCCGAATAACGTACCCTACTGAACAAAGGCCTCTCCAAAAGATTTCCACAATGGAGTGTCCATCATTTTGGAGAGATATGCCATAATGGCAGCCGATCGCAATATCATAGTCGGAGTACGCAGAGAGAGGCTGCTGCGCGTTCTCTGGGAGATATTCGAGGTCAACTTCTAGGTCCCCCACGGAATATAATAGAGTGATATTCTTTGCCACACAGAAAAATGACAATTGAATACGGGGTTTTTACGCAAATAATCCACCGCGTCTAGATAATGAAATATGATGAGGCCTTTCTCAATGGAGATTAGCCAATTGCGCTGGACATATTATAGTGCACAAGTGTGTGCGCAAACATAGGGGCACTTTCTATTCCATCACTCTCATGATCAGATGGGACGACTAGCGACGATAAATATAGTCATTTACAAAATTAAAGTATCTGGATTTTTTTAACTAGTCCGTCCGTGCGGTCTGATTTATCACATACACCGTTTCGAAATACTTAAATAAAAGTACTAGAAATTCTAGTTAAAAAAATCTAAGATCCTATTTTGAAATTTAGTATATTATATTAAACATTGAAGACACCGAGCAGTTGGCGAACGCAGAAAGCTCTTAAACAGTAGTTTATCGTAAGCCACTAATACCTAAGAACACCTATATTTAGTCTAGAAAGCCTTATGACTTTCTACACCAACATCTTATAAATCTATATGAATAAAAGCGAGATTTTTACATAAGTGATGTCGTGCAATCGCTGAAACTTTTGACAGATATATGAGTAGATTAGTGTTAAATTAGTATCAAATCGTTTTCGATAAGATGAATAACAACTTTGATTAGCAACTACCGCTAATGTAGCATAGTATATAGATTAAAATGACACGAATTTCTACTTACAATAAGTATATAAAACTTGCCGATTCAGTTGTCTCAGAATAGTTGAATTAGAAATATCGCCATGAAAGGTTAGCACATTTTTTTTTATTATTAGTGATTATTGTGTAATAATTTTGATGTGCCGTTAGTAACTTAGAATAAAGTTAGTTTGGTGAATCGAAAATAAATAATTTAAATTATAGGAGTGTTATTTTATGTTCGTAGCTGTGTGTTTTTAATTTCATAAAGTTCTCCAGTTGTTGGTTGTTTGTGGCGGATCAATCCTATTTTAATTCATTCTCAATATAATCATGATTCGAGGTAATTAGACATAACGTGAATCCATTATTTGATACGTGTAGTATAATAGTGTGTAACAGTTTAGGTGTACAATACACTTTATTGTACACCAAATTAATTACAAAAATAGAACATAAATAGTAGCATAATAATGTACAAAGGGCTGATTGCATTAAATGCCATTTTGAAGCCTCCTGTACGCAGCTACCTCTTTCCTGTAGCCAAAAAACTTACTCCTCTTGTTCGTGGTATCTCAGTAGTTTTCTTATAGTGCGAGTAGATGAGATAACTCAGCCTTTTTTATCTTGTTCTTTGTTTAAGAACAATGAGGTTCGTTGGATTGCTTAACATTTTGATGTTCTAGTACGATTTTAGAGCAATTTAGAAAAGTCAATAATGTGGTCTCATCAGTCTTAATTTTACTGGTTTATTTTAATGATTAGAAAATTATATGTTTTCTATACCATAACACTCCCTAATAATGTCCCTAAAACTAACTTTCTCTGGCACATCATTTGAGTGACAGTAACAACTATGAATTTATCCGTTTACTTTAACGACATGATTTCTTAAGGGATTCAGCAAATCGCTTAATAATAGGTCTTTACCTATGAAATTGCCGTTTTGTATGAAAAAATTTAAACGAATTTTTTTCATGAATTTTTTTATTTGTATTAATCGAAGTAATCACCCATGCAATCAATGCATCTTTGCCATCGCAGTGGCAGTTTATTGATGCCCTTCTTAAAGAAATCAGCTGGACGGGAGGCAACAAATTCTTCAAAGGCATTTTGTACTGCCTCTCGGGTATTGAATTTTTTTCCCGCCAAGAAGTTATCCAAATTCTGGAAAAAGTAGTAGTCTGTAGGCGCAAGGTCTGGTGAGTAGGGCGGATGACGGAGAGCTTCCAACCCCAGTTCTTGCAACTTGGAGACCGTCTGCTGTGCAGTATGAGGTCGCGCGTTGTCGTGCAGGAGCAGCGGAGACGAGCGATTGACCAATGCTGGTTGGAGATGCGCCAGCTTCTCCATCATTGTGCTCAGTTCTTCACAGTACACATCTGCAGTAATGCTCACCCCGTTTGGTAAGAAGCTGTGATGAATCACACCGGCGCTAGACCACCAAACAGTGACCATCACTTTTCTAGGGGTAAGTTTTCGTTTAGGGCATTGTTTAGGTGCTGAACCAGGATCCAACCAACTTGCTGAGCGCTTGCGGTTATCAAACAGAATCCATTTTTCATCGCAGGTAACAATGCGGTTCAAAATTCCTTCATTTGTGTGTCTGTTGAGCAGTGCAAGGCACGTCTCGACGCGTACTTCGCGCTGGCGATCATTGAGTTCGTGGGGCACCCATTTGTCAAGCTTTTTTACCTTGCCAATTTGACGCAAATAGACCAATATTGTTTTGACGCTAACGTCGAAAGCTGCTGCTAATTCAGCCGTAGATTGTGTATCATCAGCTTCCACAACCGCCTTTAATTCGTCATTGTCGACCAAAGTCTTCGGACGACCGCGAGGTTCATTTTTCAGGTCGAAATTTCCAGAACGGAAGCGAGCAAACCAATAACAGGTGGTGCGTTGGTTTGTAGTGTTAGCTCCGTAAACGTCGTTGATGTTGCGTGCCGCTTGTGCCGCGTTGCTGCCACGACGGTACTCATATTCCATAATTACTCGAATTTTTAACGTATCCATGATGACGAAAAAGATTGAAATGCGATGAAAATGTAACACTAATCAATAAAGAAATGACTACTTTTGGAAAAAAGAATCCATGTTTTTAAAATAAAATTAATTTGAAATTAGAATTCTTAGCCAAACAAAAATTATTTTGATTTGAAATGGCCAGTACTGCAGAACGGCAATTTCATAGGTAAAGACCTAATATAAAACTATAAATACTTATCTTTATTATTTGATTTCCGCCCATCTTCAAATGATTTAATAACTCGTCATAAGTTAGTTGTTTTTCTAATTAGCTACCTGGCAGTTTAGATAACAAGATTGTCACAATAATCTTAGTGGGTACGGCCACAATCAAATCATATCATATAATAATCACGTTTATGCCATTATAATGACCTTTTAGATTCAACAAAAATAAAACGAAAAGGAACTCTTTTCGTTTTATCTTCGTTTGCACAACTAAAATAGAATTTAAATTAGACATAATAACAATTGAAGACTGATTCTTCGGTTAAACATATTTTTGACAAGAAATTAGGGGCTGGTTTTATTTTAAAATAGAACATCCGCAATTCAAATTTTGCAAATAAGGAAAAAATGAAAACGATTTTCTAATTTACGTACTCCATTACGCATATCTAATAAAGGTTCTATATGATTTAAGGTATTGCAGTAATATTGATAGCAGCGTGTGTAGCATTGGGACATGCTCAGGAGGACCAGTGCCCCACAGAACAACAGGATGACTGGACCATCGAGATGTTGCTCAGACACGAGGAGTGCAACAAATTCTACAAGTGCACATTCGGCGTACCTATTGAATACTCCTGTTACGGAAATCTCTACTTCAATCTCGAAACATGGCAGTGTGATTGGCCGGAAAATGTAGATTGTGATGGCAGAGTCATACCTGAAGACACTACTACATCCACAACAACCACGGCGGCACCTACTACAACCACAACCACTGCGGCACCTACCACCACGACAACGACAACTGCGGCGCCCACCACTACTACAACGACAACTGCAGCCCCCACCACCACAACGACAACTGCCGCGCCCACTACTACCACGACTACTGCGGCGCCCACAACAACTACCACGACAACTGTAGCCCCTACCACCACAACGACAACTGCCGCGCCAACTACTACCACGACCACTGCGGCACCTACCACCACCACGACTACTGCGGCGCCTACCACCACCACGACCACTGCGGCACCCACAACTACCACTACCACCACCACTGCGGCGCCTACCACCACTACGACCACTGCAGCACCCACCACTACCACGACCACTGCGGCGACCACCACTACCACCACTGCAGCACCCACCACGACCACTGCCGCTCCCACCACCACTACCACTGCGGCGACCACTACAACCACCACTGCAGCACCCACCACAACTACAACTCAGGCACCCACCACTACAGTGCAAGCCGAACAAGAAGAAATTGAGTTCTTAGAAAATGGTTGCCCCGTAGACCCACACATTCACTGGCTCCTTCCTCATGAGACAGACTGCAATCTCTTCTATTATTGTGTTTGGGGGCAGAAAGTTCTAAGGAACTGCCCAGCAACTTTGCATTTTAATCCAGTGCTTCAGGTGAGTGTAATTGGCAAATCAAAATAATAATTTAATATTGTATAAGCAGCAACTCCAGAAGAGCCCTTACAGCTATTATAAAGAATATGTCATTAGTCATATCTAAACATTCATACAGAATACTAGCTGAGCCCGCGATTTCGTCTGCACTTTTTGTAATGACTCCATAAATGGTACATACATCAGAATTTTTCTAAAATTTTATCTCTTGTAGCAAACTTTTAAAACATTCACATAAACCTTACATATTTCCATAATTAATTTCATTAAAATCGGTTCAGTAGTTACAGCGTGCAAGCGCGACATACAGACAGACAAATAGATTTCGCATTTATAATATTAGTAAGGATGTCCTTAGTCATAACCTATGAGTAGGTAGATCACAAACCACTATTGTTAGAGTAGCCATAAACTATGAATTTCCATTTCTGGTACAACTTAGTTTAATATTTTCTGATATTGATTACCATGCCATTATGACTTTTGTAAGAATACCTAGAAGATCTTCTGGGCGTTTTTCGGCTGATATTTTTATAATGGCAATGTGTAGAATCGAGGGAGGTCTTTGTCTAGCAGTGGACGTCTTTCGGCTGATATATTTATAATGGCAATGTGTATAATCGAGGGAGGTCTTTATCTAGCAGTGGACGTCTTTCGGCTGATATATTTATAATGGCAATGTGTATAATCGAGGGAGGTCTTTATCTAGCAGTGGACGTCTTTCGGCTGATATATTTATAATGGCAATGTGTAGAATCGAGGGAGGTCTTTGTCTAGCAGTGGACGTCTTTCGGCTGATATATTTATAATGGCAATGTGTATAATCGAGGGAGGTCTTTATCTAGCAGTGGACGTCTTTCGGCTGATATATTTATAATGGCAATGTGTAGAATCGAGGGAGGTCTTTATCTAGCAGTGGACGTCTTTCGGCTGATATATTTATAATGGCAATGTGTAGAATCGAGGGAGGTCTTTGTCTAGCAGTGGACGTCTTTCGGCTGATATATTTATAATGGCAATGTGTATAATCGAGGGAGGCCTTTATCTAGCAGTGGACGTCTTTCGGCTGATATATTTATAATGGCAATGTGTAGAATCGAGGGAGGTCTTTATCTAGCAGTGGACGTCTTTCGGCTGATATATTTATAATGGCAATGTGTAGAATCGAGGGAGGTCTTTGTCTAGCAGTGGACGTCTTTCGGCTGATATATTTATAATGGCAATGTGTAGAAAAAGGTTTAATTATTACTTTTGAAACCGAAAGTTCCTAGGCAGATCTAGTCTTTATTTATAGAAAATAATATGGTATAAGTCTTATACCGGAAGACGCAACGTGGGCAGGACTCCACGGTGTGGACCAATTAAGGTCGCAGGATGCCTTTGGATGCGGGCAGACTAATACCGGCATTCTTGCAGCAGTGGATGTCTTTCGTCTGATATGATGATAATGATGATATGTCTTCAAATCTATCTATTTAATCTATCTAAATTGCCAATATTCCAGGTAAATACGACAGCTTCAGCGCTACGACATGTCCTTCTTTAAACGAGGTTTAGAAATAGTAATCTCACTGTAGGCAGCGGTTTGCTGTGCCCCCTGGCATTGCGAATGTCCATGAGCAGCGGTTACCACTTAGCATCAGGTGGGCCGTTAGCGCGTCCGCCTCCAAAACCAATAAAAAATATAAAACAGCTAATGTAAACAATATTATAAGCATAAGAATTAGTTCCGTGTTGTAAATAAAGTATCTTTTTCAGGTTTGCGATTGGACCTGGGACGCTGGCTGTGTTTCCGGATCGAATGCATTGAACAAACACATGATGCCTATGTGGAGGCAAATTGCGTACAAATATGACCACATGGAACCCATGTGGAGACAGATCGCGTACAAAAACGCATAAAACATTTATTGACCCTGACCAGCAATTTAAGATATCCTAAAGACATAACATTTTTTATTACATACATATTACATATTTGATTGTTGAAAAATTTTGCCATATTATTTCGAATTATTTTCTGCCTGAAAATGGTATACAATTACTAATAGCTATGGTATAAAGATTTAAAAGTCCATTTCCCTAACGAAATATTGATAATATTAATTTTGCTTGCTTTTATAAATGAAGAAATCGATTGTTATTATTTGTTGATAATATAATTATTTTTCAAATACAGTACAATACTATTTCCGAAGATTTCTTGTCCGAAAATTAATATTCCATTTAGAATGGGCATGGACTTTTAAAGGTTTTTTCCCCATGAGTTAAATACTTACTTTAAGCACTTAACTATTGTTACAATTGATTCAGAATTAAGGCACCTAGGTCATTATCGTACAAATAGTTCCTAGACTTAGTTAATTGTTAAATAATGACAAAATATTAACATCTGTCATAACAAACAGTAGCGCATCGCATCTAATAACAACATTGCTACGTTAAATGGGAAAGTTCAATCTCTGCTCAATAAACAGGTCACGTGGAAGCTTCGGCGGCATCCAGCAGCGTTTTAATACTTCGTGTGAAACTCTATTTCTTTGAACCCATAGCTCACGCGGAGTTTAGTAGTCTTATCTGAAGTATCATACGGCTTTTAAGCACACGATCTCCCACAGCAGAAGTAATAGAAGTTTAACATATGTATTGCAAAATGTGATATGACCGAAATATGTAAGTAAATTTAATCCCTAAATTTACTTATATTTTCTATAGCCGTTTATATAGACAATAACGGATTATAGTGTAGTATTCACGCAACGTATCGAATAATAGTACTTAATTTGGCTCTCTTACGCACCATCAACGTTCGCCTTCACACAGACGGAACCCGGACACGCTCTATACAAATCATAAGTTTATCGACATGCACTACATCCCTTCCTTATTTTATTTTATTAACCTATATAAACATATAAATACTACCTGTATTTAGTTTTATAGATCTTGTATAAATAATATCAGAAAGTAATTTAGTGTTATTAATTAATAAACATTATTTATCACATATCCATTTGAAACAGTTTACGATCCGATTATATTATATACTTATATTATTTCCAATAATCACCGGTAGATTTGACTTTCTTATAATCAATGTTTTATTACGCTTTGTTATCTCTATCTTTTGTCTCCTTTCCTCTTTTTAATTTAGTCAGAATTTATCATTCTTATTTATTACTTGAAGTAGACGTATAAATTATAACAAAATATAAAAATTCTTAATGCGCCAAAATTATTATTAGTACCTTCACTTCATTCCGCTGACGCATTAATATCAAAACAAAACGAGTATTTGTAAAACAACTAAACGGAATATCTAATTTTAATATGAAATACTTTCCTAATTTTCATTATATTAATAACACCAAGGCTTTTAAGTATTTATGCTTCAAATGAAATGATTGACTTCTTACTTGGGGAAAATTATCGGACATTGGATGGAAAGATCTTGAACAAAACGTCCCGTGGAAATGGCGGCACCCAGGATGGACCTGTGGTATATCGATAAAAAATAAATATATTGTATTAATTGTTACTAACGTTAGGTTGTACAACAAGTTAGGTAATATTATGTAGTTATGCAGTTATAATTAAGGATATAAGATTAAAACTAAGTTGTTATAGAATAAACATATTGAATGTTTTTGATTCATTCACCGATGTATTCCTCAAGCGGCACAATCTACATAAGTATTCTTGAAGTGAAAGTTTTGAAATCTAAAAATCCCTAATTCTATGCTAGGGGCTTGTGGTCAGTTATCAATTCGAATTGCTTACTATAAAGAACAAGGCACTGCTCCACGACCCGTATCAATTCCAAAGCTTCCTTCTAATGTTCTTTACGGTCAACTAAAATTCAATATCTATCAAGCGCATACTATATAAGGTGTTACAAAAATATCTGCCACGGCCTTAATGGGAGGTAGTATTGTGTTTATAGATTACAATAGTGAAGAGCTTTCGTACCCCGAAACAGTTATTTCAATTTGAGAAGATAAAGTAGTTAAATAAACATCGACTCTACTGCGCATAAAACCGTTCACAAATTACGCGCAATGTATCGCTTCGTCAATGAAAACAACTGCTCTCTCTTCTACTACTACTGCTTCTCTTCGGTGAATGAAAACTGAAATCACAATCTGTAATAATACGCAGGCACAAGTGTTTTAAAAGTGAATTTACTTACCAGCTACTGCATTCTTCCAAAAAACTTACGTAAATAAGATGATAAACTTCCCATCACACTTATAACAGGCTTTGGACTGTCAAGTTAGTGTAAGAATCGCATTTTATTTCTTATTATTACTAAACAATAGGTAAGTACAATTTAGATTAATATCAAATAACGATGAATTATAGTAACTTGGCGTGTTTAAAAGTTAATCATCTTATTTACAACAATTGCACCATATTCACAGTTATTTACACACTCCCTACCTACTTATCTACAAAACTGTTGCACAAGTCCACCTTCGCGTTGTACACAAATGAAGGCACGCTTACGTACATGTCTCTTAACTTTATTTAATGTGTCCGTTTCACTTTTCACTAGTCTAAATGCGCGTTTGATTCGCCTTTTTAGTTCTCCTACACTTCTAATATCATGTCCAGTTTGGCCGTACACTAGGTCCTTTACACGACCCCACAAAAAAAAGTCTAGAGGGGTTAAATCTGGCGAGCGAGGAGGCCACGGCACTGGCCCTCCTCGGCCTATCCATCTTTCACCGCCGTACCAGACACCGTTTAAAAATTCCCGTACGCTGATGGCGAAATGAGGTGGTGCTCCGTCATGTTGAAAGTGTAGCCCTCTTATCTCTTCAAGAGGAATACGTTCCAACATTCTTCTTACACGGGTTTGTAGTAAGCGCAGATACGTCTCTCCGTTCAGTCTGTCTAAGAACACTGGTCCTAGAATTCTGTTCCCCAGTATCCCAGCCCACACATTAACACTGAACCGAGTCTGAAAGTGATCAGGCCGCACTACACGAGGATTCTCCTCAGTCCAGTAATGCGCATTGTGTATGTTGAACATACCAACCCGTGTGAATGTGGACTCGTCAGTCTACAGAATATTGCGTCGTTCTTCCGTAATCCAATTACAAAACGCGAGGCGGGCCGCGTAGTCAGGTGGATGCAGTTCTTGGACTCTTGTAAAGTGGTACGGATGGAGCCCTTCCCGATTTAAAAGCCGCCACACGTAGGCGTGGCTCACTTCGAACACTCGAGCAGCATCTCTGGTGCTCGCAAGAGGATGATGTCGGAAGAAGTCCAACACTTCCTCTTCGAGTTCGGCAGAATATGGAGGCCTGCCTGCGTCAGCCGGAGGTGGGTCAAAACGGCCGTGTTCTCTAAACCTGTACACGGCATCCAGAAGGGTATGATGACTCACTCGCACACCAAACCTCTGCTGGTATAAGTTCACTGCATGCGCAGTTACAGAGTTACACTCGCGGTAGCACAATACCATTTCATGGCGTTCTTGATTAGAATACCGTGGTCTGGAAGGCATTTTTATTAAAGGCGCGCGAAATTCCGGTTATTGACCGCTCGGGCGGGGGGCGAGGTGCGACTGGCGAACGCCGCGCCGCCGCGCCGCGCCGCGCGCGCCGGGCGGTTCGGTAGCGCGTGCGACGAGCGGGGTAACCTGCGCGGGGGGCTGCGCAGTGAGAACAAAGTGGCCCGCGCGCAGCGGCATCGTTTAGCGGCAACAACTTATGAATGAAGTCTACAGAGTGGGTTTATGCATTATGAAATCAATTCAAATTTATACGTACAATTTTTTGTATGAAAAAAAATATATCATATTATCAATAATTTAACTTTACTATTGTAATCTATAAACACAATACTGTCTCCCATTGCAGCCGTGGCAGATATTTTGGTTACACCTTATATATGTGGATTAGTTTTATAATTTTGGTTTTTTAATATGTTATCTGTGTAATTTTAGCTATCTGTAGTGAGCAGACTTGGAATGTCACAGAAGAGAAAAAGATTTATAAGACGTAAGATTTGTTCTTAAATAAAAATAAATAAAGTGATAAAATTTACTTCAATTTTCTATTGAGCCACATCCCCACAACTTTTGGGGGCTCGTCCGGGATGTGAAACAATATTTGAAGTGAATCGAAGACGAAAACCAAAGATACATCCAATAAAAAAGTGCCGGTTCATATTAGCTTGGGACGCCATTGTGATCGTCATTCCATACCGTTTTACCGACGCGCGTACCGCTAGCAACGACAACACGGCGAAAGAAGTTAGCAACGAGTGACAATGAAGATAATGTCATGTCTACTAAAATGGTAGCTTTCGAAAACCTATAATTATTGAGATTATTTTTATGAAGACTGAAGATTAACTTAATTTCGATACTGATGAAGGAGCCATCATTTTGTACGACTACCAGAAGAAGAAAATCTCAGAGTTCTAAGCCCGACATAAGTATTACTACCACGATGCCGCTAAAAAAAGATGACAAAGAACGCGAAGATGAAGACATTAAGGTACAGATTTATTTCAATGATTTGGAAAAGTCGATGAATATTTTTACTGGAGACGACACCTACCCTATTGAGACATTTATCGATGAATTCGAAGATACTGCTCAACTTATGAAGTGGAGTAAAGTCGAGAAGTTGATTTATGCTAAACGACTCTTGGATGGAACCGCAAAACTTTTTCTGAGATCTATAGGAAAGGTTAAAGACTACGCAAGCTTGAAGCAAGCCCTTAAAGAAGAATTCGGACCTAAGATTAACAGCGCAATAATACATAAGAACCTTGCCGCGCGTAAAATGAAAAATGATGAAACCTATCAACAATATTTTTTGACTATGAAAGAGTTGGCACTCCATAGCAATGTTGAAGATGCTGCACTGATAGAGTATGTCATTGATGGTATTCGTGATCTAGAGACTAATAAAACCATTCTGTATGGTGCCACGGACATAAAGGATTTTAGAAAGAAATTGGACATCTACAGTAACTTTAGAAAGAAAGTGCAGAGTAAAACTGCACAAGTTGATCATTCATCTACTCATCATTCAGGCCGTGAAACTACTCACGTGAAAAGATGTTTCAACTGTGGTGAATTAGGCCATCAATCACCATCCTGTTCGAAGGGGATCAAATGTTTTAAATGTAATGAATTTGGGCACAAATCTACTGAATGTACAAATATTCAACATAAGAAGTCACTCAATATACGGAATGAAGGAAAAGAGGAGCATATGGAACAAAATAAAGATAAGAAGGAGAAAGTTCCCTACAAGAAGATAATGATTAATGGAATAGACTTTATAGCTCTCATTGATACCGGAAGTGACGTTAACCTAATTATAGAATCAGAATTTGAGAAGATTAAGGATAGTATTGAAGACTACAAATTGAAATCAACATGCCTAACAGGAATAGCAGAGAATAAGGTTGATACGCAAGGAATGTTTTCAGCCATAGTTCAGATTGACCAGTACCATGTGGTGTTAAAGTTCTGTGTCGTGAAGGACCATGACATACCCGTAACTATTCTGATTGGAAATCCTATACTCAAAGACTTTGAGGTACATTTTACTCCCGATGGTATCTTTATGGATAAAATTATGAACCTCACTCTTTTAGTCGAAGCTAATCGAGAATATGCTATAGAAGAATCTAACTATGAAGAAAGAATTCATAAGATATGTAAAGAATATGCACCTAATAATAAGTGTATTGAAGATTATATTCGTAATAATGAAGTGAGAACATCGAAAGACAAAATTAATGCCGTCGCAAAATTTAGGCAACCAAAAAACGTGAAAGCTGTTCAGTAATTCTTAGAACATAGACCAGGATCCAGAATGAAGCACGCTGATGCATTAGGTAGGTATCCAGTCTGTCTAATGATCGCAGAAACTACAGCACGCATTAAAAAAGCTCAAGATGAAGATGCTTACATAAAAGCATTTAAGAAAATTCTAGAAAAAGAATCTTATCAAGATTATATTTTACAAAAAGACATACTTTATAAGGAAATAAACGGTACTAGACTAATTGTGGTACCCAAGAAAATGCAATTCGAAATAATAAGAAGGAATCATGACCAAGGACATTTTGGAGTTGCAAAGACTGAAGAATTAATTAAAAGAGAATTTTATATAGACAGTTTACAAGATAAAATTAGAACAATTATAACAAATTGCGTCGAGTGTATCTTGGTATCAAATAAAAGAGATGACAGTCAAGAAGGTGGGAAATGGGGAAGTACCCATTAATACTTCAACTTCTGCGGATTTGATGAAAGCGTGGAATGCCCTAGAAGAAGGAAGTTCATCTGGGACAGATGATAAGCAGGATGACCGTGTGGATTAGTTTTATAATTTTGGTTTTTTAATATGTTATCTGTGTAATTTTAGCTATCTGTAGTGAGCAGACTTGGAATGTCACAGAAGAGAAAAAGATTTATAAGACGTAAGATTTGTTCTTAAATAAAAATAAATAAAGTGATAAAATTCTTAAATAATCTTTTAACAAAATCGTTTCAGTAACAGGTATCTGTTGGGCAGACTGAAGACGAGTACTGACAAAGCTGAAGATTGACGATGGCAACATCGCTATATCTATTGCTGGGAGGGATCGAGAAGTTCTACGGATAGCTGTATACAATAACGCGATCACATGTTGTCCTTTAAAGATTATTACTCAAATTTGAATAGCCGTTAATATAATAGTCTTGGCTGGAGCCATGAGCCATGACTATTTTATTAAGGTCGGGCAAAGCCGGCCTTCGTGGAGATTCCTTGGCTTTGAAGGAAGTCTTTGTATAACATTGTATGTATTCCAATTGACATGATGATGATCCTTTGATTATAATTGCTGTTGAAAATTCATTTTTCTTGTTTCAACTTGGGGTTTTGTGATTCAGTCAATAAATTAATCTATTTTTGTTTGTAGGTATAGATTACGTTATTAACAATTTCTTGGGCGATCAAGGATTACTCGCTTTGATTTTGATAAGTCATTCAATCGATTTTCTTATAGATAATCTAGTTGCATCGTCATTTGAGTTATTCTTATGAATTTTAATCTAAATCGTTAAGACCATTTTCATTATCCATAATAATTTATTATTAATATTTAGTTTTCCGAGTGTTGGGATTTTCAGCGTTGACGTGATAGTTCTCGGGGAGTTTCTTAAGAATTGCTAGAACTTATAGCTGCTACCGTGTTCCGGTAGAGATATTCCCGCCAGTAGTAGAAATTTCTTCCATATTACCTGGACCTGGTCGTCTACTAGCGTGCTTTTCACAAGAAACTCACCACGCACTACCAATGTGGAATCAATTAACTGCGAAGGTTTTACCAATCTGCTGTGACATGGAAACCTTCAATGCAACGTCATTGCCCTTGCGACCCCTCCCGTTTTGTGTCCATGTGGTGCGGTGATAACTTACCATTAAGTATCACGCTTGCTAGTTTGCCATATTATTATATTAAGAAAAAGCCATTTATTTCACATTTAATGGAAAATAAATAGTAATATATTTTCAAGACGTAGATGTAACTAGCAATTCAAAACAATATAAAGTCACATAATGAATCTGTTCAGGCGTTTTATAAGACTAAGTAAACACCATGTACACAAATAATTGATAGTTTAATAATGCTAAACAAATAAAATAGTATAAACGTAATAAGCTATTACTTCAATTTTCTATTGAGCCACATCCCCACATATATATAATACAAATCACACAATACAACACTCAATACATACATGGTTCACATACTCAATGCAGAGTAAAGATAAACAGGTTCCCTATAAGAATTATAAACGGTACTCTCCTTAGATAACCAAATTTCTCTGGTTAACCACCTTCACCCTAAGGTGGTTAACTGCTGAAATTTGGTTGTCTATTATAGAACTATTAATTTTCTAACTCCTCTTTGTTTCTTTCTGATTAAATTCATTACGGGATCCAAAGCAGTTAAAGTGATTCCCCGGGACACGAGTGAGCCTCATCGCTCAGTGTCATTGCATTGTGTGCCGCTGTTGATCCTGGCTTACAGGAGTTGCAGTCGAGGGAGGGACTAGTCCCGACTGCCTAAACTGTTTCTGTTGGTCATCATCGAGAGGCCGCACGGACTATCATCATGTATGAGCGAACGTATACATATACATACTACCACAGGCGTTCTTTGTCTAATTCATCGACAATTTTTCTAAAAAGCTGCCTTATTAGAAAATTTCTAAATAACCCTTGATTTTTTCTATAGACGATCGGTGACGTGGCGGTGATTTTAAGATTAATGTACGCGGTATTTAAGACGTCTTCCACAACTTTACGTTTGTATAGTGGAATTTAGAAGGACACTAAAATTTAAACATTTTATTAAGTGTCCTTCGATTTTCCACGCAAACTCTAATTAAGTCATTATACAACCAATCGCATCTGCAGATGTTCATCATCATCATCATCATGCCAGCCAAAGTACGTCCATTGCTGGACAAAAGCCTCCCCAAAGAATGGGGGGATATGCCATAATCGCCACGCTTGGCAGACGGGTTGGCGATCGCAGTTTGATGGTCATAGTTCACAGAAAAACGCTGCTGCCCGTTCTCTGGTCGGTATTCCATCGTTCGATTTCTAGGCTCCCCACGGGATGAGATGGGGTGGTGATATTTTATGCCGTCACCACATAGCATGCACTGCGGATGTTAATGATAGAAAAAATAGTTTTCGACATGATTCTTCTATTGATAGGTCATCCCGCGTGAAATCCCCGCCATGTGCAGCAAAAAGCACTCTAAAAAATATACAATTAGACCCATGGAACCGGTATCTGTAATTACTCGAGATAGCCTCTCAGTCTTTGCCAACCGTTCACGATTATGCGATGATCACTGCATGAAGGGTCAGGCAGTACACACCATCCGTCTACCTACCCGAACGACTGTGCTTGAAAAAGTTACGTTAATAAAAGTTTCACCAGTAGGGTAACAATAGGTAAGTAGGTGGTGCATCAGGGGCACATAACAGTATTGAAAGATTCATCTCAGCGACGAAATCTTCAACGGCGTTTCACCTTTATCTACCTGTATGACTTG
The DNA here is from genome assembly GCA_951640165.1 of Pseudoips prasinana. Lineage (NCBI taxonomy): Eukaryota > Metazoa > Arthropoda > Insecta > Lepidoptera > Nolidae > Pseudoips > Pseudoips prasinana. The sequence goes on from OX621248.1 coordinate 26,546,940, forward strand.
AACGGTATTTGCCATACCATAACATTGAGGATGCGTTAACATCTGCTCTAGTTATAATTTTGCGGCCCCTAAGGGACCTCAAAATATAACGCAAAGTGATGTAAATGGGAGGCGACAGGGTCTGAATACTAAATATATATAGTAAACTTTCCCGGATGGGTCGGATCCTGATGAAAAATTAAGTTTAGTTTTTTTAATTTCTATATAACGCGGAGTGTGTAAACATCAAGAGGGATATGTTACACAGAGAATATAATCAAAGTGATCGCGTTACACAAATGTAGGAAAACAACGAATCGAGTATTTAAACTTGTTAAAACAATCATTTTACCGCAGACAATTGTGTGCTAAATTATAAAAGGTAAATTAACTTCTGACAATAATAGACCATGGGCCAGTCACTCACAACCATTCAAGCCACCAAAAGCCATACAAAGCGTCAGAGAGAGACAAACAACTGTTTGTAAATAGAAAACCATAGCCAGGGAAAATGAAGGGGACATTTCATTTGTGTCTAAGTAAGTCTATGATTTGTATCATAATGGAAACTTTAAGCTAAGGGCTCATTGAAGAAGGACTGTTTCCCACAGCCCTTCGACATCCATGAGAGCGAAGAAAAACATGCAGACAGTGGACACATAATATTTACTGGTAAATAGGAGTTTAGTCTCATATTTAATAATAATATTTTAAACGATAGCATTTACGAGTATGGTGTACATACTCGTAAATGCTATCGTTTAAAATATTATTATTAAAGCTTGCATGAACCGATTACATACACCTAAGGCCTATAGCAAACGTACAGTCTCTGTCCCGTAACTATCAATGGCAACCCGCACTTGTCGGATACCTCCGACTTGAGACGTAAACATATTACGAAGTTTACCTGCCCTACCAAGCCGAATTTGATGTCTTTCTCGTAGGTTGACCGTCTTACTTAGTAGGATGGTTGGATGGCAGAGCCAGGTAATTATAATATATGGCATTGATTATTTTACATTATTGAATATTCAAAAGTAGAAGGTCCGCTCCAAATTTTAACGACGTATCGCTAAGGCCGGCGCCCACTATCGGTCGGCATCGGTGCGGCTCGGTGGAGCTCGGGCGCCTGAGAGCTGCCTCGGCAGTCGTAAGCACGGCTAAGGACGCCGTAGCTGATTTTGGGTAGCCTCAGAATAGTTCGGGCGGTAGAAACACCGCAGAGCAGTCGTAACGTTAAGTGAAAACAGTTATGGGTGTGTATTTATAACGGTGGATTGGGTCTTAGTTCTCATTGTTCATCTTGCTGAAGAAGAAGAGAAACTTGGATCCTTAAGGCAAAGAAGAATATTTTGGATGCTTACGGCTGCCATGCCACTATCGGTAGGCATCTCAGGCGCCCGAATCCGCCCGACGTAGCTCTCAAGCGCCCGAAGCCGCCGTAAAGCGCCCGAGCTTTAACGAGCCGCACCGATGCCGACCGATAGTGGGCGCCGGGCCTAAGAGTAGTTGTGAAGTGTAGTGAAGAGAGCCATCTGCCGCGCCGCGCCGTCCATGACGTATAAAAGTTAAAGAAGGTAATTTTGATTAGTTATGACATTTGAAACAATCAATATAGTATAACGTATAAAATACAACCTTTAAAAATTTATATTATTTATTTTCTTTACAAAAAACATTTTTTTAATGGGGTGAGAATTTATGGCATTTACTCTAGGGTAATAACTTTTAAAATAAATAAATAAAATAAAAAAGGTTTTTATTCACGTAGACTTTAAAAAAGCGCTTGTAAATAGTCAGAACATGTTTGTTGTAATATAGTTGTATACATTATTATTCCTAGTACCTAACATAGATATTTAGGTACACATTGTATGAAAACATTTATAAAATTTATTTTATTATAGCAATGATATTTAGCTAGCTCGTATCAAGTTATTGTCAAGAGATTATGTTTAATTACCTAGTTTAAGTTTAATATTTTTACTACATATTGTCAATGGTTCTGTCTATATTAAGGTATTATTATTATGACGGACCTTGTGTTAATAACGACGGTCGCGCTTTAATGCTACCACCGGATCCAATGCGCCCCAACTGAGAAGACCCAGCGAAACAAACTCAGTGGGACTGACAACTCTGAAACTAGTCAGAATGTCAAAGCCGTCCATGTCAAAGTAGCACCATGTCATGGATTACCCACTGTTGTCTCACGAATTCAACCGCGATTGAATAAAAAAAAATAAGGTTGATTAAAAACAGGAACAACTTTAAGTTTTAAAGACTGCCAACTTACAAAGCTTTCATTTGGTAATGTAGCCATCCTAAAGTGTACACATTCTCGCTAAAAATAATAGTAATTCCTACTAAATTAGCCCTCATAATATTATGAAATATGAGTATATGTACATGTATGCCATATGAGGCCTAAATATCTTTGCCTTCAATGTCCAATCTATGTGACTGAAACAAGCCAGGAGAGTAGAACTTTGTATAATTTCTTACTTTTCCCTTAAAAAGAAAAGTTAGTTAAGGCGAGTTTCCTGTATATATTATTATAGCAATTATAAAACATTTATTTGCTCATTAAAAATAAGCAGGTAACGAAAGTAAATAAGTCTACTTTGAATTTTTCCCTTATTTACCGCTAAATAAAGGAATATAACTCGGCGGGTCCCGACTCCTTTGTTATGATACGGATAGCTTCTGAGAGGAAAGTTTTGTCATTTTAATAAAGATATTATACATACATATGAAGTACACAAACATGTGAGAAATTAATACAACAAGAAATTATTTACAAAGTGTATTAAATTTTAGTTTTTTATTTCTAAATAAATTATTTATTTTATTTTAGATAAATTACACCCAAAACCTCGTGCTCATCACAATTTGCCCTGGGTGGGGATTGAACCCATAACTTCTGGCTAAGCAGTCTGTGTTACCAAGCACAACACCATCATCAAACATTCCAGTCTTATAATGTTTAGAATATTAGCTGAATATTAGGTATAAAATGGAACTAAATATTTTCGCCATTCTTACATACGAGTTTATGGTCTAAACTTCATCATTAAACCATTAGACCATATACACAGGAACATAAACCTATAGTAGGAGAGCTAGCACGCATTTTTAGGTAGGTATTTGAGGCAAGCTGAAAACTTGTCCTATAACTCTTCAGACACACCCCAACACGGAACTGCAGACCTGGCAGGCGGGTAGCGGGTCTAAACCAACCCCTAAACCTAAACCCCTCTACCAGGTCTGCAGTTCCGTGTTGGGGTGTGTCTGAAGAGCTATAGGACAAGTTTTCAGCTTGCCTCAAATACCTACCCAAAAATGCGTGCCAGCTCTTGGACTACTAGTTTAGGGGTCAGGGTATTCACCTTTTACAAAATATTGTATTAAGCCTTGTTTTGTAGTCTTATTATCTTGAATTGTAAAATGCAGGCTTTTGGAAAATAAAGAAATTATTATTATTATTACTCGTATGTGAGAATGGCGAATTTATAAGCAAATGTCCCATTACTCTTTTGAATAAGTTTGTCCTGTAAGGTAAACTAGTGCTCATCATCATCAGCCTTATATCGTCCACAGCTGGACAGAGACATCCCAAAAAGGTTTTTTATAACGTTGCCATTTGGAGGGGTTGCCGTAGTCACCGGACTCGGCATGCTAGTTGGCGACCGCAGTAAAGTGCTGCCCCATTAAATGGTGTATACCTTAGTCGCCTTTTACATATTTATAAATTAGCTATCTGTCATTTTGTCAAAACATTGGTCTAGTTGAGTTCGTCCATCCTTCCTAACGTCCGTTTTCCGTTAGTAAGATTACATATATAAATATTAAGATAGTGTATAATGGAATAACGTTGAATAACACATTTAAAATTACATGTCACAGTGTTCTTCACGGACATAAATACGAAAAAAATGTATGCAGACAATTATAATCCCGATGATCATTATTCCGAATGAACTAAATTAAAAACCCCGGTGAATTAAAAACCATTTTATATTTTTTTCTGATAATCAAGATTTTATATCCATAAAATTCAGGTGTTTAGAATTGGAAAATCTTATACGTATATCAGAAGATTTGCTTTTCTCCTCTTAACTATCGTAACTGGTTATCATTTTCGAATATCACGATCATACATAATTAATTATTAACTTTTTTAATTTCGTATGAAGGTACGAAACCATCAGTGCATTAGTCTAACATGCACCAGGCTTTATTTTACTCAAATTTGACGATTTACTACATGTTGTGGCCAAACGCCTACAATAATTTAGAAGCACCTGAGCCGTTTATTACAATAAATACAGTTGTATTCATCGAAATAAACAACCGCTGAGGTGCTAATAACTTAATAATTATTGTAGGCGTTTGGCCATTTCATTTATTACAGGCAAATCTTTTACGGTTTACTACATAAACCGTAAAAGATTTGCCTGTAATATATCTAACAAGTCAAGTTCGCAGTTGAGAGGTTATATTGCCGCGAGCTGACATGACTGACAGACATGTTGGGATATAGTCCGGTCAATTTAGACATCCAAGGTTACAATAATTCCCATTAGTCTGAAAATTAGTAGGATCGTTCATTACACTATTATAAAGGAAATGTGTAAAGTCGTCATAGATCCGAAACGTGCAAAAAAACAAATTGTAGATTAGATAATTATCTATAAAAAATGTTTGAACACTTTTTTTCCTAAGAGCCACCGTTTCTTAGATATAACCATTCAAAAAGTTGCAAGAGTTGTAATCGTCATAATATGCACACGTTTCCACGCCACCTTTGAGGTAATGTACTTAGCGCGTTTTTTTAATGTGGTTTCTCCGGCAGGCCTATTCCACTGATCTGTTGTGATTCTGTTTAGTTTGAAGCTATTGAAGGACTATAGATACTGGCAATGGTTGAAAATGTTAAAATGGATCTAAATTGTAAAGTTTGAACTGGCTCTAATGAATTGTCGACCAACTTCCAACCCCAGTCTTTTGGGTCTAACTGATAACCAAGCCACACTTGAACTTGGTAATATGAAGAATATCCCGAAAAAGATGTTGATGAGCAGCCGCTGATGTTGGAGGAAGACATGCTTACTGCACTTGTTTTTTATTTCGAGTATTTTTAACGAAACATGCATATCTAAACTGATCTAAGCACGTAATTTTTTTAGGAGCTCCATACATAGAAAGAAGAAAGTGAATTCCGTTGGTGATAATTTCTTGTGAAGTTGAATTACTCCTTTAAAAAACTTCAGCACATTCAACTAGTTAATTCTTCTTTTCAATAATTTTCTGAGTAAACTTTTATATATTTTTTAAGTAAACCTCTTTTATTATTTTCAACTCTTGCCCATATCTATAATCATTCAATAGCTCCAAATTAAACAGATCAGTGGAATAGGCCTGCCGGGGAAACCACATTAAAAAGAACGCGCTAAGTACACTACCTTAAAGGTGGCGTGGAAACGTGTGCAAATTATGACGATTACAACTCTTTCAACTTTTTGAATCGTTATATATAAAAAACGGTTGCTCTTAGGAAAAAAAGTATTGAGACATTTTTATAGATAATTATCTAATCTACAATTATGTCTAAGCTAGTTTTATGATAAAACTTACCGTTTTGCTGAAAATCGCGAAAAAGCCGTTTTTGTGACCATTAACCCCGAATTTTTTTTTTGCACGTGCCGGAACGATGAAGAATTTTCACATTTCCTTTATAATAGTGTAATGAACGACCCTACCAATTTTCAGCCTAATGGGAATTATTGTAACCTTAGGTACCCCTATTTTTTAGTTTAATTTGACCGGACTAATAATCATGATTCATTTTGTTGAACTGCATGCACTGGTTGTTTATACCAATGTATGATCTGGACCAGTTCAGTCAATAATGAAATGGGAATAATCTTAAAATAATTATTTAATATTGCATAACTAGGAATGGTTTATACCAGTGTATGATTATTCATTGTAATTTGTCTAATCTGCTTACAGCTTAACAGAACGCGTTGTGCCATGACCATATATTTTTCTGAATCGCGCTGCTATTGATATTTTCCTACAAAACATTACCTCTGCGGTGCTATGTGCAATTAACTGTTTTGCTCTGGACGCACGTGTTTTGTTTAAAACGAGCTAACTCATAATATAATAGCAAAAAGTCGCAGAAAAATGTAGGTAATAAACTATATTTATAAACAGAACAATTAACTCAAGTCCGCTGAACTAAGAAATTATTTTACATAAACAGTTGGTTCAGGTAAAATCATGTCGAATATCGATGTTGCACCCACTCTAGTTAAGGTTAGAGACTGCACTCGAAGTTGTAGAGCACTATATTTACCTAGGACAGACCATCCAACTTCGAGAAAGAGGTCAATAGTAGAATCCAACTCGGCTGGGCAGCGTTGGGAAAGCTACGTAATATCTTCTCGTCCCAAATACCGCAGTGTCTCAAAGTCGAAAGTCTTGGACCAGTGTGGACCGATGATCTTGTGAGGGTCGCTGGAAGTCGCTGGATGCGGATAGCGCACGACCGGCAATTGTGGAGATCTTTGGGGAGACCTTTGTCCAGCAGTAGGCGCCTTTCGACTGGTATGATGATGATGAAACAGTTGGTATTTCCCATCTACCCATAAAGTTTATATTTAAACGATCCATCTGGTTTACGATCACTGACGTGAGTGTGCGGTATTAGAAGTACATATAGTAAGTATTTTTATTGCAAGCTACCAACTATTCAACAATGGAATATTTATATTGGTAAGTGTTTACTGGCACTGTTCTTAAATAACTAATTTGACCGTAGGTATGGGCCTATTTACTAGAATTAAGTATATATAGTATAATGATTGGCCGTGTAGTTTTTGGCCTAGTAAGGATAACAGGGCAACCCTATTCCGTCCCGTGGATGTCGTAAAAGGCGACTAAAGGCGATTTTCCACCAGAGTGGCGAGATGAGACGAGACGAGAAGAAAATTTAAATCGCACTGACCCTTTTCCACTAAAAAATAGCCATCGCGAGTTCGCGCGTGACCGCCGCGCCGCCCGTAGGCTGCATTAGACTAAGATATAGGTACAGTGCTGTTTGAGTTCGTCTTGCAATACACACGCACAACGAACAACAACAGTTAATTTATACTCTATATAGGACGCAATACGGTTCATTTTTACACAAACAAATATTTCAATTCACGCCTCGCATATTCCCGGCAATCCACACTGTTTCCACCAAAGATGCGCTGAGAGAAGATTGAAAATTTACCATTCAAATTTCAATTCTCTCCTCGCCTCGCCTAGCTACTGTGGCCACCTTAAGGGATAACCGGGGTAGTCGGGGAGCAGCGCCACCTGTGTACCACCTAACTAGGAGCGAACTATATGTTCGCGTGTGGACGATATCAGCATGTGGGCGTAGAAATTGTCTGAGGGAATACCTACCAGAGAACGGGCTGCAGCGATTTTTCTGTGAACTATCTCCATCAAACTGCGATCGCCAACCCGTCTGCCAAACGTGGCAATTCTTTGGGGAGGCTTTTGTCCAGCAGTGGATGTACTTTGGCTGACATGCACTAGTTAGTTACATTTCTATACCGTTTATGCATAAAGCCTTATGCTGACGACTAGATAACCTAGGTTAAAAGATGGACTTCCTGAATCTTTTTAAAAAGCGGACAGACTGTTTAAGATCTGCCAAAGAAACAAGATATAATTCTAACATAACTAATAACCTCCTAACGCTGGTAAATGGAGTGTAGTAAATTTTTATTTAATAATAAAAGTATCAATTAGTAATTGAAAGCTTACTATGTTAATATGCAGAATAGTATGTTTTAAACTTTCAGTTTATTCTTTGTAATAACAATAGTTTGAAGAGGTCATAATTGTCTTCCAATCCGCGATAAGCCAGAGTGATGGATGACCTTTCCCCTCGCTTTAATATAGATCTTGTCCTGCAGTATGACAATATGTTGCATTTGAAGTAATAGTTGTCAAATTAAATATAACTATGTTTCTCATATTATAATATTTTTATTAAGTTTAATTTCGGCCTGGTAAAATTATTTCAATGTGTTCGTAATATTTTTAAATAAAAATAAAATATAAATAAAAAAGGTTTTTATTCACGTAGACTTTAAAAAAGCGCTTGTAAATAGTCAGAACATGTTTGTAGTATTATAGTTGTATACATTATTATTTCTTGTAACATAGATATTTAGGTACACATTGTATTGATAGTATTAAAATATTAATAAAATTTATTTTATAACAGCAATGACATTTAGCTAGCTATTGTTGCTGAATTCATTAATTAGTCGTAGAATCACGTAGACGCTTGTTGGTACCCCGTAATAGTTATATATTATACAAGAGTGCAAAGTAGCTTTATAACCGCGTGCTCAATTTTGATAATCGAGCAAGCGCAAGATTCTAAAATTCGACACGGTAGTGATTAAAAACCGGCCAAGTGCGAGTCGGACTCGCACATAAAGGGTTCCGTAGCAGGAAGTATTTCAGTTGATTAAATGAAAGCAAATTGCGGTTTAAACGTATTAAAAAAAACTACTTGCTATATCTCGTTCAAACCAATTTTCCTTGTTAGTTTCTATGGTAATGTACATGGTAATGTACATGTCTCTCGCGCAAACTATTCAGTTAAGACAAAAATGACATTAGAAAATATGATTTTTCAAGACCTATTCATAGACACCCCACATGTATGGGAACGATAAAAAAAAATGTTGAGTTTCAGTTCTATGTATGGTGACGCCCCAAAATTATTGTTCTTTTTCTATTTTTGAGTAAAAATCTTAATGCGGTTCACAGAATGCACCTCCTTACCAAGTTTCAGCAGCACAGCTCTTATAGTTTCGGAAAAAAGTGGCTGTGACATACGGATGGACAGACAGACAGACAGACATGACAAATCTATAATGGTTCCGTTTTTTGCCATTTGGCTACGGAACCCTAAAAATTTGAATCCTGAACATTTGCAAGGAAATTAAAAGAGCGCAAGTTTAAACCTCTTTGCACTCAAGTGCAACACGTAACTTTTCATCAGATCTCAGCGAGAAAATTACTATATGCGAAAAAAAAATTATAAATACTTTTATTGCATTTTAGGAATTAATGACTATATTATGAAATGTAAGTATTACACGACAATCTTTAAATTATAACAAATAATACTTAATTTATATTTGACTCTAACATGTGTTTGAAGGGAGTCATAATATTTAAAGAGTTGGGAATCGTCAGTCAGTTTTGGTAGAATTTCATTCTTTTAAATATTTTAGTAAGAAAGCTATAAATGGAATCCAAATACGTTTTATAGCTCCGACCATAGCTGTATAGGCCGTATGATACGTGCATGTTGTATTTCACACAAAAGGATTATTGACAAAATAATAAAATATTCTAATAAGGCATTTTTTCCGATCACTTGCCCTAATTCCTAGTCAGTCGGTTGGATTCCACTTTCTTTTGGACTACACATTTTGTAACCCATAAATGTTATGACGATTTTTTAGACCATGCGAGGAGGAAATTTGTCATAGGTGACTCCAGTTTTTAGAATTATTGAACTAATTTGTGCTAAGACTTAAAATTTTATGAGTCAATATAGAATTAAGAAAAAAATATTATGAGGATAACTATAGATAGATATTATACATGACGATAATTAAGTATTAAATGAATAAGTTGCTGTTTTACTCTTTTCGTATCCAAATCGTAGTAGATCCAAACGGGACGCGCCAGGTCTTATAAGTTTCGTTTTAACATTTATTATATTATATTTATTAGAGATCTCGAAATGTAGGTTCAGCTGATTTTGATAAAGAGATACAATTTGTATAAGCTTTTTAATAGTATTTATAAGGATCTTAATTCGATTATTGTAATTCTGAGAGTACTCAGGAAATAATGTAGCAAATGAATCAGCATTTGAGAATTGATAATGTATTGAGCTCAGTAGTGACGATTAGAAGTTCCCATCCGTAACCAACATTATAAATGGAATGTTAAAAATGGAACTTATCTAAATTGGATTTCTAGTCGTACATCTAGCAACACTGACATCTGCCGTCTGATCCCAAACTTAGCAGCTCTTCAGGCAGATTTTCGAAGCATAGTGTTTAAGAGATACACTTTTGGTAGTTAGGTAATTGGTCAAACAGTTAGGCAATTCCATACCTTTTGGAGAATCAGAGTTAAAAAGTCTCTACGCTGGACGATACATGAAAGTTTTTACTTTATATTTGAAATTATTCGATAATATATATGTATGGTTATCAGTTTTCTTGTGCCTTTATCAAGTTTGGGCAGTGTGTTAGCTGTCCCAAGAGGCAGATATATTTATTTAGAGGTAGTAAGCACGCATCCGTGGGATGCGATCGATTTCGCAGAGGTAAGAGGTTAACTAGTAGCTCACTGTGACCTGCTAAGTCCTGAAAAGCTTCTTATGCATAACCTAGCTAATAATGTAATAGTAGCGTAAAAGTATCGCTTTCGAAAACTTAGGATACTCAAATTTTGGTATATGTACATATATGGGAGACCCGAATTTATGTATTTTCAAATAAAACGTACGTACTATTATTTTATATATTTTTTTTATTATTTTTACATTGCTTTGTATGATCAAATTTATATATATAAATATAACAATATTGACGAGATGAACAAAATACTTGAAATGTGATAATGATTATTCTAATAATTTACAAATACTGTTAGTCACATCAGGTATACCTACATAATGAGGTGGACATTAATTTTATAAATTTAGATAGGATCTATTTTATTTTCTTAGTGCTACTCGTGCAACGAGATGTTTATTCAAAGAAGCTGAAGACACCCTGGTGCCGCAGTCAACATTTTGTGGCCAATCGCATACTTGTTTATCTATGTTGTACACCAGAGTAGCGGCACATTGCCGTGCCACTGGGACCCCTCCTGCACACATGTAGAACTGGTGGCAGTCCTCATGAGCTACAAGCATTCCAGTCGAATCAGCACGTGCGCATAAAGTAGGTGCATTTCGAGGATTGCAAGCGCAAGTATCATCGTCACTTACGGGGGGCACCCTATTACCACAATCTACGTTTCGAGGCCAGTCACATTCTCCAGTGTTTGTGTTGAACAGAAGGCCTCCTGCACATGTGAACGCGACGGGTGAACCTCCGGTACAAATATAGAATTGGTCACAGTTTTCGTGTGCCACTAATACGCCATCAGAGCCGCTTTCTGCACAAATGTTGGGTGCTTGGCTGGGATCGTCGTTCACGCCATTATTGTCACTGTCGTCATCATTGCCAAGATTATCATCGGGGTCGTTAGGGCTATCGTTATCCAAGTTGTCATCAGGGTCACTGTTGTCATTGTTGGCATCATCTTCTGGGTCAGGAATCACTCTATCTCCACAGTCAACATTTTCAGGCCAGTCGCATTGCTGTATAATGGGATTGTACAACAAGCTTCCAGAACATGTAAATGCAACAGGTTTACCGTTAGAACACTTATAGAACTGATTACAGTTTTCGTGTGCTATTAACACGCCATCGGAACCAGTAGCGTCACAAATTGAAGGTGCTTCGTCAGGGTTGCAGTTGCATGTTCCATTGTTATCATTATCATCAGGGTCATCATTGCCTAAGTTATCATCCGGGTCATCATTACCCAGATTATCATCCGGATCATCGTTGCCTAAGTTATCATCCGGGTCATCATTACCCAGATTATCATCCGGATCGTCGTTGCCTAAGTTGTCATCCGGATCATCGTTGCCTAAGTTGTCATCTGGATCCTTCTCTTCTTCCTTACTCTCACCAGATTCTGGAATGATTCTGTCGCCGCAGTCTACATTGTCTTGCCAGTCACATTTTTCAGTGTAAGGGTTATAGTATAAATTCTCAGGACAGTTAAATTCAACGGGTAGGCCATGGTCGCACTTATAGAATTTATCACAGTCTTCGTGCGCTATCAGAACTCCGTCTGAACCTGCAGCTTCACAGATTGAAGGTGCTTCATCAGGATTACAGTTACATGTGCCGTCATTATCATTTCCAGCGCCGCCATTGTCATTGTCATCGTTACCACCGTTGTCATTGCCTCCACTGCCGGGGTTGTCATCAGTATCTTCGTCAGGGTCAGGAATAACTCTATCACCACAGTCGACATTGGAAGGCCAGTCGCATTGATCTATGGATGGATTAAACAGGAGATCCTTTGGGCAAGTAAGAGCCACAGGTTCACCACCCGAACACATGTAAAATTGGTTACAATTTTCATGTGCTACTAAAACACCTTCGGAATCAGGCTCTGCGCAAATAGTAGGGGCTTCGCTAGGGTCACAGTTACCAGCGCCAACATTGTCATTGCCATCGTTATCGTTACCTGCACTGTCATTGCCAAGATTGTCATCTATATCTTTGTCCTCGTCAGATTCAAGGATAACTCTATCTCCACAGTCAACATTTTCAGGCCAGTCACATTTCTCAGTGTAAGGGTTGTATAACAATTCTCCAGGGCATTTAAATACAACGGGCTTGCCGTGGTCACATTTGTAGAATTTATTGCACTCTTCGTGTGCTATTAAAACTCCATCGGAGCCGTTAACTTCACAGATCGATGGTGCCTCATCAGGGTTACAGTTGCAAGTTCCGCCATTGTCATTATCATTTCCAGCACCACCATTGTCACTGTCATCGTTACCACCATTGTCATTGCCTCCACTTCCTGGGTTGTCATCAGTATCTTCGTCAGGGTCAGGAATAACTCTATCACCACAATCAACATTGGCAGGCCAGTCACATTTATCTATGGATGGGTTAAATAGAAGATCTTTTGGACAAGTAAGAGCCACAGGTTTACCACCCGAACACATGTAAAACTGGTTGCAATTTTCGTGTGCAACTAAAACACCATCTGAATCAGACTCTGCGCAAATTGCAGGGGCTTCATTAGGGTCACAGTTACCGGCGCCAACATTGTCATTACCACCGTTATCGTTACCTGCACTGTCATTGCCAAGATTGTCATCTATATCTTTGTCCTCGTCAGACTCAAGGATAACTCTATCTCCACAGTCAACATTTTCAGGCCAGTCACATTGTTCGGTATAAGGGTTGTATAACAATGCTCCAGGGCATTTAAAAACAACGGGTTTCCCGTGGTCACATTTGTAGAATTTATTGCACTCTTCATGTGCTATTAAAACTCCATCGGAACCGTTAACTTCACAGATGGATGGTGCCTCATCAGGGTTACAGTTGCAAGTTCCACCGTTGTCGTTATCATTTCCAGCGCCACCATTGTCACTGTCATCGTTACCACCATTGTCATTGCCTCCACTTCCGGGGTTGTCATCAGTATCTTCGTCAGGGTCAGGAATAACTCTATCTCCACAGTCAACATTGGTAGGCCAGTCGCATTGGTCTATGGATGGGTTAAATAAAAGATCTTTTGGACAAGTAAACGCCACAGGTTTACCACCCGAACACATGTAAAACTGGTTGCAATTTTCGTGTGCAACTAAAACACCATCTGAATCTGACTCTGCGCAAATTGTAGGGGCTTCGCTAGGGTCACAGTTACCAGCGCCAACATTGTCATTGCCACCGTTATCGTTACCTGCACTGTCATTGCCAAGATTGTCATCGATATCTTTGTCCTCGTCAGACTCAAGGATAACTCTATCTCCACAGTCAACATTTTCAGGCCAGTCACATTGTTCGGTATAAGGGTTGTATAACAATGCTCCAGGGCATTTAAATACAACGGGCTTGCCGTGGTCACATTTGTAGAATTTATTGCACTCTTCGTGTGCTATTAAAACTCCATCGGAGCCGTTAACTTCACAGATTGATGGTGCCTCATCAGGGTTACAGTTGCAAGTTCCGCCATTGTCATTATCATTTCCAGCACCACCATTGTCACTGTCATCGTTACCACCATTGTCATTGCCTCCACTTCCGGGGTTGTCATCAGTATCTTCGTCAGGATCAGGAATAACTCTATCTCCACAGTCAACATTGGCAGGCCAGTCACATTTATCTATGGATGGGTTAAACAGGAGATCTTTTGGGCAAGTAAGAGCCACAGGTTTACCACCCGAACACATGTAAAACTGGTTGCAATTTTCGTGTGCAACTAAAACACCATCTGAATCAGACTCTGCGCAAATTGCAGGGGCTTCGTTAGGGTCACAGTTACCGGCGCCAACATTGTCATTACCACCGTTATCGTTACCTGCACTGTCATTGCCAAGATTGTCATCTATATCTTTGTCCTCGTCAGACTCAAGGATAACTCTATCTCCACAGTCAACATTTTCAGGCCAGTCACATTTCTCAGTGTAAGGGTTGTATAACAATGCTCCAGGGCATTTAAATACAACGGGCTTGCCGTGGTCACATTTGTAGTATTTATTGCACTCTTCATGTGCTATTAAAACTCCATCGGAACCGTTAACTTCACAGATGGATGGTGCCTCATCAGGGTTACAGTTGCAAGTTCCACCGTTGTCGTTATCATTTCCAGCGCCACCATTGTCACTGTCATCGTTACCACCATTGTCATTACCTCCACTTCCAGGATTGTCATCAGTATCTTCGTCAGGGTCAGGAATAACTCTATCTCCACACTCAACATTTTCAGGCCAGTCACATTGTTCGGTATAAGGGTTGTATAATAAATCTAGAGCACATTTAAATTCAACGGGTTTACCATGGTCGCACTTGTAGAATTTATCACAATCTTCATGCGCTATTAGGATTCCGTCAGAGTCAGCAGCTTCACAAATTGATGGTGCCTCATCGGGATTACAATGGCATGAACCACCATTATCATTATCGTTGGGATCATCGTTACCTAAGTTATCATCAGGATCGTTCTCGTCTTCCTTACTTGCGTCAACGGTGCCATCGTTATCTGCATCATCACTTTCACCTTCAACAATAGGTTTGTCACCACAATCGACATTCTCAGGCCAGTCACATATTTCTTTGTACGGATTATATACTAAGTTTCCAGGGCACCAAAACGCAACAGGTTTGCCATTATCACACTTATAAAACTGGTTACAATTTTCATGCGCTATTAGATAGCCATCTGAATTGTTTTCTTGGCAGATTGACACAGCCTCACCTGGGTCACAATTGCAAGTACCATCGTTATCTGTACCTCCATTTTCGTTACCATTGTTGTCGTTATCTTGATTGTCATCAGTTTCAGGAATACCATTACCGTTATCATCTTCAACGCTTTCATTACCACCAGCACCGTTATTTCCATCATCATCACAGTCGTCATCATCGGCAGAACCATCGGAAATGGGTCTATCACCACAGTTAACATTATGTGGCCAATCACATATTTCTTCGTATGGATTATATACCAAGATTCCAGGGCACCAAAATGCAACTGGTTTGCCATTATCACACTTATAAAATTGGTTACAATTTTCGTGTGCTATGAGTGTTCCATCTGAATCATTTTCTCGACAGATTGACACAGCTTCACCGGGATTGCAATTGCAAGTACCCTCATTATCTGTACCTCCATTTTCATTTCCATTGTCTTGATTGTCATCGCTCTCAGGAACGTTGTTGTCATTATCGCCTCCAATGCTATCGTTCCCATCGGCATCATCATCACAGTCTTCCTCATCTGTTGAGCCATCCGAAATGGGCCTGTCACCACAGTCTACATTTTGAGGCCAATCGCATATTTCTTCAACCGGGTTATAGAGAAGTGGGTCTTGGCATCTGAAAGCTACTGGCTTTCCTTGGGCACATTTGTAAAACATGTTGCAGTTTGGATGTACAACTAATAGGTTGTCGGCGTCAAAGTTAGCATCGCAGATTTCAGTAGCTTCCGCACAATTGCACGCACGTGTGTTTGTTGCTGCTGGCAGGCTGACAGCCTGTGCCAGTGCTACTGCACATAGCAGTATAAGTATCGAATCTGTGAACAAATTTTACGAATTAGTATTGCAAAATTGTGTCTTAATAATCCAAACTCCCATTGGACCAATTTGAGTACGATTATCATAACATAAAAGTATTATTTGTCGATTATTATTTTATTCACGAATTGTTAAAATATAGGAAGAGCCAGCAATGAACGAGATAGACAAAATGGAACCCTATTGGTGTCACGTGTTTTAGTTCGAGATACGGAATTGGATCAACTTATTAAAGTTAAATTCCATTCCATTGCTGGCAAACACCCATACATGATACAAACAGCAAGTATGGGTGTTTACCAGCAAGAGGTATTTAGTTCTTAAATGGAAACCGAATGGAATCTCAACTTAAATAAATTGATCCAAAACCGTATGTTGAATTAAAATCAAATTTATGAACGGAGACCCGGATAAACATGACTCCTATTTTACTATCTCTGACATTATAAAGTTCATTGAGTGGAGACTAGATTTATTAATCTATCTTTTGTGAAATAAAAAATATAGATTAATAAATCTAGTCTCTACTTAATGAACTTTAAAATGTCACTACACACATTACAATGCGACTTTAAGCCCTTTAAGTATTTGGGAATTGAATCCTGAGTTTGAGGTGTGACTTGTACCCTTTAGCTAAGGGCATTAACGCGATTTCAAGTTCATTACAAAAAAAATGCGTTTGCTATTTCCCTAGGGACTCGATTGTTCGACCCCAAAAGAAAAACCAGCACACCTCATAGGGTACCGTTAATAAGGAACTTTTACTTCTCCATAAAATCAATAATTTGACGCAAGTATTAAAGAATAAACGGAATTCACTTTACTTCAAGATGCACTACACTTACCTCTCATTTAAAGTATCCAAGATCCTATGTTTCTGTTTTCAAAATTGCACCAAAACTGATAACAGATTACTGATTGCACATTATTTATACGTGAAATGTTATTCATGGCAGATTATCAAATTGATTACATAGAATTCGACTGTGATTTACCTATAGTGATTAGGTAGTAGATAGGTACTTAATTAAGTTCTTTTTATTTTGATAAAACATTTATATCTATAATGAGTAATGACAATAGATTTGGGCGCAAAACAACGCTTGCTAGAATACTATTTAAATTTAGGTGCAAAGGCTATATAGCCTTTCGCGCTCAAATATATAATAGATAAATTCTATATATTAAGTACATCCGGAAAAAGATGAAATATGTTTATATCATATTTTTTTGATATACCCTTTAAATATATCTAAAATATTGATGACATGAATCGGGAATGATATTGTTCCTAGTGGAAATTTAAAAATATATTATTCATAGGTATTCAACACAGGTAGGTACAATATATTACAAGATGTCAGACAAATATAGGTATAGTTCACTATGTCATGGCCTATAGGGCATGCAAAATATTATGTCACAGGTTCACAAAAAAAGTATTTTTACAAATTCAATTCCATTTCATGTTAAAACCTATTACAATCACAAATCGCACCTACAAAGCATTCGGCTAGATATTTAATCACTCGGTACAATAATCTTAGTTTCTCTAAGATTATTGGGGCGTATAAATTATAGATAAAAAGCTCATATGATTTAAAATTGTATAATTTATTTTCCAAAATCGGTCGTTGCCAAGTTGCGGTCGGTTGTGTGTTTTTTTTTTGTATATTGTAACATTGAATCTGTTTTAATATTAAGCTTTTTATAAATTTTACTGAATAGGTACAGTTGTGTGTTAATAGAGCATAAGGTACAATGGGGTTGACGTATCCGTGTGGATAAAAACCACTTATGATAAAGATTAAAAACAAAAATTACTTATTCAAATTACATTAATTTATATTCTAAGCGAACTTATTGATAGTTATGTTGTTTTAAATTTTATTCAAATCACTATAATTTCATTTATTTTTAATTTAATCTTATTTGCCTATTTGTACTATTAATTGTGTTTCAGTAAGGGTCATCTGGTGATCAGAAATACAGGTTTTATCTATATCAGACACCAGTCTATGTATGTAAAATGGACCACCTACTATGTAAAATTCCATCTAATGTTACCTGAGTCAAATAAAGAATCATTAATGTTATTTCTTCAATGGTAAAAGTGTGCGGAAAAGGTTATTTTAAAATTTTTACCTTACAAAAATACTTCTTCCCTTGTGAAGAAATATCAATGCACCTGAAATACACAGCAGAAATCTTCTAGGTGTTGCGTATTAAACATTAAACCTTCGGAACCCTAAAATATATTAATGAATATCAGTACCTACATAATACAAGCTATCTTAAATATTGAAGGTACTTCCCCACGCTGTGGCATTCATAAATAATCGACGGTTGTAAGGCAAAGTGTGGCAACCGCTTAATACCTGCTTTTCAGTCCCCATTAAATGAGACATTATTCTAAATTCTGCTGTGTGGCTGACGGCCAAGAATATGACCACCCTATGTAAAAAAAATGAAAAAGAAAAACATTTAATTCAGCACAACACACAAGAAAATGAGGAGTACAAATATACAACACACAGTTCTACAAGACATAACATACATAGATTTGAAGAAAATGCACACACAATTGCCATATGCCATTCCATGGGAATATGTGTGTGGGGCGTATGGCATTCCGTGGGAGGAGTAGATGTTGCCTCGAAGGAATATCCCCCGAAGAACGGGCAGCGGCGTCTTTCTGTGTACTCTGGCTATCATACAGCGGTCGTCAACGTGGCTATTATACCATATTTATATACCATCAATAGTTTGTGCCGAAAATGACTTATATAATATAAGGAATATTCTGATACCTAGGTTACATTATTGTAATTTTTGTAAGGGTGTCAAATTTTTTTGAAAATAAAATGCACCTGTTTTTATCTAACTGATAATGTAGCTTCCTATACGTAAAATGATTAAAACAACATATTAAGTAATGACAAATTACTCTAGACTCAACTACAAATAAGTTTAAACAAACGAAAATGCGAAAAATCGAAGGTTTTCTTTATATAAATTACTCTCCATTACATTACTTAACGACGGGCCTGTTGGCATGGTTGGCAAATGCTTGCTTTTCACGCGATTCCCACCCAGGACAGATATTTGTGTGCATGAACATGTCTGTTTGTCCTGAGTTTGGGTGTAATTATCTATATAAGTATGTGTTTGCAAAAGCAAAGTAGTATATATACTATATCAGGTATCTGGTTTCCAAAGTACAAGCTCTGCTTAGTTTGCGATCAGATGGCCGTGTGTAAATAATGACCCAGGATATTATTATTATTTAACATATTTATGTATTATTCTATTTAGACATAGTACATGCCTAAATAGAATAGTATATATATACATGTACCCTGACTATGTAGAATAATACTAATATATGTTGTCATTCGTAGCAAGCTTTATGTTACGTGGGATAGCGACCAATCATCCTCACTTTTTAGACGCTATTTATGTACAGTTTTGATACTGAGAAAACATACAAGTCCGTGCTTCCATGCCACTACATAAGAAAATAAACACTTAAACATTTATGAAACCTTAATAAAAGCGAAAAATAATTGTGGACATATCCACTCCTGTGTCTATGTATCGAGAATTACGAACGATTCGAAACTTCATTCACTAAACAATTAATTAATTACCTAGTTACAACCCTGTATACGTAACAACATATAATATCGTGTACCTAGTAAGTACATTTTCAAAGTTCTGCTGTTGCTGAAAAGTAAAACATGGAAGAATGTATAACAATGGTCATTTATTTAATTATTCGTTATTTTCTTCCTATTTCCCTGCTGCTTGGAAACAAGCTCATATCATTGCTTTACCTAAAGTCTCAAATTCTCCTTCTCTTTCTCAGTTTCGACCCATCTCCATTCTACCTTTTCTCTCCAATGTCCTGGAACATATCGAATACCGACAATTATCAGCTTTTCTGGCCAGCCTTCTTTGCCCTTTCGAATCTGGTTTTCGCACTCGACATAGCACAGTTACCGCGTTGCTTAAAGTCACCGATGACATCCACTGGGCCTTGGAAAACCAAAACCTAAGCATTCTGGTACTACTTGACTTTAGTAACGCTTTTAACTCTGTTGAGTTTGACGTCCTCCTTGGTACCCTTTCATCACTTAATTGTTCCCAAACCAGTTTATCCTGGTTTGATTCTTATTTTCGTGCCGCTCGCCATGTGTTCGCCTTGACGAGTCGTTCCGGATTGGTGTAGTCTCAGTGTGGGCGTGCCCAGGGTGGCGTTCTTTCTCCCTTGCTTTTCTCCGTTTTCATTAACTCTATTTCAAGAGCCATTTCCTCTAATTTCCATCTCTATGGAAACGATTTTCAACTTTACCGAGCATTTTCCCGTGAAAACGCCGCGTCCGCTATTGCTGCTGTAAATCACCACCTGAACTTGATGAATGAATCTTGATGAACTTGGGCAAGATCTCATGGCTTACTTATTAATTCAACTAAATCCCAGGCCCTGACCATAGGAAGTAGGCAGATGCGAAACGGAATCGATTTCACAAACTTTCCGCGGGGTATCTGGACGGAGCTCCTATTGCATATACAGAGAGAGTTACTATTGACTGCAACGTGATTTCCAGGACAGGTTGCAAGAAGGCACCTTATACATTTGATTGTCTGAAGCGCCTCCAAAACTTTTTTCCGTTGAAGACGAAAATATCTCTTGCTCAAACACTCATTCAACCCATTTTGGACTATGCCGACAGCCACTATTTAGATATCACAGAGGAGCTATTAGACAAACTTGAGCGCTTGCAAAATTTATGCATTCGGTTTATTTTCGCTTTGAAGAAATACGATCACGTTTCTAATTTCCGCAAGGATCTCCCGATCCGTCTTCGTAGGAATACTCGTGTATTGTGCATCCTCTTTAATAACTCTTTAACATCCTACGTACGGGAGCGTTTTTCTTACTCTCGTGTTCCTAATGCCCTCTGTAGGTCACACCTTAAATACCATCTTAAATTCCCATTGCATTAAACAGATTTCTATTCTCATTCCTTCACGGTTTAGGCAGTCAGATTGTGCAATTCTCTCCCTCCTAACATCCGTAATTCCAAAACACTATCACTATTTAAGAAGCAAGTGAAAATGTAATATCTCTCCTCTTCATCCTAGTTATGTGTATATTTATGTAAATGTAGTTTATGCATATGGTTGCCCCATTATAAGTATCTGTGTATTTTAGTATGTAGTTTATGTAATGATATTATAAACCTACGCACATGCCTATTGTACTTTAATATCTCCTCTCGCGGGTTTGCTGGAAGAAATTTCTTTTGAAATAAGCAGCACCTATGTACTACCTGTCTCTTCTTCATTTAATTTACTTTTGTTATTTCTGTGTGTACAAAATCTATTACATAAAAAAATGGTTTAAAAGATGTACCTGATACTAGAAATTGTAAAATAATTGTGATGCCATTTTAAACGGAGACTCCTCTACTCTCCAAGAATTGCTATGATGACAAAGTCGCCACGCTGGGCAGACGGGTTGGCCATCGCAGTATTATATCGCTGCCCGTTCTATGGTAGATATTCCCTCGGGATGACTTAAACACCCTCATAGTATGCGATGGGGTATATTCGTCAATGTTTTATGTCTTTACGTAAATTTTAGTCAAAAGGTGGTATGTACAACTGAAATTAATGAGGACTTGAGGATGACATAATGGTTATCAGGTTTTGAATATGGGTCGAACCAAAAAGGTCATGGCTCATAATCCGACCCGGTTCAAAAATGTATTTGTTCAAAAAAGAAAATGATGGCAAATAATACAGGCATAAGCCACTTTTCATTATATGTAAAGAGAAAAAAATATTCAATGGAGAGATCTTGCAGTAGGCCAATAAAAATTGGATAATAATTAGCTGTACCAGTGGTTTCGCCCGTCTATAAATGATTTTATTCCATGGCAACACGGAATTAAAAGTATATTATGTCCGTCTCCAAATATTATATGTATAGAATTATCTATACGGTAATTTAAGATTATTATTAATAATGTCCCCGGATATTGTTATTATTATTTCATGATCCCCATCAGCCACAGCAATGCGCCTCTTACCAGTGAAAAGTATAATCATTTGTCTTTGATTTCTGCCATATTTCATTTATGTACGTCGTAGGTATATTTTTCACACTAAATAGGCCATTACCTTTGTATTGGGAATTTTTTAACAGTAAGAACGCCGAGTACATCTCGGACTCTTAAAGTTGGCGGTGTTATACGCATAAGCCTCTGAGAGCACGTGAAGCTGCATGGCCTGCGGTGATCTCTGCTCGGTCGCGGCGGGTAGCCGTCCCATCTGATTATGAAAGTGCTCTCAATAGAGAATGGAGCCGTGCTTGCTCTCTTGTTTGTAAGGGTATACTTTAATATTGGGACTCATTCGATTTGAAGTAAAATTATTACTCCTAAGGTTGAAAAATTTGTAATAAATAGTTTTTTCTCGGTCCCTAATAGGTAGTCACTAAGAGTTTAATAACATCTGTTAATTACCAAACAGCGATTTCAAAACGAACTAAATAATCTAAAATAATTCCAGGAGTGTGCGTGCTATCAAGATCCAACATTAATAAGAAAATAGGGAAATGAGTCGTATTATTTATATATATTTTATAATAAAACGAGCACTGAGAAACAAGATTTAACTTTTTTGGATGTCATATGTCTTAAAACCAAATCGAACTTGCAGTGAAATTTCCTCCTGTTTCTGTCGCCCTAATTAACACATTGGTGGAAGATGTAGTTTTAAAAGGCAACGTTTGAGTATAACGTTTAAAATATATATTATATTTTATATTATGATGATTTTATATAATGACACTAGTCGAGGCAGAGAGGTGTGCAAAGATCGTGACAAATGGAAATCCGTTGTCTCTGCCTACCCCTCTGGGAAACAGGCATGAGTCTATGTATGTATGTATATTTTATACCAGATAAGGGTGCCCTCAGGTATTACTCGCTTAAATTAAACTACTGGTTGAGAACAATTCTTTAATTTTAATATAGTAACTAGTGTTATTTATTGAATGATTTAAAAATATATATGTGATAAAACAGACCGCACGGACGAACTAATAAATTGTTTTTTTTGTTACTTTTATGCTGTTTCTATTTTGTTTATGTACTTAATTGTGAGCTTGACAAGTACAAGTGTATGTTAATACCCAAATGCTGAATATATTTCATTATAGAATATCATGTAATTCAATATAGATAATCTAAGTAATTGAAGTCTAATCGTTAGTGATTTCCACCGCCCATGAACATATGCAACCCCAAAGGGACGGCAAGTAATTTTTATTATGACTTTGTATTTATTATACTTCAATAAAATAAAATACCGACCCTGTATATTGCAATACAGTTTTCAAGGATAAGAGATAAGGAGACAATAATAAATTAGTCGTTAATTTGTTGACGTAGTTAGGTAGGTACCCGGAATATCGATATTTCTTTGATGTCGTAATTCTTTATCAAAGTATCAATCAATGCGTATTCATTCATTGTACCTGTAGCTTATTGCAATTATATTGTGATATAATTAGCTCTAGGTCATTGATGTGATGACAATCTTGATGTACGTGATTTTTATTGTCTACTAGCTGTGCCCGCGACTTCGTCCGCGTGTTAATTATTTAAATTAGTTTATTTTGATTTTTTTTTTGTAAAATAAACGACTTTTTCTGAAATAAAAGTAGCCTAAGTTACTCCTTATTACATCAGCTACCTGCCAATAAAAGTCCCGTCAAAATCGGTCCAGCCGTTTCAGAGATTAGCCGGAACAAACAGACAGACAGACAGACAGACAAAAATTGTAAAAAATGTTATTTTGGTGTATGTACCGTATATATATTCATATTTATGTAGTAAAAACCTGTTATTTCGATATTACAAACAGACACTCCAATTTTATTTATTTGTATAGATTCTTGACAGGTTTCTAATGCTACAAAACTACAAACGTATGATGACCCACGCTATGGTTATAAATCCTTGTATCGATGGGACTTTAGTGACTTTAAAAACATGCTGAACATAAAACGGCCAGCAGTATCTTTCTGAGTATTACTACCATCATACTGCAATCGCCAGCTCACCTAAGAATATTTTTCTGGACGTGTTACGGCTGATGTGATGTTGATAACAATGACACAGAATTCATGTATATGTAAGCCAAGCTTACTAAACACCTAGATACTTTTTAGTAAGGCAATTTTAATATACACATAAGTCAGCAAACAAACATGGTAGATATGACATAAAGCGGTAACCGTAGCCTATGAACGTTTGCAACAACAGGCCATGATAATAACAGTTTCTTAGAGTTTAATTCGTTTTTTACGACGACTTTTTTGTATCAGCGTCAGTTAAACTTTAAAATATAGCTATATACAAATTGTAACAAAATAGCGGACGTACCTAAAAGAGCTTAATTGGCTTATTAAATTGAACATACACGTTGTTCAATTTAATCAATAATTAATGTTTCAACATCAACATGCAAAATTCACAAAAAAAAAAATACAAACCTTTTCCTGTGTTGCCCACATAGGAAACAGTAGCGATGATCTGATGCATTTTGTATCGGAGCCAAAATAATAAGGTTTAGTTGCTACAAGCTGATTTTCTTTAAATTGTTTATGTTTATGAGTAGATAGCGCTATTTAAGTTACCTCCATGATTTATGTTACACCTTATCATCTTGTTTACTAATATCAAATTGAACAAAAATCTATATTTTATGTATAATAAGTGTTTTATTCTTTTAGTTAAGTTATGAAATCTTGAGAATCAGGAGATATATTTGAGAAATATCATCTCAAACTTACTCTATTCGACTGTAATTATACTTATGAAAATGAAATGAAAATGAAAAATGAAAAATGTTTTATTTGTTATACAAGTAAATTTAACAACTAGTGATTGGAGTCTCCTTTTAAGCAAAAAAAAAGCCTGTGTTAGGAGACTCCGCTCTTCCAAAACTTAAAATATTAACATAGATTACTTGTTTTAAATGTTATAAAGACAGGCGATTTTAAAAAAAAAAAAGAGAAAATTAAAACTAGACAAGAAGCATGCAAATGTGTGAGTGAGAGTAGGGGTGTGTGAATGTGAGTATGAGGGTGTGTGAATGGGACTATGACTATGAAGGTGTGAGAATGGGGGTGTGTGAGTGTGAATACTAAGGAGTGTTACTGTGAGTATAAAGGTGTGTAAATGTGAATTTGAATGTTGAATGTGAGCGTCTGTGTGTATGAAAGTTAAGTGATTGCGTGGGTTTGTTAAATTTAATACAGAGTGAGTGTAAGTGGCAATGAATGAATCAGACTGTATACGACAAGTACGGAAGATTAAGTGTAAGGTTATATTTTATTCCAGTAGCTTCTCCGTGTCATCATAAGTAAGTGGTTTTATCCAATTACTTACTATTTTTTTACTGTCAGTTAATCGTTTATTGTATATGTAGATCTCTTTGTTTACTCGATTGTAAAGCTGAGCTGAGCGTTTGTCGTATTGAATACGGGCGAGTTTGGTTTTAGTTTTAGGAACTTCAGCTATTATATCCTTTCTTCTTTTCAAGGTTAAGCTGGGATCAAAATTAAGAGTTTTATGTTTCCTGAGAATAGTTTTAATTATATATAGTTTGCGAACAGAGTGTAAATTACTTATTTGATAAAGACTTTGTGTAGGGTATCTTAGGTTTTTGAAGTACATTAATTTTATTAGAGCCCGTTGTCCCCGCTCCAGGTCTATGAATTTAGTCTTAGCCGCTCCACCCCAAACGGGGATGCAATATACTAAGACAGACTGGACTATAGCTATGTATATTTCATTGAGTAGATTTCTGGGTTTGTTTGTGTTAGCGGTTATTTTATTTGGCACAATATGCCTTAAATTTTTGAAAATCCAACTCAGTTTTCTAATTCTGTTGGTAACTTGTTCCAGGTGGGAGTACCAAGATAATCTTTGGTCAACAACAATACCAAGATATTTGGTCTGAGAAACTTTGACTAATGTTGGACATAGGCAGTTAATTGGATTGTCACACTCGTGTACCTTTATAATAAAGTCGGGGTTTGGTTGTGTCCTGTGCGATATGCTAAAACATATGTAATTTGTTTTAGCTGTGTTAAGTGTAAGTAAGTTATTTGAGAGCCATTTAGCAATTTGAGTCATACCAGCTTCAGCACTTCCAGCAACATCGTCCCAAGACTTCCCAGAAAACACTACTGCAGTATCGTCAGCGTAGGAAAAAACTCTAGCGTTATTTATTTTAAGGTTGCAGAGGTCATTTATATAAAGTAGGAATAATGTAGGGCCTAGCACACTGCCCTGAGGCACACCGAAAGTGACTTTTGCATCGTCACTAACGTATTCTCCTACCTTAACTCTTTGTTTCCGGTTCGAGAGGTAGTCGGTAAACATTTTAAGTGGAATTCCTCTTATACCTGACGCTTCTAATTTGTTCAAGAGGACAGGAACAGAGACGGTGTCAAACGCTTTTTTTAGGTCCAGAAAAACCGTCAGACATTTGTTACCGCTATCCAGGTTACCAGCCACTAGGGAGCTAAGAGCAGTAACTGCATCCTCGGTTGATAATCCCGGCCTGAATCCAAATTGCGAGCTGCTTAAGATGTTAAATTTGTGTAGATATTTTAAGAGTCTCTTGTTTATAAGCTTTTCAATAATTTTCGATATGGCTGGCAAGATGGATATAGGTCTGTAATTGTTGACATCGTCTCTGTCCCCACCCTTGTGAACAGGTGTGATTATAGATTGCTTAAGTGGTGCAGGGAAGCTGCCCTTTGCAAAGCAAAGATTGGCCAAGTGGGTTATTATGGGAACAATATCTTGCCTAATATGTTTTAAAAATCTTGTGGACACGTTGTCCCAGCCGGGTGCACTGTCGGACTTTAGGCTCATCAAGACCCCATCGACTTCTTCGGTATCCGTATCCAAAAGAACGAACGAGTTTATCTGTGTAGACAGTGTTTCAGAATTAAAAGAATTAAAGTTGTGTGCAGCTGAAGGTCGAACTTTTTGGGCTAGCTCTTTGCCAATATTTGCAAAGTAGTCATTAATGAAATTAACAGACTCAGTTGAATTTGATCTCATTTGTAATAATTCAGTGTTATGACT
This sequence comes from Pseudoips prasinana, assembly GCA_951640165.1. Taxonomy (NCBI): domain Eukaryota; kingdom Metazoa; phylum Arthropoda; class Insecta; order Lepidoptera; family Nolidae; genus Pseudoips; species Pseudoips prasinana. The sequence goes on from OX621248.1 coordinate 26,574,090, forward strand.
TTTTGTATTATTTGTGTAAGTTAAGGTTTTAATGTTTTGCCACAATAATTTATTATTTGTTACAGAATTAGCTAGTAGGTCTCTTTCAAATTTTCTTTTTAACTTTTTTATTAGGTTATTACAGTAGTTGCGATATCGACGGTAAGTTATTTTTAGGATATTATTAAAAGGGTCGTTACGTGCTTTTTTTTGGAGTTTGTTGCGATTCCTAATGCATCTTAGTAAGCCGGCAGTTATCCATGGCTTAACAATACGCTTGCTGTTAGGAATGGCTTTAGTAACAGTGCTTTGATTAATAGAATCAGTTAATTTATATATTAGTAGGTCAGTTAAATGGTCCGGGTCATTACAAAACAGTAGGTCTGCTATTTTATTTTCTCTAGTGTGGTTTAAGGCTTGATCAAAATTAATAGATATTTTAGTTTTACTGGTAATAACTTTAGTTTTTAGCTTAGATAACGATAGAAAGGTAGTGAAGTGGTCGGTGATGGAAGTGTGTAATATAGCAATAGAAGCAGATATTTTCTTTTTATTTATTTTGATCATAAAATGATCTAAACAGTTGGATTCACGTGTAGGTAAAGTATGTCCAGGTAGTATCCCGTATAGTGATAACATATTTAAATAGTTTACCCTGTTTCTGTATTCATGCGGCGGCTCAGTGTCTTTGGATTTGAGATTTATGTTAATATCCCCCGCTATAATGATACTTTTATGAGAAGTTAAAGTATTGAGGTGAGTACTAAGAGAATCTAAAAACATTTCCGTGTTTGGGTTGGATGGGGATCGGTACACGCCTAGAATAATATTATTAAGTACTTCCAACTGTAGACATGAAGCATGAGTCAGGTTTATTTCTTTAACTTTAGGTTTTAAGTTTTTTTTTACGTAAAGTACTACACCGTCATTTTGGTTTAGTTGACGAGTAGTTGAAAAAGAGAGATAGTTATCAAGTTGAGGTATAGGTTTATTCGTGTGTAGCCTACATTCGGTTAAAATTATGATATCCGTTTCAAATTTTAATGTTGACAGTAAAAGTGTGAAGTCTTCAAAATTGCAAAAAATTAGTATTTAAAATATAAGTAAATTGTATATAAGTACATAACATTGAATATTTGACTGTACACTTACAGCGACTGCCTTTTCTAACTTACTGTTTTCCTTGTCCACCCAACGTGTCTGGAAGAGATTGCTACAAAGCAATAAGACCGCCGATTGTACCTGTATTTGCTTATTTGTAATTTGTATTTGTTTCTTTTGGTGGAATAAAGTGTACTCTATCTATCTATGTATATACAAAAGCGTAAAAGTCCTCCTTGGGTTTCGAAAAAAAGTTCGGTATCGCTTCCATTGAGCATCGTGCCCAGGATGTCGGCAACATTACCAATCTGGATGGCTATACTTAATCGCTATTTACAAAACCACTGGCCAGCGCGTTGGTCACATGTGTCGTCGACCAAGCGTTTTGATATTTCGCGGAAAAAGACTGCGCTCTTGGACCCCATGGTCCAAGCGTCTCCTCTCCAAACGACTCACTTATTTAATCTCTTTTCAGGTGTAAGCTCATGCAGCAGCAGTGCCGGACATAATATTGTTGTTGGACGGTGACATAGGGCAAGGGAATGCATGTCGCACCCCACAACAAAAGCCTATCCAGCTTCCAAGGCAGCAACATCATACCATCAAGTTTCTTACCGTTGTCACGTACCAAGCCATTTTGTTCTAACCTAGGTGGGATACTGGTGACCACAAGAGCCTGACGGGTAAGGACGGGTAACCTGATGTCGTTGATGCTCGAACGGCGTGGAATCTTACCAGCACTCCAAAAGGTTGAATTCGGTAGAGGTGCAGTTGAGCGGGGCCAGTTTCCCACTTTGTGCAAATCTGGTCGTCTGGTCCTGCTCAGAAAGGCGGGGCGCCCTGCAGACTCACCGTCCGGGTACCGACCCATAGTGCTGCTGGACGAGGTGGAAGCGGTGACCCGGGGTGGGGTGATGTTGGCGGTGTCCTTGGACATATCCAACGCTTTCAACACCTTGCCCTGGAGTTGCATTCGGGAGGCACTGCGATATCATCGGGTGCCTTCCTACCTCCGCCACATCGTTGGGGCTTACCTGGCGGAGAGGAGTGTCACCTACGTGGGACGTGATGGCGGACACCAGCACCCAATGTCGTGCGGTGTTCCACTGGGCTCAGTCTTGGGCCCGCTCCTGTGGAACATCGGGTACGACTGGGTGCTGAGGGGCGAACTCCAGCCGGGCGTGGACCTCACGTGTTATGCGGACGACACGCTGATCACGGCCCGTGGGAGTTCGCACAGGGAGGCAGCGTTGCTGGCGACGGCTGCGGTCTCACAGGTGGTGAGCCGCATCCGGCGCCAGGTCCTGGAGGTGGCTCTCAGCAAGTCGGAGGCCATGATGTTCCATGGTCCCCGGCGGGCGCCGCCGCCCGGATCACACATTGTGGTCGGGGGGGTCCGGATCGCTGTCGAGCCTACCATGAAGTACCTGGGATTGGTGCTCGACAGCCGGTGGGACTTCGGACCCCACTTCCGGCGGCTGGTGCCTAAGCTGATGGGCGCGGCTGGGGCGCTGTCAACGCTGCTTCCCAATCTGGTGGGCCCGAGCGCAGCCTGTAGGCGGCTCTACATGGGGATCGTGCGATCGATGGCCCTGTACGGGGCCCCGATCTGGGCGGCTGACCTGACGGCTGGTAGCATTGCTGTTCTGCGGAGCCCGCAGAGAGCTATGGCCGTCAGAGTCATCAGGGGGTATCGCACCGTCTCCTACGAGCAGGGACCGTCCGGATACTCGTTGAACGGGTTTTTGAACGGGTATTTTTAAGCGCTTAAAAAATAAACCCTATGATACGAGTTACACCTTCGAACGGGTGTAATGAACCGCTTCCGAAAGGGTTACCCTTTCATACCCTGTAACACTGTAACAGGGTAAGCCATTCCAGCCAAGACATTGTAATATGCACTCTTTCGCATCGAAATTAGTTTGGTAATTGCATAAACACCACCGCACGTGACATCTAGTCATAATAATTTGGAATTTATTATTTTAAAGTTCAATTTTGCTTGTCGCTGAACACTGTAATATTATTTTTTCGTGTCTGTTCTTGTTTATTGTCATAATTTCTTTTAATTTGGAACTCGGTAGGTACTACAGAATTAAGTAAAAGCAATTTAGCAGTTCTTTTTTTAAAGAATGTGTTACGCTTCGTTGGTCTAGTGGTAGCGTCTTCAAACGTAGATAACGAGGTCCCGGGTTCAAATCCCGGGTTGGGCCAAAAGTGTCTATGATTTTAGCGTAAAAAGAAAAATTTCTTAGTGTCAGCCCGAAGTCTGGGAGTCGTTCCGCTAGTCGTCCCATCGGATAATGAGAGTGATGGAATAGATAGTGGTTTGCACACACACTTGTGGTATGTCCACACACATGGCCAGTCTCCATTGAGACTGGTCGCTGGGGCCGACATTTGGCTAGGAGGACATAATTATATTATAACAAAGAATTTGATTTTCATTATGTTAAAGTTAAACCGCGGAGGCGTGGTGGCGTACACCGTTATTGAATAGATGCATCATCATCATAACCATCACCATTATCATCATATCAGCCGAAGGTACTGCTGGGCAAAGTCCATTGCTTCCCAAAGATACTCCACAACTGCAGATCCTGCCTTGCCCGCATCCAGGGGCTGTCATCGACCCTCGCAAGATCATCGGTCCATCTTGTTGGGGGCCCCACGCTGCGTTTTCCGATTCATGGTCGCCATTTGAGAAACTTTCTGCCCCAGCGGCCGTAGATTCTGCAAGCTATGTACCCTGCCCACCGCCACTTTTGCTTGGCAATTATTCAAGCTATGTCGGTTTTTTTGATTTGCCTCTCTTGGTTGGATCTTGAGATTTGTGATTTGATCTCGGAGGGAAACTCCGAACATGGCGTACTCCATTGCTCTTTGGGTGACCATGAGCCGTTTTATTAGCCCCGTAGTGAGCGGCGACGTCTTGGTTCCCTAATTCATCAGAGGCAACACATACTAATCGAAGACTTTTGATTGGTATTTGGGACCAGAAGCTTAGCTTTCCGAACGCTGCCCAGGCAAGTTAGATTCTACAATTGATCTCGTACTCGAAGTGGACCTCTTACCTTTTTTTTGATAAGGCAGGTCGAATGCCTAAGTATGCCACCCGCAAAAATGTTTACGGATGGATGCGTCAGACTCGCACCGACTAAACCTACCTGCCGTGGGCTTCTCTTGGCGCCTGATGGGGGAGCCCTGGGAACGCGGGTATATTGCTCCGGTGCACCCCTTATGCGAAAAGTTCCATATGGTATGATGGTCCCACACGTACCCTGAGAGGGCTCTGGATTGTCCTCGCTATTTGCCGACTTCTGCCAGTCCGGCACAGCGACTGTGCCAAAAACAGATCGCTGTCTTCTTTTAGCTAGTAATATTGACTTCTCTTACTGCCGCCGCGGTTCCGAGGGGGAGTTGGGCTACCGGTTGCAGCCGCCACCCCGACGCCTCCTCCGTCTGCGATCTCTCCCGTTCGCTTTCGGCGGCCTCCTTTTGGAACATGACTGCCTCATAAAAGGAGACCACGGCGTGCCATTTAGAAGAGTCACCCACCAGCATTGCCCCTATATTGAGTCGCCTTTTGGCCACCCGGGCCGGGCACTCGGCGAGAGTGTGTTGGGCAAACTCCTTTCCACTCAGGCCTTGAGGTGAGGTAGGATGGCACCGACGGCACACTGGCGCACGTTAAGGCGTAACTCTAGCCATGCGCGCCAGTGCACTAATACGTGCCAGTAGTCATCCCGTCGGTACTCAATGAACGTTTCTTCTGGCGCCCTCCCGTTCTCTGGCGCACGCAGATTTCGGTGAAAACCACCGCGTTGGACCGCCTCCCTAGTGGAGTAGTCTGTCCTAGGTATAGATATAGCTCTCCACAACCTCGAGTCCAGAGTCCCTTACCTTAACTGGAATGGGTGCAACCTGAATGTTCAACATGATATTCGTCTTATCCATGTTCATTTTGAGACCCACTAGTAGAGACGCTGCTGAAGTCTTCGAGCATTGTACCGAGGTATTTCAATGTTTCAGCCATGGTTACGAAGGTGAGGGATGTATTCGCCATTGAGATTGATGCCAAAGCCTTCAATCCAGGAGTTTAAAGACATCTTCCAATGCAGCGATGAATAGTTCTGGAGATAGAGATGTTATATATCGTATCCCCCTGTCTCACGCCTCGCTGCAATCGTATAGGTTGCGAGTTCTCATACAAACACTTTAACACCTCGACATACCGGTAGTTAATTTGGAATTTTGGAAAGATCACAGTACATCCAGGTTTCGATTCAATCAAACGCTAAGCATAATGGCTGGATATATCCTCGGTCTTCTGAATAACTTGCCGTTGCGTATGTATGTGGTATATGGTACTAAAGCATTTTCGGCGACCGGCTTGTTCAGGAGGGTGGTTGACGTCAAACCTGTGCGTGAGACGATTCGTAATGACTCTCGAAAACAACTTGTAAACGTGGCTCAGTAACGTGATGGGTCTGTTATTTTTCCAAAGGGTTTTTATCGCCCTTATTGAAGAAACCAATATGTGCCATCCTTGTGACGTTTGACCTTTTAGTATGACGAAGATAAATAACTTCTGAAAAGCTCGTAGGATTGGTATACCATCCGCCTTAAAAAGCTCTATTGTAACACACCAGGAGCCTTATTGTTCTTAAATTGTTTAAGAACCATGCTAATCTAATCTTAAAAGGTCTTTAGGCATTAAGTTACAATATTTCAGACAAGGCCAAGTTAGTCAGTTAGAAATTTACCTGTTTGGAAAATTATAAAATAACAAACAGGCGTTTTCCTAAAAGATTAAGTTTAAGATTAACTATGACTCAACAAGATTGTTAGTATAAACTTATGACTATGTTAGTAATCACACAATCAAATATGTCAATGCATAGTAATGTACATCATATATTTTTTTCAGTTTTATCATTCTCCTATTTTAGAAGTTACAAGGGGGGGGGGGGGGGGGCACACATTTTACTGCTTTGGAAGTGTCTCTTGCTCAAACTATTCAGTTAAGAAAAATATGATGTTAGAAACCTCAATATCATTTTTGAAGACCTATCCATAGATCCACCACACGGGTACGATGAAAAAAAAAAATAGCATCAGTTCTATGTATGGGGAACCCCCAAAATTATTGTTCTTTTTCTATTTTTGTGAGAAAATCTTAATGCGGTTCACAGAATACATCTACCAAGTTTCAACAGTACAGCTCTTATAGTTTTGGAAAAAAGTGGCTGTGACATATGGACGGACAGACAGACAGACATGACGAATCTATAAGGGTTCCGTTTTTTGCCATTTGGCTACGGAAGCCGTATAATTGATTGTCCTACTAGATTGTCATCCATTTGTCAAATTCTAAGGCCATTGGTTGCTGTAAAAGATATATGAGATAGCCAGTTTGTCATTTTTTCAGACGACTTCTTGGCACAAAAAATCAGGCAGTTGCCTTAAGCCACTTAATGAGGCCACAATAGCCGTATTTTTATTTCAACTATATTTATAAATTAGTAACTAATATGAAATTACGGTAAAGAACTTTATTGAATACAGAATTAGTCTTGGAAAACTTGTACCTAGGTGGTCGCCTAAATGTATTTTTATCAGACCAAGGTTGCTGTCTATATATGAAATATATAGACAATTACATAACCTAAGATTGCTTGACTCTGAAAATTCTTAAAGTGATAATATTCTTATGATAATGAACATTTTAGTCACGTCAATTATGTTTTAGAGTACCCATAATATATCAGTTCAAAAAATACAATAATTTAAATAATAATTATATCCAGGGAAATTATTTACACACGGCCATCTGATCCCAAACTAAGCAGAGCTTGTACTATGGAAACCAGATAACTGATATATTACATATACTACTTTTCTTTTGTGAATATATACTAATATAGATAATTACACCCAGACTCAGGACAAACAGACATGTTCATGCACACCAATATCTGTCCTAGATGGAATCGAACCCACGAGCTCCGGCGTGAAAAGCAAGCATTTGCCAACCATGTCAACACGCCCGTCAATTATTTCATCGTACTCATGTCAGCCAAAGTACGTCCACTGCTGGACAAAAGCCTCCCCGAAGAATGGAAGCTTGGCAGACCCCCACAGCCCCATAGCTTGGCAGACAGGTTGGCGAAAGAAAGTTTGATGGTCATAGTTCATAGATAAACGCTGCTGCCGGTTCTCTGGTAGGTATACCCTCGGTCGATTTCTGCGCCCCCTACGTGATAAAATGGGGTGATGATATCCTATGCCATCACCACACAGCAAAATATTATAATAATTATTTAACAAAATATAATAACATCATACAGATTGTCACAATATTAAGAGTAAAGTAAGTCAGTTCTTTAAATAACACGTTAATTATTAGCTCGACTATTTGTCGTCACTAAACTTTCAAATTTAAAATATAAAAAGTCGTTCGTTCGTCAAATTTGTTGTACCTACCTAAAAGTAGTTAGGCAATGAGGCACCGCACGGGTGCGAGTATGCCTACTCCCATCTACACGCTGCTAAGTTGATTGGGTAATTCAGGTTAACTCGAATAAAACCTTTTCAAGAGGGTAAGCTATTCAAGGGCTTAAGTCATTGAAGGGGTTAACCCCTTCCCGTGGTTACCATAAAAAACGTGTTAACCCTTTCACTGGGTTTCGAGGCTGTAAGTCAATCAAAGGGTAACACCGCGATACGAGTTACCCAATGAACGGGTTACCCTATCAAACGGCTTAACTCAGAAGCGGGGTTGTCCGGTCCCTGCCTACGAGGCGGCCTGTGTACTGGCCGGATCCCCGCCCTGGGACTCCCCCAAGGCGGAGGACATCCATGCATTATTTTCCACCCCGGAAAAAAAAAAGGTAGAGTTGCAGGAAACATCATTTAAAAAATATGCTAATTTCATATTTATTATTTATGTAATTGAGACACAATGTAAACATTGTTATTAAATAAATAAAATTAATAGAATGAATGATTCAATACGACGGTTCGACGGTCACCGTAGCCTAGTTGGTAGTGATCCTGCCAACGAAGCTGGTGGTCCTGGGTTCAAATCCCGGTAAGTGCAAATATTTGTGCGATGAGCACGAATATTTGTTTCTGAGTCATGGATGTTTTCTATGTATATAAGTATTTATCTATCTATATAAGTATGTATATCGTCGCCTGGTACCCATAGTACAAGCTTTGCTTAGTTTGGGGCTAGGATGATCTGTGTAAAAAAAAAGAATAATAATAATAGCAGCATAAATCAATATAACGAAAAATAGTGAATGCTTGCGTGGTTAGTAAATGCTTGCCTTTCACGCCGTGGGATGGGGATTCGATTCCCACCCAGGACAGATATTTCCTGTTGATTTCATTATGAACATGTCTGTTTGTCCTGAGTCTGGGTGTAATTATCTATATAAGTATATATTTACAAAAGAAAAGTAGTATATGTAATATATCAGTTATCTGGTTTCCATAGTACAAGCTCTGCTTAGTTTGGAATCAGATGGCCGTGAGTGAATAATGTCCCAAGATGGTAGAAAAAGTAGGAACATATACATATGTATTTATGGGCATATGGCAAGTTGTAAACATTTATTTGAATGTACCGTTACCCTGTTCAGCATTTTGCTACGCGCTACGAAGCTACGACTTTATCGTAGTACGATGTAGTAGTACGATACCCCATGCTTAAAGGATGCAGAAATATCTACCTATGTGTTTGAATATGGTAGGTACTGGCAAGTACATAAGCATTATATAGGACCTCAAGTAAATGAATGCACTCCAAGTTTCTCACGATAATCAGCCATAGAATGTAGGCAAAAAATTAATGTTTATCGTTTTGGGTTTAGCTAAGAATTTTAAATTCAAGAGCCCATAAAACTCTAGTCGATAAGTGACACAACAAAAATCAACAAGGTATTAGAAATTTGGTGACCACTTGAGACATCATGCGCAAGTGTCTCGACCCTAAATAATATTTATTGGTTTCTATCGAAAGACTAAAAAAAATTTGGAATTGGTTTGGAAAGGGAAGTAACACGGTTATTTTTATGCATAGTAGGAATATTTCGTTAGTCTTAGAACTGTCGCGCGCCGGTTACAATCGGGATTGTTATATTCTAACATATCGCAATAACTTTATAAGATTTAAATTAAATTCAGTGTGTATTAATAATAATAATAATATATTTATTTCAGATAATAATTAATCCATAGTAATTTGTTAGTAATGGCTTAGAAATATGTTAGTACTACACTAATAAATCTATCTTACGTTAAAAATGGGAGCCCTGGAACCCATGTGAACACTGTTCCAGTGGCTCACTATTGGGCAATCAATTTTGTGCAATATGGTATTTAGGAGGCTGCTGGTACTGTCTCGCACACGACGCATCAGGGAGGCAGTTCTTTTCCTTAAAATTGCCTTGAAGCAATCAGTCCTTGCTTCTGCAAACATACCTGATGCGCTGCACCAGCGGGACAGCCCCATCAGCATCCTAAAACCATTATTGTATTGTACACGTAGTGTTTCGAGTGACCTGCGACGATAACTGACCCATAAGCTGCAGGTGTACAGAGTTTGGCAGTAAGATTTAAAAAGTGCTATTTTCACTTCTCTTGTACACCGTGCAAACCTACGAGCCAGCATGTTACACCTCACTGCCAAGGCCCTTCGTTCACGCTCTATGTCTAAGTCATCTGAAAGGTCCTCAGTAATCCAGTGGCCCAAGTATTTAATTTTTGTAACCCGACTTAAAGGGATCCCATTAAGTCGCACTGGAGGGACAAATTTAGGTACTTTGTTACCAGACTTAAACACCAACAGCTGACTTTTCACCGGGTTATACCTAAGCCCGTGAGCCTCTGCGTACCTCTCACAAATGACAATTAATTGCTCTAGGGCCTTATGTGATGGAGAAACCAATACTGAATCGTCCGCGTATACTATATTATTGACAATTTTTCCATCAATAGAGCATCCGATGTCAGTGCTGATTAACTCCCCTATCAGTTTATTTATATACAGATTGAAGAGACGGGGAGAAGACAGACCACCCTGTCTCACTCCGCACTCCAATCTATACTCTTGTGAGCAAGAGTCCCCCCACTTAACATAATTACACTGGTTATTGTACCAATACCGCAGTATATTGATAAGCTCACCAGGAGTACTAGTGTCCATCAGGAGCTTATCCCATAGTACATCGTACGAAACCAGGTCGAATGCCTTCGACAAGTCCAAGAAACATGCATAGATTGGTGTGCTTCTAGTCACATAGTACTGGACAGTATGCTTGAGCCTCAAAATGGCTGTTTCAGTTGAGAGCCCAGGTCTGAAACCGAACTGAGATTCATTAAGCTTTATGTGTTTGTCTAGTTGGTTGTCAAGCAAACCGTCCAGCACCTTCGCCACCACTGTGGCCAATGAAATCGGTCTATAATTGTTCTTGTCGGAAGCATCCCCTGTCTTGTCTTTCACAATTGGTATAACCATAGTTTTCATAAGCTCCCGAGGTAAATACTCATGAGTTACACACAGATTAAATAACATACTTAGCACCCTTGGTAAATGTACTCCCGCGTGCTGCAAGTGCTCGATACTAAGATCGTCGTGACCCGGTGATTTCCCCCGCTTCATACCCTTAATGGTGTCTGCTACTTCTTTAGCGGTAAACCTAATAAGTGGGCCACTTGGCTTCTCAGAATCGAGCACCCGCGCCGATTTAACTAACGTGGAACTCACTTTAAAGTGTTCCTGAAAGAGTCCAGCTATCTGACTAGGTTCAGATAGGCCATTAATGCATGTAGGTAAACTCGTCCTAGCCTCCAGCTTCTTGGTGTGTTTCCAGAAGCTCTTAAAGTCTTTCGTTTTATGGTGAGTAGCTAGTAGTAGAGTGTTAGAGTCAGTGTTTGCTTATTAAATATTATAACTAAATTAATTAAATTCAGTGAATGTAGCCGGTTTCCTGAAATTGAAAGCTAAGTACTATATGCTAAGTACACTAGGCAGAACGCTGTTTACTGTTTCATATTTCATTTCACTAAACACTAAGTACTATATATATATTACTGGGCAAAACACTGTAAACATTTCATTTCAACTAGATATACTAAGTACATTAGGCAGAACGCTGTTTACTGTTCAGATGTTATTTCTATTAAATACTAAGTACCCATATGTAACTTTGGCTTACTTGTTAGAGGTTAATTTATTACTCTTGCATTGTTGTTGTTGCACAGACAAACAGCTAACCATAATAATCAAATGATTATTATTTTATTGTGTTTGAGATAGGTTGTCAGCCACACTTTGGATTATATCCGATCATTATTTCTAATTTTCATGGCTAGAACTGACGATTATGAATCTAGACTTTACAATGTTTACCCGACTGTGAGAACCTAAGGTGAAGGTTAACTAGATCTATTGGTTCAAATCCAATTAAATACTGATCTAAATGATTTATCCGTTATATATTAATGGAGATTTTTATATGCGCATTGTCGTAACGGTATTCAAGATATAGAGATAACTGGTTCAAATCCAGTTAAACACTTATATAAGTGGTTTATCCGTTATTTATTAATGAATGTTTACAAGATATAAAAATAACTGGTACAAATCCTGGAAAGCCTTGTCTAAATTCTTTATATATTATCTATTAAGGACATTATTATGTACAGAACAACGACGTCAATATATACTGATGGTTGACTTTTACTTTGACGACATTTACATGACCATATAGTGTTGGCAGTTAGTAAATATAAAACATAAAGTAGAATGAATATATATACAATTGTATGTACGGGGAGATGTGATTTTGGAATACCTATAATGTGACGCAATCTGCGTAAGTGTGCGTAAACTTTATCTATTTCCCGATGAATACGATACAAAGAGGGCGGTTTTTACGGCACACACACACTAACACTAATGAGACATCTATCTCGGATGGTTCGGATCAAGATGATCGAACACGCCAATTGAATCAAGCTACCATTATATACTATAGTGTCGACAGCGTGTAATCCCTGTATGTGTAGACTGTCTAAACAAGCGGGCATGCGATAAGTCATGTGTGGGAGATATCTGTTTGCCCAACGCGGGGCACGTACAAGTGAATAAAGGGCATAGATCCCTTCGCAGACAGACTCTCTCATGCAACGCGGGACGCGCTAGAAGCAAGCCTACTGTTACAGCATCTAGAGCTCACGTCTGCGATCGACCCATATTATAAATCACCGAAACATACCCTAACTCAAACTATTATGGCTATAGATTACTTAGATCTAGCAACTATCCGAGTATTCTCATATTCACTCAAACGCACAAGTACGCATACACGCATGTTACAACTTAAATTGTCGAGAATGTTGGATTTAAGCTACAGTAACATTCCTCTCAGTTAACGTAAATAACTGCGCAACCTCAAAGTAATCGCCGCTAGCGTAAAAGTAACAAAAGCTCGTAGAACTGAATTACTGAGTTAATTCACAATCACATGAGTGGGATTTTACAATCAACAGTATCCGAATATACATGTATATATAAGTCAACTATTTCTGACACACTCTTGATGACACATGACCTTGACAATGACCCTGAGACTATAAAATAAATAAAATAACTGATATTAATAATTCTAGGAAATCATGGTTAACTCATCATAACTCATGAGACTAATTGCATTGATAATATTTCTTTACAAATTATTACGAGCTATGTTAAGATTAAGTAGACAGTAGTTTTGCATTTTCCGCTTCATCCTACAGGACTCGTGTGAAAACCATTTTCCGGCATATACACGCGGTAGCTGAAACCCGGGGTAAGTTGTAGAAAATAGCCCATATATTATTTTATTTACACGAATCATTACTGAAACTTGGAGCCGTATACTATGTTTAACTACAATTCCAATTAGGATGTTTATTTACAGCAATTCTCCTCTAAACAGCATTAATTAACTTTATAGGAATCAAGGTATGAATATAGGATGTAATAGCATATTAGGTTAATTTATTCTAGACGATCACGCGCCCTATAAAACTCAATATAGACGATCACGCCAAAACTAAACTAACTTAATACTAAATATTAATTAAACAAAACCTCACACTAGTTTATCAGCAGAGGCTCAGGCAAGAGGTTAGGTAAGAGTACAGACTTTACGGCAGTCTTCCGACGGGGGGGGGGGGGTTATTACAACGACAGGATAATAGAATAGAATATCCAATCATTAATTATTCTGTTATTGACTTTAAAGAGTAGTATTTTTTTATTAATACGTAAAGTGGATATTACTTTTATAAATTTTAGAAACCGCCCTTAAGAGTATTGAACTCTTTGGACAGCTTATTTTACGATACAACATAGGTTATTGTAGTCTTCAAAAACAAATGTCTAATCGTCTAAAAAGTTCATTGGCATCATTCTAATGTACCTATTTACATTAATGCCGACAAACTTTTCTCGTAAATCATAATGATTTAATAAGTATGTACCTACTCAGTAATAGAAAATAATCTTTAGCTATCAAGCTTTGCGATCATGAAACTTATCTATATCTACAAATCAAAACGTGAGTACGTACTTAATCAATTCGTATAATTTATAGATTAAATTCCTAGGCATCAGCATGCACCTTGCATTTCGGTAGGATCAAAGCTGATTAAAATGATTATTTGTAAAAATAAGTAATCAGAATCCATACATTCATAAATAACATAATTAACAAATGTTCTACTAATGATTACAATATACCTACTTTAACGAAAACTAAACTTTAAACTTGTGTGACTAATAATACTTAAATAATAATAAAATATTTAGGAATGGAACAATGTTTAGGTCTATCCCATAAGAAGTTGAACGATGCATTTAAAAATAATCATCTCAAAGGAGTGAAAATAGTTTTGAAAAGTTATATATTTTATGTAGAAACTATAAAATAAGGGCGCTAACTCATGGGCTTTTCCATTAATCGGTTATTCATTATTTTATTATTAAGATGCATAATCCCAGAGCGTCTATAATGAGACTATATTAACCCAGAAAACTAGGGTGTAGGAGGCTTCTAAATTTACATTTTTTAGGAATCTGTCAATACCTGGTTATCCTGACATAGTGGCACGTGATTTACGATTCACTCCTTTGAAACTGTCCGATTCGATCGAGATCGATCTTCCAATTATAAGCATAGGAAGCAGAATTGAAACCTAGAGAAACAAAGAGGTGCATGAACGATTTTACCATGTGTTGAAGAATCAAAACACGGACCTTATGGCCTCCGTATACTGGCTGAAACATGGAGATTTGTGGTTGCAACGAGAAATTACCATAAGTATATGATGAAAGATAATACAGTGGATCATCCCGTACTGACTGATCGAATGGTAAGTGCCAATCGACCCGATATTGTCGTCATTGACAAACAAGTGAAAAAGATATCCTTTGTGGATATAACAGTACCGTATGATGAAAACATCTCTCACGCAGCAAAAGAAAAAATATTAAAATATATTGATCTAAGTTTTTAATATTCACAAATATGGAGACTCGAAAGGCCAGCGATCATACCTATTGTTATATCCACAAATGAAGTTATTCCTAAATTCCTGACGATTAACCTTGAAAGTTTAGGTCTTGATATCGGGCTGGAGAGTAACATGCAGAAGGTGGCTTTGCTGGCGAATGCCAGAATTGTACGGAAATATCTCTCCATGTAGAACAAATATAGTATGAGTTGAACTTGTATTAAAATACCCTTGTATTAGGTATATCTTACTTGTAAATATTATTAAAAATAAACACGTGATAATAATGTCCTATTAAATAATGTCGTGGAAGGCAAGCATTTACCAACCACGCCCACTATGGACTCTTAGCTTAACATGTTACTCTATACAGTACTAGTCATGGTATTGCTACGCGGTTTACTAAAAAATATATTTATTTATATAAGCAAAACCAATACACAATGTTAGGTACTTACATACATACAACAACTAAGAAAAGGATTGGTTTTAACGTTAAGTGCAATAAGTGAACAACAAAGATGTCACACAACATTATTAGAACACATGGTTTATTACAATCAACATTATTTGGTCTAGAACTTTCTACTACGTATTTCACAATAACTCGAACACGAGTAAGTTTACTTCAGTTGCTTGCTACACATTACTTTGGGTCGACTATGCATATAAATATATCAATGCGTAAAAAATGATACTTCCCAAAGTAGCTTAAAATTAATTTCGGAAAATCACGGTTATGAAGCATACCTTTTTTTACTATATAGTTACATCAACAACATAGAATATTTAGGGCTCAAGGTAATAAATAGTGAATGCCAACGATACATGCCTATTTTTCTTCAGCATTATGCCTCAATTAAGCACGCACAAACAGCACTTACAGGCTTAACGAGGGGTTTCTTTATAATTTACTATTAATAGCTCTAATTTTAAATTAGGAACGAAAACTAAAACAATACCTGATTACCCATCCTCAAACATAAACATTACCTAATATAATTCACCGCCTACATCAGGAAAAATATCTTGGTCTGTATTTCGATGACGAATTATTAGGGAATGCTCACTTTAGCATGTCAGATCAAAATTGTTCTCTATCCTAAGAACACTGCGTAAAGGTGAATTGCATACCGCATAAAGTCAACTACATAATATACAACTCAAATCAAAACAACATAATAAAATGCCACCTCGAATATGTCATTTAAATATGGGGAACTACATTGAAAACCAGCTTGAAGTCACTACAACAACACTAAATAAAGTAGTAAAGGTATCTATGAATTACGGTGATTATTATACACCAACTAAAAATCTGTACACAAAAACTAGTATACTTAATCTGACCCAATTGTACACTTTTAAATCTTGGGTCTCGGTAAAACAAATTGTAACCAATAAAGTACGGTTCACACACAAAGTAATAAGTTACAGCTGATTCATGCGCCTACACTGAGATACGGTAAAAAGAGTATACTGTTAGGGGAAGTACAACTATATAACAAATGAACTAAACGAATGCCAAAAATTTAATTAAAAAAAAGCAAAATAGACACCGCATGTACACAAGAATTGTTTCTAAATATAATTAATTTTATAACCCATTTTTATCCAGCAATTTACCTATTATTGGCATCTAAAATTTTAATTAATTTATTTTTATATTTAATTTAATAATTAAATATATAAAGAAATAAAACATACTACAAATTACATTACATAATCAAAATAAGGTAACTTTAATACGTTACCTTATTTTAATTAATTAATTTATCATATTGCTACGGCTAATGTCAGAATTATTACAAATTAACATGTACCTCCTTGATCTCATTGTAAATGAACCATGTTCTAATGAGAATAAAGATCTTTAAATAACCTATACATCAATAGGGCTAGGATCCTTAACTTACTCGAGTAACAGGTTAAGCTAAGAGTCAATAGGGTGGCAACGCTTTTATACAACTTTACAAGCTTACAAACTTACACCCCGCCTGATGGAAAGCTGCCCTCTACCTACGGACGGACGCTTGCTACATCTGAGGCAACAATGCATTACCGACCATTTAGAAACCTTATTACTTTTTTTAATGGCCCCATGGTGCAGTCTCTTGGGAAAATCGTGGCAGGAGGTTAATTCCAAAGCCTCAGTATACGTGGCAGAAAGTTACGCTGAAACCGTACCAGCACAAAAGTTAAAGCAGAGCTATTGCTGTCCGAAATATATAGTAACTACTCAAAACGCATCGTCCCTCTTTGACGTCCTATGATGGTTTAGCATTATTATTTTTACAGAAAATGACCGAAAAGAATGTCACCAGGACTAAATAAATGATCTTCTCAATCGATAGTTTCCGTGAAAGCTTTGGTTTATTTATGACTAATGAAAGATACTAAACTATTTTACAAGTGATTAATACAATAGTGTCATATTTTTCAGAAAACTTTGTCTATCGAGTTATAGTAACGTAATTCCATGAATAAATCGTCATCATGACAGCCGAGTGATGTAGACGTTGGAATACAGAAGGCATTTTATGTAAAGCAAAGGATCATGGAAGGTGATGGTGGTGGTGCATTTGACTGCCACAAATACTGTACATGGCTGAGTAGGAAAATGTTTAGGGCGCTTACTTCAACCAATGCTTCAACAAAGGCATTTGAAAGTCTACGAAAAGGTTTTTATTACTAATTAAATGTGATGTCATCTGCGAGAAATCGTAATCTAGAACTGATTGCAATCTAATTATCAGATCGATTGTTATCAAGTTTATTAAAGATTTGTCACTATCTTACATGTTTTCTTTTATAATCTTGGTCCATATAACACGCCATCATGTGACCCCAAACTAAGCAAACCTGTGCTATACCAATCAGAAAACTGATAATATCATAGATAACAGTGATATATAAGAATGAATGACTTAAGTAAGTCAAATGTGTATAGAGTCTAGTTTAAAAAACTGACGAAATACTACGTCATAGCCCTTCCTCAATTTTGAACTTCGACCTTGATGACCGTGAATAGCCCTGTTGCTATTCACGGTCATCAAGGTTACATACACATACTCATACACTACCTGTGTGCCTGGGTGGTCTCGGCATCAGAATAAATCTAGTGTTAGCCTACCAGCGTTCTTGTCCTCGGTCCACGGCACCAAAAAGTTAACCTGTAAAATCCTTTCTTCAACGCAGGTTGTTTCAGAAGTACCGTGTTCGACTGACGCCCTGGACGCTTAGAAAATAACTTGTCCGACTTCAGAGTTACCAACAAACCCGTGCTCTCAGAGGTAGTGGGACCAGCCGCTCTGTGAATTAGTGCTTAATAATCAAACCAATACATGCACTAAGCCCGCAGAGCGTGCCCGTCTACTGGCTGTGGGGGAATGGGAATCAGGACTCTGTTTACGTGCAGTGCCGTATCCCAATATAGGCACTATGTTGGACAACAGCACCTTTCGTGTTGCCGTCTCTCTTCGTTTGGGTTTCCCATGCTCCGCATCGTTGTCGGTGTGGAGTGTCAGTTTATAATTTAGGACATCATGGTCTGTCAGATTTCCACGATACAGTAGCATTAACGACATGATCTGTAGGGCTCTCTCCACCGCCGGCGTCCCAGCTGTTCTGACGTTGGAAAGAGACTGGAGGGTATGTCTTTATTGCCATGGAACATGGATAGGCCGCTGGGGTTGGACGCAGTTTGTCGACACCCTTTTGTCTTCCCATCTTCCCTATACATCGGAGTCTGCAGGTACTGCTGCTGCATCGGCTGAGACCCTGGAGTGGCGATAATAGACTAACCTCGTTGGAGGTTATGCATTTGCGTATGGGGTCCAAATAGTCTTTAAAAACAAAAAAAAATGCGCGTACCCTCTTTCGGGATGTCGCAAAATTGATAATTCATGCTTCACGTGACCAGAAGGCTGGCCTTTATTTTGGTCAAAGAATCAGTATTGCCATACAACGTGGCAATGCTACCAGACTTCTGGGTACGTTCCCTAACAACGTTGAGGATTTTTTGATGCTGCTTGGATTTAGTTTATTTTATATCTATGTAAGTTTAATGTAGTTTTTTTTATTTTTTACTTATATATTATAATTATTATTTAGTAGGTATTAATCGCACAAAATATGTGTATACGTGCTATTTGTGGAATTAAAAAAATAAACGAAAACATGCAAGCCACATTTACAGAAGCTTAATATCTTCACTGTACCGTCGTTATATATATTTGTATATAAGCAACATGCATCTTTTGGAAAATTTTATAGTTAACTTTACATTTGTTACTCATAAACACAGAGTTCCTTCACTAAAGTGTATATGCAATAGCACCAAAGTTGTATACCAAAATATTCGACCAGATGGAGTGCAGCAAAATATTGGAGAATTCAAGTGCAATCTTCATAAATTATTAGTTGCATAAGTTAGTAGGTGTATTAATCCATTAGGGATACCTTGATGACAAACTTTAATAAAACATTGCATTATTATTCTTTTTCAGTCAGATTGTTGACATTATGGGAATCTATAATGATTTCTTGGTGATACATTTTGTGATTAATATACAACATAACTTTGTGAGTTAAATATTATATTGTATGTAACAACTTTGCCAAGTTGAAATGGCACTGGGCAGGGCACATAGCTCGTAGAACTGCCACTGGGGCAGAAAAGTTCTCATGTGGCGACCACGAAGCGGAAGACGCAGCGTGGGCAGGCGCCCTACAAGGTGGACTGATGATCTTGTGAGGGTCGCTAGAAGTCCCTGGATGCGGGCAACGTAAGACCGGCAATTGTCCTTGGTCCAGCAGGGACGCATTCGGCTGATATGATGATGATGATCCTGTAATACCTATGGTCACAAAATAGATAATTATGAATTTGAATAAATTACACCCAGGCACAGAAAAAATAATAGTGCTTATCATACAAAAATGTATCCTGGATGGGGGTCGAATCCAGGACCTCATGCAGAGTCACTAACCATTAGTTAGTGACTCTGCAGGAGGTTCATCAACATTCAAATTAGATAAATTGCGTTCGTAGTTGTCATTTGGATCACAATCTATACATATAATAAAATCGTAGGAAAGTCAAAACTGTACATTGAATATTTTTAAGAAAGGATAATTGGAGCGTGATCTACAATCGATATCGAAGCCAAAATTATAGATTTTAGAATTTTTGTCTGTTTGTCTGTATGTACGTCCGGGCTAAACTGAAAAAGTACTGCATGCATTTACTTCAAATTTTGCATGAATATTAGTAAGAGGTCGGGTCAACATATAGGATACATATTATTATTATCACGCTATCACCTACGGGGGAGGAACTGTCATAATTTATAAAGTTTAACGCGGGTAAAACCGCGGGGCACAGCTAGTGTAAAATAAAAATAGAGGTACCTATATTTTAATTTTACCTCACTGTTTTTTGATTCTCCTTAATTTTATCTCTATAATTATTGAACATTATTTTATTTGTTCATATAACATCACTTTGGTATATATCTTCTAGCACGCCTTCTACTCTTAGTTTATGTTTATATCTAGGTAACTATGTTTATATTGTCATCCTAGGTTGATAGCAATAAATCGATTTATGCGATAACATCACCTTTTGTACAACTTGTCAACATTATTATATGTCACAGTATGTATTCTTCTTGAGCGTTATTCGTGTATCAACTTATGCTCAATATTTAACTATTGGATTTAGTTTTATAAAAGGGACAATGATATAAAAGTGACGATGGAGGGTCGTATGGGAAGTTATAAAAAAATCATTTTTTTACAATTTACCATGCGCGCTCCTAATGTTTTTCTGTTTCGAAATAAATATGTCCTTGGATAGTTTTTAAAAGTTACTAAAATAAAACTTGTAATAAATTAAACTACTTACTTAAATCGATTGCTTACATGGACGGAAAAATAAATTTTGTAAATGCATATAAAAGAGTGACATTAAATATTTTTTCTTGATAATACAAAAAAAATGTTTACTGTACACCACAAATTGCCCACTCAATTAACCAAATATTATTCATAATTAATCTTAAAATATATACTATGAAAAATTGTTTGTTACTCTGGCAAAGTAAATTTTTAAAATTATTTTTTTTTATAAACTCGTTAGGGAATACCATCGTTGTATAGAAAAATCGCTTCCGTCATCAAGGGATACGACGTTACTCTACTAATCGACGGACCAATTATCAACAAAAGAGTTAGTATTAAAAGTAGTATGACTGTAACTAGTTGAACCATATTTTTTAGTACTTGCTACTTTCAGACATCTGAATCATGAGAAAAACACTCAACAACTTAAAAAAAAATTTTACCTTAGACAAATAAAAGGAAATTTCTCAAAACAATTGTTTTTTATTATGGACAAGTATAGGTCAACTATTAAAAATTTTACGGAATAGGGACAAGCAATGCTTACACGCTAAACAAACTTCTATTTAATCATCACGTAAAATCATACAAATTCTGCACACAAAAAAGCAAAACGCCGATGAATAACACTTTCTGTGTACAACAACGTGGTTATATCTCTAAGAAATCTTATTTTGGAACTGATTATTACCATCTAATTATCAGAACGATTGTAATCTGCTTGTGATGACTTATCGCTTCTTCACATGAACTCCGATATTGCAAATAACGTGGAAATCGCTAGAAATATACACCTGTAGATGTCATTACAAGTCAAGCTGATGTAAGTGAAGTGATATTGGAGAAAACATTATATTAACTTTAACCTTTATTATGGCAGTAAGTATGTTTCTAAGTGATTGGTTTTGAAATTTATCACATGACGAGTATAAAATATGGACTTTAAAAGGTTAATCTACAAGATTAATATTTTAAGATGGTATATTTCAAGGTAGTGTATTAAGCGCACTTTCATTCATTTCAATGTATGTATGTACGTATTAATTATTTATTAGTGAAACATAATAATATAATGTCATTACTGTCTCACTGCAGAGCAAGGGTCGCGTCTCGCAATCAGAGAGTATATTCTATTCTGCGGATAGGCAGAATTCACGTACTATCAAGAACGTATTTGAGAACTCTCAGGCTTGCAGGTTTCCTATAGGTTTTGTTGCTTCAACGTTTTAAGTACGAGATAATTCATTTCTACTACGCTAATCATTAATTGTTAATTCGGATTCATGTACGTGTTGGGTTTGAACTCTCTGACTCCAAAGTCCAATAGTCTAGGCACCTATAGACAATATTTATGATATGATGTTTTATAATAGACAAAATATCGTAATCAATAGACTTTATTTAAGTTAAATTTTTAATAGACGAAGTGTTCAGATCTATACCAATAGATAAATTAATTTTATTGATATTTAATCTTGTCGTTTTAATTAGATTATTTAAACATTTGCATACAATGTTTCCTTAAGTGTCCTATAATTAACAAGTTATGTTTTTCCAACTTTATTGATGATTGTTATATTCCAATTATTATCTATATAAATAATTGATATATATTTTAAGTAAAATCAATTATTGATTATATCGTTTCTTATATAAGAATAAGTAATCAGATAGATTGATGATAAACAATTGTTTATGACGTATTTTATCAATAAGCTACTTTGGTGGAAGATAGTTATCTATTCCATTAAATGAATTTGATAGGTGTGTACCTACTTAAATGTCTATTTATAATCATTAATCGACAATGAAAACTGTTTTTATTCAACCTAACACAACAACGTTGCGGAAGCAGGAACATATTTTTCGGAAATATTCCTATACATCATCAGCCTGAAATCATCCATTGCTGGACATAGGCCTCCCTCAATAATCTCTATAACGCCATTTTTGAGGGGTCTTGCCTTTGCCTTAGTCACCGTGCTTGGCATGTGAGTTGGCAACCGCGGTTAGGTGATAGCTAGTACCCATGTGTCATTGCTGTCCGACTACCTGGGGCTCTACCGGCTAAGTCGTTGAACATCGATTTCTTAAATGGTGTTCAAATAAATAAAGGTTAAAATTGACTTAATCAATCGTTAAATCGGTTTCCATGAGCACATGTGACGTCATAAATGGTCCGGAATCGATTGTCAACGTTGAAGCCGATTTAACGATTGATTAAGTCATTTTTAACCTTTATTTATTTGAACGCCATCGAAGAAATCGATGTTCGGCGACTTAGCCGGTAGAGCCTCTGGTGTATCAATTAGTCACCTTTTACGATACCAACGGGATGATATGTGTGACTCTGTTGTTCTTTCTGGGCTGGAATCATTTTCTATCTTCTGTAGCTATAACCTCAATAGATACGATAACGAATAGGTGCCATCCCCAGTCCACAAGCGATCAGTGGGTTTAGGCATCAAATCGCGCGGCCCGTCTATCGGAGTGACTGCCTAAGTGGTTTTATTTTTGAGCATCTCCGTGCTTCGGAGGCTAGCTTCACGTTTAGATGTCGACCCCGGCTGTAGTTATAAGATAACAGTCGTTAAACCATGTTAGAGGCTTACTGTTCACCTTGAACAACTCTTACACTAGAGTAACCACTACCTATACGATAAAGTAACGAACTGAACGATTTTAACAAATGCATTTGTTGGGATACTGTTTTGGCAGGCCTATTTAGGTACACATTTTGTTTTATATGTCACTACCTACTAGCAGGCAATTGAATACATTTCAAGAAAGTGAACGTTACCAAATTTAGTTTGATATATGTTTATATTAACTAACGCAAGTCTAGACTATAACTCCTATAAGACAAGCTTGGAAAGACTTAAAGAGAATTTTGTTAACTGTAGATTATTTTTAAGTTTTACTGTATAATTTACCCTTTGTAGAAACGACAGCCGCTTGGTCACCCAGGCCCGGGGTGGACCAACGACCATGCAAGGCTCGAGGGAAGCCGCTGGACGCGGGCAGCGCTAGATGGGCCATTGTAGAGAGCCTTGTGGGAAGCCTTTGTCCAGCTTTCAGAAGACATGATGAACAAGCGGGTCGATTAATTTTATATATTTGTGTGACTAACAGACGGATTAATTCATCCGCAAATATATAGAACATTTGTAATTTACAGACGCCAGCACATCCATCTATCCCAATCTGTCAAATTTCCCCAATTGAAAGTGAACCTTATGCTGCTGCTTTTGTGATAAAGTTGAAAATCTAAAAAGAAATTTGACAGATTGGGGTAGCTGGATGTGCTGGCGTCTGTATAATATATTTCCCGACGACCTACATAGTGTCTGTCACAAGTAGAAGGTATATAGCTAAGTGCAAAATAATTTTATTAAGAGAAAGCTGTTACGTTTTATACGGTTATGTATTCTTATTTAATACTAGCTGTGCCCGCGACTTCGTTCGCGTGTTAATTAGTTTTTTTTTATGTTTTTGTTTTTTCTAAAAAAAAAAAGTAGCCTAAGTTACTCCTTATTACATCAGCTACCTGCCAATAAAAGTCCCGTCAAAATCGGTCCAGCCATTTCAGAGATTAGCCGGAACAAACAGACAGACAGACAAAAATTGTAAAAAATGTTATTTTGGTGTAGGTACCGTTATTCATATTATGTAGAAAAAAAACGGTTATTTCAATATTACAAACAGACACTCCAATTTTATTTATTTGTATAGATTTACACTGGATATGAGAACTGTGATAACACCACCCATTGCTTCTTAAATAATACTTTATAATCATTATGCCCGCCGAATGATGTCCACTGCTGGTCAAAGGCCTCGCCAAAAGATATCCGCAATGGACAACTCCATTGTCCATCTTTTGAAAGCACATGCCTTAATCGTCACGCTTGGTAAACGGATAGGCGACCGCAGTATGATGTTGATATTACGTAGAGAGAAGCTGCTGCCCGTCCTCTGGGAAATATTGACTCAGGATGATTTCTACGCCCGGCGCCCCCCATGGGATCAGATGGCTTGGACATATTCTTTGCCGACATTCACACAGCATGTTATGCAGCAGCAGTATGTTAATATGACCTAACTGCCTGCCTCATTGGTCTATGGGTATCGTATTCAACCGCCCATAATGAGATTCTGGGTTGAAATCCCGGGGCTGCCTAAAACTGATATTAGGATTTTGTCTGTTAGGAAAAGTTCTCATTATCAACCCGGGTTCAGGAAGTTGACGGTGTTGGATACCTAGAAGAGCACAAAAAGCCGTCTGTCATGTGCCTCTAGCACGAGTTTCGTCCCATACATTGAGCACCAGAGTTTTAGTTCTTAATAGTTTCCGTAAGAAGCGCTGGTGCTCAATGTATGGGAGGAAACTGTACGTGTGATCGAGTAAGTAAACTGCAGGAACTCGTGCTAGAGGCACTGTACCTGGCCCTATCCGGTCATGCCGGCAAGCCATCTCATCGGTACATGTCCCGAATAGAAAGTACACAATTAGATAATAGAAAGACTGCACATGAGGCGCAGTGGCTAAGACAGTCGCCTCGCCGCTTCGTGTCCCGGATTCGAATCCCGCGCCGTACAACTGTTTGTGTGACCCATAAATAGTAGTTCGGAGTCTGGATGTAATTTGTGTCCGTTACCCCGCGACAGAAGGATAAGATTGATTAGTGCGGGCGTTGTCTACTAAAAAACTTGAGAGGTGTCAAGGGACACCCGGATGGAACGAAGTTATTTCTTATTATTTATTATGTAAAAAATAACCTGTATACACTCAACAAAAATAATCGTCGCTACACCACACTGTTCAATGCGAAATAGAAATGAAAATATCTAAGAGAGAGAATATATATATAAGAGAGAGAGAGAGAGAGACAGAGAAACATGCGCACGCCGCACAGCTGCAAAAAGTGTCGTGACAACTTTTCGTAAGATTTTTTTCCATCTAGCCCCCTTTCACAACGTGCGAAAAGGAACTTCGTTTCAAAAACAAAAAAAAACAAACCCTGTATTAACGGTAACACTCATGCACTATAATATATCCGACGGAGATGGCTATTCTCCATTGAGATCCATAGAGACTAGCTGCCATGGCTGAAGTTCGTCCATTATATTCATTTTACCTAAGGATAAATGAAAAATGTTGTGTTCATTAAAGAGTATTTTACATTCCTTCGTATTTTTCTGTTATAAAGAGACCCGTTTTCGATAAAAAGCCTTTAACGCCTGATGATTTCCAATATGCAACATTATTGTCGCCGTCGCTCGGTGAGAATTGTTTATTAGATACTTTTTTGTTTAAATGTTACGGCCCCATTTTGAGAAGGATGAAACTTAGCAGAGCTTATGCTATGGAAACCAGATGACTGGTACACTACTTTACTTTTGTAAATACATACTTATATAGCTAATTACAGACTCAGGACAAACAGACATCTTTCCTGGGTGGGAATAGAACCCACGACCTGCGACATAGAACTATTATCTCTACGATACTCCTGCAGCCACCTTCAGTCCGGAGCGAAGATTAAGTTGCGTTTTCGCTGTAATCTGTAATCCAAGGGAGCGGCCCCCTATCGTAATAATCCATAATGAATCATTTCTGTTTTGTCGCTAACTGGACTTGTATGCAACTTCAGTCTCATAATAAATGGTCGTACAGAGCGCACGCCTTTTAGTCATCAGTGGCGAACGTGGCAAATTCAACTCGGTTCACGTTGATTCGCACAAAGAGCAGTCCGACTGGGGAAGTACCCCCCCCCCCCCTGCAGACAGACCCCTTAAGACATTCCATAGTAATAACATTAATAACAAACACCCTTTTTTAAAACGAAGTCTAAAGTTAAACTGCAGTTTATCCTTGGTTCAGTCGAAAACCATCCAATGAGATTGCTTCATCCATAGTTCAACTGCTGCAGTTTAACTTTAGACTTCGTTTTTAAATAAGGGTGTTAATGTTGTGTTTCTGCTTGTGAGTAAGGTCGCTAGAGCTCATCGGGGTGCGGGGAAGGGTCAGCAACACTGGTATGTTGACTCTTATAAAGGCTGGAAACGCACCCGCGACCCCATGGTGTAGCGAGTGTACATGGGCGGCGGTGATCACTTACCATCAGGTGACTCACTTGCTCGTTTGTCGCCCTCTTATATACATATATATATATATATATAAAAGATACGTACGAAATCTGGTAAGATATCTAATCGTGCATGATTTCCTATGTTAGCGGCAAACCTACCTACTATGACTTAATGATAACCTTTGATAGCCAGATAATAATGGATGATTGCATAATAATTAAATATCTACTTTAAATTATTTTAATTCGATATCGCGTTTGCAATTAACAATGTTATTAATATTAGCATGACTCGTGGTTTATTTTCATGTTACTAGGGCCCGCAAATAGCAATAAATTCAGTAGAACATCTTACATTGTTCTTTGTATGGGCAATAGTTGACTATTTCAGACTATGGGGTGGCTTGAACAACTCTACCAAAGTGGTGTAAAATAAATAAAAATAGGTTTTTAATCACGTAGACTTTAAAAAAGCGCTTGTAAGTAGTCAGAACATGTTTGTAGTAATATAGTTAAGTATACATAATTATTTATAAGTACAGACGCCAGCACATCCACCTACCCCAATCTGTCAAATTTCTTTTATCGATTTTCAAATTTATCACATAAGCATAAGGTTCTCTTTCAATTGGGGAAATTTGACAGATTGGGGTAGCTTGATGTGCTGGCATCTGCACAACAATATTATGTAAGTATCCTGTGTCAATTCCAGTAATTGTCAGTTCAATCAAGTTGCATGCAAGTATGCACATTCTTATTCTTCTGGTGGCGGCCATTTCCAGTCGCCGGAGGTCCTGGTAACACTGCGTCCAGTGATGAACTATTGTGCTCGCCGCTCCAACTAAACGGATTTTTTAACGGTTTTTTTACATATGGAGCGAAAGAGCAGGAGCTACATCGACAGGTACGAAATAATTTCTGCTCCGCGACCGCACTTTAAGTATTTCTCAGAACCTATTAATGCGACCTGAAATCAGAACAAATTTTCTATTTTTCTATTAACCAACCTCATTAAGAATAGAAAAATAAATTTGTAAATGGACGGAGACGGTGTTAAATTCGTACCTATCTCAGGACGAATGCAATCATATGAAAAGGCTACATATAAGCATTCCACAAATTCATTATTATTTTTTTAAATTAAATAGCGCGTTATTTTCAGGTTGCGATCAAATACAAAAAGAAATAGTTTTAGTGAGTGAAGCCCCAAGATTGTATGATTCCATAGGCTTTGGTAACCGCGCACCATTATGCAGGCCATAATTATGTTGTTTCATGATACCTAAAAGCGCCGATAAATCGTATATATTGCCACCTATCCAATTCTATTCTTAAATACCAATCTTTTTATTATCTGACACCCTGATTAAATGTTGATTTCTCGATTCTCGACATGAAATGATCATGATTTCGTTGATTTTTATTGATGAGTTGTAATATCGTTTAATTGGTTATTTATCTACCCATTATTAAGCTATTTGCGTGCTAAACTGCATGTGGGACCACACGCTTTGTAGGGTTCCGTAGTTGGTCATTTATTTATTTATGGACCTCCAACAGAGGATACACACAAAACAATGTCTTCAGAAACAAAAATATACAGGTTTTTTTCCAGTGGATCCGGTGGTAGCATTAAAGCGCGACCGTCGTTATTAACAAGGATTGACAAGGTCCGTCATAATAATAATACCTTAATATAGACAGAACCATTGACAATATGTAGTAAAAATATTAGACTTAACCTAGATAATTAAACATAATTTCTTGACAATAACTTGATACGAGCTAGCTAAATATCATTGCTATAATAAAATAAATTTTATAAATGTTTTCATACAATATGTACCTAAATATCTATGTTACTAGAAATAATAATGTAAACAACTATATTACTACAAACATGTTCTGACTATTTACAAGCGCCT
The DNA here is from genome assembly GCA_951640165.1 of Pseudoips prasinana. Lineage (NCBI taxonomy): Eukaryota > Metazoa > Arthropoda > Insecta > Lepidoptera > Nolidae > Pseudoips > Pseudoips prasinana. Next base: position 26,602,660 of record OX621248.1, read on the forward strand.
TTTTAAAGTCTACGTGAATAAAAACCTTTTTTATTTATTTATTTAAGTGTGCTTCTCCAACTATAGGAAGCCACAGCATGCACTATTTAATACTCATCACAATATGTATGAAATGAGCTGATAGTGTATTTTCAATTATCTATGGGTTTAAAAAATAAAAATAATAAAACGTAGACTTTTATAAAGCGCTTGTAAATAGTCAGAACATGTTTGTAGTAATATTATTAAGTATACATAATAATTTCTAGTTACATAGATATTTAGGTACACGGGTTGTATGAAAACATTTATAAAATTTATTTTATAATAGTAATGACATTTAGCTAGCTTGTATTAAGTTATTGTTCTACAAGAAATATCTTAAAGAATGTTTTAATGCAAAGATTATTCGGTGCAACAATTAAACTATGACCCTATGAGCTTTACACGGATAATGGCCGCATTCGGCCGGGTGACTTATATTATACTGCTCGAACAGAGAAAGTTGTCGTAATATATACATATATATATACAAATAAATAAAATTGGAGTGTCTGTTTGTAATATTGAAATAACCGGTTTTTACTACATTAATATGAATATATATACGGCACATACACCAAAATAACATTTTTTACAATTTTTGTCTGTCTGTCTGTCTGTTTGTTCCGGCTAATCTCTGAAATGGCTGGACCGATTTTGACGGGACTTTTACTGGCAGGTAGCTGATGTAATAAGGAGTAACTTAGGCTACTTTAATTTTAGAAAAAGTCTTTTATTTTACAAAAAAAGCAAAAAAAAAAACGATAAAACTAAATAACACGCGGACGAAGTCGCGGGCACAGCTAGTTAATAATAATATGCCTACCTGGTCGAGATGCGACCATGACTAGCCATCGGCGCTGGACTTATTATAGTACACAAGTGTGTGCGTGCCCCTGTGTTTGACATCATGCTCCGATGGAACTACTAGCGACACGATGAAAGAGGTCAAGTACAGGAATTACACTTTTACTGGTGTAATACCGCCAATGTTCTGACTTTGAGCTGATACTGAGAAATTTTCATAACACAAAAATATCATGATGATGATGATGTCCTCCCGACCGATTTCGGCCACGGCGGCCAGTCTTAATGGAGACTAGCCAATTGCGCAGGACATATTATAGTGCACAAGTGTGTGCGCAAACACAGGGGCACTTTCTATTCCATCACTCTCATGATCCGATGGGACGCCTAGCGACACGACCGGAAAGAGTTCAGGTACAGGACCGACGGCTTTACGTGCTCTCCGAGGCACGGGGGTATAATACCGCCAACTTCCAGACTTCGGGCTGATACTGAGAAATTTCTTTTTACGGAAAAATCCCAAAATCACTTTTTTTGGCCCGACCCGGGATTTGAACCCAGGACCTCATTATCTGCGGTTGAACACGCTACCGCTAGACCAACGAGGCAGTCATATATATCATAATTACTTTATGGCCCGACCCAGGTTACATGCCGTCTATACGTAAATAGTTCATAGGCTGTATGTCGTAACAGCTATAACAGCAACTGATAAACGTTAGTAGACATCAATTCATGGTTTTTTATAATCAAAATGAGCAGGAGAGCCATCTCCGGATTTGCAGAAATTCATATATAGTTACCTACTTACTATTTCGTGGTACATTCTCATAGCCAGAAAACTCTTTTACAAAAACACACATTTTGGAATTATCTGCCTATGAGCTATTACTTACTGAAGATTTGATCACAATCTCTCAATGCAAGATTGATTCTATCTAATCACTTAATGTTTTTTTAGTAATCAAAATGAACATCCACTGCTGTATGTTTAGTAATTTAAAAAAACTAACTACCTTTAGAGAGATTTAGTCTATAAGAAACTATTATTTTAATAAGAAATGGAATCAGGAGTTTCTTTGCGGAAATCCATAATAATAAAATAATCAATCAATATGTAGTAGTCCATAATAATAAAGTAATCAATATGTAGTATTTATGTCAGTTTAATCATGCCGGGAAGCAATATGCACCGCCCTCCTGCCGCAAAAATATGCGCATGCAAGTAGGACAATATAAAAAGCAAATTACATGCGCCAGTACGATGCCCAACAAGTGTTTCAGTCCTCCACGCACCATTCTCAAAGGATGCTAACTCGACGAGTTAGCACTACATATTGATTTTGTATTTTGATTGTCAGAGACGTTCTCAAGAAAGGGCAGGTCAGAAGTACCCTAAACCGGCAAGCACGTATGAAGAATAATACAATGATGATGATACAGTAATCGAGGCAAAATACGTGTGCAAAGATAGTGATAAATGGAAATCCGTTGTCTCTGCCTACCCCTCTGGGAAACAGGCGTGAGTCTATGTTACATACATACAAACATACCTACTACTATTTTACTTTTTTTTTAGTTCTAGACTAGAGTTTACACTAGACTTTTCAATTATTTTCCTTTAAGCAATAACTCCAACACCATTCAACTGCATCGCCTGATTAACTCTATAACTCGAGTGGCCTGTTGGTCTAGTGGTTAGAGACCGTGACTGCTAAGCCAGAGGTCGTGGTTTCAATCCCCGCCCAGGACAAATCTTTATTCAGTCTGATTATTTGTTCAGTCTGAGTGTAATTTATATATATTATGTATGTATTCAGAAATATACAACATGTAACTTAATTAACGCACATCCTGAAAATATTTTGTTCAGAATCGTTTACTGAATCGATTTATATCATTTTCAATATAGGTAATTTTTTATTCCAAAATAATTTAAACTGCGGAAATTATCGTTATTTTAACCCTGTACAGTCAAAACAAATTGAAATGGACCGTAAGTCAAAGTAATAAGACTTTTAAATCGCAGTTTTATTTGTATTCATACAAATTCCATCATTCAACACCAAATTAAAGAAAAATAAACTATATTCCAAGAAACAAATTCAGTACATAACAATGCATATACATATCAAAATAAAAATTTAGTGTTTGTATTATGATTACAACATAATATTCTAATTGGTGTGTCTGAGGGTGTGCGTTAATTACGTTACATATTGTAGGTATACGTAAAGAAAAGAAAAAAAGAAAATACGTTTATTTGACAATAGACAACATACAAGAAGGTACAGACAAAACTTAATAAGTACATATGATAAAAACAAACAATTTTAGCATTTACTGGGGTTCACCCAGTGCTGATCTTCCGTACCCGGTAACCGTGACGATCGCAGAATGATATTCTAGACAAATTGTGGGGAGTTAATAATTAAGAATAATTAATATAATAATAATAATCGTTTATTTCGGATAAAACATTCTCCATATATTGTTAGTACAAAGTTCTTAACCTAATGTCAGTAATCTTATAATATAGTAACTAACAAAACTGATAAACAACCTCACAACTAGGTATCACAATACCCTGGTATGTAGCTGCATCCAGTGCTTTAACATTGGGAAATCCCACCTGTCATATAGGTAATACGCTCAGAATGCTGTGGGAGCTGACACGCATTCCGTGCAATATTGAAGCGCTACGCTTGCGGATGATGGCAGCAAAACCATCAACCGACGCCGATGTGTTATGTAATAAATAAAAACCGGTCAAGTGCGAGTCGGACTCGCCCATGAAGGGTTCCGTAGCAGCAAGTATTTCAGTTGATTAAATGAAAGCAAATTGCGGTTTACGATTTATGATGTATTAAAAAAAAACTACTTGCTAGATCTCGTTCAAACCAATTTTCGTTGTTAGTTTACATGGTAATGTACATCATATATTTTTTTTTTAGTTTTATCATATTCTTATTTTAGAAGTTACAGGGGGGGGGGGGGCACTCATTTTACCACTTTGGAAGTGTCTCTCGCGCAAAATATTCAGTTTAGAAAAAAAATATATTAGAAACCTCAATATTATTTTTGAAGACCTATCCATAGACACCCCACATGTATGGGTGTGACGAATATTTTTTATTTTCAAATTTCAGTTCTATGTATGGGGACTAGGGTGTCCCTTATTTTTCAAAGTTTTTATTTTTTAACGCATACGTCTTAGTTTTGTTCATATGTTCCTAAAACACTCGAAAATAAATTTTTACCTCATTTGGAGAACGATAACCCGTGCCGACTTGCATCGGAAGATGTTCATACAAGTAACGCCGAACTAGCGGCGCTCACCCGTCGTATTTGTCATTTGTTCACATTAACTCTCGCGATTTACACATTGTTTTGATATTAAAAAGATGGCAGTGGAATTGAGAAGCAATAAAAAAAGTATTTTCTTATGATGATGATGATGATGATGACGATGATGACGTAAACCATCAAACAACTGGAGCAAAGTTACCGTCTAATCGTCAAGTTCTTGCAGTCCTCTGACTGTTAATGAAAGCACAAATCTTGCCGTTCGGGAGTATATTATGCTTTGGGAAAAAGCTAAAATCCATACCAGAGCTGTGCCCAACTGTGTAAAAATACTTGTGGATCTTCACCGTGCTTGGAGAGAATAACAAAAAAATTCAAAAAAAAGTAAGATGTTTACAAGCGCAGTGAGGAGGACTTTCAAAACAATTTAGATAATATACAAAAAAATAGAAGAATATAATTTTTTTTACAAAAACTAAAGAGAACCTGGGGGTCCAGCATGTTTAGCAAAAGTAGATAAAAAATTAGGCGAGAAAGACTAAAGAACAAGACAGAGTAAATTAAAAGAAGAGAAAAGAAGACAAGACCAAATATGTTCCGAAAGCTTGTGGTCATCTTAAACTTTAGAAGATTTTATCGAAACGTAATAAAATCCGAATCAACCTACCAGCACTGACGAACGCCTTGAGGAACCTTGTAACAACTTCAAAAAGAGGAAGGAAAGACTTCATCACTCCTAAATTAGTTGCCCCTTAAGATTGATGTCAATTAAGCATAAGAGACTCTGTCTATATACTTCACTCTGTAGTAGAAGCCCTAGATGTCATCTATGATGAGTTCCCTATAAATAAATCGACTATTCAACGCATTCGCACACAGAGTACAAAAATTGAGCGAAAGCTATAAAATTATATTTTCTGAATAATTTGCCTAAAGCGGTGACCGTTCACTGGGATGGGAAATTATTACCCGGACTAGAGGTAGGTAAGAACTTCTAAAGAAGAACGCCTGCCAATTCTAATTTCATTTGGAGAAAGGGAACAACTTTTAGCTGTGCCCAAACTGGAAAGCTCTTCCTTTTAAGATCAAGCTAATGATGTATTAACTGCTCTTCATGACTGGATCCTTGGGGAATGCACAAATAATGTGCTGTGACACAAATGCATCTAATTCAGGGCATCTGAAAGAAACTTGTGTGAAACTGTTAACGAGAGATCTCCAAAGCAGTCCTGAGCAAGTTAAGTCAACATCTTTGGTACTTGTCAGAAGAAATAGCTGTTTTATCACTCTTTTATGATGAAGAAAGTGAACAAACTAAGACATATATTGTAGCGCACTTACAAAGAGAGAGATTGTATGATTCTGTAAAGAGATAAATCCCATCGAAAGAAGGTATGTCTGATTCTTTGTATGGTAAGTGGAAATACATAATGTTTATGTATGTTTTCGCGATACACATTTAAATTAAATAACTTAATACGCTTTTATAGCGTTTATCACAATTTTATATCTAGACCTGTGAATTAAAAATGTAAAAGACGCGATAAAACCGTACTGTTATTTACCGTAAAGTTATTTAAGTTAAATATAAATACATAGTTTTATGTCTTATATCTATTATTGTAACCTTATGAAACTGATAATAATATTATCTTGTGTTTTGTTGCAGGAAAGGCTCTGGCAAGAGCACACATTTATTTGCGCGTTTAAACATTGATACAAACTTCTTGAAGAAACCTGTATCTACACGGGAAGAATATGTAACCTATTTGCAGTCAAAAATAAGGGTTCTTTCTTTAAGGGCCTTCTCTTTTCATAAAGAGCTGTAAAACTTTTTCAAGATTTCCATGGTTTAGTAACTGCAAAGGAAGAACAAAAATATTTTTTCTGCGCTGTGTACAAGAGCCTAGAAATCAGTAGCCAGATTGTAAAAAAGAGACCCTTAAAAGAAAATATCCTTGCTGATATGTGATGTTTTTTTGATTAATAAATATCTGTTTTCTAATTTTCTCTTCGATTAGTATTTTTATACAATATAAACATTTTATTTCATTTTATTACACACACATAAAGATGAGCGTTAAAGACAATGATTTTTAAAATCTTCAAGGCTCAGTCGGCACGGGTTAATGTTGACATATAAAGATAAAATTTTGTATTTGATAAAGTTTAGGTAGTTTAAAAAGAATTAAGGGGTATGCATTTCGATATCCCAAAAAAAATTTTTTTCGTCCATATAAGGGACACCCTAATGGGGACCCCCCATAAATATTGTTCTTTTTCTATTTTTGTTTAAAAATCTTAATGCGGTTCACCGAATACATCTACTTACCAAGTTTCAGCAGTACAGCTCTTATAGTTTCGGAAAAAAGTGGCTGTGACATACGGACGGACAGACAGACAGTCAGACATGACGAATCTATAAGGGTTCCGTTTTTTGCCATTTGGCTACGGAACCCTAAAAAAGGCACTTAATCAATATCAATTTATGTCTCTTATGAAATTATTATCGTTGTCTGGTTGCCATAGTACAGTCAGGAAAAGTACAAGTTTCACCCGGGCACTGAGCATCTTATTACAGAATGGCAGTGCAGACTAATTTATGTGGATAATAATTATGAATAACTAATATATGTGTTATGTAAAACACAAACATAAGGAATTATGTAGCAAATAAGGCTGTAAGTAAATGTATTATAATAATTGAAATTAAAAAGTTACTTAAATAGTATAAATTTATCGAGGACCTTGAATATCTTGAGACGCAGACACGATAGCAATGGTGACTTTGGAGACAATAATATTTAGAACGACAAAACAAAGGTTTATACCAATTTTCAGCTTATTATCTTTCATTCCGAGGGGAAACCCCTGATATGACTGGGCTAACAGGCAGTGATACAAAATACAAGTATCACGCAGGCGCTGATCTTCTGTTCGTACACTTGAGGTTTACGAAATGGCAGCGCAGACTAATCTATGGAGATAATATATGTGTTATGTAAAAATCAACAACGAAATAAGGAATTATGTACAGACGACAGCACATCAAGTTACCCCAATCTGTCAAATCTCCCCAATTGAAAGTGAACCTTATGCATATGTGAAAAAGTTGAAAATCTATAAAAGAAATTAGACAGATTGGGGTAGCTTGATGTGCTGGCTTCTGTACAAAATAAAGGTAAGTATTAGTATTATTATAATTTAAATACAAAAGGTAAGTACTTAAATAATATTAGTACAGGCTCTGCCTAATTTGGGAGCAGATAGCAGTGTGTTAGTTAGGTATCCTACAATATTAATTAATTTAAAAAAAATATACACCACACATTGGTCTGTGTAGTATAGTAGAAGTTCGTTACAAAGCCTTGAAGTAGGTCACATTACGAGTGTAACATTAAATAAGACCCATTTTGTAAATTGCAATTGTATTTTGTAATGACCTGGTATCCGTTTTAAATCATTTACCAAACGGATATCGTCGCTTATAGAGTACAATTAAGTTTACATAGCTTCTATGTAATTAATTAATGGTTTTAGTTTATAATTCGTAGCGTATTACCTGAACTAATCCAGTTGCAACGCTGTTACACAAGTTGATTCTTTTGTTTTTTTCTTAATATTAGACAACTTTTAACCGCCGGCGAGTAGTAGTGGCCGGTAATACGAGTTTTGCTAAAAAACTAAACCAGGCACCCTTCGATCAATAATAGTACCAGATTAAGTACAAAATTCATTCGCTCAAGTGGCCACGTTTGTGCGCACGCTTCGATCAATATGATCGAAGGAGGCACCAGTCCCTTACAAAGTTGAAATACCTAATCTAGTGATCTACATTGAGTCAAATTTGATTGTAACTTTTTTGTAGTTCATTTTGTAACAATAATAATTATTAGGTATTATTATGATAGAGATTATGTACAGACACCAGCACATCCAGTTACCCCAATCTGTCAAATTTCTTTTATAGAGTTTCAACTTTATCACATAAGCATAAGCTTCACTTCCAATTGGAGAAATTTGACAGTTTTGGGTAGCTTGATGTGCTGGCGTCTGTACTTGTCCGGATTACAACCAAGAAATTGAATTTAAGCAATACAATTAAATAAATACCGTAGCTACACAATTATAACACCTATATGTTATTTTTTAAAATAGCCTGGTCCGTCTGTTAGCTTGTAACACAGATATTCTTTATTGCGTTAAGTTAAGCAGCCCAGATTACACACACCAATAATTAAAAGATGACGTCTGAATTTCGTTGGCATGTTAATTTTACAACCTCAGACGCCATGCAACACGCGCCTGAGGTCACTCTTATGTGAAAAGTACCATAACTCAGAGCGCCACTAAAGTAAATAAATAACAATAAATAAATATCCTGGGACATTATTTACACCCGGCCATCTGATCCCAAACCAAGCAGAGCTTGTACCATGGGAAACGGATAACTGATATATCTATATATATAAAAATCAATGCCACTTTTCGTTGTAATGTTATAACTCAACAACGCCTTTACCGATTTGGCTAATTTTGGTCTTGAATTATTCGTGGAAATCCAGGGAAGGTTTGTAAGTAGAGAAAAATTTTAAAAAGTCTTGAAAAAGTGTAAAATCATCATCTTTTAGCAACTTAAAATATTTTTTTGTTTGAATCAATGAACTTAATAATCATTTTTTTATTACTATGCCTTATACCTACGTAGCGAAGCACGTACCGGGCCTCTAGTTACATATATATTTTTCTTTTCTTTTGTAAATACATACTTATATAATATGACTCAGGACAAACAAACATGTTCATGCAGACAAATCTGCTCTGGGTGAGAATCAAACCCACGACCTCAGGCGTGAAAAGTAAGCATTTGCCAACCACGCCAGCAGGCAATACACAATATGGATATAGGCTGTGATCGATAATGTGCCTGCGCATCTAACGCTGTCTAACGCGAAACTCAGTAACGAGGACCTTATCCTTGCTAAGATTCAGTCTTAACTTACTACTTCTAAAGAACCTCTAACAAAGAACCCTTGCTGTTTTCATCTCCTTTTATATTGTTTTATTTCCCTATCAGGATTTATTTATGAGAATAATCTTATGGAGGCCAATGCGCGTTGAGGACAGTTTACACCCTACATCTTAATGGACTAAATAGTATTTTGTATATAAATCTAATACGAAATATAATATGAAATGTTAAGCTCGTAAGATGTAGGGCTTTTAAATGGTTTCTCAAAGAACATTAGACGTATTTAAACGAATAACAGCACATTTTTGTCCATTGTAAATTGAATGTTATTTATTTACATGCAAATACATACAAAGTCTGTTATGATGTGTGAAATGGAACGTTATTGGATACACGTCAAGAAAATGTAAATGTGATGACGGTGAGGCGTGCGGAGCGCGCAGGCGCGGCTCGGCGCGCGCGCACGTCACGGCGCGCCCCCGCGCCCCGCCGCCGCGCCGCGCGAGCTGATTCAGTGATAAACATACCTTACCGGTGCCTCCTTGTCAGACATGCTGCGCGTTTGACTTCCCGCCCGGGAACCTAGAGCTGCCTTCATGCATCTTTGTTTACATACAACACAGCACAAGTGAGCCTTAGTGATTTGTAATGTGTGTGCCGTCGGCTGCCCCTCGGAGAACGTCCGTATGACCTCGATGGCCTCTTGTTGCAGATGTCAGCCGCCGCCGCACGGACTTCGGCGGTTTTATCACATTTTGGAAAATGACTGAAGGTCTTTTACAACATGACAAGCCGGTGAGTGTTCGGAAAAGCGAGAAATTTCCATTTGGTAGAGTTTTTAGCGCGCTACATCTGAGCCGTGGATAAAATGAGCCGTGTTGCCATTGCGCAGGGTTGACTTCTGTTTGTGTTTTTAGTGTAGATCTTTGCGGAATTAGATGTTTTGCATCGTCTATATTAGCGTTTATTGACCGTGGCACTGTATTGCCATAATATCGCAAATTCACCTTGTATAACAAGAGGTATTCTTACGAAACTGCTCGCGGAAATACGTACGTATATATTATTACTCCGTGCAATATTATGATTCATGTGGACCACACATGTACGTGACGACATCCGTTATTTTGTTTTCCTTACAAAAGTATTAATAAATAGGTATTAAAGTATTAACGAATGTGGGTTTTTCACGTGACTTGGTTTACCAATTCTATGTCTCAAGGTGTTTATTTGTATATATTTTGCGCGGTTCGCCTTTACCTAAGTGTGCGTAGGTCAACGTTTATACGTATTTGCATTTCCTTATCTGTCTTATCATCATACAGATAGTAAAGTCGTACGAAAATTGGTTGTAAACTGTATGGCTATTACGAGCCAACTCGATTAATACATATTTGATTTATCGTGGCGGTAGTAGCTTGCACAGTTATTTAACCCGGGTTAGGTTAGAGATAGTGATAACGGTGCCGAATATAGGAAACACAAGACGAATTAAAATTGTTATCTAGTACATACGTAACGCGGGATGCAGTTAAGATACAGTAATAATTATAATTATATTCTAGGACATTAATATTTTGTTTTCTTTATTTATTTAAAGGGGCTTATACGCATAGCTTATGCCAGTCCCATCGTATCCTAATCAATTGAATTTTCACAAAACATGGGATTAATAATATTCTGGGACATTATTCACTCACGGTCATTTGATCCGAAACTAAACAGAACTTGTACTATGGAAACCAGATAACTGATATACTACATATTATACTACTTTTCTTTTGTAAATACATACTTATATAGATAATTACACCCAGGCTCAGGACAAACAGACATGTTCATGCACATAAATATCTGTCCTGGGTGGGAATCGAACCCACAACATGCGGCGTGAAAAGCAAGCATTTACCAACCACGACAACCGGCCCGTCAATAATAATAGTACTCAAGCAGATTAGGGCTATGGCGGTAAAAGTCAAGGGCCGTATCCTCATTTCTGGCTAATTATACTTTTTAAATTGACAATATGTAGTAAAAACATTAGACTTAAACTAGATAATTAAACATAATCTCTTGACAATAACTTGATACGAGCTAGCTAAATATCATTGCTATAATAAAATAAATTTTATAAATGTGTACCTAAATATCTATGTTACTAGAAATAATAATGTATACAACTATATTACTACAAACATGTTCTGACTATTCACAAGCGCTTTTTTAAAGTCTACGTGAATAAAAAATAAATAAAGCAGCTCTACTATTTCTTTTCCTATATCGATCTGTTAATTTAAAGTTCGAATTCGTCAAAATCCAACCTCATTTTAAGTACAAAATAATATATACTTAAACAGAATAGAACTTTATTATTAACCAAAAATTAACGCGTTTATACAGAGTTGTTAGAACGAAGTGTACAAATTTTTATTGCCAATATAAATATGAAAATACGAAACTCCCTGCACTAAGCTGAGCCTGTCCTGCGGGAAATAACACAGTGCCATCTGATCCCAAACTAGGCAGAGACTGTACACTATGGCACCAGACAACCGATAAACATACCTATTTTACATACAACATGTAACATAATTAACGCACATCCTGAAAAAAGATTGTTCAGAATCGTTTACTGAATCGATTCATATAATTTTTAACATAGGTAATTTTTATTACAAGATAATTAAAACTACGCAAATTAACCCTGTACAGTCAAAACAAATTGAAATGAACCGTAAGTCAAAGTAATAAGACTTTTAAAATCGCAGTTTTATTTGTATTCATACAAATTCCATCATTCAATACAAAATAAAGAAAAACAAACTGTATTTAAAGAAACTAATTTAGTAAATAACAATGTATATATATAAATTAAAAATTCAGTGTAAGTATGATGATTACAATATAATATTCTAATTGGGGTGTTTGAGCGTGTGCGTTAATTATGTTAAATGTTGTATAAATCTGTCTAATTATTTGTTTGATGAGTACGATTATCTATTGTGTACAGATAGTCGTGTTCATTACACATAGATTTGTCCCGGATAGATAGATTGATCCCACGAGCTGATGCTTAGTAGTCAGGGCCACTAACTAATTTTTCTTAATGATATCGTTGCCTAGGATGCTTGTATCACTATAGCTCACTATAGCTGTCACTTTCCTGCACTAGAACTCATCAGATATATGTATATTCAATATTTGTGGTCTGACCTTATAAAAACGCCAAGCCAAATAAGCTCTTTCGCATAATAAAGGGCTACAATACAGTACCAATAATCTTTATTATTTACCAGGATCATATAATAATAATCTTTACTGTAATATAATATATTACAGTCAAGTCTCGTCGTTAAAACTGCAATTACGTTCAGACAACTTTAGGATGGACTAGATCAGCAACTATTACTCGTTTCGAATTGCTGATCTTGTCCATTCTAAGGTTGTCTCGCAGCAGCAGTAAAATTACGCAAAGAACCAATTTTACTGCTACTATTAATTTATGGAAAAGAATATCCTCCTCCAGTCCTCTTGAACCTATGATACAAAGCGTAACTAAGCCCGGAAACTCTGTGCTCACATCTGACCGACCAGAGAGAATATAGAGGTAACAAACTACGGGCGACGTCTGCTTATATTGACAACAATAAGTCGCCTCCTAATAATAATATACTCTATGGACGGTCATCCATAGAGTATATTATTATTATTATTCATTTATTTCAGATATAAAATCCATATAGTGTTAATATTACAGTACTTAAAATATGTTAGTAATCATAATTTAAAAATTTAATTTAAGAACCGTCCTGCTGCACTAGCTTCGCCACTATGCATACGGGTCCAGTGCATCAGGAAAGGGCTGTCCAACTTTTCAGAAATTACCTGAAGAATGCTATTGGTGCTCCCACGAATTCTACGTAGCAGGGATGCTGTTCTTTGTCGCATGATGGCCTCAAAACTATCTGTGTGCGATTCAGTAAACATCCCCGACGCGCTACAAAATCGTGGCAGCCCCAACAGCACCCGGAAGGCATTATTGTACTGGACACGAAGAACGTTATAGGCCCTCGCTATATTGCCTGTTTTTTCTTCTTTAATAATTGCAAATCTTCGTACATGTCACGAAGATTTGTGATTTTACAATAATTGACTTAGCAGAAAACGATAATCCTGTGGTATGGTACATGATTTTCTTCCAAAACTATATCTTGATCGCTATCAATCTAAAGCTAGGTAGCGTTCTACCTGGCTTTAGATTGCCGAACGTTTTACCTTTAGCTTATAGGCCACGAATGTTGCAAGTTTAATCCAGCACCGCAATTTTTGTGCTGGTTTTTATCATTTCATCTACCATTTCTGAGACCCCTAAACAGCAATAACAATAATTTGAAATGAAATTAGAATGTTAAAGAAAATGAGTAACTTCAATAAAATATATTTAAATGTTATATACATATATAAGTCATAGTAGCTTACAGGAATACACGCCACAAATATTTATTTAAAAAAATCAATGCTTTTTTTTAAGTCTTCTTTTGTCTAAGCCTACGCGAAGTGTTGCTCACTAAATTCACTAACCCAATTAACCTATATTAATTAGGTAGGTTGGTACGTCACAAACGAGTCTTCATTAGTTTTACTTTACCAGTTTCTGAGTCTTTTGTAAGAAATGTGTTATCTAATGCTTTAAAATCAAAGGTCGACATAGTGTATCTCTAATCCTCTTCGTGTTTATAAGTGCAGTGATCTCTTATCGAGTAGTTCTTTATCTGAAGAACTGTCTATTACTACTATTACTTTTTGTTCATTTTAATAATAAGTATAATGGTTTTCTATCACTTTAAAATCGAAATTAGGTTAGGCGTAGTTATTCGACTTGACGTATATATCCGTGATCTAAAACCCCAGGGCTCTCATGGGGCGGGTGCTTTTCCGCTAAATATTAAAACCCTTGGTCAAGGCTACATGTGACCAGAGCCCTTACCAATTTTTCGGGCAGAGATTAAGGAGGCGAGAAGGCGTTTTTAATATTGTAAATATTATGTTCTATTTGTTTTATTATTCTAGAATGTATTATTTATAAGTTTAATCAGTGAAATATCATCATGTATTTAGTTTGATACCTTTACCATTGATATATGTTTGCAATGGGCAGGCCAAATAGCTAGCTAAAAAGAAGATAAGAACTGGGATATTTCGTCGAGTAGCGATCAGAAACGGAAGATGCAGCATGGGTAGGTTAAAGAGGGACCGATGATTTAGAGGAAGACCGGCAAAAGGACTTCTCTGGAGTTGGCCGACGTGCAGTGTATGTGTATGCAGTGAACGTCTTTCGGCGGCGGGCATGATTATTTCATGATCAACATCCTCTTCATTATGAATTGTGGCAAAAATCCTCCTCTAAACCAATATAAAATGATACGATACGCCATATCTATTGTTATAAAAGGCAATCATGATATTGAAACTGAATTATAATTTCGACAGGGATACCTAAATATCCTGGCATTTCCTTAAATGTCTTTTGTAAATATCTTCAAAGAAATTGAAGATTTTTACAAAAGATACTTAACGAAATGCATAAATTACCATTTTTAACTGTTGGCTTAAGCATTTGTTAATAAGTCATTATCGTAATGATATGATTACATAATGGCTTACTAAAAATAGCACGTGAGCTCCATAATTTAAGATATGCCTATATATATAAACTACATTTTGTAATGTAGTCACTATAATACCCTTTAGGTAATAGTGTCATATAATACTGAGTCATTAATCGTTATCAAACGAATTAGATTAATTAAATTTGTTTAGGTAATGGCATCCCACATTATTCAGTGACGATGTGTCAATGTCAAGTATGAATTAATGTCCTAGGGCTCTACCGGCTCTATGTCGCTGAACATCGTTTTCGTGAATGGCGTTCAAATAAATAAAGGTTAAAAATTACTTAATCAACCGTTAAATCGGCTTCAACGTTGACAACCGATTCTATTCTATCCTAAATATCTATGTTACTAGAAATAATATCTAATGTATACAACTATATTACTACAAACATGTTCTGACTATTTACAAGCGCTTTTTTAAAGTCTACGTGAATAAAAACCTCTTTTATTTTTTTATTTTATTTTATTCCGGACCATTTATGACGTCACATGTGCTCATGGACTTAGCCGGTAGAGGCCCTGAGCGGGATTTCTAAAGTTATTTTAAATAGTAAATGTAGATAAAATAAACTTGGATTACAATACAACTATTAGTAGAATATCTGATCGTAATAATTGGAAATCCAAACTAAATTTAACCCCAATTTGGATTTTTTATTGCCAACACAAGACTTACGGAATCCAATTCGTACCCCCAGTGGAAAAAAAGCATAAGTAGTGTGACGTCAAACTATCGATTTTTATTATATTATTAACATTTACATCATCAATTTAAGAGACTGAATTTATTTATATAATTCATATTAAATTTGACGAAATAATGCAAGAAAAATTTCCTCATATGTAACTCTAAATTCGCTATTTGAAAATGATAAACGTAACACTACTTATGCTTTTTTCCACTGGGGGTACGAATTGTTAATCTAGAACAACAAGAGACTCACTTAAACACACATAATAAGTCAAAAAAATCCGTTCAGCCTTTTAGGAGTAGTTCGGTCACAAACATAGCAGATTTTTTTTTAATAATAATAATAATTCTTTATTTCAGAAAAACATAGGCTCCACTGTGTTAGTAACAAATTGTCTTAAAAATATGTTAGTAACTTAATATGCTAGTTTTAGTAGGTTAGTAATGTTTTTCTTATTCTGTTTTAATACTTATAATCAAATTTTTTATATTTATATTCATAAAAAATATTTATATTTATAAAAATTGGATGACTATTCTTTTATTCCTTCTTTGTTGTGTAATGTGCGGAACTAAATCATCACACAATAATCTCAACTGCCTGTACCTTGACCCCATATTCGGTCCATTAATTTTGAGATGTCGCGGATGTTGATATCGAATAAATACAGTATACCTATAGGTTAATTTCGTCGATATCGCATTGTATAAATAGCAAAATATATTGTTAAGGTATAAACACATAACAAGGGTGATAAAAAATGTGGTATGTGTCAGTGTGACTAAAGTGGTGAAATATTAAAATAAAAAACAATAAAAGCATGTATATAATATGTAATTATAATGCTTGCGTTAGGCAAGGCAGGTAATAATAATAAATCCTTTATTATCGAGTGACTATGACTCATTTTTGGTCAGTATGACATAGGAACGAAACCTTAAGCCTATGTTAATAAATAACTAAAATATTAAAATCTAAAATAGTTACTAAAATAATACTAAAATTATTATTATAATTACTAAAAAAAACTTGTTAAGGATCACTACCTATGTTCATAATTTCTTACACTTGAATATAATATTTATATATTTATTATTGTCATATATATGTATGTATGTATGTATATATATATTATATGTGTATATATAATTAGTGTATGATATGTTTATTAACATACGTTAATTGTGAAGTCATACTATGTTTTTTGGTATGCAATATATTTATGACAGCTCCTTAGTATAATTTATTCACATATTTACACCAGGTTCATATAGATTTTTACATATAGATATTCAACTGTTTGGAGGATCTAAGTGAACAACCGGCTGCTAAAAATCACCATTCTAAGAATTACTGCAGCACCAGTGGAACATATTGACTGCATGTGTGACACAGCGGCTGAGACAGTCGTTTCGCCACTTCGTTTCCCGGGTTCGATTCCGCACAGGACAACTATTTATGTAACTCATAAGTAGTTGTTCTGAGTTTGGATGTGCATAGGTACATTGTGTTCGTTAATTACATGTTTGTTGTCCCGTGACTAGAGATGTAAAATGACTGAATATAGTCACAATTGTCATAAACCTTAAATGACCAGTCATTTACTGTCAAATTTAGTCAATTTCATATCAAATATTATTGTCTATTCTCGACTACCACCCAATTATTTATTTAGGTTAGATAAGACGACATCAATGTCGATGCGCGAGGCGATGCCATTTTGTCTTAAATGCACGCATGATTAGAAATGTAAAATGATTAACACTATATAATAATACTATAAGTCATAAAAACCACTTTTTTGTTACAATTGAAGTTGTAGACTTTTATCAACGACAACAACTTAAAAGGTACCTACTAAAATATTATTGATGTCAAATTGACTGAAATTGACTATTTTTGACAGTTAATGACCATTTTTGACCAATTTGACCGTAAATGACAGTCAGTCTAATTCAGTCACTATAGTCATTTTCAACACTACCCGTGACTCATGGATTCATTGTCCTATTTAATAGTCTGGCGGGTCTAAAACCAGCACTCTCTACCAATCCGGGGTAGGCGCTCTATTTTTATTAAAAACAAAAACAAGAAAACGGCTTTATAGAGAAATGAATCTCTGTATCGCAGGGTATATTATAAGTACACACAGAATACATATAGGCCCCACAAATGTTGTCCTTTGTGGGTATCGAACACAAACACAAGGGCACTTGATGGTTGAGGACTCAATGTACCATCTAGGGCTCTACCGGTTAAGTCGCCGAACATCTATTTAAGAAATGGCGTTCAAATAAATATAGTTTAAAAATGACTTAATCAATCGTTAAATCGGCTTCAACGTTGACAATCGATTCCGGATCATTTATGACGTGACATGTGCTCATGGAAGCCGATTTAACGATTGATTAAGTAATTTTTAACCTTTATTTATTTGAACGCCATTTAAGAAATCGATGTTCGGCGACTTAGCTGGTAGAGCCCCTGTACGTGGTATCAATACCGTACAGAACTTGAAAGGGCGTAGCCACATTTCCGTGAGTCACAATAAATCAGTTGATACGTTGGTGAAACCCGCGCGTACCGAATACGAACTGGTTTCCAACGTGGCCGAACCTCATGACCTCGGCGCTCATATTACTTATATTCGAGTAAAACTGCTTTAATTCACTATCATTTTAGTACCGTTATTATTGTATAACATTTTAGTAATGTAATTGTTTCATTGAATACCATGGTAGTATAATTAATATTTATTTATGTTGATGAAATGCAGTGTATACAGAAATTAATTGTTTATACTATACAAAAATAGTATGTTAAATCTAATTCGTATGAGCAGAGTAGCAGTAGACGGATGGGCGTTCGGATAGGTTGAATGGTGGTGAAAAAACAAATTTAACTCATTCTGCTAAAATTGGCAACATTACTTAAAATGTAAACAAACAAAAAATAGGTAAGTTTAGATTTAAATATCGAAATAAACTTATCAGCATGAAATTGTAGCCTGATAAAAAAACAGTTTAAAATACCAAAAAGATAAAATAGAAAAAATATGTTTTTTTTTCCTTCCACGCTATGTGATGGGCGCTAAGGAAATCGAACAATACATTTTAACGTTTTTATGTAGTATATCTTTTATATGTATTATTATGTATATACTTATATTTTTCCTGTTTATAGGTAAGGTAGGTGTGTTCAACAACATGGTTCTCATTCCTCCAATAAAATTAGCGAGGCGCTCATAGCCAGATGCTCTCACCGGTCTGTTAATGCTTGGCGAGGTTAAACAACTAGGGTCGCGGTAAACCATTGATGGGTGAGCGCTAAAGTGGTTTAATATCTGATCGTCTCCATGCTTCGGAGGGCACGTTAAGCTGACGGTCCCGGTTGTAGCCATTATGCAACAATCGTTTAGCCATGTCAGAGGCCTACTGGGCGGATTGCACAACTTTGATACTAGGTTAAACACTGCCTATATGATAAAATATAATATAAATAAAATTAGCAGGGGCTTGTTATATGACATGTATAGCTGTCTGTATAGCCCTCTTTGACATAAAGAATAAAAAAACGTGTTGGCGCATTAACTTAAATTCAGACACAATTATCTATACATATAATAAAATCGTAGGAAAGTCAAAACTGTACATTGATTTTTTTTTTAAAAGATACATGGGGCATGATCTACAATCGATATCGAAGCCAAAAATATAGTTTTAGATTTTTTGTCTGTATATATGTCCGGGCTAAACTCAAAAATTACTGCATGGATTTACTTAAAATTTTGCATGAATTAATATTCACGCAAAATTCTAAGAGGTCGGGTCAACATATAGGCTACACCTACGGGGCACCTACGGGGAGAGAGCAGTGACAATATATAAAATTTAACGCGGGTAAAACTGCGGGGTACAGCTAGTGTATTAATGAATATAACTGTTACACACTTTTCTGTAATAATTCGAAGCTCAGCAATTAAAACATGTGTTTGATACCATAAACCTCGTGCGTAAACACGTGCGTATTGCGAGGTCAATGAGAACTCACACATGTTCGGATAAAGACTATTTATTACATTGCCCGAAAGCCGGTGGCGGCTGAAAAATAATGACAATCCTCCCCTTGTACATACATACATAGCCTCACGCCTGTTACACAGAGGGGTAGGCAGAGACAACGGATTTCCATTTGTCACGATCTTTGCACACCTCTTTTGCCTCGTTTACTGGCATTATATTCTTCATACATGCTCGCCGGTTTAGAATACTTCTGACCTGGCCTTTCTTGAGAACGTCTCCGATTTGGTCAGAGAATGTTCTACGAGGTTTTCCCCTTCCGGTTGTCCCATTCACACAAGCCAGGTATAATTGTAATTAGTTCATAAAAACTAAAAAATCCAGATGTATTTCTCACTAAAACTACAACGAGATATTGTCATCATAACAGCGATAAGAAGTCCACAGCTGGACAAAAGCCGCCCCCAAGAATCATCTGGGGGATATTCCACAATCGCCACGCTCGGCAGACGGGTTGGCGATCGCAGTATGATGGTCATGGTATTTACTCGTTTTATAAGTGAGAAAATAAAATAAAAAACATTTTAGTCAATTCCTATTATATTATTATTAATCATATTTCATCACTCTAAGTAAAATAACGCTTATTAACGACAAATTAAACAATGAATATTGTTTATTATCTACCTTCAAATATGAATAAATTGGAGATTGTCAACGTTTACGTTGTATGCTGTTACTGCCCAAAAATATATTGCCGTACCTTTAAAATTAATTTTGTAGCGCCTAAACAGTACAACAAACACCTGAAAATCGTCCAGATCAGGCTGATAAACTTAGAACACGATTTTAGCGACACTCACCTGGTACAACTGTGAATCTGCACCACCAAAGTACTCACTAAAAGACACAATAAAACCATATTGTTTGTGATAATTTAGAAGCTCAGCCAGTCAGGAGGTTATTGTTACTAAACTATTACTACTATACTGGTTATTGTTGACGGTCATCGTGATCCTGCCTACGAAGCTGGTGGTCCTGGGTTCGAATCCCGGTAAGTGCAAATATTTGTGTGATGAGCACGAATATTTGTTTCTGAGTCATGGATGTTTTCTATGTATATAAGTATTTATCTATCTGTATAAGTATGTATATCGTGGCCTGGTACCCATAGTACAAGCTTTGCTTAGTTTGGGGCTAGGATGATCTGTGTAACGTTGTCCCCAAAAAGAAAAAAAGAAAATCACGTAAAAACGGCTGACCAGATTTTGATGAATTTTTTAGATAATCTTCATATCACCTTAGCGGGTAATCCTGCAAAGTGTGGTAGTTATCGAACCAATGACTTTAATTTTCAAGACTTTATTTTTATAATTTTGTGTTTATTTCAATTTTTTCTTTTTTTTATTAGTCAATCACGCTAAACCGTATTTGACATTTCTGTACCTACGCAGTGTGCTACCAATAAACAAGACAATTTGACAGCCGTCTAGTGCCTTCACTGCTGAAGGTTGTTCGTTAGCGTCGCACGCTTGTCTCTTTGTGGTAGCGCTATATACCTAAGTTATTACTTATTATATTCATACTTAAGTATCCAGTATCAAGATTACTCAAGTGCTCTTTATCACACTAATATTATAAAGGCGAAAGTTAGTGAATGTGTATGTTTGTTACGTCTTCACGTCTAAACGGCTGGAGCGGTTTGAATAAAATTTGGTATGGAGTTAGCTGACACCCTGGATTAACACATAGGCTATAATTTATAAAGTTTAACGCGGGGAACAGCTAGTCATATATATAAAATTACTTGTCCTTGTAAAGTTTGTAAGAACGGTTCACAGTAGCATTTCATGTTTATACTAGGGATTATTCAAAGGATACCAAAGTATACAGAAGTCGTGGTTTCACACAACCCAGGATAGATCATTGTAGGAGCACAATTATTGGCTAGCTGTGCCCCGCGGTTTCACCCGCGTCAATCCAGGGTGTCAGGTAACTCCATACCAAATTCTATAAAAATCGTTCCAGCCGTTTAGATGTGAAGAAGTAACTAACATACACACTCACAAACTAAATATGTAAGTATTTAGAAATATATACGTATGTTTATCAGTTGTATGGTTGCCATAGTAGCAGTTGTCTAAATATATTTATTACTATTTATTATAAAGACGATAATTTAAGCGCTAGTTGATTTTCTTTTTTATTCCATTTTACGGCTCTGGCTTCTTTGACCTTATGAGCCTTCAGTAAATATGTTTTTATATCTTTTATTTCCATCATTGTCTAGTAAAGTCCGTCACAGTCAAGTCATACATAGTCCTTGTCCAACCCCAGTAAAGCAGTGGAGACTTTACTAGAGGCTTTTATGGAGTTTTGGTTACAACACGGAAAATCACAATTCACGGCAATATCGCACTTTCCTCCACTTGTGTCCGTTGTCGAAGATGTTATGTCTAAAAGTCCACCATATTTACACATAAAAACTCGAATTTACACCAGTTTTTGAAAATAAAACATAGCCTCGATGCGTCTTTTTCCACGTTGGCGCCAAAAACTCCAAGCGCTCATTGACTTGTCTTTGACAACCAATTGTCAGTCTTTGCTTTATTGATACAAGGGTAGCTTTATAACGATATGAAAATACACACAAATATTAAATTAATATCACTTACACAGTCGCTACCTATCTTGCGTTGCGTTGTCCATCTGCTTCTCTTTTATCTTACAGACGTCTGTTTGTTTTTAACCATTGTATTAAGGCGATTAATATTTGCTTGTCTCGACGGTCTCTATAATTAATGACTTATTATTTGCATGGATATGTATCCAATATCCATATATCGAAGGTTACACGAGTCCACTTTGTTATTTGTTCTGAAAGTACAGTTAACAGCATAATTATATCACTCACTTTGTTTTTAGAGATCCTGGTACCCTAATGGACTATAAAAAGAGACTTGTTACTAATGCTACATACATGCAGCAGCAGTTCTTTTTAAAGCATAGTATACAGGCAATTCATATTTTGTACTTATTTTATAAATATTGCAGTTACAGTAAAAACCGGCCAAGTGCGAGACGGACTCGCGCACGAAGGGTTCCGTATCATTATCTATAAAAACGAGTACAAATTTGACGTTTGTTGTATGGGAGCCCCCTTAAACGGAAACAGAAATACTTCAAATTTACTTCAAAAATTTCAACTGTCTAACTATCACGGTTCAAAATGACTTAATCATTCGTTCTCGAATCGATCTCCGAAACCGAACTAAAAATGGGAAAAATATTGTAAAAAAAAGCGTGGGGTCCGTGGTGTCAAGGGATATAAAGTACCCCGCGCAAATACGTTATTTATTTCAAATTAAATTGTGTTTAAGATTAATTACTTACTTTTATGTGAGTTGACTTAGAACATCTCAATACCAAGCACTTTTGTCACTTAGATAGATAGAGTACAATTTATGGCACCAGAAAACACAATACACAATATCTTAATAAAAAAAATACAGGTACAATCGGCGGTCTTATCGCTTTGTAGCGATCTCTTCCAGACAACCGTTGGGTGGACAAGAAGAATTAAGAAGGAAAAGGCGGTAGTTGTAAGTGTACTATCGTGTGTATTAAATGTTTAACGTTATTACATACATACATTACATATATACAAGGTTCATAAATATATACTTATATTTGTATAAATACTAGTAATACTATATTATAATAATATACTATATATACATAATATTATACATCTTTTTAATTAAGGAGTTATGCAGGATAAGTTTACTAAAAGAAGTTAAGATATAAGAAGAGAAGTATATAGAAATTCTGTATTATGCCCTGCAATACAATTTCGCGTGTCGTGGGGTATTTTACAAACATATAATTGAAGGACACAAAGTACATCTAGACTCAGTACAACTATTTATGGGTCACACAAATAGTTGAAGGCGAGGGAATCGAACGAAGTTGTGATGCGACTCTCTTAACCATTGCTCCCACACGTGCAGTATAATGCTCTATCACACTAAAATAATATGATTAACTGTACATTAATGGCAATGTTGGTTCAGCTGGAAGCGCTTAGGTCACACATTATATTTCCAATTACGTAGATCGAACTGTTACTTATTATGGATGGCTCATAAATATTAACTACCAGTAATAAGTAACATTCGATGAAAAATAACAAAACTAGCGAAGCGCCCCGGCTTCGCTCAGCAAGCAAGTAGAAGATAACAATATTTTTTTACACTATAATTTCGACGGGCCGTCGCGTTGGCGTGGTTGGTAGATACTTGCCTTTCACGCTGCAGGTCGCGGGTTCGATTCCCACCCAGGACAGATATTTGTTTGCATGAACATGTCTGTTTGTCCTGAGTCTGGGTGTAATTATCTATATAAGTATGTTTTTACAAAAGAAAAGTAACATATTGACGGTTGACGGTCACCGTAGCCTAGTTGGTAGTGCTCCTGCCTACGAAGCTGGTGGTCCTGGGTTCGAATCCCGGTAAGTGCAAATATTTGTGTGATGAGCACGAATATTTGTTTCTGAGTCATGGATGTTTTCTATGTATATAAGTATTTATCTATCTATATAAGTATGTATATCGTCGCCTGGTACCCATAGTACAAGGTTTGCTTAGTTTGGGGCTAGGATGATCTGTGTGACATTGTCCCCAGATATTATTATTATTATATTATATTAGGTCTTTACCTATGAAATTGCCGTTCTGCAGTACTGGCCATTTCAAATCAAAATAATTTTTGTATGGCTAAGAATTCTAATTTCAAATTAATTTTATTTTAAAAACATGGATTTTTTTTTCCAAAAGTAGTCATTTCTTTATTGATTAGTGTTACATTTTCATCGCATTTCAATCTTTTTCGTCATCATGGATACGTTAAAAATTCGAGTAATTATGGAATATGAGTACCGTCGTGGCAGCAACGCGGCACTAGCGGCACGCAACATCAACGACGTTTACGGAGCTAACACTACAAACCAACGCACCACCTGTTATTGGTTTGCTCGCTTCCGTTCTGGAAATTTCGACCTGAAAAATGAACCTCGCGGTCGTCCGAAGACTTTGGTCGACAATGACGAATTAAAGGCGGTTGTGGAAGCTGATGATACACAATCTACGGCTGAATTAGCAGCAGCTTTCGACGTTAGCGTCAAAACAATATTGGTCCATTTGCGTCAAATTGGCAAGGTAAAAAAGCTTGACAAATGGGTGCCCCACGAACTCAATGATCGCCAGCGCGAAGTACGCGTCGAGACGTGCCTTGCACTGCTCAACAGACACACAAATGAAGGAATTTTGAACCGCATTGTTAACTGCGATGAAAAATGGATTCTGTTTGATAACCGCAAGCGCTCAGCAAGTTGGTTGGATCCTGGTTCAGCACCTAAACAATGCCCTAAACGAAAACTTACCCCTAGAAAAGTGATGGTCACTGTTTGGTGGTCTAGCGCCGGTGTGATTCATCACAGCTTCTTACCAAACGGGGTGAGCATTACTGCAGATGTGTACTGTGAAGAACTGAGCACAATGATGGAGAAGCTGGCGCATCTCCAACCAGCATTGGTCAATCGCTCGTCTCCGCTGCTCCTGCACGACAACGCGCGACCTCATACTGCACAGCAGACGGTCTCCAAGTTGCAAGAACTGGGGTTGGAAGCTCTCCGTCATCCGCCCTACTCACCAGACCTTGCGCCTACAGACTACTACTTTTTCCAGAATTTGGATAACTACTTGGCGGGAAAAAAATTCAATACCCGAGAGGCAGTACAAAATGCCTTTGAAGAATTTGTTGCCTCCCGTCCAGCTGATTTCTTTAAGAAGGGCATCAATAAACTGCCACTGCGATGGCAAAGATGCATTGATTGCATGGGTGATTACTTCGATTAATACAAATAAAAAAATTCATGAAAAAAATTCGTTTAAATTTTTTCATACAAAACGGCAATTTCATAGGTAAAGACCTATTATGTAGTATAGCAACGGGCCTGTTGGCGTGGTTGGTAGATACGCTTCCTTTCACGCCGAAGGTCGTGAGTTCGATTCCCACCCGGGACAGATATTTGTGTGCATGAACATGTCTGTTTGTCCTAAGTCTGGGTGTAAATTATCTATATAAGTATGTATTTACAGAAGGAAAATATTTTACGAAGTATATCAGTTATCTGGTTTCCAAAGTACAAGCTCTGCTTAGTTTGGGATCAGATGACCGTGTGTGAATAATGGCCCAGGATATTATGTCCCAGGATATTATGTACCAGGATATTATTATATCAGTTATCTGGTTTCCATAGTAAAGCTCTGCTTGGTTTGGGATCAGATGGCTTTGTGTAAATAATGTCCCCGGATATTATTATTATATACTTGCCTTTCACGCCGCAGGTCGTGGGTTCGATTTCCACCCAGGACAGATATTTGTGTGCATGACTGTTAACTGACACGTGTCTGTTTGTCCTGAGTCTGGGAAAAATTATCTATATAAGTATGTTTTTACAAAAAAAAATAGTATTTGTAATATATCAGTCATCTGGTTTCCATAGTACTAGCTAGAATAGTTTAGAATCAGATGGCCGTGTGTAAATAACGTCCCAGGATATTATTATTATTATAATGCCATTATCTGTCTGTTTTACCCATGTTTTGATCGACTAATTTGTACAAAAAGTGGTTATTATGTCTGAACTATAATAGTCAGATATATAACCTCAAGGATTTTTTGTAGATAATGATGAAACATGCACTACGTAGCTACATTGTTTTTAGTATCGTCTATAGTTTATGCAGCGTTTAAATAATGACTATTATATGTATTTTTTAATATCTTACATACATTTAGAAGAGGCAGGGCACAGCGTTTCTTCGCTCAAAGATTCATCAGCCTGACTGGGGAAGTACCTCCACCTTATAGAAGACATTCCTTAATAATAACATTAATAATTTAATGTTGTGTTTCCCAGTGTGAGTAACGTCGCCAGAGCTCATTGGGGTAGAGGGAAGGGTCAGCAGCACTTGTTTGCTGACTCTTAAAGGCCGGCAACGCACCCGCGATTTCTCTGGGGTTGGGTCTCATGGGCGTCGGTGATCACTTACCATCAGGTGACCCACTTGCTCGTTTGTGGCCCTGTGATAAAAAAACAAATCATACATATTGTTATTTTAGTAGGGAGTAAATTTTCATTATGTAGCTTACTATAGGTAAAATCATTTTTAAACTCACAAATGCGCCGCAACTATCCTGCTTCCACAACCCTTAGATTGCATTCGTATCGATGATATGCCCCAAGCCTCAATGAGACTAGCGGCTTGGGTCATTGCGTGTTAACGTAGAGCATCAGTTGCACAAAACGTCCCTAATAACCGACTCTCTCAATCATTTTCACGTCAGTAACCGGTCGTGTTTTGGACCCCAAAAAGAGGTGCAGATCCAAAAACGGGTAACGTACTTTGTATAGTATTATTTGATAAACGGCTTGAACGGAAGGATCCTTTTAATGTACGGAATCCTAAAAAAATGGTGATTCTTTTAATAAATATGACATTACAATATTGCATCAATACTAAATGGAAGAAAACTAATACTAGATAATGGAGTTTTCATAAGGACACTCTATTATATTAACGTAATACCAATATTACTGCCCTACATTTCAATATTAACTTATTTTCTATTGTAACTATTTATACACACATTTCATAACTGTTCTATGTTTCATCAGTATTTCACTCAACTTTCGTGTGGTTATATGTTTTCTATGACTCTATATTAAAATAATTAGGGCAATGAGTAAATTCTTATCAGAAACTATGTGTTAGAATCAGTACATTCATGTAATATTTGTATTCAAAACTATATAAATAATTTCATTATACTCGTACTATAAATGTTCTTACTTGAAGCCATAAAAGGTTGGTATAGTTTTAAAAATTTAAAAGAACCACCGCCCACTCTGAGATTAAATAAAAATCTTGAAATTTACCTGAGCTCAAAGGAAAAGGAATAAATCCTTTGAATAAACAGACAACGTGATGTCCACCGGATCTCGTTCCGAGGGATTATCTACTAGGGTACTGGCAGTAGTGTCTCTTGGGGTATTATGACAATTATACTACGGTGACCCGTTTTCAAGGATGGCAATTATGTCAAATCCCCCTCAATGATTGACAAAATTCCAGTATGCAGGGCCTTGGGTACGCCTTTTAGGTGATACGATGATAATGATGAATAGTACGAGAAGGCATATTATAAAGTTTCTTACTTCAAGTCATAAGAGTGCGGTAGTCTAAGTCACAGTTTACCAAACTTGATTCGGTCACCGCTCACTTTGAGGTAAAATTTGACTGAAGCTTCTGTGCAGTGGTCAAGGTCGCTGCCCTCGAGTTTTGGATTCAATTTCCGCACAGAAAAACTAATTGTTCGTAGTCCTGAGCCCAGGTGAGCTGTGTGTTGCATGTTTGTAAAGTATATAATATATATTATTTCGGGTTTCATTTCGGTTTCATTTCAAAATGCCACTATTTTACTGATTATTTATTTCATTGCATAGCAATCAAATTAAAATTTGATTATTAAATTTTTATAAATATTTTACAACTACCTAACTTTTTTTAAATTATACTGTCCAGTAGTAGTAAAATTATTATATTGGGTGCCCTCCTCTATATTTTTAACACTTTGCGTGGAAGTCTTTGGCAAATCATAAAACCCGTCATCAAAGATATATTTTTAATTCATATAGTTTTTAGAATAGTTATTGAAAATAAAATATAAAAGCATCAAATATGGATTAGAAAGATAGATATTATGTTATGTTATTTATGTTATCAAATAATGTTTCATCTACCGAAGATAAAACTTATTCTCAGTCACGTTATACTTCAGCGGCTTTTTTACATATTTTATTTTAGTTTAAAATAATGGGAATTAAACTTCCGTGCTGTTTAACTTCAACAGATTTTTTTCTGAGCCATCATCCGTCGCCAGGATAGCTTTGAACGTCCACTATAAGTTATCGCCCAATTTAAGAACAACTTGTCTATAAATTAAAAACTGAAACAGAATTACGGTACACAATCACACTGTTTTTTGGTGAAGTTATAGAGAGTGCAAATATATTTCCGCGGAAATGATCTATAAAGTCATCTCCGGTGTAGATGGCATGCCTCTGTTGGGACTACTTGGGACTGCTCGACAGTGCTGGCTAAGAGAACTATAATAGTTTATTATTTGCGGAAATCAAAGAAATTTTGAAACGTGCTATTAATTATTATTTATATAATAATATTTAGGGACAATGTCACACAGATCATCCTAGCCCCAAACTAAGCAAAGCTTGTACTATGGGTACCATGCGACGATATACATACTTATATAGATAGATAAATACTGATATACATAGAAAACATCCTATATATAGGTACATACAATGTGCAAATTAATCTCATAAGGTCCATTGTGCAGTATAGCCCATAATGAGATATGTTCAGTCAATGGCACCTCGATAGACACTATTTCAATTGGAAAATAGTCCTTATTATTGAAAGTATAAGTTCCGCACTGTTACTACGTATATACCCAACTATGGGTAATGAATAACTGGTTAAAAGCGTGTCTGACTTGTTGAACGAAAAACCCGTGGAACAACTCCGGCATGCGTCTACCCATGAACCAAGTTTTTGGCTCAGGAAATGGCTATAACTGATATGTATACGAGGAAAAAGAGATAAGTCGTTTGACGCCAATGTCTGTATTACTGTATACGGTAACTTATTTTTTTTAACTTGATGTTTATGTCAGGCCAGGAGTCGCTTCACTATACAACAGGGGCAACTGAAGGCTTAAGTAATTTACCTAAACAAAAATATAAGTTACTAGCTGTGCCCCGCGGTTTTACCCGCGTTAATCTTTATAAATTATCACAGCTCCTCCCCCGTAGGTGATACCGTGATAATATCTAGCCTATATGTTGAACCGACCTCTTAGTAATATTCTTGCAAAATTTGAAGTAAATCCATGCAGTACTTTTTGAGTTTAGCCCGGACATACATACAGACAAACAGATAAACAGACAAAAATTCTAAAAACTATATTTTTGGCTTCGATATCGATTGTAGATCACGCCCCAAGTATCCTTGTTAAAAAATATTCAATGTACAGTTTTGACTTCCCTACGATTTTATTATATGTATAGATTAATCCGGTGCCGTAGCGGTACGGACAGAGACCGCTATGGGTTTGAACCTCGAATCAGGGTAGTTACGGGTTCTTCTGTTTGCTTTTGATTTGAATGTGGTTTAACCTTGGTATGAAGAAAACTAAGTCTAATCTTAGACTTAGTTTTCGTCATAAAATCTGAAAACCAGTATTTTTTTACTAGGATTCGAAGGGTATAGTTTTTTCTTATACTGCTTATAATTCTAATGTTTTATTTATATTAATCCTAGCTGTGCACCGCGGTGTTACCCGCGTTAAATTTTATAAATTTTCTTTGCTATAAACCTCACGAAGCCCGAGACCTTTCCAACGAATGCAAAACCGTGGAAATCGGTTCGTGCGTTCTGGAGTTCTAGCGTCAGGAAGGAAAACCCGACTTATTTTTATATAGTAGATTGGAATAACTAATTTTTAATTCATACTCATTTTTGGAAGAAGGCGATAGTAACTGCAACACAGTGGGCGTGGTTGGCTTTATCGCCGAAGGTCGTCGGTTCGATTCCCACCCAGAACAGATATTTGTGTGCAAGAACATGTCAATATAAGTATGTATCTACAAAAGAAAAGTTGTATATGTAGGTAGTATATCAGGTATCTGCTTTCCATAGTACAAGTTATTCTTGTTTGGGATCAGATGGCCGTGTGTAAATAATGTCCCAGGATATTATTATCGTTCCACCTGCTTTTGTTACATTTGTTTTATGGAATAAATTATTATTATTATAGTTCAGATAAGTTATTTTAAAATGTAAATCACCTAGTTTAAACTCAACAACACAAATGTAAAATATTGTATGTATGTAGGTACAGACACCAGCACATCAAGCTACCCAAATCTGTCAAATTTTCCCAATTGAAAGTGAACCTTATGCTTATGTGATAAAGTTGAAAATCTATAAATGAAATTTGACAGATTGGGGTAGCTGGATGTGCTGGCGTCTGTACAGTAAGTATAACACCACGTCCCGACGTTAATCTAGACAACGTTTTTATTACGTAGGTGATAAGAATGATTTTCATAGCGCCCAAAACGTCAGTTATACACTTGTCACTTATCTGCACTGTGGTGTCAATTGTAAATATCGTAAACAGCTGGTGTTATCAGCTGTAAAATCCAGTATGTCTTCTTTAATGAAGCTCATTAAAGAGTTAACGGCCAAATTGATTATTTGCCGCCAGTTTTTAGCCTATACTCAGTTCACGTTACTACAAAATATATATCTTTGTCTTTAATTGACGATTTTAATTTTGACGATCACCGTAGCCTAGTTGATAGTGCTCCTGCCTACGAAGCTGGTGGTTCTGGGTTCGAATCCCGGTAAGTGCAAATATTTGTGTGATGAGCACGAATATTTGTTTCTGAGTCATGGATGTTTTCTATGTATTTAAGTATTTATCTATCTATATAAGTATTTATATCGTCGCCTAGTACCCATAGTACAAGCTTTGCTTAGTTTGGGGCTAGGATGATCTGTGTGACATTGTCCCTAGATATTATTAGATAGATATTGTCCCTAGATATAATTTTAAAGATCTTCATATATATCTCAATGTTTGTGGCTACCATGAAGCGGAAGACGCAGCGTGGGCTGGCCGTACAAGATGGACCGATGATCTTGTGAGGGTCGCTGGAAGTTGCTGGATGCGTAAGACCGTAACGTATGCGTAAGAACGTAAGACCGGCATTGTGGAGATCTTTGGAGGAGGCTTTGACCAGCAGTGGGCGTCTTTCGGCTGATATGATGATGATGATAGATCTTAAAACGTGCCTTGTTTCGATACTTTACCTCCAAATATTCGTAAGCCGAGATTGCCCAGTGGTTAGATCGTAGGACTGTGAAGTCAGTGGTCTCGAGTTCAAACCCAAGGCGCACACCACTGATTTTCCAAATTCATGTGCGAATTCCAATGTAACTAGCTGTGTACGCGGTTGCACCCGCGTTAAACTTGATAAAATAAAATAGCCAATGCGTTATTCCGATCTTGTATAAGCTATATTAATGCAAAGTATCTTCAAAATCCGTTCCGCAGATTCTACGTGAAAGAGTAACAAAATTCATGTATCCATAGTCACAAACTTTCGTATTTATAATATTAGTTCGTTCGTATTTATAATAGTAGGATTATCACGTACTGAAAACGGTGAAGAATAGCGTCGTGAGGAAGCTCAAACCTCATCGGCAGAGGAAACCCTTGCACTACAGAGATACAGCTAGACAATAACTTAATATTCTTAAAACAAAAGAATCTCTAAAATCTCTGAAATATAACCAAAGTCAATGTTTGACTATTTGTGAGCGCTCTTAATCCCAGTTTAAATATTTTTTTTAGTATCCGACGAGTGTTTATTTCGAAATTTAAAAAATGTGGTTTTAATTACAGTCTTTCCAGCAGTGTTCTCTATTACTAATCAATTTAATTATAGGATCGGCGAGGGCAACTCCCGTCCAATTTTTAAAACCTTGGTTGACGACATGTGCGCTCACCCATAACATTGGATGAGGTTAAACAACTAAGTCCACGGTTAGTCAATAGATGGGGGACCGCAATAGTGTTCTACATTCTTAACGTCTCCGTGCTTCGGTCCCATCTGTAGTTATTAGACATGTCAGGGGCCTCCTATGCCTCTAGCACGAGTTCCTGCAGTTTACTTACTCGATCACACGTACAGTTTCGTCCCTTATATTGAGCACCAGAGTTTTAGTTCTTAATAGTTTCCGCGAGAGGCGCTGGTGCTCAATGTATGGGAGAAACTGTACGTGTGATCGAGTAAGGCGGCTTGAACAACTCCGTCACTATTGTAACCACTACACGAATGAAAGCATAACTAAATTAGTTTGGGTTGTGTGATTATTACTATTTAAGGCACATTTTGATAGTAAAATTATTAATGAGTCATTTAATTCTTAACGATTCATTGTATCCAAACTGCTAATAAATAACAGACAATATTGTTTTACTATCGTGTCTGGAATAGTATAATGAATAACGAATAGATTATACATCTAGGGCATACACACATCAACAAAGTCTAGGGATACGTTATTTTGAAATCAAACATGGCTTTATTGTTTAAAACCTATTTAGTTTCCTTAAAAAGTTTATTTACAGATTTAAACCTTGTCTATTCTTTATTCAAAATTTAAAAATTAAAATGAGAAACAAATGAAAACACGCAAAGCACAGCGCAATCTTGAGTTGTATCTAATTTCAAGAAGTTGCATTAAAATTTTTTTTGCGTGTTAATTGAAGAAAACCTGATAAATTGTTTTATTTTCTTTTCTCAATTGGTTGTGTAAGCTTTTTAGCGTCATGCCACGCCATCATTTGAGTCGAGATGAAATGTTACGGGCAGTTGGCATGTTACAAAACGGTGCTATTCAACGCGTCGTTGCTGAGTCTCTGGGCACAAGCCAAAATGTGGTATCCAGGCTGTGGTCACGTTATCGCGCTACTGGAGATGTGGCAGAACGGCACACAGGTAGATATCGTGTTACCACTCAGAGACAGGATCGATTTCTCCAAATGACCGCCAGAAGACTACCCAATATCACAGCGATGCAACTAGTGCAAAGGCTCCAGGAGGGTCAGCAGCTGCTGGTGAGCGACCAAACCGTGCGAAGGAGGCTGCATGAAGTTGGTCTTCATGCTCGCAGACCGCTACGAGTCCCAGCGCTGCGACGTGGCAATCGCGGTAGGCGACTTTTATGGGCTCAAGAACATTTGACATGGAGTGATCAACAATGGTCATTGGTGCTGTTCACTGATGAGTCCCGCTATGGATTTCATCCAGATTCGAGACGAACACGCGTTTGGAGAACTCCAGGCAGGGTCAGCCGTCTCCGACATCCACAGGAGGTCCACTCTTACCAAGGCGGGACAATTATGGTGTGGGCAGGAATACGAATCGGCGGACGAACCCAACTCATTTGGATTCAGGGCAGCATGACTGCCCATAGATACCGTGAGGAGGTAGTAGAACGTGTCATTGTCCCGCTCAGGGCCCTAACGGGGCAAGAATTTCAGCTCATGCATGACAATGCACCTTCCCATACAGCGCGGCTGGTGAGGGCCGCCCTTCGAGAACACGATGTTCAGGTATTAGATTGGCCTCCACAGTCGCCAGACTTAAACCCAATTGAACACGCCTGGGACATGTTACAGCGAAGAGCATTGAGGGATTTTCCGCCCAACTTGACAACAGAAGAACAACTTTTCGAACATTTAAAAAGAACTTGGGACTGCATACCCCAGCAAGACATTGACACCTTAATTTTAAGTATGGAAAATCGTTGCCGCTGTGTGATTAATGTTAGAGGAGGAAATACCGATTACTGATTATCAGATTTGGTAAGATTTTTATTCATTTAATTCGATTGAATAATTTTATAAGAATAAAATGTTTTTGTTCACTCAGTAATTTTCTATGGCTTAATTAATTTAAGACTTTTATTAATTAGAAAAAAAAAATCGCATCGTGTTGTTAATGTTTAAATATCGGCCATGAAATTATCTTTAATTCTTCCATTTACAGTCATAACAAAATGTTTATAGTTTTCTAGATAATCAATGAAATGTTCAATATCCCTAGATTGTGTTGATGTGTGTAATGCTAGCCATTTTATCCGAGACTTTTATTCGCATGATCTGAAGGCGAGAATGGCTATTTAGGTTGAGGATAAAATGTGTTTCACAACCTACTTACACACTGCTCTTTAGTTAGATTGTGAGGAAATAAAACGGTTTTAATCTCTCCATAAAGCATAAGGTTTATTTTGGAGGTTTATGGACATCCTGTCAAATCAGAAGTGGATTTTTAGGGTTCCGTAGCCAAATGGCAACAAACGGAACCCTTATAGATTCGTCATGTCTGTCTGTTCGTCCGTATGTCACAGCCACTTTTTCCGAAACTATAAGAGCTGTACTGTTGAAACTTGGTAAGTAGATGTATTCTGTAAACCGCATTAAGATTTTCACACAAATATAGAAAATGAATAATAATTTTGGGAGTTCCCCATAAATAGAACTGAAAGAAATTTTTTTTTGATCGTACCCCTACATGTTTGGTATCTATGGATAGGTCTTCAAAAATGATATTGAGGTTTCTAGTATAATTTTTTTCTAAACTGAATAGTTTGGGCGAGATACACTTCCAAAGTGGTACGTGGTTTTCATACGTCATAAATCGTAAACCGCAATTACCTTTCATTTAATCAACTGAAATACTTGCTGCTACGGAACGCTTCATGGGCAAGTCCGTCTCGCACTTGGCGGGTTTTTCTTAATAATTATGATAGTAACCTTGCCTTGTTTTTTTTTTATTCATATCACACTAATAGTATAAAGGCGAAAGTTTGTGAGTGGGTGTGTTTGTTACTTTTTCATGCAAAAATTTACAAAAGGATTTTGATGTAACTTTGTAGTTACATAGCTTATAAAAATAGTTTGTTCATAATCGTTAACTGCATAATCGTATTAACCCTGTACAGTCAAAACAAATTGAAATACACCGTACGTCAAAGTAATAAGACTTTTAAAATCGCAGTTTTGTTTGTATTCATACTAATTCCATCATTCAATACAAAATACTATCCTGGGACTATCCTGGGACATTATTCACACACGGTCATCTGATCCCAAACTAAGCAGAGCTTGTACTATGGAAACCAGATAACTGATATACTATTTTTCTTTTGTAAATACATACTTATATAGATAATTTACACCCAGACTCAGGACAAACAGACATGTTCATGCACACAAATATTTGTCCCGGGTGGGAATCGAACCCACGACCTCCGGCGTGAAAGGCAGCGTATCTACCAACCACGCCAACATGCCCGTCAATAAAGAAAAATAAACTTTATTCCAAGGAACTAATGTACTAAATAACAATGCATATACATGTTAAATTAAAAATTCAGAGTAGGTGTGTATTATGATTACAACATAATATTCTCATTGGGGTGTTTGAGGGTGTGCGTTAATTAGGTTACACGTTGTATATCCAAATAACACATTGGCTATAATTTATAAAGTTTAACGCGGGTAAAATCGCGGGGCACAGCTAGTTCATTCATATATATAAAAGCACATCGCAAACAAGAAAAAATAAATTTACTTTAATATAATGAATCCATATAAAAAACGTGTTGTATTATAACTTCTTGTTAAAATGAAACTTTATCGTTCATCCATCCATGTCGCAATATGGCGGCCAATATGGAGGCGCCCATAGCTCGCATTAGCTGTCTTTGTAGCATTAACATTTTCACTTGAAACCTTTTTTACATAGCGCCTATTTTTTTCGTTTATGTATTGCATGTCACAGTATGGCGGCGCCCATGGATCGCATCATCTGAGCGCGTAGCCTTTACATTCTCAGTCATTTCTGCAAGCGCCCCACGATTTTTGTTTTGATCAATGTACTGATATTAATGTTACTGTTCACTTGATCGTGATGGATAACGATACGGCTTTGGGGGTCAAATAAACCGGTCAACAGGGGAAAAACCAAGAATAACGCGAAAATATCCGACAATGAATTAATTTTATGCCGTAATCCTAAGAAATAAAGTTGCACTTGCATCGTTTCTGAAAACCACACATCGTTTTTTATTGTATTACTGCGATAACATTTATTTTCTTTCGCGTTTAATTGTCATGCAATATAGCATAAAAGCAGTTTTAGTACTCTTAGACTTGACATAAACTTTAAGAGCAAGAACACTGTATGTACACCTACATATAATACCTACATAACACGAATAAAAGTTAAAATTCCATACCTAGTTCTTTGTGAGTGAACCAGATAAATATTTAATTTTTTTAAGGAAAAATAAACAATGTAATTCAGAGTAGTCTCAATTCCGCTAATGACGTCATTGAAGGTTATATAAATGTCACACATATTTCTTTTAAATTACAATTTTGACATACCTTTGCAGGATAACTCTTTGCGGATATTTGGGCTAGTTGAAATACACCTTCGTTGAAAATAAAACTAAGTACATTAGAATTCATTTATCTTCCTTATTTGAGCTTAGTAACTTTAAGCAATTGCACATAAATATTTTAAAAGGAAAATCACTCAATTCCTTATATTCCTTATTCAATTTGAACGGTGAAAAAACTTACTCGGTTTAAAAGAATGTTTCTGTCCGAATTTCAACAACAGAGGCCTTTCTCAATGAATATTTAATCTAATCTAATTACGCAAGATGTGTATCGTTTACGAGTGGCTGCGTTAACACGAGTACACTATCCTCCCTCAATCTCATAATCCAATAGAGGTAGATCCTGCAACAAATTTAATCAGAAAGTAATAAGGACAATTTGAAAAAAGTAGTTCCACTTGCTACAAGGATATCACCAGCAACGTGGGTAGCCGTTCTTATACCTATATATCCTTGTTAGAAATATCCTTGTTAGTAAAAAGTTCTGCTTAGCTTTTTCGCCAATTGATTTAGTGTGTTCTATAAACGAAAACGTTTTCTAAAAATAGAAGATTATTTAGCGACTGCCTGCGACTTGGCCGTTAAAGTAGAGCTAAATAGTAGGTAGATGTTTTGCGTTTAACAGTTATTATTCAAATTTAGGTTCGCGGAGAATTTAATTTACCCTTAAGGAGAAGTTGGTAGGTTTTATGGGGAGCAAACTTAAGGCAATTTCTTTTACGCCTTTCACATAACATACTTAAGCAAATTTGAGCTAGATTTTCCAGATCTCTCCTAGAGTTACCTTGTATATATTATAACCATCATCGGTATTTGCCATTAAGAGTGCAGCGTGATGGCCAGGTTCAGAAATTCAACAATATCTAAGTTCCAAAGATATGGTGCGATGACCGAGCCCTTGGGGCAGCAAATACACTAAATGATTTAGCGGCCCTATATAGTGACCAAGTTTCAGAGTTGCAGAGTCATGTAAAAAATAAGATGAGATTATTGAGTATTTTTACTCTAGCTATCGCGTTATTTGATTTTTTTAAATTAAATCGGCTATCACGTATTGTCGAACGCTCTTGAAATATCTA
Organism: Pseudoips prasinana; assembly: GCA_951640165.1. Lineage (NCBI taxonomy): Eukaryota > Metazoa > Arthropoda > Insecta > Lepidoptera > Nolidae > Pseudoips > Pseudoips prasinana. Next base: position 26,640,423 of record OX621248.1, read on the forward strand.
CGAATATGGCTAATACGATTTCTGAAAAATTAATAATCACGATTGTGACTTAAATTCTAAGAATTAATATTTAATCTTAAAGTCAACAAGTGGGTTACCAAGCAGTTCATTCGATTTGATAAGTACTTGTTATCGATCCGACTGGGGGCGCTAATCTAATTAGTATTCAAACAAAATAATAATATTGTTGCATCATTGAAAGTTATTACAGGAATCAGGTGTTATCATTAAATTCTTTCAATTTTGATTGATGCTTACTTAATTCTTAGTAATTATCAAATTTAATTTGAAATGTGTACAAAAATAAATTACATTTCTTACAATAATATGGCAATGCTGCCAGCCTTCTGAGCGCGTTACTCGATCACAATGCGGGGAATTGCGTTGCGTAAAATGACCCGATCGAAAGACTGGGGTAAAAAATCCATACTTAGGTTCATTGTATGCAAAATTACTACACTACAGTAGTAAATTACATGGCTATTTTTCAGCTCGTTAAAGCAACGATAGTAAAATAAAATGTAGGTAAGTACGGCAAAGTAAACATCATAATCATCAAGTTAATAGTTAATTTAAATAAACCCATATTTAATGATCTTCGAGACAGCATCATTACCTTATCGTAACTATAGGTAGGTATTCGTATGAAAATCTGTAGTCTCGTATGTTACGTTCATTAAAATTATCAACTTCTACGTCCGTGTGAGCCCAAAATTCGTTTTTATGGTTCCGTACCCAAAGGGTAAAACGGGATCCTATTACTAAGACTTCACTGTCTGTCCGTCTGTCACCAGGCTGTATCTCATGAACCGTGATACATTTCTGTTGTCGCTATAACAACAAATACTAAAAAACAAAATAAAATGAAGTTTAAAGGGATACAACAAACGTGAATTTTTTGCTAGTTTTTATAGATGGTACGGAACACTTCGTGCGGGTTTCTACCCCGGATTGGTAAAAGGTGGTGGTTCGAAACAGTGGTCGATCAAATTTTTGATTTCGTAATTTGTTTTCAATAGCTGCGCTATCGAATGTTGCCACTTTAAACAATCGGCATATCGCGGTGTATTTTACAAGCATGAATACATATACACATATCTACACATTTTTTCCAAACTCGGCTCACCCTGACTTATTTATTTATTAATTTATCACAATATAATTAGCATTACAGGTTTACACCCAAAGCGTTAATTATTTATAACACAACTAATCTAAAACATATCACATTATTAACAATGAAGATTAAATTAAAATATGACATTATTACATTTACATAAATTATTTTTATACATTACAATTAAGTGTTATTATAATAACATAAATCCTTACAATGATGTCAAGTATTCAAGAGTCACTCTCATAAATTCCGACTATGTACAAGTACAGATGTCAAGTCTTCGGGACACTTAATTAAGTATCTTTAATGAGGTACTAATTGTTGAAAATTTTAATATATTAGTCCTAGCTGATGGGATTTGAAACAGCCTTCGTCTCGCCCGCTGTTTTAACCTGGTATTTGGAACGATCAATTTTAATGATTCCAACACCTCAGGATTTATCTTGCCGCGAAATACACAATACTTAGAATAACTTCTTAGAACTACTTCGTTATATATGGTATGGGTCACACAAATACTTGCCCCATACGGGGATGAAAGCAAAATGCGAGTGCGCCGCAGTAATGGGGAGTTGTTTACTTACATGTAGTAAATACTATTATAAAATCAACAATACCTACTACAAGGTATCTATTGCTGATTTCCATACGATCTTTGGACGTGTCAAAAATTATTCCATTATTCATTAACAAATGAAAATGACCCTGCATTATTAAGTTTGTACGTCAAGGATTTTAGACTATTCCAGAAAATACTGTACTACTTAAAAACTTCGCTCTATTTTTCCTGTAATATTCTTTCTTATTTCTTTCTTTTTAAAAAGACAATGCCCGCACTTAGTGCGAGGGAATTTGCGGTCACCGTAGTGCTCCTGCCTACGAAGCTGGTGGTCCTGGGTTCGAATCCCGGTAAGTCCAAATATTTGTGTGATGAGCACGAATATTTGTTTCTGAGTTATGGATGTTTGGATCCGGTGGTAGCATTAAAGCGCGACCGTCGTTATAAACACAAGGTCCGCCATAATAATAACATTTAATTCGTACCTTAATATAGACAGAACCATTCGACAATATGTAGTAAAAATATAGCTAAAATTTAAAATTTTGATAATTAAACCTACACATGATCCTTGACAATAACTTAATTTAAGTTAGTTCAATATCGTTACTGTTATAAAATAAATCTTATTGTAAATTATTTCCTGCAATCCGTGTACCTAAATGTCGATATGTACATAGAAATAATTATAAATTAATTATATGTTACTACGAGCATGTTCTGACTATTTACAAGCGCTTTTTTAAAGTCTACGTGAAAAAAAAACCTTTTTTATTTATTTTCTATGTATATAAGTATTTATATATCTATATAAGTATGTATATCGTCGCCTGGTACCCTTAGTACAAGCTTTGCTTAGTTTGGGGCTAGTATGATCTGTGTGACATTGTCCCTAGATATTTTTTATTATTATAATCTAATCCCTGTGTCGCGGGGACTTTACAAACATATAATAGATGGACACAAATTACATCCAGACTCAGAACAACTATTTATGGGTCACACAAATAGTTGTCCGGCGCGGAACTCGAACCCGCGACACGAAGCGGCGAGGCGACTGTTTTAACCGCTGCGCCACACGTGCAGTCAAATTTATTTCAACATTAATGTCAACATTGTCAACTGTAAAACATTTTAGTTTTTTTTCCTGTCACGAACTTCGGAGATACTGGCTGGATGGTATTTGTGGGACAGTGGGACAACTTTTATTATAAGATTGTATCTGCGTGACAGATATAATTATACCGCTGTGCTGTGACTGACGGATAAATGGACGGACGGAGACGGCGACGAGCATTTCGATACGAAAATCTAAATATGCTACAAACTCTCAGCCAATGCTTTGCTGGCTGTTATATTTTGAACTAGCTGTGCCCCGCGGTTTTACCCGCATTAATCTTTATAAATTATCACAGCTCCTCCCCCGTAGGTGATAGCGTGATAATATATAGCCTATATGTTGACCCGACCTCTTAGTAATATTCATGCAAAATTTAAAGTAAATTCATGTAGTATTTTTTGAGTTTAGCCTGGACATACATACAGACAAACAGATAAACAGACATAAACTCTAAAAATTATATTTTTGGCTTCGATATCGATTGTAGATCACGCCCCAAGTATCCTTTTTAAAAACTATTCAATGTACAGTTGTGACTTTCCTACGATTTTATTGTATGTATAGATGACTACCAAAGTCTGCAGGATGGCGTACCCAAATGGAGCCAACGGGACCCTATTACTAAACCTCTATTAACAAAGTAAAAAAGAAAAACAAAAGTTATTTTTTTCTCTACGGTCCCCTCGTGTCAGATTCTTTTAGTCCGACACCCTCTTAGCCTGTTATTATACAATATTTGTCCATAAACTAAACACATAAATACCTAACATCATCCAAACCACGTTGAAAACGAACAATACCAATATAATGAATAATAAATTGCTCAAAATAACAATGAAATAGCAAACAAATACGTACATAAGGCAACATATTTCTAGATACCAAGATTATACAACTTATAACAAGCATAGCGTGAAATACTAAGGTATTAGTCATGCATCTACCAATTTTCTTTCTAGTAAAATGTCAGTTTATTATTAAAAATATCACTTTTCATACGGAATATATGAAAAGAATATCATACAGAAATTTACATGTCTATGTAATATTTATTTCTACTAAATACGTCCCCAAAGACTATTTGTTACTGTACCAATTGTACTGTAACATTGTTAACCTATGGCACTTTGGGAAAAATGTAGCCACTAGTATTATCCAAATAAAGCCAAATTTAATTTAAGTTTCGTATGTTCATGTATTCGTGGACCACACCACATATAATTTAATTAAAGCTGTTATAAGTATGTTATATATAGGCTTTAGTTAAATAATGCTAATAATAAACAAAGCAGTTTTAGTATGTAGTTGACAGTTCTATTTTACGTACTATTTTTATAAAGACAACGCCCGCATTAAGAAATTTTATCCCTGTGTCGCGAGGTACTTTACAAATATATAATAGACGGACACAAATTACATCCAGACTCAGAACAACTATTTATGGGTCACACAAATAGTCATCCGGCGCGGGACTCGAACCCACGACACGAAGCGGCGATTTATAATAAAGATAGATGTAATGCTATTCAAATTAGTTTAATGATGTAAACATACCCGCGATATCATTATAATAAATTATTGTTTATTAATGCGATGTAATATACATTCGATATATGTAATTTGATACATTATATTCTGACCTATGGTAGTTCAGAATACCTATAATGTATCAAATGTATATCGTACATATGTTTATTACATCGCATTAATGAAAACTGCTATAATATAATAAATCGTAATAATAATGTCTAAAAGTAAAATAAGCGATTATATTCCTTTATTATTTAGCGCCAAAACTAAATAAGCACAAGTAAAGATTTCAGTTTCATGAGAACTAAATTAAAAAGAAATACAATGATATTATAATAAAATCGCGCGATCAATATAATAATATATTTAGAGCTCTGTTCGGGCTCCCACGGTATTGCAGCGCATGCTTCATGTTTGCTGATGCTGCATGTTGATGATTTCTATGCAATAATTCGCAAGAAAGTTGCATCAATTGCGCGACGAGTACGGTGGAGCCCGAACAATATACTGAGAATGTTGGCGTACAGAACGGATACTTGTGATACAATCATAATTACAAATAAAAGATTCTATTATTATATATTGTATATTCTATAATTTACCAACATAGCGTATTTGTATATTCTATCATTTGCCAATATAGTACAAAGCGCGTAAGTACAAACAAATATCAGACATGTATACTGAAATAAATTATTTAAATTTTTCTTTAGTTGGCATTGAATAGAATCGGGGCCATTAGTTATAATTGTCTGTGAAATAATTCAAATCCAAAGTTATTAGGACTTTTCTACCAAGACAAATAATCAGAATCAGCACAGAGTCAGGACGTTATTATTTTTATTTTATTTTAGTTGGCATCGAATAGAATAGGGGACATTATTGATAATTATCTGTGAAATAATTCAAATCCAAAGTTATTAGGACTTTTCTCCACGACAAATTCTCAGAATCAGCACAGAGTCAGGACATTGGTAGAGTATCATCCCCGCGCCACGGAAATCACGTAAAGCCGTGAATTCTGCCCCAGACCGGTCGTGTCGGCTGACCCGTACGGGAGTAGATAGCGTCTGTATTTGCACATATGTGCATGTGCACTAAAATACATATCGCGCCGATGGCTACTCTCCAAGTAAAACAGACCGCGATGGTTGAAATTCAAAAAGGAGAGTTTTATATTATTTATATATATAGTTATATATTCTTTGGTATACGGTTTGACACGAATAAGCTTACTTATATAAATTGAGCGGATATAGATATCTATTTGTAGATGAATCAACAATATGGTTTTATCGTAATTTTAATGTTCAGATGTGATCAAACCAAACTCATCACAGGAAAATACATTCAATACGATGTTTTGACTAAAAGTCTACTGTGATTGTTTTCCGACAGCATACATGCTGACCTAGAACGCTACAGGAAAAATATAAAACTAATCAAGTGCGCATCGAACTTCGTTAATCGTAATTCGTTGGTGTTCCGTAGAAATTTATTTCATTCATTCATTAAATAATTGGTATCGTATTTTAATGTCTTATATAATAATAATAATGCTCAATGCTCAAACCTGATGCTCAATGTATATTTGTTTGTTTTCCCGAATAAATAAATAAATAAATGAGTTTTCAAATAAGCGAGAGAGCGTTATAATTAACTTTAACATCATGCTCATGTCAGCTGAAAGACGTCGACCGCAGGACAAAGGCCTCGCCAAATTGGCAGAATGGCCGGTTTTGTGCTACCCACGTCCAGAAACTTCCAGCGACTCTCACAAGATTATCGGTCCAACGCTGCGTCTTCCGGTTCGTGGTCGTAATTCAAAATATTCACACCAAATTCTATGCAATTCGTAACAAAATTTTATTAAAATCATAGTCTCTGTGTTGTGTGTCAAAAATTAAATCAGGTTTTTAAATAAAATTATTCAAAACCCATAGGTAAGCGGCCATATTTAAGTGCGTTTTTAAATTATGCTGCTAAATAAAATTTTCTTGCTTGCGGAACCTTATAAAAAGAACTGGTATTGGTTATTAATCGCGTCGTTTTGATAATAAACCGGTTGGATACCATCACAAATATGTATGTATATTGTATGCGTTTCATCGAAATCAGTTGTTTTGACACGCATTTTCGATCGCTAGTTGGGTATATAGATAAGACCAAATAGATAAAATTGTTTTGGTAGATAACAAATGTTATGCGTATGTAAAATTGTGTTGTTGAAAAACAAACAAAATTATATCAAGTGTGTTGGAACTTCATAGAGAAACACAAGATATACATAGATTAATATTTTTTAAATATTAGAACTGGCATTATAAAAAGATTTTATTTTTAACAGATACGCTCAAAAACGACTTAACTAATTTCACTAGATTATAGACATTCCTAGGCTAATTATAGTAATGTCATTTCAGTACATTATTGTAATTTGTATGGGAAAAAAATAATACATATATAAATAATTACTTTTATAGTCAGACGTGCGTTGTGTCAGATATAATGTTTATGATACACTAGCTGTGCCGTACGTTAAACTTTATAAATTATAGCCTATGTGATATCTATATAAATAAAAAGACAAGTCCTGACTGACTGACTGACTCATCAACGCCCAGCCCAAACCCTTGGACCTAGAAAGCTGAAATTTTGCACAAATGTTTGCTTTATAATGTAGACAAGGAATAAGGAAGGATTTTTCGAAATTCAACCCCTAAGAGGGTAAAACAGGGGCGCTAAGTTAGTATGAAACTTTGCCGTTTTTGAAGTTTATGGCATAAAAATTGGTATTTAGCCTTCCAATTAAAAAAAAAAATCACGTATTTCAGCGTTTTTGGAAATTCCACCCCCAAGGGCGAAAAATAGGGGATGTAAGTTTGTGTGGCAAATGTGACAATTTTTAAGTTAAATGCATGAAATTTGGTATTTGGCCTTTTAGTTAAAAATAAAAAATATATATTTCAGCATTTATGGAAATTCCAGCCCCAAGAGCGTAAAATAGGGGGTGTAAGTTTGTTTGAAAAATGTGACAATTTTTAAGTTAAACGCATGAAAATTGGTATTAAGCATTTCAGTTAAAAATTAAAAATATATATTTCAGGATTTTTGGGAATTCCACCCCTTAGGGCGTAAAATAGGGCATGTAAGTTTGTATGAAAAATGCGCCTTTTTTGAAGTTAAACCCATGAAAATTGGTATTTGGCCTTTCAGTTAAAAATAAAAAATGTATTCCAGGATTTTTGAAAATGCCACCCCGAAGGGCATAAAATAGGTGATGTAAGTTTATACTGACTGACTGACATATCAACGCACAGCCTAAACGGCTGGAGTTAAAGACTTGAAATTTTGACAGAAGGTACCTTTTATGACGTAGGCATCCACTAAAGAAGGGTTTTTGAAAATTCCACCCCCAAGGGCGTAAATTTGGGGATGAAAGTTTGTATGAAAAATGTGAAACGTTTTAAGTTAAACGCATGAAAATTGTTATTTGGGATTTCAGTTAAAAATTATAAGTATATATTTCAGGATTTTTGGAAATTCCACCCCTAAGGACGACTAGAATAGGCGATGTAAGTTTGTATGAAAGTCTGTATTTTTTTAGTTAAACGCATGTAAATTGGTATTTAGTCTTTCAGTTAAAAATAAAGCAATCCAGGGAATAATTTGTTGTTAAAAAAAGGTTATCCAAAACTGATTCAATAGATCGCCACCAACAATTTAAGCAAACTCAAGTTTTAAAAAATTAGTTTCTTATGCCAAGTCGCTTAAAATGTCGTGGTCGTTGTCGTCTTAGTAAAGATTTAGCGTTTTATAAGATTTGTAACTTCCTTTTTTTGGTAAATTTTATAACAAATTAAAATAACGACATTTTAATCAAATTGGGATAAAAAACGTATTTATCAAAAATTTGAGTTAGTGTAGTATAAATTGTTGGTGTCGAGATGATCGCACCCAAAAAACATCATCTTAATTTTACTGATCTACAAGTTCACAACTTTGTAACTAGATGGCGTTAATGTCGTTTCAGATCGCGGAACTTAATTGGCATTTCGGTTAAAATAAATAAATGCTTGAAATAAAAGGTAGTCCAAAACTGAATCAATAGATGATCGCCTAAATCTCACCCAAAATATATGCACACATCTTAATTTTACCGCTTTACAAGTTTATATTTTGTTAGTAGATGGCGTAATCATCGTTTTAGATCGCGCTATGGTTTCGTTCACAAAATGTCGCAACCTAATCTAATGGGAGTTACCTTTGTGATAAATGCATCGTTGATTATTATTTTACTTTATTTTACTTACTGACTATACTTAAGGACAATTGATATGTATTCTTTGATTTTTGCTTGATGATATCGGGTCCTTTTTGTAAATAACAGTAGCAAAGTACTCTTTCATTTATTTCTTAGTAAGGTTATTTATAGGTTAGGTTCTATTCAATTTATATTGCTTATTTGTTTTAAAAGTTATATTTTTTAGATTAAGCTAGAAGTAAGTAGTTACATTGGTCATCATTCAAAATTGTCGCGGACAAAGTCTCGGGCACCAGCTAGTTCGGATATATAAGATATATTACTACAAAGTTTCACCAAAACTATTCCGTAGTTTTTACGTGAAAATCCATACACTCACAATCACATCGCATTTATAATATTAGTAGGATTTAATAACGTACTCATCATTATACGGAATATATATAATCCGCAAGGTTAAATGTCAAACTAATACTCGTATAGTTGAGTCATAATACAGGCTATTCTTTCTTTTACACCACTAAACTAAATTAAATTTCAATTCATTTCTCGCTAATATAGCCCGTATTACAAGATCACTGTTAATAATATATATAACTGTTAATAATATATATAAAAATATTACGATTCCGTAGTTTTTACGTGAAAATCCATACACTCACAATCACATCGCATTTATAATATTAGTAGGATTTAATAACGTACTCATCATTATACGGAATATATATAATCCGCAAGGTTAAATGTCAAACTAATACTCGTATAGTTGAGTCATAATACAGGCTATTCTTTCTTTTACACCACTAAACTAAATTAAATGTCAATTCATTTCTCGCTGATATAGCTCGTATTACAAGATCAGTCTATACATATAACTGTTAATAATATATATAAAAATATTACGCCCACCAATTATGGGCCCGGGTGCTCAATTAGTTAAATATTCCCAACCTTTATTTTATTTTTTATATCAGAGGGCGACAAAACGAGCAAGTGGGTCACCTAATGGTAAATGATCACCGCCGCCCATGGACACTCGCAACACCAGAGGAGTCGCGGGTGCGTTGCCGGCCTTTAAGAGTTAGCAAACAAGTGTTGCTGCCCCTTCCCCCCGCCCCGATGAGCTCTGGCAACATTACTCACACGCAGAAACACAACATAAAAATTTGTAATGTTATTATTAAGGAATGTCTTCTGTAAGGTGAAGGTATTTCCCGCTGCTCTTTGAGCGAATGAATGCTATGCCCTACCTCTCTTAACCTGCGTCAAGTGTCACTTATGACGTGACCCAGGTCCGATCCATATTACTTTCCGAACGGACAAGAGACAATGATCTTGCGATGATCAGAGCAAAATAAACCCAAATTCATCATGAGTACATATTACAAAGTAGGCCGTAACCGTTGAGAACATCTGGGTATGGGACCCAGATGTTCTCAACGGTTCGTAAATGATAGGCGATGTTAAGCACATAGGCACGTGGTCCGTCGTGTCTCCGTGCTTCAGAAGTTTAAGTTGTCGGCCCCGATCGTAGTCGTTCCATAAGAATCATTAAGCCATGTCAGAGGCCTTCTGGGGCTCTACCGGCTAAGTCTCCGAAGATCGTATTCGTGAATGGCGTTCAAATAAATAAAGGTTAAAAATGACTTCATCAATCGTTAAATCGGCTTCAACGTTGACAATCGATTCCGGGCCATTTATGACGTCACATGTGGTCATGGAAGCCGATTTAACGATTGATTAAGTCATTTTTAACCTTTTTTTATTTGAACGCCATTCACGAAAACGATGTTCGGCAACTTAGACGGTAGAGCCCCTGGGCGGATAAGACAACTCTTAACACTAGGATAACAACTGTCCAAACTATAAAAATAAATTCAAAGCAATACAAAGTCCGCGCTAGGTATATTGAACTTTGTTGCATGGTTATTAAAGTTGATATTTATTAAAATGTGGTGACTTCTCTATACATAATATGTATTATTCGCGGCCAATAGCTACCTTGTTAATATTTATATTGAATACTGAATTATGAAGCCCCACATCTTTCACCACTTGTGTGTGGCACTTGCACAAATTGACCATTAGCCTGTTTGCATTTTGTGATATGCACGTATTATTTTGTGACCACGTTGCTAAGTGATAAACGTATCGAAGTAAGTATAATGTGACAGTGTCAAATAATGTGCTTGAAACACGGTATTTATTCCCGGATAGGTTGTAGCTGTTGTAGTTGTAGCTTGCATTTTGTTCGCATTCGCAGCAACGCCGCGCCGCGTCCATAGAAATTGCAATAACTAAAAATTAATAATGTATTATTTACAATAATTGGAAATATTCATATCGACTTGCAAATTGTAATTTGGAAAAATGTTAACCAACCACAAAATAAATAGCTATCTACACCTACATATTATAAAACAAAGTCTGCTACATTGGTAGTACATATGTCGATTTTTCTGAACGAGGTAAACTCAAAAACTACCGAACTGTTTTTTATGCGGATTTGGACGGAGTTATTCACGGGGAAGGTTCAAGTATATAATTTATTATTATATAATGACGGTTATTATTGAAGACCTCTGAAATAATTGTGCCGACTTGGCTTGGCTGTGCTACCTGTGCAAAACGGAGGCGGGTTATGAAATATAACGTGTAAAATATATCTTTTTTTAATACGATATTATGACGCTTATAAATATACATCATATCAGTCCCTTCTCACCTACCCTTTTACCCTCCTTGTTGAGATCTAGCGCACTACCTGACGCATGACGTTAACTGAAACATAAAAAAAATTGTGAATGATATAACTTAGGAACTTCCTGAGTATAAGTATTTTTATATATTTTTCTTGCGCGAAGGTCGGGACCAAACTCTAGTATTCTAGTATTTTAAGTAACACTAGTATATATTTTTCGAAAACCAACAAAATAAAATACTAGAGCTTTATTTTATTGTTTTCGAAAACTTACAAGTAATACAGTATTGCCTTCTGATCCAAAGATTACCAGTCCCGATCTTCGCAAAAAACAAATATTTGTGTCCATGAAGGTGTCTATTTGTCTTGGTCTGGGTCTTCTCTGTGTATTCTGTGTATATATTTACAAAAAAAACTATTTAACAATTCCTATACATTCGGAAAAAGAAAAAGAGGTCGCCCCCTGGAAAGATGGGAAGACGAATTTATTAAATTCATAAACAACGACTGGACGCGAACAGCCCAAGATAGAAAAATTGGAGTGAGATGGAGGAGTCCTATAGGTACTCGTCGAGAGGTCCTAAGTCAAAATTACATAGAGAAAAAAAAATATACCCTGTAAAATTATTACTAATGAATTAAAGAGGCTTAAATAAAAAAAAAATCTATACATTGTCTAGTATACATAATACAAGCTTTGCTGAGTTCTGGATAGATGGCACTGCGTGATATGTGCCGGATATTTATTTATAAAAAAGAAAATATACCGTTTTTATTTATTTATTTAGTACGCGTAGGCCAATTACAAGTTTTTATGTATAATTAGATATATATAGATAGAATAAAAGCAGGTATATAAACATTGGTAAATTCCAACTACCATCAAAACACGTTAGGGTTTCTTAAATAGGTATGATATACCCATCGCCAAATAGGGAAACCCAATAGTTAATTATTTCTTAATTTCCTTGTCATCACAATAACTATTCCACGAATTCTGAAGTAATTAAATTATAAGTAAGTACCCTTATTTTCAATTAACAAAATAAACGACATTATGAATAAACTTACTTTACATTTCTAGTATTCTAAATACATATCTCATCATCATCATGATATCAGCCGAAAGACGCCCACTGCTGGATAAAGGCCTCTCCCAAAGATCTCCACAATTGCCGGTCTTGCGCTATCCGCATCCAGCGCCATTCAGCGACCCTCCCAAGGTTATCGGCCCATCTCGTAGGCGGCCTGCCCACGCTGCGTCTTCCGGTTCATGGTTGCCACTCGAGAACCTTTCTGTCCAACCTGCCATCGGCTCTACGAGCTATGTGCCCTCCACACTGCCACTTCAACTTGGCAATTCCTCAGGCTATGTTGATTACTCTGGTTTGTCTGCGGATCTCTGCATTTCTGTATTCGATCTTGTAGGGAAAGTCCAAGATAAATTACAACCAGACACAGAACAAATAATCATGCACGTCACACACAGGTGGGCACACATCATGCACGTCACACACAACCACTAGACTAATACTAGGCCTTATTCTCAATGGAGTTTATTTTTTGGAATGGAAAATGGATATACCAACTTACTTACGTTCACGCTTTTCGTTAGTACGCATATTGGGGTATAGTTTAGCCATCTAACAAGTCGCATTTACAATATTATTTAATTACAATATAATTACTATAAACTTTGATCACAGTATAAATATGGACAGTACAGAAACTAAGCCTAGTAGATGAAATAATTACCTATGAAATGAGATTGAATTTTGAGATTGAGATTGAAGCAATAGGGTTATAACTTTTATTGGTTTTGATATACATTTTTCTGTCAATCAAAATATTTTTGTTTATAAAAGCAGTTTAAAATACGATAGCTTCGGTTTTTATGAAGCCGAGTTCAAACAGCCGTGTACTTCCCAATACCCTTGTGGCATTTTTAAAAAGATCGCAGGGATAAACTTATACGTTACCACTCGTTTTGATGCGGCACTCACTACTGACAGTACCGCGACAACCGCTTAGGTGTCTTGTCGAAACGCATTTTTGTGTGAGTGTGCCGTTTAGAGCGTTTGTAGGTAGTTTCCTTACCGTCTGTATTTGAGCTTCACTGAACTTCACGTGTTTCTAGACGGATGAGCATGCTGTACAGGGGGAGACGGTGTTTCTAGTTACCTTTTAATCACATGAAGAACTGATTTTTAATGCTTGTGCAGACTTAGTACGGGTTTACATAGTTCAATTTAATCATTTATTCTTTTTTAGAATAGAATAGAATATCTTTATTTGCTTTGAATGTAGGTACAAACATTAGTTGTTAAAATACATTTTGAAGAATCCTTGTACATTCTGCCTTAATAAAGCATGCAAATTCATTTTTAAACTAAAAAGACATGGAGACATTAAATTAAATTTGCTTATCATCTAGGAATTCTTGCAAGGTATAATAACATTTTTCTGCTAGCAGTGCTGAGAGGTCTTTTTTGAATCTTTCCAATGGGAGATCGTTAATGCTGTTTCGCAGCTTATTGAAGATAACAGGTGCCATATAAATAACACTTTTTTTCAAAAGACTGGTTTTGTATGCACCTGTACATAACAAATTCTGATATTGCGATCTCAGACCTGTATTTCCTTGTCTAGTTTGGTTGAAGTATACAAATAAGTTTTTATTACATTTAACAAATAATGCTAACTCAAGGATGTACAGGGACGGTAAGGTTAGTAATTTACGAGACTTAAATATAGGTGCGCTGCTATCTGTTACTTTCAGATTAAACATAGCCCTGAGGCAGCGTTTTTGAGCTTCAAAAATGCTTTCTCGTTCAGTACAATTGCCCCAAAAAATTACACCAAATCTTAAAATGGAAAGTACCTACTAGGCCATGATAAGCCACTAATAGTGTACGTAAATTAACTTTTTTGGATAGGTGGTACAGCATATATGCGGATGTTCTGAGTCTTTTACAAATATTCTCTGCTTGGGCCTTCCATGTTAATTGGCTGTCAATTAAGATTCCCAAAAATTTTGTCGTAGTTACTGTATCTACTGTTTGACCATTATAATTTATATTCATCAAACCTACGGGTATTCGTTGGTAAAAGTGCATGATTTTGGTTTTTTTAATATTAATAACTAGATTATATCGTCAAGCCATTTTACTAATATTAATAATAATAATTCACTAGTAACATAGTAAATAAATACAGATGGTCAAACATAAAATTAGGCATATCTAAACATTTTTAAGCCGGGCTGGCAAGCAAATATAACTGTTATGAATTAATTATTATATGTATCAACTTGATCATGGTAAAAGTATATTGGAAAAATATACGTTTTTTTTTCATATTTATATTATTACTATGACTTGTTTTCGCAGACTGCCTTAGTCACTTATTTAGAGTTTACAGCTTGGTTGTGAAATTGACAAGTAGAAGTATACATTTCGTTTCTTGCTTACACCTTCATTTAATTACCTAATTAAATAAAATATATATATAATAAAACCCTGTACAATGAAGACTACCTACTCATTTTTGCTGATTCCTGGGTACGTTGCACTTTGCACGCAAGCAATACCTAAGTATGCATTGGGAAATTTAACACTTGATACAAAACTGTATTTGTCAAACGATTGTAGGACATAATAAATTCAATTTTATATATTATTTCGCCTTAGTCGCAGTAAACATATTTTATTGCTTCTTGTTAAGTCGGACGTGTTTATGTTTGCCTATCTTGGAGAAAAGTGATATCACGTTGAAACGGTTAGTTCTACCTGGACCAGAAGCTAGAGATTTGTGTTGTTTGTTTTAAGAACTTTTTTTTCATCTGCACCATAGAGTAGATTTGGCGGGTCAAAAGTACCTATTATTTGTTTGGTACAGTGATAGCGGAGACCACACACGAGTTTTCGACACAATAGCGCGTATAATTATATCACAGATATATTTATATCTATTATTAGATATGCTTTACTTTTTTTAATAATCTTAAATTCAGTGTATACTATTTTAGGCAAAGTATTAATTTTTGGTCTATGATAAGATTTTTTTTGTGTGATCAATGGATTGTCAAAACGTATGTCAATTTTAAAGACGATCCGAAAAAATAGATTAATTGCAGCAATATTCTCACCAAGATTTCAATAAATATTTAAAAGGTAAGTTTTTATTTATTATTTAGCCAACCAATATACTTTGCGCTATTTACTTACCTTTTTTGTGAACAGTAGTGATCCTTTTGTCGGCGTTTTTGAAATTTACTGGAATCTATAGCTTAACGCGCTCTCTGAAGCACAAAGATGCTAACAAACTAAACCATTTAAGGGGTGACCCATCTAAATACTAACCGTTCACCAAAGACTCCTCTTTACAATCGAATTTGTATTTCCAGTAAATTATGTATATGCCATAGTGATTATGCTTGGCTGACGGGTTGCCGATCGTAGTCGCTAGTCATAGAGACGCTGCTGCCCATTATCTCGTAGATATTCCCTCGGGAAGACTTCTACAACCCGGGACGAGATGGTGTAGTAATACTCGTTGCCGTCATTTATCTGATCTAATTTGAAACTACTATCTAAAACCCTGTATGTAGTTTAATACTGTACAAGTATAGCTTAATGTACTGAATATTATGACCGATTTCAAATAGGATGAAGGTTCTCAATTTTCTGGTGATTTACACCGGTTCCATTGGCATTTGACAATGGATTTACGTGTTTATTATTTTTTTTACTCAATACTCAATCGTTTATTGCTTCCACAATGTATAACAGATGGTGTAATAATCTTATAGTTATGTAACAATTATGGACCCTGTCGGGCACAGCATAGTAGAAGAGAGGAAGAAGGCTTTTTGTTAATAATAAAAAGTTTTAGAATTTATGCTATTTGTAAGAATTATTAAGTATGCCAAAATTGAATTTAAAAATGTCAGGATTTAAAGCGAAAAGATTATCAAATTAATATTAGAATGTCAAGATCTATAGAATGGTCGTTGTTAAAGTTTATAGTAGTATTATAGGAATTTTATAAGATTTGTTAATTTAATATTTTTGATTTAAAGTTTTCATGGGCAATTTACTATTAGTCAAATATGTATTTAATACCCAGGTATTATGCATTAATGTACACATAATATTTAAGTAAGCCTCAGAAACTGATTATTTCTTTGAGTCCAAGTATTCTTTAACAGTATAATAGCTTTTAAAATATTATTCTTTTTTTAATTCTTCTGGAAGTTTATTATAAATTTTTATTTATTTATTTATAAAATTTAACGCGAGCAAAACCGCGGGCACAGCTAGTCAATGATAAACAAATAAGTTTCATCGCTTAATTTGTAGCCATTCATTCATATTAAGTATTCTTCCTTATTGCTTAAGACTCTCTGAGGAGCAAAATATCTATAGCCGAAATTATTTTGGTGTTTTTCTTATATTATACACTCGCGTATCACAATTATAAAAAACTAGCTGTGCCCCGCGGTTTTACCCGCGTTAAACTTTATAAATTATAGCCTATATATTGTGTGTCAGCTATCTCCATAACAAATTTTATTAAAATCGGTCCAACCGTTTAGACGTGAAGAAGTAACAAACATACACACTCACACTCACAAACTTTCGCCTTTATAAATTTAGTGTGATTCTACTTGATCAATTATACATAAAGTCACGATCGCATAATCGACTTGTATGTACCTAGAATTCAATATCTATAATAATATAATAATATCTGGGGACAATGTCACACAGATCATCCTAGCCCCAAACTAAGCAAAGCTTGTACTATGGGTACCAGGCGACGATATACATACTTATATAGATAGATAAATACATAGAAAACATCCATGACTCAGAAACAACTATTCGTGCTCATCACACAAATATTTGCACTTACCGGGATTCGAACCCAGGACCACCAGCTTCGTAGGCAGGAGCACTACCAACTAGGCTATGGTGACCGTCGTATAGTTAAATTGTAATAAATTAAATTGTATATTTTTAGAGTCTATGTGAATAAAAACCGGTTTTATTATATTATTTGTTTAGAATTACGGTCTAGGTAACTACTTGTTTCCATACAATCTTTGGAGTTTATTTCGTTTAGTAGGAAGAAATAATAGTTTTAATTTTATTTAAAATACACAACCAATTCTAATAATAGTAAGTAAAACTATACATTACCATAAAATAGGTGCCAACATTAGCATTATTTACAAAGAATTGCTTCAGTGCTGGTATTTAGTTAAATATAGGTAGTATACGTGTGGCGCAGCGGCTAAGACAGTTGACTCGTCGATTCCCGGACCGGACAACTATTTGTGTGACCCATAAATTGTTGTACGGAGTCTGGATATAATTTGTGTCCGTCGATTATATGTTTGTAAAGTATTTATTTAAAGATTAGATTCCCTAGTGCGGGCGTCGTAGTCTTGATATAAAAAATAATGGAATAATAATAAAAGTATATATACTGGTGCATAGGTAGGTTCATCATTTATGATAAACTAGCTGTGCCCCGCGGTTTTACCCGCGTTAAACTTTATAAAATATGGCGTATGTGTTATCCTAACTATAAAAATTAGCCTATGTTCTTTCTCAGGGCTTAGACCATCTGTATACCAAATTTCATTCAAATCCGTTCAGTAGTTTTGGCGTGAAAGAGTAACAGACAGACAGACAGAGTTACTTTCGCATTTATAATATTAGTTGGGATTAGGATTATATAAACTGTTCTGTATAACTCGACCATTAAAGTTATATTGCCAAAGACTATAAACGTTAAAAAACAATAATATTAATCTGTTCTCAGTTTCGACACCCAGTTTGTCATCTCTGCTCAGTTTGGCAGTGTGTCAAAAGCATGGTAGTGTGTATAATGTTCTTTTTTCTTAAAATTATTTAATTTACTCCTAATGCCTATTATACAAAAATATTAGTTTTTTGCACTCTCCGTATGAACTTTAACTGTTCCAAATTTCTTACTCCTCCGTTCGCGCATTTTTCGTAAATAGGGATTAGATACTAAGCTTTTGCTTCACGTTTTAACATTATGATTACAAATTAAGATCTATAGATCTCAAATCGAAATTATTATTATTATATATTGGTGTTGTGTACCAATATAAAATCGATAGTTATATTGGTTTTATACGTTAGATTATATATGTAGTAGGTACCGTAGGTATTCGTTTGGAAAAAACAAAAAAATCGTTATAAAATTCGTATAGAATTTTTTGTAAAAGTTTGACTGTACATGCGGCATCGTACCTACTTGGTTAAAATCGCCATGTTACTAGCTCAGCACCCTGTATTTCGGGTTCCCTGCGAATACCGTATATGACAACTATTATTCACAAATTTTCTATCGTTACTTGTTAATTAATGTTGTTGATTTTCATAGAAAAAGAAAAGTGTATTTGTCACACAACTGATCCCTTAACGTCTGTAATGTAAGACTATATTGAAATAAAGATATTCTGTTGTATTTTAAAATATTGTTCAAATTATGTACGCCTAACATCTTGTACCAAATCTCGACCTACATTAAATACAATGTACATAATTATCGTGATTCAAATTTGTTCTAATAATAATAATATATCTGTTTTAATGCCTGACCGATAAATCTGATCAGCAAACGCGGACTATAATGATTATGTAACAAAATTAACTGGTAATCTTTAAAGAGGTTATTCGGTTAAGCATTAAGATAACGTTATCATATTTCTTTTTTCTCTAAATTTTATATGCCAGTGTGTATCAGCTTATACTAGAAATGTATAGCTTGATATATAGCTGTGTGCACGTAGCTTACCGCAAAGCGCCTAACCCGGATTAAAGGGTGGGTATACCCCACGGCGATACTTAATCAGACAACCGATCGAGCATATATTGTGTTTTCCTGCTAAATAATTTCAGTAAGTGCACCAAATCCCGTGTATATGCCCCATTGAGTATGTTTCGCCGGAGCGTCTCAACTGGGCCGTGTTGAAACCGGTAGTAGAGACACCCGCTGACGCGCGACGTATATTTGTTTCTGACTCATGGATGTTTTCTATGTATATAAGTATTTATCTATCTATATAAGTAGATATGTATATCGTCGCCTGGTACCCATAGTACAAGCTTTGCTTAGTTTGGGGCTAGGATGATCTGTGTGACATTGTCCCTAGATATTATTATTATTTCCTGGGACATGCCTGACCCTCACCGTTCAGTGTCATATATTGATACTGACTTAACAGTTGCAGTGGTGGATAAGAGGAACGGAAGAGCCTCATCAAAAAATAAGGTTAAAGTAAATTTGAATTTAGAACATCGTGTGCACTAAGTTTGTGAATGCAAAATATCAGTAAACCTATTTATTTCTACCTCTATGATGCCGAATTTATCATACAACTTTTTTAATTTATTAAAAACTAAGACTCGGAACCTTCTTGGTGTACTTTTCTTAATTGTTTTGCGCAATATTACTGTTCTATTACACTCAAACTGTAGCAAAGTTACTTTTAGTTTTTCTTAATAATACCTAAGTGTTATTTGTTATAATTTAAAGATTGTCCTGTAATACTTACATATCGTAATACAAACTGAGATACAAGTATTTATGATAAGTTTTTTTTGCATTTAGTCATTTCCTCGCTGAGATGTGATGAAAAGTTTCGTGTTGCACTCGATTGATTTTTCACCTTGTGTTCTTTTGATTTCATCGCTAATGCTCAGGATTCTAATTTTGGAATCCTTCGCTTGCTCGATTATGGAGCAAGCGGTTAAAAACAACTTTGCACTCTTGTATAACAAATAACTATAATTCTAAAAGTAACTTATAGTGGAATCAGCCCCGTTGTCCACAAATTATTTTTACAATTTTGTACAATGAAGTAGTATGATAGAAGTTAGAATCATTATGCTATATTAAATAACAACTTTCCGTAATAAAGACGCTTAACGCCACGTTCTTTACATAAAAGCTCCATATAATTTTGTTAGAAGCTTTTTGCAGTCCAATTTGTAACATTAATTGGCTCACCGGTTTTTAAACGTCTCAGAACAGTAAAAGCATAGTCGTATAACGTTGTTGCTCACTGGTAAAGCGGTTCCTATCTCTATTCATGGTCAAGGTCACTAACTTGACGTAACTACCGTGTTTTGGCACTATTCACACTTTTTATTTTTTTTGCTACTGCGACCAATAGAGCGACACGGCTTGTTTACAATATTGGTCGTAATTCTGTCTCATTTAATAATTATAGTTTTAAAATATAAACAGACTACTTGGACTCTTCCTAGCAACAAGCCTTTTGAACGAAACTTATACGGGGCAGTATAAATATTGGATTTTTGAGTGACTTCAAAAGAGGGAGGTTATCAATTTCATGCATGATCTTAGGGTTCCTTAACAAAATGGCAAAACTGAACCCTTATGGATTTTCATCAAACCCATACATGTGAGGTATCTACGCATAGGTCTTCAAAAAATATTTTAAGCTTATATATATTTTTTTTGAAACTGAATAGTTTGCGCGAACTTGGGGACATTTTACCAGTTTGGAAGTGTCTGTAACTTCTAAAATAAGAGAATGATAAAACTAAAAAAAATAACATGTATATAATACCATGCAAAATTCCGCCGAAAATTGGTTTGAACGAGATCTAGTGAGTAGTTTCTTTTTGATACGTCATAAACCGTATACCGCAATTTACCTTTCATTCAACCAACTCAAATATAATATTAAATAAAAAAACATATTATGTTACTAGCTGCTACTGAACCCTTGATGGGCGAGTCCGACTCTCACATGGCCGCTTTTTATTTTATAGGTAAGCTACGCGATCATCAGTACATCGTAACTACTAACCTATTCCCCATTAGAATGCGTTGGGTATAATTGGTATAATTAAAGCCATTTTTATTGTTGTCGTAGAAGTATTTATTTTGTTCTTGGGAGTATTTATTATATTTTGTTTCGTTGGTTAGCTGAAATCGTGTAACATACATACAAAAACATAGTCTGGTTCATGTCAGTTTAAAACCATATAAATGACGTTCTTTCTTGTTTCTCCTATGAGCATTTCATCTTTTTTTAATACTAGCTGTGCCCCGCGGGTACACCCGCGATAACTTTATAAATTGTTGTTATTCGGATATATAAGGTATATTTCTACAAAGTTTCATCAAAATCCGTAGATTTTGCGTGAAAAACTCACAAACAAACACACTCACAAACTTTCGCCTTTATAATATTAGTGTGAAGTGTGGTGATGTTTACGTTCACGTTGACGTGACGGTGAAGCAATGGAAGCCTAGACAATAGACGAAAACGGGGGCTCAAGCCATGTAACAAATCATACAAACTTATGTAGGTAACCTACTAAAGAAATATAATATAACACCCGATAGAAATGGACCCTACATGGAACCGGCCCCATATGGAGTACTGTTGTCACCTGTGGGCGGGAGCACCAGCTTACCAGCTTGGGCCTCTTGACTCAGACCAAAGACGCGCTGTGAAGATTATCGACGATCCTAAGCTATATATACACATTGAACCCTTAAGTCTAAGGAGAGACTTTGCCTCTCTCTGTGTGTTCTACCGTCTATAATGGGATGTGTTCAGAGGAATTATTTGATTTCATGCCTACGGCCACCTTCTACCATCGCACCTCCCGCGACAGACAGGGTATTCATCCTCACATACTCGAACCTTTTCGATCACGTATGGTTCGCTTTCAGCGAAACTTTCTCCCACGTACATTGAGTCTGCAACGCGCTAATGATACCCCTGGTGTTGCAAGCGTTCTTGGGGTACGGTGACCACTTACCATCAGGTGGGGCGTATGCTTGTTTGCCAATTATGTTGTCAGAAAAAAAAAGAACATGCGGGGCAGTGTTTGGGGACTGCCAAATAGCGATAGAAGTGAAAACTATTTTTATACTTCTAATCTAAATAATCTGCAATATAATAGTTGACGCTTCACATTGAGATATACTCTTTGCATATATATAATGTATAGATAGTAATAATGCACGGAGGTATATCTATGTACATATCTACATACACACAATATACATATAGTTCATGGGAAGCGTGCGAAGCCGATGACACGATTGCACGCTTTTCGTTAACCCAAAAAGTACTTAACGCTCCTAAAGAAGTTATCACTTCAAAAAGTTTTTGGCCGATATCTCGGAAACTTTGCACGTTCGGGCAACAGTTATAGAGACCATTATTGTAGAAAATTAAATTTAGCATCTTTCATTTCTTGTTAAACTATAACTACATTTAATTACCCATGCGGCAGCATATTGCTTATTGACTTACTTGCAGAAGTCTAACGATAGCGAACAGTTGTGTAAACATTGCTATACAATTGCAATTTGCCGATACATAACATAAATTGCAATTTATGGCCAGTTTATTGCCCGAAAATTATTGTATCGCTAGGTTTCTGCTAGCTATGTAAGCACGTACATTCCATATAATTTATAGATAATGTCCACTAATATCTGATTTCATGTGAACAAAATCACCCAAAATACATGGCACTAAGGCTCTAAAACTTTTACAGACTTTGCTCACTTGCCATAGAATGACCCGCAGGTAACGGACTACTGGAGTTACCTCCACCTTACTAGGTTATAGCCCTCTGGTACTGGTTATTTAGTTTGTAGTCATATTTGCTAGGCTCAGACACCACCACGACTTGCACACTTGAGCACATGCCATAGGACTATCGGAGTTAACTCCACCTTACGGAAAAATACTCCAGGTATTAGCCCTGTGGCGCGGGTAACTTAGTTCATTCTTATTTACTAGCCTCAGATACCATAATTACTTATATTCTTGGGCACTTGCACACAGCTAACAGACTACTGGAGTTACCATGGTGCGAGTAAATTGTTTGTAGTCTTACTAGCTTGCCTCCGATACCATCATGACTTGCAATCTTGCGCACTTGCCATAGGTTGACACATGGCTAACGGACTACAGGACTTACTTTCACCTTACGGAAAAGTTTCCAGTTTACACTATAAACTAACTGACACTAGCACAGAGATACTAAATATAGTATTAGGTATACTAGAGACATTACAAACGTGCGAACTGAGTCATAAATCTTATTGTCACAGGAATGTGACAATGCCGCGTCACTCGTTATCGATAAAGGGATGCCGCTCGGGCGCAATTGCGCAGGTAGCTAAGCTAGGACACTCCGTTCACACAAAGTTTTATAACATTTAATATATTGTACTTATGTTTTGTGTCAATGTTTTATGTATAAATGTAGTAAATTAATTATGAAATAAAAAAATCATGCTAGAACATATTTTGCATTATTTCCTTAACCTTTCCCTCATTACATGCTATTGACTATCGACAAATCCTTTTTTTATTGTTACACACAACACTAGGAGTGCGAGCGAGACTTCCGATATATCTATAAGTGTGAGCGAGAGGTCTGATAGAAATGATTTATGACTCAGTTCGCACGTTTGTAATGTCTCTAGTATAGTACTTACAGATGTAGGAAAGAGATGTAATGGTATTAAAAATTAATTAGATGACTGCTTGTCAGAATTGTAGCCATTTTCTTTGTAATTAAAAGCATAACAAACTAGCCGTGTTCGGTAATCTTAACTAGAATGTAAAATGTTGTGAGTTACTTTATCTAATGTTTAAACGAGTCGACAATAGTTACTCATTTATTATTAAAATACTCTAATAATAAAATAAATACTCCTACATCAACGATAAAACGAGCTGTAATGCATTAAATCTGACTGAATTGTCATAGATTAATTCGCTCCCTGTGTACAAACATTATTCTTTATTCTGACTACAGGTCAGAATAAAAAGTAATGTTTCTATGTATATCTCTAGATATAACATGTTTCATTTATTCCCACATGTCGCCATATTCCCATATATCTATCTCTCTATGTGTCTCTCTAAGTTTCTACCGACTCATATACATATATTTTCGTCTACATAAAACATCCGGTCTTGTCCAGTCTAGCGTCCAACGTGTCTTTCTACATGAGGTTACATAAAAGTTTTTATGATTTTTCAAATTTCTAGATTTCTGATAATTACACAGAGTGATCCCATAAAATGTAGTTTGTTGTCTAAAATAGTCATGTGTGTATTTACAGATGTGCGTGCGCATATGGCTAGAAGTAGGTCACGCATGCGAGCCGCGGTCTTCGGCGTTCGGGCGTGCGCTAGCATTGGACTGGCGCGTTTGGGTTCGCGGTGTCAGCGGCAGAGATATCAGCACCTTCGTCCACAAGGTCGTATTCCTTCTGCGACCACCAGAGGCCTTCGTTTACCCTAAAAGAGGTAAGGAGATCACTTATTCTTGGTCAAGAAAAGATTAATCTGTTTTACCCTAAGTGAGACAAAGAAGACAATTTGCTCCCCTAACTTATTAAATAACGATAATTCTGCACTACAAGAGAGGTAATTTGGTTTGTCTATCTACTTTATCTAGCATAAAATGTGTAAGGAAGCTTTATCTATACCCGATAACCCTAAAAGAAGGGAGTGGTCAATGTTAGCCCGCGTCCGCGTACAAGAAGAACTCTTCAGAGATGAACTGTAATGTATTGATGTATACGGTGTAAGCCATCAGTCTACCAAGGCCACGGACCACATGATGGGTAACCGCATGGAAAAGATCGGAATTGTAACCACGGCGGACAAATTAAAAAGCGAAGCGAGCAAGAACGTGAGCGAACACCCGCCCGCATGCCGCCAGAACTCCACTGTGTCCAAACACTAACACAAATAAGGATAGGCATTTGCAATGTGAAGCAGTTAATATTGAAGTTGTCCAATTTAAGGTACATGGTGAGGAAAATTCACCAAAAGTATTTAGAATCAACGTCTCAACTCAGCAAAATATTTGACCTGAATGCCACAAAGCGATCAAACATAGTTTGTTTCTGTGTGGGTAGTTTTAAATTTTTATCACCGTCGTTATATTTACTTTCATCACCTTTATCAGCAGCTCCGATAGACACTTAATCTACCTACACGTTTATCTCGGTGACTTTGCCCTCTGTTAATTTATAATTATAATACTTATATCTACTTTTTATGGAGCAATAAACATCGGCATTATTTTTACAGTGCTCCAGGAGCCGCCTTACGAAATTCAAGAGTCCGGCTGCGCTTCCATCGACATACCGATACACGTGTACCTGAAATACAGTGCCAGGCCAAAGAAAATTAGATTGCGGTACAGTCTGCAGATCGAGAACAACAACACCAGCAGTTCAGAGTCGCGGTGCATTTACTACGACTTGAAGAACCCGTCGGAGGAGCTGTGCGCGGCACTCATGAGTGGCGGCGGCGAGCTGGTGGCGCGGGCTGGCGCCAAGCGCCTGCTCGTCGTGTCCGACACCGACGATGCCAAGCGCTACAAGTTCGTCGAGCCCGTGCAGTGTAAACATCGCTATAAAAGACGGACTAAACCAAACGTATTCGATGATATTTGCTCAAAATGTGGTAATTCTATTTATGTCGACTTTAGAAAGCAGTTGCGGTCTGTGGCCATGACCGAGGATGAGATAAACTGCGTGTCGCAGCTGTACTTGGCGTACTCTACCTACGAGAAGACTGTAGACGCGTTGTGTTTGCCGCCGCCGACGGACGACATCTACAGAGTGCCCGAGCTGCCGGCTTCTGTGCGCAGAGCTCTCAAGGAGGTGGAGGAAGACTATATGTTGCTATGAAACGACACGTGCCTTCCACGTGCTGTGTTGTGTTGTGATATTACATGGTGCCATCAGAGACTTACTTATACTTATTATTTTGGATGAAAACTTTTTTTATGTTAGAAGAAACTGTTAAGTGAGCGTAAACTATTTTATAGAATATTTTACAGATCTACATATTATTTAAAATTATTTTCCATTGTTGTTGTCGTTAGTTACATATTTTATTATAAATATTCTAGTACGAATACGAAATCGTGTGCTGTGAGCAAGATCTCAAAGTCTAGTACTAATGGTAAAAGAGGAATCTTAAGTTTTGTATGTTAGTGTATTTTATTCGTTATATTTTTATTATAAGTTAATATCATACGTCGGGTTGTGAGTTAATTTACATGTAAAATATTTTTAAGTATTTGTATTGTCATTTGTTATCGCACGCACATGTTTGGTGCTTTGGTACGAGTAGGAATATTTTGTATCACTAGATTATGATTGTCGTGACAGGGTATTAATGATAAGAACCAGTTATCTAGTGATAATAGATAGAAAAATAATAAATTATATTGTAAGTACACCAACGTTTCCGCTGTATTTAATTTAAAGTTGACCTCACATTGGCTACGTAAGACCTACTATCGTTTTGACAATAGGTAAATACGTGTTGCGGTGGCTCGGTTTCTAAATAGTAGGTACAAGACTTGACAGTGGCGAAGATATATTAATGTACAGACGCCAGCACATCAAGCTATCCCAATGAACCTTATTATTAGGTACTCATGTTATAAAGTTGAAAATCTATAAAAGAAATTTGACAGATTGGGGTAGCTGGATGTGCTGGCGTCTGTACTCATAGTAAGACACAATTTAAAAAGAGGAGTGCCATTATACAAATTGGATATGCAACAATATTAGTTATACTAATAATAAGAGGCGTTCCGAAAACGAAACTAGCTTTTGACATTTTTTCATGTCAAAAGCTAGTTTAATCATGTGAAAATAGCTTTCGACATGATAAAATGTCAAAAGTTCACATGATAAAGCTAGTTTTATCATGTGAAACTAGCTTTTGACATGAAAAGCTAGTTTTATGCTTTTCATGTCAAAGCATAAAACTTTGACATGAAATTTTTATGCTTTGATGTCAATAATAAATATATACTTTATATTTTTTTACTTTATAAAAAAATATTAAGTACCTATATTTTTTTTCATATTCTAGGACCTAATTTAAAATAATATCTTAGTAACTTGTTATTACTTTTTATATAAGGATTAAAAAAAATGTATGTGATCATGAAAATACACAGACCGCACGGACGGAATATTTTTTTTTTTGTTGTATGAGACTACTAACTGCTTTGGGAGCTTGACAAGTACAAAGTGTATGTTAATACCCAAGTGCTGAATAATATTCATTATTTCATTATATGGCTCATACTGTTAGAATATGTTACTAAAAACTTAAAGATTGCGTTAAGATAATTATCATACCATAGATATAGGTGCAGCGCATATAAGGACTAATATGCATTACATGCACTTTTGTTACGGCTTAAGACTGAAATCTCATATTGATATATAGTAAATGACTATTTATTTATTATCTCCATTATCTCCATTATAATAGTTTGACGGAACTGTTGGTCTATTGGTTAATGTACCTGACCGTAAAGCCAGAGGTCATGGGTTCGATACCCACCCAGGACAAATCTTTGTGTGATGAACACGATTAATTGTTGTGAGTCTGGGTGTAGATAGGTCATATATATATCTCGGGACAATGTCACACAGATCATCCTAGCCCCAAATTAAGCAAAGCTTGTACTATGGGTACCAGGCGACGATATACATACTTATATAGATAAATAAATACTTATATACATGTAGTACGGTGACATATTTTAATATACCTAGCACTTTATACCGAAGAGTATGAGTGAGATAGTAATAAAAAACTATCATAATCCTATTATTTATACCTACATATAATATACATATATATCTGCCTGTATATATTTTACTATAAGTACATCTATCTTTGCCACTGACTTGAAGTACAGACGCCAGCACATCCAGCTACCCCAATCTGTCAAATTGCTTTTATAGATTTTCAACTTTATCACAAAAGTATAAGGTTGACTTTGAATTTTGGGGAAATTTGACAGATTGGGGTAGCTGGATATGCTGGCGTCTGTACCTACGCAGAATGTCGCATAAGTGGCAGCTAATGCGACAGAACGGCAGCTTGAGCGACCAAACAATAGCATATCCAAAAGATTACAAAAAATATACTTTAGTAATAATAATATATAAGAATAGTAGCCAATGTATAGTCAGCCTAAACCATTTAAATAAGTAGTAGTTTTGTTTATGTCTCGTTTGAATTGCAACGAATTTTAGGTATATAGCCAGGTATATATACACTACAATTTCCAGTGTAGGTGTGTACCGATTATTTAGATATGTATGTAGTTAGAAACATAATTATTTAATTGTGGACAGAAAGTCCTCTTGTTACTTTAAATAAAAGAATCTATCTTTATTTTTCAACTTTGCCCTTTTATTTTCCTTTTATATTATAGATGTCGGAGGAGCCGGATGGATTACCTATTATAATATTATATCAAACATAATATTAACTTGCCTTTTTGACTGCACGTGTGGCGCAGCGGCTAAGACAGTCCCGTCGCCACATCGTGTCGCGGGTTCGAGTCCCGCGCCGGACAACTATTTGTGTGACCCATAAATAGTTGTTCTGAGTCCTGGTGTAATTTGTGTACGTCTATTATATGTTTGTAAAGTACCCCGCGACACAGGGACTAGATTCCCTAATGCGGGCGTTTTTATATAAGTAAAGAAAAAAAATAAAAATAAAAACATCTCTTTACGGTACAAGACACAAGCGGCACATTTGTTTTTTTTTAATGGCAACTTGCCGCAATTCACATCTGCAATTTCTGCCAGTGTTATTTAATGGGTAGGTATACATGGGCTTGAAAATATATGAGAATTTAAAACTTAACTTTGAGAATATTTAAGTAACTGTTACAAAGACAAACACAGGATAAGTGTTAGAAAAATGTATACATAATACATAGAATACCATTATAAATTTATACTATTAGTGGCTATAACTTTAATAAAGACGTTGATAATTTAAAGAGTCAGGAAGAATCTCACTGTCTAATGGTTTACTAAAAGAAAATTCATTCATGAATTAAGCTCGCCTGTGTGCATGCCTTTTTATTTTGACATTTAACTTAAATGTATGTTTCTGTGTAGGTACAGTTAAGAATAAGAAAGAATTAAAGTAGATTGTAGACGAAATAAATAAATAAAAATAAAATAAATAAAAAAGGTTTTTATTCACTTTGACTTTAAAAAAGCGCTTTTAAATAGTCAGAACATGTTTGTAGTAATATAGTTGTATATACATTATTATTTCTAGTAACATAGATATTTAGGTAGGTACACATTGTATTGATTGTATGAAAAAATGAAAACATTTATAAAATTTATTTTATTATAGCAATGATATTTAGCTAGCTCGTATCAAGTTATTGTCAAGAGATTATGTTTAATTATCTAGTTTAAGTCTAATATTTTTACTACATATTGTCAATGGTTCAGTCTATATTAAGGTATTATTATGACGGACCTTGTGTTAATAACGACGGTCGCGCTTTAATGCTACCACCGGAGCCAATGCGCCCCTAAATGTGATCCAAAGAACTATACTATATAATATATACAGATATTCCAGGTACGATGACACTATAGCGGCCGTGCACAAGGCCACTATATTACCCCGTACCTTACCTCCTTTAGTTACCCGCAAACCACCACCAGTCAAATACCAGACTGGGCATTACCAACTCAAAACCGATTCAAAATCCAGTTAACATGTAAATATCAAACAAAAACATAATACCACTTGTAGGATATAATCTGTACCTATATAATAAGGAACATTTTGTATATAAATCATTCGCTACTACAATCTGCAACGAGTTCTAATTATAAGCAAACTCTGCTCGACAAAATAAAAATTAGGACATAGCTCACAAGTCACAACACACCGTGGCCTGTTCCCTTGGCCTGACCCCTGAATCAAGAATTTGAAGCAAAAAGCACCCGGCACTGCTGCGAAGATCAAGCTCTTGGCCACATCGTCAACATTAAGCAACATCATCATGAACCACTAACTGCAGACTACGCCGCAGCCACAAGCGAAACACCCGCGCAGACCACTCCATCTCTACATCAGCGACACGATGTGACTGCCATCTCATTAGCATTGCGTATCCCTCCATTTTGGTGGGACAAATGGTTCATGGCCTCGCCTATGGTTTATCGCCTTCGAAGCGGCTAAGCCCAAAGACAGCAGAGCCAACGCGCACAGATTGTCATAGCGCACTTGGAGAAGACGTGGAACAAATTGCCGATCTGCTATACAGACCCACCACAGACATGTACAACAAGATAAAAGAAAGACTACCTACGAAGAATCAGACAATCGGCAAATGTTAATATAAGTAGACAGAAATACCTTAATGGAAGTAAGTAAAAATCTTAGCAGTCATACTACAACTTATTACGTATTTTTGTGCTGTCTGTGGCAGATGGAACACTGTTTATTGAAAATCTTACCTATGTAGGGGGTAATTGCCAACGATAGCTAAGGGTTGGGAGCACGTTGAATAATAGGAGTATTTTGCCAACGTGTAGGACCTAAACCACATAAATTAAACATGTAATTACCTACGTCACATTGTAACTGCCGACCAAACCAAATAGTAATAGAGATATTCTATTACTATTTGGTTTTACAGGTCATTAAGTAGGTATATAGCTTACTTAAGTATAAGGTTGTGCCTTAAACTCTATATTCATAAGATAATAAGGAATTAGGTGACTGTTGCTGTTATCTTCGATTTCAAGGGGTTCAGCTTCCCAGGTTGGAGCTTAATAATCCATGAGACAACTGTTTCACCGGGCCTTTCTGGCCGCTGCACACATAATCTGCTCCAACACCCACCAATAAAATTGCGAACAGTACCTACGGGTGTGGCGCGGCGACTCCAGCCGCTGCACCAGTTCGAGCCGGCCGCAGCTCTTCAACATACCAATAAACTCTGGCGACCTTTAATAATCACATGCACAAACACAAAGCACGGTTATTGCGTTGCATGTACTCTGTAAGATTAAAGTAAGTAGGTACACACGGCTACACATCAAGCTATACATTGCCAGTATAAGCGGATCTCGCGTTGTATAGGAATTCCATAGAATGACAGGTCAGCTTATATTGGAAATGTATAGCTTGATATGTAGCCGTGCGTCCCTTTTTGAAGTTATACTTCTTTTGGCGCGATGGAGAAAAATGATGAGAGTGAATTTTTACGATGCGCGCGCACACCGACACCAAAAAATTTAACAGCATGAAGTTAGTTCTAGGTGGTATGAAAATGTATGAGAGTGAATTTTTACGATGCGCGCGCATCGTAAAAATAACAGCATGACGTTAGTAGAACTAACGTCATGCTGTTATTTTTACGATTACGATTTTACGGTGGTATGAAAATTGATAACTATGTTCAAGTTGTATATTAAGAAGTATAACTTCTAACGCGTTACATAAGTACACACAAGTTTTTTATTTTCTTCAATCGGAGTGCCTTTGGAGCCAAGAAACGCTATAAACTACCACGCTTATATATTGATCTCTGAAGGTTTCGGAAGGGGAGGCCTAGCTAGATGCTTTAGTTTTAGAAAAATTGAATAGTCAATCATGTACCTAACATCAGAAAGGGTCAAAAGGCCAAAGAAGTCACCAGCTAAAAACTTATTCAAAATAAATTACATCAGCAGGCTGTCATTGTAAATGCTGCCAGACCGTACTAGAATATATGTTATCTTTTCGTACCTATGTATACCAAACTATTACTTTTGTGCCCTCTTCCATGAATTTTCGTATTCTATTTAGTAGGCGTCACACGCAGGCACAATAAAAAAAAGAACCACGGAGGAACAACTCGCCGTTTAAAAAAATTGCTTGTTATGTAGGTACCTACATACACTACGTATCATTGACTATCTTAATAATGAAAACAGGCTCCTAATTAGATGAATTGAATTATATTATCGATACCGCTCTGAACAAAATGTTAACAACAAAATGTTTTATACAATATAATTATACATATATTAATAACTTTATAATTAATAATCAATTTTATTAGGGCCCACTTGAAATTATCGCCGTTAAAATATATATCATTTTTTTAGTACGATAATTGGTTGGCCCCAACAATAATTACATACCTACATACCATAAGGTAAAATCTACACTCCATCAATATATTTTTAGGATAATCTTCGTTGACTACTGAATAGAAAATTAGAACTGGCAACACTAGTATGCTCAATGCAAGGTTAAATACTCTTTGCTAAATGCCGTCAAAATTCTCAAAAAGTTAAGGAAGGTCGAAGGCTTTTTCGCATTAATTATGCAAATTGAATAAATATTTCCGCCATATCACATTTGCCATTAACTTGACAGTTTTCTACAGCCATATAGAGCGTTTGTCAAATTATACGTACTCAAAATGGTTTGTGTTCCGTGCTTCATCATCCCAGTGTTGCTGTTTTTGTGGCACAAGTTCATACAACCTTATGTACTTCGCTTCTGGAACCCGTGGGCTGTGAAGGATGCTGATGGCAACGTGAAAACTGAATTTCCCTTCAAGTGCGAAGGTGGCGTTTGTGCCTTTAGTAGGAAGAAGGACAGTCTAGAAAACAACGCGGACAATTCAACAGAACAAAAGGATCATACTTCAAAAGAACAAAACAGTGACAACTTACCAACACAAAAGGATCTAAGTGCTTCAGTGGCTACTGATAGGATCAAGGCTGATTAGTCTTTATTATTTTATATTCATCATTAATTTACATGCCAGATATATTTAAGTATTTCATTCAACTTAGTGGATACATTTTAGGTATGAGGTTCATATTAGAATATAATGTAATAATGATGGATTGGTAAACCTTATTTAGTTCCTTAGAATGTACAGTTACTGTTATATTTATTTATTATGCAAAATGCATATGTCATAAGTTCTAACACTGTTTTGTACTTTATCACCTCCCATGCCCATGTTGAATTTGTGATTTTTTGGCAATAATTGCAACATGCCCACAGTGCATATGTTCTTTTCATACATTTTTTCAATGAAATTCTGTACACAAAAGACAAATCACACCATTCAAAACAAAACACAAAAATGGCACATGGTTCTAATTTTTTTACCACATGAAGCTTAATATGCTGACATTTGATAGTAGAGATTTTAGTACTTTGGTATTTTGACTTCATACTTTGTTAGCATGTAGTTGCAGCTACCGAGTTTATTATCTTATATCCACTGAGTTCATTATATTTCCTGTTATGGTATCAAGAAAACAAATGATATATAAAAGTAGCTGAGACCTTTTGTTGTATACCATAGATTTCAGAAAGTTATTATTATTGTATTGTTCGTATTACAAAAGGTACAGTTGGACAACTATAAAAAGCTTTTTTAGTTTTCAAATATGATTTTGTTTGGTAAGCCTATCAAATTGCTAATAGGCTCATTAGCAGCACAAAAGGACACACTGTTGGTTTAAGGTATATCAACTAATTTATGGATCCTCTGCTTTTGGGTTGTTCTATCTGGTGTTATGTCATTGTTTGCACTTTGTAGTTTCCAACAAAAGGAAACCACTCTCAATTTTATATATGTTTTATAACTCATCTAGACATTACTTCATAAATGTGGATGTAATTTGTGTCTGTCTATTATATCGCTCACCTAGCAGTATATTGGCACATTTACAAAAAAAGCGAAATTGAGTCTATATGGCCTAAGTGTTTAAAAGTGTATAATTTATAAAGCGGTAAAACGGCACGGTGTTAGTTTTCTTATTTTTTGAGAGAGGGCGTTAAGTGTCATTGTAGTACATGGTATGTTCCCACCGCTTCCGCGCATAACAACGGCTTATTTGTCAGTTGTGCGGATCGCTCCGCGAGGTGCAATCGCTTTTAAATCTGTGTTGGCGTAAGTGGCAAATGTGACATTTTATTAACTTAGTAAGATAGTAACAAAATGCACATGTGACATCACTATTTTACATTATATAATTAATAATATTATACAACGACTTATTTGACAGACGTGCCGTTTCAATTAGGTTAAGTAAATGTTATTGGTACTTATGTCGTGAGTTTGATTAGTGTTTTTATGTATGGGTTAGAAGGCAGGTTGGCCTATTCTAAGACTCGGTCTAACTAATCATTATAAATGTTAAAAAGGCGTCAGAAGCCTTTTTTTTGATAAGGCAGGAGGAATGCCTTCGCATGCCACCCGCAAAAAGTGTCTGCGGGTGGGTATGTCGGACTTGCACCGACTAAACCTACCTGCCGTGGACTTCTCTTGGCGCCTGATGGGGGAGTCCCGGGAACGCGGGTATGCTGCTCCGGTACCCCCCTTTTTGCGCCATATCCCAGATGGTCGGGACACGTACCCTGAGAAGGCTCCTTTGGATTGTCTTCCCCTATTGCCGACACCTGCCAGTACAGCACTGCGACTGCGTCACAAACAGATCGCTGTCATCCCGGGGCCGCTTGTACGTGGCGACAGTAGAGGACACTTCTCACACTGCCGCCGCGGCCCCTAGGGGAGTTGGGCTAATGGCTGCCGCCGCCACCCCGACGCCTCCTCCGCCTACGAGCGGGATCGGCTCGTTCCCGATCCCGTTCGGTGGCCTCCTTCAGCAGCAAAACTGCCTCACAGAAGGAGACCACGGCGTCCCATTTGGTGGAGTCGCCAGCCAGCATCGCATACATGACTGCTGGCGGCGAAAGATCCCGTCCGATCTCAGCGACCAGGACTCGTCTCTCGGCCTCCCAGGCCGGGCACTCCTCCAGCGTATGCTGGGCAGAATCCAGGTCGCTCCCGCAGAGATCCCGCACAGATACTCACCGAAACACCCGTGTCCGGTGAGTATCTGAGTCAGTCTGTAGGTGACGTAACCGCCCTTCCTTCCCACCCAAGCCTCGAGGTGAGGCAGGATAGCACCGACGGCACGTTGACGCGCGTTCAGGTGCAACTCAAGCCGTGCGCGCCACTGTGTTAGTACGGGCTGGTGTGCATCCCGCCTATAGGCAACGAGCGTCTGCTCTGGCGCCTCACCGCTCTCCCGGCGGACGCGGATCTCGGTGTAAACCGTCGCGTCGACTGCCGCCAAGAGATCAAACGGCGGGAGGCGCGCCAGGAGTGTCGCCGCCTCAAAGGATACCGTCCGGTATCCTCGTGCGATCCATATGGCCACCACACACAGCAGGCTGTTCAAAATAGCTCTGCAGCGGGGGGCGCCCGTCAGGCGTTCAGACCAGACGGGCGCCCCATAAAGGAACATGGATCGCAGAGGCGGCGAACTTCTTCCCTGGGACCCCCGAAGTTCGGCAAAAGCCGGTGTAACGCACCGGTTACCCGGCGCACTCGGGGGGCCAGGTGCTCGAAATGCTAGCTTAGAATCTTCATCAAGTAAATCATTCAGTAGTTTTTCAACGTCTAGTAAATCCCGGAAAGGAGGTATGTTTATTAATTAAATACCATTATTATTTTCGAGTCAAAAGACGGCAAAAAAACTGAAAATGTTTATTTTTTGATTTTATAGCATTTTTTTTTACAATTACTTAATATTATTTGACACTTAAAATTTAAAGACTCGCGCAAGTGTTAAATGTACGATCTCTAGCTGTGGTTCAATTTGAGGAAATTTTACTTTGCTGATTCTTTGCCGGGTGATACTCATATAGAACAGTTAAGAAGAGTAAATAATTTTGATTATGAAGCACTTGGTATGACTGTACCTTACAAATTGATTCATATTCCTGGTACTAACATGACTGATAAACAAACTACTGATAAAAATATAGTGCAGTTTGAAGAAATAATTGATTAAGGTAATTTATGTATTATTTATATTGATTATTAAAATTCTTGGACTGTTAGATAGAATAAAATTATGTTGAACAGGTAATGATGAACGAACAATACTATCTCCCACGATACTTCAAATAGATAACAATGAAAATGTGCTTAATCAACAAATGGATATGCAAATGTCTTCATATTTCCAAAAAGTTTCTGATGTGGCAGGTAGAAATACCAAAGACCATGATTCTGCTGACAGTAACCAACAGCACTCAATATTATTTAATCTTAATTCTAGGTAAAGAAAATCAGAAGCCAAGTTCTCCTTTTGTTCCTTGAACGAAGGTTCAGACTTTTCTGCAGATAGTGGCAGTGAATATAATCCACGAGTTCATCTATAGTTTCTTTAACCAGTGCAACTTCTAAGCATAAAATAGGAAAGAAAAGAGTGAGAAACCAAAACAAGTGGAAAGAAAATGTCAGAAAAACCTTAAAAAATAATTTACTAATTTGGTTTTTAGAACGGAGAGTAACTATCTCACTGTAATTAAAAAAAATGTATGATAATTACCTACCTTTAAGAGAAGTTACGTGATTATACTTTATTTTATTAGTTATAGTTTGACGATGACTATTTCTTAACGATTCACGAGTCAAATATAGGTTATTATAATATTTTATTTTAAACTTTTCAATGTACATTTATTTCAAATAAAAACGTTTGTTTTCTATTAACCAATTGTCTTTATTTCTTGGTTTTCACATCCTGTATAATTATGGCTTTGGGGGCATATGTGACATTTTTGGAAGTTGTTACAAGTATAACGACATAATTGCATGGCTCTTCTTCTTCTTTGTCGGTTATGAAGTAACTCCTGGAAACCTGAAGTAGATTTTTTATCCCTAAGTATCTATTAAGGTCTATACTAGTTGCTAAAACCATAAAATCATGATAAAATGTAGAAATGAACTCATAACTTCGTTTCAAACATTTGTAAAATCTTTGACCCTCATTTTTGTAAAATAAGAAAAAAGTAGATGTGTCATTATACTGCTAGGTGAGCGATATGTTTGTAAAGTTCGCCGCGACACAGGGATTAGATTCCCTAGTGTGAATGTTGTCTTAAAAAAATGTTGGCACACCACTCTGCTAAATAGGTAAACTTTCAAGAGACAAGCAATTACCTGTAAATACTTTTCAAGAAACAAAATATGGCAAAAAATAATGAGCTTTAGATCCCATCCCATTTCTTACCATGTGCTTGTTACTTTGTTTCCCTGTTAGCTTCTGATACAAGAGAAAAAGCAAAATAAATTTACACCATGTTAAAACTTTATGGTAGTCTCTTGTCAGATCTGGTATGATATTCAACCTTATTGGCTAGCCTTTTGGTCTGGTGGTGAATGATCCTGACTGTTAACCAGAAGTGGATTTGATTCCTGTCTAGGACAAATCTGTGTGATGAGCATGTTTATTTGTTCTGTTGGGGTGTTATTTATCTATAATTTGTATGTATTTAGATCAATATATTTATGTTTATCAGTTGTCTGGTGGCCATTGAACAGGCTCTGCCTAGTCTGGGATCAGATGGCAGTGTATTAGTGGTCCCAAAATGTCTATTTATTACATAGTAAAAATTAACAAATACTATCTGTGTAAGTCAATATGAACATAAACTATAGCATGTTATATGTAAGTACCCTTTTTTTTTGCTTGTACTGCTGTAGTGTGTGACATGTAGTTAGCAGAATTTTTGGTTCCTAATTACTATTTTAAATAACACTTTGATTTTTAATCCTAATATCCTATCTGAACCAAATTGAACGCAAGGTGCAGATTTATATTGTTTTATAACTCACAATATATCATTTAAATCAATAGCAAATACCTAAGTTTAATGTAATATTCATAATTGATTGTCATATTTGAAAGTGCACTTGCTTAACTAAAGCAACATATTTTTTTTTAAAGTGGTCTATTTATCTGGATAAAGTCTACCAAAACTGTAACCAATTATATTATTTAACAGTCACATTAGAACATCAATTGTCAGCAGTGTTGCTGAGAATCAGTGTTAAACAAGGCCAGATAGATTTGTATAGTGGGAAAATCAGACAGAATGGTGGGAACTAAAATTCCTTTACAGTATTATTACCATTTCTATTTGTCCTAACTTCAGATGGATTCGTTATTTTGTATGTGGCCTAGTGAGGTGATAAAGGCATTTATAATTCTGTAACTAGGTGTAACACACGGCTACATAGCAATACATTTCCACTATAAGCTGATCTCGCGTTGTATAGGATTTCCATACAATGAGAGGTCAGCTTATATTGGAAATTATAGCTTGATATATAGGCTAGCCTTTCAACAGGTTCAGATTTTATCTTAACCACATTTTAGCTCAACCATAATAATATGTGGTTGAGACCAAAATCGAATTTCTTTGCAATGGCTAATAGGCACATACACTATAGTTGAGAGTTATAAACAATTTACGATCCATTTGAACCTAGGCATTGCCTGTTACAGTATTTGTGTCAATTGACGATACTCACTGTAACTAATGCTTGTGTGCTTACATTCCTGTGATAAACTTATGTACAACAAAGTTGTGTTGAATAAAATAACTATTGGACTACTGACTTTTATTTCAATTCAATTGAGCTGGTTACATAATATTTATTGTGTTGTAGCATACATGCAATGATATACTGTTAAAATGAAGTAATTAAAACAAAATCATATTATTTAAAACATTCAGAAAGTTTTTATATATCTAGAATATTTCTGTTTGCATAAGGTGTTAATAATAGCAATCATAAACCCCTGTTGAAGGATCAAACAAATTCGCCACTCCATCTATCACACCTACATACTTATAGCGATGCCATTGGACGCAGTACTTGAGCCAAGTTCCATAAAGAATATTTACAAAACATGATTGTCAGGTTGTTTAATCAAAGTTAATTTACTTTCACTGAATAATTCACTTCACTTCCAATCATGCAATTTTTATCGCATATCAATATTATACAATAATAATTTGTCTGTTTTTTTAGAAAACTTAAGGTATTTATTAGAAGATACAACTATTCTAGATGGATTGTGGCCCAAATATAATGTTAACATTGTGCAGTCAACAGCACGTTAGTGAACATACTTTTTTCTTTTATTTTTTTTTAATGGTAATCTGCCTGTACTTTCAGCAATTTCACCAGTATCCTTGACGAGATATTTATCATATAAAGGGCGATTTCAAGTACAAGTTTTTCCACTGACGTGGCATCGACTGAACAGTAGCGAAGGGTTCATGAGACACGATTCTTCTCGGCTTTGTTTCGGCCAATATTAACTTAGCTTGTTTTAAAAAAATAATCAATGCATTTTAGACTGAATGAATTGTTGGCTTAGAATTTAGTGTCAAGAGTATTTTCTACACCTGACAATAAATTCTCTATTAATTATTTTCTATTTAAACAATCTGACCTCCTCACTACAAAGGTGGACACAGTTTTTTCTTTTCATTACAAAGTTACCAATATTAATAATATAGTTTGTAAATTTTCAACATTGCATTCCATCTATGTAATTGAAGTAAAATAAATATCAACATATCATTACAAGTACACAAATGTATTGAGCTACCAAGTTACCATTCATGATTGTGTGCAGCATACAAAACCTTAAAAATAAACTATTTTCTTATCAATAATAGTCGGAATACAGAACATAAAGTAAAATGAAATGTTGGAATTGGCATTGTTACACTTAACGCTTTTCAACAATTCTAGATATACTAAGTCTCACTTATCCTTAAAATTTATTAAAAACTTGTCTGACATTTCGTATTTGTTATTTCTTCATCTGTGTGCTAACGGTTTCTATAGATAAAATCAGAAAATACCTCGACCCAATAGAACATTAATTGCAAGGGTCATCTGACATTCACATGTTCAACAGATGAATTTGTGTAATTCAGCACCTTTCACGTAAAGTTATTATGTCCAGTTCAATCCTTATGAACTAACTTAATAATGAACTTACACAGTATACCGTACACATGATATGTCTGCAACAAAATTAATTATAATAACAGTATGTACTTATTTAATTAAATTCGTTATTTCCATCAATCATTACAGTTATCCTCCAATATAAAGTAACAGCCGCTTTACGAAAACCAACTACATTTTGCACCCATAAACTGGAGGGGAAATAACTACCCATAAGATGAATCCTGCCATCTTTACAGTGGATTTTGGCAATAGTACAGCATATGCACAGCTGAACAAAAGCCTCCCCAAAAGATATCCAAAATATAAATGTATCCATGATTTGGGAGGATATGCCACAATCGCCACGCTTGGGTTAGCGACCTCAGTAGTTAGCAGAGTGGCGGGGGAATATCTACAGGCCGTAGATAGAGATCACCACCAAATTTATAAAATAAAATACAATAGAACCATCATTGTATGTAACATTATGAAAGATAGTAACCGGTAACTCACATAATTATGGATTCGACGTCGCATTCGCCCTGAAAATGACAATGAAGAAGTTGAAACTATTGGCCGAATGCAAAATAAAATTAATTACGTGAGTTATCCGTGACTATCTTTTATTATGTTAGCCCCTCACATCAGTTTTAATAATAATACAATTAGTGTAATTTGGCAATAAGTACTAATGTAAAATAAATAATTTTACTGCAGACAAATCATGTAGGAACAACAGACAACACATGGCATAACCACATCCTTCATCGTCACCCACTCAATATACATTCAATTAAAACAAAACAATAATGTCCAAGACATACTGGCACATTCATCAAACATAACTTATTTTACATTCTTGAGTTCAACGTCAAATACAAGTGTTGAGTTCGGTGGGATCACTGGGGGTGAACCTTTAGCTCCATACCTGTGTCAAAGAAACAAACCAAAATTTAATAATGAGTCGAAACAATTTTACAGAATAAATTTGAATACAATATTATTAATGTATAAAGTAATCCTAATCATACTAATATTATAAAGGCGAATGTTTGTGAGTGTGTATATTTGATACTTCTACACGTCGAAACGGCAGGAGCGGTTTTAATAAAATTCAGTATGGAGTTAGCTGATACCCTGGGGCATTAATACATAGGATTTAATTTATTAAGTTTAACCGTGGGGCACATCTAGTAACATTATAAATGCGAAAGTTTGTGATTATGGAAGTATGAATGTTTGTTACTCTTTCACGCAAAAACTAACAAACGGATTTTGATAAAACTTTGTACCAATATAGCTTATATATCCGAATAACACATAGGCTATAAGGCTTATAAACTTAAACGCGGGTAAAACCGTAGGGCATAGCTAGCATACAATGAAGTTCTATCTAGCTCGCGCTCGCGCTGTAAACCATCCATTTAATTTACCATTGGGTATTGCTATCCCTCTTTGGCTGTACAGTTGATTCGCATCGATAATGATGAATATGTCAGGAAATCGGATTTCTTATAGCAGTTGACAGATCTTAAGCACTGTACCATCTACACGTTGGGGTGCAGCTCCCCTCGCTAGACAACTTATTGCCTGACCCAAAGGTATTATAGAGCTTGTTTTCTTGATTTATATGTTTCTACATACACATTTTTGTCTGAACCCACTTGCCTTATTGGTGGTCTTCCAAGCGTGAAAAGTTTTACTGACTTGAATTATCAAAGGTAATGAATTTTTTGCTTTTGTTCCAAGAATATACATGTATACTTACGCCATTGCGGGCGGGCAGGTGATCTTCCTCTTGCCTCCAACTTTCATGCCAGCGATACCTACATCCCATCCCGAGATTACTTCCTTTGACCCCAGTCGGAACTTGAATCCCGGACCCTTCAGGCAGTTATCGAACATCTTGTTATTCTGCTTCAGACGACCTTCGTAATATACCTGGGTAAAAAAATAGAAAACAGGTACAGATCTGCAAAATAAAGACAACTCCCGCAATAGAGACACGAATACCTGTGTCACGGGGTACTTCATAACATATAATTACGGACACAAAGTACATCCAGACTCAGCAAAACCCGCACCGTACAACTATTTGTGTGACTCACAAATAGTTGTCCGGTGCAGGATTCAACCCTGAAACACGGAGTGGCGAGGCGACCGTCTTAACCACACGTGCAGTCCGGAAGACTAATGTTTGATTTGAAAGATGATTGTTCCTATATGTTCTACGAGTATACCAGATACAGTAGAAGGATACATAAGCGTAATTAAGGTACCAAAAAGCAATAAAGATGACGAATTTTACTAGTTTCTCGCCCTCGCTTATTTGTGCGAAGCCAAAATTTTAGTTTTTAGAAATTGACTTTTACAAGATTCACCACTGTGATGTGGTCTCTCCTATTTAAATAATAATTTTATATTCACATTGTGGTTAGCCATAACAATTTTAATCGATACACATTTAAACAGCTGGAATAAGAGCTCAGTTTGGTTCGAATGAAAACATAAACATGAATGTTTTTATTTTTTGTTGAATACCCTATAATAGTTATGCAGAATCTCTTGCATAGTTGTGTAGTAGTTATTTGGTTAAGTGGTAAGTACTATATAAGATAATTGTGTATCGAAACTTAAAAATATTTTGATGAAAATACGAAATTGGCATATTACGGAGCTAATCTCTAAATAAATATGGCATTTATACATTTTAAACAATAATATTATATTTAAAAAGAGGCAGATATGTTACTAGCGCGCGCTTCGTGAAGACTCAAAAACGTCCCAGTGGGGATGTTTTGTCTTATAATCTATGCCTGGATTAAACATTAGAAGCACAATTGTTTAAATGATAGCTATCTCTTTTATTTACATGTTTATCCTATCTTTTGGACTATTCATTAGTGCAACTTGTCAACATTTGTGTGCACTATAGGTATGTATATACCAGCGGGACCATATTTTAAATGAAATAAAGAGAAAGTAACGTATCTTGAATAAAATATCATTTTCTAATTATCGCCGACAGATTAGTAACAGATTTAATCATAGATTTCATTAGCAAGTCTTACATATTGTGAAATGTCGGTTTTAAACAACTGAAAACAATGATATAAAGATAAGGATAGTTCTAGAATCACCTAGAGACACCTAACATAAAAGATCATAGGTCAGAAATACCAGAGCGACAAATCGACTTTAGCATGCTAACAGAATTATATTAAGCTGGTTTAACTTACCATGACGACTTTGCCGGGTTTCGCGACAGGGCCATTGCCGACTTTCATATCTTCAATAGAAACACCTCCAGAGATTTGTTTCTTTTCCTTCTTATCTGCTACAGCTTCGTCTTTCTTGACTTCAGGTTTCTTTTTCTCAACCTTTTGCTGGCCTTCTTCCTTCTGTGGAGAACAGATAAAATAACTACCTTGTACAGTTACACAAAACAACCTGGTCAGGCTTTCCAAACATTGATGCTTCATGTTCATAGTGTTAAAGATGTTTAGAAGATTGCTTTCATATTGCTTTATGAACTTAGTTTCAAGAACCTAGTCAAACAACTTAGCACAAATTAGAAAAAGTTGGAAAATAAAGTAAAAACAATTATATTCATTAGCATCGCCGGATCTACGTAAATGAATCTCTATGAATATGGCAAGGCGTGAAAAATACGTCGAAAATCATTCTTGC
This sequence comes from Pseudoips prasinana, assembly GCA_951640165.1. Lineage (NCBI taxonomy): Eukaryota > Metazoa > Arthropoda > Insecta > Lepidoptera > Nolidae > Pseudoips > Pseudoips prasinana. Next base: position 26,684,131 of record OX621248.1, read on the forward strand.
TGTATTGTACGTAAAGTCATATAATGTTTCAATATCATAATTTACTATAGCTGCATGGCATGATTAAGCACTTTAGTGTGCGATCCATCTACAGATTGGTGACCGCAAAAGGAGTTAATATTCCGGGAACTTCCATGCCTTTAACTGTTGGCATTGGTTGTAGACATTAGACAATCAGACATCTGATCCCAAACTAAGCAGAGCTTGTACTATGTCACCCAGACATAGAACAAATAATTGTGTTCATTAAACAAAAGATTGTCCTGGATGGGAATCAAACCCCCAACATCTGGTTTAGTAGTCAGTGTCACTAATCATTAGATCAACAGGCCAGTGACTAAACATAATAACTATTTTAAATAAAAATGATACAACCAACTTCAGATTTTCTTTATAACAACCAATTTTAAGAAAAGTTATGGCTCCATTCCATAAACTTTTGCTACCAAATAGCAAAATAATTTTCTAAATAACAAAGTAAAAATCATTATCAAAAAAACTTTCGCAAACAAGGAAGCAATTGCTAATCCTACATATAATTGAACACCACACCCTTTTGAAGTTAAATAATGTATCTCCAGTCTCTTAAACATAGTGCTCATATTGTTGGCTTACCTTAGGTTTATCAACCCCATTTACTTGCGGCTGTTTAGCCTGTTGTTGTAATTTCTTCTTTAGCCTCCTCTTCTGTGACTTGGAAAGTTTGGACATATCAACATCTTCCTTGCTCTGGTCCAATGACGTATCTGCATCAGAAGCTGGGGTGCCCTTCTTTTTCTTTTTTGGTGTTTCTACCTCTTCTTCCTCTTCATCGTCATCGTCGTCTTCGTCATCATCGTCATCATCTTCCTCTTCCTCCTCCTCCTCACCATCTTCATCACTGTAATATAAATATTCTAAAATAAGTAAAACACCTAACTTAGATATTTTTTCTCAAGAAACCCAATTAATGCATAATTATAAGTATTAATATTGTTGAAGATGTTGATGCCTTACGATATGAGTAAATATAATACTGCCACCTTAGACACACACAAATTATCAATTTAACTAGGTATCTTTTCTTATAAATTTTGGTTATATATTAAATCAAATAGAATTATTCGCAATGGCACCCTCTACCCCAGAGGATACCCCAGAAGATACCCTGGTAGAGTGTGCTAGTTCGAGACCCGCCTGATGATAAAATTTCTAAAGTTTCTCTCTAAAAATACAAATATTATTTGTACTTAGGTATGAAAATCGAGATCTTACGGGATTTCATTTATTAAATTCGAAACTGTCGTTTTTTTGTGTGGGTTTTAATTAATACATACTGGTTTATTACATTTTATATTAGTCAGTTAACAATAACCTGCCGGGTAGCTACTTATTGTAAGCTATCTAACTAATTCAAAGACGATTAGAGGTTTGGTAACACTACACACAAACCAATACATCCATATATTCACCAGCATCCTTCATGACCATTTATTTGCATTCATATCAATGAAACACCCTCTCCGATCCTTAACGAGAAAACCGCATCGCGTATTAACAATGTAGAGCGATAGTTGCATAAAATGTCCCTAGAAGTAATGATCCTCTCATGCATCTCCCCATCAGTAACCACCCAGAGTCAAGGTTCAAACGCCCAAGGGGATGCCCTTTGTCACAGTTACGTAGTTCGTAGTTTTATTTGCTAGACTGCTAGAACCTACGTTCGCCTCTATTGTCCGGTAAGGCAATGAAAACCTGCTGTTTTTTGATAAGACAGGGGGAATGCCTTACCATCCACCTGTACCAGGTGGATGCGCAAAAGGTGTCTGCGGGTGGGTATGTCGGAATCGCACCGGCTAAACCTAACCTGCCGTGGACTTCTGGCGCCTGATAGGGGCAGCCCCGGAAACGCGGGTATGCCGCTCCGGTGCCCACCTTTTTACGCCGTGTCCCAGATGGTCGGGACTCGCACCTGGGGAGGGCTGTGAGTTGCCCTCCCCAATTGCCGACTCCTGCCAGTACGGCACAGCGACTGCGCCACGAACAGTACGCTGTCTTTCCGGGGCTGCATGTACGTGGCGGCGGCAGGACACTTCTCATACTGCCGCCGAAGCCCCGAGGGAGTGAAAACGATTTGTTTCACATTTGCCCCACTTTTTCGTCCCACATTCCACAGAATTCCTCTTTTGCCCCATATTAAATTTGATTCCTGTTTCGCCTTACTTTATAGTACCAACCAAAGTATGGTTAGCAAATTTAAATGTGTTATTATATTATTATGAAAGGCGTGTTGATTCATTGGTTAGATAATATACAAACAAAAGCTAGGCAAATTTTAAATAAGGTAAGGCGGTTATATTGTTGTCCGAGTGAAACTGATATATAATATGCAGGAATATAGAAATGTATAAGTATGAGTATCTTTGTCAATTTCCTAAATACCATATTTTAATCATAATATTTATCGCAGTTTGCAACCTCTGTTTCTCCAATACCATGTAAGCCACCACAAAGTCTACCATAGTATCCTACCTAGTTTGTGATCAGACAGCTGGGGCATTTCACGTGAAGTGGACAGGGAAAAAAAAGTGAGGTTCTGAAAATCGATCATATTTGGCCCATTTATACTTCTAGTATATATAAATGTGAACACAAAATATATTTTTTGTATAATGTATTGTGAGGAATTTTCAAGATGGGCGATGAGTCACGTCGGACTTTGCCTATATAAGGCCCAGTCTACCGCTGGCTCTCTCTCTTTTGGGGCCAGACGTCGACGAGGGCGAAGCTCTGCTGGATTACGTAACGATTTATCATGCCCAAGTGTAGTGTGATCTCAGTGTTTCTCGTTATAAGTGATTTGTCATAAGAAAATTGTTGTTGATTTCTAAATGATTTATTCTGAAGTGTGAATAAACCTCATTTTTATAATAAAATCCTTTTAATTCCTAAAATCAGAATTGGTATAAAGAACCCAAGTGCTGCTTGTTGCCATCCAAATTTAATAAGATCTAACCTCTTGTTACTTTCATTTGTGATTTTCTTAAGACAAATCAACCAGGTTGTGTATTTTGTGGTATGGTGTTGTGAAATTCCAACGCCGCTGCGTATCTCGTGTAATCGAGTGCTTAAGGATTGGGATTGGTAGCGTACGTCAGAAAAAAGTGCGTCTTATAGACCACGTGGCAGTAGCCCCGACGCCCTACCTGTACACTGCGGTCGAGATCGCAATCATAGTCGCGCTCTCAAGTGAATAACCGATCACGTAGGCGTATTTGATTGTCAAAAACGGGACGATTTCCGTTTACGTTCCTTGAGTGTTAGCAGTATAAGCTCATGTAAGTGTGAACCTGAAGTGTCTTCCAAAGCACAAGAAAATCTACACCGCACGTTCGATACTATCATGATTAGTTAAGAAATTATCGAAAGTAATTTTACATCTGTTAAATAAACTAAAAAAAATGTGGGTAGTTCGGTTACTCAGGCAATTGTTGACACGATTCCATCGATAGTTGAGTCGTGTTAGCCACCATTACGTCATTGTGTTTATTTTAATCGATCCTTTCATAATTTACAATTATTATGCGACGGGGTGGATCGTGCTCATACACTAAATTATTGTGACGACAAAGAATGTTTGTTCAAGCCTTTATTGGATGTTATACCTGTAAAAAATGTCTACGAAGTGTATACCTAAACGGAACAAATCTACCCTAGTGTAAATTTATTTTTGTAAATTTTTGTGTTGTGTGATTTACGTAAGTACAATTTTATTGCTTTGTTTGTGAAATACCGCTATGTATTTCACGTGGCCGATCAAGACTTTCTTGAAAGGTGGATCCCATATAAGGGCGCGAAACCATTCACTTAGTTTGTCGCACGATTTTGCGATAGTCCGGTGAAGCAGTGAAAGCCTCCTAGGCTAACTGATTCGTCATGTTAAAAAAGGTAGTTTGCGACGTGTGTTACGATCTAAGTTCGACCAGAAATCGTCAAGCGTTGATAGCCGTCATCGGCGCCGCTCAGTATCGTGTGGATTGCATGATAGCCATAGTATATAGCAGTAGGTATTGCCCACCGCTGAGGAATGGTACTTCAAACGATGACATCACGATGTTATATAAAATGTCATGCCGTTGTTTTGCGCCTTATGATACTAAGAGGCTTGAGTGAGGAGCTGAGAAGCCTGTCATACAAGGTATCTACGAAGCTCTCTAATTAACATTTGAGTCTTATCATTTATGCCAATTTAATACTCGATATTCAATGTGTTATTTGCATTCCACAGTAACAACTAGGTGCTATTCAAAACCTAGTAGGTATAATAGCAGTGAACGTTCTCAAGCTACTTCTTAGCAGCGGATTTATCAACATAAGTTTGAAGTCATCCTCTGAAGTTTGACTTCACGTGTGGCGCAGTGGTTAAAATCATCGCCTTGTCATTCAATGACCCCGGTTCGAGTCCCGTAAATTGCGTAAACTGTTTGTGTGACCATAAGTGGTTGTACTCTGGATGTGTTTTGTGTACGTGAATTATATGTTCGTCATTATGTAATTATGTTTTGTAAAATACAAGGTCATTCGACCAAGACAGAGGACAAATTGAGTTTCATCAAAGTGTGATCAGAGTCATGTAAGCAATCTTATGACTAGTGAGTTATGGTCAGGTGAGGCCGAGACGGAGTTTGGAGTTTGGTTCCACGTGCTTCGATTTGATTAATGCTAACCAAAAGAGTTGACGTTTGGTGATGTACACTTTGTCATTAAATTCTCTGACGCCACAGGGAGATTAGAACCAGAAATGCGTGAACCCTAGAGTTGTTCGGCATGTTTTCATAGTAAATGTTTAACGTAACCTTTTTAATTTTGTTTCATGTTACACGTATGAATGGTGCGAGTGTATCACTTGCTGTTTGGAACAAACTGTCGGCGTGGCCCAGTGGCTGCCTTCGATGCTGAAGTCCTGAAGCGTCTGATCTGGCAGGCGTGCAACTGGCGCGCGTGGCTGGCTGGCAGGAAGTCTTTACGTTTTGAGTTTTGTTCCGCAACTTTGGTAATAAGTTTCATCCGAATCATTTAATGTTGTTTCGTTTATAGTACGCTTGGCGTGTGTGAAGACGTGCACTCCGTACAGTAAAATCAATGAGTTATAAGTGCTAGTCGCTATGGTACTATGCACTCAGGCGTGTCGCTTGGCGTTTGTCGCTGTAACCTGGCGTTTGTCGCTATAACTCTGCGTTTGTCGCTATAACTTTGCGTTTGTCGCTATAACTTTGCATCTGTCGCAATATTTGACGTTTGTCGCTATAACTTGTTCAATTATGAGTATGACAGAAGTTTACAAGAGATGTTTGAATACATTTGAAAGCGAAGTATTTTGAGTGTATTTATCTCTGTTACGAGAGTGATTGCCTGTTTGAGTGCCTTGAGTGCGAGGTGGATGACTGAATAGGCATCTTTGTGCAGTTGCCATGATAATTAACTGTTTGTGTTTTATGCAGATGATGATTCCGATGACGGTGAGCTCTCTAATGCAGTAGGAGCTGACGATCATAGCTTCGCCGTGTGTCCTGGTGCTGCTGAAGAAGCGCGGTCGTGGTCGACGCGAAGTCAGGAGAGGCCGTGTGAGGAATTTTCAAGATGGGCGATGAGTCACGTCGGACTTTGCCTATATAAGGCCCAGTCTACCGCTGGCTCTCTCTCTTTTGGGGCCAGACGTCGACGAGGGCGAAGCTCTGCTGGATTACGTAACGATTTATCATGCCCAAGTGTAGTGTGATCTCAGTGTTTCTCGTTATAAGTGATTTGTCATAAGAAAATTGTTGTTGATTTCTAAATGATTTATTCTGACGTGTGAATAAACCTCATTTTTATAATAAAATCCTTTTAATTCCTAAAAGTATATTTCACACGTTATGGGTTTCTAAAGAATTGTCGTGATTGTAATATCAATTTTATGAAAGTTGTTTTCCGGATCTAACAAATTTAGAATAAAATATTTAACATAGCGATACATATTGTAAATATACTGTTCTTTTTAAAAATTTAATAAAATTTAAAAAATAAAAAAATGTCATGTTCAAAACCGGAAGTAAACTGTTCAAACCTGAATTTCAGTCACTTCGACCTATTTTTTTTTCTTTTTATATTTTCAAAATATAGCTTAAAGTATATTAAAAATACACAACAAAATTCAAAATGGGATCTGTATTTGTTTAGGAGTTAAATGAATTAATGTACATACGCGTCGCGATGGGCGTGATATCTTGCTTGCATAGGTCGAGTAATTATCGCGATATTTCATTACAACTCGCAACTTTATTAATATTGTATTTCGTTTCAGCGTATTTAAGCTCTTACAAGGATGTGGGATAAGTATTATTAATATAATATACTAGCTTTCGCCCGCCCGGTATGTCCAATCTTTATAAATTATAGCCTATATGTTTTATTCTGATGTCTTAGCTACATTACTGCAAAGTTTCATTAAAATCCATTTAGTAGTTTTTGCATGAAATACACCGCCAAACGAACGTTGTAATTCTTGTCCGGGCTTAAGTGCAATTCGAGAACATTTAAAAATCATATTTGATAACAATCAAGTGACAGACGTGCAGTATGAAAAATGGATTGGCACAGACCGCTTCACGATATCTGCTCAACTTTCATCTTCTGATAATTTTGTAGATGAGTTATGCGACGCTTTAGACCTCTTGAAACCTCATGCTTACATTGCAGAGGAACAGGCGCTTTATTTTAAAACTCTTAAGGAGACTATCTATGAAGGTCAAATTCTCGTACAATGTGATTTTGCAGAAAATTATAGTTTTGTTGTCCAAGATGCTGCTCAATCTTTTCATTGGAATAACGCACAGGCAACGCTTCTAACGTCGGTCTTTTACTACAGAGACGGTAGCGAAGTAAAGCACGGCAGCATTGTTATGATTTCTGACGACTTGAAACATGACACAGCAGCTTTCTATGCTTTTCAAAAGGTACTACACAAGCATCTTTTAGAAAAATCAATAGTTGGATCTAAAATTATATACATAACCGACGGGGCTTCCCAACATTTTAAAAACAGATTCAACTTTGTGAATCTATTTTATTACAAAGAAGATTTCAATGCAGATGTAGAGTTGCATTTCCATGCAACGTCTCACGGAAAGGGGCCATGCGATGGTCTAGGAGGGAATCTCAAACGTTTAGCTGCGCGTGCAAGTTTACAGTTACCTTCAAGTAAAGCAATTGTAACACCAATACGATTATACGATTGGGCAAAATCATCTTTAATACAAACAGCCATTTACTTCTGTTCTAAAGACGATATATAAGACCAGAGATTTTTTTTGCAACCTCGGTTTGCGTCTACAGTCACAATTGCAGGAACCAAAAAATTTCACAGCTTTATTCCAACGACCAGTGGCCTTCTTGTGAAAAGGACCAGTTCTAGCATAGATTCCCATTGTAAAGTTGTAAAAATTACAAAATAAAATAGTTTTTGTGTTGTAACAATATTGTTTTACTATGTTATAATTATTATACCGCAGAAATTATACAAGACATGTTGTTTCGCGCACACCAACCGATGTAAGCTAGCGCCAGATATCACGCTCATTGCGACGCGTATGTACATTAATTCATCTAACTCCTAAACAAATAGAGATCCCCTTTTTTTATTTTTTGTGTATTTTTTTTTTGAAAAAAAAAAGAAAACAAATTGGTCGAAGTGACTGAAATTCAGGTTTGAACAGTTTACTTCCGGTTTTCACATGAATTATTTTTTTTTAAACTTTATTATATTTTTAAATAGAACAGTATTTTTCCAATATTTATCGCTATGTTAAATATTTTATTGTAAATTTGTTAAATTCGAAAAACTACTTTCATATAATTGATATTACAATTACGACAATTCTTTAGAAACCCTAACTTGTGAAATATACATTATACAAAAAAAAATATTTTGTGTTCACATTCATACCTACTAGAAGTATAATGGGCCAAATATGATCGATTTTCAGAACCTCACTTTTTTTTCCTGTCCACTTCACGTGAAATGCCCCAGCTGTATGTAAGTAGTTCCCAATTACATAGGTAATAAAAGTAAAAACCACATCATCAATCATATTTTTTCGGCCCTTTTTTGGCCTCGTAAAAGGGTTTGCAACTCGATCTATTGTCAAATTTTTTTCCTGCTCATAAATTTGAAAAATTAATACTAACTGCGAAAAATATGATTGAATAATTATTGCCTTTAAAAACATTGCATGCTGTCTGTACTAAAATTCTATTAATTTTCACAAAAAAAATATTCGAGGCGAATAAGGAAAGGAAAGTAGGACGAAACAGGAATATCATATTAAATTCAAAATAAATATTACATTTGGTAGCCCCAAATAGCTCCAAAAGGAATAAAATGATTTTGTTATGTGGGGCAATACTTCGTGTGGCGAATGTGGAACAAGCCGTGAAAACCTCCTAAGTAAACTGCAAAATAAAGATGTAAAGAGTGTACAACTCAATACTTGCCTATCATCTTCTTCTTCTGTGGAGTTCATTTTGAATGATTCATCATTTTCATCTGTATCAATGTCTTGTCCACCAAGGAACTTCTGGAGTTGGTCTTCTGTATCATCATCAGAATCTGAACTGTCAGCAGCAGCTGCCTTTTTTCCTTTTTTGTCAGCCTAGAAATGGTTTTATTTTTTGTATATTAGTTTTATGTGTTGCCTTGCTGCTGGGAAAATAGACAGTGTGTATATGTGCATAATTCATTTATAACCCTAGATGACTTAGGCGAGGAAAATAATTGCTTGTAAAAGCAAAAATTCATGTGAAAAAATATGTTCATATACAATAAAAAATAAAGTTTTTATTCACAATGACTTTAAACAAGTGCTTGTAGATATGGGGCTTGTGTGCTTGTAGATATAATTTATGTAATGGTTTAGTGACTTAGTTAGCTTATTTAATTTATTGCCAAAGATAATTTTATTTATAGATGTGAACAAAAAAAATATAGTTTTAAATATTTTTTACTACGTCTAGTATGAATGGCTGTGTCTATATAGAGGTATATTAAATATTTTTATGACAGACTTTGTGAATTTAGTGAAGGTCTCAATTCAATGCCATCTGATCTCATGTGCACCAACTGAGTAGACCCAGCAAAACAAACTCAGCGGTTGATCTAAATTTGGTTCCAATACGGATTAGTAGAGATGGTCTCGCTAAACATATTTTTTACTAGATTTTTTTCTTCTAAGCTATGATTTAGTAGGTGAAGACAATCTGCTTGATTGGTTGTCTGTATGTGTATTATTTAAGAATTAAAATATATAGGCAGAAAATAGTTCCATAATTTTGTTCAATTGTTTTTTTGTTTTTGTTGTCTTCGGCACTAGTAGCTTAACTCTTAACCACTCTTTGCTATACGATTTTTTCCTTGTTTTTTGACCTTATAGCAAAGTAATAAGGTTGAAAGTGATGTGGTTAGTCTAGTTAAAGATTAAAATGTAAGTATATATTTATATTTAAGCAAGTAAATATTTTATTGCAATTGCAGTAGTTTGCCTAGGCCTTCTGCTACTGTGAATCTTTTATATCAAAAAAACTTTCACTTGACATTCATACAATCCTGCATGGTATCACTCACTGAGGGCACTGAGGACTTATCAGTTTTAATTTAATTACTTGTATAACTAAGAACAGTGAATCCCTTATAAATTAATCCAAATCACAGTTCTTATACATTTTATAGAATTCATGTACATACATATTAAACAAGGCTATTAATACTGTTGGTCAAGCTTACCTTGACCTTTTTGCTGGCAGAATCATTGGAGTTCTCAAGTTTCCTTTTGTTCTTAGCAGGCACAAGGGCTGGGGCCTCCTCCTCATCTTCATCTTCTTCCTCCTCAAGCTCCTCTTCATATTCAGGATCAAGATAACCAGTCAAGTGTATATTGCATTTTCCTACAGTGGAAACAATTAAGAAATTAATACAAGTTTGACATGAATAGTGCACAAAATTTAAAGAAAGAAAACAATTTACAACTCATGAAAAAACGGCAATGTGCTAATCATGGCCCTGGTATTGCAATAGTTCATAGGCTATGGTGACTATTTACAATAAGGTGGGCCATACGCTTGTAACCAACTAGATTGTATAAAAAAAAATCAGCTGACGAGTTTTAGTTGATCCAATAATAAAAATTTTCATATTACCATGAATGAATTTGTTTAGTTACATAACATAGGAAGTTGCATTCCTAAAATATTATCCACTATTTATGTTACAGCATTATCTTCAAGCAACACAATAATTCTGAAAATATCTTAAATATTTATACAATTAAGATTTTTTTTTTTTTTTCATTATCACTGCCATTAATGGACAATCACAACAAAAGAGATTTTAACCATTAGTATGTTAACTTTAATAGGCAATATTTAATTGAATGCAAATATTTTGTGGATCAAACCAGGATCATGTAATTGCTGAGACAATCACATTAACCACCGCACCACATATGCAATCAGAATAAATTGAATACAAATATTTAGAGATCCTTGGTTTGAGTGTTAAAGGAATTCAATAAAGTAACTAACTACTAGTTGCTAACGTTTAAAATACTAATATTATAAAGAGGTAACATTTGTGAGTTTTCTAAGGGGTAATCTCTGGATCTACTGAACCGATTTTCAAAATTATTTCTCCAATAGAAAGCTACATTATTGTTGACTGTCATAGGCTATGAAAAAAAAATATCACAAACTTTTAACCAGTAATACGCAGAACAAACAGATAAGAACAAAAATATTAATAACGCGGAATGAAGTCTGTGGGCACTGCTAGTCTAAATAATTTTATTTAATACCAACCATTTGTAAGGAATGCTACTGCATCTCCCGCCTTGAAGTACAGGTCTAGTGGAACTTGAATAGACTCCTTCTTCTGAAGTGTACAGGCAAGGAAGTTTTTGCCGTCAACCACTACCATGACTTGGCAGGGATCATTATCTCCGGTTGAGATGTCCATAGCAGCTTGAGAGATGTGGAACGGTTTTTCCACCACTTGGGTGTACCGTTTGTTCGGTTCCATAATAAGTCCTGCAGGAAAAAAAAATAGTCACAATATAGAAAAAAAGAATAGTGAAAAACAAAAGTGTACTTGAATAAAATAAAAATACACGCATCAGCTTTAAGCTGCTAATGTATCATCGCAAATAATTGAAAAAAAAAATTGAAAAACGATTATAAAAGTCATAGAAACCAGTAAGGAAAAGGATATAACTATATTGTATTTTTAATTAGTAAAAACTGTAAGCACATGTATAAAGACAGACTTTCAATTGGTGTAAGTCTCACACATTCTATATCATCATCATCATCATCATGTCAGTCAAAGGACATCCACTGCTGGACAGAAACCTCCCCAAAGAATGGGGGGATATGCCATAATTGCCACACTTGGCAGAAGGGTTGGCTATCACAGTTTGATGGTCATAGTTCAACGAAAAACGCTGCTACCCCTTCACTGGTAGGTATTCCCTTGGTCAATTTCGACACGCCCCCACAGGATGTGATGGGGTGATGATATTCTATACCACCACAGCGCCACACATTCTATATGCTTGGAATTTAATGTCCAGTGATGTTATTTTAAAGTGGTAGTTCTATCTCATCTCCACAACTAGTAAAATATGGGTAAATGAAATATGGATTACTTTTACAGACACATGATAAATGTATTACAAAGGGGGATAGAATACCACTTGTTTAGCTTTATAATATGGGTCAGTGAGTATTTTTAGGGGCGTATGAGATTAAACTATTCAGCAACACAAAATATTGAAGTGTAATGTTATTATTCTTAAAAGAAAAAGAGTTGCAAGGGAAAATCTAGAAAAAAAATAACATATGCTTAAGGCTTCAGGGAGCTTCTGAACTATGTATTAATGGTGGTATGACTAAGACAAGTCTGAAAATAGTATCATTTTATGAGGATTCCTAGGGTATGAAAATTATTAATTCGACCTTTTCTTAATAGTTAAAAGCCATTATGTTTACTAATGCTCAATAAAAAGAATGATGTGCCTACTTGTTTTTACCTTCTATAACGGTTAGCAAATAACCTACCATTTGCAATGGAAATGTGCACAACCGGCTGTAAGCAAAAGTATTCGAAGGGAAATTATTTAGTAAAGCCTCGTTTATTATAGTTTAAAGTCTGAAGTAAAGTGTAACATACTGCAAATATCATGCCAACACGTGGTGCTTACCGGCATATATAACTTACCCCAAAACATGTTGCAGTCGTTATTAGCAGAATTAAACGAATATAAAACTAAACTAATAGCTCAACGTCTTAATTAACGCTTGAGCTGCACTGGACTAATATTGCTAACTTCTTTCTTGCCGAACTTTTTAAAGGGACATGTGGATCACTAGGAACGCGGCAAAATCAACTACACACCACATTTACCGATGAATTCTCAAAATGGAGTATAAACCATAAACAAGAATTATCACAAAGTTGACATTCCGTAGACTTGGCATCAACTAAAAATAAAATGTCTGACGGTGATTGGTGACTGCCACACATTAAGGTCAATATTTTGAAAAAAACTGGGTCGAAATAAACTTCGATGCTTATGGGAACTAGTCGCCTTTCGTTTCGAAGAAAGATTCTGGTTTTTCTATCGTTTCAATATTTTATGTGTTCTTAATATGGATTCGTTCTAACTCAGAAAAACTCAGGCATTGTATTAAGTGCTGGCTGCATTGTCATTTTTCTATTTTACATTAGAAGTCTGTCATTGCTAAATATTGTCTAAACCGGCAGTGTCTACCGTCACATAATAATATTTTTTTTTATTGGACTCAGATAAAACAAAAATACATTCACATGTGCTTACAGATTTTTGTCATGATTAATTACAAAAGGTACTGACACTGTTTTCCAAACTAGGCTAAAGCCTGTATTTTGGGAGACAGTGTTCAGTCGTAAAACGTGCCACGGTTGTGCTTGAGGTATGGAATGTACCGCACCAACATACATCATTTTATACAGTTATTCATTATTATTGAATTTTAGTTAAGTTAAACTAACATCCAACCCGTTTGTGTGTGTGTGTGTGTGTGAGTGTGTGTGTGTGTGGGGGTGTGTGTGTGTGTGTGTGTGTGTGGGTGTGTGTGTGTGTGTGAGTGTTTGTGAGTACCTATGTGTATGTGATTAAGCGTGCGTGTGTGAGAGGTATGTGAGTAATTGCACATGGGTACAACTTTTCTTTATTTTTTATTTTATTATTTTCTTTTTATTTATTTTGTAAAATCTTGGAAATTGTGTATTACTCTATATAAGCAAGTAGTTCCTCTGTCTTTTGGTAGTCTAAGTTTTTTAACCAAGTTGTAACTTTCTTCTTGAGTCTATATTTGTTAAGACCAGCAATATTTATTTCCTGGTGTATGGTGTTGTATAATTTTGAGCTAAGACAATAGTATTGGCGTCTTCCGAAGGATGTTCTACAAAAAACGCTGGGGTTTAATCGTTTTTTACTGCGTCTGTTTGGGTCTGGTATGGGTACAGTCGGATGCTTTCTAAGAATTAGTCTGAGCACAAAGAGCTGGCGGATTGTAAGGACGTTAAAATTTGAAAAAAGACCAGTAGTTGAATATCTATACGGTTTTTTCAATATTACTTTCAGCACGGCTCTCTGTGCTCTTTCTAGACTTATAAGATGCGTTTTAGCTGCTGCTCCCCAAACTGTGATGCAGTTTTGGATGATGGACTGGCATAGTGCCACATATACAAGTTTTAGTTTTTCTTGTGAGGTTGTGTCTCTTAGGGTTTTGAAAAAATGTATAAATCGTCTTACTCGCTTTGTCATGAGGCTTATGTGTTTATCCCATTTCAGTCCACTATCTATCTGCACTCCTAAGTATTTTACAGAGTCAACTCTGTTAAGTTCTTGGCAGTTACATAAATACGATGAACTACAAGTATGTGCCTTAATGGAGAAGTCTCGTGGAGGATTATTGATATTTCTTATCGAGAAAGGAACGTAATGTGTCTTCAAAAGATTTAGTGTCAATAAGTTGTTTTTTAACCATTTCATAACTTTAGCAAGGGATAATTCTGCTCTTTCTCTCACAGCTTGCCAGTTTGGTCCAGAGACTAGAATAGCCGTGTCATCGGCGTATGTGAAAATGTTAGTATTTGGAAGAGAGATAGTGCAGAGATCGTTTATATAGACTTGGAATAGTGTGGGACCTAAGATACTCCCTTGTGGAACGCCATAAGAGACTGATTCCTCTTCACTCAGATAATCCTCTATTTTCACATATTGTTTTCTGTTTGAAAGGTAATCTTTAAAGATGTTATATGGTGTGCCTCGTATCCCTATATTGTATAATTTATGTAGTAGAATTGGGACAGAGACCGTGTCAAAAGCCTTGGAGAGGTCTAAAAATATGCATAAACACTTAGTTCCTGCATCAAGACTCTTGCTAATTGCAGTTGTCAAATCCAGCACAGCATCTTCTGTTGATATACCCGAGCGGATGCCGTACTGGTTTTTTGCTAAAATATTAAATTTACTGAGGTAGTTTTTGAGGGCGCTATTTAATATCTTTTCAAGTATCTTGTATAACGCAGAGAGTATATTAATTGGGCGATAGTTATTGACACAATCTCTGTCACCACTCTTATGAATAGGGTAGATTATTCCTTTTTTAAGGACTGCTGGGAAAACACCAGTACTTATGGCTAGGTTGCATAAATGAGTTATGGGGGGGACCAATTTTTCTCTACATTCATACAGGATATTTGAAGAAATGCCATCCCATCCTACAGCACAATCGAGACGGAGTTGCATTATTATAGTTTCAACTTCAGATTTGGATACTTCTGTGATGGCTATAGAGTTTAATGGACTATATATTGAGGACTCAAGAGCAGATGTCAAAGGCTGAGCTTGAGAATTGGAAGTGACTATGTTATCCGCTAGGTTTTTACCAACTTCGTTGAAGTATTTACAAACATTATTTATCGATATTTGTGGGTTATGAGATATTTTTAGCAGTTCAACTGGATTCCGTTTGACATTGCTTGTATTGGTTATAGTTTTTATAGCTTTCCATAAAGCCTTGGAATTGTTACCTGCTTTATCGATTAAGCTTTTAGAATATTGAAATTTTAACTTGCGGAGAAGGCCATTACAAAAATTTCTGTACCGTGTGTATGTTATTTTAAGAGTCATGTTGTCTGGCGAGTTCTTAGACTTTCAGTGTAGTTTGTCACGGTTTCTTATGCATCGGAGTAAACCCACAGACATCCATGGCTTCAGGATCTTATTTTTCTTAGTAAGCTTAACTGTCAGAGTGTTTTTAATTACAATGGATGATATTTTTGTCACAATCTCGTCCGCAGCTGTATTTGCATCAGTAAATTTTAATATGGGGGAGAAATCTGTTTCGTCTATATCTGTTTTAACTTTTACGTAGTCCACGAATGTTTTAGTATAAGAGTGTTTACAATTGGGTATAGTTTTATCAATATAGAAAACCAGTGGCATGTGGTCTGTAATATACGATTCTAAAACAAGCGTAGTTGTAGGAAAATTCAAATTTGATAGTAGGTGGTCTAGACATGTGCTGATTCTTGTGGGATGATTGTGAGTAGGAAAAAGACCATGAGAAGCATTGAAAGTAAGATATTCTTCTGCTACAGGGTCTTTACTATTGGGGGAGATGTCAATGTTTATATCACCTACAAGAACAATGTTCTTAGTTGAAAGGGTTGTGTAGACAGCGTTCAAGCTATCTATGAAATTGTCAAAATTATTTTTACTTTTTAACGAGGGAGAACGATAGATTGCTACAAAACAAATAGTACCAATTTGACAGGTTAAGCAATTACCATCTTTAAAAGGTGGTTCATAGGAAAGTGGTCACCCTTCGTACACATTTTAGATTTTATTTTTTTATTTTATGATTAATTATTGAATTTATCTAGTTTATGTACTTAAGTGTAACAAAAATATTCTAGTTTGTTACAAAAATGTTCGAAACTATTATGTCAAAAGGTTAAAGAGTTATATTAATTTTTCTACGATAAGATATTTGTACGAACGTACCCCACGTATGGGGTACGTTCGTACAGTGGGTGGGGTACTTTCATACGCCATGGGGTAGATTGATACAGGGTAATTAAAAAGCCTATTAAAGTCGTTAAATTTTTATTAATTATTATAATAATATTTATTTATCAAAGAACTAACTTAATAAGATTTGACTTGACTCAGTCGATAAATATTTCTTAAGAAAAATAACAAAAAAATAAATATTTCATCCTTAGTTTACCTATTGATAATTTTAAGCTTTACAATCAGTCTAAATGAGATCTCTACAATCATTGATATATGAATACTATGAGTTTGTGGTACAGTCTTTGACAATTTAAACTTAAAGTTGGTAATCATACATATATTTGGTAGTTACTTCTGTCCACTTATTGCACATTATAATTATTTGAATTAACTGCAAAAGTAAAAAGTCTAGCCATTCTAGCTGTACTACTCATGTATTTGCTTAGCTTTCTTTTTCTTTTGTCTTGAATTAAGTTCCTTCAAACTACGTATCACTGCTTTGGCTCTGCCTTTCCTTTCCTGTTCTATTTTTTTCAATTCATTCTATCTATGTCTCTCTTCTAGTTCAGATTTTTCAGGTGTATCTGTATATATACGGGATTTATCCGATTTTCTTCCTTTATTAGTTTTCTCTTTTTAACAGCTGAAGGATAAGGTCTTATAATTTCTGGTGTAACGGGAAGATAAGTACTCGGTTCATATTGTGTCTCTGCCGCAGAAGTGGAAGGTTCGCCAGTTCTGGTAAAAATGTCTTGAGAATTTTGGAGCAAAGAAGGCGACTGCTCACGAGTATACTCGGTTCATATTGTGTCTCTGCCGCAGAAGTGGAAGGTTCGCCAGTTCTGGTAAAAATGTCTTGAGAATTTTGGAGCAAAGAAGGCGACTGCTCACGAGTATCTGCTCATTCATATCTGTCGATAGCACGCTGGTGGGAGATTGTGGTTCTAGATCAACAGTGCTTGTTTCCGGATTAGGTGTCATATTTACAGAATTATTTGAAGCATACACGTCAATGGGAGGGAAATCTTCATCACTGAAGTCCATTTCATTGAACGGCCATATACCTGGATTTTCAAATGCTCTTGTAATATTTTTTGCGGTAAGAGTTTAGAAATATGCAAGTTTTACCAGTTTTACTTTTACTCTTCATCCACCTCTTGAGTATTTATATAGATATACCCATTTTCATATTTTCGCACCAAGATTCTGCAATAAAATATTAATTATAAGGTTTCCTTAATAAAAATCTTGAATTTTGTTAAAAGAAGAATACTTTATAAAAGGAAACATATGTTCTTGTGCTGCCTGCACAATAATTTCAAAATATTACTATATTTTATTTCATAAAAATCTAATTATGATGTTTTGGTGATTAATATAATTTAAAGGGGAGCATTCGTACGCGTATGAATGTGCCCCCTGTTTGGCTGTCCGAATGCACCCCATGCCTTGCACAAAATTAATATTCAACTTTATACTAATTCTTAATAGGTTGAGAAATATAACAAAATTAAAGCTCAAAATAAACTATGTTAACATAAATGAATCAGCACCATTTTGTCAAAAACATAACAATTCCACTTAAAATTACGAATTAAACTTAACTAAAAAATTTACTCACCACGCGCGAAAACACGTTTCGTCTTGTCAGCTGATACACCGTGGTGCAACTGGCGCGACACTCCGCTAGGAACATGGCAGCCGGTATGTCTATGTATACAAGCAAAGGCGTGTTTGTGTGCCGTTTAGTTTTTCTGTTATACTAACTGTACGAATGTGCCCCGTGTACGAATGGTGACCACTTTCCCTACAGAGCACAATACAGAAGTATTCGTATAGATAACTATACCATCATTTTGGTTTAGTATTGATGTTGTGATATGGGCTTTGTAACCATTTAGGCTAGGTAAATTTGGAACCTTGCTGAGCCAGCATTCTGTGAGGACTATAACGTCAAATGTAATTTTGGTTTCTGAAAGCAATATACAGAGTTCGTCAAAATTTTTGTTTATACTACGGATATTTATGTGAAGTAATTTGACAGAAGTTTTATTGTTGAGGTAGTTGTTACAATTATCTGGTGTGCAAATATAAGAGTTTATTGGATTGTTGGTATCTAGTTCATTATTTATATTTATCAAGTTGGCCATTTTTGAAACGTAAAGTAAAACTTATTACTTAAGGTACTTAAAGTTGTGTATGTATGAAAAAAGAAGCTCATACTTGCAGGAGAAACTGAGTATGGTATGTGTGCGTTAGAAAAGTTAGCAAAATGAGGGAATTTGTAAGTATTATTGGTTTTTGTGTGTGGATGGATGTTTGATAATGGATTAGTTTTTATTTCCGCATAGACAAGTAATTTGATACGCTGTTCAAGAATTATGAACACCGTTATAAGCAAAAAATTAAAAATAACATAGTTAAAAGTAGAGTAGGTTAGGTACAATAAACATTGTTGAAAAGACATAAATGTTAATAAACTAAGTAGTCATATACATTTTCGCAGGTCTTCAAGACATTGTTCCGATGAGATAAGAATTTGTTTTTCACCTTCGTTCTTACGTAGAAATATGTTACCGTTTGAAGTCCAGCAGAATTTGAACGAGTGTTGCTTAGCGAATTCTCGTGATAGATAAAACAGTTTCTTTGAACTCGCTGAAAGGTGTTCAGTGACGTACACAGGTTGCCGCTTACAAGACAAAGAAATTAATTCTGTATTGAGCTTATCTTCTAAGGCAGTCTTTTTATGGTTGAATTCTCGGACACCCGATAATGTCTTTAGCTTCATTTGAACGTTCTGAAATTCAGCTACTATGGGGCGAGTGGTTCCAGGTTTGCCGGGTATACGGTACACGTCACGGAGATCAGATGCGGTGATAACAGTACCTGTAGTTTGTACGATTTTACACACTATATCCGTTAGAAATGCATTAGATTCCCCTTCAGCCCGCGGGATGTTCCTTATTTCTATGGAGGAGGGTCTGGATTTTAACTGTAGGTCGTGTAGCTTCCTCTCCAATATTTCAATAGATCTGCGTTGCTCCAATCGTTCCTTATCCATTTTAGACAAACATGATCTAATTTCTTCATATTGTTTATTTATGAACATCATAGATGTTGCCATTTCCTCGTTTGTTTTTTGGATTTTGGATGATTGTTGTTTTAAATCTGCAATATCCGTTGATAGTTTCGAAATGAGACTATTTTGTTCTTTACAAATTCTATCAAGTTTCTCATCTAGTTCAATTTTCCAATCACGTAACATTCCCACAATTTCCTCCTTAAATCCCTTATAATCTGATCCGCCGGCTCTATTTAAGTCCATGCGCGGGCGTTAGGACGTAGGTCTATTCACATTCACAAAAGATACCTCCGACTGCTGCAGCGAGTTTAAGTCAGATTCAGACTGAGTATGTCCCAATAAAGTTTTTGGTGGTGTTCGCTGTAATGACATCGTGTGGAACTAATTAAAGCAATATATGTAATATAATAGTAGTTTAACGACTTGCATGAATACTTCAAGCCTGATATCGATGTGCAAAGCACTAGCTTGTGACAGCAGGCAATGAGCGGAAAGGCGCGACGTATCACCCGTAGTAGCGCGTGGCTAAGTTCGCGGCTGCACGTAGCTGACAAGCGTTGCACGAGTGGGGCGTCGCGTAGTAGGATCGATGACGTCAGTGCGGCACGTAGTAGATTGTAATTTCGCACTGCTTTATACTTGCTATCGTGGTCGAGCGGCCCAGAGCCCCGCCTACGCACGTCTCTCCGGGTGGTTGTTGGTTCAAATCACGACAATTCAGCACACTTTTTCTAAACAATTTTGAGTCGCAGCAGATAGGAATATTGTTATCCCACTCTAGGACAGCCCATTGGGCGGTACACTCAAACTTGAAGCCCGTGTGAGTGACAAGGAATCACAAAAATGCAACTGGACCAATAGAAATGAGGATAATTAGATTTAAAAATCACAGCGTCCACGTCAGTGACACACGTCCGACCGTCATCGGGTCTACGACTGAACTGAATATATATATAGTAATATAGTAAAATACTAGGTACTTAAAACGTTATTTATGGCTAAAGAAATAAAAGGGTGATCATTAATACAAATTCTGACTGAATGTTCAGAAGGCACCCAACACAAACATTGATTTTAAAGGCATTTCCTAAATTAAATGTTAAATATACGCATACTTTGATAAGATATTTCTGTACTTTACAGACGTTCGCGGCTGTAGTCGACAATAGCTTGTAGTTCCTTATAATTATTATTCTGTCCTTTTTTAACTTGTTTAACTTGGTTCATCGTCTCATTTCAGTCTTAACTCGTAAAACCCGTTTACGAAACAAAAGAATTGATTAGTTCCTTCATTGTCATATAATAGTACTACACGTTTCATTCAATGCTACTTATTTATCTTTAAAGTATGAAGTTACATACAGTCTTAGTATTACGACTACAGAGGGGTTGGTTGCACTCACTCGATTAATTAGCATGCACAATTTTCTAATCCCTACCTACCTTCGAGCATTTAGCTGTCAATGGAGACGTTAACGCAAGGCGAACCCCTCTGCTGACCATTCGTCCCCCTCGGCCATATAAGTTCTATAAAACTGTTTCACTCGAAACTCGGCCATTTGGTGTAGTTTCCTGTCGCGTCGCAAAGTATGGTGCGGTATTTTCGTGTATAAGGCGATCAGCGACATCAAACTTACGGGAAAACGGTATTTCCTATCACAAGTAAGTGTAATTTTTTGTCAATTGTGTTTGTAATGTTTTATAATTTTAATTCAAATGAACTACCAATTGCGACAGATTAGCGACAATTCTACGACGCCATTATCTTGGTAGAAGGCAGCCCCGGATCTAGGAGGGGTAAGCCGGGGTCCATGCCCCGGGAGGCAAGTTCAGAGGGCGGCCAAACTCTCACTTTAGAGACAAATTGATAATTCATCATTCACTTAAATTTGACCACAGAATAAACTTACTTGTGTTTTTTTTTACTTGTAATAAACAAGTACAGAAATGTCACTCTTGTTATGCTTTGGCCATATCAATTGGACCGATACAATCTTCTTATCCATCCAAAAGTTGTCTGGAAGAGATCGCTGACTGCGATAAGACCGCCTATTATACAATTTGCTTTCAATGTTTCCTATATTTTTCATCTGTATTTTTTTCATTGGTGTGCAATAAAGAGAATTTATCTTATCTTATTGCTATTGATTTTTTACTGATTTTGTGCAATTATTACCGAAGGAAGGTTTTCTGAATAGTGGTAAGTGGTATTTTGAAAATGTTAATCGTTGAAAAACTGCAAAGGTACGGAGCAGATCTGGCTCAAAAATACGAGCGAGATTTAAGCGCCGTCGAATTTTGAATGAAATGATAAAGATGTTAAATGTAAAAATAAATATAAGTGGGTGGGGGTGGCATTTATCACTTTTTGCCCAGCCTAAAAAATATTGAAGATCCGGGGCTGGTAGAAGGCGTAGTGCGGGGACAAACTGCCTGAAATTTTTGGTTGAATGAATGAACGTAACATTGTTTTAAAATTCTGTGTTAGTAGTTAGTACATATTGGATTCTTATTTTAGAACTAATAATAAGTTGTTTTAGATGTTTTATTAGTTGTTAATTTTGGTAATATAACTTTAGCAGTACAGACTTGATTTTAATTTTTTAAAATTATAGGTAATATTTACCATTTTTTTTAAAGTAATAGAATTTATTCAATTCTTTTACTTTTTTACTGTCTGTTCAGGTGATATATTTTCGATCTGGATAAATTAGATATGAAATAAATAATAAATAAAATAATATTACTATCTAATTCAGTGTTTTACATTAGGGAAAACCCTCTCGTGAAAGCTAAGGTGATACTCATTCATCTATCGTTCAATCGTTTAGGTTTACCGTTCCTTAGCCAATGCCCATAACTAGAGATTATCTTAGTGTGATTCTAAACAATGCGTTCTACGCTCTATTTTATACATGTGTGCAAATTTTAAGTTGGTGTGCGAGATTGTTATAGTGTGCAAGCATGCATAAGATTTTGTTTTGCGCGGGTGCCATGCGTGTTTACTTCGTCCCCCATTTAAATGGGCAGAAAATACTGTTTGCAAATTTAAAACGATAACGTCTCCATGACAGCTAACGGCTCGAAGCTACCTACTCTATTCTTTTCCTAATTATAGTCACCACTTGGTTCGCGCTGCTATTCACGGCTGGCATGGTTTTCGTGCGAGTGTGGATCGGCCTTTCTACGTGCTATCAGTAGTTTGTTGCATACTCTTTGTGTGCTATAATGACAGTTCTAAAGTACCAGTACCATAGACAGTAGACGTATGATATTCCGAAGGAATTAAAAAAAAAAATCTTTTCTTTCTGTCTTTCTAAATCTGTCAGTGAAGTTTGCTGTTGTGTTTCAGCCATGGTAAATAATTTATTTTACCTCCTATCTCTCGAAATCTTTGTAATCTTGTGAAATTGTGGTGTATCTTCCTCAGGATTCCTTTCTGGTATTATAACGGTTCGTATGGGAATCATATTTAGTTGATAACCTCTTGTGTTTCAGGGTCGTGTCAGGACTAAGACCGTCAAGAAGGCGGCTAAGATTATTATTGAGAAATACTACACAAGATTGACTCTTGACTTCGACACAAATAAGAGGATATGTGAGGAAATCGCTATCATTCCCACCAAGCCCCTGCGTAACAAAATTGCCGGGTAAGTGCTGTACCTATTAACAATCTAAGTTCCTATTATTCTGATTTTTGGTGATTCTGGTGGTTTGTTGATCTATGTGAAGTACAGGAGTCAATAGCTTTGACAGGGCACAGTGGTGTACACGACTTTTCTTATAAAAGTCTACCTATCGCCCTTAAGTTATTTAGTAGGTCAGTAATATAATTAATGTTCAGTTCTACTTCTCTAATTACCTATCTAATAAATAAGAAATCATTGTTTATGTATTAAGATTATATTATAGTAAGGGAATATTAAATTTAAACATTTTTTAAATTTTTACTTTGAATTTTCATAGTAATTAATATTGTGAAGAAATGTTTTCTTTTATCTCTAAATACAATTTGAGCATCAAAATTCTACATGGCTACATTACCCCTTTATTAAAATAAACCATAAGTTCATTCACTTTTATTTATGACATTTGTATTTCCTCTGATTAAAGTGATCCAATATTAAAGAATAATTTTCAATTTATGTGCATTTGTTAGTAAGTAATATAGTTTGAATTTAAATCTTAAACTTAAGTCTATTTTAATTTAGTAGTTGTAGTTTATTTATCTTTGTATTTACCTATTTTGGGTATGAACCTCTCAAGTTTATAAGCTTTTATATTTGTCTCCATATGCACTCATGTACATTGCCTGTTTCTGCCTGAGTAAAATTGTATAAATATAATTCATGCATTTCAAAAGTATATAACCCCTATACTGCCGTGCTAAGCGCAAAAGCGCCATCTCAACAAAATCTTCATAGGGACTTTTATACCGTCGGATAGCTTAAAAATATGCATTTAACCAACAAAGCGAAATAGTGGTAACTAATTATAAACATATAGAAAAACTTTTCTCTAAAACTAACAAACTAAACTCTAAAGAAAAAAGAAATCTATGTATATTTACAAAACATAAATTTTCTCCAAACTCGCCTTCAGTGAGGTACCGCTTTTGAGCCTAGTACGGTAGTATAATAAAGTGCTTAAATATTGTTTTTATTGAGGCATCTATCACAATAAAATAAGCATTCTGATCTAAATTCTTCATTACAAGTTTCCTCTGTTTGGGTTGCACAGGCTGAACTGATACTATGTTGAACTTATAATAACATATCACCTTGTTTGTATTGGGTGTTATTAATGACAGACATTTTATGACTTATTGATCTGGTTGTTTAATTGGTAATATATTCATTATTTAACCACAGATAGTGATGTCCAAAAGTTATCAGGACTTTTCGGGCTTAATATACACCTTGCATAATAGTAGCCTGGAGTCAGGAAGTATTAATGTTGGGGGGTAGACACTTCTTCTATAATAAAACTTTTCTTCTTCTGCTCTTACTGTTCTTTATTAAACATTTTACAAGTATTACTTGGTCGCCATCAGAGAACAAATAGAAAGAGCCACAGACAACTGGAGTGTTATGACATCGTACTAGGGATGAGCATTGCACCTACATTTAACAGGAAGTGCATCAGCGTGCTGTCCCCACATATGAGAGTACACGCAATTATATTGTTATCTAGTCTCAGTTGACATTGCCTAAAATGGGCTAAGTGCTGATGATTCTTAAAATGATAATTAATAATTTTTCAATATTGTTCCAGGTTTGCTACCCATTTGATGAGACGTCTCAGGCATTCCCAAGTCAGAGGAATCTCAATCAAACTGCAAGAAGAGGAGCGTGAGAGGCGTGACAACTATGTGCCTGAGGTGTCTGCTCTAGAGCATGACATCATTGAAGTTGACCCTGACACCAAGGACATGTTGAAGATGCTTGACTTCAATAACATCAACGGTCTGCAACTAACGCAGCCTGCTACACAGGGCGGCTATGGTGGCAGACGTAATTAAGGCTAATAAATAATTACATAAAAAACTTTCTTTACATTTCATATATCCTAATTTCTTTCAGTAAAATTTACATCCTTTTAGGGTTTTACAGCAAAATTATAAAAAGCAACCCTTGTGATAACACACTGTCCATCCATAACAGGAAAGGTCACTGAAATAATGATTTTTCAATGTCTGATAGTCAAACAAATCCTACTAATATTATAAACGCGAAAGTTTGTAAGTATGGATGGATATTTGTTACTCTTTCACGTAAAAACTACTGAATAGATTTTAATGAAACTTTACAATAATATAGCTTATACATCAGAATAACACAGGCTACAATTTATAAAGATATTGTGTGAATTGTCGACATTGTTTCTAGCACCACCAAAATTTTACTCCTAATTTGAAATACATATTAAATTAGGAACCAAATGTGTGACGTTAAATTGTTCCAATCGCTTTATATTTCGTATAATAAAATTTATGAGATTTATGATGAAATATAAAAACATAAAATTTCACCATGTCAGCCAAATTACGTCCACTGTTGGACAAAATCCTCCGCAAAGTTCACAGAAAAACGCTGCTGCCCGTTCTCTAGTAGGTTTTTCTTCGGGACGATTTCTAGGCCCCCCACGGGATGAGATGGGGTGATGATATTCTACGCCGTCACCACACAGCGAATTCGTAATAATTATACTTACTTTATCGATTTTACGTAAATGGTCGAAACTCCAGCTCAAGAAATACTGTTGCCATTACCATTACTGTTTCATTGATAAAACAATAACTCGTCAATACATAACAAAACATAAAAGTCGTTTTACAAACGGAAAAAGGAAAGTGCATTAAACTCTTATATTTTAGCCGATTCTCCAACAATTATTCCTAACACGTACATTTTCGTCTAGTAGAGCAAAAGATATCCCCATATTTAACAGAAATTATGGTCACTCTACTCGAACATTACAAGAGATATCATTATTTTTGAGATTACACGCGTAGAAAATTGTCCTGAGGGTAAAACGCTATGTCAATCTGATTAGGTTAATATTACGAATAAATGGATGTTAACACCGAAATCTTAACACTTATAGATAATGAGATATCAGCGTTCAAAGTAACGTTACGATTGCGCGGCCACGTAACTTTTGTTTTGCCTTGATTTCGTCAGTTTAAATAAACTTTGGTGGCATTAAATGCTTTCGGTACCTTTGACATATTAAAACCTTTCTTCTAGTAACAGTTTTACTGTATGATATCTTAAGTTTTGAAGAAATAATCGAGATTAAAGAAACATCAAGTGCACGATTGCGCGGCCATAACTTCCAAGGTGAATATTTCGTGAAATATTGATCCTAGTCCTATAATTCTTTTTTTGACAATTGTTGACAAATGAAATGTTCAATAATAATAAATAAAAAGATTTAGATCTCTATCCCAAGTAGTTACTGAGATCTCCATGGCCGCTCAATCGTGCACGTTACGTTCGCGCGGCCAACTTAAAACCCCTGTAACTTCTTTATTTCTTCTTTGACAAAGTTTTGGTTTGTACCTTTCGATTTTGACTAATTTTGACAAAAAATATAGCGATATTGTTTTCTGTTTGGATAACGTGGCGGAGCAATCGTGACGCACACGAGAGCACTGCCTAAACCGCTAGAGGTACACATTCTACTAATATAATAAATGCGAAAATTTGTGAGTATAGATGTATGTTTGTTACTCTTTAACGCGGGTGAAAAGCGGTGGGCGATTATGAGACATACTAATGAAATCATTCGATTATTAAAATGTCTCGAGATATCTCGATTATAAAGATTAGTAGTTACTAATTTAGTAGATTTTGTGTCGAGCGAGAGTCGAGACGAGCGAAACTCGATGTTGGTCGGGTCAACTCGGGTTGCGTCGGCGGCACTCGGCGGCGTTGCCGCGTCGGTCGAGCGAGTCCACTGGTGTGACAGACAGTAGCAACAACGTAGCTAGGGTACCTATAGCACTATGCACAACGCTGCTTGCACTCGCTCGAATATTGGCACAGCAGAGTAGCTACTACGCTTACGCGCGTAATGAATAACGTTACAATCGTACCAAAACGGTATAGTAGTTTAGGCGTGAATGAGTACCAGTTACTCATTCACGCCTAAACTACTATACCGTTTTGGTACGATTGTAACGTTATTCATTACGCGCGTAAGCGTAGTAGCTACTCTGCTGTGCCAATATTCGAGCGAGTGCAAGCAGCGTTTATAATATTAGTATGGATAATTAATCAACATTCAACAAAGTCATTTTTGTTTTTAGGAACGTTTAGAATAAAACAAAAAGATATGACTTCTCGTCAAAACGAAATACAACAAAAACGGTTACTTTTGTACTTCTATTTTAAATAAACTAATAGTAAAATTTGAATATACCTACACAATCGCACAGTTTCAGCCCTTTAGGAGTAATCATATTCTTAAAACATTATATGTATAAAATAGTCTCGAGTATTGTTCTCTGTATATTGCAACAGGATTAGTAATACTAATTAGTAACGTCATTCGATTATGAAAATTAGTTGTTTACTAATTTCATAATCGATTATCAATATTAGTAATACAAAATAATTCGATTATAGAAATCATTCATATTCGCCCACCACTAAGTGAAACCCCGGGGGGCGCAGCTTGCGTAGCACATAGAAAAGAATATTTATTGCCAGTGGACATAATTATACAATTTTCATATTATAATAATTTATTTATAGGGCAATAAGGAAACGCATATTTCGAAATGCCAGTAATTTACAATTATTGTCTCAGATGTTTAAGTAATTCTTAATATTTTCATTTTGTTCTCAAATGAAATCATAGTTCATATAAACACGAGTTCTTGAGTAACATTGAAATGTGGTAACACTAAATCATCCATCTCTATCCAGGGGTAAATAGATTTGGAAACTATGGTATCCATCCATAAGACAAATTTTGACCCAGTGTCTTCACCGCGTTTTGAGGAATTACTAGCTTTCAAGGACTAACTTGAAAAATCATGAGAGAACCACCATACAACTCAAAAATCTATCAGCTGACTTGCATGGTTAAATACAAACGACTGCATGTAGTGTAAATTATAAACTAAGTTCCCACGCCGCAGGGATGTACACACGGCCACGGCTACATATCAAGCTATACATTTCCAATATAAGCTGAGCTCTCATTGTACCGAAATCCAATACAACGTGAGATCAGTATGGCCGAAGGTCTATCAGAACGTTCGGCCATCCTGAATCTCCTTAACTAAAGACCTTAGTAACGACATTGTGACGAGCAACCACTGCTTTACTTTATTTAGCGACAACAGCGAAAGTAGCAATTTTAAGAACTAACTCGTAAGTCGAAGTAAAATCACGGTCTAACTGAGTACCTACCTATGCCGCCGCGTCAAATTTAATAAATTAAGTAAATCTTAATTATTTAGACTAAAATAATAGTTGTCCACGGGCTCGAAGGAGCGAGCCCTACAGTAGTCGCATTAGCCATCCCATCAAACAATTTATTCGTAATGTGATTGGTCGAATACATAATCGCATATTTATATTGGCCGACAATACTTCGTTGTACCTTCATTATGTACACACATACCAACCTTATGCAAAATGGTTGGCACTATCTGACAGATATTTTGGGTGTTAAATGCTACCGCGTCCGTAGGATTTTGCTCTAGAGACCCTACACGTAACCCCCGGGTAGCGCTAAATGGTAGCAACATTTCCGGTGGTAGGCTTCGGCCATGGCTGGTCACCACCCATCTGGCAAAACCGAGGCGCCATAGTGGCTATGCCGCGTTCCGTCACGATGCCAGGTGAAGCCGTTCGAAGAGGATGGGTTTAGTCAGTTGCGTTACCTCGACAGACCGATCCCATGAATACTGATGTTTCTGCACCGGATGCCTAGTCATGGAGGGTAGCGGGATCCGAAGCACAGTTCTCCGCTGGCTGACCGCAAGTTGTAGGGGGCCCAAGTAGCGTACTAGCCACACGCAAAAGGCTGCTCCACCGCTTGTGAAAAATCCCGGGGTGCGCTATCGTGCCGATTGGCGACCGGAGCGAGGGACCCGATAGACACCTTTTGGGGGGGTTCGGGCGTCCCCGCAGTCTCCAGGCTAGGCTTCCCAAGTGCTTAGCGCCATGTTCTTTGGTGGTCATTGGGGTAGTGCCTCCACTAACTGCCATCTTTTTCCTGTTCACTCGTCATCCAACATACAATGAAAAAGTCCAAAAAGAAAATGTGTTTTAAACAGCGGATGCACGTCCCTCGCTTAAAAGTGCACCACACTAACATCCGTGGCTTGCACTCAAATATCAACTCAGTCCACCTCCACCTCGAGACAGAAAATCCGCACCTACTTTTTCTTACGGAGACGCAGATCAAAAATCCGACAGACACGACATACCTCAACTATCCAGGGTATACCTTGGAGCACCGCTTCAAGCCTCACGCTGGGGTATGTGGATATGTTCGTGATGATATTTGCAGCCGACGTCTCCGTAACCTTGAAGACCCTAGTTTCTCCGTGTTATGGGTTTTGGTGGACACCGGCAATGAGAAAATCGTGTATTCGGTAGTATACAGATCACATACAGGCGACCAGGAGACAACCAGGCTCTTCAACTACCTCAGTGCGAAAGGTGATGTGGCCCAAGAACGCTACCCGTCGGCTCAACTTGTGTTTCTGGGGATTACAACGCTCACCATGATGAGTGGCTAAGCCCATACCGGGACACCAATCACGCTGGGCGAGAGGCGCGAAGATTTGCGCTTTCGCTAAATCTCACCCAGCTTGTTGATCAACCGACACGTATACCTGATATCCAAAGCCACACTGCATACTGCCTAGACCTTCTGCTGACGACTAGCCCAGATTCTTACTCGGTCAGCGTAACGTCCCCTTTAGGGAGCTCTGACCACTGTCTGGTGAAATCTGTATCCCACTTTTCTCCACCTGATATAAGCCCAAAGGGAAATAGGCGGATGTGGCGATATAAGTCAGCAGATTGGGATGAGATGCGGCACTTTTTTGCTTCGTATCCTTGGCGCGCGGCGTGCTTCGTATCTGACGACCCTTCAATTTGCGCCGATGCTATAGTTGATGTTATACGTCAGGGTATGGAATACTTTATCCCATATTCTGATGTGTCCACCGATTGTGCAACCCGTCCATGGTACAATACCGAGTGCCACATTAGTGAGGGCCTTAAGCAGACGGCGTACGTGGAATGGGCACACGCGCGAAGTACTAGGGCGTCAGATATACACAATAAAAAGAAAGCCTTTAATAAAGCCGCCAAGATAAGCAAAAAAGTATTAAGAAGAGCCCGTTTCAACCACATCGCCCGAATTGGCTCTAAACTAGCTAGCTACCCTAAGGGTAGCAAAGCTTTTTGGTCCCTGGCCAAATCGGTTGAAGCGAACTTTTGCCGTTCTTCACTACCTCCACTGCAAAAGCCCGATGGGTCACTGGCCCACAATGCAAAAGAGAAAGCGGAATTACTCGCAAACCTTTTCGCTAGCAACTCTTCCCTAGATACATGCAGCCAACCTCCACCACAGATTCCTCACTGTGGCTCCGAAATGTCGGATGTCCACATACACCAAAAAGAGGTCCTAAAAGTGCTGCGTGGACTAGATGTGAGTAAGGCCAGTGGACCCGATGAGATCCCGGCGGTAGTGCTTAAGTCGTGTGCACCTGAGTTGTCCCCTATACTCACACGCCTATTCCGGCTCTCTCTGAGATGGGGTCGTGTACCCAAATCATGGAAGCTTGCAAATGTGCAACCCATACCCAAGAAGGGTAATCGTGCAGACCCGTCGAATTACAGACCCATTGCAATCACCTCCATACTCTGTAAGATTATGGAACGTGTATTGAACGCCCAAATCCTCAAGCATCTCGAGAACAATGATCTTCTGTGTGATCGCCAATTCGGCTTTC
The DNA here is from genome assembly GCA_951640165.1 of Pseudoips prasinana. Lineage (NCBI taxonomy): Eukaryota > Metazoa > Arthropoda > Insecta > Lepidoptera > Nolidae > Pseudoips > Pseudoips prasinana. Next base: position 26,714,834 of record OX621248.1, read on the forward strand.
GTCGAAATCGATCTACAGGAGATCTTCTAGTGCTTGCGACTCACCTCTGGGGCGAAGCAATTGAGAGGCACGGTGAAGCCTTAGCGGTTTCGCTTGACATCTCGAAGGCTTTCGATAGGGTCTGGCATAATAGTCTGCTCAACTAGCTTCCATCATATGGACTACCTTCTGGCCTGTGCACCTGGATTTCGGATTTCCTGACTGGGCGGTCTATAAGAGTGGTCGTTGATGGCTGCTCTTCAGATTTCAAGGCCATTAATGCCGGTGTTCCTCAGGGATCTGTTCTCTCAGCTACGCTCTTTTTGCTGCACATTAATGACCTGCTTTTACCCGGTATTTATGGGTACGCAGATGACAGCACAGTCTCAGAGAGCTACATATCCGATCCACGGGCTAGTAGCAGCACAACCGATTCTCTCAGAGAGAGTATGGTAGAACGGATGAACTCGACTCTCCAGGTAATATCTGATTGGGGTATTGTAAACCGGGTCGATTTCAATGCCACCAAGACACAGGCGTGTCTTTTTTCCGCCAAGAAGACCCCTTTCTATCGGACACCTATATTCCGTGATGTGTCTGTACCGATATCCAATCATCTAGACTTATTGGGTCTCAATTTATCTTGCGACCTGAACTTCAGCCAGTCTATCGAGTCCAAAGCTAAGGTCTCTGCAAAAAAGCTTGGTATACTTAATAAGGTGAGACGGTACTTCACGAGGGAGCAGCTTTTAAATCTATACAAAGCTCAAGTCCGACCCTGCATGGAGTACTGCTCTCATCTTTGGGACGGCTCCGCAAAGTATCAGCTAGACTCTTTGGATTCGATAGACAGACGCGCTCGCAGGATAATCGATGATAGAGACCTAACAAGTAAAAAGCTGCAAAAGTTGGATCATCGGCGTCAGGTTGCAAGCTTATCGGTTTTCTACAGGCTGTTTCATGGAGAATGCGCTCAAGACCTCCATGAACTTATCCCTCCATCTCCCTTTTTTCATCGGACTACAAGGCGTCGGGAGGCTCTCCACCGCTATGTCGTTGACATCCCATTATGCCGTACGAAGCGTTTTGCTTCCTCTTTCATCATACGCACGGCTAAGCTGTGGAACAACCTTCCAAACGACGTGTTTCCAGACTCATATAACATGGGTTTATTCAAGGTTAGAGTGAACAGGCATCTTATGGGTACGCGCGGTTCACCTTCGACCACATCTTCACTTACCATCAGGTGAGATCGTGGTCAAGCGCTAACCCATTATGCATAAAAAAATATATATATATATTCTATGCTCTGAGCTGACAGCCATCTCTCCGCCACCGCGCGAGCTCTGTGGTCAAATAAAAAAGCGTGCGCATGAAACATTTTTCCGTCCCTTTTCCAAAATCACTCCCATAAACATTATCTAGCAACCGAGAGAACAAATGTAACACATTTAAAAATTGTAAATAAGCAATCCTAATTTTATTATATAGAATAGTCTATCATGCTGCTAGAATTGTAATCGGAGACATCTTCATTCATATGGTGGCAGGCTCTTTGTGTAAATAATATTGTTTAAAGATAATTCAAAGCATAATTTGTTGCCTTTATCCATGAGAACAGCACGTCAACCAGGTACTGTACTCTGTGACGTCAACCATTGATTGGTTTTTGTGATAAATTGTGTTTTAAGAACTAGACAGCTTTTAAATATATTTCTTATATTATTATTTTTACAATTTTTTATATTATAAAAAAAACATGTAAAAGTAATAAATAATAGAATACCTATTTTATTTTATCTCTCCGGGGTAGGCCTGCTCTTCGATGCTCGAAGGTCTGCTGATAGTTTTTTTTTGTAACAAGCAACTGCGTCTATGTTTCTTACTTTAATATACTTACTCTTCTTATTTCTGTACATAAAAATGAAAAATATAAAATAATCGTTTCATCTACTTAATAGTTATTTTATATTAATGTTTAACAAATAAATGTTAAACGTGTTAAAATCTTCCATTCATCATAGTGTATCCGAACGAAATTGTTGTTTTTTCGTAATGCTTGCTATCTCGCTCATACCTTAGTATTTAGCCAATGAAAACAGCGAATTAAATATGTTGCTCTCGTTCAGACTCATTCGTTTAGGCTTGCTTGCTTGCTCAAAAGTAGGTATTCGAGTTTGAGGCGCATAGCAGGGATCTAAACCATTTTGTTATTTAATTTTCTATGAATTAAATTGATGTGTTACTATTTCGTTTTCAAAGTATTATGAAGAATGGAATGCACACATTTATTAGATAACGTCAAGGTAGAGGATTTCAACGTTGACGACACATCGATCACAAAGAACTTCAATTGTTCAGGTAAATAAATTCATATTTTCATTTAAGAGCCGCTCCAGGCAGTTTAGTATTACGGGTATGTGCGTAAAATCGCCGCATTGTAGTCATAATGGGAGGTTAGTTTAGAAAAATCAATACAGCGAACTTTAATAATCAGCTGTTCGAGGGGAACGGGTGGGGGGAGGGGGCGGCATGGGTGACCGTGAGACTGTGACTGATGATGTCGCGTATCTGACGCGATGGGTTAAAATAATGCTAACTACATCATACCAGGCTATTTTAGACTGGAAAATATTAGACCAGCATGGCGTCGGCAACTAATATGCTAATATCGCCATCGCCACTACCGGCGCGGTCCTTGTACCTTGACAAACCACAATCACTACCAATTACCTACCTATGTATAGCATGCTCAAATCCCTGAAAGTATTTCTACTGAGGACTGGACCAACATAGATTTTTAGAAATCAAAGTGGAAAAGATTCCACTTTGATTTCTAAACGTAGGAGTAATTAATAATAATAACAGCATTCGCGTTGAATGTTTATTTTGTTATCAGTATTTTGATATATCTGTATGATATAAATATTACCAAAATAAACAACTATATCTACTACATATCTTGCAGCCTAGATTTGATGCTTATCCTGACACAATTACCTACTAATGTTAAAGAGTTGTTAGGATAGTTCTTGTAATTAGTATTTTTACTATATTATATATTTTTTTGTTAAACTTCAGCAACTTGATTAATAGAATCCAAATATTGCATATAACCTGTACTATTAAACATCTATTTCTTACCATGGCTATGGTAATATTTTATTTCTCCCTTCTATAACTGTAATGAGGACAGCATTTGATGAAGCCTTGTGCAGCTCTTAAAGTGTGTAAGAACAGGAGGGGCACACATATGGTTTCAGTGGGTTAACATTTTGACTGCCAGACGAAAACTGCATCACCATCTGTACCCCGGGTGCCAAAAAATTCACTGTTACCATGTCTATAATTTGTATTTAATTCATGTTACTATATTATCCATCCCATATTTGTGATGTTGGCATACACTGTAAGGTCTTGGTTGTCATGTATATGTGACAATGATGTCTAAAAAAGTTTTAGGTCCACATTGATGGTTAAAAACCAAAACACTGCTTTCTACAAAAGCCCAAGTATATCCCAAAATTATTATATTGGACATGAATAAATTAAAAAAAGTGGACTTCAATAAAATCAAAATACAAGCATCAGCTGTAAGCTGCTAGTGTATAATTGCAAATACTAATAATAATGTTTTTATTTAATTTTTTTGTAATCTTTGTGCATTGTAGATGGTACTGTATTGTTTGTAACTGGTCCACAAATAGCACCTATGCCTCAGGAGCCTAGTGCTGGGATGTATTTATTTAACAGGAAGTTATTAAATGAAAAATATTAATAACCTACACACACATAGACTATGGCTGTCAAACAATTTGATTGTTCTTTTATATGTATAATAATAATAAATAATATCCTTTGATTTCCATCTTATACATACTGCTGTGATTTGCTGCTAAATGAATGACAGCAGCAATAAAACTCAGCATTATCAAGCATAAATGTTCTAACCCTAAAGTCAAATATTGCATATACTTAAAAATATTTCACTTTACTGTATTTACACCTGCTCATATACATTTATCTTTATTGGTATCACTATCATCTTTATTACTGCAGGGTTGTAACTAATCTTTACAGTATGTTCCAAATTAGTTGTTCATGGGCATTATAAGTTCATGTGAAACATAATATACAGAATAATATGTAAAACATTACGTATTATTCTGTATATTATGTTTCTGTGTCATACACAGCTTTGCTAATGTATATATTGCCTATCTACCTACATTTTAATTGAAATGAAAAATTTTAAAGATCCTGTTGGCATGGTTGGCAAATTGTTGCTTTTCACGCCAGAGGTTGTGGGTTCGATTCCCACCCAGGACAGATATTTGTGTGCATGAACATGTCTGTTTGTCCGGAGTCTAGGTGTAATTATCTATATAAGTATGTATTTACAAAAAGTAATATTAAGTAGGATATCAGTTATCTGGTTTCCATAGTATAGGCTCTGCTTAGTTTGGGATCAGATGGCCATGTGTAAATAATTTCCCAAGATATTATTACAAGTGGCACTACACTGTGGAGATGTGTTCAAACTCTTTATTTGGCTTCTCGTATGGCGCAGATGTTGAGACAGTCTCCTCGCCATTTCTTGTCCCGGGTTCGATTCCCGCGCAAGACCCATAAATAGTTGTCGTGACTCTGGATGTAGGTACTTTGTGTCCGTCGATTATATGTTTTTGAATTTTCCCTCTACACAGGGATTAATATCTAAGAGCGGGCGTTCATACCGAAGAAAAAAATTCTATGCATAAAACCTACTAGACTTTTGTGTAATCGAAACCCATAAATAGATTTATATCTGAAATTTGAATAGAAACTATTTTTTTTGTATTACACTAAGAAACCCATCTATTTTCAAATTGTCTTTACATAATCTTCTCTTTCAACAGAATGTTCTGTAGAGGATCAAAACTGGTTGTGCTTACAATGTGGTGCAATAAATTGCGGACGCTATGTCAACGGTCATGCCAAGCAACATGCGGAAACACTTGATCATCAGCTCTGTATAAGCTGTGATGTTTACTCAGTCTACTGGTAATACATATGTTTTTATATTTTGATTATTTTTAACCCTTTATCAGACCATCGTATAATAGATACCACCTCATTTTAAACTCTATTGTGATGTAATAAGAGCTAAAACCAATAAAGTATATATTTGAATGTATCTTCATCATCATTATTACCACTGAAAGACAGCCACTACTGGACATAGGCCTCCCTGAAAAGATCTTCACAATAGTGGGTCTTGTGGATGTATCAACTACAACTAAAATAAGATGTAATAAATTAATTTTGTTTATGTCACCTGTATTGTACCTATGTTAACGAACCAATTCTATTTCAATAGCTTTCATATGGCTGGTCTCATAGACCATAATTCTGAAAATGCCAAATAAAGAAAAAATATATCCAATTCAAGGTGTAACATAAATCAGAAACAATCTACCCACAAAACTGAAGAAATTAAAGAAATCCTGTTTCATGGCCAAATTAAGCTCATTATGTTTCGTCTACAACGTATCTTATGCCTTGTATTACAAATATTTTTTACGATATAAAGGTGTGCTATATTAAACAAAGCATTCGTGCCTCACAATACAAATATTCATGCAAAACTAGGTGAGCATAAACTCGATATAAATATTTAAATGGGTCTAGTCAGTTGCTCCTAAAGGTGTAGAATTTATATTAGATGAATATATAAATATCATATTTACTCACGAAACTCTTGTTAAAACAAAACGTAGGTATAAATCAATTCGAGCTCCCAATGGATACGAAACAAAGTGATTCACATAACAATCACGCCATGATAGCAAGAGAGGTGGGGCACAGCGTTCATTCGCTCAAAGAGCAACTTGACTGGGGAAGTACAGACGCCAGCACATCAAGCTACCCCTATCTGTCAAACTTCACCAATAGAAAGTGAATCCTATGCTTATGTGATAAAGTTGAAAATCGATAAAAGAAATTTGATAGATTGGGGTAGCTGGATGTGCTGGCTTCTGTACCTCCATCTTACAGAAGACTCTTTAATAATAACATTATAAACTTAATGTTTTATTTCTGGTGTTGCAAGTGTCGATGGGCAGTGGTGATAACTTACCATAAGGTGACCCACTTGCTCGATTGTCTCCCTATAATATAGAGGGTTGTTTCAAAAAACACCAACAACCTCGCAGAACTAGATTGCTAACATTATAAGCAATAACATTTGCTCTACGAGTTTGGACATAACTCAATACATGAAAACATAAATGATTTAAAAAGTTTTTGTTGCACTGTCGTAACATGTATAGGTCTATGTTTCATTCATAAACGAAACGACGACGCGCGAACGACGCCAAGCTCGCGCGCGTGCGCAAACGATTTGCTTTGCGATGCTCGTAGAGTTATAAACATTCAAGCGAGAAATTAAATTAATACTTATTTATGTATGAAAATAAAATCGTAATAGTTGTAGTCAGTCTGATTTTTCTGACGCTGAATATGTAATCAGTGGGTAACCCGCATCTTTTTACAGCACTTTATTAGGGTTCATAAGTAAGATAGAGTGAAGTTATGAAGACAGGAGCAAGTAATGGGTTCTTTAAGATTTAAATTTTTACAACTCAGATTTGATTTTCATTGCTAACATCCTATTAAATGTATATTTGATGCAATGTCTTCATTGTGGTGTTTATTTTTATATAAAAGTAGCTGTATCCTGTGCGCGTTGCTACGGAAATACCTATATGAAACTCTTTATAACGATAGTGGAGCCCTCTGTCTAAGATAGGTCGTATCAACTCAGAAACCATTGTGGGCTCATGCACAACACTTCGCTGAAGATCAATTATTCATTTATCTACTATATAAAAATAAGTCGGGATTTCCTTCCTGACGCTATAACTCCAGAACGCACGATCCGATTTCCACGGTTTTGCATTCGTTGGAAAGGTCTCGGGCTCCGTGAGGTTTATAGCAAAGAAAATTTATAAAATTTAACGCGGGTAACACCGCGGGGCACAGCTAGTATAGTTTATAGTAGGTAACTGGTTAAATGGTTAAATTAGAAGAGCAAAGTGACTCATTTCTATGTTCATTTTCAGTTACAAATGTGACGACTATGTATCCAACGATTTGGAATATCGAACTATAGACAAAATAAGAAAAAGTATTATGGATCTAAGAGGGCAGAATGATACAAATATAGAGCAAAGTGAAGACAATAGTAAAGATGGCAGTGAAGGTAGCAACAGCAGTCTATCTCATGGATCAGATAAACCGTTGTCACCTAATGGCAGTGGGGATGACTCCAGGCCTGCCGACATCATAGCAACACCCTCATTTGATGAATTACCTGATCTTAATCTTATACCTGAAACCAGTGACAGTAAATCATCGAAAAATATTAAGGTATTTTATTTATTATTAATCAATTTATTTCAGATTTCAATAATCCATAAGTACAAATAAAAATTAAATTCACAATACAATTAATCATAAAATACCAATAAATAAATTAAATCATGTACAATTGTGATATTAAAATCTTATAAACTATGTTAGTCAACACCCATCGTAAGACGCATCCATTTGTGTTGGATTGGGCAATCCGCACAAGTAACAATCATCTGCAGGATACTGTTACTACTACCTCTCACACGTTGTAGTAAGGAGACTATATATTTTATTATGTTTATAATTAACCATATAGTTATGATTCGAGCCGTTCACAGCCATTTGATCTCAAGTGGTTAGTGATCGGGGAGGTTAAGCATCTGGGTACGCGGTCAGTTTATAGATGGGTGACCGCCAAGTGGTTTAATTTCGGAGCGTCTGTTTCGGAGAGCACGTTCAGCTGTCGTTCCCGTTAAGTCGTTAGACAACACTCGATAGGCCTAATGGGCGACTTGAACAACTCTGACACTAATGTAACCACTGCCCATGCGATAAAGTAAGGTATGATTCCACACATTTCAAAAGTAAAGCAATCTCCTTTAATATTTTTTTTATTATAACTAAAGCTATATGTATATTATATATAGTTTTGGTATCAGTCTGAGTATAAAAGTTACCAAGGATATAGTACAGACGCCAGGACAACCAGCCACCCCAATCTGTCACATTTCGTTTATAGATTTTCAACTTTATCACAAAAGTATAAGGTTCACTTTCAATTGGGGAAATTTGACAGATCGGGGTACCTTGATATGCTGGCGTCTGTACCTAATTAATCCGCATCTTTAATAGCAATTTAAGAAAAGCAGTTTGTGTAATATGAAAACATTTCATACGAAATGCATCAGCTGCTAAGCTCCTTTAGTCCATTAATTATGTAACACCTTCTATAATTGCATTTTCATAAAGTCCCCCGCGATACAGATATTTATTTCGCTAATGCGAACTTTCCTTTTAAAAAATACTGCCGTAATACTATTTATTTACTACCACACCAAAAAAATTGTCATTAAATATGTTATTGTCGTTTTTCCAGAATTCCATCGAACCTGTACGCAGTCTTAGACCCCGGTCCCGCAAAAGAACCCACTCAGGTGACAGCAGTTCCACAGAGAACAACACCACACAAACCCCTAGAAATAAAGAAAAGAAATCTTCCCCGTGCAATGGGAAAAGTCAAAGAGAAAAGAAAGTTGTAGGATTAAAAAATTTAGGAAACACATGCTTCATGAATGCAGTACTCCAGAGTCTTAATAATATACAAGAATTCAGTTGTTACTTTAGCCAACTGCCCTCGTTAGAGATGAAGACGAATGGACGGAAGGTGTATCATTCTAGGAGTTATACCAGACAAGAGATGCATGATGTTGTCATGGCTGAGGAGTTGAGGAAGGTCAGTACGTGAATTATTTACAATACGATCTAAATACTTACCAAGATTACAATAAATAAATAAAAAAGGTTTTTATGCACGTAGACTTTAAAAAAGCGCTTGTAAATAGTCCGAACATGTTTGTACTAATACAGTTATTATTTCTAGTTGCTTATTACAGATATTTAGGTACATGGAATGTTAAAACATTTATACAATTTATTTTATAATAGTAGTGATATTTAGCTAGCTGAAATTTATATCTTACTACATATTGTCTGAATGGTTCTGTCTATATTAAGGTATTCAGTATTATTATTATAAAGGACCTTGTGTTTAAAACGACGGTCGCCCTTTTATGCTACCACCGGATCCAATGCGCCCCAACTGAGAAGACCCAGCGAAACAAACTCAGCAGGTTCATCTACTACCGGTTTCAACACGGCCCAGTTGAGACAACAATGCGAGAGTAAACAGTTACAGTAGATAATATAAAATGCGGCAGTTTGATTAGTGACTGCGATTTCTTCCAGGTAACATTAGGTTGGACAAGACTAGGGAAAAATCTAATCAGTATTAAAATCTTGAGATTTTTTCAGGTATAGAAATTTCCTTAAAATCTCGTGCACAATGGCCTAACGAACTAACTTCTTCTCTCTCTTTGGGGTGTACTTGTGTACAGCACTTCGACCCTTCAGGATCTTTTGTACTATCCCCCACTGGTTTTATTCTATCCCTAGAGCCCTGAACGAACTAACTACTCTATCTTCATTCAAAATTTTAACGCAAATCCGTTCATCTGGTGTGATCGAGCAACAAACATCCAAATATACTTTATTTGTTCATGCTTTTGTAATATCAGTAGGTTGGGATAAATTGTTATGACACTGCAGAAAAATATCAGCAAAGTAAGTGTATTTTACTAATGAATCAGTGACCAAAGTTCATATAACTACTGGCAGTAAGAATTATTGGAAACCTAAATATACCTGGTATTGTTAAGGCGTCATAACTATGAGTCATTATTCTCACAGTTTTCTAGAAAAAAAGCCAATAGAAAATTGGCTTTTTTGTTAGCTTTATTTCGCCGAATGCTGGTGAGAGCTCGAAACTGTCTAGCAAAATTGACCTACTCACTAGTAACCTGCGCCGAGGGATACTGTCTTAGTAGAAATGCTATTTAACTGTAAAAATAACATTTGCGGCTATTCAATAAGTGCCCCTGGCTGAATTTATTTTACGGCGGCCAATCTCTAGCAAGCTGCGGCTAGCCAATTATGCAGGACATTTTAAAGCGTAACAATGAGTGCGCAAATGAGCTGCACTGTTCTATAACCTTCATTATATGATGGGACAGCTATATGTCATGACCCGGGAAGATTCTGTTTACTGATGTTCTCCCAACCGAATTTCGGCCATGGCTGCCAGTCTCAATGGAGACTAGCCAATTGCGCAGAACATATTATAGTGCACAAGTGTGTGCGCAAACACAGGGGCAATTTCTATTCCATCACCCTCATGATCCGATGGGACGCCTACCGGAAAGAGGTCATGTACCGGACCGACGGCTTAACGTGCTCTTCGAGGCACGGGGGTGTAATACCGCCAACTCGCAGACTTCGGGCTGATAGTGAGAAATTTCTTTTTTCGGAAAAGTCCCAAAATCACTTTTTGACCCGACCCGGGATTTGAACCCTGGACCTCATTATTTGAGGTTGAACACGCTACCGCTAGACCAATGACTTCCTGTTTACTACTGTTGATCGAAACCAAAAATGCTGACGTATGTACATATCTTTATGTTTTTATAATATTAGTTTTAAGTGTGTTCCTTTTTAAAGCTTTTCAAGTTGCACCAATCTGTAATCTTCTCATTTCAGGTATTAATAAACCTGAACACAGGTGGGTGTGGATCGAAAGGTGCGATATCTCCGGAATGCTTGTTCCTGGTGATCTGGAAGGTGGTGCCCAGGTTCCGTGGCTACCAGCAGCAAGATGCACATGAGTTCCTGCGCTATATGTTGGACAGGTAAGCCTTAGTAACGAGAATATTACGCGCTACCACCCGAAATCAGAATGTCTAAAAGCCGCTACATATTTAAAAAGAAGGTTCGTGATCACATCACTTCATCTAATCAATAGGAAAGCTATCATATCCGTATGTATATTTTATATTATGTATATATTGTATTTATGTATGTATAGCATGTATATATGTAGAACTAGTATGTATTATTATGTTATATATAGTGTTTCTGTATTTATTTATTTATTTATTTGATTAACCAACGATTGTTTACATTAATACTATTATTCGTTTGTGATGACAATATGCTTGCTTAAATGTAACAATCACTTACTGGTTAACACCACATGCAAAAATACAGTTAACAGTGCAAAAAAAATAAATTATAATTATAACATGATAAAAATAAAACATCTAAACACAAATAAAATCAACATTTAAAATAATACATAATTCAGATAAGATAGCTTAATATTAAATTAAAATCTAAAATATTCATATTATTAGTATACATAGAAATAAATAAAAAATACTATAGAACAAAGTGTACAACATTTTTTATATACCTACTTACATCTAACATAAAATTAATTAATTTAAAATAACTTAATTAAAATTGTTAATTAATAGATGAAACTCACACATTTTATTTTTGGGAAAAATATTGAATTATAATTTTGGTAAATTTAGTAATATTGTCGTGATGTAAATCAATAATGTCACTACAGCTGTTTAACAATTTACATAATCTGGGTATTGGGGAATTAGCACCAAGAACAGTTCTTCGTAGGGGTGGACAAAGCGGTGTGATAGTATTGCGAGGATATCTCGAAGGTGCGTGAAATCTTATTTGGTTCAATAGGTTAGAGCAGTCAATTTTGTTTCTTACCAGCTTGTAAAAGAAGAGAGCATCTGTGATATTTCTACGCATAGATAAAGTGTGCATCTTAAAATACTGTAAGCGGCTGTTATACGAGGTGAGCTCCTTTGCTTTGCCTTTAGAAAATGCTAAATGCCACAAGAATCGTTTTTGCACTCTTTCTAAGCGCAATGTATGGGACGCAAAATGAGGTCTCCACACTACGCTGCAGTATTCTAAGATACTCCGCACTAAGCTATTGAACAGCATAATTTTTGTGTCATGTTGCTTGAAACTCTTTGTATTTCTTATTACGAATCCCAAAATTTTGGATGCTTTTTTTATAATATGCTCAATATGTGGAACAAAGGTAACTTTTTTATCAAATATTACTCCAAGATCCTTAATAGTTTCCACCTCTTGGACTTTTGTGTTATCTATGAAGTATTCACATGATTGTATACATTTTGATTTTCTAGAGAATTTCATATAAAAGCATTTTTTTGAATTTAATTCCATTCGGTTTATCTGGCACCATTCTATCAGTCGATTTAGGTCGTCTTGCATAAACAGTGTATCGTTGAGAGAGTTAATTTTTCTAGCAAATTTCAAATCATCTGCAAATAAATAGCAATCCGAATATTTAAAACACTGGGGAAGATCATTTATAAAAAAGTTAAACAGTATAGGCGCTAAATGAGAGCCCTGAGGGACACCGGATGTTATAATTTTGCTCCCGGATTGGTAGCCATTTACCACAACATAAAATTCACGCTCCGTTAAGTAGGATTTGAGCCAATTCAGCAAGAACCCTGTATATAGTTAAACCAAGACAGAAAGTTACATTCGACATCTTAGTGCACCTACCGTGGTCTCTCTGCACCACCCAATGGTTGACTGGTAGATAATGCCTATGGCATTAAGTCTGCCTATGTACATATACTTTGTGCTAAAGTTTAAATAAATAAAAAATAATATTTACCTAGTACACCAATCATTTTAGTAGTTGTCTGAGTAGCTCTGCTATGACACATTAATTTAAATACCTAAGTAATCATGTGATAGTAGATCAGATAGTGAAGTAATGCAGGGTGTTATAGCATTGGACTGACAAATATTTTTCGGGGATTAGGGGAGTCAGCTATTAGTTTGCACCTCTAGACTAGATGCTTCGCGTATTGCTAGCACCTAGAGGCTACGGTTACCGCTTACCATCAGGGGACCGTAACCTTGTGTATTGGCTTAGTAATCTCAGAAAATTCGTCATGTATTACGAAATAATTTTATTTCTACCCACTAACCAAAATTATGACTAATGTTACTGACTTCCGGACCTGCGTACACTCAACCACATTATAAATAAATAATTATAACAACTTCCGCTTGTCAACTTCCGGAGCACTAATTATTAATTTAGGATAATATTAATATTGATTGTTTGTTTTAATTAATAATAATGTTTACTGATACATCTTCAGCACAAATTGTAATAATTAATATACAACACTAAATATTTGATTGCATGATTAAGTAACTGATTTCTCTATAAAAAGCAGATGTCTCACACAGGTGGACACAGTCGTTTTGTATCCGTCACCTAGCAAAGTAGTAAGGGGAACCTCTGCCCGATTGCATACCGATATTATAGTGGATAAGGAGCAACTGGGGTTTTATTTTACTCGTACTATCCTGATTACCCACCTTTTTACACTACCAACCAAATTTTCCGTTTTAATGTCAAGAAAATTTAGTATTGTTTTCTCTGTAGGTTACACACAGAGCTACTACAACTGCTGCCGCCGGAGCGCCCGGAACTGCCGCGCACTCCGTCGGCCTCTATCGTCACGGCCGTCTTCGGGGGCACTCTGCAAAGTGAAGTATGTCTTTTTAAAGCTTCTAATAGGTCACATACATTTTACTTAGTACGTGCATGATATGCAATTGCGAATATCTGGACATATCTGAATAAATTCGCCAATTTACCATACTCAGCTATTGAAATAAGCGCATTTTTAAGAGGCTCAGTGGTTAAGGCAATCACCTCATTACAACCCCCCTGTCATGCCCCCTACGATGTATGGATTGAGTTGCCTTTGTTGGGTCATTGCTGGAGTTGTCTTTAAGATATGTCTCTTAGGTCGTGTAGGTAAAACACCAGGATGCCCATATTATTTTATTGCGGCGTCACCTGACCTACGGCAGAGAAATAACGCACGCCAGAAAACCTTTCATAACATTATCTAATAATAAAATTAATTAATATATATCGAGTGACTGCTGCCGAAAATCTCTCAAACAGTGTCGATTTCACGTTACCGCAGCGATTATTTTTGGCGATAGATTGTGCCAACGATACGGGAATATCTATAAAACTCCCGTATTAATGACGCAGACGCTGTTGCTGATATATATATTTGATAGTGCCTGTTTGAGGTGTTTGGTAATAAAAACTCACAAGATAATCGGTCATCTTCTAAGGGGCCTGCCCACGCTGCGTCTTCCGGTCCGTGTAACCAGTTCCAGTGTAACCGTTCTACGAGCTATGTGCCCCGCTCACTACCACTTCAGCTTGGCAATTCTTTGGGCTATATTCGTTACTTTGTTTCGATTTCAACATTCCTGATTCGAGGTCGCAGGGAAACTCTGAGCATAGCCCTCTCCATTGCTCTCCCAGTTTAGATCTACAAAAGGTTGCCTTTATGATGTTAAAAAAGAATTAGGGCCGTTTTTTTATTAATTCCCACAGGATATTTATGTACTCCTCAAATATTAAAATAAAGTTCACACGGACAGCGACGCGGGAAAAGCTAGTGGCTCATAAAATAAAAGGCAATTCGTTAGTGATAACCCTAGTGATATCTAAGATTGAACTGTTTATGTTGCTTCCGACCGCATTCAATTGTCATTCTGTAGGTACTTAAATCTTATATTTTGTTAGTCGAATAAATGTGTAACCAGAAAGGCACGGCTAGTTGCGTCTCACTAACACCCTTATTTAAAAACGAAGTATAAAGTTAAACTGCGGTTGAACTATGGATCAAGCAATCTCATTGGATGATTTTCGACTAAACCGAGGATCAACTGCAGTTTAACGTTAGACTTCGTTTTTAAATCGTTAAATTATTGGATACTTAAGTTATTACTTAATTATTGCTAAGCTCTCTCACTCTCTCTCTCTATCTCTCTCTCCTAACCGTTTCATCTGGCTGATCAGCACGCTATATAGAACGGCGCTATAAAATAAAAATAAAAATAGTTTATTTTCAGGCATCGACGGCCCATAGCATGTTAGTAATCAGTACAAACTTAAAAAGCTATGTTAGTGTGTAACACTTAGACACACATAGGTACAAACATAACAACACAATGCTATGCAGTTTTTACTTTTTTAAAGTCATTGCCTGAACGCATAGTGTTCTTTTACTCAGTGTTTCCGATGTAAGTTAGCTACTTAGGTATCGTCACACTTATGTTATATCTATGTACAGGTACGGTGTTTGGCGTGCGGCACTGACAGTAAAAAGTTCGACCCATTCTTGGACTTATCCTTAGAGTTGCCGGAGACGGGCCGTCACGAGGCTCCTGTTGCACTAAAGGACTGTCTCGCAAGTTTTGTACAGGTAATACTATATTATTGTATATAAATTATCTACATTATATGTTTTTAATTTATGTGCTGGTTTCAAGAAAGGGGGATCTCGTTCGCATGTTTATATTTGCATACATGTTACGCGATTTCTCAGATTGTGAACCAGTTTTGAGAATTCTTTTTTTTTTAATTAATCATTCTTTTCAACGGTCTCATATTATAAAGACACAATATGATCATAACATTTATAGATTTACAATAATAAAATTAATTCGGTTGCAAGCTTTTTTAAAACAGCAAATATGTTGTTTATAGTATAATACAACATCAACTAAAACAAACACTCAAATCAAAAAGCATACATTTATAAAAATAAAATTGATTCAGTTGTAAGCTGTTTTTCAAAACCAATACAATTATTTTTAAATATTTATAAATGTTAGGATCAAATCTGGGTGCTTTATAATAAATACTTATTAACAATATTACTACAAACATGTTCTGACTATTTGAAAGCGCTTTTATAAAGTCTACGTTAGTTAAAAAATAAAATAATGCTAAACATTTTTGTTAGTTAAATAAACAGAAATTTAGTTATATACCATTCTACGGAATTTTAATAGTAGTTTTTTAATTTTGTTTTCAACTTATTTGTGGGCATTCAAGGATTTCGTTGTAGAATCTTGTGCGTTGTGTAAATAGTGTTTATAGAGTAATTATTCCCTATGCCCTAGTTTACTGGCTAATAATCCATGCCCCTGCCAATGAGTAATGTGCTTGAGAATACTCCTCTCTAGCCTATTAGCAGTTAAGCCTTATATATGCTCAAACATAGTGGAAACTTGCGTCAACTTTAGCCCTATAATGAAAAGAAATAATGAAATTTATTCAGCACTTAGGTATTAACATACACTTGTACTTGTCAAGCTCAAAATGCAATACATAAACATAGTTGAATACAGTATTAAAGTAACAAAAATATTTTGAATTAGTCCGTCCGTGTTTTGTCACATATAGGTTTTTTTAATCCTTAACTAAATAGCAAGTTAAGTAAGCTATTATTGTTATATTTAGCACTAATTATATAAATAATTCAATTAAAGATTGAGAATTGCAGTTGGCTAGCGCAAAAGGCTTTCAACCAGTAGCTTAATTTAAGCGACTAACCTGAGGGCGCCATCTTTGTGGGGTTCGAGCCACAGTTCAGGCGGCCGCAGAAGTAAAAAGAGTGGGTGTGATCACTTGCACGGGATCACCGATCTGCGGCTTTCTCTAGCTACCTAGGTGGACGACCCGGAGAAGAAAGAGAATCCATTTACACGTATTTGCGGGTAACACTGCTGCAACACTGCGTGCAAATGTTTCTATAAGATTTTGTTTTCATGTGATAATCAAGTTTTACCATAAATTTCCAGGTGGAAGAATTAGCGGACACGGAGCGTTACTTCTGCAGCAGTTGTAAATGCAAACAGAAGTCTACCAAACAGTTCTGGATACGCAGATTACCCAACGTGTTGTGCTTACACCTTAAGAGATTTCGGTGGCATAATTATTTTAGGTGAGATAGATGCTCTTGAGCTTAATAATAAATTTTATTCAATTTAAAATGTGTACAAAATTATATATTTATCTTGAAAATAATGATTATTATTAAGCCAATACAGAGATGACTATATCATGAATTTCGAATGATCACAGTGATGTGCCCTTTACTGAACCACTTTAATCCCACGAATATCTCAAATCACCTTTATTTTAAGGGTTATCCGAGATATTCGTGGGATTCGGTGTACCAGCCGTCTTAGCCGTGCAGGTCCCGGTAGTAAGACGTCAGCGATAACATTCAAATCTTCATTACGCTGTAAAGTTAATGGAGCATCGAATGGCTTGTATAAAGTCGAGTCCAAACATCACGGCGCGATGGGGAGCGGGAGGTGTCGCTGGTACGTTGCCGGCCTTTAAGAGTCAGCAAACAATTGTTGCTGACCCTCCCCCCCACCCCGGTGAGCTCTGGTGACCTTACTCACACTCAGAAACATAACATTAAATTATTAATGTTATTATTAAGGAATGTCTTCTGTAAGGTGAAGGTACTTCCCCAGCCGGGCTGCTCTTCGAGCGAATGAACGCTGTGCCCTACCTCTCTTATATTATCTCTTATACGTTTATTGTTTGTTCGCAGGACTAAGGTGGACACGAGCATATCGTTCCCGCTCCGCGCGCTGGACATGTCGCGCTTCGTGCTCAGCAACGTGCCCGACACGCGCCGCTCCGGCCGCGGGAACAACCTGTACGACCTGGCCGCCGTCATCGTGCACCACGGCTCGGGGTACGCTAGCTTGCACGCGCCGGGGACTAAACTGGGGAATGAGTTACGACAAGTGTGATCGGGCGAGACCAACGGAAGTTGGGAGGGAGTTTCGTATATCAGTGTAGGGGCAAGAGAGAAAGGTTTGATATACGAAACGTAACTCTCTCTCTTTCTCTCATTCTATTTTGCCAACCTATAACTCCCTCCCAACTTCCGTTCGTCGCGCCCGATCACACTTTCCGTAACTCATTCCTCAGTTTAGTCACCAAAGCGTACACATTTGGCACAGGCGTAAAAGTGTGTTAAAAGTGTTTGTTTCAGATAGTGCTATGGTACTTACCATGGTAAGTACCATAGCACTATCTGAAACAAATACTTAATTTGTCTATTATGATGAAGTACACATCATACATACCTATAGGTAAATACATATCTAAAACTATATAGTGCACAAGTATGTGCGCAAACACAAGAGCACTTTCTATTTCATATCACTCTTATGGTCCGATGGGAGACCTTGTGACACGACCGGAAAGAAGTCAGGTACAGGACCGACGGCTTTACGTGCTCTACGAGGCAAGGGGGGTATAATACCGCCAACACCTAGACTTCCGGCCGATGCTGAGAAATTTTTCTTTTTACTGAATAGTCCCAAAGTCACTTTTAGCCCGACCCGGGATTTGAACCCAGGACCTCGTACTCTGCGGGTGAACACGCTACCGCTAGACGAACGAGGCATATACCTAGTTTATGAACCTTTCTTTACCACCATATTATCGATCTTGTATTATATAGAATTCGTTTTATTATTATGATTTATGTAACTCGTGGACATTGGTGTGATTTATAATTTTAGCTTTAGAATACATAGTCATTGTTATATGTAACATGTAACCGTCATTTGTCCCAAATAAATAAAATAAAAAACTTAGATTAAATATGTAACACAAATAGCGGGCTATAAATAAATAAATATCTAGGGACAATGTCACACAGATCATCCTAGCCCCAAACTAAGCAAAGCTTGTACTATGGGTACCAGGGGACGATATACATACTTATATAGATAGATAAATACTTATATACATAGAAAACATCCATGACTCCGAAACAAATATTCGTGCTCATCACACAAATATTTGCACTTACCGGGATTCGAACCCAGGATCACCAGATTCGTAGGCAGGAGCACTACCAACTAGGCTACGGTGACCGTTAAAAATTAAACCGTCAAATTAGGTAGTGGGCGGTTGACTATTCTGTATCGTCGCTGTTGTGTTTAATTTAAATAAATGTAATGCAAATCTAATGGTAGATATTTTGTCAACAGAGCGGGGTCCGGACACTATACTGCGTTCGCAATCAACGAAGATCAATGGTTCCACTTCAACGACCAAACGGTCCGAACCACAGACTCTGCCACCGTCGCGGGCTGCAAGCCTTACATCCTGTTCTACATCCGACGCGAACTAGCCCTGCCTTCCACGTGACTATACATCACAATTAAACCTTTATAACACGGAGCCTATGACATTAGTGGCATATTCTATGTTTTATGAACTAAATATAATTTTAGTACTCAACATTTCTGTATAAAATAGTTAATATGAAAATGGCGGAGGCCAATGTGCGTACTTATAGTAAGAGAGGTATTATCGCAATTTATTATCATATTAATAATGAACTATTTTTTTTAAACTAGCCATTTAGGTATTCACAGTTAAGTTCAAAGTGTAGTATATGTAAGAAACCATATTTGCTGTTTTTTTACTACACTAATAATGTGTCGTTATCTTTCCGGTGAAATTAAGTAAAGGATTCATTAGGTGTAGATTATGAAACAAAATTTATATTATGAACGAAAATGTACACTATGAACGTGTAAGGTGTACACTACGAACTAAGGTGTTCACTATGGACGAAACTGTACACTACGAACTAAAGTGTTCACTATGGACGAAACTGTACACTATGAACGAAAATGTACACTATGAACTAAGGTGTACACTACGAACTAAGGTGTATACTATGGACGAAACTGTACACTATGAACGAAAATGTGCACTATGAACTAAGGTGTGTAATGTGCACACCTTAGTTCATAGTGTACATTTTCGTTCATCTGTACACTAGTTTCGTTCATAGTGTTAGTGTAAACTATGAACTAAAGTATTTACTAGAAATTAAAGTGTGCAGTATGAACTGGAATGAATGCAAGAATTGATTCCTGCTACAGAAATATCAGTGTAATGAAATATCGCCAGTCTTACTGTAAGTACGTCCCTAAATGTATACACAAAAACGATATACCCATTCTGTATAGAGATGTAGGTACCGCCCTCTATGAAGTAACAGGAGTCATTTACATAAATTACTTCTTATTTCTTAGCTTGTGGAAGTATGGAAAGACTTGCCGTAATATTATTTATGTCCACATCACCAAAACATAGAGACAGAACAGCTTAGCAGCATTTTCAGTCCTTACGCACCCTGAATATTCAGTAACTGCTTATTCAGTAACTGCTTAGCATTAAGCTGACTTTTTAGCACCAAATAGGAGCCTATTTGGTGCTAAAAAGTCAGCTTAATGCTAAGCAGTTACTGAATAAGCTTAACTTAACTGGGCTTACGCAATGCCGGTCTTTTTTTTACGCTGGCTCATTGCAAGGAATTCCTATGTTAGGGCCTTTGCCCACCACGATTTTTAAGCACACCGTAGACGCGTGGTTGTAGCGATACAGACGCGCGTTCGCATCGCGTTTGTATCGATAGAAGCAACAATAAACTCTGTAGGATAAAAGCGCGCCGTCAACGCGCGTTCCTAAAACGCGTGTCGACGACGCGTTTTAAAAAAGGGGAATTATAAAACGATCGAATACAAAAATACTTAGCGACTGATGTTGAGATACTGTTTTAATAACCTGAGCGGCATGAATTTGAGTAAGCGAATAATTAACTTAACTAACGACGAATATTGATTAATAATAAAATCTAGGGGCTCTGCCGAACATCGATTTCTTAAATGGCGTTCAACTAAATAAAGGTTAAAAATGATTTAATCATTCGTTTAATCGGCTTCAACGTTGACAATCGATTCCGAACAATTTATGACGTCACATGTGCTCATGGAAGCCGATTTAACGATTGATCAAGTCAATTTTAACCTTTATTTATTTGAACGCCATTTAATAAATCGATGTTCGGTGACTTAGCCGGTAGAGCCCCAGAACGAGCTTACAAAAAGTGGGTTATAATTAATCCATTTTAGATATCAAAATTCTAGCCGTGCGTAAATTACTAATTGAGCGACTAGAAATACAGAGAGGGCAACTTCCATATTAGGATGGAGACGAGTTCTCCGGAAGTTATTTGGGTTAGGTTAGGTTAGAACTGAGACCATAAAGCTAGACACTATTGTTAGTGAACATTGGTGGAAAGTTTTCAAAAATCGAATATTTTTTGGAGATTTTTGAATTTTTTAGGAGACATACAATGCAAATCTAAACAAAAACAATAGCGCTTGAAGTCCGCCGTACAAGCCTCTGATCTCTCTGACTGGTCAAAGCGAAAAAATATTAGGTCGCTCAAATATTATGAAGCTTTTCATCTTGTATTTTAAGTAACTCAAATTAATATTTGTTAGTTGCTGTTCTGTTGATTTCTCGTCACTCGCAGTCAGTCGCTCACTTAGTAATCATCATTACAGCTAAATAAGTCCACTGCTGGACAAGCCTCCCTCAAGAATCGTCTTGAGGGGATATGCCATAATCGCCACGCTTGGCAGGCGGGTTGGCGATCGCAGTAAGATAGTCATAGTAATCAGAAGGAAGCTGCTGCCCTTCCTCAGGTAGATATTCCCTCGGGTCGACTTGTACGACCCCACAGGATGAGATGGGGTGATGATATTCTGATTCTGATATTTGTCGCCGTCACCACACAGCAGTGTGGTTCACCACACTTAGTAATACTATAACGTAAATTCATTATTATTGTCACTTAAAACTTTAATTTACAGTCACTCGTTTAAATACTACCCTTTAAAAAACGTGGTGTGCATAGGCCCTTAGAGATTCAGTAATAAATAAAACTAATAAATTACAATTAACCCATTAAATACCAACAAGGCAACTGATAAACATACTTATATATGTATTTCTAAATACATATTATAGATAGATTACTCGCAGACACAGGACAATCAATCATTCACACAAAGATTTGTTCTGGGTGGGGATTGAACTCATGATTTCTGGCTTCTGGAGTACCACCACTGGATTTATCATGCCAGTAAGTTGAGACACATGAAGTGTGGTTGAGATACTGAAAATTTACTAGAAACATATATGTTAGAGATTCAGTATAAATAAAATCAATACATAAGTTAATGTCTTGGAACAACAAAACACAAACATGGCTATCTGATCACAAAATGGGTAGAGCCTGTATTATGGCTACCAGACAACTGATAAATTCCTAAATACATACATATTATAGATAGATTACACGCAGATAATCATGCTCATGCTCAAGATTTGCCCTGGGTGGGGTAGAACCCATGTCTTCTGGCTTAGCAGTCAGACCAGGAAGATGAGACGTATGAAGTGTGTAAGATTCTGAAAATTTGGAAGCAATTTTTTATTTGAAGCTGCAGTTATGGTGATTTAGCTCAAAGTTTAAGCTTGAAATACGATATATGGGATGTAGTCATGAGTAGGTATACTTAAATTCATCTTCCAATGTTTATAAGCAATATTTATAAATTTAAAAAACTAAAATTATTAAAAAAATATGCTATAATAATACTAGAAAGCGAAATACTTAACAATTTCTTTGGTACACTATCAAGAACATTTTAATTTTAAGTCCAAAACTTTCGGCGCTTATAAAAGTAACTTTACTTTATTCGCTTTCTAACGTAAATTTACTGTATTGTTCAATATAATAAAGTGGATTAAGGGGCGTTGAGCCCCGTATTACTGTCCCACTGCAGAGGCAAGGGCTCCACGCCTCCTCGTCCACTACGCTACAGCGGGTTTGCAAACTTCACATGCCATCAAGAACACTTGGAGAACTTTCAGGCATGCAGGTTTCTCCTCGGTCTTTTCCTTTGCCGTTTTAAGCACGAGATAATTAATTTCTAATATAGGCAAGAATTCGAAACGCTACTGGTTTGAACTCGAGCCCCACTCAAAAGTCCAACGGTTTAAACACTACGCTATCTCGACTTTAACTAACGCGGGTTAGTTAAAGTCGAGATAGCGTAGTGTGCGAGATAGCGTGGTCTAACTTGTGCCGAATGGTCGTCGACGAAAGAAAAACTGCGAACTTTAATAAATCCTATAAACCGATTTAAGTATGCATTTAGAATTATCTATTCCAAAAATGTGTGGACATAATTCGTTCGATTTACCTTTTAAAATAAAAAATCTGCTTTTAAAGAGCTTTTTGTTTTATATACATTTTTTCGGCTGGAAACATTAAATAATCATGTAAACCTATAACCTAAAGTATGTAAAAGGCCTGATAAATCATCATGAAAGGCATCCCCAAAAGATCTCCACAATAGAGTTGTGTCCATCATTTACAGGGGTATGCGATAATCGTCACGCTTGGCAGACGGGTTGGCGATCGCAGTATGATGACTATAGTACACAGAGAGACGCTGTTGCCCGGTCTCTTGGAGGTAATCCCTCGGGACTTCTACAACCCCCACGGGATGAGATGGGTTAGTGATATTCTTTACCGTCAGACACACAGCAAGAAATAAACCACATATATATAAGTTTCTAATGTTTTATAATTGGTGAGAAAATTTTTATTCCTTACCGCCTATTTAATCTCCAATGCGTCGCCTAAAATGTTCACGAGACTGTTGTTAGCGCATTAATTTTTTTATTCTGGTTGCAGATAATAGTTTAAGCGGTTTATTAAATTACTAATAGATACTATCGTTCTGATTTTTT
Source organism: Pseudoips prasinana (assembly GCA_951640165.1). Lineage (NCBI taxonomy): Eukaryota > Metazoa > Arthropoda > Insecta > Lepidoptera > Nolidae > Pseudoips > Pseudoips prasinana. Next base: position 26,738,388 of record OX621248.1, read on the forward strand.
TCAATGCGGATCATTTTCGTGATTATTGTATGTTTTAACGCTTAATATAAAACGAATCGAGACGGGAAACATGCTTTACTGTATTTACAAATATGTCACATGCTTATTTATTTTGTCTGTGTATGTATTAGGCACAAGCTACACTTGTTACATAAATCCGAAGTTCGCCTATGGTTGATCATGCAATTTCCATTAATTGCGTGTTAACATATTAAGGACTTTGTCATAGTTCAAAATAATCACATTTGTAATAAAAACACTTTTTCTCTGCGTTATAGATATACACTCTTATTTAAAATAATTCCGTGATCCGCCGCTTAACCATGTCTCAGCTAAACCCTGCTCAACCACTTAAACCCCGCTCAACTATTTCTTTATTTAAAAACCCTACTTAAAGGTTTCTCAGCTAAGTAACGTCATTTTATTTTACAGTCCCGCAAACTTATCTGACCCGGTGGCAGCGTCGCTGTTATCGCATTTAGTGTTGCTAGTAACTATTTTTTACAATAAAGTGGGTAAAAATAATATGCACATTGTAACGTAAATGTTATTTAACTAAAAAGCAAACAAATACTGTCATTACTAATCTTTATATTTTTATACAATAATTATGATCATTTACATAAAATGTATGCTAAGTGTTCTCTAACGGAGATACTCCAGGTATTATTATTTCACCGGAATGGTTTAATTCAGAAGTCATTTCATCATCATCATTATCGTAATCAATGCTTTCACAATCTCTACCTAAATGAATGATGAAAGGCTCGTCTAAGTATCCATCCCTTTTTCGATACACATTTTCAATATTTTTTTACATGGTTGCAATGCTTTTGCCATTCATTGACTGTTATTTTATCAAAAGCTTCTGCAATGAATGATAGGATTTCAGAATTCTATCTACCATGCTCTTTTTCTTTCACAAGTTTTCTTACACATCACTCCCGGACACCTACAAAGGAAACAGCAAAAATTAAATAAATCATGAATATTTTAAAATATGTATTTTAATTTAAAGTGTGAGGGGGAGTTTTGTATTTTTTCAGAAGCTGACAACACTAACCTGTAGCAGCAGCTACGCGTTCATACAACTTATTGAAGGGCATAATTGGTGCCTGAAGGCGTTTTTCTTCCTTAATATAATTCAATATTTGTAATATAACGTTCCTCGCATCACTTTTTAAAGCTTTCGGCGTTTTTCACAATTGAAAACCACAAAAAGAAATATAAATACGCGCAACAAACAATCAATGGCAGGGATGTCATGGAATAACAGGCCGATTGACATTTCAAACTGGCGTCGTTAGTTCTACTTTTGGCCACCGGGCCAGATAAGTTTGTAGCACTATACACTGTCAACATTTCTGCGACTGGTATAGAGCTTGACCAAAATTAATCGACTAAATCGGATTATGTATCAAAACTTTATGATTTTTGCTCTATGGTAGACATGGAATGATAGATTTATGATCGTAACAATGCATTTTCAAGGACTATTGATTTTCTTTGGTGGATTTTGAAGTTTGTGATAAGATTCCAACTGGAATTCAGTATTTATTTAAAAATTAAAACGGTTAGTAACTTCAATAAAACCTCCATTCACAAACAAACGTCAAACAAAACGTCAGCTGATGCAAATGAAATCCGCCATATTTGAGAAAGGTTTAAACCAGGGGCCGACGTGGTTTAAATTTTGACATGGCTTAACCGCGGGTCAAAGTTAAATCGTGTTTTTAAATGAAAAATTTGATAAACCATGGTTGAGCGGCCGGCTTAAATTTAAGTAGCGTTTTTAAATAAGACTGTTAGTGTTTTTATTTCCAAAATATATCTTTAATTTTTGCTGCTAGAGTTAGCAACACACATTAAAGACACAGTAGTAAAATTATGCGTTCTACCTCTCTTTAGTAAAATTTATATGAAAATTATACAAACGATAAATTGGTTCCATTTGAGGGTGTTTTGTAAACATAACTTGATAAAGAATCTGTGCTGCTCAACTTCAAACAAATATAAATTTTTAAACCATTAATTTCTGCTTCATTATTGAACTATGAATATAATTATTGAGCTTAAATGAGCTCAATAATTATATTCATAGTTCAATAATGAACTTTTAACTAATTTTAATATATTTCGCGATCTTTCCGGTCTCTGTGAAGCTATTAAGATATTTTTATTCGATAGGGATTTTGAGATGGGCCTATATGAAATTCGAAGCTTCAAGTTGATTCGGATTACAAACTAATGAATTAAAAAGAAAAGTATATATTTTAAAACTGTACTGAGATGAATGATTATAGAATCACTTTTAAATATTAAAAATAAAATCAATTTCAAGTTCTAGATCGTGAAACGCGAAAATGGGCTTTTTTAATGAAAAATGTATAGGAAGAGCGCAGTTTTGTTTAGCTTATTACGCTCAGAAATGAAACCAACAAAACCATGCTTCGGAAGGCATATTAAGCTGGCGGGCTCAGTTGTAGATTGGCAACAGTCGTTAAAACTATGTCAGTGGCCTGCTGAGCGGCTTGAACAACTCTGACACTACAGTTAAGTATTATCGTAATTTTGTAAGGCCAAATTCAGAGAGTTGCAAGTAAATGTAGCTTGCGCCTTGCAATAATGTGTTGTCTGATTGATATCTTAAGGATTACATTTAAACTTTTGGGCATTTTAAAAATTAAATCATGAAATATTATATTTAACTTACTGAAATAGGAAATTGTACAACACTTTGTAATATCTACAACCGTACGTTCTTTTGAGCAGGTCTCTAAATATACCTCAGTATATTAGCTATGTACAATTTCACCACTTGAATGAAAACATGTTTTAGAATGTAAGCCGAATATTGATCCGATGTTAAGCCTGATTTGACTTTCGTACCTAAAGTGAATATTTGTGTTTTATAAGTTCAACTTCAACGCTGTAAAGTAGCCCTAAACGCTGTAAAGTGGCCCTCGGGCCCAGTTTTAAAGCTGGGTGCTTTAAAACTGGGCCCGAGAGGGGTATGTACAGACGCCAGTACATCAAGCTGCCCCAATCTGTCAAATTTCCCCACTTGAAAGTGAACCTTATGCTTTTGTGATAAGTTGCAAATCTATAAAATAAATTTGACAGATTGGGGTAGCTGGATGTGCTGGCGTCGGTACCATTAGTGTTTGATGCCATTACAGTTTAACAAATAGCTGATAAATGTCTAGTGGTCAAATGGCGTAATGGGAAACCATGTTTCGGGTGCTATCTTATGAGGTCTTTCTACGGTTGAAAACGTAGTATATTTCATGCCAGTATACCTAATTTAACAAGATTTAATTAAGCAAGATTAATTTTTCAATCAGTATCTGCTCCGTACTGAACTTAAGCCTGGCATTATTCTACTCTGCAGCATCCATACAAATCTTTTCACTATGAGGGTATTGCTTACAATATTGCTAAATAACCAGTTCAAATAACCGCACATCTAATTTTCATTGTCCAAGTTTTTAATTACAGCCGATATTGGTGGTATTCTATACTCTCTAAGAAGTCTACTATCTATATACCTACTCTCTAAGAAGTAAACAAAGTTAGGTCATCTTGTGGCGTAGATCTTGCTCTAGAGTTGTTATAGACGGTTGGGCATTAGTAATAATTCGTTATAACTGGTTATTGTATATCACCTGTCTCCTATAGTTCATATGAATAATGGCGAGAACACATTATTAAAACGCGACGCGACGCAACGCAACGTGTCGGCACTGTGCACATTAGCAACATGCGACTCCACGACATACTAGCAATTTCTGAATACAGTTAGCTATTTCGCGGCCAAGTTACGCGTGGCGTTGGGTGTTGGCTAAAAACATACCGTTCCGCGTCGGATGGCGTGTTTACCCCCACCATGGGCAACACACCGACAACACGTCTGGAGCGGGTGGCGTGTGCGCGCATGGCGTCGCGTCAGATGTCCATAGTATGATTCTGGTCTATAGAAAACAATACATTTGATTCGACCCCACACGCATCGCGTTTCATCGGGTCGAGTCGCGTTTCATCGGGTCGAGTCGCGTTTCATCGGGTCGAGTCGCGTTTCATCGGGTCGCGTCGCGTTTTATCGAGTTGCGTCGCGTTTTAATAATGTGTTTCCGACTTAACAGTTATAGATATAATAATAAATACTCAATTCATATAGTTTACGCAGTTGTTGATGAATCAATATTATACGGATTTTGAGCTTATCATAATTATAATGTATGAAAGACAAACTTCCGTATTCTAGAACATTACGTTAGAAAATTATGACAACTGTTGATATTTATTATGAAATCAATATACAATATAATACAAATGTAGGGTCTATCACATTATCATTAACAAGAGTAACAGGACGTACGGGCACGCCACGTTGCGGTATGGCAGACTTGAAACTGTTTCCAAGTATGGGTGTACACGTCTTCCCTCCATTTCTGGTTACCTTCTCTTATAATAATATATCTGCGGCCCAATATCTACATAAGTGTGATTTTTCCAAAATTATTTGATATTAACGTCTGAGGTACTCATCACTTTGTTAAACACCTAAAATTATGGGTTTGGATATTGTCTAATAAGTTCAATCATGATCCTAAATTAAATAATTGCATTTCTAATCCTACATGTAATTTAACAATATGAAGAATCTATTGCAGTAATCGAAGAAATAGTTTGTTTCAAAAATACGCACGGCGAACTTGCTTTTAATATTAAACGCGCGTCTCTGGTGGCTAAATGGGAATCTCTATTAAAAAAATGTGGAGACCGCGTTGCCGTTGTTAATATTTAGAACCTTCCCATATACAATCATAGTGTAATGTCTAATTCTTTATTTTTTATTTATGGCATTTTTTCAGCTCAGTTTTGTTCTAGAATATGGTTGTCAATATCTAATCACTGCATGTATTTTGAAAGTGTGATATATGCTAACCCGTACGCGGTGGCATGCCATACTTATAAAGCATTTCACTTATATCATTAGTTTTTAAAAATATAATTGTGGGGTTTCTGTTAAGTAGGACTATCGTCCATCTGCAGTACTAATTGCATGTTAATTTACATTCCCTTGATACCTTATTAACGGAGTTTATTTTTTTTAAACCATGACAGCCTGCTTTAGTGGCGCATTTTCTTTTTATAAAAAAATCATGTTGACCACCGACACCTGATTAGATGGACAGTTGAAGCTTGAAATGGAAGTGAAAATTCTCTTCTCTTCCGATCTTCATGGATTTATCTATTTTATGATTAATTGGTATTTTATGTACTGATGTCTATTTTATATTTTACCGGTTTTTATGTACGGATGTCTTTTTTATTATTATGATAATTGTAACGGGTAGACATTGTTCGTCCTATAACGGGTTTGCTAAACGGTTGGCCAAGCACAACTTCGGGCCTCCACAATATACAGTCATTTTCCCATTTTATTCGGAAACTACCAGTAAAGCAAATGCCGTATAAAAAGCATACGCATTCAGTTTTTTCATTAGAGTACTCAGTCTGGGAGTAGTGCTTACAAGTCAATGTATGATGAACATTCACCAATGTAAACCATATATTGACTGACAAGATATGTATGTATTCGCTGAATATAAGCAGATCTTGTCAGTTTCGTCTTTTTATCAGAACAAATCCGAACGCAGGGGCTAGCATTCAAAAAGATTGGGCGGAATGATTTCCGTACATAAAACTTGAAAGTGCCATGGGCATATCATAGATTTTGATTGGGTTTGCTGCGTTCGGAAAGCCCGATGCGGAAATATTATTTATAACCTAAAAAATAATAAAATAATATAGTAAAGCGTATCTGGTATTCCGTACACATTAGATTATCTGTTACGATCGGTGCTGCCTCTGGCATTAGAAAGAATTTCGAAGACTATTTCTTGCTCGCATTCTTGCTTTTTCAGAAACACCATCACTTATACAGCAATTGAGATGTCTGCAAGGATGGTAGCAATGTTTTGTATGACTGATTCAATAGCTATTCAAAATGGTATTGAACGGAAAGCTTTTAGTACGGAAAAGTTTTGAACATTGTGTGTTGGGTCTTGGATAACCACTTAGCCAACCATTTCGTACCACAAGTATAAGACTATACAACGCCGTGTTGGTAACATTCTCCCTAAAGATTATTTTAAGAGATCTAGGAGGCTTCCTACACCAACTTGAACTTAATAACGTGAGTTAAGTCGTTACAGTTATCATAATATGAACTTTATTCGATTTTAATTTTATCGTTTTAATCACAGAATCATCGAGTAAAATTATGAGAGCTATTGAAGTAGCCTTATGCATTACAAGCCGTTGATCGTTTAATCATTGTGATAGTATAAACTTGTGTATGTACAAAATGCTGATGATTCCTGTGTCGTGTCTCTTTTGCAAAGTATGTACCTTAAATAGCAGGATTATTTTGTGTAAGTACTTCAATTACTGGAAGTTAAAGTGATTGAATTTAATAAATTCGCCTATTTAAAGCACGCCTGTTGTTTTATTTAAAGATTTTTATTTATTACTTACAGCATAAAATATGTGTGATCAAGCGTTTATACCATGGTTTGCGTTCCTCTAAAATGCTACCGAGAGATAAATGCAGTGAATATGTACTGTGTCCCTCTCCTATGGGTGAGTATTCTTCCCAAACAGGTGGTTTTAAGAATGGGGTGGTGTTTTTCATCCATATAAGATCAGAGCAAGTAGGTCCTGCAGCTGTAAAATTATTATCAGGCCTTCTAGTTATACCAGAAATGTAGTCATGGGTGGCAGTTTCTTTTTCTACTTTTGATTCTTGAATCCAGTTATCGCTATCGAGTTTTTCCATAGGATCTGTAATTTCAACATTAGGACTACGTTTAATATGCAGCTTAATGTGAGGAGCGCTGCTCGTACGCTTCGTGCTTTCATCTCCGTCTTGGAAAAGTTCTGTATCATCACCTAAGTACTTTATTTCTCTTACTAGACCTCTGGTGTCGCAATTAAAAGTATCTTTATTTTCTAGGGTTATATTACCGGGACTTTCGTCATTTGCACTTACATGAACGTCAACGTCAACATCTATTTGTACTTGTACATCTTTCATAGATTCATTTGTGTTTTGTCTTTTAATAGCTTTACCAGCACAAGGAGTTTCTAAGTTTATTACAGAACCATTCCAACGATCTTCTGAATGTTTTGCCCTACGTCGTCTCTCCCTCGGCGATAATGCCATCCAATTTACAATATTGGTAGATTTTTCATGTTTGTAGACCGGTTTCTCCTCTTTATCATTCAACCAATTGTTTTTAGGCTTTTGGATCATCGTTTTAGAAGATTCATTGGACGAAGGAAGTTTGGTGACCTCAGATATTTCTGTAACTGTTGATAAAGTAGGAACTAGCGATAAATTAAGTCGAGGTATAAAAGTAGTAGGCATTGGCGAAGGTACTCTATTGACGTCTATATTTTTATCTTTTCTGAGTTCATTATCGCTTTCTATAGAACTAGTAGAGTTTGATGAGTCTTTAGGAGGTGCATCAGTTTCATATTCATCTTCTGTTAGCAGACTTCTGTTTTTAAAGGAATATATCCATATTGTACGCGCTTCATTACCTATATTCGCGTCATAAGCAAATTCTTCGGTATAACTATCATCTGTATCCCATTCATTAGTGTCTAGTATTACATTTTTAGAACTTTTGTTCTTATCAACTCTATAATTATCATCGGAAGAGGAATCAGAATACAGAACGTGTTTGTTTAATATGGTGAAACAATTCATTTGATGGTTGGATTTTAATTTACCATCATTACTATCAATATGATCTCCAGATACATCTGTACAGAAATTATTAAAAAAATCATGGCTATGATCTTGATGATCTTTGTTCCTATTGGCTGAGATGTTTGGCGAGTATAGAAGATTCTCGTTCCTCTTGCGTCTTCTTTCTCTTGCTTTTGTGTTTATCTTGTATTTGTCTTCTATATCTTGCAGCTTGTCTTTATTACAGGTCCAAGTTTGGTCAAATATTTGATCCTTGTCTTGGATGTCATCAGATGAATTAAGTTCTATTATCTGTACCCCTGGATGTTCATCTATCAGCCATATTGAATTGACAATTACTTCTGGGCTGAGTGCTGGACTGAAAAATTGGGGACTAGAAGGTCTGAAGCTTTTGCCTGAAATATTAATGTCAATTAGGCCAAAGAATATGCATATGTTATAAAAAGTGGGAGAAATAATAAGGATCTAGCAATGAAAAGAAACCTACATGGAATATCTGAAATGGTAACCTTTTTAAATACAGCGCCCGCATAAGGGAAATTAATCCCTGTGTCGCGGGGTACTTTACAAACATAATAGACGGACACAATTGGCATCCAGACTCAGAACAACTATTTATGGATCCCACAAATAGTTGTCCAGCGCGGGACTCAAACCCGCGACACGAAGCGGCGAGGCGACTGTCTTAGCCGCTGCGCCACACATGCAGTCAATACTGATCTCGTATTTAATATAGTTTTTTTTTTTATGTCAGAGGTCGACAAACGAACAAGTGGGTCACCTGATGGTAAGTGATCACCGCCGCCCATGGACACTCGCAACACCAGAGGAGTCGCGGGTGCGTTGCCGGCCTTTAAGAGTCAGCGAACAAGTGTTGCTGACCCTTCCCCTCACCCCGATGAGCTCTGGCGACCTTACTCACACTCAGAAACACAACATTAAATTATTAATGTTCTTATTAAGGAATGTCTTCTGTAAGGTGGAGGTACTTCCCCAGTCAGGCTGCTCTTCGAGCGAATGAATGCTGTGCCCTACCTCTCTTATAGTTATGTGTGTATGACCATATAGGTACTCAAAAATATAGCGAGCATAAACACGTGCACCCATAACTAGAACATGCCTCGCAACTTGCATTATTAGACGGGACGGCAAGGCGACACTGCTGGTTGTCAAAGTAACAATGTCTCCAGCGCATATCTATATTTCAAAATGTTTGAAGTTTTTATTCATCAGCAGAGTCTGCCTCTAAGGCTATATACTGACTGATCTCACGATTAAGATCCTGCATAGATAAAGTAAAAGGCAGGTTTTAAGACCTATACCATTGTTATGTTGCATATAACTTACGATCGTACAAACGATTACGATTTATTCCATCAAAGTTGTTACTACTCGTCCGCTTCATTTCTTAGTCATTAATATAACTTTAATGAGATTATTATTATTAGTATTCAGTTCTGTCACAATAGAATTATTTGATTTATTGTCACTGCTTGTCACCCTAGTACATAGATAAACAATTCAATTAGTTGTCAATCAAATCGAGCTATTATAGGCATAGATTAATACTCGAAGTATTCGAATGATGTTAATATTAATCTATGTCTTAGATCCAAAAATTATATCTACGATAATTATATGTGTCTACGATAATTGTATCGTACTAGTTCCATGGTAGGAACTTTGTTAGCTTCTACGCCAATACATAATAGCGATCTATCTTTAATTTTTGTACTAGTAATATCTATAAGTTGTAATATAGATAGTGGACATACATGAATGAATGAAACAAAAAAAAGTTGAATACGTAAAAACCTTTTTTTGGTGCTTCATACAAAATCGTTGATTATTAAATCATTCTTGTATGTGGAGTTAATATATTTTATACATGTTGATGTGCCACACGTTTTCAATTTGATTAATGTAACACCTTGTATTGTCCCATTACTATTGATTCTATGGAAGAGATCGCGAATAACAGGGGCTGGCTGAAGTAAGTAACTTTTTATAGCAGGTAAGTGCAGTACAGACGCCAGCACATGCAGCTACCCCAATCTGTCAAATTTCTTTTATAGATTTTCGTCTTTATAAAAATGAACGTGAACCTTATGCTTATGCTTATAAGCATAACCATAAGGTTCACTTTCAATTGCGGAATTTTGACATTTTGGGGTAGCTTGATGTGCTGGCGTCTGAAAATCAAAATTATGATATCAATAAAATATTAACATGTATACAAGATTGTACATCGTATCGTTAGGCGCGATCTTATGTAGGCAACACTATGACCAGGATTGTTGGCATATTTAGTGCAAAGCTTTCTCTTTCTTGTTTTTTCAGTACTGTGTTTAATGATTCTACATAAGTAGAAAATTATATTGCCGAATGGAGATAGGTACTGATATATGCTGTAGCGTCTACTGACGTGGTAGCTTAGGTTCTAGTTACAGTAACCCCCTACACATGACATTGTTAATTAAAAAGATATCTCTTGAGGTACTAAAATATACATATTCCGATGAAAGTAGAGTTTAGGTAGGTATTATTTCGAACTATAGCATCTGAGTACTAAACTGTGGTCCGGCCACAGAGGATCACACCACGGTTGGTACCTACCTACATTAAGTTAGGTAGAACACCTTTCTTTCTCTCTAAGAACAACTCAAGAAACCTAACAGAATATTACGCTAATGTCCACCACATTAGCGTTCTGGGTGTGAATAAAGTCGCAGGGCTCATCGGGGAGATCAACTACCCATGAATTAAATGATAGTAGGAAAAAAAATATAGGTTAATAATCTTAAACAGTTATAATAATAATAATAATATCTAGGGACAATGTCACACACATCATCCTAGCCCCAAACTAAGCAAAGCTTGTACTATGGGTACCAGGCGACGATATACATATTTATATAGATAGACAAATACTTAAATACATAGAAAACATCCATGACTCAGAAACAAATATTCGTGCTCATCACACAAATATTTGCACTTACCGGGTTTCGAACCCAGGACTACCAGCTTCGTAGGCAGGAGCACTACCAACTAGGCTACGGTGAAATTGGATTTAAGATAATTGCGCATTCATCATTACAGCTAAATAAATCCACTGCCGGACAAGCCTCCCTCAAGAATCGTCTTGAGGGGATATGCCATAATCGCCACGCTTGGCAGGCGGGTTGGCGATCGCAGTAAGATAGTCATAGTAATCAGAAGGAAGCTGCTGCCCTTCCTCAGGTAGATATTCCCTCGGGTCGACTTCTACGCCCCCCACGGGATGAGATGGGGTGATGATATTCTGATTCTGATATTTGTCGCCGTCACCACACAGCAGTAGCAATTGCGCATTGCTAACAACGAACTCAATAAGATTAGCTATTAGTCAAAATCCGCAATATAATCAAAAGGAAATAAAACTTTTATTTTTTAAAGATAACGCCCACATTAGGGAATTTTAATCCCGGTGTCGTGGGGTACTTTACAAACATATAATAGACGGACACAAATTACATCCAGACTCAGAACAAGTATTTATGGGTCACACAAATAGTTGTCCAGCGCGGGACTCGAACCCGCGACACGAGGCGGCGAGGCGACTGTCTAAGCCACTGCGCCCCACGGGCAATTGTAAATGAATTGCTTTTATCCGTCCGTCGGCATGCGTCTGTTCATCAAACTGCAGATTCCTTTTTTTTTGAATTATGTAAGTAAGTACAAATTAAGAGCTTTATAAGCACAGATATAATTTTTATTACCTATTATTACTATGCCTCTAAGTTAAGAGGGATATCTATTGCTGCCGTCCGTTGGCTAAAAGGGCGCAAAGCCACAAAATCAAATTAATAATAATAATAATATCTGGGGACAGTGTCACACAGATCATCCTAGCCCCAAACTAAGCAAAGCTTGTACTATAGGTACCAGGCGACGATATACATACTTATATAGATAGATAAATACTTAATTACATAGAAAACATCCATGACTCAGAAACAAATATTCGTGCTCATCACACAAATATTTGCACTTACCGGGATTCGAACCCAGGACCACCAGCTTCGTAGGCAGGAGCACTACCAACTAGGCTATGGTTTGAGTTATGAGCGAAAAACGCGGGGAATATTTGAAAAATATGCCACTTGAAAACCATAGGTACACCATAAAATTAATTATGGTGTACCTATGGTTTTTAAGTGGCATAATTTTTCAAATATTTTTTAAGTGGCATATTTATCAAATATTCCCCGCGTTTGTGGCTTTGCGCCCTTTACGCTAACGGACGGCAGATTGGCGAGGCTGTCTCACCCATGCATACTTACATACTTACGAGTGGAAAAGTAACAATAATAATATTGGCCCAATGGAGGTTCGTTTCTCCTATCTCCTCCTCAAAACTAGACCAATTATTTCTGCAGTAATTAAACGACAATAAAATGGGCTATACTTGACTGTTATATTTTTTAAGTCGCATATGACTTCACGAATCCAGCGTTTAAGGCGGTCGCCGCGCCACTTCATGTCCCGGGTTCAATTCCCGTACAGGACAACTATTTGTGTGACCTGTAAGTAGTTGTAATGAGGCTGGGTTTCAAACAGAGATAGTCGCATAACAGACTGTATGTTTGAATATTTATAGATGGTAAAATTTAATATGATGAGTTTTTGCATGGAGTAACAGTATTTTTTAAATTTACTTATTGTTCTATGGCATAAGTTAATAGAAAATGTCTGAATATTGTATAAATTGTTTACAGTTCAAGCTTTTTTCTTAAAAAATACTTGACATAGAGAGAAAAATTAAAAAGAGAAAACATCTTAGTTATATTTTCTTGGAACGTGATGTAGTTAAATGTGTATCGGTGGAGGTAAATTTGTCGACTGAAAAATTAAATCTAGATATCCATTAATCCGGCAACTCTGCAGTAGGAACACTCCTACTACTCCGCTGTCGGCACACTTCGTCTGCTGAAATCCATAAATTGGACGCCAGCACATCAAGTCACACGCAAATCAAGCACATCTGTCAAATTTCCCCAATTCGAAGTGAACCTTATGCTTATATGATAAAGTTGAAAATCGATAAAAGAAAATTGTCAGATTGGGGTAGGTGGATGTGCTGACGTCTGTACCAATAATTAATGGTCGAGTTTTACTTAATGTGGTCTCCGTGCCAATACGAATTGAAACGAAGCCTTATTTGAGGGAGCTCAGCTCGCTCTTGTATCTTTTTTATTCGCCGTTGCTCTATATTCAACTCCGCTACAGTTAGGGCAGGTAGGAGAAACTTCTCTATATAAATATAAAGAAGTTTCCCCTAACTGTCCTACAACATGTCGGCCTTATGACATCCACTCCTGAACAAGAGCTTCCAGCAAGAATGGTTTGGTTGTGCTATAATCGCCGCGCGGCAGATTGGTAGGTGGTCGCAGTATGATGGTCAAAGTTTACAGAGAGACGCTGTTGCCGGTTCTCTATAGGTATTCCCTCAGGACAACTTCTATGCCCCTCGACAGGATATTACGGGGTGGCGAATTTCGTCCCCGTCAGCTACACACAACGATAGCTTAAATACTGGCTGTGCCCCGCTATTTTCCCCACGTTAAACTTCATAAATAATAGCCTATGTTATATTACAAAGAAGAAGAAGTACACTTTATTGCAAAAATAAGTAAAACAAAACAATGGTTACAAACAAGGAAATAAACATATTATGCAATTGGCGGCCTTATCGCTAAAAAATCTCTTCCAGGCAACCATTTTGCGTTGAATGGACCAGAATTGAAAATAACCTGATGAAGGTAGCAGAAGATTTACTAATTGCAAGTTTCATTAAAATCCATTCGGAAGTTTTTGTGTGAAATAGTAAAAAGAACCATACTCACAAACTTTCGCATTTATAATGTTACTAGCTGTGCCCCGCGGTTTTACCCGCGTTAACTTAATAAACTACAGCCTATGTTAATAATCCAGGGTGTCAGCTAATACCAAATTTTATTAAACTCGCTTCAGCCGTTTAGACGTAAAGATAAAGATATTTTATTTCGCAGTGTTTCGCAGTTCCTGAAGAAGTAACAAACATACACACTCACAAACTTTCATATTTATAATATTAGTGTGATTAAGATGGACACATAATCAAAAGGAAATTAACAAAGTATGAAATAAAGGTAAAGGGTACTGGCACTATATTACTTACTATTCTTAAAAAAATACAGATATCCTTTAAACAAAGACATAAAAAGTTACGGCAACATCCAGCAAAGCCATTTAGTTGGCGCTAAAAGCGTGCTTACGTGCGGTGCGGGGTACTCGGGTGCCCGGGTAGTGCCACTGTTGGCGAAACAAAGTGTAAATGGATTGATTGCGCCAATTCCCGACTACAAAGGGAGGTGAAATTGCATTAAAAGCTCCGTGGCGGCCCATTTCCCAAGCACTTATTCTATTAGAAGCTACCAAATAACATTACCTTCGTGCGGCACTAGACAGTATAGGTGTTCGAAGGTGGGAATTTGTAGAACGTGTAGGTTAGTGAGTAGTTTCAATAAAATATTCTCTATTCTGTATATCCTGAAGGAACATAGGAAGCCAACATTTGACATTTGACCTAATTATTTAGAAAACACGTAAATTATTCGGCTGTCTAAAAGTTTTTTTTTTTTAATGTATAATTTCTTTCTTCCGGTTACTGGTTATTTTTTATGGGAGTAATTCTGAAAAAGGGACGTAAATATGTTACAGGAAACCGGGGAAGCGCGCGTGCGCTTGATTTGCCAATGAGCGCGCGCGGTGGTGGAGAGATGGCTCTCAGATGGTGCTAACCTATTTTGCGTAAGGGTTGTACCACGACGTACTGTCAGTCAACAAAGATAGGTAGGTCGATATATTCGATCTATTACATTATAAATAAATTGGCTTCACATACATTTCATTCAAATTTTATTATACGTAATTAATTTGTACTGTAATCGAAATTTCAAATATCGTTGTAATAATGTATTATAAGGATACATTATATTTCTAAAACAAAGTCAATAATGGTGCGAATACATCTGTCTATTTGCCATATCTGAAATTTAGAATTGTTTATAGCAAATTATAAACAATATACATACCTAGTTAAATTTTCTTTGCAATTAACACATACTTAGGGGAAAATTGCAGAAATAGGCTAAAGCCCATATAATAGGGTTACATATGAAATTGATAATCGACTTCATGTTGGTTTGTCATCTATAAATTACTGTGGCGGGTCAAAAGGTAAATGTTTTGTGTTCTAAATTCTATTATTATTTTATAAATGTTTCTTATAGACCTCCACTCTGAAGCCGCTGAAATAAAGAGACGAATTTACATTGAGATGTTGTGTTAGCTAGATACCTTCTTAAATCTGAATGATGGCCCTTTTACTAGATGTTGATGATGTTGTATTAACCCCCGACACAAAAAGAGGGGTGCTATAAATTTGACGTCGATATCTGTGTGTGTGAGGAGATTCTTTGCTATGTTTGGTTAATATCAGTTCAGCAGTGTAAGAGTATAAGCTCTTTTTCAAAATTATGTAATTCTAGTTGGAGTCGGGGGTTTTCTAACGGTTAGGTTAGGTTATAATTTATATATAATTAAATATATATTTAAATATTATTTTATTTATAAAAGCAGTCATACACGAACTGTCACCCCCCTAATGGGAGCCAGACACAAAGTTTCCAAACGCTGCGGGTGTGAGAAACGCGGGAACAAGCGCGACAAAGGTTAATTAATCACATTACTGCGCTTGAGTGGGCCGGCACTCATTGCAACGCTAATTCGCAAATTAGCCAGCAAAGCGGGCTTTTATTCCATCCATTAATACTGACATGTTTCATCTCTATACTTCACGTAATTTAGGATTATTACACTGATATAGGCTAATGAGTCTAATGACTTAGCGGCGTTTATAATGGACAAGGATATTTTGCTATTAATTGATTTCTAACTCGATGAGACGCTATAGTGATAAGTACAGGATATTAAATGGAAATATTGAAGCGATTCGATTTAATACATTCATAATTTGGTAATATTAAAGGCCTACTGGGCGTCATGAACAAATCTCACACCAGGGTAACCACTGTCCATACATACATATAAATAAATAAGTGATGTCCTCCTAGCCGAGATCCGGCCACGGCGGCCAGTCTTAAAGGAGACTAGCCATCTGCGCGGGACATATTATAGTGCTCAAGTGTGTGGCTCAACATAGCTGGCAACACCGGCGCTGTTTACATGACCCGTGTATTTTAAATTAGTAATAAATTGAAATAATAAACTAAGTTAAGTAATAAGTTATCGAAGTGCATGTACAAACAACAATCTCCAAGATATATTATTTGTGACAATCGACGTTCAGTGAAACCAGTGAAATTACAAATACAACGAAGTTCCTGCAGAAACCTATTTTAGTGCTAAAACTAACAGAAAATTAAGCAGTGCTCTCAAGAACTCTACTAACAGCATTGCAAAACAGTAAAATTAGTGAAAAATCTGCTTTAATTCAATATTTGACATTACGTTACGTACAAAACATTACGTACGAAACGTTACGAAAAAATATTCAAAAGTGAACTTTGGACTTTGTGCGATTACTAGCGCCACACACATTTGTGACGAGAGGACGAACTACGTAATTACTATTAGCGCCATTTCTAACTATAGTGAAGAACAGTGGAAACTGTTTTTGCATGACAACTAGCGCTAATATTGCCTCTATTGAATAGCAGCAGAAACAGTAGTAATGCGACTCATAATATTTCATACGACTACTAGCGCCACATATATTCGTGACGAGTGGACGAACTAGGTAATTAATACTAGCGCCATTGCTAACTCCAGTGAAAAATAGCGCAAACTATTTTTGTATGACTACTAGCGCCAATATTGCCTCTATTGAAGAGTAGCAGAAACAATAGTGTTGCCACTTGTAAAATTTATTTACCATCTGGTAGAAAACCAGAATAAACTGACACTAATTTCATCTAGTAATTTAAATAATCTAATAAAAGAAAACAAGAGTTAAAATAGAAATTTAAATAGAACAAAGCAACTGTAAAATAATGAATTTCCTTGAAAACATTACGTTTCGACGCACACGCACACAATCAGAACATAATAATGACGATAGTGCAACTACTCGCTCTCTGGACTGTACTACGAACAGCATGCCAGACTTGTCTGAAGACGAGAATACTTCAGACAAGGAAGAGATAGAGAATCTAAAGTCACAACTAAATAGCGCGCACAAGAAATCGAAACACTGACCTTGGAAATCAGCAAATTGCGGCAAATTAATACGGACCTAATTAAGAAAAAGGAAATCTATAAAAAAATTACAAACAGTCCAATTAAGCAAAAAATAAAAAAATCACTGAATACAACACCAATAACAAACCTAATGAGCACCATGAATACAAAAGAAACGCAGACTATAGAACATGTACCTAACAATGCTCATAGTAAATCGCCGCAAGCAGTCCAGGGAAATATAAATACTAATGATACAAAATCAGAATATTCCATCAATGAAAATTCCTTGGGTGCTATTATCTCAACTGATGGTAAGAAGAACAAACTCTGTATCATGAGCAGCATAGCTTCACACAACGCACACCAGGTGATAGAAGACACGTTTGGACGGAATTTCACTTATTGTCATTACATTTATCCAAACTGTAGTACAGATCGTCTTCTGAACAACATTAACAATAAATTGTTAAATTTCGGCATAAATGATTATTGTATAGTTATGTTGGGAGAGAAGGATCTTAAAACTTCCTCAAACTTCTTACATATAGTACAGACCATTAGGAAATCTCTAGAGCGCATAACTCATACAAATATAATAGTGTGTAGTCCAACTTATGTCTGTGGATCTCCTATATAATAGATCTTTACCTATGAAATTGCCGTTTTGTATGAAAAAATTTAAACGAATTTTTTTCATGAATTTTTTTATTTGTATTAATCGAAGTAATCACCCATGCAATCAATGCATCTTTGCCATCGCAGTGGCAGTTTATTGATGCCCTTCTTAAAGAAATCAGCTGGACGGGAGGCAACAAATTCTTCAAAGGCATTTTGTACTGCCTCTCGGGTATTGAATTTTTTTCCCGCCAAGAAGTTATCCAAATTCTGGAAAAAGTAGTAGTCTGTAGGCGCAAGGTCTGGTGAGTAGGGCGGATGACGGAGAGCTTCCAACCCCAGTTCTTGCAACTTGGAGACCGTCTGCTGTGCAGTATGAGGTCGCGCGTTGTCGTGCAGGAGCAGCGGAGACGAGCGATTGACTAATGCTGGTTGGAGATGCGCCAGCTTCTCCATCATTGTGCTCAGTTCTTCACAGTACACATCTGCAGTAATGCTCACCCCGTTTGGTAAGAAGCTGTGATGAATCACACCGGCGCTAGACCACCAAACAGTGACCATCACTTTTCTAGGGGTAAGTTTTCGTTTAGGGCATTGTTTAGGTGCTGAACCAGGATCCAACCAACTTGCTGAGCGCTTGCGGTTATCAAACAGAATCCATTTTTCATCGCAGGTAACAATGCGGTTCAAAATTCCTTCATTTGTGTGTCTGTTGAGCAGTGCAAGGCACGTCTCGACGCGTACTTCGCGCTGGCGATCATTGAGTTCGTGGGGCACCCATTTGTCAAGCTTTTTTACCTTGCCAATTTGACGCAAATGGACCAATATTGTTTTGACGCTAACGTCGAAAGCTGCTGCTAATTCAGCCGTAGATTGTGTATCATCAGCTTCCACAACCGCCTTTAATTCGTCATTGTCGACCAAAGTCTTCGGATGACCGCGAGGTTCATTTTTCAGGTCGAAATTTCCAGAACGGAAGCGAGCAAACCAATAACAGGTGGTGCGTTGGTTTGTAGTGTTAGCTCCGTAAACGTCGTTGATGTTGCGTGCCGCTTGTGCCGCGTTGCTGCCACGACGGTACTCATATTCCATAATTACTCGAATTTTGATGATGATGACGAAAAAGATTGAAATGCGATGAAAATGTAACACTAATCAATAAAGAAATGACTACTTTTGGAAAAAAGAATCCATGTTTTTAAAATAAAATTAATTTGAAATTAGAATTCTTAGCCAAACAAAAATTATTTTGATTTGAAATGGCCAGTACTGCAGAACGGCAATTTCATAGGTAAAGACCTAATATAATTATAAGGTCGAAATGTTCAATAACCTATTATTTAAAGAAATTAGTAGCGGATTTTACGCATATTATTTTGATACAAATTCCTATTTAACTTACGACATGTTTTCGAATAACTCAGGTGCTATTAATAAAAGGGCATTTATGCATATCTATAGGAAAATTATGGAAAATATAAATATTGATTATTGTCATAATTTGACTAATTCAAACGTAAATAAAGAATGTTCTAATTTTTTTCGCTGATACTGTTGACTGTAAATTAGTTAATTCGAATATTGTTAATTTGCATACTAAATGTCAAAAACAACCACAAAACATATACAAAACATTGACGATTTACCATCAAAATGTATGTGGAGTAAACAGTAAGCGAGATGACCTTGAAATATATCTGTGCGAAATGAACAAAGAAATAGATTTCATCTGTATTAGTGAACACTTTTTGAATCAGTCATTGGCAGCACAGTTTAGTTTAATTAATTATAACTTGTGTTCCTATAATACTAGATTGAATAAAAAACGTGGAGGTACTTTGATCTTGGCACTAAATGACAAGAAAGTTGAAGATCTACAAATTTGTAAACAACTGTATAAAATTAACTGTTTTGAGGTTTGTGGTATAAAGGATTTAGAGACAAATACTTATATTATTTGTTGCTACAGAATTCCTGAGAATGGTAATATAGATAACTTTATGCAGAGACTTGAACAGCTGTTGCAACACTTCATCAACAAGCTATGTATAATTTGTGGTGATTTTAATATCAATTTATCAAAAGATGACTCAAAACGACAATCTTTTCTATCACTCTTGACATGCTATAATTTTCGACACCTAATTTACTCAGATACATTTCGACGCAATAATTCAAGTTCGTGTATAGATAGTATATTGACTAATATTGATGACGCAATTATATTAAGTGTAGACACAGACCACAATGGTCTATCTGATGGGCACGCGGGCCTTTTTTGCACATTAGCACTGGAAAAAGTGGCTTATAGGAAAGAACAAAGTTATATGCATATTGAAAGAAGACTATACAATGAAGGGAACATGTCTTGTTTTAGGCAAAAGTTGTTAAAAGAAAACTGGTGCGCAAGTACATTTATTGACAAACTCGGTGAACTACATTCTAGCACATTTACTAAAAAGAAAATAAAAATAAATACCAAAGACAGCAACAAATGTAAATGGCTAACTACGGGAATTAGAGTCGCTAGTAAGATAAAACGGTTTCTATCATTTGTTGACAAAGATAATTGTGACGACTCAATAGTCAAATACCGCTGTAATTATCTAAGGGTATATAGAAAAGTAGTACGATATGCGAAACAACTAGTAGTAAGAATGGAAATAAATCTAGCTCAGAATTCTGGCAAAGTCATTTGGAAAATCATAAATAATAAGAGAAATCTGAAAAAACGTGTAAACGACAATTTGATACTTAAGGATAACAATAAAATAGTAAATAATCCCTCAGAAGTTGCTAATATTTTGCTCGAAAAGTTCTGCAAGAAGTCGAATTCTATCGTGAGTAACATTAATACAGCAAAAGAGTATTTGCAAAATCATGAGATAAGAGTAAAGGAGGATATGGTTTTTGAACCTGTTACCCCTATCGAAGTTTTTAAACTAGTTAAGAATATGCAGAGCAAAAAGTCTTTTGGTCATGACGAAATTCCTATGACAATCATAAAAGAAAACATTGATGTGTTGGCGTGCCCTTTGGCCGATTCAATAAACGAATATGTAAATAAAGGTATTTTTCCAGAACAATTTAAATTAGCTAGAGTACTACCTATACATAAGAAAGGCTCTAAAACAGATCCAGCGAATTATAGTCCTATATCCTTGTTGCCGGTATGCTCTAAAATATTTGAAAAAATTATGAAAGTAAGGCTCATCTGTCATTTGAACAAACAGAAAATTATAACAGACTAACAATTCGGATATCAAAATAATATAGGAACAATAGATGCTATCGATATGTTAATTGATAATGTGGTGTGTAAGTTGAATGCTAAACTAAAAGTAGCAGGACTTTTCCTCGACCTAAGTTCTGCGTTCGATACAGTGGATCATTGTATTCTTCTAAACAAGTTGGATTACTATGGCATTAGGGGAAATGTTTTGAATTTATTCAGATCCTATTTACACAATAGAACACAGTATGTAGAAATTAAAACAGTCCAAGAGGATGGGCACGAAAATTTCCACAAATCTGACACGGTTATCATAAATAAAGGTGTACCACAAGGATCAGTTCTAGGCCCTATCTTCTTTATAATATTTATAAATGATCTAATAGCTTACATGAAAACTATTTCAGATGACACTAAACTTGTAGTTTTTGCCGATGACACAAGCGCTATTATAGCTAGCGACAATATATATAACTTGGAAAAAAAGATTAATTTTATCCTATGTGCTCTTGAGAAATGGTTCACTATGAATGATTTAAAACTAAATCTAACAAAGACGCAATGCTTATTATTTAAAACAACGGTGCGAAGCAGCGATAGTGTCAAAGTACATTTGTTGGGGAATAAAGTAAACATTGTGGATAATGTTATGATAAAGTTTCTGGGGGTATAAATAGATGCATTTTTAAATTGGAAGAAGGAATTGGAAGTGGTCACTAACACTGTGAGTAGTGCTTGTTATGCTCTCGGGAGTCTTAGAGATGAATTAACTATTTCTCACCTCAAAATGATATATTTTGCTCTCATAGAGTCTAGACTGAGATATAGCATAAAGTTCTGGGGCAATAGCTATCAATACAATATTAATGCTGCTTTCGTCATACAGAAAAGAGCCTTGCGAACAATGCTTCGAATTAAACAAATAGAGTCTTGTAGAGATCATTTTAAGAAACTGCACATTCTCACAGTACCATGCCTCTATATTCTGGTCCTGCTTAGTCATTTTACTAAAAATATCCATAAGGTTGAGAAAGAGGAACAGAGACAGATCAGAATAATGACGCGTAGGAAGGATCTACCTAATTTGATACAGCCTAAGCTTAATGTCGTCAAACATGCCTCAACAGTACAATCAGTTAAAATGTACAATAAATTGCCTGTACAATTTAAAAACCCCATGCCTCCAAACGTATTCAAGGGAAAATTGAAGTCACTGTTGTTGAGGAAATGTTATTATAGCATAGAAGAGTTCCTCAAAGATAATACCCTGTAGCCTCTAGACATAAAAAGTACCGTCTACAGTAGCGCTTTGAAATTAAAAGGATGTAGAAATATGTTAATTTTTATTGAATTTTATTAATTATTATTTATTGATTTGGCCACAAATTTTATAATTATTATTTTTAACTATTTTGACAACTCTTGCAAATTTTACTGTAATTAATTTTTATTGCAATTATTTTAAATATCTAAGGTTTAATCGAGTGTAATTTATTGATAAATGTTGACATTATTTTTTAATTATTTTTATTGTAAAATTGTAATTGTGTGATTTATTTATGTGTGTAAATTCAGATACAAATGATTTTGTTTATGAATAAATGACTATGACTATGACTATGTGCACTTTCTATTCCATCACTCTCATGATCCGATGGGACGACTAGCGACACGACCGGAAAGAGGTCAGGTACAGGACCGACGGCTTTACGTGCTCTCCGAGGCACGTGGGTATAATACAGCCAACTCCCAGACTTCGGGCTGATATTAAGATTATTTCGTTTTACAGAAAAATCCCAAAATCACTTTCGGCCCGACCCAGGATTTGTACCCAGGACCTCGTTATCTGCGGATGAACACGCTATCGCTAGACCAACGAGGCAGTCCATATATATAAGTAAAAAGAAGAAAGATATTGAGAACACCTTCCAAACTCCTAAATGTTAGTTTTATAGCGTTATTCGCAATTCAAGACGTACCTAAATAAATCTAATCATATATGTACATATATGTAGGTTCTAATTAAAGCACTAATTTCGTTGAAAAACCACCAATATTCTCATTTGTTTATATCAAAATTACGCTTCCAATAGACACTTTCTTTTAAAAACAAACAATGGAACCTTGTGAATAAATCATAAATATAACATAACACAGATAAAATATTTGCCGCGGAAGCAAAAATATTTGACAAACTGTCCATTAAGAAACCCTGAGAAGTTTTAACATGAACTAAACACATTGGAGGCGGTCTAACGTGCAATTACAGTTTATTTTTGTCTATCAAAATGTTTTTAATTGGTTTTAGAGTTGAAAAATACTGTAGTATATGATTAACGCACGAGTAAAAAGCTGTATATTTGCTTAATGGAAGAGTGTTCGAGATAAAAGCTTGCGCTATCGGCCGATCTGATGGTAATTAGAGGGGTCTGCGCCGGCGGCGGCGGTTCTTCCTTACATGCCACTTAAAACTACACCGTCTCTATACGACATTATCTTATTATGTACTACAGGAAAATGACTTACAATTTTTATGTAGATGTTAAGATAAAATGAATAAAAAATATATATTATGTAAGTATGTAAATATTTACTGGTATCATATAAATACTTGCCTTTCACGCTGCAGGTCGTGGGTTCGATTCCCACCCAGAACAGATATTTGTGTGTATGAATATGTTTGTTTGTCCTGAATCTGAGTGTAATTACCTATATAAGTATGTATTTACAAAAGAAAAGTAGTATCAATCAATCATTTATTTGGATGAATATGGTAAATACAAAATACAGATCTTAAAAAATAAAATTATAGGAACAACATA
Source organism: Pseudoips prasinana (assembly GCA_951640165.1). NCBI lineage: Eukaryota > Metazoa > Arthropoda > Insecta > Lepidoptera > Nolidae > Pseudoips > Pseudoips prasinana. The sequence continues at coordinate 26,762,128 of OX621248.1, forward strand.
TTATAGGAACAGTATATATAGTATAACAGTTATCTTATTTCCATAGTACAAGCTCTGCTTAGTTTGTCATCAGATGGCCGTGTTTGAATAATGTCCCTGGATATTATTATTATTATATTATTTATGGCTTGGCAATTGACTCATAACTGCATTGCTTCATGAGTCCGGCCTTGTATTTAAATTTTTCTTACTTTGATTAAGTTTATCGTTTTGGCAGTGATTACCATAGTGTCCCAGTTGTTCAAGCCACCTAGAAGGCCTCTGAAATGGCTTATCGACCGATGTCTAACGGGGAAACCCAGGAGTGACTGCTTGTTTTGTTTTCAGAAGTTAATCCACTTTGGCGATCACCCATCTATAGACTGAGCGCATGTCTAGGTGTTTTACCACGCCTAACACTTACGAACCGGTGAGAGCAATTGGCCGTATTTGGCCTGGAAAATTTAATATATACATAGTTATAGTTTAATAATAATAATATATAGGGACAATGTCACACAGATCATCCTAGCCCCAAACTAAGCAAAGCTTGAACTATGGGTACCAGGCGACGATATACATACTTATATAGATAGATAAATACTTATATACATAGAAAACATCCATGACTCAGAAACAAATATCCGTGCTTATCACACAAATATTTGCACTTACCGGGTTTCGAACCCAGGACCACCAGCTTCGTAGGCAGGAGCACTACCAACTAGCCTACTAGTTTAGTAAAAGAATACGATTTGATGTAATTCTATTAGATGTTTTATTGTAATTCCATGTAATCTATTACATATAATAAAATCGTAGGAAAGTCAAAACTGTACATGTACATGAATATTTTTTTTAAAGGATACTTGGGTCGTGATCTACAATCGATATCGGAGCCAAAAATAAAGTTTTTAGAGTTTTTGTCTGTGTGTCTGTATGTATGTCCGGGCTAAACTCAAAAAGTACTGCATGGATTTACTTTAAATTTTGCATGTATATTACTAAGAGGTCGGGTCAACATATAGGCTACATATTATCACGCTATCACCTACGGGGGCGGAGCTGTGATAATTTATAAAGTTTGACGCGGGTAAAACCGCGGAGCACAGCTAGTTAAATAATATTTAATGACAATTGTTAATTCTATGCATAAATTATATGAGTATCTATACATATAATAAAATCGTAGGAAAGTCAAAACTGTACATCGAATATTTAAAAAAAAGGATACTTGTGGCGTGATCTGCTATCAATATGGAAGCCAAAAATATAGTTTTTAGATTTTTTGTCTGTATGTATGTCCGGGCTAAACTCAAAAAGTACTGCATGGATTTACTTCAAATTTTGCATGAACATTACTAAGAGGTCGGGTCAACATATAGGCTACATATTATCACGCTATCACCTACGGGGGAGGAGCTGTGATAATTTATAAAGTTTAACGTGGGTAAAACCGCGAGGCACATCTAGGATTTAATGGAAGTTGTTAATTCTATGCGTAAATTATATGAGTAAAAGGAGACGGAAACCTATTCATACAATATTGGGCTAGGATGTAAAAAGATAAAAGTGGTTTCAAATATTGGGTCTATAAATTATCAGCCAATCACAAAAAAAATCATGGATTTTTTCAATCTGTGAGCAGAGTTATAAAAGATTTAGTACTTAATAGAGAGGTTATGTACCAACCTATACTTAACAGCTGATTTTTAAGAGCGATTGCTATTTAATAGTTATCCGTGTCCAGTATGTTAGCAAAAGTCGTACACGTTAAGCAATATCAGAAGTCCGTAGAGAGAATGCAGTTGTCGAGGGATATATAAACAAAACAATAAAAAAATACTCAAATCACACACGCACTAAACGATACAAGAAACGAGTCTATCATAGATTAGGATTCAAAATCAGTCACTGTCAGCATAGATTTTTTTTTTATAATGTTTTCGGCTCTGGCTTCTTCGGCCTTATGAGCCAGCTGTCAGCATAGATTAAAAATATAGTTGCCAATAACTAATAAATCGATTTAAACGATAACCAATGTTATGATTTCTATTTATTTTGTTGATATTTAATTTTTTACCGTTGACATTATGTTAATGTACTTAATAATTATTATGATTAAATCAGTTATCTGGTGCAAGAGTTTTTATATTACATTGTTTGAACTCATTAATGTTAATCGATTATAGTAATCAACAACCAATTTAATTCGTGACTTAAACTTATTTTGAGATTTCTCGTTTTCCTGATTGTAAATTGGGTCAATTTTTTACAGTTTGAAATAGAAAAATGTAACGCTTTTTTTAAACCATATCTCAACTTATTACAGTCAGGCCCAGAAATCCCCGTCTCCTTTATATGACTGGGTAAAAAATTAATATAGGTAATTAAAAATAATGTAGTAGCTTTAAAAAACATCGAACATGATGTTAATTGATTATAAATAAATTGCTATGGTTACCTATTCTTTTATCTGACGTGGGTATCCAAGCTAGATTTTCATAGTAATCGGCTGACGTTATACAAATGGGGCAGTATTTTTTATTTAGTTTTACTATTAAGTTAACAATAAAGCGAATACGGCCCATACCACTTAATATGTGGTTACCGTTCCCTATGGACGCTTGCAACACGCAGGATATCTCTCACCCGTGACCACCCTTTTGAAAACATTTCAATCATATTTAGGAGGGTCCCATGCGTTAAGTCTTTGAACGTATATAATAAAGACTAGCTGTGCCCCGCAGTTTTACCCGCGTGAAATTTTATGAATTTTCACAGCTCGTCCCCCGTAGGTGATAGCGTGATAATATGTAGCCTATATGTTGACCCGACCTCTTAGTAGTATTCATGCAAAATTTGAAGTAAATCCATGTAGTACTTTTTGAGTTTAGCCCGGACATACATACAGACAAACAGACACACAGACAAAAATTGGATATCGATTGTAGATCACGCCCCAAGTATCCTTTTAAAAATATATTCAATGTACAGTTTTGACTTTCCTACGATTTTATTATATGTATAGATAATATTTTGCAATCGATGACTTACGGAACGGTGAAGTGGTCACTTACTATGGGCTTCATAAGAAGGCTTAAGTTCACCCAAAGAGCACCGCAGAGAGATATGCTTGGAATATCCTTGCGAGATAGCCCCAAGAATTGCCGAGCTGAAGTGGCAACCTTGTGGAGTGCCTACCCATCCTGTTCTTTTATGGTGCGCTAGAAGCTGCTGGACATGGAAGTGCAAGACCGGCAATTGTAGAATCTTTGGGGGAAGCCTTTGTCCATCCGTGGACGTCTATATAGTATTGATTGGATGAAAAAAATACCTCAATGTACTTGTTAATTTAAATTATTGAGGTAAATTTGTCGTAACAGATTATAAAAAATACTGATGAAATATTTTCATATTCAATGGGCTCGCGCTTGACCACAATCTCACATCATGATAACGATATGTTCTAAAGTGGATATATATATATATATATATATATATATATATATATATGGCCTTTGCGTCTGTTACAGACGATTTACGGCGCGTTGTCTGAGAGACATTTCTTTTGGTGGCTAAACAAACCGATGCGAGAGCGACATAGCCTGCCGCAGGCCTGACAAGAGAAGTTTGCGGTGGTTGGTGCAGAGCCGCTTTCATGTCGCTTCTGTCTCTTATCAGCAAGTACTCCGAACCAGGCTTCATCACAAATCTTACGACCCTCCACTACACGTTTGCGCCATTCAACTCTATTTTCAGCGAGCTTTTCCCAGCTACAGTGGTAAATTTTAAAAGCGACCATATCCCGCTTGGTGCAGTCTTTAAAGCGAAGCAGAGGTCTACCGACATCGCGCTTCGCTTTAGCTACCGCACCCAACAGAACACATCGAAAAAGTGGATAAGCCATAATATATTAGGTAGGTATTCGTTCACTCTAACCTTGAATAAACTCAAAAATCCCAATAGCTCTTTTTTGGCTCGTCCCTATTATATTTTTGATTAGACAGAGACTTTCTCTCCCTAATCAAAAATAAAAACATACCTTTGTCTACGCATGTCACCCGCAAAAAGTGTTTGCCGGTGGGTACGTCGGACTCGAAGCGACTAAACCTAAATTGCCGTGGACTTCTGCCGCCTGATGGGGGCAGCCCCGGAAACGCGGGTATGCTGCTACGGTTTGCACAATGCCCAAAGATTTGAACTCTGTATCTCGTTATTGACTTTTATTTATTTAATAGTTCTTGTACACACAAAACATACAGTAAATAGACAAAAATACGAAGAGATGAGTAGTACAAAGGTGCTGCTTATTTCGCAAGAAATTTCTTCCAGCAGACCCGCGACAGGAGAAATTTTGAAGAGCTATAATAATGTGTGGAGGTCTATAATACACTTACATACTAATAATTACATATATACTTAAATACATATAAATATTATATCCAATTTAGACTTAACAATAAACTAAATACTAATATTATATTCTACTTTTAACCACGCTACCGCTATACCTAAGAGACAGTAAATTATCCTCGTCTCAATTCGGGTCTGAATTAGCTATCAATCACTACTGTCAGTTTTTCTCTAGTTGACCAACACTCAAGTATAAAAATTGCACCAAGTGTAAAAACATATTTCTTTTCTCTCAAAGGCGGAACAAAAAAAGTTTTTTAACACTTAATTTTAATTAATTACCTGCAGCTTTAAGAAACATTATGCAAAATAAAGTTAAGTTAAGTACTCAGTCTTCCTTAATCTGAATACCTTATCAATTGCTATTAGTAAAATTGCTCTATAAATATTCAGGAATAAAGCGAAAAAAGTTTAATGATATAGTATCGGGCCACGTTAATTGCAACAGTGCATGTTCGCTATGTTAGAAGTAGCCCACAATGTTATGTTGCTCACCTAATATTCTTCGGTTCAACGGTCAAAGCTCTTACCCACATGTCGTGGCAATGACTCGTCTATTTTTTTAATTCTACAGGATTCTTTTGCTAATGTTTTGATACTATTATGCAGTATGTATAGGCGCATAGCCAGTCACTTTCACCAGTCGGTGATCGGCGAGGTTAAGCTAATAAAAACATAAATAGATGGGTGACCGCCAAAGTGGTTTAATTTCTAAGCATGGGATCGCTAAGCTGTCGGTGATTTACATGGACTGTGAAGAGTCAATTAAAGCTTTAATCCAAATATATATAATACTTAGGTATATTTGGTTTGGTAGTAGCGGTAGGGTGTTCACCCGCAGAAATCATCCTGGGTTCAAATCCTGGGTCGGACCAAAAGTGATTTTAGGACTTTTCTATATAAAGAAAAATTTTAGAATCAGCACGAAGTCTGGGAGTTGGCGGTATTATACCGCCGTGCCTCGGAGAGCACGTAAAGCCGTTGGTTCTGTACCTGACCTCTTCGTCAGTCGGTCGTGTCGCTAGGCGTCCCATCGCATCATGAGAGCTAAGAGGACATTATGCCATTTTCCAGCGAATAAATTGGAGGCCACTGTCCAAACGTTGCTCCTTACTTGGCAGTTAGGTGATAAATAGGAAGGAACAATAGGAGAATCTACCGTTCCTTCTTATTTATCACTTAGCCTATTTCTGTACCAATCATTATAAAAATCTCTGCTCCAGTTATAATCGTCTACCACAATATCCATCTTAAAGCTCTGACTTCATTCACTCTTATTTCTTTGTCCAATCTATCCTTCTTAGGAATGAGCTTCCTGTTGGAATCAGGACGGGTAAGATTCGCTTCACATTTAAAAATGAAGTACAGGAGTATATTACAAAAAAACTTCAGGGAGAAATATCTCATAAATTATTTAAATTATGTTATTTATTGAAGAATAGTATATTATATCGTAAATATAGTATTAATTGTATGGTATACAATACATACTATATTTACGATTCATTCATTCATTAATTCATGTATGTATAGATGAACCTATGGACCTTTGCTATATAACTGCCATGATATCTCTGCACCAACCTAACTTTGATTGGCAAGAAATGCCTTCGATATTAAGTCCGCCTTTGTACAATCCATTATACAAAATATTAATCGTACTTTCCGATGCAAATAAGTAACAATAAAATTTGCGATACTCTAATTTCTTGACTACTTGACTACTTGACTTTCTTGATTACTTAAGAAAGGTCAGGTCAGAAGTACCCTAAGCCGGCGAGCATGTATGAAGAATATAATGTCAGTAAACGAAGCGAAAGAGGTATGCAAGGATCGTGACAAATGGAATCCGTTGTCTCTGCCTACCCCTCTGGGAGACAGGCGTGAGTCTATGTATGTAACTGTCAGCAGAACTAATATCTACACAGTTCGTTAGGTATGAGTTTTTCGTTCTTTTATTCTCATTGAGGCGCTCATAGTTAGATGCTCTCACCGGTCAGTAAGCGATTGGCAACTAGGCTCAAGGTCAGTCCATAGATGGGTGACCACCAAAGTGGTTTAATTTCTGAGCGTCTCCGTGCTTCGGAGGGCACGTTGAGCTGTCAGTCCCGGTTGTAGTAGGCAACAGTCGTTAACCCATGTCAGGGCTAGAGATGTAAAATGACTGAATATGACTAGTCACAATTGTCATAAACCTTAAATGACCGGTCATTTACTGTCAAATTCAGTCAATTTGACTGAAATATTATTGTCTATTCTCGACTACCACCCAATTATTTATTTATTTACCAACTACCCAATTGATATGCAAGTTTAAATGGAGCAATGTTTAATTTTCTATTATATCATGAGAGGATAAGACGACATCAAAGTCGATGTGACGTTGTGCCATTTGTCTTAAATGCACGCATGATTAGAAATGTAAAATGATTAACACAATATAATAAAACTATAAGTCATAAAAACCACTTTTTTGTTTCAATTGAGAAGTTGTAGACTTTTATCAACGACAAAACTTAAAAGGTACTAAAATATTACTGAAATCAAATTGACTGAAAATTAAAATTTTTGACAGTTAATGACTATTGTTGACCAATTTGACCGTAAATGACAGTCAGTCTAATTCAGTCAGTTTAGTCATTTTCAACACTAGTCAGGTGCCTACCGGGCGGCTTGAACTGACACTACGGTAACCACTGCCCATACGATAAGTACGTAGTAAGTAAGTAGTTCTTTTAATCTGCCACTTATAGATTTCTTTTAAGCAAATGCTGTTAACGCCGTGTTTTGCGAGCACGCCTGTATCAAGATTGTGCGATAAAACGTAAAACATTTTCATCAAGTTTGTAATCTAAATTCGATTGGTAAATAAGTAATATTTCGATAGTTTAAGCGTTGATGGCGTGATGTCGGCTTTCGCTGGTGCGTGTTCTGACTGAAGTAAACAGCCAAACATTAGCGACCTCTATCACTCAACCGATTGGACTACGGCCTATCATGGATTAACAACCTTTCTTTTTTTAAACTACCAAGTCGGTTCTACCGATATTGAGGAATTACGAGTCTTTGACATTTGCATCATTAATTCGTTGCTGATTCTGACTGATCTGATTAGCATAGGCAATATTAGGTACTTGTTTTCTCATGCAAAACATACTACTAGCAGGATATTTAAAAAAAAATTAGATAGTTCCACAGATAAGGGGTGCCAATCAGCTCGCAGCAAGCTAACGTGTGCTCAAAATTTCCTTCTAGCCTTCTACTATTTTTCTTGGTATTTGTGCTGGGGTCCAAATTTTTATAGCAATTCTTCTTCTAGCGAAATTAAGGAAATGAACCCCAAAGGGTTCATTTCCTTACCAACACTAGGAAGTGTGAAATCCCTTACACACTAATAATAATAATGTCCTCCTAGCTGAATTTCGGCCACGGCGGCCAGTTTCAATAGAGATTAGCCATCTGCGCGGGACATATTATAGTGCTCAAGTGTGTGCGCAAACACAGGAGCACTTTCTATTCCATCACTCTCATGATCCGATGGGACGCCTAGCGACACGACCGGAAAGAGCTCAGGTACAGGACCGACGGCTTTACGTGCTCTCCGAGGCACGGGGATATAATACCGCCAACTCCCCGACTTCGGGCTGATCCTGAGGAATTTTTCTTTTTATAGAAAAGTCCCAAAATCACTTTTGGCCCGACCCGGGATTTGAACCCAGGACCTCGTTTTCTGCGGGTGAACACGCTGCCGCTAGAGCAACGAGGCAGCCTTACACACTACCTAGCATTTAGCCCCACAAAAACATGACATGGCAACACATGGGTGCTATGCGTGCCATGCGGCATACGTTAAGGTGGCCGCTTATTATTAGGTGCACTATAAGCTAGTTTCTGCCTGCTTGCCTTCTCCTAAAAACCTCTATTAAACTGGCGCTTTTTTCTTTTATTCTTTTCATCCTTACGTATGTGATATTAAAAATACTAGGCATATTTACTACAGTCACGAGGGTATTCTAATCCTTAACGAACTAGAAATTCCTTAAGGACTTACTAAGTAATAAGCACTACCAAGTCATAAATATAAACAATTCAAATTATTTGTAGAACGAAATGTACCGAATGTTTCCAACTCCCCAATATTTAGTCGTAAATGGAAGTCATGATTTGACACTTTTGTGTACAAATGTTTTAGGAAACGGTGGTCTGTTATCCAACGGCACCGACTTCGATTAGGTCGAATTCAGGTTGCCACACATTGCCACTTAATTTCACACTTTCTATAGATAATAGCCAATATGTTTTAACGTGATTCCATACATTTGAGGTGAGAGGAAATTAGCTGGTGTTAGCGGATATTTTTTTGTCTCTAATGTGTCAAAACAATAAATAGTGCTTGTTCGGCAATAAGAATTTCTTATTCAACATACATTTAACATATTCTTTAAGTTTCTTCTACTTTACTCACACAGTAACTTATCTGTAAAAATATAATGTTTTCAGAAATATTTTGGATATGTGACACTTTCTTTAATATATTTTATAATTGATAGAAAGAAGATGATCCATTGAGCTACAGAATAGAAGACAAGGAATGCTATATCATTCTCTTAGAAAGTGGAATGCTTTGCTAATTCTTTATATCCAATGTATTTATGTACTTTTCCATTTAATTGTGTAAAATAAAGTGTATGCCATCTTTATTCTATCTATAAATGAAATGTAACTCTTGTACACCCGGGTAACATTTAAAAGAAATCGTATATCAAAATAATAAAGTATATTAGTTCCTTTATTCTTTAGACTTCTAAGGAATTAGTAATAGGCTCTAATTAGCAATCTTACTAATCTTATTAAAACATCATACGTATTTTTGTGCGAGTCGCAAATAAACGATAAATATGATTAAACAACCATGAAGCATGAACAAATACCTAAACCAAACACATTTGAATAAAACATACTGAAGTCATATAAAATGTCGGAAGATGATTCATCAACTTGCCAAACTGCTGCCATTTAAGACACTTTTAATGGTGAGAACACGGGGAACACTTTTTTGTTTTGAAACATATCAATTAGAGAAAAAATATTTTAGTTACTTTTAAAACAAAAAGGGCCGCTAGAGGTTTTTGTTTTGTTTTTTTGGGACTGTTGATGTGTAGTGTCAATTATTTCATCAGGCTTCGTCGGTTAACACTTTGCCTCGGAACTAATTCGGCCGTTTTTATGTAGGGACCAGATGATACGAGATATTTTTATTTATCTATACCAACGCTTGTAGCTACCTCCATAATTTTTATCGATTTAATCTATACATATAATAAAATCGTAGGAAAGTCAAAACTGTAGATACTTTGTATATTTTTTTAAAAGGAAACTTGGGGCGTGATCTACAATCGATATGGAAGCCAAAAATATAGTTTTTAGAATTTTTGTCTGTTTGTCTGTATGTATGTCCGGGCTAAACTCAAAAAGTACTGCATGGATTTACTTCAAATTTTGCATGAACATTACTAAGAGGTCGGGTCAACATATAGGCTACATATTATCACGCTATCACCTACGGGGGAGGAGCAGTGATAATTTATAAAGTTTAAAACCGCGGGGCACAGCTAGTAACTTATACAAGTCAGTTCAACTGTTCCGCAAATTATATTTTCTACAACAAATTCAACCAACAAAACGCTATGCTCCAGCTTCTTTTTGTTTACTTACTTTTCTTTTCGTTTGTTTTAATTTTCACTTATTTGTTCACTTAAATGTAATAATAAAAAACTATGTTTGAACAATACAAGCCTTTGAACCCGGGCGTAACTGAAAATGTTTATCGCTACTAGTAAATTAGATTAGGTTAGGTTCAGATTAGGTTAGGCTAAGAAATGCACAAGTCAGAAATAAATTAATATACACAAACAATCAATTTTTAAGCAAGTAGCAATGCGGCCATGTACTTTAATTGCTGCTTAGATCATAATATTTTGAGATAACTATTTTGCTTGTGCGTCAGTAGCGTACGAGCTGTTTTTTGCCAAGACTAGAGAATGTTTTGTAATAGAAAAGGTTTCTTTTTTATTTGCAGTTAAATAGTACAAAATTACACTGTGTGAAATAAAGTTTGTAATAATTGTCTTGTTATAAATAAACTTTATTTTTATTTGAGAGAAAGATAAAATACATTTTATTAATCTACAATACCAAGTTAAAACTACTTTCAAAATGAGTGGCTGTTTTTATTGTAACAATTACACCGCTTCCGGAGATTAGGTGGAGTGTAGTTGGTCGTGATTAGAGACGGCGCTGATTACAGGCCAGCTAATGTAGCCCATCTATGTCCGCGCCGACACTTGTACGGTACACCCTGTATAGTCAAGTATGTGTTATACATTAGGGCCTGTGCACACGACGTTTTTTAAACGCGCCGTCGCGCGTTTTAGATATACGCGTCGACTCGGCGACGGCGCGCTTTTATCCTACAGAGAAGTTTGTTTTCGTTTGTAAGGTGTACAGGCTGCATCTGACTTGCGTCTGTATCAATATAAACGCGCGTCAACGGCGCGTTTAAAAATTGTGGTTTGCATAGGCCCTTATGTGGTCAATAAAATGCTACCAATGTACTGAATTCTTATTCCTGATGAATTTTATTTATTAACTAGCTGTGTCCCGCGGTTTTGCCCGCTTTATATTTTATAAATTATCACAACTCCTCCCCCGTATGTGATAGCGTGATAATATGTAACCTATATGTTGACCCGACCTCTTAGTAATATTCATGCAAAATTTGAAGTAAATCCATGCAGTACTTTTTGAGTTTAGACCGAAGACAAACAGACACACAGACAAAAATTCTAAAAACTATATTTTTGGCTTGGATATCAATTGTAGACCACGCCACGCCCCAAGTATCCTTTAAAAAAATATTCAATGCACAGTTTTGACTTTCCTACGATTTTATTATATTATGTATAGATAATTTTCGTAAACTGTTAATTTGGTTTATGGTATGAAGTGAGCGCTTTATCCTAATTTTAAAGTTTCTTATATATCAAGGTTGTTGCGCATATAAATTTTATATCGAATATCTCGTTAGTCTCGTGTTTTCAACCGCATATAATGAGGTTATGGGTTCAATTTCCGGCCGGACTAAATAGCAAGCCCACGAAGAGCATATTATGCAGTTAATCTGCACATATATAACCTCAGCACATATCATCTTTTTTGTCCAACGGGACCTTTAAATTGAGATAATAGACTGTAAAATTTAATGCACATGTGTTTATTCATACATGGGTTCATCCTAACGTGACTTGCGCTGTAGGCTAGGCTAAGACCGTGGTGATTAGCCATCGTAGTAAATAGTTATATACTGTTACGAAAAAAAAGGAAAGGAGAATTTACTTAATACAATACTTATTGTATGTTTATCACCATACCACGATAAATAAAATAATTATAATGCTTGATCCTACTAATATTATAAATGCAAAAGTTTGGATGGATATTTGACACTTTTTAACGCAAAAAGTACGGAACGGATTTTGATGAAAATTTGTAGATATATAACTGATATATCCGAATAACGAGTAGGCTATAATTTATAAAATTTAACGCAGGTGAAACCGCGGGGAAAACGGATATCTTAATAAGTTACAAACGATTGAAAACAGTAATGGTTCAAGTTTGGTAAATTAGATCAGCTGCTTTTTGTATCAGCATGGTACATACTACGCGACTTCTACGGCGCGCGGCGCTACGATTGCTACGAGCGCTTCATTCTTGTAAAAGACATCAATGCCAATTGATGACCATTTGATTCAACAAATTGAAAAAACAAACAAAGCATTTATATTTGAGTAAAAATATTAGACTCAAATTAGATAATTAAACATAATTTCTTGACAATAACTTGATACGAGCTAGCTAAATATCATTGCTATAATAAAATAAATTTTATAAATGTTTTCATACAATATGTACTTAAATATCTATGTTACTAGAAATAATAATGTATACAACTATATTACTACAAACATGTTCTGACTATTTACAAGCGCTTTTTTAAAGTCTACGTGAATAAAAACCTTTTTTATTTTATGTCATTGTTCTAATTTCATATCATGGTTAAAAGATGTGCACTCCAGTCGGACAGATGAATCACGTAGAACTATCCATTTTAATTAGTTTAGATACAGTAGTATATTATTTTCAAGATATTTCTCAAAACTATCGGCAAATCTTTATAAACTTTAATTACGATTTAATATAAAGACATAAAGCTATATTTACATTTCTTTTCAATGTAGATTATAAAATTTTTTAATACCTATCTAGAAACTCAAAATTAACAGCTATTTTTTATTGATACATTTTAGTAACATAGAAAGAATTAATATTAACCTTATTTTGTAAATATTCTATCCACCGTTTCGAACCTTTGCTTCTGATATTCCATCAAAAAGACTTTGACTCGTATTTTACCTCCCCTGTACCTAAAATTGGGGACGTTTTCTTTTATTTTCGTATTCCGACGAGCAGATTAACATTGGCCGAGTCTTTTAGAACAAAATATAGGCTTTTTAACTGTAAAATATATCAAGCTTCAAAGTTGATAAATATTAGTAGGTATAGTAAAAATACAAAGACATTATCACGGCTGCGTTACCTAAAACAGTGTACGAGTTATATGCAAAAACATGGACCCATATAAAAACTTTTAAAGTATATATTCATCACTGATGTTAACCTCTTGCTGTACGAATTTTGGCCATCGCGGGCAGTCACAATAGAGATTAGCCATCTGCACAGGACATAATATTAAAGTATACGAGTGTGTGCGCAAAACGCAAGCGCACTCTCTATTCTCGCTACCTGACACCGGAAATATGTCAGGTGCAAGACACGGCTTTGTGTAGTTTACAGCACGGGAGAGAACGATAAACATCAAAACTGTCAGTCGATATTGCTGGCAATTCCGTCTTTTAAACATATAAACAAATTTAAATGTCATTGCATCTCACTCTAATATAGCTCATATGAAAAGAACAGGGCATAGATAGAACTCTCAACTCCTAAAAACTGCTTAACATAATTGGTCACCTACATATAAAACTGGGTGAAAACTAAATTGTCACAACTAAATACGCCATGTCCTTCTCATATGCACTATGTTAGAAAGGAATGGGATTATATTCTTTGTTCATATAGAATACCTATATAGCATAGAATCGGAAGCATTGAGAGATTTTCTTAACAATAAGGTTGATATGACCTTATTGTTATGAAAATCGTTTTGGAAAGTATATTCAGTATATATTACTATATTGTAATTAGAGCGTACAAGACACAGATAGTCATTATATTTAGATCATGACTAAACACAATAATATAAAAATATATAGGGTGAAATTGTAAAGAAAGGGTGCTCAATAGAGATATTTAATACTGTTGTGGTGTAACAATCGAAGCGATGGAGGCTTTGTTGAAAACAAAACGTCGGCGATAATTGAAATGCTACATTACGTCAGCAGGGCACTGCGCCGCTTACAAATATAAAACAATCATTTGGACAGTTCAAAGAGCGGAGCCGTGTAGCGCAATGTTAGAGTGTGGCGCAAGAACAAAACACGAGCGAGCGTACTATAAAGATATAATATATAGTTACAAATAGTTATAGCCTTAAGGTTTAACAGCACGATTTGGATAAAAAGATTACTGACAGTACTTATGGTAATGTATTTTTTTTGAGATATAATAATTATACATCCTATTAAGGTAAGTAACACAATAAATAATAACTTGTATAATAACTATAATAAATATTATAATCTTTTCGTTGTTCATATAGTATTACATGTCTACAGTATAAAAAACAAAATACAGCACATTATTTCGTATGATTATGTCCTCTTTCATAGAAAAATGGAAAGTACCATTGTAGATTCATAAGAATCGGAAAATAAAAAAAAAAATAAGTGGTCTGATGGGCTTTGAGCAACTCATATAAATCGAATGGTTGTTAACGCCAAAACAGTTTCCCTCATATAAATAAATAAAAGTTCCTACCTAATATTAAATATGCATTACGTATTTCTATTCCGAAAGTATTGAGAAATGATTGATTCCTAACATACAGAAAAATTAATTTAAACAGATATTTTCATATTACAAGGATAAATAAAAATCTGTGTTTAAATGTGTTGTGTTCTAATCGATTCCTGTAAAGAAACACTTAATTACTACGTTCTTTAAACAGTATCATATAGAGTTAATTTATATATTTCTCACTATTTAAACCTAAAAAAAAAACATGTCGTCAAATATGTAACGCTATTGTAAACCGAGTTTAAATTTTTCGTTTCCGTGTTAACTGATTTTAATAAATGGAATGCCGTTATATGATATTCATATATTTCACACTATTTAAATAATACCTTTAAAAATATTTTAAAACGTGTTTCAATAGGCATATTAACATACTTGTACCTACTTACTGTGTGTGTTAACTGATTTAAAAAAATGGAATGCCGTTATCACACTAATATTATAAAGGTGAAAGTTTGTGACTGTGTGAGTGTGCATGTTTGTTACTTCATCACGTCTAAACGGCTGGAGCGTTTTTAATAAAATTTGGCATGGAGTTAGCTAACAACCTGGATACTATAAGCCGTATTATATTTCGTCGCTGCATCCTCGAGATTTTCATATAACACAGTAGTACACTCTTCAATGTGCTGGACATCGAACACTTTTTTAGAGCTTGCAACATTAAAAAAGACAAAATGGCGCCTCTGCACGCCACGTGGCCGGCTGGAAAAACTTCATTCGCTCTTAGTGTTCGGACCTCGAAACACCAATTCTTGTTATTTTATTTTCAGTAAACAAGTGTTATAATTATATTATAGTGACATTTAATGTGAATTACTGTATTGGCCTATAAAAATGGGCTAGTTTAAGTGCACGAAGAAGGAATATGAAGAATAATTTGGTGCCGATTGAATCTACGCAAATGCCGAGTGTCAGCAAAAAATGTAAGTACATACTTACTCTCCAGCAAATATGAATATTTTTCGAATTCTTTTTCTATTCGTTATTGATCATGCATATTAAGGAGACCGACTGTTACAACGATACTATCATTTTATTTTATTACCAATTATGATTACATTACACACCCCCCTGGCAAACAGGCGAGAGTCTATGTATAATTAGATTTTAGTTTTACTAGCTGAATGTTTTCTGGTATTATTAGGTTATTCTAACCTATTTTACAGTTAGCCATTCTATGGAATAAGACCTACCCTTTGTGTCAGATAGTACAAGCCCTGTTTTTACAACAGGTATGTACCGTTTGTAAAACCCTAATAATTACAATGCCCTGGGGCAATGTTTGGGTTAAAATCATAATAATATGGAGTTGTGATGATTTATTATTTACAACCTGATTACTTTACTTACACAACTAACCTAAATATCTGCCACGTGTTCTCTGAACAATGGGGGCAAATTATAATGGATGCACTCAGCAAGGATAATATAGGACTGAATCCTGAAATAGAAAATTTTCAGTTCCAGGTATTCATTAATGCTATAGAGGTTAGTTTCATTTAACCATTCAAATAGCTTTTATTATATTTGATTGACCAAGTACACGTACAACTCAAGTAAAAGTCCCGATGTTGATCCCGTCGACTTTTAGCACATGTATTAGTAACATGGGTTACCAGTATAGCGAACATGTGATTGATTTGCTAGTTTTGCAGACATGGTTTTTCCAGTTTAGTTGACTGGGATTGCTGTAAAAAACTTGTGGAAAATATAATTTGTATATGGTGAACGTGTATTCGTTTTTGTTTGATATCAAGTATAACAGAAAATGTTGTTAATTGTTTGTCCATTAATTTGAAATGGTATTAGTAATTTACAACGTAACTAAGTAGCTGTAAATATTCGATCTATTAATTTGAATATTATAAGTTAATAATACAGTATATTATATACATAATAACAATAAATAAATGTCTTGCCATCTCATCCCAGACGGGGCAGAGCCAGTACTATTGCAATAGTGTGGCCAACAGACAACTGATATATATACATGTTTATTATTAAATACATACAAATTATAGATTAATTGAACAAATATTTGTTCCGAGTGGGGATCGAACCCACACCAGTATTATAGTTAGCAGTCAGGAATATTAAAATTAACCATTAGAGGCCAATATTAAAATTAAATTTAAAATTATCGTGTATTTTGACACGGGTACTCGTATTGTTAGATGCATACACATATTTACTTTTATTTAGTATGCTATGTTTAGCAGAGAGATTGGGCTCCCCAGATCTAGACAACAAGTTCAGGCCTACTTTTTAAATGAAAAAATGACCTTGATATACTTACTGGAAGAAGGATCGTAACGCTTTCGACGTAAACGTTTACCCCTAATTGGAAATACTTTTTCTCTTGCTTGTTTCCTCCGTTTTTCACCTATTTTGAAATGCTTATGCAAGATAATAACCTGGCAATAGATTTTATTGTCGTTCCTCACTGGCCTAGTGAGACATGAATCCAACATAATAATCTGGCGAAGTCAATAAAGAGGCGTTTTCGTAACAAGCACTCAAAATGGAGACAATTGAATTAATGATTTCATCTCTGTCTCACAACACATTAAAACAATAACGACACAGCATGTAAAAATTATGGAAATTTGGTCATAATAATAATATTGATGATTGCTTAAAAAAAAAAAAAAATAAACAAAAATCAATCCTGTAGCATTAAACTTCATTACATAACAGTTCAGGTTAGGAGCTAATTTCTCATCTGAAAACAGATGCCGTTCAGCACTTTCTCCCATATTGAGTAAACCAGATTTCGTTCAGATGCTAATATCAGGATATGGCTTAAAGGTATTTACAAAACTCAATACTGAGGAACTTGTTTTGTGAGTAGATGGTGCCCAAACGAAGGAATACCATTGGCAATTAAATAATAATATTAATAAAAATATATGTCTAATCACGTTGTCGACTGCACAACGAATACAGATAAACTGTATTTATAACAAGATTCCTGATCAAATTAAGGTACTTCCAATGGTCCGATTCAAAAAGGCTTTACGCAAATGGCTAACTGAGATTTCTTTCTGTACAGTAAAGGAATTCCTGCAGTTCAAAAAAAAAAAAAAAAAACAAATATATATAGTACCTGTTGTGTTACCAATGTTCTTACATTCACTTCTAAAACCATATTTATTTGCAAATAAATCGTTGACTTTGACTTTATTATAATGTATATTTTAAAGAGTCGTGAAGTGATTACGACCGAATACTAATGCCATACCAATATAATTATTGAACCGTAATCCGATTACGGTCATTTACTCACATTTTATTTGATGCAGATTAGTAGCCTAAACTGTCGTCGAAAAATGTATATTTTAAAGAGTCGTGATGCGATTACGACCAAATATACGAATACCATACCAATATAATTATAGAACCGTGATGCGATTACAGTCATTTACTCACATATGTATTTTATCAGATGCAGATTAGTAGCCTTAACTGGCGTCCAAAAATGTATATTTTAAAGAGTCGTGATGCGATTACGACCGAATATACGAATATCATACCAATATAATTATTGAACCGTGATGCGATTACGGTCATTTACTCACATATGTATTTTATCTGATGCAGATTATTAGCCTTAACTGGCGTCTAAAATGTATATTTTAAAGAGTCGTGATGCGATTACGACCGAATATACGAATACCATACCAATATTCGATTCCACATAAAAGTATTTTTTTTACGGAATAAATGAATTCTGATTTATAATTATTGAACCGTGATGCGTTTACGGTAATTTACTCACATTTATATTGTAATTGATGCAGATAATGAATCGGAGCATTCATTTTCATAATACCAGCAAATAAGCTCCGTCGAATCGATATCGTTGGTCAAGGTTAATACCCATAAAATTAAAGCGTCATGATTAGATTACCGAATATACGAATACAATACCAATATTATTTTTGAACCGTGATGCGATTACGGTCGCTTACTCGCATAATAATATGTATGTTTTCTTATAAAGATAATGTATCTGAAGATTCATATTTATTAAATCAGGGAATACGCTCCGCCGCATCGTTGGTCAAATACGCTATGGCTAATAGTTTTAAATTAAATAGTTGCGAGGCGATTACAGCTGAATATACGATCACCATATCAATATTATTTCTGAACCGTGAAGTGAATACGGTCACTTACTCACATATATATTTTTCTTATGCAGATAAAGTATCTGAGCATTCATTTTCATTAAATGTTGGAATACGCGTCGTATTGATACTGTTGGTCAAGACCTGTAAAGATTCGTAATTCGATTATGACCGAATATACGAACACAATACCAATATAAATAATTGAACCATGGTGCGATTACGGTCACTTACTCGCATAATAATATGTATTTTTCTGATGCAGATAATGTATCTGAGCATTCATTTTCATTAAATTTTGGAATATGTTCCGTCGTATCGTTGGTCAAGGCTAATACGCATAAAATTAAAGAGTCGTGATTCGATTACGACCGAATATACGAACGCCGAATAACGCATGTGAGCATTCATTTTTAGCTAATAAGGTTATACGCTCCATTGATATCGAATAATATTGACCCGATTACTATATACTCTTGATAATGTTGTCGCTACGCACGATCCTACCGCTGATATTGCTACCCCGACCACATAATCTAATAAAGATGAACTCTCAGCATATGAGCTTTGGCCGCAGGCCCTTTGGAATGCCTTAAGTGTATCCAAAATTAAAGTTTAAATTTTTAAACCCAAGATAAGATACGTTGTTTCAAATATTACAAATAACGATTCCAATATTTAAAATTCTTGAAAGCAAGGCCTCAATCGCATCTAATTCTTTTATCACAATTAGAAGGAGATATGCCCAGAGAAAACCCTGATAGCATACATAGAACTAATAGGACCGTTTAGAGACACGTCTAATGCCGAAAGGTTAATTACGACCACTAAAAAATTATACCACAACGCAACCGCATCTACAATCAGATGCTGTATCCAGCAAGTATTGCAAGAGAGCAGATATTGACGCAAGAATATACTATGCGCATAGCGCTCGCCACGCAGAGACGTCCGTGGATGCGTTTCCATTGAAGTGATTAGGAAGGCAGCAGGATGGTCATGAAATTCCCGCGTATTTAGTAAATTTTATGACAGATCTAATAATGATCCTGTATTTAAAAGTGCCAGTTTATTACTGTTAAGTATAGTTAAAAATGATTAAGTTAATTAGATAAAGCAAATTATTGCATGTAACGATTCGTTTTTGGGTATTGGTTCAATACTCTTACTAACGATTTCCCTTAAGCTCTAAACATCTACTGTGTTATATGAAAATCTCGAGGATGCAGCGACGAAATATAATTGAAGGTTAAACAAACTTACCTTAAGTGAAGTTTGACCATAATTATATGAGTCGCTGCATCCGAAGAGATTTTCGATCCCTCCCGCCCTTAAAGTATTCTTGTGAATACGTTCTTCCCGTTATTTGTTTTTAATGCTTTGCCTTTAGTGAAATCTTAGGTAGATACTGAGGACTCTGAAAAGAATGAAGTTTTTCCAGCCGGCCACGTGGCGTGCAGAGGCGCCATTTTGTCTTTTTTAATGTTGCAAGCTCTAAAAAAGTGTTCGATGTCCAGCACATTGAAGAGTGTACTACTGTGTTATATGAAAATCTCTTCGGATGCAGCGAATCATATAATTATGGTCAAACTTCACTTAAGGTAAGTTTGTTTAACCTTCAATTATTTGTTATGTTTACACATTTAAATATGGATTCTAATTTTTCTTGTTCGTCATAAGAAAGTTAATTATAATTATAATTTAATTTTACTTTAGTTACTTTCTTAATTCATGACTTTCTAATAAATGGTCGATATGAGATTTAATTTTAGACTTTAGTTCAATAAGACAATGGCTATGTATTTGTTGTTGAATAATTAGTTTATCTAACTTTAAAACTGGACGAGTTTATTTTTTTAATTTGTATATATGTTAGCAGACATTTGTTTAAGAATCGATTTCCATTTTTTAAACAGTAATTAATAAAAATGGAAATTTCATAAAAAATACTGTTTAAGAAATTTCATACTTTCATCAGTAATTATATTTTCTGATCCTCTTTTTCATCTATAAATTACTTTTACAGTTTCCTCCGCTGCCGTTCTTAACTTGCACCGTGGGTCGGCTCGCGCCTCGTCATGGCGCGGCGCCTTTCAATCCACATCTCAAACGTTTGTACCTCCCCCGCAAAGCACAAAGCGACGTTAGCCGCCTCGTTATGTAAAATCTACCAAACAATACCTCTGTATCACTTTCTGTTACAACCTCACAACTCAATCAAATCAAATTAACAATAGTGTAGAACCGTTTTATTGAGATCTTTGTGCTTGTTTTAATTAGTGCTTGATAGAGATCTGATCGGACTGGTTCTTTTATGTTACGCGGTGAGGACAAAAAGCCAGTCAATGTTGAACTATCTCAATGAAAGAAAGGACGGCCCTTGTAATGAAAAGTTTTAGTAAAAAACTATTGAGGGTCCGAAACCAAACGGCAAAACAGAGCTATTTTATTGACAGACTGTAGTGCGGTTTATCTGTATAAAATTCAGAAACTTGAGTAGAAATTTACTAATGTAATCCTTATGTATGTAGTATAATCCTAATGTATTTAATTGGAAGTATAATTGTATTTTCTTTTTATAGAACCAATAAACATTATTATTATTATATTATCATACAGCTATTTTTACCTAGTTTATTATTGCTTTATTAATAAAACATTTTTTTCAGAAATGATATTCCGTAATATATTTTCGGAGCTTAAAGTTATTATAGCTAGTTGAAATGTTTAAAGAAAAACAGAGTATATATATAGTTTGTATTATTTTTTTTATCTATACTAATATTATAAAGAGGTAACGTTTGTGAGTTTGTGAAGTTGGAAGGGGTAATCTCTGGTTGTACAGAACCGATTTTCAAAATTATTTCACCATCAGAAAGCTACGTTATTGTGGAGTGTCATCATTATACTTTTTATTTATCCCGAACTTTTAACTCGAAGTATTACGAGGGACAAACGGGTAGGGACAAAAATATTTATAACGCGGAACAATCTCCGCGGCCACTGCTAGTATTTAAATAAATATGTTTGCCTTCTAATTACGTCATTATAGGAAGTGAGACAGTTATGATTCGGCTTCCATGTCTTTTCTTTATAAACTGAGACATTATATGGTTATTCCTACTTACTATTGCGTACTACTAAAGCTTAGGCCGATAGCTTAACCTGGAAGGACAGGCACATATATTATAGTCTTTTCGCCATAAGATGAGTTCCCTGACAGTTCATTTTTTTTCCGTGGCACGCATACTACTTTAGACGATTAAAAAATAAACTGGCAAAAAAATTCAAAAGGAAATCATAAAAAAAGTATTACCTTTCGTGAATTATTAAGTAAATTATTGTAGTTATAATTAACTGTTAATATATTAAGTAAATAAAATAAAAAAGTATAAATCTTAAATGCGTTGAACGGAACGTCGGCCAATAGAGATTGACACTACTCATAGATTGACACGAATCCGATTCCATTTTCTTTGCCAACTGAATCGATATTATAAAAAAATCGATTATATTTCGTTAGGTCACGTCACTACAATTGACAGACAAGAACTGTCAGGGAACTCATCTTATGGCGAAAAGACTATAATCTACTTTAGCAGTCACCCATGGACTAGCTACTCACCTAGTGCTTCGTCTTATTGACCGCATTCACTAACCCGAATGCGGTCAATGCTATGGGAGCCTCCTAAAAATTAGTAAACGTTATATAATAAAACCTCTTTGGTAATTCGAAGAAACCTAGCAAATGTTTGTAGTTTTTGGTGTCCTAGTTTCGTAATATAGTTATATCTGTTTCTACGCCACATCTAGAGTTTTAAGATCATCAAAATGATAAAATATTCGTCTATATGATGGAATAGACGGTAGTATTATACTCACAGTTATAACAACATTTATGATAATATTTTAACCTAAACGGTCCCGGAAATGGTGTTTAGTTTCTAGCAACGTTGTTATATAGTAACGATTCTGAGCCACCTATATACTTTTTACGGTTCGAAATACGACTAGAAATAAATACAAACTCTGAAATGTATTCACCCTAATAAAGGAGCGAACACATTCGTGCGAGTATGTAAAGCTTCAGACATACATAACAAACATTACCACACAAACACCACCTCCTTCGACATGTGAACGTGACGAACAGAATGTTAACTTTGTAAATATATTATTTTTAAATTTTACATAGAATTATCAATGCTTTAGAACTACAACTGTGGCGTGTATCCACGTCCTCGTCGACTTTATGTGATCGACGCGTAGCTATGAACCTATTGAGAAAGTTACGCTAGTTAGGTACGCCACGGTTTAATTTTACTCCTTTCTAAGTATTATCACAATCGATACAGTGGTTTAGTAACATGAAAACTTATAAGCAAAGTGGGTGTAGGATAAACATATACCATGAAATGTATTCGACCTAATTGAGCATCGACAATATTCACCTCTAACTACACAAACTCTGCTGTGTGGTGACGGCGACAAATATCGTAATCAGAATATCATCACCCCATCTCATCCCGTGGGGGGCGTAGAAGTCGACCCGAGGGAATATTTACCAGAGGACGGGCAGCAGCTTCCTTCTGAGTACTATGAACATCTTACTGCGATCGCCAACCCGCCTGCCAAGCGTGGCGATTATGGCATATCCCCCCAAGACGATTCTTGAGGGAGGCTTGTCCAGCAGTGGACTTATTTAGCTGTAATGATGAACTACACAAATAATTTTTTTGCAAAATGGTAATTTTTAGTAAATTAATTTATATTATAATGCGCAGTGTGAACTTTGTACCATGTTATATTTATAATTTAACTAGCTAACCCGCCAGACTTCGTACTGCCTCAATCGATACATAAAAGACCTAAACTTTTAGTTTATATGGGAAAAAGAAAAGGGCTGTTTTTAGGGTTTCCCCGGCAATTTATTCTCACCTTTTATACCAACCCTACACCTCCACGATCATTTCAACAACAAGATAAGATAAATCCGTTCAGCCGTTCTCGAGTTTTACCGATACTAACGAACAGCACTCGATTTTTATATATATAGATTGTGTACACAAATGTTTTGTTTTTCCTCGAAGTGAAATGAATTCTGAATCTTTGAGAAATAAAGAAATTCCAACCGTTAACTTCTCTAGTAAGGTGCAGAAGCTTCGAACAAACATAAAAAAATAATCACCTCATATTTTCCTATTTTTCGGGTAGTTTTGGCGATTGGCAACGTAGGTTCAATTCCTTTGCAAATCCCACATCTGATGATTCCAAAAGAAACTATGTATCGTACGTTTATATATTGGATATTTGAAAAGCAGGACTTCTGAAGTGTGTCTGTTGTATGCAATACCGTCGAGGCACCCCGAGGCGTAGAGTGGCGCCCCATTAGCATACACCCTCCACTTTGAGCGCTAACCTAATACGCCGCCAGACGTGGACGGAGCCCCGTGTACTACGTGCTGGGAAATTGCTCACACGGACAGTTTCACGCCACTGTGCCTACTGGACACGTAGGTTAGTTGCTGGGAGAATAGGTACATCGTAGAGATGCACTGTTACCCCAAAGGTTAAGCAGATGTGCGTTATATTCTGGTTCCTAATCCCGCATCCTAGGCATATTAGTTAGGAAAGAGGTCTTGGGTTTACATCCCAGGTCGGTCCAAAAACGATTTTGGAACATTTCTGTAAAAAAAATCCCTCGGAGAGCACGTAAAGCCGTCACTCCAGTACCTAACCTCTTTCCGATCGTATCTCTAGGCGTCCCATCGGATCATGAGAGTGATGGAAATGGATGCACTACAATATGTCCCAGGCAGATGGCTAATTTCTATTGAGACTGGCCGCCGTGGCCGAGATTCGGCTAGGAGGACATTATTATTATAATTGTTATATTATTTGCTATGTACTGTTACATCCCCAATCAAATCCGGATCAATCATTAGTATGTAATATCGCTAACAACATTATAATGTTATCATAGAATCAAATTTTGATGTTGTTGTTTTCGCATGATACTATTTGAGGATTATTGCTGAGTAGTTTTATTTGTAATACATATTTTTGTCATAATACTTAGATACTATACTGTGTGGAGATGGTGGTAAATATCAAAATATCATCTCATCTCGTGGGGGGCGTAGAACTCGGCCCGAGGGAATATCGACCAGAGGCAGGGCAGCAGCTTCTTTCTGAGTACTCTGACCATCATACTGCGATCGCCAACCCGTCTGCCATTATGGCGTGGTGCCATCGTGGCGATTATGGCATATCCCTCCTAAATGATTATTAGGGAGGGTTTTTTCTAGCAGTGGACGTCTTATAGCTGTTATACTGATGATGACTCAGGTACTTATATTTTAATTAGCGTATTAATCTCCAAAGTAGGAAATGCAACAATGGAAACAATATACCTAGTTAAAGGCGCCGTAATTCAGTTGGTAATGAACCTGCCTCCTAACCAACGGTTGCGAGTTCTATCCTCGCACATGACAAAAATTTGCATCCACAAAAAACGTTTCAGTATTTCTATCTGTTCCCTAGTATCCATAGTACAAGCTTTGCTTAGCTTGGACTAGATAACGTTGTGTGATATATCCCGGATATTTATTATTTACGAGTGCCCCGCGGTTTTACACGCGTTAAACTTTATGAATTTAAGCTGTGCCCCACAGTTTTACCCGCGTTAAACTTTATAAATTATAGCCTATGTGTTAATCTAGAATGTCAGCGAACTCCATACAAAATTTTATTGAAATCGCTCCAGTGGTTTAGACGTGTAGAAGTAACGAACATACTAGGCATGCCTTTTAAGTTCTGTCGTTTCCATATTTCCCGGTAATTTTGAATATGGAACTGTTCTATATTCGAATTTGTTTAAATTTTGAATCCCAAAACAGTTGAAAGTATTAGGAATAATGCTATTGTTTAGTCACAGCGTCGATTGGAATCTGTCAGGTTACGTACGAAAATGAATCTTTCTAAGGAAAAGGTTCGTGCAATAATTTTCTACAACTTGAAGAGACCTGGCACGGATTCAGTGTTTTGAAGAGCTAACATCTGTATTCAGTAATGAAGTCCCATGTCTGCGGATTGTCGCTGGTATTTAGAATACCAGCGTGGACATACTAGTGTTAGTGACAAATCTCCCGAAGGACGTTCAAAATTCGCCTTCACTGAAAATAACATCATTGCTGTGAGACAACTAATTCTCGAAGATAGTCATGTGACGTATCGAGAGATAGAGGCTCTATTAGGCATCTCAGGGATAACCATTCAGAAGATCTTGCATGAAGCGCTTGGTGTGAGAAAGCTAATTTGCCGTATACCGCATCTGCTTTCCGACGATCACAAGACGGCCCGCGTCAGATGGTGTAAGAAAACTCTGCAAAAGTTCAACCGAGGAGAATGAAATCACGTCTACCACGTCATCAGTGGTGACGAATCTTGGATCTATGCCTACGATCCTGATCTCAAACAACAATCTACAATCTGGGTCTTTCAAGACGAGCCAAAGCCGACTAAAGTTGTTCGTTCTCTTTGAGAACACTTCAAAGAAGATGGTAGCCACGTTCGTTGGAAAATCTGGCCATGTTGCCATTGCACTTGAGGGTCGTAGAACGATTAACGCAGAGTGGTATACCACAGCTTATTTATCACAGGTCATCGCTGAACTTCGAAAATCTAACTAAAGCGACGCATCATCCTGCACAACGACAACGCAAGCTCCCACAGCGCAAGGCAAACGATTGAGTATTTGAAGCAGTAAAAAGTAGAAATTCTTGACCATCCTCCATACAGTCCTGACCTAAGCCCTAACGATTTCTTTACATTTCCTAAAATTAAGAAAAGTCTTTGTGGTCAAAGATTCCAGTCCGGTGAAGAAGCAGTCGATGCTTTCAAGTAAGCCATTTTGAACACCCCCACTTTAGAGTGGAATAAATGTTAGATATAATAACTGGTGTTGCGAACTGAAAATTGTATTAAGCTACGTGGTGAATACTTTGAAAAACAATAAAAAGTACTATAAGGTTCTAGTTGTGTTTTTCTTCAAACGACGACACTTAAAAGGCATGCCTTGTACACACTCACATACTCACAAGCATTCGTCTTTATAATATTAGTGTGATAGCCTATGTGTTATTCGGATATATAAGCTATATTTCGGATATATAAAGTTTACTTAATAAAAATCTGTTCGGTAGTTTTTGCATGAAATAGTAACAAATATCCGTATATCTATATATTCATACTCCCAAACTTTCGCATTTATTATATTAGTAGGATTTATTTCTATTATAATATGAAACCTACATATGTCTGCCTTTCGTAATCACTAAAATTAGGAGATATCATATCTAAAAACTTAATAAAAGAGATGGTCATTGTTATAAAAAGCAGCAAAACACTAGAGCCGTTACGATGGTGGTCTCAACGTTAAGTGAAGTTCCGAGGTCACTCGGGTTCGAGGGTCCAGCTAAAAGAATGTGAAAGCAAACAGCATGTGTCAAGAGCAGACAAACAGGATGACTTGGAAATCGGTTGAAATGAACCCAACACTTGTGTAGAGTAGTTTGCCATGCGTTTGACAACCACACTGAGTACAGTAACAATAATTTGAAGAATGACGCCACTTATCTCGCTCTCACATTATTTTGTAATGAATATTGATGTTTATGATGACGACTCTGTGTCCGAGCGGTGTACGCCATTCGGTCAAGTTTTTGCACCCGGGAGGTCGTGGCTTCCATTGTGTTAAAATAATGATTTGGTTGGGGGTCTGGTTGTTTAAGGGGCTACCCTCTACACCTCGCACAGCACGTTGAGCCTTCGGTCCCGGTTGTCATTAGAATATCTATTCTAATGTCAATCGGGACCGGGACAGGTTGTTTATAGAGGATAAATGAGGTTTAAATGAGGAACGGAACCCTCCATGCGCGAGGCTCACTCGCCGCAGGACGAATTTGTTAATTCCATCGTCATTTATATCATATTGAAATCCTAATAGCCGTTTTACACGTCGCCTGGTGTACGTGGTAATTAAGTGACGTTTTGATTAAAATACCATGACTTCTTCTCTTAGCCTAATACAAAATTACCTCATATTTCTGACACTGTCCATGTGACCTGAGGTAATGAGTATATGTTTACAAAAACTAAACGCATGAACGAGCTCAAAGCTCTCGACGGCACTCGGTGGGCATGTAGTGCTATTCTTGTTTAAAAAGAATTGCACTACGTGCTAGAAAACTGAATCTCTGTATTGCGGATGAGTTTACAAACATGCAATTACTGTACTCAAAGCACACCTGGACTCGGAACAACTATGGGTCAGAGATGGTATGATGTCATGATGACGATCGAACGAAGGAAGTATTGCGATGGGTAAAACTTATTCAAGTTATACCCATCGCAAATCTTCGTTCCAGCTGAGAATTCGAATTGATTCCATAATTACTAAAAGCCTACGGGGCTACGGAGATGTTTTTCAGTTTATTATGGATTTTGCCTCTTTATTTTGGAGGATAACTATTTATCGAACTTTCTAATAGCAAACATTCACATATTATCAAGAAGGAACAGCTTCACAACTCCGTAGACATATACTTACCTATCATCCTTATTATTGGCTTCCATACTATATTGGCAATATCCATCACCTCTTAAGTCAGTAATTACACCTACGTATCCGCCGCGAGCTGTGAATGCGATAGCCAAGTAGATAATATGATATGACAAGATGGCGCTGGCTTGCGGTTATTCCCGTAGATAGCGCGATCCTTTAGGACTGGTTGACCTGTTGTGTATATGGCGAAAGATGAGTACAACAGAGAATTGCTATCAAATAAATCAAGATATTAAATATTTCTAGTAAATGTCAAAGATTAAGAAATGAGTGGCCGTGATGTTTTCCCCAACCTAGTTTAACATTTACCTTTACAAAATATATATAATTTGAAATAATAAAATATAATAAAATAGTTTTCTAATTATTAATAGGTTTAGAGTACGTCGAATTGGTCAAGTAAATACCGTTGAGATTTGTCGTTGATAGTATTACATACACCGGCTGGTTGTAGGGACACAGAGGTCTATATTTACTGTTTAAAGGAGAAACATATAACTGACTGCGGCTTCCCTTTAAGTCAACATTTCAAACAAAATTTATATGGAATTTTCTACAGCATCGAATAAAAAGACTTAACAAAATCATAATCAACCAGGTATAAATATAATTAACAAAGTAGACATCAGGTAATATATATACAAAAAACCACATATAATCGAAATGATACTCACCTTACTTTGGAGTTTGTAAAAAAGAGTTACCGCAATTTTTATGTTGACATACCTTATATTTATGTTGACATAAACATGGAAACCTTCAAGAAACGAACCTAGTCCTTTCTTGAATGCTGACAACTCACTTGTGGCTCCTCTGGTGTTGGGAGTGTCTATGGGCGGCGCTGATCACTTACCATCAGGTGACCCACTTGCTCGTTTGCTATCCTATTTTATATATATAAAAACATTGTTAGCCCGTTGGTGTGGTTGGCAAATGCTTGCTTTTCACGCCGGAGGTCGTGGGTTCGATTCCCACCCAGGACAGATATTTGTGTGCATGAACATGTCATGTACAAATGCCCCCACAAGCTACGCCAATGTTTGCGGTCCAATGTAACCCGAGCCCGCTCCCACTTTGTTGTCAATGCTCTCCGCTGTCGCTCTCGAGTACAATATAGAAAACATTCGAGATAATTGCTTTGTCGTGCCGTATCTAGGTATAATGTTATTGGGAACAGGTATTCTGTTTTATAACTTATTATTACTCTATAATACACAATATGCTTTTTAATATTGTGAGATCTGATAGTGGTTTTTTAAAGCTATAAATTTCAATGATATTTGACCTATAAAAATGTTTTTAAACATCAACAACTTTAAAAAACTTGCTTAATCATTAAATCATATTTACTTTAAATTTTATTTTTATTCATTTATTTAGCACACCAACAGAATAATTACATGGAAACAATACACACAAATTGCACTAATAATATAGCACTTATGTAGTAACTACCCAAATTACAGGTATGCATGGCATTGATTGTGATGACATTTAAATTTGAGACTTACATACAACAACCTACAACGTTACCTAAACTGATAAAGAAAAAAACAAATATTAAATTAAATCGTACTATTAGCAAAAACTTTTTTTAATCAGCAATGTTATTTTTTTATCACGATTTTTTCGGATTTTTAATTCAGTCCTTTATTTTAACTCAAACGCTTTGTAACTTTCGGGGACTTCAAGTAGCGGACATTTGATTATTAGGGACTTACACACATCTTATCATTAACTATAAAGATTATGATACTTTTTTACGTACGTTACGTATATATTCTATAATCACCTGCGATTAAATTTCAACAAATTCCGTTTTGTGATATTGACCGTAACCTTCGCAAACGAGTTGTTGATTTAAACAAATTTATCCGTGTGTAAATATCGTATCTAAATCGCAATCCAATGTAACATAAACTGGATAAACAGTGAGACATTGGTCATGTTTAATACGCACTTGTAAGCGATCATTGAAAATATTCAATCAGATTGAGGGCACAGTGTAAAGAGGCCCGCAGAGACATAGTTTAATTTATTTTATATATAACTATTATATAACTACTCAATACTAATAACTGAAAAGAGTTTGGCAACACTTGGTAGTAACGATGAACAATACTTACCTGTACCTACTTAGAATACAGCTTGTCTAAACATAGAAACTCTAACATCTAAAACTTAAAAACTACCAGTAGGTATTTGCCAAATTCTATATAAATTGCTCTGCGTAAGGTAGAATTTTGTTTTACACGCCTGATTTGTTTCGTCAAAGCCTTGCCAAATCGTCGCACAGATTTCTATTATTACAAAGTTATTTTTAACCCGCAGACCAGCTAAAGCCCGGGTCTTGTTGCCAGTAACGTCTGTGTTATGCATGTGACATGGAGCAAGGTCAACGGTCGCTATAGACACTTAGCTTAACCCACTTGTTACTGGAGTAACTACTTTAGAAAGGCAGTGCTCATGCTGCCCGTTACGACTGGGTTACAAACAAGGTCCCACCTACTGGTAAGTTAGGGTACTAAATGAGATTTTGTTTGTGAGACAGAACGCGTCAATCAAAGACCTTGTCTGATATTAGACATTCAATAAAATACTTTATTTAAATATATATAGAAAGGTTTATTATAATATAAATTTACAGTATATTTTAATCGTAGACACACGTGCGGTCTGTATGGTATATCGAGTAAGTGATAGATGGAGGGGCGACCCGCTGCGCCGCGGCCGCCGCTGTTCGTCCCGCACTCTCTTCCCCCCGGTAACCGGTGTATGCGTGGACATCTTCCGGGGCGTTGAAAGCCATAGCTTTCAAGAGTTTGAAGTGACCCTGGTAGCGGGTCCATCGTCTTCATTGATATCGGGCTCTGACGTTGGTAGGGGACACAGTTTATTGACGGCCCTTCGTATAGTGCCCTTGGTAGTGGCAACATCAGCAACCCCGCTGACGCCGTCTATTCCTGGGTATAGACGACATACACGTCCTAGCCGCCATTGCAAAGGTGGTAAGTTGTCTTCCTTTAGAACGACCACGTCACCACAGGCGAGCGATTGCTGTGAAGTGCGCCACTTAGCGCGCTGCTGCAGCTCGGAGATGTACTCCCGGCGCCACCTTTCCCAGAAGTCTTGCCTAATCTTCTCGATGAGCTCGTATCTGTTGGGTCTGGTAACGTTGATAGGCTGCGTTGGGATGGACATGAGGGGTCTCCCAATCAAGAAGTGGCCTGGGGTCAGTGGAGAAGGATCAGTACAATTGGACGAGAGAGGAGTGAGCGGGCGTGAGTTTAAAATAGCTTCAATTTGTGTGAACAACGTCGCTAACTCCTCAAACGTCAAAGCAGCATTGCCAGCTACACGTTTTAAGTGATATTTAGAGGACTTAATTCCAGCCTCGAATATTCCTCCGAAGTGAGGGGAATAGGCGGGGCTAAAAACAAATTTAATGCCCTCATTACTAGCATAATTGTAGACCGACTGACGGCTGGACTTTAGTACCCGACCTAATTCATTACTAGCACCAACGAAATTTCTTCCGTTGTCGCAATAGATTTCATGAGGTTTACCTCTGCGCGCAACAAACCGCCGTAAGCATAAAATAAATGATTGAGTACTTAAATCACTCACTAGTTCTAAGTGGACTGCTTTAGTGCTAAGGCAAACAAATAAACATAAGTAACATTTAGTTATTTTGTTACCTCGGCCTTTACGGCTACTAATCATAAAAGGCCCGGCGAAGTCAACCCCACACATATTGTTAATTCTATTTCAAATATAAAGCATTGCCGGCCTTAAAAATGTGTGATAGCCTAATGGTAAGAACCTCGGACTGTCGAGTCAGTGAACTTTAGTTCTAACCGAAGGCGTGCACCACTGACTTTTCGAATTCATGGGCCTGCTAGAAATTATTCATATCGTACTTACAAACGGTTTCAACGATGAATAAAAACAGGAAACTTGCATACCTGAGGGTTCTCCAAAATGTTTTTTATGGCATGTAAAGTTTGGTATAGTCATGACTATGACAATGCCAACGCGCACTAGGCCAGCATGGTGGATTATGGTCTATCTCGCGTACCCTGAAGTGGGATAGTAATGGTCTGTATATACAGATGTATACACATATATTACGTGAGAATGTTGAATTGGGAGTTTGTTTGCAGCTTCTATTCTGTAGTTATTATTGCATGTGGTTGGTTGAGAAGTGGAGTGCGCGCATCGACCGCTGAAGATGTTTGTCGTCGTCCCGCGCCTATTTATTTACACATGTAGCTCGATGTGTGCCTAATGAGCCCGCGGGCTCGTCGCGTCACCGCACCGTTGCGTCGATAAATAAATGTTCTGTGGATATACCACTACCAGTCTTTGTGCTCCCTGCGACCACAACTCCGTAATTACGATTGTACCGGAACGATCAAATATTTGCTCAAAACTTTCGTCCATTAATGAGCTACCGATATTGTCCACTCGTTTTCCGAACTTTGTTTACGTAATAACCGTCTAGAAAACGTGTCTCACAAAGCAATTAAGAAAAAATCTTATACTAACAAAATAATGTGTTTGTCGTGTTTGTAGTCCCTCGTATTTAGAAATCATGTTTGTTATTGCGTGCCGTGGATGAGGATTTACCTGGAATTTGGGAATTCACCAACAATAACATCGATGGGAAAGTCAATATACCCGAGTGGAGTTATACGTGGTATGCGACTCCTAACTGAATGTTCGCAATAGCATTAAAATTCAATAAACATTTAAAATAAATATTTGCAAGATTTCGAGACACCGCGTATGAATATTCTGACTAAACACTTGTTTATATGACAACTGCGTTTGTTGGGACACACGGTAGGTAAACAATAAGTTAAGATAACTTTATGTGTTCAGCATAAATTATTACTTAATTATTTGTTATATAAACAGTAAAAGTGGGCTAACTTTTATATTTTGCCTATTTACTATAATTAGCAAACTTAATACCTACGTATGCGCATAACTTGACAAATACTACCAAACCAGTTGCTAATATAATGTCCTCCTGTTCTTCAATGGAGACTAGCGGGACATTTGTTCACGAGCCTGTTGGCGTGGTTGGTAAACGCTTGCCTTTCATGCCGCAGGTCGAATGCTCGATTACTAACCAGGACAGGTATTTGTGTACAAGAACATGTCTGTTTAAGTATTTTTTTAACAAAAGAAAAGTAGTATATGTAATAAAACCATTATCTGGTTTCCATATATCTCATATAGATATATGGAAACCAGATAATGGTTTCCATAGTACAAGCTCGGCTTAGTTCGAGATCAGATAGCCGTGAGTGAATAATGTCCCAGGATATAAAAAAAATATTATAATAGCAAATCATTCAATGTGAATATAGATATGTATTTCAAGACATAATATTAGAATAAGGTCGACACGAGGTCCCGCGGCACTATTAAAATTTCTTAACACATGTTTTTCAATACAAATGTTTCAATATAAATAATTGAAAGACCACGTGCGTCTTCATTACAAAAGCTGCAAGATATTGTCATGCAGGAATGAAATGGAAATATTTTGACTCTCAGTATAACATACACTTATATTTTATTTTTGTCAGCCACCTAAATAGTTACTAATGACCTGTCAAAGTATCCTGCTTTGTCTTCTTAAACAAAATGTTTATGTTTGATATAGACATTCGTGCAAAATATTATAAATTGTATTTCGAGAGCTTTTCCTTACCACTGTCGGCAGGTATTCGACTGCCTCGTGGTTGGGTCCTGGGAACGAATTTTAGGTTGGGCCAAATCAGTGTTCTTGGGGTGTTTCTGGAAAGTAATGGGGAGCTGGTGCCTTGGAAAGTACGTAAAGCTGTCTATTATATTATATGTGTGAAGGTATAGACTGCAGCTGTGTTTCCATATACAATCCTGCACTATATGTCCTGCGTAGTTAGCTGGTCTCTGTTAAGATTGCCCACAGGAGCAGCAATTCGGGAACAAGGAACACTATTATTCGATTTGTAGCAAGACAAGAAAGATCAACACAATTAGGTATAGCAAGAAGTTTTCAGGCTATTTGATAGTAATTGTTATCAACTGCCCGTGTGGCATAGCGGTTAAGACAGTCGCCTCTTTGTTTAGGATACGAAGGGACTGGCATACGCTATGCGTAAAAGCCCCTTTAAATAAATAAAGACAAAAAACATCGCGTGCACGACAACTATTTGAGAGACCCATATATAGTTTTTCTGGATGTACTTTGTGTTCGTCAATTATATGTTTGTTAAGTACCCCGCTACCGCAACAGAGGTATTATTACCATAGTGCGGGCGTTCTTTTAAAAACAAATAAAACAAAAAAAATATATTTAACATATTATGAACCTAAAAAGTATGATTTTTATCTTTTAAAAACTTAATAATGCCCATTCGCTTTCGCCGGAATGCTCATATTCTGTCACTTCTATACAATGTATTGTTTATTCCTTCTACTCCCTCTTATCTTAAAGATCGCTTTTCTTTCCTTTACGAGTCACATTCAAGATTACTAAGATCATCGCAAAATCTTCGATTAAAAATGCCAGAGCATTCCTCAATATTTTTTGACAAATCGTTTGCTGTGCAAGGTGCCCTGGTGCCCAAGGTCTGTGGAATGCACTACCATTAGTAATTCGTCAAGCAAAATCACTACGACAGTTTCAGAATCTTGTGAAAGAACACTACTTGTCTCTTCAACAAAGTACAAATTGATTACTTTTAATTGGTCTAGAACTTCAGCATAAAAAATAGCTCTTGTGTACATTATGGTTATAATTTTCAAGAATATATATATATATATTTTTATATTTATATATGTATATAGTTATATATAGTATAGATGATATATAATATGTAAGTTAAGTATAAGTTTGTAGCGTATTAAGTTCACTGTTTTAGTCATGGTACCAGTGCGTACCATGTCATCATTTGTGTACACTGACAACTACCGCAACTCTTTTTATTCCATACTCCAATCCCTGCCTAGGTTGTCTGGAAGAGATCACATTTAGTGATAAGGCCGCCAATTGTACATTTCTGTAATGCATCCTTGTTCTTTATATTGTATTTTACTTGGTGTACAATAAAGAGTTATCTATCTATCTATCTATCTATCTATCTATTATAAGCTACATTACTACAAGTTTCATCAAAATCCGTCCGGTAGTTTTTGCGTGAAAGAATAACAAACATACACACTCGCACACTCTCAAACTCTCGCCTTTATAATATTAGTGTGGTTAAACCATTTACATTTGAACATTATAGTATGATTTTACTCAATCTGTATTATACATACATGAATACACAAACTTACGCCTGTTTCCCAGGGGGGTAGGCAGAGACAACAGATTCACGATCTTTAAACACCTCTTTTGCCTCGTTTACGGTCATTATATTCTTCATACAGGCTCGCTGGTTTAGGGTACTAATCTGTGTAATATATTCTTATTATAAAAAGTTCAAAATATCTCCAATCATCTTTGTCCTAAATGTATGTACACGTAATACACTTTATTAGTCCCAAATCAGATATCAGGTCACACCTTCCCAACAATAGTTTTATAAGAGTCATCTGGACAAACTTTGATGGGTCGCCTTTAAAAATAATCTCTTGAGGTAAGTTTACGCCATTGTGCCGGATCCCGAGTCAACACTTGAAGTTTCTCCGAACCGCTTTGTGGCTTGGTTTCTAAACTTCACGGCTTTGATGACCCTACGTGACATAACTTGAACAATAATAATATTAACAATAACAAAATAACCTGCATATTGAAATATCCTACACGTGTGACATAATCGTAGTCGCCTCGCTAGTTTGGCGCAAAAGTGTTATCCACTGGTAAGTTCATATATTTAACTAGTCTGTTGGTATCGTGGTTGACCCTGACTAAGTAGCCAGAGGTTATGGGTTCGATCCCCATTAAATCTTTGTGTCTGTTTTGTATGTATTTAGAAGTATAGGTATATGTATGTTTATTAGTTGTATGATGTTTATGAGATTTCAGTGTGTTAGTTGTTGCAAGATATTTATCCTACTAATACTATATCCTACTATAATAATAATACTATAAATGTGAGAGTTTGTAAGTACGGATGATGTATGTTTGTTACTCTTTCACGCAAAAACTACCAAACTGATTTTGATGAAACTTTGTAGTAATATGTAGCTTAAATATGCGAATAACACATAGGCTATAATTTGTAAAGTATAACGCGGGTAAAACCCCGGGGTAAAGCTAGTTTATTTTTATTTATTCATATCTCCTATGCTAACTAAAATACACATTTTAAAGGATTCTAGTATTGGTATGTAGTCTCGAGTCTAGGTGTACTCAGTTTCACGTTTGTAACGACAGCGATACAGGATGTCTTTTCTTTAATGAAATTCATAGTTTATTTTTGATAGAGAATTTACATTCGTACTTAATGGGTACATATTAGAAATTTAACGAAACTCAATACTTAGGTATCGGCACCTGATAACTAAAGGCGGAATGAGAAAACTGTATTTTTTAAATTTTCTTTTGACGCTTTGGCGCAGCGGCTAATACAGTCGCCTCGCCTCTTTGTGTCGCGGGTTCGAGTCCCGCGCCGGACAACTATTTGTGTGACCTATAAATAGTTGTCTGAGTCTGGATGTAATTTGTGTTCGTCAATTATATGTTCGTACTGTACCCCGCAACAGAGGGATTAGATTCTCTAGTACGGCCGTTGTCTTAAAAAAAATAATAGCTAGGCTAATGGCAAGCGGGTCACCTGATGGTAGGTAACGCCACCCTTGGACACTTATATAGGGGACCCACGAGGTTAAGGGTTTTGGTGGTATTTAATTGAATTATCCCACTTTAGTCCCTGTTAACTTTCGCTGGTTAATTTAATTTAAGAATCATTGTTTTCTAATTATACCTACCCATATTTTCGGTTTTTTATTAAATTTGTCAAGTTGTTATTCTTTATTGTCTTCAGGCAACTTAAATATAAATCCGTACGTAACAAAGCTGCTATTATTGTGTAAGGTTACTCCAGAAATTGGTTTTAATATCTCTATAAAAATAAAATAAATCACGGAAATATTGTACGCTCATGTCTTACAAATGACTGATATTCTTTGTATAAAAATAAATTGCAAATAGGTATTTAAATATCTCCGAGAAGTGAGTGTGCGAATGAAACAGAAAACATTGAGACGATGCTCTTTTTTGTTTATTCAGCACTATTTGTTTTCGCTCCGGAAAGAACAACGAAAAATATTGCGCATTTCAATGCATTAAATAATTATTAAAATCTTAGATTTTAAACAGGATTGACGGCAAAAAAATATGGCGGTAAGTAGTCACTGCCAACATGAAAATATATTATGTAAATTCATATCCTCCAAATGTTATTCGTCTATTATAAACTGTTACAAAATTAACGTCAAATATTTAAGGAACTTTGAAATTTGTAATCAAAATTGTAAGCATCATTGGTGAAACAGTGAAAACCGAAAGAAAGCTAACTGAAATAGTCAGGTCAAGAAAATAATACATAAGTAATGATTTGGCGAAAGACTAAAAGCATGGTTTATACTATTCATACACCACGTAAAAATTTTTGACACTAAATTATGG
The DNA here is from genome assembly GCA_951640165.1 of Pseudoips prasinana. Taxonomy (NCBI): domain Eukaryota; kingdom Metazoa; phylum Arthropoda; class Insecta; order Lepidoptera; family Nolidae; genus Pseudoips; species Pseudoips prasinana. The sequence goes on from OX621248.1 coordinate 26,800,013, forward strand.
GCGGTGTATTTTATAAAAGTATTACTTACCTATTGTATATTTTTTACATTTTACTAATATTTATACTTTCATTCAATTTTAGTCTTTTAATACGTTCATGGCAGTACAAACAAATAGCTACACATCATCCACTTATCGGAATGACCGCATATAAAAAGGGTGTTAATCCAAATAATATCATTGTCATTGAAACCTCTATGATATTTATTTTTGGTTTTTTAAGCATGTTGGTGGTCCCTTGTTATGGGCACCTATACGCTCTCGTATTAAATTATAATAACATACTGGTAATGTAGACTGGGACATTAAAAAAATCGTTTTAACATGACGATTGCAGGTCGTTTAGCAAAATGGAACTAAAAAGAAACCTAGATAGATAGATAAATACTTAATTAATAATATAATAATAATAATTTATTGTCAAAAAGCCAAGTACAATTTTTTTCCATCTCATTTACACATAAATGCACAAATATATACAATGATGCTTAAAAAAAAAGAGATAGAGTGAACGTCAGTGTCTACGATAGCATTAACTGTGTTACAGACACTGGCGCCTTCCTCTTACAATTTATGTGATAAAAATAGTCTTAGTACTGATGAGTTGCTGTTTTATACCTAATTTTAGACCTTGCAGTTTTAATTGAGATGCTCATGGTCCCTAAGTGATTGGCAAGGTTAAGCAACTAGGCTCGTGGTCAGTTTAAAATGGTAATTTCTGAGCAAATCCGTGTTTCTTAGGGCAAGTTAAGCTCTCGGTGCCGGTTGTAGCCATTAGACAACAGTCGTTAAGCCATGTCAGAGGCCTAGTGGATTGCTTAAACAACTCTGAAAGTAGGATAACAACTGCCCATACGATAAATAAAAACTAATAATTATTATTGTATGTAACTTAAGGAACTTAATTTCCTTACGAAACTGAAGAATGTGTAACAGATCAACATGCAAAATAACCAAACAGAATAATATAATATATCTTGGGACATTATACTCACATGGCCATCTGATCCCCGACTAAGCAAACTACTCGTAAGTCGAGCGTATATGACATTTTCATGCACACAAATATCTGTTCTGTGTGGGAATCGAACCCACGACCTTTTGGCGTGAAAGGCAAGCATCTAGCAACCACGCTAACCGGTCATGATAGGTCTTTCCATAATCAGCATCTGTTGCACCCCACACCATGCTCCGGCGTCACGCCGACCCACTAGCGCGCCACAATTAAATGTGTCCGCGTCACCGGGTCACAATACCGCTCACATCACTGCGTTATTTTATTCACTAACATTTTATTTCATGCGAATCGCGATTTGTATTTGATTCGTTATTTTGTTCCGGATCCGTTGAGCCGGAAAACGCGTGACAGGGAATGTGAATATTTTGGGTTTTCGTAATGTAGTTATGTAGAAATATTAAGCTTGTGTTATTTCATTGGTTTATGTACAGTACTATTGATTTTATTACAATGTAAACCGGAAGTATTTATTATGAGTTGTTAAAATTACTGATAAAAATTCTTTTTTTTTTTGGGTATTTTAATCATTTATTTCAGGTGTGCATATTTTTGTATACAACTAAGTCAGCATACAAACTTACGTGAGCGGTCACTGCAGCCTAAGGAAGCTCGCAGCACCTGGGAAGTCAAACAAGATTTCTACTTTTTTGAATAGTAGCTTAGCTTCGGAAAACATATAATAGGTCTTTACCTATGAAATTGCCGTTTTGTATGAAAAAATTTAAACGAATTTTTTTCATGAATTTTTTTATTTGTATTAATCGAAGTAATCACCCATGCAATCAATGCATCTTTGCCATCGCAGTGGCAGTTTATTGATGCCCTTCTTAAAGAAATCAGCTGGACGGGAGGCAACAAATTCTTCAAAGGCATTTTGTACTGCCTCTCGGGTATTGAATTTTTTTCCCGCCAAGAAGTTATCCAAATTCTGGAAAAAGTAGTAGTCTGTAGGCGCAAGGTCTGATGAGTAGGGCGGATGACGGAGAGCTTCCAACCCCAGTTCTTGCAACTTGGAGACCGTCTGCTGTGCAGTATGAGGTCGCGGGTTGTCGTGCAGGAGCAGCGGAGACGAGCGATTGACCAATGCTGGTTGGAGATGCGCCAGCTTCTCCATCATTGTGCTCAGTTCTTCACAGTACACATCTGCAGTAATGCTCACCCCGTTTGGTAAGAAGCTGTGATGAATCACACCGGCGCTAGACCACCAAACAGTGACCATCACTTTTCTAGGGGTAAGTTTTCGTTTAGGGCATTGTTTAGGTGCTGAACCAGGATCCAACCAACTTTCTGAGCGCTTGCGGTTATCAAACAGAATCCATTTTTCATCGCAGGTAACAATGCGGTTCAAAATTCCTTCATTTGTGTGTCTGTTGAGCAGTGCAAGGCACGTCTCGACGCGTACTTCGCGCTGGCGATCATTGAGTTCGTGGGGCACCCATTTGTCAAGCTTTTTTACCTTGCCAATTTGACGCAAATGGACCAATATTGTTTTGACGCTAACGTCGAAAGCTGCTGCTAATTCAGCCGTAGATTGTGTATCATCAGCTTCCACAACCGCCTTTAATTCGTCATTGTCGACCAAAGTCTTCGGACGACCGCGAGGTTCATTTTTCAGGTCGAAATTTCCAGAACGGAAGCGAGCAAACCAATAACAGGTGGTGCGTTGGTTTGTAGTGTTAGCTCCGTAAACGTCGTTGATGTTGCGTGCCGCTTGTGCCGCGTTGCTGCCACGACGGTACTCATATTCCATAATTACTCGAATTTCTAACGTATCCATGATGACGAAAAAGATTGAAATGCGATGAAAATGTAACACTAATCAATAAAGAAATGACTACTTTTGGAAAAAAGAATCCATGTTTTTAAAATAAAATTAATTTGAAATTAGAATTCTTAGCCAAACAAAAATTATTTTGATTTGAAATGGCCAGTACTGCAGAACGGCAATTTCATAGGTAAAGACCTAATATATTTTTAAACAAGGTGACAGATTACTTATGGGCAGAACACAGAGGACCACTATTTCAAAAAGTTTTTACTAAATGTGTGTCAAAATATTTCATACCTTAAGCCTACTTAAAGACTTAAATAGATACCAGAATCTATTTAAGTCCTTCCCATAAAAATAATAGATAGTTAATTTCACTAAATTTACTATAACATATTACTTACTATTTAAAATATGACATAACTTTGATGTAATTTATATTCCCTATGACATAATGTAGGTACTCAATCGTAATTGTGTAACTATGTTGAAGATATCTCAATTAATGTATTTTAAATAAGTAGATATCTACACGATTTCTATGAAAAATATAGTTTTAATCATTTTACACAATGACACGTGTCGAGCGAACTGGCCACCCACTTTTTTTTTTCAATTATAAAGTTCGGCGCTGGCCACCCACTTTTCTTTGGCACTCGGTTGATGATTGTCTTTTGTCATTGTGATTATCATATTTTATATAATTTTATTTCTCAATGTCCTATTTTGTTCTTGTTAGTTAGTTATTGAAAGCGATAATTGTTTGAGTTGATCAATTTAGCGATTTTGATATTTCTTTTTAAAGAATCCGAGTTTGATGCTTGATCCATTATAATAGTTATAAAACTGGACCTACTCTAAACTGTATCTAGCTTATTTAATGTGGAATTAATAAATTTGCGTTTGACACTACGTGACAGATCACGTAGTGTCAAACGCAATCAATTTTAAAATAGAATCAATATGTATTTATTTATAATAAATTATTGAAACATTTTTTCCTTCAATTTCTTATAAAAAATAACTATTTTGAATTATTTTTTATTTTATTTATTTTAGTGTAAAGTGTACATTAATTTGACATATTGTTACACCTATCTACCCAGTTTCCCCTTTCCTTCGCCTATCTACTCCATACTTGGTTGTCAAATCAAAGTACCTAGCGATAATAAGGACCGCCCTACGTACCAAATTTATATACGTAGTAACTTGTTGTAACTTTTGTTGTATAGCGTTGTAACTTCTATTTTTAATTTTAAGTTATGGTGTACTAAAATAAAAGATTATTTTACTTTACTGTAAATATTTTAGTTTAGGTACCAGAGCATCTTTACAGTTGAAAGAAGTCCACTGCTAGACGAGTATTCCCAAAAATCATCTTTGGGGAATATGCCATAATCGCCACGCTTGGCAGACGGGTTGACGATCGCAACTCGCAAGATGGTCATAGTACTCAGAAGGCAGCTGCTGGCCGTCCTCTGGTAGATATTCCCTCGGGTCAACTACTACGCCCCCTCACGGGATGATGATGATATTTGCCGCCTTCACCACACATCAAAAAGTAAGGTAAGGTAAGTAATAATAATAATATCTAAGAACAGTGTCACACAGATCTTCCTAGCCCCAAACTAAGCAAAGCCTGTACTATGGGTACCAGGCGACGATATACATACTTATATAGATAGATAAATACTTAAATACATAGAAAACATCCATGACTCAGAAACAATTATTCGTGCTCATCACACAAATATTTGCACCCAACACACAACCACCAGCTTCGTAGGCAGGAGCACTACCAACTAGGCTACGGTGACCGTAAAGATACCTGAAAAAAAATATGTTATTTTAACATTAGAGGGGCTAGTCGCAATTCCACCGCCCATAGGACAAAGTGCCTAAACTCCATACCATGATCAAATTATAAAAGTTACACCATACTATTTGAGGAGCAAACAAACACACATCTGCCTTCCTTGAAGTTGCGAATCCACGGGCGGTCTCCACTTCTCCCTGTTTGCATTACTGGTGTTGGGTGACGAGAGGCGCCCTCTGTGTGTTTGCACAATATGTTGACTTACTATGATGCAGGCTATTGGTGTTTTGTTACCTAAGGTGTTGGAGAGGATATTTCCTTGTCTTATGTAACTACGTAGGTTGGGAAGTGTTATGTAGACGATAGGGATGCGTGATTGCCTCTTGAAGTGTATTACATGAATATTATTTTCTATTTTATTTAAGGGCGTTCCACACGATTTTGCCAAGGTCAACTAAAAAATCATAATTAAATTTATTCAGCACTTGGGTATTAACATACACTTTTACTTATTGAGCTCACAATGCGGCACATAAAAATTGTCAAATTGAGTATTAAAATAACAAAAAAATTTATTTGAATTAGTCCGTCCGTGCGGATTGTGCTATCACATATTTTTTTTTTAATCCTTAAATAAATAACAAATAACAAGTTACTACGCTTTTATTTTTAAACTTCTTTCTATTATATTAAAATAAAAAAATAATTAGGACGGTGTGTTTTAAATTGGGATCGTCCATGTAGTTGGACTATAAACATTGGTTACGACACAAGTATTTACCATGGAATGGCGGAGAGTAATCATTTCTTTTATTTATATGACCTTTTCAAACGTTACTGCACTGTTGGTGTAATAGTTAATGAGCCTGACTGCTAAGGGTCCGATTATTACCCGGGACAATTCTTAGTGTTGTGAGCACGATTGTTTGTTCTGTGTCTGGGTAACATTTTATGATTTATTTAGAAATATATAAATATGTTTATCAGTTGTCATTTAGAAATATATAAATATGTTTATCAGTTGTCTGGTTGCCATAGTACAAGGTCTGTCTAGTTTAGATATGTGTAATTTGCACAAAAAAGAAGGTACACACGGCTACACATCAAGCTATATATTCCCATTATAAGCTGATCTCGCATTGTGTAGGATTTCCATACAATGACAGGTCAGCTTATACTGGAAAATTATAGCTTGAAGTGTAGCCTTGTGTACAAAATAAATTATAAAAATGTGTATTTTTTATCTACGTGATAATTTCTGTTTAAAAAAAGCATAGAACTGGCTTAAAATTTTCTGTATGTGACTGAATCTTACATAATTTATATGTAACCATATAGAAAGCTATCCATTAGATAAAAAATAATTGTAAAAATCGGGTTTCAAATGATGGAGAAATTGTAACATAAAAACTTACATTCGAATTGATAATCACCATCTTTTGAAGTCGGTTATAAATAAAAAGTAATGATTGTATTATACTAATTTTTTAACGAATAAGGTATCGACATTGGATTGTTTCTATAATATGTTTTTTCGCCATTTCATAGTAGGATAAAGTAAGTTAGACAAAGAAAGATTAAGTATGTGTTAATAAATACGAGTATAATTAAATATCGGTTTATATATAATGGAAAAATCTCGTAACATAAAAGAATACATTCGAATTCATAATCTCCATTTTTTAAAGTTGTTTATTAATAAAAAGTTATGTTTGTATTATACTTACTTTTTAACGAATATAAGGTATCCACATTGAGTTGTTTCTATAACATGTTATTTCGCCATTTCATAGTAGGATAAAGTAGGTGAGACCAAGATTAAGTATGTGTTAATAAATACGTAAATACGGGTGTAATTAGGAACATACACAAAATCAACTAGAGGTGCACAAAAATAGTTTTTTTCTAGTGTTCCATTTAAGACAACCATGGACTCAATGACCGTTAATATCCCCTGTTTACAAAATAACAATAACATTCTCCAAAGAAAGTTCCTTTACAATAGTGCACAAATCAATGAATTCCTTTATAATAATTGCGATAACTTAATGCTCTTAATAAACGACTCGATGATTTGTTATAAAAATAGTGTGAGATCGCGGGGCGCCGCCGCCGCCGGGCGCTAGTAGCGCGCGGCGCCCGCCGCTCACCATTCGCCTTGCTCAGCGAATCTCACGCATTAACACTTATTAACTCCGCACCCTTTGTCACCACGCAAAATACTACACTTTCCTTTTTACTGTTTATTGTTGTCGATGTTTCGCGACGCAAACCTCGTACAATGCGCCCTCGCACGGCTCGCTGGGCGCTTTCAAGTGTCGAAAAGCGGTAATTTGCTTCATTCGCTCATTGTTGACGCTAAAAGTCGGCCTTTGTCGACACTTGACGGAATTGGGAGCGTTTAGATTCGGGAGCGGGCAATTCGCGGAGAGTGGACGCGATTTACTGAAGCCCGAACATCCCGGTCACTTTAGCGCTCTCTCACCTCAATGGGTGCTTAATGGACGCTTTCAGCGACTGTTTGAAAAGGTTTTCTCTTTTAAATAAACCTCTCTATATTTTATAAAAGATGTCGCTTTGAGATTGTACAATGTCAGTCAATTTTACATACCTAGGTAATGTATTCACGGGTCCATATGGGATGACAACGTAGTTAGTGTAAAATTAATTTAATACATTTAAGGTGACACAGGCCACATTTTTTCGAAGTTATACTTCTTTTGGCGCGATGGAGAAAAATTATTAGAGTGAATTTTTACGATGCGCGCGCACACCGACACCTACATTTAACAGCATGAAGTTAGTTCTAGATGAGAGTGAATTTTTACGATGCGCGCGCACACCGACACCTAAATTTAACAGCATGAAGTTATTTCTAGGTGGTATGAAAATTGATAACTATGTTCAAGTTGTATATTCTAGTATTTTTGAAGTTATACTTCTTTTGGCGCGATGGAGAAAAATGATGAGAGTGAATTTTTACGATGCGCGCGCACACCGACACCTAAATTTAACAGCATGAAGTTAGTTCTAGGTGGTACGAAAATTGATAACTATGTTCAAGTTGTATATTCTAGTATTTTTGAAGTTATACTTCTCTTGGCGCGATGGAGAAAAATGATTAGAGTGAATTTTTACGATGCGCGCGCACACCGACACCTAAATTTAACAGCATGAAGTTAGTTCTAGATGAGAGTGAATTTTTACGATGCGCGCGCACACCGACATCTAAATTTAACAGCATGAAGTTAGTTCTAGGTGGTATGAAAATTGATAACTATGTTCAAGTTGTATATTCTAGTATTTTTATTTAAATAAAATCTTTTTGATTAATTTTAATATTTATCGTTAATCACTACTGCATTTTAGTTATTTTTTTTCCATACGCCAAAGAAGTATAACTTCTAACGCGTGTACATAAGTACACACAAGGATTTTTTATTTAAATAAAATCTTTTTGATTTGATATTAGGTATAGGAGGCGTAAGCTATAGGTACAACAATTAAATCAATGGTCATGTCATCTCAATCTTTCATCAGTAATATAAGTAGGTATTGTAAGTAGTGGGCATTTCTATTCTTACTTCTCTGTAAATTTAGTATGGATTTTCATCATCATCATCATCATTATGTCAGCCTAATGACGTCCACTGCTGAACAAAGGTCTCCCTTTAAGGCAGTTAGATAGTCATAGTACTCAGGAGAACGCTGCTATTAGTATATGGTATACTAGCCGTGCCCCGCGGTTTTACCCGCGTTAAATTTTATAAATTATCACAGGTCCTCTCCCGTAGGTGATAGCGTAATAATATGTAGCCTATATGTTGATCCGACCTCTTAGTAATATTCATGCAAAATTTGAAGTAAATCCATGCAGTACTTTTGAGTTTAGCCCGGACATACATACAGACAAACAGACACACAGACAACATTTCTAAAAACTATATTTTTGGCTTCGATATCGACAGTAGCTCACGCCCCAAGTATCCTTTAAAAAAAAATTCAATGTACAGTTTTGACTTTCCTACGATTTTATTGTATGTATAGATATTCCCTCGGGATGACTTCTACTCCTCCCACGGGATGTGATGGGGTGACGATATTTTTATGGCCATCAGCCACATAACCAGTATGATGTAGTATAATGTTATGATAGCACAAACCTGTATAAAAAAATATATTAGCCATAGAGCATTATACACAATGTTCTTACTCTGGTGTTCAATTATGTATCTATACTCCAAGACACGACTTTCTTGCTAAATCATTTTATTACAAAATACGCTTATGCAATGCAATAGTAAACAAAAATCCCCATATTTCACAACCCACTAACACCAAAGGATTACATTTGTCATGGACAATCACAATGAAAATAAAAACATCGTCATAAAATTATTTATCGTCAGTTTTATCTTTGGTAAATCCCGGCTTAAAGTTTAAATACCACAACAAAAGGTTTGGCTTAGGGAAATATTCAGGAAGTTGACGCATTCATCCTTTCTTTAGAACACCTATCCTGTTTATGGTGGGCCATATCAGGTATATCCATTGTTTCCTTGATAACATGTGATAAGAATTGGTTTTGTGCAGGTATCTCAAATGTTAAACCAATCATGGAAAATTACAGTTTACCTTATGATAATTTATATTATTACAGCCTAGATTTTAATAATTAATAAAGATCGACAGAACTGCCGAATGACATTGATTGCTGGACAAAGGCTGCACGTGTGGCGTAGCGGCTAAAGCAGTCGCCTCGCCGCTTCATGTCCCGGGTTCGAATCCCGTGCCGTACAACTGTTTGTCTGGCCCATAAATAGTTGTTCTCTCATAAATTGGGTCCGCTTAATAATATGTTTGTAAAGTACCCGCGACACAGGGAATAGATTGCGTAGCGCGGGCGTTGTCTTTAAAAAAAAAGTTCGCCCGCCATAAATGTCTTTATTTTATCTATAGTGGGCGTCATTATTATCATCATTACAGTTACAGCCCAAAGATTTCCACAGCTGGACAAAGGCCTCCCTCAATAAACTCCAGAATTGCCAATTATTTATAATTATCATATTGTAGAACTAGCTATGCCCCGCGGCTTCACCCGCGTTAAACAATGTAATTGTAGCCTGTGTGTTATCCGAGAATATACTCGTCTAAACTATAGGTATTACTACAAAGATTCATCACTCTGTTTCGTAGTTTTTGCGTGAAAGAGTAACAAAGATCCATACATCTTTACGTCCATACTCACAAAGTTGCGCATTTATAATATTATTTTGTAAATGAGTTATATTCATTAAAACGGTTGGAACGGTATAACAAGTACCTACCTATATCACACACACAAATAAGTATTTAGGTAATATCGTAAATAGCTAGTTACTATCAATAACTTAAATAAATTGTATTTATAAATAAGTAGATGATCGGGTAATATGATATACTAAGTGTTATCGCCAATTTGCAATGCTTTAATTGATATAATTTAGAGATTTAAGTTACTAAGTAAATACGTATACTTACCTACAGAATTACAAGTCATGTTAAAATGATTAACTATACATAAAAGCTGTTTGTGTTTTGTATTTATTTGAAACCAATATATGTAACAATAATAATAATATGATAATAATATACCGGGACATTATTTACACACGGCCAATTAAGCAGAGCTTGTAGGTACTATGGAAATCAGATAGCTGATATACTACTTTTCTTTTGTAAATACATACTTATATAGATAATTACACCCAGACTTAGGACAAACAGACATGTTCTTGCACACAAATATCTGTCCTGGGTGGGAATCGAACCCACGACCTCCGGCATGAAAAACAAGCATTCTCCAATCACGCCAATGTATGTTTATACTCGTATATAAGTATACGTTCCCTATGGACTCAAAATGGCTGAAGTTATTTTGATAAAATTATCAGATACTCTCCATATTATCCAGTATATCCAGTTGTTGAACTTGTAAAGTGTGGTACTGATCGGATATATAGATGTTTTTTTTGGTAATTTTTCCCCATGCGGCATGCCGAGTACAATTCGTCCGTAATATTTTACATTTTGATGTGATAACATAAGAAATTTTGAGATTGTCGGGAAAAAAAACATAATAACGGACGATACAAAAACCTATAAAAACAAATTTCATGTTTAATTATAATTTTCCTAGGGTTTTCATTATAATCCGGGTCTATGGCTAATGGTTTTCACTGATGTAAAATAATAAGCGAAGTGTTAAATGGCTAAAATGGCTTTTGTGATGGCTTTGCTATTTTATCTTGCGGGCAGTTTTCACCTAAGTGTCAGAGTTCATAGTACTTGAATAACAAAATACATATATAGTTCTCCGATATAACTACTTTCATCTATTAAATATATTTACCTACACCATATAATTGCCAACAAACTGTTATACAGTTTGGCAGTAGTATTGTTTTTGTAACATACTTATATATGCAGAAGAAACGCTTTTTATTTTCATTTCATTACAATTATTTATGTATCGTATATTATATATGTATATTATTGATATCATGTGTTTCATATATTTGTTTCAATTATTTATATAATCTAAACTTAGTGCACCTACTAGCTTTTTAATCTCTGCACCTCGTCAAGGTCGACTGGGAGACAATGCCTATGGTATTAAGTCCACCTCTGTACAACATAGTGTATCAAGTTTTATAATAAAAATAAATGAACGAGATACCAACATCTCATCTTTACTCTCAGATGCACAAAGACACATAGAAGAGTACTTTGACAGCCTCAACAGACCTACCGCGTGCCTAGGTGACTAATAAGCTCAAACACACTAATGTTTAAATAGGCGTGTACGGAATAGAATAGCGGAACTTCGTAACACTTTTTTGCCGGATTTTTGGTTTCTGTTGTAGTCATAAAGAATGGTTGGTGCCGTGGTTATGTTTTACGAAATTCGGTGAATTTATATATAGCACTAGCTGTGCCCGCGACTTCGGCGAATTTTGTAATGACGCCGTAAATGTTACATAAGAATAAGTAGGCATTTATCTCTAATATTTGGTCTGTTCTCACAAATTTACAAAACATTCACATAAACTATATATTTACAAACAAAGTTTCGTCCCCTATTCCCTATTATGATTTTACACCCTTGAGGGTAACATTTTTACAAACTTTTAATGTCACATTTATATATATCTAACCCATAGCCTAATAGTAAGTTTCAAGCTACTAGCTCTAAAATGACGATACTTCCTCCATACAACGTTTCGTACCCCTTTCAACCCCTTACAACCCCATTTTAGCAAGAAAAACTAACGTATGTCCTTTCTCAGGCTCTAGACTATCTCTGTACAAAATTTCATTTAAATTGGTTCAGTAGTTTTGGCGTGAAAGCGTGACAGACAGACAAACAGAGATACTTTCGCATTTATAATATTAGTAAGGATAGTATGGTAGTATAATTTAATCTACCCTCTCTAAATTGGTATTTAAGAATCGTTAATAGGTTGCGGGAAATATAAGATGAATGGCACATCCAGAAGGGGAAGACCTCGTAGAACATTCTCTGACCAAATCGGAGATGTTCTCAAGAAAGCCAGGTCAGAAGTACCCTAATCAGCGAACATGTATGCAGAATATAATGACAGTAAACTAGGCAAAAGAGGGGTGCCAAGATCGTGATGAATGGAAATCCGTTGTCTCCGCCTAACCCGCTGGGAAACAGGCGTGAGTCTATTTGTACATATAAATATAAGATATGTGAAAACCAAGATTAACAGATTGATGTGATAATAAATTATCATATATATATATATATATATATATATATATATATATATATATATATATATATATATATATATAAATAAATAAAAATAAAAATATGGTTTATTTCTCTCGTAAAAGTTCATGTATAAATGACATTGCGATGTATAAACAATTTTTGCTTTAGAGAGAATATATATATATTGAAGGGGTAAAAGAAAGCAAGACTTATTGCACGATTCACTTTGATCAAACATCAATCAAATGTCCAATATTATATATAGTCTGTAGGTAGGTATCTCTATATTTAATTATTGCTTACAAAGAATTTACACAAAAGAAAAATATTATAATATACACAGAGTGTAAGTAACAGGATACTGAAAAGTATGGACGTTCGATTGTATTTTATCTAAATGCTTACATACTTAAAATATATGTACCTACTATAAAAAAGTTGTGTGAAATTTCTTGGAAACGAAATTGAATAGATACTATTTAAAATTAAGAAACTTGTTAAGGAACTTGGGTCACTATTCCTGCTTTCCTGAAGTTTGCAAACAAAATCTTTCCCATATGTTCATACAGCTTTATAGCACCATTAATTTTGATTGACAGATTATATCCCGTATAAAACAGAATACATAAAATTCAAATGTCTAGGAGGCCAAGTAATAAAGGCCCACGGGCCTTGGTTAGCACAGCGACGAGAAGTCTTGGCGATTCATTTTTATATATTTGCTAAGCCAAATTTTACTCGTTTGAGTTAAATAATTTTACGTCAAAACATTACAAAATCTAAAAAACATCCAAAACGTATATCTTTTACTGAAAAATAAAATAATTATTCTAGCCCTTCAACTAATATCTATATTATTCATATTCAGAGGCAGACACCTACATACATGGTTTCTGATCATTTACAGACTAGTGGGGCCATTTACGTATATGATAAGGAGCCTATATGCTGTGTTCATGGAATAAATATATTTAAAATCCCACTGGATGGTCAATAAACAACACTCACTTAATTCCATGCGGGCAGTGTCGTAGGTTTAAGCTAGAATTCTGTGTCCTAGTGGACACAGAAGAATGAGAGGTCACAATTTATTTTTATTCCTACGGACATCACCCGCACTACCGAATTAAAAGCCTCACAGGTAACTTTACAAAATTAAAATTCACTGACACAAACCACACCCACAAGCAGAACAATAAGTTATGGGTCACACAAATGCACCAAAAATAGTCATATGCGGGAACCAAAATCGAAACAAAAAGACACTAAAGTAGTAGCGAGGTTACTATCTTCACCACTACACGTGCAGTCAAGGTTTGATTCCTAGTTTAATTCCCTCACTACACGTACTTTGTATATAATAAAGATTTGTTTCAGCGTCTGGTTGGTTAATAAACTAGCTTCGTGTCTCGGAGTACACGATATGCCACCCGTCCGGGTTGAAAACATCTTTTAAAATCGTTACAAGCGGATTTCCAGGTCAGATGGCAGTCGTTCGACTAGTTCTGGTAGCTAGCCACAATGAATTAGACCGACCACAATAGGAACTGATAAAATAAATATATTCCTTAATAATAACATTAATAATTTTAATATTGTGTTTCTGCATGTGACTAAGGTCGCCAGGGCACATTGGAGTGGGTGGAAGGGTCAGTAACACTTGTTTGCTGACTCTTAAAGGCCGGCAACGTCCCCGCGATTCCTCTGATGTTGCAGGTGTCCATGGGCGGCGGTGATCACTTACCATCAGGTGATCCACTTACTCGTTTGTATCTATCAGTTTAAAAAAAAGGTTTGTATAGTTTAAGGTATGCTGTCACTTTCCCGATGTATAATATAGCTTGTTTAGCTAGCTTATAGTATAGCAAATTCATTGTCCATATGTCAAGATATCGACACCAAATTACAGAGCGCACACCGCCCGACCGCTTTGATTGACACGGATTACGTACCTACGGGAGTTAACACAGGCTTAATTAAATAACTGAGTAGCACTTAACATGAGTGTACAAGTAGCTACGAGTATGTACAGACGCCAGCACATCAAGCTACCACAGTCTGTCAAATTTCCCCAATTTAAAGTAAACCTTATGCTTATGTGATAATGTTGAAGATCTATAAAAGAAATTTGACGGATTGGGTTAACTGGATGTGCTCCGGAAGCGCATTGGACCGGATTCGTTGTAATATATTTTAGTAAAGATTTTTATATTTATGTGCCCAAACGCCTCCCTTATCATTCACCCGCCCACGCTCCACTGCAGCATTGTGGGCGAGGAGGAACAGTTTCGTCACTTCTTCTACTGTTGATGACTGTACCATCTAACTTGATATTCAAATGATGAACTAAGTAAGGCCACCTGCAAGTTGTATGTCGATAATTATTCTTTTGATTGCCCTTAGTGTTAATATTATAAGGTTACAATCCCGAAGGATGACTACCTTATTTTGTCACACGTTCTTGCATCTGACTTCGTGGAAAGAAGATGAGCTGAATTAGAGGTGAGGCGTGACGCTCTTATGACTAGGCCACCATCAGTAAAACATTATAAAAATATAGAAACTGCATCCTGACGTGATGCCGCTGTGCTCGCACTTTTACAACGGAGATATGAAATATGAAATAATGAAATTTATTCAGCACTTGGGTATTAACATACACTTGTACCTACTTGTCAAGTTCACAATGCAGTACATAGACATAGTCGAATACAGTATAAAAATTACAAGTCCGTCCGTGCGGTCTGTTTTATCAGATATATTTTCTTAAACCCTAAAATAAATAACAAGTTACTAATCTATTATTTTGAAATTTAGTTGTACAATATCTAAATTAAAGAATTGAAGGCAATGAGCATTTGGCTAGCGCAGAAGGCTCTTAACCAGTAGCTTAAATTAAACGACTAATACCCGAGGCCACCCTTTTGAGCCACAGCTCAGGGGGTCGCTGAAGCAAAAGGACAGAATTCTAAGAGAGGGTGTGATCAGTTGCACGGGATCACCGATGACGCGTTAAGGGGCCAAAGCGATCCTCGCCGCTGAGGAGCCTACCCTAGCTAACCTGCGGCTTTCTCTAGCTACCTAGGTGGACGACCCGGAGAAGAAAGCCACAAAAAAACTCCGGGCTTGCTTTTTTCGTCTTCTTTTGCTTTTTGTTTTCGGTTTTTTTTTATATCATGTATTTTCTTACATTTTGATGTGCGTTATGTAGGCTAATGCACGCACAGAACCGTTGTCATCTTATGAATCAAAAAAATTGTGAGATAATAAACAGCAACATTAAATTTCACTCAAGTAATTAGAATAACCTCTTGCTAGATGAGAAAACGGTGGGTACATCCGCGTACATTTACAAAATTAACAAGTCACACAAAGTCTACCAGAGGCGACGACTGTATGAAAAAATAAAAAATTATGAGTACCCCAACAGCAGTTCGACCAGTTACCGCAAGCAGCACCCGTTCACGAGTATGACGTGAGTGCCAGCCATCGCCTCCCTCGCCATATTAGAGGGAAGGAAACGACCCGACCCACAACGCCACCGCAAGCATTAACATACAATGGGAGCATGACGAGCTATGGCATGAGTAGCTAAACTAGCCAAATGAAAGTATAGATCATAAGCGGATGTAATTTATATCCGTCTGTTATATGTTTGTAAAGTACCCTGCGACACAGAGATTCATTTCCCCAATGGGGGCACTGTCTTTAAAAAAGAATAAGCAGAGATTGGATAACTGGACGCATACAAGGTGCTATGTCCCAGATGTCCGGGACATGTACCCTGGGAGGGCTCTACTTGCCCTCTCCTATTGCTGACTCCTCCCAGTCCAGCATAGCACTCCGCCACAAACAAATCGCCGTCTTCCCGGTGGTGTCACTGGCGTGGCGACACTAGAGGACCTGTCTCGTATTGCTGCAGCCGCCCCGACGCGGCGACGCCACCTCCGTCTGCGAGCTGGAATGGCTCGCTCCCGATCCCGCATTATTAGACAACTAAAGAAATTAAAACACATCTATGGCACATATAAGTTCTTATCTTAGTTCGGGTGTACTTACAGCATCTAGACCCTTTAGTATCTTTTCTACTAGCACCTATACGTTACACCGAGTTTAAATGTTTATAGAACCAGTAATCTACGTCGGATTATCTGAGAGTAAAGTAGATTATTTGTATTTAGTTATATTGTAGCGTGAGAAATCATAATTTTCCAACGATTATCACACAATCTAGATGGTGTTCTGTGGCGAAAAGTGATCACTAATTGTTACCCTTTGGGTTCCTTTGTGTCAATGTGCGATCCTTATCTTTGAGTCTACTTCCTCATATATTTTTTCTTGCGTTGTAGACGGTTATCAAACATTTAATCTCGTACAAATTTGATAAGAAGGCTTTTTTTGAAATAGATCAGTATAGTTTGATTAGTTGCAATGGTTTAAGGCCCGGTAAAGTGGTGAAAGCCTTCTAGGCGAACATTAAAAGTCAACTTTAAAATAACACAAAATAATAAGTTATTAACTTACTTATACATTACACATAATAAGTTATCTGTGTATCTGTTTACTGTTTCATCCAAAATCGATGTCAGCGGGGTCTCGAGCCGCCTAATAAATGCCACAAATTCGAACCTCAGCTCTGGACGATTTTTGATGTGGAGATGCATGGGAGGGTCGATTTTTAGGGATGTCTTGTGCAACTGTTGCTCTAAGTTATTGAGTGAATGTGGGCCGTTCGTCCTATTGAAGATCGGAGGGGGCATTTCATCGTTATGAATGCAAAAGTCATGAAGTTATATATTTATGTATTTCAAAACTTTATGGAAGAACTTGTACATTATATCGCAGTCGACCTTGAGGAGTTGCAGAGTAAAAAATTAGGTAGGTGTAATCTTACTAATATTATAGAGGTAAAAACGAACGTTTGTTACTCGTTTACGCTAAAACTACCGAAGCGATTTTGATGAAACTTTGTAGTAATATAGTTTATATATCCGAATAACACGTAGGCTATAATTTATAAAGTTTGACGCTGATAAAGCCGCGGGGCACAGCTGATAGTTCAATATATATACTAGCTGTGCCCCGCGGTGTTACCCGCGTTAAATGTTATAAATTTTCTTTGCTATAAATCTCGCGGAGCCCGAGACCTTTCCAACGAATGCAAAACCGTGGAAATCGGTTCGTGCGTTCTGGAGTTATAGCGTCAGGAAGGAAAACCCGACTTATTTTTATATAGTATATATATATATATATATATATATATATATATATATATATATATATATATATATATATATATGTGCTTTAATAAGCTACTCGCCTGTAGAATACGCTTATAGCTACCAAATTATTTCTTCTTAGTACCCAATGAAACATCATTCACACGAGAAACTAAGTTCTCGACATGATTCACTCTAGTTCTGAGTATACTAGTCAGATTAGATGAACTAGCTTAAGAGAAACAATAGGACTCGAACGCGTTACCGTGAGAACCAAATAATCACTTAGTAAGAAATATGATATGGTAACGAACAAGTAGGCGACTTACGAGGGTACCTGCCATATTGTTTTGTAGAACTAATTAATTATCTGGGACTATTGCCATGTATTGTTTGGTGATTAATTATTTCGTGAGTACTTTTAGTTAATACGTACGAGTAGATACGTTTAGCTAAATAGATAGGTAAATTGGACCTAGTTCAGAAGAAAGCCATGTGGTATTTTTCCATGAAATGAGTTCTAAACACTCTATACTAATTTCTACATTGCGGATTTTTTGCAAAGACTGTCGATATCTGTTTTTTACAAGGAGATATGAGCCGTCAAATACAGCCATGCAACAAATATTTATAAAAAAAACAGCATGGTGTAATATGCAGCCAATATTGAGAGAAACTGAAATATTAATATTGCAGAAGTCAGCCTTCATCTATGGCAGTTTTACGAATTTCAAAATGTTAGGAGGTATCGATGTTCGAGTAACGTAAAAGCAGCCAATCTATATTGGCTGTTTTCTGTAAATCACTTATTTGTTGATTTTATCAACACAATCTAGTCAGTTTCTTTTTCATAAATATAATTTATTAAACTACAATTTTATGATAATAGGCATTTATTAATAGGCATAGGCATAGGCATTATACAATAGTGTACAAGTTTTTTTTATTAAGTATCCTAATAACTGATTTTATTACAGTAAGGTAATTATTTACTTACATCTTATGCGCGGGTAAATTATTATTATTGTTTGTTGCAACTAGGGCATAGGATAGGATATCGGGATATCGGGTATACTATCCGGATATCGGGTAATCCGAATTATCCGGATATCCGCGAAATAAAATAAGCTGTTGTCTTAGTTTATTTTATTTCGCGGATATCGGCTAGTAGAATCTTTAAAAGCACGCATTATTCAACGCCGAGAAACGGAAGTTGTTAGTACATTAACTACTACCCTACAAAAGTCTATAAATATATAATACCCATTCGGTATTTCTTTTAATAAAGTGCCAGTGCCAGTGCGAGGATCATTTTTTATTTATAATTCAAATACTACGATCCCTTCTATTCCTGAAACTGGGGCGGATAGTAATGACGATGATGATGACGTTGCACTTATGCATTAACAACAGCAAAGAACATGTGATGAATCTTTGTTAATTAAATAACATTTAAGCAAAAAGGTCGAAAACTCCTTATCAAGCACACCAATAACATCCACTGCAATTCCAGTGCAAAATGAAGACTTAGAAACTCTATACCGAGTACAAATGGCACTCTTCGATTGAAGAGGTGCAATGAGTAATCATTAGTCTTAGTCAAAAATATAACATTCTTATGACCATTTCTCCACTCTGTGTGGAATCTAAAAGTGCGTTTTCGTCAACGGGCTACCTGTGCAATAAGTTGAGGACAACTCTAAACTAAAGACTGAACCGCCAACTGACGAAACTAAAGACTTAGAATGGTAAAACCGTCACGTCTAAACCTGAATTGCTGGGAGAGATCGAGAAGTTCTACGGATAGTTGTATACGACAACGCAGCCACCTGTCAATAGTCATGCCTTGCATCCCAGACCACCACTAACCGGACATTATACCGAAGACATCCCGGCCGTAAGCCTGTACGAAATTAGAATGGCTCTCAAACAACAAGGCACCTGGTGATGATGGACTTACTGCAGAGTTTCTGTAGGCGGGTGGTACACCAATCCAACAGGCCCTTCAGAAGTTATTTAACCGTAATTTTCCGTCATACTAGATAGTCGAACGTAACAAGCATGGCACAGAGGCTTCTTTAAAAAGGGCCACAAATCCCTATTGAAGAATTATAGACCCATCACACTGCTGAGGCATGTTTGCAAGTGGTTTTCGAAGGTCATTACGAATGGTCTCGCACGCAGGTTTGACGACTTCCAGCCTTTTGAACAAGCCGATTTCCGAAAAGGCTTTAGCACCATAGACATACATACGCTGCGGCAAGTTATAGAGAAAACCGAACAGTATAACCAGGTACTACGCTTAGAGTTTGTGGACCATGAGAAAGCCTTTGATTCGATCAAAACCTGGGCATTTTGAGGTCCAAAGGTGCCTATTCGACTATCCGTATATCGAGGTGTTAAAGTTCTAAGAAATATACTATTTTGTATAAAACAGTAAAACGTCTTAAAACGCAATTATTGCTATTAAAACAACAGTCCAAAATACTAAATAGAATATAAATAATTGCAATACTTGTACCAATGTTTCTTAAATATAAATAAAGAAAATATATATATAAATAACTGAAATGCAACCATTAACAGAAAAATGCTCATTACTCCTTCGTACTTTTTCCCACATGTAAAACACGTCACACGTCAAAAATGAAAAAACAAAATTTCTTAAAAAGTTTTGAAACGAACAGGCCGGTTAGCGTGGTTGGTAGATACTGCCTTTCACGCCGCTGGTCGTGGGTTAGCTTCCCACTCAGGACAGATATTTGTTTTTCCTTAGTCTAGGTTTAATTATAAGCATAAGTAAGCATGTATTTACAAAAGAAAAGTAATATTTGTAGTATATCAGTTATCTAGATTCCATAGTAAGCTCTGCTTAGTTTGGGATCAGATGGCCGTGTGTGAATATCGTCCCAGGATATTATTAATCTTATATATTATTTTTATTATTATTAATCGTCCAGTGGGTCTCGAACTAGCACAATGTACCGATCTGAAGTAGGCGTTCTGCTGTTAAGCTACGAACGATACAAACTGACATATACATATTATAAAATTTAGGATTCCTTTGCTAACACCTTTACGGAGGATGTAGGTATCGGTTGTATTTTCTAGAAACATGGCAACTGATATATTCACAGAAATCACACAAAAAAATCATATCATATTCATAACACTTTTCAAACTATATTTTTTTAGTTTTATAACATAAGTTTTAAGGTTAGTCTCGTGGTTAGTGACCCTAACTGCTAAGCCAGAGGACGTAGGTTCGATACCCACCCAGGACAAATCTTAATGTGATGAACCTGATTAATGGTTCTGTACCTGATTGTAATTTAACTAAAATATGTATGTATTTAGAAATATATAAGTATGTTTGCCAATTGGATATATAAAACGAATTAATTAATTATAGTAAAAACAATAAAATAACAAATTTCATTGTGTTTGTGATTTATACCTACTCTAAAATATATATTTATAATATAATATTAGATTATAGATATTCATTTTATCGATAAGTATCAGAACACGGTCAGAAATAATTGATTTAACGTGAACATAACAAACAATTTTTATCGATATCCAGTTCATTTCTGTTAATCGTATTTAGACTAAATGGACTAAGCTTAAAGAAATAATGGAATTTTTACACGTTACCGTGGGATCCAAATATTTTCTTAGTAAAAAATATAAAATGATTTCGACCAAGTAAGCGGTTTATGTGGCTACGAGCCATATTGTTTTGTAAAACTAATTAATTGTCTATATATAGGCAGTTTGCGGGCAGTCTAAGCTGTTCATCGTGCAGATCTTTGGAGGATCTCTTTGTCCAACTGTGGACGTCTTTCGCTTGATATGATGCTGATGATGAAGTACCAATATATAATATACCAATAAGGTAATATGAATCAATTCATCCTCCAAACAGATTATCCTGTATCTGATCAGATTATGCAGTCGCTTAACAATCTAGCCACGCAATCAGTTCATAGATGGGCGACCGCCAAAGTGGCCCCGTTTGTAGTAATTGGTCAACAGGTGTTAAACTATGTTAGAGGCCTATTGTGTATAAACAAGTTGGATGGTAGGTTAACCACTGCCTATATGATAATTAGTAGTACGTAGATAATAATAAAAAAACCACGTGTGCAAACCAGATTTCTGTATTAATCGATCATTGTCTTATATTCCTATTTAGATTGATAATGCATGGTGTATAGGTACCATGTATGGTTAGTTGATGATAATATAAATAATTTCTTTTTACATAGTAGTAGATTGCTTACATAAATACTTTAATTTAAAAAAATTTTAATTGCTTTGTTTATTTTATCCTGACTAATACTATAAATGCGAAAGTAAATCTGCCCATTTGTCTGCCTGTCGCGCATTCACGCGACTACAGAACCGATTTAAATTAAATTTAGTATACACATAGTTTATAGAAATTACATAGGTTACTTTTTTATGCGAAAAAGGATTGTAAGGGGGGATGAGAAGTTGTATTAAGTAATTTTTAGAGCGAGAAGCTTGAAACAATTTTTTTTAATTTACGCTTTTGATTAAATAAATATGAAATTGAAATTTTTTAAAAGTTTTGGGTAGGGTAGGGGATAGTAGTTTGTATGGGAATACAAATATAAATTTCAATAATTAAACCTAAACATAATCTCCTTCACAATAACTTAATACAAGCTAGCTAAATATCACTACCATTATAAAATAAATTGTATAAATGTTTTAACAT
Organism: Pseudoips prasinana; assembly: GCA_951640165.1. Taxonomy (NCBI): domain Eukaryota; kingdom Metazoa; phylum Arthropoda; class Insecta; order Lepidoptera; family Nolidae; genus Pseudoips; species Pseudoips prasinana. Next base: position 26,822,361 of record OX621248.1, read on the forward strand.
TCCGTGTACCTAAATATCTGTAATAAGTAACTAGAAATAATAACTGTACTACACACATGTTCTGACTATTTACAAGCGCTTTTTTAAAGTCTACGTGAGTAAAAATCTTTTTTATTTCATTTTCTTTTTTTTTAATTATTTATTTAATATGTAAGGTTTATGTGAATGTTCTATTAGTTTGCGACAAAAGACATGATATTAGACATATTCTGATGTAACATTTACGGAGTCATTACAAAAGGGGCGGACGAAGTCGCGGGCACACCTAGTTATTGTATAAAACTAGGCAAACGAGCAAGTAGATCACATGATCGTTAGATTAGATTCGTATCGATGAAATGCCCCCTCTTATTCCGGATTATTTAATTCCTTCACCCGTTTCGCGCGTCACGTATTGAACGGGAAGCCATTGAATGCGGGAAACGCAAGACTAGTTGGAGATATCCAGTAGAACACGTAATTCGGTTAACATGACTATGGAATTATCAATTGAATAGGCATCTATACATAATAATTAGAATAAAATCGTAGGAAAGTCAAAACTGTACATTGAATATTTTTTAAGAAGGATACTTGGGGCGTGATCTACAATCGATATAGAAGCCAAAAATATAGTTTTTAGAATGTTTGTCTGTTTGTCTGTATGTATGTCCGGGCTGAACTCTAAAAGTACTGCATGGATTTACTTCAAATTTTGCATGAATATTACTAAGAGGTCGGGTCAACATATAAGCTATATATTATCACGCTATCACCTACGGGGGAGCAGCTGTGATAATTTATAAAGTTTAACACGGGTAAAACCGCGGGGCACAGCTAGGTACATATAAAAAAATAAACATGCATTTTTACTTCTTGCGGCAGTCTTTGGGGACTTTCGATATAAGTGAAATATAATTTACTTTTCTAATCTAAATAACCTACAATATAATAGTTACACATATAGCTCATGGGAAGCATGACGTGACGATGACGCGAGTCTCACAATTTTTATACACTCAAAAAGTACGTAAGTGTCTGGGGTGAGAATCGAACCCACGACCTCTAACTTAGCAGTCACGGTCACTAACTACTTTACCAACAGGCTAGACACATGATTTTAGAATAGTTAATCTGCCCTTATCAAGATAATTTAAAATTATTTTTATTATTGTCCTAAACCAATCAATGCCACGATCATGGGGACAAAGCTCACCCACAATCAGAACATACTTACATACATTGGCTCATACATTTCATTTTGTTTTTTTTTTTATTGTTTAACTTGCATAGAATAATTTTTTTTTTACACTTTATGTATTCTGCCAAACTGCAGTACAGTTTGCAGACGGCAGTATTCTCGCGGGTTCACATCTTAATTTCTAATAACTAAATAGTTAACATTAGTACTACATAAATATAAACAAATTACAGTTCCATCATCCAACGCGACCAACAACAGCTTGTCGCGAAGAGCAAGTAACTTATGTAATCAATAATACTGTTATTTTTCCTTATACTTATTACTATAGATAGATAGTATTAGTGTAAAATTATATGAAATAATGTTTAATATAATATGACTGGCCTATTGGTCTAATAGTTAGTCAAATCAAATCAATTTATTTTGTGAATACAGGTTATGAATACAGGTGATATTATCTATACATATAATAAAATCGTAGGAAAGTCAAAACTGTACAGTGAATATATTTTTTTAAAGGATACTTGGGGCGTGTTCTAAACCGATATCGAAGCCAAAAATATAGTTTTTAGAATTTTTGCCTGTTTGTCTGTATGTATGTCGGGGGGAAACTCAAAAAGTACTGCATGGATTTACTTAAAATTTTGCATGAATATTACTAAGAGGTCGGGTCAACACATAGGCTACATATTATCACGCTATCAGCTACGGGGGAGGAGCTGTGATAATTTATAAAGATTAACGCGGGTAAAACCGCGGGGCACAGCTAGTTATATTATATACCATGACTGTACAGTCAAATTTTGGGTTGGATTCCCACCCGGGACAAATTTGTGTGATGAAAACAATTATTTGTTCTATGTTCGGTTGTAATTTATCTATAATATGTATGTATTTAGAAATATATAAGTTTGTTTATTAGTTGTATGGTTGTGTACATGCTCTGCCTAGTTTTATATCAGATGGCAGTGTTTTACTTGTCCCAAGGTATTTATTATTATTTCATCAACGCCACCTCCACTGCTGGACCAAAGCCTCCCCCAAAGAATTCCACAATGGCCGGTCTTGCGTCGCCGGCATCCAGCGGTTTCCAGCGACCCTTGCAAATCGTCGGTGCACCTTGTAGGGGGCCTGCGTCTTATTATTGATATAAATATTAATAAAATCACATATCTACCTAATGTTGATGTGTCAGAATTATGAAATGTAGATTATCAATTACGACAATGTTGTACACACATGATTTCTAATATAGAAATAAAATAGCTCCCCTCCGCGGTATTCGAACCCGAAACACGTGAGCGCCGAATTCGTGGTGCGGCGGCTACCTCAGCCACTGCTCTCCGATATTAAAATGTTGTTTCGTTGTTATGCGTAGTATCGGGGCCAATGGTAACTATCTTTTATACCACTAAAGTAATCATTAAACAAATCATTATACCTCTGTATATAAAACTACTAAAGCTACATGTTAAATGTGCAAAATAAGTCCGCAAGTTCTGATGTGTTCAATACTAATTTCCCTGCCCTGTCCTTCTCATAATGACTATGGTAGAAAAAAACACAATGATATGAAATTATTTTAGCTCGTATCGTATAGTATCGAATAAATTGTTTACGTAAATTTAGAGTTCTTGCGTGGCTGACGGCAAAGAATAACACCCGTTATTGTCAAAATGCTTATTTCCGTTGGTATTTATAGTTTTAGATATATTTTACTACACCTTGTCTACATGATTTTGTATATATTCAAGTAAAAAATCATCTTTATAATTATGACGGCCCTTGTGTGTAGCGTTTTAATGCTTCTACCAGATCCCATGCGCCCCAACTGAGAAGACCCAGCGAAACCAACTCAGCGGGTTCATCTACTACAGGTTTCAACACGGTAAATGAGACGGCGAAACATCAACTGTACACGGGATTTGAGGATTGTACACTTAAAGCAGTTACTTAATAGGTGTAACAGAAATTTAAGAAATAGTGTATTAAGATTATTGAGTGATAAATAATACTGTACCAATGTTATAGATTATATATATATATACTATATACTTACATAAATATAGCTGTATTATCCATTGTGTACCTAATATTAATAGTTTTTAGTTATAATTAGTATTAATTTAAGTCTCTTCAATATGAGGATACTGACTAGTCTGTACCTTGTTTTTTATCAGTGTTACTCACCAATGTCATTGTGCATGTTGTGGCACCTTTAGAAGCTGTACATTTAAATTATATTATTGTATAGATTAAAACATTTTAGATTTAAGTAGATGTAACAGCTACTGGATGTCCTTAAACAAATAAATAAACAGTTACACAGATTACCTAATATGTGAATAGGAATATGAATAGGTGATACAATACCTTCCAGATCGGTTGTCTGTATATTATTTATTGTAGACGGGCCTGTTGGCGTGGTTGGTAGATACCCTGCCTTTCATGCCGGAGGTCGTGGGTTCGATTCCCACTCGGGACAGATATTTGTGTGCATGAACATGTCTGTTTGTCCTGAGTCTGGGTGTAAATTATCAATATAAGTATGTATGTACAAAAGAAAAGTAGTATATCAGTTATCTGGTTTCCAAAGTATAAGCTCTGCTTAGTTTGGGATCAGATGGCCGTGTGTGAATAATGTCCCAGAATATTATTATTATTTAAAAAAATATCCTATAGAAGAGAAAATAAATTGAACCGAGAATGTTTGTAGTTTCATTACATCTAACACTTCCAATTATATTTTTGATTCATTATTAAAAAAACAACGCTCTCAGTAGATATATGAGCTAATAGCATAGCTGATTTAACTCACCGGTCCGTAAGTGATCGGCGTGGTCAAGCACTTGGAAACGCGGTTGGTGTATAGATGGGTGACCGTCAAAATGGTTTAATTTCCGAGTATCTCCGTGCTTCGGAGGGCCGTTAAGCGATTTCTGTATTGCAGGAGCTTAACACGCATTTAATTCACGAACACGGAGCATTTCCATTAATGTTATAAGAAACTCTCGTGACCCTACGAAGTCTAATATATTGTTCTGGCTAGCCAACTGCGTACGCGCCGCGACCATCATCACCCTCAATGACCCTTAGTTTGCACTCGTAAAGATGAGATGCCCCCTCTCATCCTCCGCGCATAAACGCAGAGCAACAATTCCACAAAACCGCCCTAAAAACCGACCCTATGAATCTCCACGTTAGTAACGGCCCTGGCTCAATTCCGAAAGCTAAATGGAGTGCCCCCTCGTGCGGGTTAACTAAATTGTAGTCTTATTTTCGAGATGGCTTGAGCCCTTGCACTCGTCTATTGTCAGGTGATGCAGTGAAAGCCTCTTAGGCTAATTGTAAACGTTATGGAAAAAAAGTACTACAAAACTGTATATTGGTCAAGTGGGCACTGTGATATAGGTACTATCGAGGTGCAAATGTAATCTAATCATAATGTTTTCTACTTACAACTTTTACTCCCGATGATACGGAGGTATTTCGACGCCCTAAAGATTTTATTTTAGTAGTCGTCAATTCAGCTGATTATTTAAATTAATTTATTTATAATTTAAAAAAGAGTTAAATTATAAATTAACTAGCTGTGCCCCGCGGTGTTACCCGCCTTAAATTTTATAAATTTTCTTTGCTATAAACCTTACGGAGCCCGAGACCTTTCCAACGAATGCAAAACCGTGGAAATCGGTTCGTGCGTTCTGGAGTTATAGCGTCAGGAAGGAAAACCCGACTTATTTTTATATAGTAGATTTTCTGAATAAATACTTCAAACTTAACAAAACGTAAATTTTCAATTATCAATCTTTTGATTTTTATTTGGGGGTAGATTGACACCGGAAGAAATATCACATAGGTACGTGCTCACTTTATTTTACTGAGCGAATATATTGATATAAAACTATTAGCGTAATAGTTTAAACTTTAAATAGTTTTGTACACACAATAGAATATGTCACGGATAAAAATTTACACCACTAACCTAATCTAAATGTCATTATATATCTCGCTAACAGAATATAAGCAATATTTATTGTTATGACACATAATAGGGGCCTGCGTCAATAGTGTTAGGTTGTGGCATTGCAAATATTTTGTTCTCGTAATACCTACTTTGTTTTTATTTTTTATCGAATGTACCAATGATGTATTATTTTTTATCAAATCACTTTTCTTTGTTAATACTTACTCAATACGGCTTTGTGAATTCTTGTTAGTACCTATAGTAATAAGCGTAAATTAAGTATCCTGTATTTCTCAGATAAATGAATGTATTCTTTATGAGAAATAAATGTCTTAAACCATAACATATCTCATATTAAAACAGGGCATATGTACATTAAACTGTCAGACTATTGTAACTGCTTAAAACGTGTCGCTTATGTTTCCTCAGTATTTCGAACATATTTTAAATTGACACTACAAAAGCTGCCCTGTCCTTTTGATTAGAACTACATTTGCAAGAAATGCAATGAAATTATAATTAATTTAGTTAGTTTTGCATAGAATTGGGGGTATTGCTTAATATTGACGGTCCGGTATTCAATAAAAGATGTAACTAAATTATAATTTCTATTTATTCGGAGATTTCTATAGAGTTGTCATTACTTTTATCGATTATGTCATCTAGTAAATAAACAACAGTATGTTTACATATCATTAACAACGAAGAGTAGACACCATCACTTTACTTATTTACACATACAACTAGGGAACTATCTACATAGCTTGGTCGTTCTCAGACTTTATCCATAAATCGCTTAACATATCTATCACTGTTCTACATGTACAGCTTTACGTACGAATAATAACTTATACATAGACTCAATATACAATAATTTACACTTATAATAAGAATTTATCATAGACAATAAAGGAAGAATATAAGTAATCAGCAAAGAGTGAGAAGAAAGAAGATAGAAAATCACGAAAGAAAAGAGTTCAACGCACCGCCTACATACGTCCAAGTACACGTAGGCGATGTGTTACTACAGAACAGATAGAAAATAAGATTTACAAACGGGTTCACTAGGCAGCGGCAACGTACCGTCGGACACTTAATACTGGTTCACAGGCGCAGGGAGTGCGGTTTCACAGCTTAGGTGTCGGGCGGGCGGTGCGGGTCCAGCGGTGCATGAGGCGCCAGCGCGGAGTGGCGCCGCAGCTGCTGCAGCAGCGCTGGCTCCAACGCCGGCCACCAGCCACTTAGCAGTGGCACCGCACCGCGCTCTTCCTCGCCGCGCTCCTCCGCGTCACTTGCAACCACATCTATGTCTTCCTCTACTTCCTCCTCGCCGCTACTCTCGCGACGCTGACGCTTCTCCGGCGCGTCATCGGGTGCGAGCAATGATGCTACGTCGAACTGTCTCTTTCTCGCCTGCACACCGCCGGGCAGCCGTCCTCCTCCCCAGAAGGGTAGTGGAAGCGCCGTTGGCGGCGGAGACTGTGGCGGCGGTGACGGCGAGTCCTCCCCGTCGTCGTCCACGGCAAGTCCCATATGTTTTCTAACTTTCCTTTGCGCCTTGCGTCTTCTAAAATCGCCTTTCCTGAAGTCGTCGATATTGGCTGGATGGATTGCCCAATAATGGCCCTTTCCATTTGCTGACCTCCCGGCCTTCACGAAGCAGTCGTTGAGCGACAAATTGTGTCGGATCGAGTTTCGCCAACCGGGCCCCCGGGTACGGAAGTACGGGTAATTATCTAGGATGTGCTGGTAGATGTCGGAGAGGACCAGTTTCTGTTCCGGTGAGCCGAGGATTGCCATCGCGATGAGGCCTATGTAGCTGTGCTGTGGTTTTGGCTCTTCAGGCTGCAGTACTCGTTGCTGCAGCAAGGACATGGAAAGCGCAAGCCGAGGCCCATAGGGAGCGTAGCAGGGTGCCACACTCGGCGGGTAGAGACGTAGACGTTCAGCGACGGCATAGTTGTATAACTGTAGACGGTAGTGGTCGATCGCGGCAGCGGTAACGGTTGGCGCGTCCTTGCCGAGAGGCCAGGGAGCTCCGTCGGCGCCACTGCACATGTTGCCGGGCGGAACGCGGGACGGTGAGTGCGGCCGGCGGGTGGCGCGGCCGCTCTCGCGCCTGGAGGCGGGGAGTCGCCGGCCAATCACCGCTGAGCCGCTAGTTGTATACGTGTTTTTGTTTAGCGACGCCCCACTCCAGTGGCTTTGCGACTCCACGCGCCCTGCCTTGAGGCTACCGGTACAGACAGAAACAAAACTGCTACGCGATACTACGCTGTAGCAACACTTAAAAATTTTGCTATTTACATTTCATGTAATGTTTTTATGTTAAAGTGAATGATAAAAGCAGACCGGACAGAAGTAGGGCCATAACGTGGGGCTACTGTTACTATTCCAAGTTTCACCGAACATAGCCAACACACACATCATTTTACATACTTAAATAAAGTCTAGTCTGCCTGTGCCTAGTACCGATTTTACCTACATACATTTTACTAATTAAGGGTTTTTCATTCATCTCGGTGTAATCCACCTATTTCCGCCACGTTATTAAGTGCTTACAAAGACAGTTACAAATTCGACATGCCAAATCACATAAAATATGTGGTTAATTTAAGAGTAGGCTTCAAAACTATAATATTTAGGTTAGGTCACCGTAGCCTAGTTGGTAGTGCTCCTGCCTACGAAGCTGGTGGTCCTGGGTTCGAATCCCGGTAAGTGCAAATATTTGTGTGATGAGCACGAATATTTGTTTCTGAGTCATGGATGTTTTCTATGTCTATAAGTATTTATCTATCTATATAACTATGTATATCGTCGCCTGGTACCCATAGTACAAGCTTTGCTTAGTTTGGGGCTAGGATGATCTGTGTGACATTGTCCCGAGATATTATTATTATTATTATATTATTATTATTATTTAAAAAGGCAGTTTGTTTAATTTATAATAAAAAATTAAGGGCTTGAGATTTAATCTATCTATATTTAATTATCTATAATATATTATGCAGCAAACCACCCCAAATGGCAACGTTTTATAAACCTTTGGGGGAGGCCTATGTCCAGCAGTGATAAATATATTTTGCTGTTGCTCGTAAGGGTCGTAAGGAAAGTGTTAATTGTACCTAGTATATTGGGTAAACTTTTCAAGGCGGATATCGTAAACTTAATTTTTATTTTATATATGTAGGTCCGCGGTAGCCGTAGCAAACTTGCAAGCGATTCGGTTGCTTAAACTGCCGCGACGTTGAGAGTAACGATTATCACTGAACATTCATCAAACAAAAAAATCAACATCATTTTTAAACATTCTCGTAAGTCAAGTAATACATTAAATATAATTTCTCGATTCAATTAATCAAATCGCGTGCCATTTGTATTGGCTTATAAGAAGCTAATAAATTTCAAAGTATTAGCTACATCTGCTATCGGTACTTTGCAAAACCGTTACAAATGACAACTTCGTAGCGAGTGCTTCCCTGTTATTTCAGAGATATCACAACACGCAACAACACATTACTTCTGAGATGGCGAGCGAGAAAGAGATGCAGATATAAAAATACTCCCACCCCCCGCGTGCGATAGGGACAGAGGACCGTGCAACAGTTTCACATGTCAAAGCTTTGCGACCCTTGTGATATTCTGACGCTGAAAGTAACGACCTGAAAAAGTCCTTTCGTGATTAGCTATAGGGCATAAAATAGCGTGGGTGTAAGCATTATTTATAGCATTTTAGAGATGGAAAATAGTGAATGAAAATAAAGAGGCTCTGAGAGCAAGTGTGTCGCGAGTGCGAGTAGGGCAGCGCACGATATCGGTGTAACACAACTCGAACAATGCAGTTGCCGCCCATTTAAATACGCCATTTTGTTTACTGTCTCCACGGCTTGTGCTTTTGTGTTTTATACAGAAAGCAGTGTTTTGTTGAATAAGTAAATTACAGGAAATATTTACTCGTTCGTAACGTAGACAATGGGATACAGCGTCTGTGGCTGCGAGATTCCTCTTTTTGCTCATCGATTTTGTATTTTGAGCGGAAGATGCTCGTTACATTGTTTAATTGGCTATTTAATTGCAGTTTGTGAACATTTATTTTCAAAAGAAAGTTTTAATTATTTAACATGTTCGTCTTATTAAGTTCTTTGAAAGTCTAGAGTTTTTTTTATAGGAAGTTAGTTATAGAGCTAGAGCTACGTGTAAGCAGCATTATAATAATTAGACTTTATTTAATGCTGTGTATTCTGGTACCCCATCTAATCTGATGTATGTAGGTACCTAATTATTTTGAACAAAATGGTGAGAAGAGAACCATATGCAACAGTGATAGTTAACGAGACCATAATTAATAGTTAGATTAATATCTATAAATTTAGTACGTAATTCACTTTTGAGACGTATTTAAACACACCGTTAAGCGTCGATTCTTTTTTGATCTGATTAGTTAATTCGCCATTCTACTAAAGTTCTTTTTTAAATACAATTTTAAGGTTTAACGTTGAAATGTTACATATTATAAAGATATTAGATTATATATATAAGTGTACACATATGTTAATACGTTTTTACCTGTTTTTTATTATACAAGGTATATATAGATAAATAGTAGAGAAGGTATATATAGATGAATAGTAGTAGTAGATGTTCAGTTTCATATCCATTAAACTGAACAGATGTAAGAAATTTATTTTGGGCCGGTTGACGTGGATGGCAGATACTTGATTCACGCCGCAGGTCATGGGTTCGATTCCCACCCAGGACAGATATATGTGTGCATCAATATGTCTGTTTGTTCTGAGTCGGGGTGTAATTATCTATATAAATTTGGTTTTCAAAATTAGTATATGAGTTATCTGGTTTCCATAGTATAAGCTCAGCTTATAGTTTGGGATCAGTTGGCCACACGGCTAACCGATCATACATATGAACAATGCCCAGGAGATAATTATTATTAGTAAGTATTTTGTGTAGGTACATATTTTTTTGGTTTTCCTTACAAAATGCGTTAGCTGATCGATACTTTTGTATAGGAAGTTAATACGGAAGGTATTACTTTGTGTACCTATTTTTAGGGTGATGTTTTACAAGTTGTTTATTTTTGAGTCAAATTACGCTCCTTAAGTTTCATCCACTATTTATGATATGGATATCTTGTATAAAGAAAATAATTTATATGCGTTATTTTATATATTATTAACTTATAACTTGTATTATATAACTTGAAATACTACAATCCACGTTCTAACTATTAACAAGTATCAAAAGAAATAAAAACCGTCTTTATTTATTTTGATATATCTTACAAATGTCTGGTCAAGAAATCTGGCGATATGAAACAAAAGTACCTAAGTATGTGTTGCCTTTTCAATACCAAATTTCGGTCGTGGAGCAAAACAAATGAAAACCTTTAACGTTATAATTCGAACTCATTTCGAATGTGTATTCGGACGTGTGCAGTTTAATTTTAAATCCGCGCACGTCCGTTACAGTTTTAAACAACGGTTGGCGTTGTGGAAAACAATTGGCGGCCATCCAGCGCGCAACAAACACGCATTTTAATTATCCAACTGTACGCGATTGTACTTTCAATTCCGATAAATAAAGCGTATAAATCGAATGAATACGTTTTATTGTTATAAAAACTTCATACTCCGTGAACGCGAGGTTAAGCGTCTAGGTAAGTGGTTTGATTTCTGTTCACATCCGTGCTTAAGAGTGCATGCTAAGCTGTCGGTCCAGCGTGAAGTCATTGAGACAACTAACAGTCCGAGGTCTCCTGCAATGGGCGCCTTCAAGAAATCTGACAGTAAGAGCCGATTGCACCGTTAAAATTAAACCCGATCAATGGACGCTAAACTCAGTTACAGGAAGCGGAACCGAGTTTAGCGTCAATTGATCGCGTTTAATTTTAACGGTGCAATCGGCTCTCAAATAACCACTGCCCATACGACTGTAAGTAGGTACTATAACGATCTGCTACTCCAGATGTCTTCGGGATCTTTTTATATTGGAATAAAATACGTAGATTTCTAATTATAAATATATTCTTTTCACTTTTTAATATTACTTTTAACACATGTTCCACTAGGATTCTGTCGTAGACTCTGACAGATAAAATTATATCTATCAAATTTATTTTTAAATATTTCTATTTAATACGTTTTCCTTGACGAACGAAGGTGCAGGACTATGAAGATCGTCACAGTACCTACCTATACTTGATAGTTTTGAATGAATACATTGTATTGTTATAAAAACCTCATACATATGTATAGTCACTATCACCTCTCCCTGAGTAATGGCGAGGTTAAGCATCTAGGTAGGTGGTTAGTCTATAGATGGATAACCACAAAAGTGGTTTAATTTCTGATCAGACCCGTGATTAAGAGGTCACGCTAAACTGTCGGTCCCGGCTGACGTCTTAAGACAACTTACATACAGAAGCCTCCTGGGTGCCTTGAAGAACTCTGCACTAAAATAACCACTGCCCATTCGATTAGTAAAATAGTAGGTACTTATACTTGATACGTTTGAATGAATACGTTGTATTGTTATAAAAGCTTCATACTCTGCTGCCAGTTGCTCTCACCGTGAGTAATGGCGAGGTTAGGTTAGGTTTTAGCTAGGCGGTTAATCCATAGATAAGTAGGTGACTGCCAAAATGGTTTAATTTCTGATCACATCCCTGCTTCAGATGTCACTCTAAGCTGTCGGCCCACCGTGAAGATAGTCCGAAGCCTCCTGCAATGGGCACCTTGAGGAACTCTGGCACTACAATAACCACTGCCCATTCGATTAATAAGTAGGTAAGAACCTCTCTTGATACATTTGAATGAATATACTGTATTGTTATACAAACCTCGCATACTCCGCTGCCAGTTGCTCTCATCGCTCCATGAGTAATGGCGATGTTAAGCATTTAGGCAGGCGGTCAGTCCGTAGATAGGTGACCGCCAAAGTGGTTTAATTTCCGATCACATCCGTGCTTCAGATGTCGCTCTAATCTGTCGGTCCAGAGCGTAAAGTTATTAAGACAACTTACATTCAGAAGCCTCCTGGGTGCCTTGAAGAACTCTGACACTAAAATAACCACTGCCCATACGATTAGTAAGTACCTAGGTAAGAACCTATACTTGATACGTTTGAATGAATACATTGTATTGTTATAAAAACCTCATTCTCCGTTGCTAGACACTATCATCTCTCCGTGAGTAATGGCGAGGTTAAGCATCTAGGTAGGTGGTTAGTCCATAGATGGTTGACCACGAAACTGGATTAATTTCTGATCATATCCGTGCTTAAGAGTGCGTACTAAGCTGTCGGTCCAGCGTGAAGTCATTAAGACAACTTACAGTCAGAAGTCTACAGGGCGCCTTGAAGAACCCTGACACTAAAATAACCACAGCTCATACGTTTAGGCTCATAGGTAGGCGGTTAGTCCATGGATAGGTGACTGCCAAAGTGTGTTTCAGAGGGCACGCCTAACGACAACATTCGTTAAGCCATATCAGGGGCCTACTGGGCGCCTTGAGGAACTCTGACACTAGAATAACCATACGATCAGAAAATAAGTAACTATATGTAATACATTGTTGTCTGCATGTAGGTGCATGAAGCTTGTCTGGAAGAGATCGCTGTAAGGGATAAGACCGCCTATTGTACTTTTTTAAATATAAATTTTATCGTGTACATACTACCACTATTTAGCTTGATATACTAGTTGGCGTGGTTGGTAGATGCTTGCGTTTCACGCTGCTGGTCGTGGGTTCGATTCCTACCCAGGCCAAATATTTGTGTGCATGAACATCTCTGTCTGTCCTGTGTCTGGGTATAATAATCTATATAAGTATGTATTTGCAAAAGAAAAGTAGTATAATGTAGTATTTTAGCTATCTGATTTCCATAGTACCTACAAGCTCTGCTTAATTTGGGATCAGATCACTGTGTGTGAGTAATGTCCCAAGGATGATATTATATTATTGCGTTTTGGTAAGATCGAGGATGGGAAAACACCCTAAGAATCTAATTCCATACTAATTTGACCAATGACCAAGATAGAGCATATCAACAAGCATGTATGTATACATATGTTGCTATGGCAACGTATACATAACGAAATCATACCGTTGAGTGAAATGTTGCCATCATTAAAACTATTTAACAAATTCGAACAATAAATAATACTTAATAATTAATTTGCATTGTATGCTGCAATCTATTTAATTAAATTATTTGTATTTTTGTAGGACTCATGAGTCTGAATAAAGAAATATTATTTCACTCTGTATCAATATGGTTTTCACTCTGCGTTGATTTTATCCTAACCTATACTTATTTGTTCAGAATCTGGGTGTTTTTACGTTTGTAAAAAATACCATTTAACAGGGATTTATGCACCTAGTGTGGGCGTTGTCATTTATTGAAATAAGATAATTTATAAATATTTGTGATGGACTCAGAAGTGTATTATATAAGTGAAATTAAGGTGTAAAAGGTATGACGTTGTTAAGTGTAGGTACTGAGCTATACTTTTTCCCGCCATACGTTTATTTTCGCAATATTTCTATTTTTTTTTTGTAATGTCGTAGTTTGTAGGACTAATTCAAACATGTTTTAATTTTTGAACTTGTTATCGCAAACTATACAAGTTCAAATAAACAAGAACTTCTAGAAAAGCAGCAATATTTGCTATTCGAAAAAAAAACTGTTTTCATAGCCCCCATACCAAATCCATGACAGTTTTGTATGGATTTTTTTTGTGATATTTGCAAGTTAACGTTCTGCGCGTTGCGTTTACAGTTTCTTAGCAAATTTTCAAGAACTTGAGTAAAAATAAATAGGTAGGTACATATATTAATTTTTTAAATCATATTATTTAACCTATTATGTATGAAGTAATCGATAACGAACAAATGGTAGAAAATGTAACCGAATTCAAATTTCTCGGGATAATTCTTGACCATGATAATAACTGGAAACCACATTTAAGAAGTTTAAGAGCCATCTGTGGCGTCCGCGCCCTAACGTCATTTTACAGAACATTGTTCAAAAAGAACTAAAAATATTGTCTTCGGCTGTAATGTTTACAGGTCTTAAATCTTTTAAAGGTTTGCGTTAATGACGTTTGATTTCTCTGTGTAGAGATTCTATTATTTGTATTACCTAAATCTGTATATATTTGTATATTTTTGTGATATGTACGAATACTAGCATTGTTTTAAGCAGATATGGTATACAGATTGCTGGAAAAACACGTAAAACAATGTTTTTTTCTTAAAATAACTATTTTATACACCATGTTTTAAACAAATCAATATATTCTATTCTAATATATTTATGTTACAAGTTGTATAAATATCTGGGTATTCAATAGATATTGTATTTATTGTTATAGTGAAGAAACTGCATTGCAATCACCATTTCACAGTAATTTTACAACGTATCTAGAAATCTTTAACTAAACTTAAAGCCCCTTTAAAGTAATTCATAGCAATCTTGTATAAACACATTTACAACTTTTTTTTTATGAAATGGAATTTTAAATAAATAATTTATGTAGATTGATTTATTCATACCTGAATATTTTGTGTTGTACTTCGCATTGTTGTTTAATTGTGGACGCGACGGGCCACAAGATGGGGCGGGGCGCACCGCCCACTAGCACTAAACTTTTGTTGTTAACTGTACCACTACCGACTACACTCCAGAGCATTTTTCACACTCATTGTACTTACGCCCTGTAGTTTATTTTATGTTTGTATTGTTTGTTTAACTGTACTTGGTGTGAGGCGTAACCGATTTTGTATTTATTTTGTCGAGAAATTTACTTATTTTACTTACACAAATAAATAATTGCCACCTTTATTTTTAAACTTTAATCCAGTGGGCAAGAATACAGCAACATAGTAATAGGTATATTTATGGCAAAATGGCTTAGATTAAAATATTGTTTTGGTATGAAATTTCAAAATAATGTCATTTTTATAAAAATAACCCTGGTTTATGTTTTAGTGACATGTATCAACTATGTGATGAAGCAAGTATCTTAACATTTTAACGAGGGCACAGCTTTTTGACGTCCCAGTGGCTCGTACTACCATAGGCCAATTCGCACCGGTTGTAAGAGGCATACGAGTTATAAACAACGCCTCACAAAGAGTGGGCATTTTGAATTGTTCAACAGGCGGAATTCATGAGGGTGATTCTAGATTTACCTAGTAATAATTAATTGGGTGTAAACCTGTAAGATATTGAGTAGTTAAAATAAATAAATAAAATGAAATTTTTGTTTTTACTCGGCCATGCACCATCCAAGTCCTGTGGAGATCACAGCCGTTAATACATGGTCTCAGGAACGACCAAAATGAACCAGACGATGAGATTACGGCCTACGTAGAGAGAGTCAAGACTATTAGAAACTCTTGTGATGCTGTACACAATCCGGAGTACACTACACTAGTATTTATACAAATATAAGTATATATTTATGAAGCTTGCACATATGTAATGTATGTATGTAATAACGTTAAACATTTAATACACACGATAGTACACTTGCAACTATCGCTTTTCCATCTTACTTTTCTTTGTCCACCCAACGGTTGTCTGGAAGAGATCGCTACAAAGCGATAAGACCACCGATTGTACCTGTATTTTCTTATATTAAGATATTGTGTTTTCTGGTGTTATAAAGTGTACTCTATCTATCTAGATGAGTTTGACAAATGGAGTACGATTAACGCTTATTCTGCGACTCGCCATATATTCGGAGGCTCGCTTGTACGACACACTGGAGCTCGACATCACGCTAGTCACATCACAAGTTAACCGAAGCACATATTTGAAATGTGCATATAATTTAACTATATGTGCGAACGAGATGGCTGCGTGCTGAAATCTGGGCTTTAACGGTATAAATGTACTGGTAGACATGAGCATTCACTTGTAAGGTTAAAATGTAGATACAATGTACACAATACTGAAAAACAAAGGGGAACGTATTAGCGAGCATTCTAGCGAGTATACAGCAAGCATTGCCTCGAGCTTTTGCCGAGCCTAGTTATTTTGTTATACCTACTTTCGCTGCGCCGTGCCGCCCCGAAGAATATTTTTTGACGGGCATTGACTAAAGCTTTCGCTAGAATGGTCGTAAAAATGTTCGTAGGGATGTTTAGCTCTATGCTTAGCTCTGTTCGTTATTCAGTTCAACAATCTAAAAACGGCGATGGCTCAATAACTTTTATGTGAAAAGTGAATGCTCAAGTAGACGATACGTCAAATGTTCTATGACATGATTTTGCGGGATATTTTATTGTTTTAATAAATAATGTGGCATAATAATAATAAATATCTTGGTCCAACGAACACACTACCACCTGATCCCAAACTAGGCAAAGCCTGTAATATGGCAACCAGACAACTATATTTCTAAATAATATTAAAGTTAAATAACATAACACCCAGAAATAGAACAATTAATCGTAATCATCACACAAACATTTGTTCCGGGTGGGAATCAAACCCACTACCCCTGGAAATCAGTTTCACTAACCACATGACCAGCCGAAATAAACTTTAACAAACTATGTATACGGTTCCTGTATACATAGTGTGTCAAAGTTTATTCCATATCCCCAAAAATCATGTCACCCCAGAAATAAATAACAACCCGAACATGTCAACATACATGTAGATAAGTACAATTTTACCTTAGTAATATGAACACGCACCCAAATTCACACAACACAGGAATCAAAAGGAACTTCGTGTTTACCAAGTTTCCATGTAAAATAACTTCGCGTTGCCTTATATTGAATTACAGACTTTGTGTGGAAAACTGTTCACAAAATATTTTGGCGTCACAAAGGAGGTATTAGCGAGTGGGGGTAGAATAATTTTATGTAAATCGACCGCAGGGAGCGGCGGCGGTGGAAAATACAGAATTTGTTTATATTAAGGACAGCCGTTTAGCAACTTCGGTTTTGTCGCCTCGATCGATGCGTAGACAGTACACCTTTTTAGGGTTCTGCGATCCTCAAGAAACCTTTGTGATTTTGCCGTCTTTCGTATATACGAGTACCTATATATCGGTTGCTTGGAAGAGATCGCTTTTAGCGATAAGGCCGCCAATTGCATGAAAATAAGCTAATTTTCTTGTTTGTATCCATTGTTTTGTATTACTTATTTTTGCAGTAAAGTGTACTTCTTCTTCTTCGTACAGACGGCCAAACCACAAAGGTTTCTTGACGATTAAGAAGTTGTTAGACGCCTGTCCTTAATATAACACTAATATTATAAATGTGAACGATACGTTTAGTTCGTAAATTCTAGTGTTACTGTTTTAAAATGCATGCGGTGACGCCTTAAAAAATTGTGCATTAGGATTTGTGTTCTTGTATTATTAATTTGTCAGAAAAATGTAACAATTACTGGCTGTCCTCAATAAATAAATAAACGATTGTGAGTGTGTAAGTCTGTGCTATTTGTTACTTCTTCCCGTCTAAACGGCTAGAGCGATTTTAATAAAATTTGGTATGAAGTTAGCTGACACCCTGGATTAACACATAGGCTATAATTTATAAAGTTTAAAGCGGGTAAAACCGCGGGGCACAGCTAGTATGTCATATTTTTGGAATTGTCATACTTCCATCGGCAATTTGGCTGGTAGTTGTTATATCAGATTTTTTGCCTGAGTTACAACATGTAACGTAATTAACGCACACCCTCAAACACCCCAATTAGAATAGTATGTTGTAATCATAATACATACACTGAATTTTCAATTTAACATGTATATGCATTGTTATTTACTGAATAAGTTTCTTGGAACAAAGTTAATTTTCTTTATTTTGTAATGAATGATGGCATTTGTATGAGTACAAATAAAACTGCGATTTTAATAGTCTTATTACTTTGACTTACGGGCCATTTCAATTTGTTTTGACTGTACAGGGTTAATATTACAATAATTTCCGTAGTTTTAATTATTTTGGCAATAAAAAATTACCTATATTAAACATGGTAATCGATTCATAAAACGATTCGGAACAAACTATTTTCAAGATGTGCGTTAATTAAGTTACATGTTGTAGGTATAGATTTTTGAAATTGTCATACTTCTATCGGCAATTTGGCTGTTAGTTGCCATATCAGTTTGCTTCCTGAGTTCTATATAAAAGTTGCAACAATTCTCTCTGCCTAAACAAAAATCTCATCTTAATCGTATATCACCTGGAAGTAGGGTTGCCAGGCCATAAAATGAAAAGGCCGGACTGCGCATTATATAAAGCCTGACATTTTGCCCTAAAAGCCGGACATATTTTTTTTATTGCCAAACAGTTTGCTCTCTTGTCCGCTCGGACGCTCATCCGCCCATCGTCGTACGAATCGCCACTCTGACAAAAAGCCTGACAGAAGCCGGACAGGCCAAACTCGTACATATTTGGCCGGACGCGACCGCAAAAAGCCAAATATGCCGGACACCTCGCAAGCCTACCTGGAAGTGATCTCATCAAGCACGGTTCGCTTTCAGCGCAAGTGCAGGCACTGGAATGAATTACCTGCTGCAAGGTTTCCTCAACGCTACGACATGTTTAAAAAGAGTACCATTCATACGGTAGGCAGTGGTTGGCTGTGCCCCTGGTATTGCTAATGTCCATGACTAGTGGTAAGTCAAGGTCACTTACCACCAGAACAACAAGCTGTTCTCATAAAGGTATTAATTCAAGCTGTTTAGTTATAATTAATCCACAACGTGACAATGCTGCCAGTCTTTAGGGCACGATACCCTTTGATGCCGATGCGGAGCGCCTATTGGATTGCCTTTAGTTAGTTAGACTATAAGTATTATATATACCAAAATTGACGATCGACTGCCTCGTTGGTCTAGCGGTAGCGTGTTCACCCGCAGAGAACGAGGTCCTGGGTTCAAATCCCGGGTCGGGCAAAAAAGCGATGTTAGGACTTTCTGTAAAAAGAAAAATTTCATATCCGCCCGAAGTCTGGGAATTGGCGGAATTATACCCCCGTACCTCGGATAGCAGGTAAAGCCATCGGCCCTGTACCTGACCTCTTTCCGGTTGTGTCGCGTCCCATCGGATCATGAGAGTGATGGAATAGAATGTGCTCCTGTGTTTGCGCACGCACTTGTGCACTATAATATGTCCCCCGCTGATGGCTAATCTCTATTGAGACTGGCCGCCGTGGCCGAATTTCGGCTAGGAGGACATTATTATATACCAAAATTGGAGAAATAAATTATCGATCTCAGAATAAAAATATTATTTCGTTCCATCGCTTTCATGATCCGAAGATTAGCGGATGCGGATTAGCATGATCCGAAAGAGGTCAGGTACAAGACCGACAGCTTTACGTGCTCTCGAAGGCACGGGGTTTGAAACCACCAACTCCCAGACTTCGGGGGATACTAAGACATTTTCTTAACAGAAAAATTCCAAAATCACTCTTGGCCAATATCGGGATTTGAACCCAGGACATGTCGCTAAATACGCTACTAGATCAACAAGGCGGTAATTCATTATTACTTGTTATGCAATTTATTATATAACAGTATAAACAATAATAATTCATACTTATACATTTCTACACTTTGATCTTACCCAAAAGACCGAAAAGCGATATACTAATATATTTCATTGATAATAAAACAGTTTTTCTCTACATAAAAGCTATAACAAATACTATCTTGTATGTACACCAAAATATTTTCTTTTTCATACAAATATTGAAACTACCTGTCATGTAGATCCCTATTGAACTGTACCCTAATCTTAAATTATCATACTCCACAAGATAAAACATATTACGAAACCTTAGACATGTCTAAATCTGCAAATAAAGCCCTATCCTACCTCAGACCAGTCCCAAAGGGGCTTTAGTCGGGACCTTTCATACATTCATAGAGGTAGATATGAAGCCCACCGCCGCAGCCACAGAATAAAAAATATTTAAGGCTACAATTCAGAATCACACAGTTGGTTTATGTATTTGATTAGTCGTACATCTAGACTGTGGGAAGCCGTAGAATATTTTGATTACAAAGCACGGACGCACGAGTCGATTTAATACGCTTATTTGAAGGTAATCTCCGTCCCCTCTGTTCGGACGATTTGTGAGACTTGCGGTTGTAGACGCGTTTCATTAATCATCGCGGAATGTGTTTTAGTACTTTGTTTTTGTAAGTAGGTAAGTATAAGTAGTAGTGTAATAAACAGTAACGCATTGTCGTACTACGCCGTAGCAATAGAAGTACTACGATATTTTTATACTCAATTTGAGATTAGTTTTGTGAAATTCCTATCTGTGTTATGTTAATATTCTGATTACATAAAAATACTAAATGTATACAAATCAAACATGAAAATACTCAGTTTTAAACATAAATATACATACCTCACTCATTCACCGACTCTTCATCACGGCTGAGAACCTCAACGAAAAATATAATATAATAAAAGCAAATTATTGTTATATCAGGAAGTATGAGGGCGTCATTGATAGCATTCGCAATTTATTTTAAATGGTTTAGAAGCATATGGCCCATCTAGTTGGTCCGTAAGTGGTTGATGAGGTTAAGCTACTAAGCTCGCGATCAGTCCATAGATGCGTGACCGCCAAAGTACTTTAATTACTGATCATCTCCGTGTTCCGGACGGCACGTTAAGCTGTCGGTCCCGGTTGTAGTCATTAGACAACAGTCGTTAAGCCATGTCAAACAGGGCGGCTTGAACAACTCTGACACTAGGGTAATCACTTCCCATACGATAAATAGATTTATATGTAATAATTAAAGGTTTCTATGTAGGTAATGTGTGTAATATGTAATCGAGTTCTGTAAAACGGTTATATCTTTAGTAGGAGTCACCAATTTAGTGAGACTACTAAATTAGTACAAGGAGTAAAAAATCAGAAGCGAGTTAACGTGTAAAATAGGAAGTAGGTTTTATACTGTAGTTGTTGCCACTACATATCTATTAAAAAACATAGTCTAACAGTTTATGAGTATAAAAAAGGCTTTTAATCATAGCTTAAGACTTAAAGATAGAGATCATTATATTTTACGTAATAATTACGAAGTATCGAACCACCTAAAACAGCTACAGTAAACACATACACAAGTATAAAACCCTTACATACAAATAGCTTGTTGTTTTTGAGTTGCGACTGTTTTCGAGAGGAGTGGGCTGAGAGGGGAGCTAATTACAGAGGGGGATGTAGGGGGGCGTTTGACTCCCGTCTGCCTAGATAGGATGATACCTACATATAATGGGTGGCTATACTGTTTTATTTAAATCTTTAGAAACCTTATTTATGGGATGTTATTTTTGTTAGAGAAATGAATTTGTTATGGATGGTCTGCAAGATATTGTGTAAAACTGAAAATATGGATCTGCATAATTACCGATATATATATTTGTAGTTAAATAAGAATTTAAACATAATACATATATATTATATAGAACGTTCATTATACAATGCAAAATGAATAATTTCTGTTTAAAAAATGTGACACTTACTATATGTAACTTCTTTCAGATAAAAATTACCATAGAAATTATACGGTTTAAAAAAAAATCTAATTGACACATGGGGCGACTCCGTTCATCCTTTCATCCCTCTGTCACAAGTATATTTCAGTCTTTACAATTTGACAACGCAATATTGATGCTTTCTCAACCTTATTTGTTTTGGAAAACTTCAAAAAATATTTTATGTTTAATTCTTTTTTAATCTCACTTTGGAAGGTAAACATTTCAAAATACGTGTATCAGCGCAAAAGAGGTGTCATTTTAGAAACCTTAATTTACTTATTTGAAGATAAATTGTTTTGAACTTCCATAGTTTTTGACTTTTGATTAAAATATATTGTACAAAAAACACCCTACGTTACTTCTTATCTTCATAGTTTGTAATTCAGAAATTGTAAAATAATTATAGTTAGATTGAAAATAATTTAACAAACAAAACTTTTTGTGGTATATATGATATGCCTAATAACTGTTATAAGGAAGTTACTAAACCGTAATGGCGGAAGTCCGACTGGCACTTGCCCGGATGTTTTTAAAGTATAATTTCTTATTTAAATTATGTATTAATAATATAACAGTTATAAAATACGTGTTCTTAATCGGAATAAGTTTAGGAAATTTCAAAATTATGGCACCTTTAGTTTTCTATTTTAAACACATTTTTTTAAACTACGCCCACACTAGGTAAGTTAATCTCTGTGTAATGGGGTACTTTAGAAACATATTTAACGGACACAAAGTACATCCAAACCCAAGCCAACTAATGATGGGTCACACAAATAGTTGTCCTGCGCGGGAATCGAACTCGGGACACGAATTGGCGATGTCACTGTCTTGACCGCACCGCCACTTACTAGTAGGCGGTACTTACCTCAGTTAGTAACAGGCGTTAAATTGTATTTTTCCAATAAATTAATTCAATGTATCCAAAAGAATATAATTTGATACTTATAATACTTTTCTCATTAGTAGTAATTTTAAGGACATGTTTAATCAAGATAATGTTTAATGAGATCTTTTAAAATACACTAAACTATATAAAATATAGTGCTCTTAATAGTTATTAACAATCTACTTAAACACTATGAACCTAAAGAATCTACTTTTAAGACTAAAATATTTAAATTGTACAAAGTGCGTTGCCCAGTTTGGTGAACCTAATTTAAAAAAAATTACAGAAAATATCTGCTCATCTTAGAGTTGACCTAAAACTATTCTAAGTAATTTAAAAATGTGCAATAACGTGAGCATTTTTATTGTAACAATATTTATATCTATGCTTTGATTACTACGGCCGGTCTCAATAATAAAAACTCATCGTTACTATTCTTGAGGCGCATGGTCACTGGCTTCAGCGACCAAAAACCGATCAACAAGTATAAATAATTAAGTACACAATCAGTTTATATATGGGTGACCGCGAAAGTAGTTTATTTTTTTAATGTCTGTAGTGTAAGCCATGTCAGAGACCTATGAACCACTCTATCACTAGTCACTAGGATTTCTGTTCTAATAAATGAATGATTAATATTTTTAATAATTCTTAAATAATAGTTTTAGATAAATAATAGCATACCCGCCTTCTTAGCCGTGCAGGTTTCAGTAAGGTGGTGTTACACATGGTAGTGTCATGATAAGTAAAGTTTTAAGTGCATTACTAAAATAGCAATGAAGACGCTTAACAACTACATTGTATAAATTCGATTACGAACAACACAGTGCGG
Organism: Pseudoips prasinana; assembly: GCA_951640165.1. Taxonomy (NCBI): domain Eukaryota; kingdom Metazoa; phylum Arthropoda; class Insecta; order Lepidoptera; family Nolidae; genus Pseudoips; species Pseudoips prasinana. The sequence goes on from OX621248.1 coordinate 26,845,779, forward strand.
TAGGAGAGCGGTTAATGCTTATGGAGCCCGATACCCCGTGGTTCGGCGGTTCGAATCCGATACAACTCTTTGTAAAGATGTCTGAAAAAGGATATAAGTAATATTTCCTCGATAAATGTTTAATATCTACTATATAAAAATAAGTCGGGTTTTCCTTCCTGACGCTATAACTCCAGAACGCAATAACCAATTTCCACGGTTTTGCATTCGTTGGAAAGGTCTCGGGCTCCGTGAGGTTTTTGGCAAAGAAAGTTTATAAAATTTTACGCGGGTAACACCGCGGGGCACAGCTAGTAATAATATATAAATATACACATAAATTAATAACCTATCAGATGACTTGAGCGTCAAAGTATTCATCTGCACTTCAGAGTTTCTTTTGATATTAGCCTTAATAATGACCTCTTGAAACCCACTCGAGCTAATAATTTCTTCTAAGAATCAATGCGATCTGCCAGAGACCCAACGCAATGAAAAAATATAGACTTATAGACGTAACACTTGAATATTCACTTATTTTATTAGGACGCAATATTATTTATATTTTTTGTGCAACGATTATTGTGTAACTAAAGATGTGGAGCTCCCATTCAAGTAACACTATACAAATTGGCACCTCCATTGAAATTGGGTGACACTTTTATATAACTACGATTAACAGTCAAACGAAATTAGAACCCAATAATATTATCAAGACTTTTTTTAATCCCCCTCGTGAATAACTAAAGGTAACATGGGTAACTCGGATTACCACCTACGTATTTGTGTAAACACAATAAATATTTTTTGGGGTCTCCTTTTGTCTGCTAAGTGCAGATCGAGAGATCTCGTCACTGTTTAAAAGATACAGACATTGATAAGAACGGGACAATTATTTTCAAAGCAGGAAGGATATTTTCGTCATGATAAGTAAACTTTCTTTGGCTTGTGAAATCGTTTGACAAGCCAATGGGTCCAATTACATTGGAAGAATAGGATATTAACTCATCAAAATTATTTATAATGGCACTGTATTAATTTTGGTTCCCCCTTTAATATTTTGCTCAAAGAATTTACGGCACTCAACGACCTTTGCTTGTTGATTATATAACATTTTCACAACATAAGGCGCTTACATTTTGCTATCGTTGGTCAGTAACTCATCGCCGATAATTAAGGCGATTGGCACACTGCCCCGCATGATGCAGCGTAGTGCGTGAGTGCGTTTTCTAACGTTGCTTGTAAGTATCTCCGTTAGTATAGAAAACACGCACAGTCCAAAACCCTGAAAATGCATCCACGCGCGGTCATGTAGATGCATGTTCTGTGTGTTGGACTGTGCATGTTTTCTATACTAACGGAGATACTTACAAGCAACTTTAGAACACGCATTCACGCACTACGCTGCATCATGCGGGGCAGTATGCGCCTAACACCTATGCACGCGGTCTGTTCTAAGATTTACTTATTTTATTTTATTTGTTTATTTAAACTACATTATCATTACAGGTTTACACCCAATGCAATAATGCGAACAATATCATTGATTATTACTAAGTAAATCGAGAGTCACCCTCACGAATGGAAGGCGATTAATATTGTGGTTAATTATAGGATGGGAGTATAGGAAAAAGAAAGATAATGGGGGCTATATCACAGGATACCCGGTCCCGAACCAGAGCAGCAATCCCGCGTTCCCGGGACTCTCTTCACAGTCGCCACGAGAAGTTCACGGCAGGTTAGGATTAGTCGCTGCGAGGCTTTTTGCTGCAAGAACGAGTAGGTATTCTCCCTGCGATATTAAAAAAAAAAGAATATCTATTCCTCTATGTACTAAATGACAAACTGCAAAGCTAAATACAAAAAAAAATTATATTAATCTGGCATTCAAGTTCGTATAGTATTGAAGTGAAAACTTCTTTAGGCGCGTTGAGCACTTTTTAGGTGAACAAAAAGCGTGAAACTCGCATCATAGTCACCGCACGCTTCCCATGAGCTATATGCATATAATGTACATATATCGATATACCTCCGTGCGATATTAGCATACAATATGAACACGAACCCGTGGACGATCATTTTATTTAAAGACAACGCACGCACTAGTGTATCTAATCCCTGCGTCGCGGGGTACTTTACAAACATATAATAGAAGGACACAAGTTACATCCAGACTCTGAACAACCATTCCTGGGTCACACAAATAGTTGTCCGGCGAGAGAATCGAACCCGGGACAGGAAGCAGCGCGGCGACTATCATAGCCGCTACGCCACATGTACAAGATATTCCTTGGGTTACAATTTTGTGATTTGTGTATGATTACATTAGATTATAATTTTGTTAAGTGAAGAGTTTCTTTAGGAGCGTTGAGCAACTTTTGGGTGAACATATATTATATACAAAGAGTGTAATCTCAATGTGAAATGTTAAATATTATATTGTAGACTAGCTGTGCCCCGCGGTTAACTTTATAAATTATAATAGCCTATGTGTTATCAGGATTATAAGCTAGTTTACTACAAAGTAGTTTTGCGTGAAAGAGTATCAAACATCCATACTTACGACTTTCGCATGTATAATATTAGTAGGATTAGAAGTGTAATAATAGTTTTCACTTCTATAGACAGTTTCATCTACAGGCTTCGCATGTTTTTTTTTTAAATCGACGATTGTTTACATCTGCTACACACTTACCGAATTCTTATTTAATATCAATTAAACAATGAAGTTACCCTACCAAGATTCCTATTGACGCTATGCACTTCAGAAAGCAAGGCACATTTACGTGTTAATATATTTCCACCAGTAGCGATTGAATTAACCACAGGCGAATGCTCTTGTGGACAATAGTGCGCACTAACCGAGGATTAAACACTGTTAAGTGGATTAGCGCATGTGGTGTACACGGCCCTTCCGCCCCATTGTAATATCACTTGAGCGTATGGCAACGCAGATTCACGCGATTAATAATATGATCTTATTAATTTTGTGTGCAGGAAATTATTGTTATATCCGGAAGTGTGAGGGCGTCATTGATATCAATTTATTTTAAACAATTTAGAAGCATTCGGCCCGTCTGGTTGGTAGTAGGTATATAGCTAAGATGTTGGCAACATTGGGATTCAAGACACATGCGGGGCATAGTTTCATTTTCAAAAATTGGTGTCAATTCAAGTTTTTTTGTGTAAATAGGGTGGATTTTTAGACATATCATCATGAACAACGTACACAAGTGGAGGAAAGTGCCATATTGCCGTGAATTGAAAAGTCTCCACTGCTTTACTGGGGTAGGACAAGAACTATGTATGACTTGACTGTGACGGACTTTACTTGACATTAACCAATGACGAAAATAAATGAATTAAAAATATATTTCACTCAGGCTCATAAGGCCCAAGAAGTCAGAGCCAAAGTACTTTTTATTCTATGCCAGAGCCGTAAAAATGAATTAAAAAAAAACTGCAACAAACGCGCCGTACATAAATTTAGTTTTAATGTAATGGTTGCCTGGATTTGATCGCACCTAGCGATAATACCGCTATTTGAACAATCTAGTTTATATTTCATTGATATTATAATTTTGGACACAGTTGTTTTGTTACGGTTGACCTATTTCTTGTGCAAGAAGTTTAGGTTCTAACTCTATGGAACAAAAAATGTGAGCCGTCACGGGACGCCTGGCAGATGTGAAACATCGACATTATTTTGTAAAAGTAATATGCAGAAAAGAACATATTGTGATAGGAACTAAATATGTCATAATCATAAAATAAAAAGTCGATTGCGCATGCGTCACGGCATGCGTCGCCACGCCAGAAATCTGTTTTACGTGCGGCTATAGATGTTTCACATCAATAATCAAATTCAATTGCATGTGTGGCTATAACTTATTATTTTTATTGACATATATAATATTTAGATTAACTTATGTTATATGATTAAATAATTATATATCTTGAGATGTACGTATAAAAATTTCTTAGTATAACTTTTTTTTATTTGGACAACCATCACCTAAATCTTTATTTTTATTATGTTGCCTACATTTATTGTCCATATTGTTAAATAAATAAATAAATAAATAAAAAAGGTTTTTATTCACGTAGACTTCAAAAAAGCGCTTGTAAATAGTCAGAACATGTTTGTAGTATTATAGTTGTATACATTATTATTTCTAGTAACATAGATATTAGGTACACATGTATTGATAGTATTAAAACATTAATAAAATTTATTTTATAACAGCAATGATAACCTGTGTTAACCTAACAGTTATTTTAAATTAATCAATAATAATTATTTAATAGCTCATTATGTCATCATCATATCATCCGAAAGACGCCCAATGCTGGACAAAGGCGAGCCTTTCCTTTGTGAGCATAAGAATACCCCTTAAATTTGTATGTGCGAGCAATATGTATGTATGGAAGTATGTTTCTTTATGTACTTGTGATCAAATAATTATTATAAACCGCGGGCACCAAATTTCATTGATTTCGGTATCTAATTTTCACTAAGATTTATCAAGTATGATCGCTTGTCCGATGTACAGACGCCAGCACATCCCGCTAACCCAATCTGTCAAATTTCTTTTATAGATTTTCAACTTTATCACAAAAGCATAAGGTTCACTTTCAATGGGGGAAATTTGACAGATTGGGGCAGCTTGACGTGCTGGCGTCTGTACAATATAATTAATTTAGCACATTACCATTCCACCGCAAGCCCGCCACAGCCCCAGGAAGCTCTCGATGGTCAATAGACCGTAAACTTCATTGACAACATTGCCACGGGAACAATTGCGAACAATAGCAAGTACCCATTGTGTTCTGCCCGATTCTGCCACTGTTTTGTCAATAACTACTCTTCATAAATATTTAAACAGCTTAAAGTGTAACCCGTGGGGAGATTTTGCATTTTTATTTTAGTGAAATCTGTTACCACTTCAATTGTTCCGTGTTGGCTGTGTTTAATTTCAACGATAGCTTAAATAGTACGTGTTTATATATTAGCATTTTAGGATTTATCTTGAAAATCGTGACATCGGTTGATTTTATTCAGATTCTTTTCTTCTTAATATTTCAGAGAGTTAATAATACACTCATTGATTTTTGATTAAATAGTAGTCACTATTTAATCAGTGTGCTGAAGTATATAAAGCTCTGTAAAATGCACTAGGCATGAATGAGTAATACGATTTAATACTATTAAAGTATATAAAGTACTTATTAACTAATATTTTTAACATTTTTATTTTTGAACAACTCTTACCAATACTAAAATGGTTTAGATGCTAAGATTGGTAGAATTTGCCGCACATTAGGTCTCCTATGTCTATGGAAGTCACGGAACCCCCAGTTCGCGAATCCAACTCGCACTTTGCTGGCTTATATGTAATTATCACGTGTCGTTTGTTTAAGTGCTGTGTTATTTTCAGTATTTTCTTGCATATTTATCTTATACTAGCATAAAAAGTGCAATAGCAATAATTTAGAATTAACACAAAGACAATAATAGCTCTCCTGATACTCTTGCTGAACTCTGAGACGCCATATTGGTAGGTGCCAAAGTAAATCATTTAATAACCAATTTATAGAATTACGCTCAGCTATTTTGTTTAAATTATGATTTTTTAGCTGCTGTAATCCACATCTAAAATATCAATATTTACTATCTATACAAAAATGATGTCCTAAACTAAGAGAATAAAACAAACTACGTTTAGTACCTACTAAAGATGTACTAATTATCAGTTCTTGCTTGACATTAAGAAAACATATGCGTAGATAATGTGGAATAACATTGATAAATATCAATGGTATAAATATAAAATCCTATTAATTATAAAATTACAAATAACCTATTAGCTTAAGTAATATTAGGTTAGTCTATTAGCTTCCATATTAAGTAATAAAAAGTGCATCATAATAGCTTCATCAAAACCATGCTCCAGCTGCATCAATCATTATAACTTACATAATGATTCTATACATTCTAAGAACGGATATGACCACGAAGCTTTAGAAATGTCCAAATGCGTCTAATTCAATTACACTGCCATTGTGCGCCAAGTTTTTGCTCTCGAGTAGTTCAACAACAAAGACGTTATTTTGCCAACAATAACTGTATTCGACGGACAATGCTGTCAACACTCGGACATGATGACGGAACAATATTGCAGTGCCGGTAAATGGCAGAAGTACAACTTTTTAAACAAGCCTATTAACTTCTGATCGATTTTATTTAATGATTGTTGGATTTTATATTATATTTATTTACTTATACGGCAAGCCTAAAATCGTTTATAACACTATATTTAACGGTTTTACTTGATAATAGAATTCTAATAACACCACATGCATTAGTTATAGGTAAAATGTGTTATTTATTTTTATTTTATAGATAGCTCCATATAAATGAATAAAATCAAAATAATGACATTATAAAAGAATAATAATCAATTAACCAACATAAAATATAACTAAACTTAGAATAGACGACGAACAGCTAATTCGACGACAACAAAGAAATTCAATTGCAATATGTTAAATTAAAATTGTACAAAAGATACGTACCGTGTGTGTTATACGAAAGAGGCTGTGGAACTCTCTTCCGCCTAACATTCGAAACTGTAATACAACTTCCACATTTAAAAAAAGTTAAAAGAACACTACCATTCCTCTTGGTCTTAGATATATGTAGTTTATTATTTAAAATTATGTATGTATTTATGTATTTTTATCGTATGTATGTATATCATCCTACACACTCAGATCTTCCTCTCTTTCAAAATCTCCTCTTGCCGGTCTACTGGAAGAGATTTCTTTAGAAATAAGTAGTACCTTTGTACAATGTCTTCTCTTGTTTATTCTTTCTTTCTTTTATACTTTTAGTGTGTACATAAATTGGAAATAAATAAATAAAAGATAAATCATAGCTCGTTAGTCTAATGGATCACTGTAATGGATCAGTTTACACCTAGAACTATTCTACGCAAGAATGAGCGTATCATGGTATGACACAGATTCGATGGCTGAAATATAAAATTTAACTAAACTATTTAGACAATCGATTTTATCTGTGAAATGTGCCTATGTGTGGCATAGTGCCGATTTCGTTCATCACTGTAATACTCCAGGATGCTTCGTACAAGGCTATTGTACAAAATTATCCTAGTGCTGATCCATTTAATATATTTGGTGTACTATATTACTAGTTACATCAAGAGTCTTAGATTCCTTAATATAACGTTCGATTTGGGGAAAAAACATTATTTTTATCAAATAGCACTCAAAGATCTCTAATTGTATCAACTGCGGGTATTTTTGCGCTATTTAGACTTTACTTAAAATTGCATAGTCACGTGAAGTTTAACTTCTTATATCTCACTGTCTATTGACAATCATCAATATTTTTCTACACTCAAATCTAACTGTGCATGAAGCGTGTATTGTGTTTTTACGCGAAGTGTTTATCATGTCCTGTTCCAGATACCATCTTAATCTCGGATTAGTGAGGAGTTAGGACGCTTTGTTAAGTGATGGTGCCACCTATGAGGAACAATGGTCATTCAGTGGTCAACAAGATACTCCCACGCAGTATTATAGTGATTAGAGTAATCTTTTCCTATAGTTGTGTATTTAGCTCGAATATAAGCGTGATGAATCAAACTTTCTGATAATATTGTAAGTAAATCGTATATGACTGTTGTGAGGACGAGACAAAGTATGCTTTCCAAACTTTGGAGCAATGATACATTGGATGGTCAAGAACTACCAAGAGCTCTTTAAACGAACGAGCATCTATAACAGCTTAACATGATCATACGATAGTAGCAGAGGAGGACACTGATAGACTGTGAAAGTTCTACGTGTAGGTGCCTCAGGTGGCGCGAGTACAAATTACTACCAATATTGCTATCGTCTGCCACGCGACGATCCCGGCATTAACATTATGAAATTGAACTGATAAGAATTAGTTTTTTTCTTAAAACGTGACAACGAAATAATTAAATGTCAGATAAATAACTCGTTATTGGTCTTTAATGAATGGTTCGCGGCCAACAATATGCAACTAAATATTAATAAAACTAACGCTATATTGTTTCAAACAACGGCGCGAAAAAAGGAAAGTGTTGACTTATTTAGTAAAGGGGCCAAAGTCGAACTCAATCATGTTGTTAAATTCCTGGGAGTACATATAGATCAGTTTTTAAACTGGAAACCGGAACTAGAGGCAATAGAAAATGCAATAAGTTCAGCCTGTTACGCCCTGAGAAGCTTAAGAGATGAGGTGGACATTAAACAACTTAAAGTAGTTTATCACGCGCTGGTTGAATCTAAATTAAGATATAGTGTTAAATTCTGGGGAAACAGTTATGACTATAATATGAATAAAGCATTTACCATTCAAAAACGGGCAATTCGAACTATGGTTCGAATACCTCCGTGGGAGTCATGTAAAGATCACTACTGTAAGCTGAAAATTCTAACCGTTCCTAGTCTCTACATTTTTGTTGTACTCATGGATGTTATTCAACATCAGTGTAAGTATGAAACGCAAGCACAAAGAGAACTAAGACTTAATACTAGAAGGAAAGATTTGGAGGTTCCTTTGCAACCAAGGTTAAATGTCGCGATGCATGGCTGTAGATATCAAGCGGTAAAATTATTTAACTCCCTGCCGGTTGAGCTTAAAACTATCGATAGTCCTAACATATTTAAAAATAAATTAAAAAAGCTTTTGCTGGAAGGGTGCTTTTACTCAGTTGAAGAATTTAAATTTTAAGGTGACTTTGTTAATTATGTTTCGTCGTAGCTATATTCATTATTGTATTTTTTATTGATATTATATAAATTCCTTTTATTTTTATTTTGTGTGTCTAGTATGTAAGTCTCGTTAATATTCAAATACGATTGTAAAATTGTTATCTCTGAATAAATTAATAATAATAATAATAAATATTTTTATAACCATTTTGTCATTAATTTAAATAAACTAGGTATTATTATCTAAAAGATTACTAGCATAAATTAAATGTAATTACGAAATGATTTAATATAAATTACGGGTTTAAGTATCTACGTAAACCTAGAATTCATTATGTATTACTAAAAATAAGTACTTATTATTTAAAAACACTTTTTAAATAAAAGTTACGTTATTGATAATATGGCATACTATTTTTTTATTTGTTTCAAAGAATTGTATATTTAAGAAATTAGAATTGTTTTGTGTGTGCACCTATTGCTTTAAATTCTAATTTGTGTAATGTTTGCATACCAGTCTTTGCTTAGACATGTAGAGTGTATTTTTAAGACCTATAACGAACATGTTTGAGTCAAATAAATTGATCTTATCTTATAATAGAATATGAACAATGATGGTTAAAGATTTAAACAATAATAAACCTAGATCTTATGAAGAATGTAATTTTTATCACATCATATGTTGTATAGTTATTAATATTTTATACTCTTATCTAAAGTACAATCCGGCTAATAAATCATTACCTATACTGTATTATCTATGGCTCATGCGTTACTTTTATTTCAACCCGACATTTAATTTTACTATGCCTTCACTTCACACAAACTTCCATCATATTATGATTTATGCCATCCTGTCAATCAAAGAGAATATAACAAACTGCGTCAGTCAATTTACAGAGACTATCATTCACTGGAGTCGTTATTTTAAGTGAAAACGTTACTTTCGTCGAAATATAAATTAAAAAGATGATAATTTCTTTCAAATTACTTTATTTGAATTCATGCATGAAATATGCGTCTTACTGTTTTTTCTTCGTGGCTTTGATAATCTGTTTAAATTCGTGGGGAACCTATTTCTATTACGTACGATATGAACATGCGCTAGATTACAATTATTCAATGGCAAACAACGTGAAATATATCCTTTTGTGGACACCATTTGATTCAATAATTGCAGAATACAACAAACACAATAGGTTTCCAGATTATGAATGTAAAGTAGACAATTGTATTTTTACCGAAGATAGATACTTGTTAGACGGTGATTACTCTCGGTTTGATGCGGTTATTTTCACCGAAAAGGACTTGACAAGCCCTGAGAAACCAGTAAAGCGTGCAGGAAATCAAATTTATATTTTCATGTCTCTAGAATCATCTTACAACTGGCCTGCTTGTGAATTGTACAACGATAATTTCTTCAATTGGACTTCCACTTACAGACTCAACTCTGATGTTCCTTGGACATATATTTTTGTACAGAATGCTACTGGTCAGGTAGTTGCCCCGAGTAAGACAGTCGTTTGGAGCACAAATAAGAGTTCTATAAGTGCACAGGTGAAATCCGTACTAATGAATAAGACGAGAGCGGCAGCTTGGCTGGTAAGTAACTGCGTCGCTGACAACTTGAGGGATACATACATATCGGAACTTCAGAAACATCTGTACCACTACTCGCTGAAAATCGACGTATTTGGAAGCTGTACTAAACGGAAATGCTTCGGAAGATGTGATGCGATGCTTAGGAAACACTATTACTTCTACATGGCCTTCGAAAACTCTCTCACAGAGGATTACCTGACGGAGAAAGTATTACACGGCTATGATAATTATGTGGTTCCCATTGTGTATAGTGGTACTAATTACTCCAGGTAAGAGTGGTGGTCTTCTCAGTAATCTACGATATTAACTACTATAGTAAGTAATCCGCGGCAGGTAGGTTATTCATTTATTTCTATGTGATAGAAATAATCACCTAGTGTTATAAAATTACATTTTATTTCGTTTAGTTACTATCGACTTACGGCCCCGTATAATACTGGCATTACAAAAATTCGTGTTTTTACTTAGACAGTTACTATTAAGCTTCTGCTCTATAAAGTATAGCTAGTTATATAGTAATCGGCTGGCGTTACAAAACTAATATTACTTTGATAAGTTACTATAGTAATTATTCCTAGTTATATAGTAAATAAACTAATTTTTACTGCGACATTACCTGCAGCGGTGTTTCCCCAGCGCTACGACATGTCCTTGTTCAAACGAGGTTTAAAAAGAGTATTAATCTCACGGTAGGCAGCGGTTTGCTGTGCCCCCTGGTATTGCGAATGTCCATGAGCAGCGGTTACCACTTACCATCAGGTGAGCCGCTAGATCGTCTGCCTACAAAAGCAATAAAAAAAGACATTCAATGTTTTTTAGACTGGAATTTCAATCTGGATTCTTTGACACAAGTCCCAGAATTGCACCTTCCGAGTTATAGAGATTTATATCTCTATTGTTTTGGAACCAAGTTGAAAAATAATAAATAGCAATTTGCGGTAGGAGTTACGAGTAGAAATCGTCACGTAACGAAAAAGCTCTATGCTTCCTTCATGTCATTCTCTATCTTTATGTTGTATGAGTACGTGTATCACGTGCGAGTAACGGAATTCAAGTAGACGAAAATCGTGCGTCTTAATACATATCTATATAATACATATATATAAATTATTAGGAATTATATGTGTATATACCAGAATTATTTGTACAGAAGTACATAATTATATATTATATGTTAATTTACATCAGTTGATACACTGCCAATTACCACTTTGTCTTCCTGCAGTGCTTTGGTTCACCCACGATTGTCTGGAAGAGATTGCTACATTAGCGATAAGACCGCCGTTTGTACCTTATAGTTAATAAGAAAATTCATGTTACGATGTGATATGATTTGATGCAATAAAGTGTATCTATCTATCTAACTAATACAGAACGCGTAGAAATATTCTTATTCGTTCGTTATATATATCGACGGTCACCGTAGCCTAGTTGGTAGGGCTCCTTGGTATTGGTAGGGTTCGAATCCCGGTAAGTGCAAATATTTGTGTGATGAGCACAAATATTTGTTTCTGAGTCATGGATGTTTTCTATGTATATATCATTTATATATCTATATAAGTATGTATATCGTCGCCTGGTACCCATAGTACAAGCTTTGCTTAGTTTGGGCCTGATATGTGTGATATTGTCCCTAGATATTATTATTATAAATAAATATATATAATAACTTAATTGTTATTCGCTTTGCTCTAGTCTTCCTATACTAATATATCTTTTACAGATTCCTACCACCAGGCTCATATATTAACGCCCGTGAATACCACCCATACAACTTGGCACACGTTATTTACGAATGTATCAAAGACCCGAAGAAATACGAGAAGTTCTTTAGGTGGCGGAACACTTACACTATCGTGACTACAACACTTCCAACAGCACAAAACCCTTTGTGTAGCCTTTGCGAAGCTATAAATAGCAAAAAGGTTTTACATGCACCGGTATACAAGAAGTTCAGGGTCTGGTGGAATGGACTCAATGGCATGAAGTGGTGCTTATCAGCTGATTATTGGAACGAAACCTCGTTACTCAGGATTGATGGCAGCCACATTATCAAGATGTATTGAGTTAAATTTATTTCTTGACTTTATATTAGAAAACTAAACGTGTAGAGGTTATGAATTGTTTAATTGCTACGCCGTAGTACCTACTCGTAGCCGCTTAAATATATAGTCTAAGAGCCGATTTCACCGTTAAAATTAAACGCGATCAATGGACGCTAAACTCAGTTACGGGAAGCGGAACCGAGTTTAGCGTCCATTTATGGCGTTTAATTTTAACGGTGAAATTGGCTCTAAGTCCGCGTAGTTAGTACCTACATTTCAAATCGTGATCACGTAGTATTGGAGTAATTATCTTCTTAACATATACAATAATTACTTTATTAATTACTCCTTCCTACCTAAATGGAACTAAAAAGTGAAAATGACTGTACCAAGAACGTTTAGCAACATACATAGCTTCACAATGACCAAACGTATAATTGACAAGGGAATACAGAGAGTAACTGCATCCAAATTGTGCAAAATCACGGCTTGAATAGTTGGCTAGTCTCTAATAAGATTGGCCACCGTTATCAGAATTTAGCCACGATAATTATATTTTTCCATAAGATGAATCCTTATCATGTTTTCACTAATTATTTTCATTTATAAGGCTGCGACTGACACAAATATTCCAAGAACCAATGCCACCAACATAGATACCAATAATATCGACTCCCACAAGGGCTTAGCGAGAACTCATCAACTCCAAACTATAGCCTCTATAAGACTTCTTTGAAAGCGTGTGCTAGTTTTGTAATCCTTATACAATAACAGGCCGTTATTAATTTCATATCGCCGACAAAAGAGCATGTTGCTACAAATATCGGTACAAAAGAGGAGAGTAATTAATGTTAGAATCGTATTGGTTGAATTCTGTCGTTACTCTGGTCCCGAGGGTGCAGGCGGCTCAAATCGCTACGACACAATACGGTAGTTAGCAAGGGGGAGTATCGGTACGTTTAACGAGCAAATTATTTAGTAAATGTTGCCAAATAATAACATTAATGCGAGCGAGGGGCCGCGGGCTGCCTGGACTAGTTATTTCGTGTTTATGGAAGTCTTACCAAATTGTGGCTTGTAAGAGCTCACTTTTCACTTGAACGATAAGAACAATCATTTACTAATTAGCAGTTTACTTTCGGCTTAGCGTTATCTATGTTTTACATCGCGTATGAAGACCTATTTATAGATCAATATAATCTCTATGTAAGTTTCAATACGAGCCATTCAGCACTTTTATAGTTAAGAGACTACAGACAGATTTGTTTTTCGAATTGATGCTATGAGCATCATAATATTAGTACGAGAAGCAATAACTTTGTACCCCTTTTTATGAAAATTGCGCGGACGGAAGAGTATGAAATTTGGAACAGGTTAAGTTCAAATGGAGAAAGAGTGTAGAAAGCTTATATTTTTATACAACAGGCATTAGAAGTAAATTATTTCAATACTTAAACAAAACTTTTACACACACTACCATGCTTTTGACACACTGACAAACAAAGAAAAGATGACAAACAGAGTGTCAAAAATGCGAACAGATTAATATAATTTGTCTTTAATGTCTATAGTCTTTGACTTATAGAATAGAAACTTAATGGTTGAATTTCGAACAACTACGATATCTAGTAGGTTTAATTAAAACAGTTTAATGTGTGACGTTTTAATTAATAAAAACGTGTGGCGTATTGGTTAAGCATGGTCGTAGCGAGGCGACTATCACCCTACGACCTCGGTGCCTTCGTATTGTGGGTTCGACCCCCGCACAGGACAACTATTAGTGTGACCCATAAATATATATCTTGAGGTTGTGTGCGCCTGTGCCTGTAAATTACATGTTTGTATAGTCATTCGTGATAAAGGAAAAACAACTAAAAAAATACACCTTGTCTTTAAAAAAAATATTTTATAATACTTCATAATTGTAGTAGTAGGTTATATACCCTCTATATGTTTCTTCATACTCTAATACCCTCTAAACGTAAATAAAATACATTAATCCCAAAACAAATCCAGTCGCAACAACTAAAATACTCAAGACTCTGTCACGCGTAAAACATCAATAAAACCACCATTCATTCTCCAGCATTTAACTCATAATTGCTTTAATGGCGTCGACAATGGATCACTGGAGCTTCAAGGAGCCACTCAATTATGTCAATAGTGCTTGAATAGCCAACTCACCAATCCTTGGTTCAGATTTAAATTGAATCTTATATCTGAGTAATAAAGGTTCAGATTTGATTTGACTTGGAATAGTCGGTTGGCCTCTCAAGCAGTAGGTTGACGAATTACGTCGTATTCAGGGTCGGTGATGTTTGCACTGGTGGAGACCCTCATTGGCCGCGCGCGCCCTCCTGGGGTTCAACCCTAGTACCATACGATATTATTGCACAGCGTCAATATTTGCCTAGTCAAGATTTTTGTCAATAGATTCTTGTATCTGTAGGTAGAGCGGTAGGTAGATAATGATATTTGGTTCTAGTCAGCTAAGCAAGCAGAAAAGCATTCTGCCCGTCTAAGTAGCAAAGACACATATATTCACAAATGCGCAATCATTCACACACTCAAACACACACAACCACGTTAGTAATTTTATTGCTTTTCCTTAACTTTTACAGTTAGCCTAGGAGACTTTTACTGCTTCACCGGACAATTGAGGCGGGTGACAAACTAGCCACGTTCTTTGTGGTCCGATCCTCGACTCAGGGCGGTTACTGGTAATTTAATTAAAATTAATATTTGTTTCTGAGTCATGGATGTTTTCTATGTATATAAGTATTTATCTAATATAATTTTAGCATAAGGTATTTCTTTCAAGTTGGCAATACAGAGTGTATTATATCTTTCTTAAGATCTTTATAATATCAGCTGAAAGTTAAGATCTTATTAAATCTCCATAACGACATAATAAACTCAACGATAACACATACGTACACACCCCACAGAATGCGTGTAAAACAATGTGCAAAGTTAGTAATGCTTACCGCAACGCTAATTGTCCGCAGCGCTAAACATTTACTCGCAAACGAAACGTAATAACGTATTCACAGCCAAACGTTCTGTCTGCCTTGTCTGTGAAGCCCCTACTACAGTAAATGTAATTTCAAGGGATGAGCTACCCCTTGGACGTTTCAACTCTCCGTCAAGCCGGATCAATGCAGGTGCACGGAGTGGATTACAAATAGATAATAATAATAAAGATTTATTGCTAAAACTTTACATACCAACGTTTTCCATTTGTTGTGTTTTAGTTTTAACATAGATTTAAGATTTTAAAATATTTAATATATAGTATAAGAATAATTGTGATATATACCTTTAATATTATATAAACGAGCGCGTCTCGCCAACAAGCTTTGTCGCTTGGCGAGGAACAATTTAATTGTAAAAATGTAGTTTTCTTATATGAATAAACGATTTTAAAAAAATGTTTAAGAGTTATAAAAACTGTAACTTATCAAAACTATGTTCAAATAATTTTTAAACCGTCACTTAAACTAGAATAAAGCTGTTCCTTAAGTGACAATGTTCGGTGATGAGTGATTAATTATTGTTTTAATGATAGGTAAATTTTTTATCAGTGTGTGAGTTGTGTATTGTGATATTTGTACATACATATGAGTTTTGATTAATCTAGATTTCTACAAACGGCATTCTTCATGCATACAGTAAAGAAAAACATATACTTAATTAGAATTTTAATAATTACTCATTAATAACATTATCTATACATATCTAATACAAAAAAGCGTAGGAATGTCAAAACTGTACATTGAATATTTTTTTAAAGGATACTTGAGACGTGATCTACAGTCAATATCGAAGCCAAAAATATAGTTTTTAGAATTTTGTCTGTTTTTCTGTCCGGGCTAAACTCAAAAAGTACTGCATGGATTTACTTAAAATTTTGCATGAATATTACTAAGAGGTCGGGTCAACATATAGGCTACATATTATTACGCTATCATCTACGGGGGAGGACCTGTGTTTATTTATAAAATTTAACGCGGGTAAAACCGCGGGGCACCGCTAGTTATTAATAAATAAAAACTCCTGGTCGATTTCGACCACGGCGGTCAGTCTGAATGGTGACAAGCCATCTCCGCGGGAAGCATTATAGTGCACAAACACCGGGATACTTTCCTACTCATGATCCGACGGGATGATTAGAGACACGACCGGAATGAGGTGAGTTACAGGACCACAAGCTTTACGTGCTCTCTGAGTTAGAAAAGTAGTAATAAAGTTTCATCATCATCATATCAGCCGAAAGACGTCCACTGCTGGACAAAGGCCTCCCCCAAAGATCTCCACAATTGCCGGTCTTGCGCTATTCGCATCCAGCAGTTTCAGTAATAAAGTTTAGTGATAAGTAATTCAGACTTTGACTACTACGTTGTTCTAACGGTAGTGTGTTCAACCGTAGAAAATGAACCCGGGTTCAAATACTGGGTTGGGCTAAAAAGTAGTTTTGTGAATTTTCTGTAAGAAAATTTCTCAATATCTGCCCGAAGTCTGGGAATTGACGGTAACACATCCCCGTGTTACCGTCAATTCCCAGACTTCGGGCTTAGGGTTATCCGATACAATTTAATACTATGTTAGATATATTTTAAACTAGCTGTGCGCCGGCGTTTTACCCGCGTTAAACTTTATAAATTATAACTGCTCCTCCCCCGAAGGTGATAGCGTGGTCATATGTAGCCTATATGTTGACTCGACCTCTTAGTAATATTCAAGCAAAATTTGAAGTAAATCCATGCAGTTCTTTTTGAGTTTAGCCCGGACATACATACAGACAAACAGACAAAAATTATAAAAACTATATTTTTGGCTTCGATTTCGATTGTAGATCACGCCCCAAGTATCCTTTTTAAAAAATGTTCAATGTACAGTTTTGACTTTCTTACGATTTTATTATAAGTATAGATGTATGTTATTATCTACGGATGCAAACCACATACTATCAGGCGGGTCGCATGCTTATTTTCTTAGTTGTAAGTATGAAAAAATCGCAGCGTCTCTCCATACGCAAATACATCAAAGATGATCTACCGAGTTTGTGCGCCGTAGTAAGAGTCCCTCGAGACCGCTAAGTCCCCGCAAACGGAATAGATAATTCAATAACCGCTGGAACGCGCCGCCTAATCCCAAAATTAGCAATACGATATGAATAAATAGATTTTGGTCTCGAACAAAGTAGGTGCCTTGGGAATAAGTCGTAGGGGACGGTGGTGTTTAGCGAATCATTAGTTTTGCTAATGAAGGGTTGCGCAAAATATCCCGATGTCATTGTAAATGAAAAGCGGGGGTGATTTTTGAGCATAAGTTTCGATATGCTTCATTGGGTAAAAATTTAAAAGATCGATGATTTGGAATGTTTGTTGCTACTAATATGTGTATAATTTGAAATTCGTTTAAGGTCGATTAGATACATCGATGATTTGGGACTTTTGTAATGTTTGTGCGATGGTTTCAGTGAAAAATGTGCAGTCTACTAAGCTTATCGGGAAGGCTTCAGGTATTCATCGTAGTAAATATCCTACTAATATTATAAGCGCGAAAGTTTGTAAGTATGGATGGATGTTTGTTACTCTTTCACGTCAAAACTACTGAATGGATTTTATTAAAACTTTACAATAATATAGCTTATACATCAAAATAACACATAGGCGATAATATATAAAGTTAACGCGAGTAAAACCACGGGGCACAGCTAGTCTTTAAGCTCGGCGTTCGTCATCTAGGGAAAAATAAAATCTAAAATATCTATATCTTTTCAGTGCCTATTATATACCTCTATAATAATAATATCCTGGGACATTATTCCCACACGGTCATCTGATCCCAAACTAAGCAGAGCTTGTACTATAGAAACCAGATAACTGAGATACTACATATACTACTTTTTTTGTAAATACATACTTATATAGATAATTACACCCAGACACAGGACAAACAGACATGTTCATGCACTCAAAAATCTGTCCTGAGTGGGAATCAAACCCACGACCTGCGGCATGAAGGTGTTTACTAACCACGCCAACCGGTTGCCCTCAAAATTGGGCTAATATAGCTATTACATATATAAATATAGCTAGGCGCATTATTATACTAGGTATAAATCCAGTTCATAAGGAACTAGTACTCAATAGTATTATATATAAATAGGTGAGCAAGTTAACGCGAAACTTATGGCTACAATAACACAAGATCTAAGTGATAAATATATATAGTGTCTAGAGAATTTGCTGACGCGTCGTTTCCCAACGTACGCAGCTATCATGAGCGACAACAGTACCACATTATGAGCCTAACTACCGTAAACAGATAGCAATCTAATCTCATTGTTGCAACAGACGTCAATTATAACTGGGATACACAAGCGGAACAGAGATACGGCAATTAGGTGAGGTGCAGGAAGCTTCGCGCGTGCGCACGCCCTAATTGTTTCCGACATAGTCTTGCCTGCCTCCCTTCGCCTACAACCCACCCCACCCCAAGCTCCGGGCGATAACAAGGAAAGGAATATCAGAGCGTAAAGCTGGAACTGCATGCACGATGTTTTGGGATATAGGTACGTACTTACAGTTGTATGGTTTAGTTGACAGTCGAGTGGAATTTGTGTGGTTTATACTTGAAGATATTTTCCGAACATTAAACTGGTATTGTAGTGAGTTTATAATATGGAAACCAGATAACTACTACATATACTACTCTTCTTTTGTAAATACATACTTATATGGATAATTACACCCAGACTCAGGACAAACATACATGTTCATGCACACAAATATCTTTCCTGGGAGGGAATTCAACCCACAATCTGCGGCGTGCAAGGCAAGCATTTACCATCCACGCCACATGCCCATCAAGTGGTCTTAATATCCCCTGCACTCCTCTTAAGTGGTCGCCATGATCGAAATCAGTCGGACGTCGTTGGGTTAAAAAATCGGTGCAGCACTTTTTTTTGTTCATCATTTCCCTAACAATATTGAATCAAATCAATCACTCAGTTCAGCCAACAATTGGTTCTAAAGTGCACTTGGTATCGTACACTGGAAGCCACACAAAATATCAACATTTTTTTAACTATGCAACTTGACACTCGGGTCATCCGGAAGCAATCGAACACAATGGTTGAAATGCACGCAATTGTACTTGGCACGTGTCGGCGTGTGCATGCGATTGCCGATTCGCTAAAGAGATGTACCAATGCGTACCAAATCGGTACTAGTTATCCTAACAAGTCTATAAGGGTCCATCCATAAATTATCACTACCGTAAGTGTTACGTATATAGCCTTGGCGATGGCGCAATGGAAATACTACACAAAATTTATGAAAAATAAACAATATATAAAAACTATACCTATATGTATAAATATAGTTAGACCAATGGAAACTCTATTATTAAAGTAACTATCGGCGGCGGCCAGTCTCTATGGAAACTAGCCACCTGAGTGACATATTATAGTGCATTTGATAAGTATGTGCACAAAACACATATTCACCCTCACTCTCATGATCCATTGGCTGATAGCCAACAGCTAAGCTAGCTGACATGATCGGAAAGAGGTTAGGAGGTACGTGATCAACGGCTTTCCGTGCTCTCGGAGGCACGACTTCCAACTCCTTGCTGATACTGGAAATATTTGTTTTTATCAGAAAAAAATGTTTGAGAGGTTTTTCGTAACATATAGGTATAGTTTATTTTTCAATCTGTTGTCTTGTTTTTTTTTTCAGTCTGTTTTTTTAAAGAAATACTGAAATCGGATGTATGTTTTTCTAAATAGTCATTATTTCGAGTATATTCTTTGTGTCTGATACATTTTAATAATGTATCTACAACATATAACTTAATTAACGCACATCCTGAAAATAGTATGTTCAGAATCGTTAACTGAATCGATTTATATCATTTTTAATAATAGGTCTTTACCTATGAAATTGCCGTTTTGTATGAAAAAATTTAAACGAATTTTTTTCATGAATTTTTTTATTTGTATTAATCGAAGTAATCACCCATGCAATCAATGCATCTTTGCCATCGCAGTGGCAGTTTATTGATGCCCTTCTTAAAGAAATCAGCTGGACGGGAGGCAACAAATTCTTCAAAGGCATTTTGTACTGCCTCTCGGGTATTGAATTTTTTTCCCGCCAAGAAGTTATCCAAATTCTGGAAAAAGTAGTAGTCTGTAGGCGCAAGGTCTGGTGAGTAGGGCGGATGACGGAGAGCTTCCAACACCAGTTCTTGCAACTTGGAGACCGTCTGCTGTGCAGTATGAGGTCGCGCGTTGTCGTGCAGGAGCAGCGGAGACGAGCGATTGACCAATGCTGGTTGGAGATGCGCCAGCTTCTCCATCATTGTGCTCAGTTCTTCACAGTACACATCTGCAGTAATGCTCACCCCGTTTGGTAAGAAGCTGTGATGAATCACACCGGCGCTAGACCACCAAACAGTGACCATCACTTTTCTAGGGGTAAGTTTTCGTTTAGGGCATTGTTTAGGTGCTGAACCAGGATCCAACCAACTTGCTGAGCGCTTGCGGTTATCAAACAGAATCCATTTTTCATCGCAGGTAACAATGCGGTTCAAAATTCCTTCATTTGTGTGTCTGTTGAGCAGTGCAAGGCACGTCTCGACGCGTACTTCGCGCTGGCGATCATTGAGTTCGTGGGGCACCCATTTGTCAAGCTTTTTTACCTTGCCAATTTGACGCAAATGGACCAATATTGTTTTGACGCTAACGTCGAAAGCTGCTGCTAATTCAGCCGTAGATTGTGTATCATCAGCTTCCACAACCGCCTTTAATTCGTCATTGTCGACCAAAGTCTTCGGACGACCGCGAGGTTCATTTTTCAGGTCGAAATTTCCAGAACGGAAGCGAGCAAACCAATAACAGGTGGTGCGTTGGTTTGTAGTGTTAGCTCCGTAAACGTCGTTGATGTTGCGTGCCGCTTGTGCCGCGTTGCTGCCACGACGGTACTCATATTCCATAATTACTCGAATTTTTAACGTATCCATGATGACGAAAAAGATTGAAATGCGATGAAAATGTAACACTAATCAATAAAGAAATGACTACTTTTGGAAAAAAGAATCCATGTTTTTAAAATAAAATTAATTTGAAATTAGAATTCTTAGCCAAACAAAAATTATTTTGATTTGAAATGGCCAGTACTGCAGAACGGCAATTTCATAGGTAAAGACCTAATATAAGTATTTTTTATTCCATAATAATTAAAACTACGGAAATTATTGTCATATTAACCCTGTACAGTCAAAATAAATTGAAATGCACCTTATGTCAAAGTAATAAGACTTTTAAATCGCAGTTTTATTTGTATTCATACAAATTCCGCCATTCAATACAAAATAAAGAAAATAAACTTTATTCCAAGAAACTAATTTAGTAAATAACAATGCATATACATGTTAAATAAACAATTTTGTGTACGTATTATTATTGCAACATAATATTCTAATTTGGGTGTTTGAGGGTGTGCGTTAATTACGTTACATGTTGTATATATTGATAATTCTTAGTTAAGATTAAAAAGCTCATTCTATGAATGGTAATAAACACTATGATTGAGTAGTAAATTTAAACCATGTGAAATGAAAAGATGAATACGTAATTTATAGCTACGCCCTTTTTGGGGCACATCTATTAAGGGTACGTTCTGTTGATTTACGCTTGTTAGTTTTCGAATTAATGTTTTGTCTGGGAACTTTAAGTTAGTGAGTGATCACTAATCAGTTGATCAGACAATCAGGGCATGATTGTCTTGCTAGTTGTAGTTATTCTACAACACGTAAGGAACGTGGGTTTGATCTATAAAAAAAATATTTATTGTTAAGGACGACCTCTTTGATCGACAAACTTTGTAACCGTCTGGTATGACCTTTACGCCCAGGAATCTTGGGGTTGATTCCCGCTTCGAACAAATATTTAATTATATGATTACGGAAAAAGTAAGTTCATAAAATAAATTGCAATTATTGTAGTATCTTTTTGTTTAACCACCGAATAAAATGAAGAAGCTTTTTATTTTTATCTAATAGGTATTATCGATGCAACTAGGATGTATCGACAATAGGTATAGATAGATTTATCTCTTTAGAAGGTCTAAGCATGCATGCAATTTGTCGCTAACTATTAGGTATTCCACCTTATATGAAGAGGCAGTTGACATTTCATTTTTTAAGTTGCTAATTTAATACACCAGTACCGATACGAAATATCGATTCGAGAGTAGATCTGTTCCAGGTGGCATGAGAACACTGTGTCAATCGCCTATTGTCTTGTTGTGTGCTCTGCTTAGCTTGGGATCAGATGAATGTGTGAATAATAGTCCAGGTTTTTATTATATATAATCTGTAGCTAAGTAAAGGCAGTTCAGCGTGGATAGGCGCTCCACAAGGTGGACCAACGATCTTGCATGGGCCGCGAGGTGTGAAGATCCCTAGAAAAGGCCTTTGTCCAACGGTGGACGTATTCCGGTTGACATGATGAAGACATTTAGTTGAAATAACTATCGGGTCTATAGGAACTTTATTAATTTTCCATCAGCCATGGTTCAATGGTATCATTACTGAGAATGAAGAGACGAGCGGCACGCGTATTCCCGTATTAACGTATATCGATAGGTCAACAAAACGGTCCTAATAAGTACTAATAACTGGCGGTTCGATTCCCACCCAGAATAGTTATTTGTGTGCATGAACATGTCTGTTTGTCCTGGTGGGGACAGATCCCGTCCGATCTCTACGACCAGGACTCGCCTCTCGGCCTCCCAGGCCGGGCACTCACATGATTTAGACCCCTACTTAGTTACCTAATTAAGTTGTTGTCAAAATGCTCAAGAGATATTTTGTCTTTATCGTACATTACTCAAGTTGGTCAACACCAAATACTTCTTGAAAAAAGGTAAACATTTCATTGTGAACTTGTACAGACAGCTGACAGGAGGGTTTATAAAAAGGTAACACGCTATTATTTATAACAATAACGTATAAAACACTAAACCCTTTCATCAAAGTAATTATATAGCAAATCTCCGAGGAATATTATCGACAGTCGGTGTAATATCCTCCTCGCGAGGGTGTGCGAGGGGTGGGGTGTCCGTGGGAGGGGGGTAATAGTTCATCATCCGATAATAGCGGGATTAACACGATACAACCCTTTGTGGGCGGCTTGTAAAACTTCGCCAAAACATTTGTCCGCACCGATTAATATTCATTCCTGCCACATTAAATATTCGCACAGTGAATACTTAACGGGATGTGCGATCCACAAATTGAATTTACGATTTATTATTAAAATCTGTTGTGTTTGGAAACTGACTACTTATGTATGTCTGCACATTGACTTTTATTGAAATTGTTATGGTCAGAGAACTACCAAATATCTGACCCCAAAAATGTTTAATAAATATGCCTGGTTAAGATCGAATGTTAATAAAATAAAAAAATAAACTGTTAGATATAAACTTAAAAATGTATTACTCAGTGACTACTTAAATTCCGCTTAAAATTGTTGTATTAGTTTTACTTAGTATTAATTTATAATTTTAAAATTTAGTATTTGTATTTATTGATAAAATTATTGTCATTGTGTTAACGAGATCTAATCCCTCCGACAAACTGTTATGCAGTTTGGTGGGTTTATATTTTATGTAACATGTTTTTATTTTCAATAAAATTCTGTTCTATACATATATTTGGGTTGTACTGTTTATGTGGCCGTTTGATGTCTGCAGTTTTAATCTTGCTGTTGATTATATAGGACCATACAACATACACATAAACAACAACATAAACCTGCTGTGTAGTGACGGCATATCATCACCCCATCTCATCCCGCGGGGGGCGTAGAAATCGTCCGAGGGAATACCTACCAGAGAACGCAGCGTTTTTTTTGTGAACTATGGCCATCAAACTGCGATCGCCAACCCGTCTGCCAAGCGTGGCGATTATGGCATATCCCACTATTTTTTGTCCAGCAGTGGACGTACTTTGGCTGACATGATGATACATAAACCATTTTTCATATAGTGAAACTACACTACAACGCAGTGTAGTTGCACTATATTCGACATAGATATGTCGTGAAGAATGTTTAGCATTTGCTAAGGTGCTTTTTCTTATCCTACTAATATTATAAACGCGAAAGTTTGTAAGTACGGATGGATGGATGGATGTTTGTTACTTTTTCACGTAAAACCTACTGAATGGATTTTAATGAAACTTTGCAATAATATAACTTATACATCAGAATAACACAAAGTCTTCAATTTATAAAGATACTGTGTGAATTGTCAAAATATGACGATAAGTGTCAAGTAAGTAGGAAAAAAACTACCATAAGCAAGCTAATCCGGCGTGCACTGCTACGTGTGTATGGATGTATGGTTGTTAGTCTTTTACGCCAAAACTACTTTAACGCGGATGAAATCGCGGGGCATAGCTACTTATTAATAATTCTACATTACATTTAGCGACAATTAATGATTGGTGACTTAAAACCGACAAAAAGTACAATTATAACAATATCCTTTTAAATTATTTAAAATGTCACTTCAAAATAGAATTCGTATAATAAAACTGCCAAATGAAAATAATTTAAAATTTAAGTTTTCACTAGTTTAAATCTTCCAATATTATAAAATGAGCAATAATACATTATTTATCGAATTATTTTTCACATTATATTAATAAAATTATATTATTATATTTTGAATCTATTATTAGTTATGTAAAGTTTATAGTATACTTAATATTTTAAAATTAAGATTATTAAAATTATAAATGTTGGAGATAGGTAATGGTGAATGGCATTTTATGGCAGTATCGCGGTTTAAAAATATGATGATGCGTAAATAATTCCTTTTCATATCATTTCCTATTTCAATTCGTACTTTAAAATTTTTATTCAAATAGAATAAATATAAATGTTCAATTTTCCACTCAAAATAATGTAAGCTTCGTTGTAAATTCCAAACAGTTAAACCTCTAAAGCTGTGATTTCAGGAACTTTAACCTCAGAAATAAGTATACAACACTATGGACAAGGACTAGTGAATATAAAGAGAGATGATATAGCTTACTACTGACCCAACGCAAAGGAAGGAGCAAGCTCACGATGAGAGGGTATAAGCCATAGTCCAATAGCGTGGTGCACCACGCTGGCCTAGTTCGCAGACTTCACATGACATCAAATACATTTTAAAGAAGTCTCAGGCATGCAGTTTCCTTTACGATGTTTTCTTGCACGGTTTAAAGTACGAGATAATCATAAATGTTTCATATCATTGGTTGTAGTTTCCCGCCGTAGTCGAGGAGCCATGTTCGATTCTATCGAAATAAAATCCATTCAGAAACGATTGAGATCTTGTCTCAACATCTCCTAAGAGCGTCATTAAGATTAAGTGTGATTCTGTAATGGTTATCGATAAGCATGCTAGGTACTTCCGTTCATCTAAAATATTTTCAGTACCGCCGTAGTTCAGTTTCGCCAACACGCTAAAACTACTTAAAAAAATTGCTACTATTTAAAAAAGTTAAAGTTACTCATTTTGTTTATCCTACAGATAAACCATCTTTGCCATCTAGTTTTTACTTTTTTACCTACACATTGGTTTTGCATGTTCATTTTTTTATCTCAGACTACAACTTATATGTTGTATACTGGAGTGACAGATGACAGAAAGATGATAGAGGTAAGTGACGTTATAACCTATTTTAACATTTTGGTATGGAACCGAAATAAAGAAGACAATTCTGAATATCTATTTTACCGGTTTGGCAGGTAAAGAAGAGTAAGTTATTTCCTTTTCGTAAAGTAGATTTTTAGCCGGCTGCATCATTTCAACGAATTTTCCTTAAAACTTGTCACAATTCGCATGTGAAGTAATGAGATGCACTAGACGAAATACAATATTCACATCACACGTTTCGCAAACCCCTCCGTTTTGTCCTAACAACCACTTTCAACATCAACTCTGTCAGTTTATATTTGCCTGCAATCATTAATGTAGACACGTTCGCTGTTTTGGCAAAGCGGGCACTCTGCGAGAACCATACAGTGTAGAGACGCCCCGCTTCCCTCAGCGAAACTTCACAAGGCGACAGAGGGGAAATTTCCCCGGTTCTTTAACGCCGTGATACTGGTTGCGGAGTAAACTATCCCAATGAATAGGTGTCAGAAGCAATGCGTCAGAAGAGTCCGCCGGGGCCGCGGCCGGGGGCGCCGGGCGCGGACGTGCCGCGTAACCCGACCCACTCGCATCATAATGCTACATAATTCAATTGATTCCCCGACACTACCCGCACGCTTCCTTCTAACTTCGTTTAGAACGGTTTGATATCGGATACATCGTTTTGACGCCTCCTCGAACAATTCTTTCCCCACTGACCCTCGGTGAAATAATAAAAGATACAGATTCAATTGACTATCTTGTATTTAACAAAATAAATAATAATTTAACAACAATGGTTCTTTGACTAAGTGCCACTTAATGGTGGTAGGACACGATTGGGGAGGAGAAGGAGACGTGGCCGAGCTGTTGGGTGTACGCTACTTTAGCTACGGGAGCTGTGGCGTACGCGACCTTGGCGACTGGAGCTGATGCGTAGGCGACCTGAGCAGGAGCGTAGGAGACCGGAGCAGGAGCGTAAGCCACCTGGTGGGCGACAGGGGCAGCAGCGTAGGACACCTGGTGGGCGACAGGGGCAGCAGCGTAGGCTAACTTGGCGACGGGGGCGGCGTGGTAGACGGGAGCGGGTGCTAAGGCGACCTTGGCTACTGGAGCGGCGTAGGCAACTTTGGCGATGGGGGCGGCGGCGACGGCAATCTTGGCAGGTGCGGGGTGCACAGGGGTACCCTCGTAACGGACGACAGCATTGAAGCCGTTCACCTTGTCAGAGGTGTAATCTACGATGCGGTGGACACCATCGGGCTGCACGAGGGAGTAAGAGCCCTGAACGGCATCGCCAGAGCGAGCTTCCTGCTGTTGCTTAACATCACCACTGTGAGCGTCGTGCACGGAGTAGGAGAACTCGTAGTGGGCGGGGGCTTCGGGTTCAGCATACGCCACCTTAGCGTAAGCTGGCTGGACGTAAGCTGGCTGGGCGTAAGCTGCCTGGGCGTACGCTGGCTGAGCGTAAGCCAGCTTAGTAA
This sequence comes from Pseudoips prasinana, assembly GCA_951640165.1. NCBI lineage: Eukaryota > Metazoa > Arthropoda > Insecta > Lepidoptera > Nolidae > Pseudoips > Pseudoips prasinana. Next base: position 26,873,361 of record OX621248.1, read on the forward strand.
TGGGGATAGCTGGTACTGCTACAGCAGACGCAGCCGCCACCAGGCCGATGAAGCTCAGGAACTATAATTAAATTAAATTACTTAAATTATCACAAATTATTATTTTGAAGAAAATAATACTAAATTATAGGATCCAAATTAATTCAATTTAAGGCAATTAAGTAAATTGAAAATCACTGAGTCTATAATATTTTTTTCATAAATTTCCTAATTAATTAATTATGATGATTTAATTTAAATAATAATATATAATAATATCTGGGGACAATGTCACACAGATCATCCTAGCCCCAAACTAAGCAAAGCTTGTACTATGGGTACCAGGCGACGATATACATACTTATATAGATAGATAAATACTTATATACATAGAAAACATCCATGACTCAGAAACAAATATTCGTGCTCATCACACAAATATTTGCACTTACCGGGATTCGAACCCAGGACCACCAGCTTCGTAGGCAGGAGCACTACCAACTAGGCTACGGTGACCGTCATCATTTATTTATGTATATATCATTGTACATATTATATGTACATATATATATCATTTAATATACTGTAATAATTGTAAACAAACTCACTTTGGCAACCATGTTGACTGAATAGTTTGTTGTTGACTAATGTGCCGTTACTCAGTAGCTCAGAGCTTTTTATAGTTGTATCTACTAGTTGCGTACACGCATGTTCACATATACATACATACGTTTGTGTAGTACATATATGTACTTGAGATTTAACGCCGGCGGCGCAAAACCAAAAACTGGATCATTAGTTATGTAAGAACTCAAGTTCATTGGTTTTATTGACTTATGACGACAGTATCTAAGAGCTAATAATAGATAAAGCTATTTTGATGACAGACTAAAAACATGAGTTGAAGGCACACTAAATCTGCGAAACATGAGAACTAATCAAAATGCATTTTTTTGCTTCAAAGTTTGTTTTAATGAAGATAGGTTATGTTTCATTTAAGTCTATTACGCGGTTTGGTTATAGCACGTTTTGAAAGAGCTAAGAGTGAGAAAAGATGATAAGAAGAAATAAGAAAGATACATATAAATACATAGACTCATGCCTGTTTCCCAGAGGGGTAGTCAGAGACAACGGATTTCCATTTGTCACGATCTTTGCACACGTCTTTTGCCTCAATTACTGTCATTATATTCTTCATACATGCTCGCCGGTTTAGGGTACTTCTGACCTGTCCTTTCTTGAGAATATCCCGATTTGGTCAGAGAATGTTCGACGTTAGAAAAAAGATAAGTCATCATTATCATCATATTAACCGAAAGATGTTCACTGCTGGACAAATGTCTCCTTCAATCTCCACAATGTCCGGTCTTTTGCTTTCCGCATGCAGCGGTTTAACGATAAGTCGGTATTAGGAGAATATTCTATTAGATACTTAAATGAGATTGCGCTTCTTTGTATTAACAAATAATATTGGTATATGTAGTTAAACACAATAAGAACGAAGCTGCTCCTAGTTAAATAAATCGTTATATATAAAAATACTAGTTTTTCCCGCGGTTTTATACGCGTTAAACTGTATAAATTATAGCCTATGTGTTCATCAAAATATGTACGTTCGGTAGTTTTTGCCGTAAAAAGTAATATACAATTATACCTACATCCATACTCACAAACTTTCACATTAATATAATTTGGATATTCCATGTCCGTATGTACAGACGCCAGCACATCCATCTATATGTCAAATTTCTTTTATAGATTTTCATCTTTATCACATTTTGAGCATAAGGTTCACTTTCAATTGGGGAAATTGAACAGATTGGGGTAGCTCGATGTGCTGGCGTCTGTACCTACTAGAGTTCTCGGAATGCTGGTAGCGTTGCCATGCTGGAATACACTAATACAATTTCTTGGCCAAAATATTAGCAATAATTCTGTGTACGTGCCACCTTAACAAGGCACGCTGCCAGTTCTTTTAATAAATCTGGACCATAATACTAGCTTCTACAAATCAACTCTAAAAGGTACAAATACGAGTAAGTTACCTATCTGGTGTCTTAACGCCAGCTGAAGCTCTTAACCAATTAGCAGAACTGAATAAAGATAAAATGAATAATATAAGTTTATTCAGTAAACTAGCACAGATAATAATTAAAAAGAAAATATGTGCGTGTCCGAATTGGTGCCATCTATTCTTATAAATTAACACTTTTTATTTTGTAGCTATGATAATGATACACAGAGTATACATATAATAGGTCTTTACCTATGAAATTGCCGTTTTGTATGAAAAAATTTAAACGAATTTTTTTCATGAATTTTTTTATTTGTATTAATCGAAGTAATCACCCATGCAATCAATGCATCTTTGCCATCGCAGTGGCAGTTTATTGATGCCCTTCTTAAAGAAATCAGCTGGACGGGAGGCAACAAATTCTTCAAAGGCATTTTGTACTGCCTCTCGGGTATTGAATTTTTTTCCCGCCAAGAAGTTATCCAAATTCTGGAAAAAGTAGTAGTCTGTAGGCGCAAGGTCTGGTGAGTAGGGCGGATGACGGAGAGCTTCCAACCCCAGTTCTTGCAACTTGGAGACCGTCTGCTGTGCAGTATGAGGTCGCGCGTTGTCGTGCAGGAGCAGCGGAGACGAGCGATTGACCAATGCTGGTTGGAGATGCGCCAGCTTCTCCATCATTGTGCTCAGTTCTTCACAGTACACATCTGCAGTAATGCTCACCCCGTTTGGTAAGAAGCTGTGATGAATCACACCGGCGCTAGACCACCAAACAGTGACCATCACTTTTCTAGGGGTAAGTTTTCGTTTAGGGCATTGTTTAGGTGCTGAACCAGGATCCAACCAACTTGCTGAGCGCTTGCGGTTATCAAACAGAATCCATTTTTCATCGCAGGTAACAATGCGGTTCAAAATTCCTTCATTTGTGTGTCTGTTGAGCAGTGCAAGGCACGTCTCGACGCGTACTTCGCGCTGGCGATCATTGAGTTCGTGGGGCACCCATTTGTCAAGCTTTTTTACCTTGCCAATTTGACGCAAATGGACCAATATTGTTTTGACGCTAACGTCGAAAGCTGCTGCTAATTCAGCCGTAGATTGTGTATCATCAGCTTCCACAACCGCCTTTAATTCGTCATTGTCGACCAAAGTCTTCGGACGACCGCGAGGTTCATTTTTCAGGTCGAAATTTCCAGAACGGAAGCGAGCAAACCAATAACAGGTGGTGCGTTGGTTTGTAGTGTTAGCTCCGTAAACGTCGTTGATGTTGCGTGCCGCTTGTGCCGCGTTGCTGCCACGACGGTACTCATATTCCATAATTACTCGAATTTTTAACGTATCCATGATGACGAAAAAGATTGAAATGCGATGAAAATGTAACACTAATCAATAAAGAAATGACTACTTTTGGAAAAAAGAATCCATGTTTTTAAAATAAAATTAATTTGAAATTAGAATTCTTAGCCAAACAAAAATTATTTTGATTTGAAATGGCCAGTACTGCAGAACGGCAATTTCATAGGTAAAGACCTAATATATAAAATATAGTAGACCTAATTACATACTCTCTGATTCAATGACATACTGTCCTGTTTCAGTTTCATCGCTGTATTTATTTAAAAAGAATAAAATAAAGAATTTCTGGATTTTGTAACAGTTTTCTACTAAAATCAAACTAACAATTGATTAACAGGGGATTACATCCGTAGTAGGTAAACATTTAACAGATTATCCCAATAGTGACAACCAACACCAACGAGTGTTGTAACAAGGGTCACGAATAAAATGTTATCCGTTTATCTCTAACACCATCTGTTAATAAGCGAATGAGTACCTCCGTTGTATACTGCGCGCAAACAGTTTGAATACTATTCCATCTGAATTATTAATATTTTGTTCTTAACGTAGCCGAATTTTGGCTATATCGGTCAATCTCAATGAAGGATCAACTACGCAGGACATAAATAGTGTGCGAGTGTGTTAGACACGACACTAATTACCTGACTTCGGGCTTTCGGGGGATTTTAAGCCCGATTCGGAAACATTTAAACCAGGACCAAAACCAGGCTAAACAACAAAATTTACTTAAATTACTAAATACTTTAAACGATTAATGCACTACAAGTTTTGGGTACTCAAAAAGTATGTGGGTTTATCTTGAGTAATAAGCATAAAAATGATGAAGTCGCACGGAGAGAGCTTGTATTTAAAAAAAAGTAAAAAATTGAGTAGTTAGTCATTTTAGTTACATCATCACGATGTCTGCCGACGTTCACTGCAGGGCATAGGCCTTCCCAAAAATCTCTAACACAATTGCAAGTAGTGCACTACTCGCATCCAGCGGATAAAACCAATTTTAAGGAATTATACATATAGAAACACTTACATATATGGTGTATCATATTCGTGAATATGAAGTAGAATTTTCCAGTATATTTTTTTACTGTACTTAGTTGAACGAAGCTTTTTCTTAAGCAACTCATATAGTTCGTTCCTGATCGTACTCTTGATGAACAACTTAACCGATCTTCTTCAAATTTGGAACAGTAGTTACCATTTGCTGTGTGGCTGATGGCGTAGGATATCGCCACCCCATTTCATCCCGGTACCGGGCGTAGAAGTCGACCCTGGGATACCTCTCAGAGAACGGATAGCAGTCTCTTTGTGTACTATGACCATCATACTGCGACCACCAACTCGTCTGCCACGCGTGACGATTATAGCACATCCCTTCAAATTATGTACACCACTTCATTGTGGAAATCTTTTGAGGCAGCCTTTGTCCAGCTGTAGACGTCATTGGACTGTCATGACGAGTTACCATACCCGTGAGTGCATATATCTGAATTCATAAAAACCGGGCTCGCTACGGGGGAATAATCACCGAAAAAAACAAATGTTCCATTGAGATATAAAAGTTTGTGGTATAAATCTGCTTAACTACACTCAGCTCAATATTTCTAAGCAGCTGAATGCCTTGCAGACCTGGTTTATGTATATCGCAATCTAATAACTTAACGACTAATATCAATAAATTACACTGATTATCTAAAGTCCTGTATAAACTACCATCAAGACCATCCAATCTACATTTAAATATATATTGACGGTGTTGTAACTAATTAGATTTGTACAATGCAGAAGTGATATTATCTAACAGCTACTGACTCTACGTCGCTCTACAATGGCGCATATTAATCACACATTATGTGTTGTAAGTTCCTCTTGTATTGATGAACTTATTTGTGTTAATGTTCTAAAATATGTCTTAATAATTGGTTAAGTAATGAGTTTTATTCCATCGATACTAATAGGCTCTTCTGATTGATAGGTTGGTTCACTTCCTGTTGAGTCAGCGTATGACTGCAAGTTGTACTGAAGTAGAGATAGTACTTTTTGAAAGTAATTTAGTTTGGAGTCTAACATCATATAATTCCATCTAGGTCATTAGGACTTACAAAATACTTGCTATAGATTTGGGCATTAAAATGTCTTAATACCTGTAATCATTCAGAGAAATTGTCATATATTTGAAGTTAACTTTTAACCGACTTCAAAAGAATGAGGTTAACAATTTTATTTTTCAATGCTTTTGGAATCAACTCAACTGAATGATGTCCACCGCTGAACTAGAGCTACGAAGAGATGCAATAATCACCTCGCTTAGCAGACGTGGCGATCGCAGTATGATGGCTACAGTTCACTGAGAGAATCTAGAATGGTTCCAAATTAATCATGTTTTAATCGGTTGATATGAAGAAATGTTGTTGCTTGTAAGTTCTTAAAACTGAAATTGTTTTACCTAATGTAAGATTAAACAATTTTATACTGATCGTATAGAGCTATGGAATATGTATTGTAATGATACTTTATACGATTTTTTGAAGAGAAGCCTCGTTACCTCTGTGTATTGCACAGAGAGTACAGTCAGCATCATCATCATCATCATCATCATCATATCAGCCCAAAGACGTCCACTGCTGGACAAAGGCCTCCCCAAAGATCTCCACAATTGCCGGTCTTGCGCTATCCGCATCCAGCGATTTCCAGCGACCCGCACAAGATCATCGGTCCATCTTGAGAGTACAGTATTAAATCATATTTAAAGGTATTTCATTATTAAGTTACACCATTAATAAGCCTGGATTCTTAACCAATCTCTTTGTAAATGAAGATACATCAGTGATTAGATGGTCATTGTTGTTCTGATTGTTATCTATTGGTCGTATGCCAGCGTTATGAGATGTGAAAACAGGACCTCTAGTTCCTTTTTTATTACTACTTAGCCATTTAAAAAAAGGCTCTTTTCCCAAATCAACTTGCTCTGTAACATCTCGTCACGACATGCGCCATTTACAAATTATGACATACATATATTGCGGCGTAACACTTTTTTGTTTCACGGAATTATGCCCATACACATTTTGATATATACAGAGCACAAAATTTCACACAAATAGTACTGGGCGTTTTTATTTATATTTTTCGTTATTTACCCGAAATTAGTTCCTAGATTTTTAAACCTTTGGGTTTTATTGTTATGCTATATAAATATTTAGTTATTACCAGTGTGCAGTTCTTTACAGTAGTAACTTAAACTGTCCTTCTATTGTATGCCTATGGTCGGATCTGTATAATTTCACTCCGATGCTTCGACCTTGGGAATGGTTCCGTAGTGTCAAAATAAGATAAATTAGACATAAACGAAATCAAATAACTCCGTTTCCGGACAAAATAATGTTAAGAAGTCACGTACTTCAACCTTGTCATAACTGGAACCAGTTTTTAAGAAGTTTTAAATATTTTAATGTCACGGAATTAAGATAAATTACATTACATGTGAATTTTCCCACGTGGGTTTAATAATGTTTAAAACTGATGACAGCAATGATGTATAAGAGCCATTCGGAGAATTTATGGCTATGGTTCCGTAGTATATAAATTATATTAATTGTGTAAGCTAAAACTAGAAATTAAGACAATCTGTGTTTAGTACTAGTAACAATAACAATTAGTACTAGATTTTATCAGATCAGTTATCGAAGAATACTTGTAGTGATAGGTGGCGACTTTAGATTGAAGAGATCAAAGTGGGAGGCAAAAGAGACCGTTCATACATACAACTTACATTCGAATGATCATAGTAATGATCATTCGAATGTAAGTTCGAATACATTTAAATCTTCAGATCACTATTACTTAACTGGATACTATGCAATGACAACTTCAATATTTGCAATTTATTTCAAGTATAGTGGTACTTTTCAATTTTTTAAAGTAGATGTACTTTTATTTTTTTTTTAAGTTCTACTTATTATGGCTACGTTCAGTTTTAAAATACGTTATCAACTCATTAAGAACTGAAATACAATCATTGTTTTAAGAACAGAACAAATTGAAGTAAATCTTATACAACAAGAAGGCTTTAATAGTTTTTTGAACATAGCTTCAACGTATCAATTTAAACTACTATGATTGGTTGGAGAGAGAGGCTGAGCCTCTCGGAATGCAGGATATTTAATAAACATGTAGGTATAAGACTAAGATATTGAATTAAATTGCAGTTTGACATAATATTCTCTACAACTCCAAGTAATATTTCATACTTTATAATCCAATATCACAAAAACACGCAAGTATTTATATTATGACCTTGATGTATGACAGTGAACTGTCAGCCATACATAGATTGACACCAACCTTTATACTATATAACTATAATTTCATCACGAAAAATAAGACGGAAAATTTACTATTTTTCTATTAAAAGAAATTTGTCAGCTATTTCACCCAGCGTACCCAAAAAACATAATCATAATAACAGGTTCAGCAACATTACTGCCAAAAACGTACCTACATATGACGAACGATTGCTCCAAATTTATATTGCCAAACTATTTATTGATGTAATGGTACTTGAGTAAGATCACAACAATTTGTAAATAAATCTATGATAGGCTTGCAAATATTAATATATTTAGTAGACCCTCCGGGGCACGCCTACTGCTTAGTCCATAAATTCAATTTTAATTTATTGTATTGCTGCCTATATATCATTGCCAAAATCTAGTTGTAGTAATGTGGGGTAATTTTGAATAATGACTAGAAGTATTAGTAATTACTAATTGCTATTAGATAACATGCAATGTACGTACTTATGCTTAAGACTAAATTATAAAATCTTTTTAATATCTCGGCAAAAGTGTAATAAAAAGGATTTTATATTCCAAAGTCAGCAAACTAGCCCCCGCCCCCCGTAATCGATTATTATTATTATTTATTTATTGTTTCCTTAATATTAACACACAAGTACAGAAAATACCCCAATCACGATCACCGTAGCCTATGAAGCTTATGTCATATCAGTCAATTTAATTATTTTATTAAATTTGAATTTAAATGACCTTGGGTTAAAGCTTATAGTATGGAGGAGTAATTATACTTATGATACGCATATGATAATAATATAATCGTATTCAAAAGTAATTTACGAATAAGTAGGTATGTTAACATCTATGTTTATGAGGTCATAATTTTATAGGATATAATTAAAATAATTGATATCAATTTAAAACACCATTAACCGCAGGAAATGTAAATAATAAAAAGGTGGTTGTCCTTAGGTCACTTGTTGTGTAATACTGATAACGATATTTTTGGAAACAATCAATCAATCACAAACAATCAATCAATTTTAGAGTGCGTGATAGTAAACTTCAATTTTAACATGTACCTTTATAATAGGTCTTTACCTATGAAATTGCCGTTTTGTATGAAAAAATTTAAACGAATTTTTTTCATGAATTTTTTTATTTGTATTAATCGAAGTAATCACCCATGCAATCAATGCATCTTTGCCATCGCAGTGGCAGTTTATTGATGCCCTTCTTAAAGAAATCAGCTGGACGGGAGGCAACAAATTCTTCAAAGGCATTTTGTACTGCCTCTCGGGTATTGAATTTTTTTCCCGCCAAGAAGTTATCCAAATTCTGGAAAAAGTAGTAGTCTGTAGGCGCAAGGTCTGGTGAGTAGGGCGGATGACGGAGAGCTTCCAACCCCAGTTCTTGCAACTTGGAGACCGTCTGCTGTGCAGTATGAGGTAGCGCGTTGTCGTGCAGGAGCAGCGGAGACGAGCGATTGACCAATGCTGGTTGGAGATGCGCCAGCTTCTCCATCATTGTGCTCAGTTCTTCACAGTACACATCTGCAGTAATGCTCACCCCGTTTGGTAAGAAGCTGTGATGAATCACACCGGCGCTAGACCACCAAACAGTGACCATCACTTTTCTAGGGGTAAGTTTTCGTTTAGGGCATTGTTTAGGTGCTGAACCAGGATCCAACCAACTTGCTGAGCGCTTGCGGTTATCAAACAGAATCCATTTTTCATCGCAGGTAACAATGCGGTTCAAAATTCCTTCATTTGTGTGTCTGTTGAGCAGTGCAAGGCACGTCTCGACGCGTACTTCGCGCTGGCGATCATTGAGTTCGTGGGGCACCCATTTGTCAAGCTTTTTTACCTTGCCAATTTGACGCAAATGGACCAATATTGTTTTGACGCTAACGTCGAAAGCTGCTGCTAATTCAGCCGTAGATTGTGTATCATCAGCTTCCACAACCGCCTTTAATTCGTCATTGTCGACCAAAGTCTTCGGACGACCGCGAGGTTCATTTTTCAGGTCGAAATTTCCAGAACGGAAGCGAGCAAACCAATAACAGGTGGTGCGTTGGTTTGTAGTGTTAGCTCCGTAAACGTCGTTGATGTTGCGTGCCGCTTGTGCCGCGTTGCTGCCACGACGGTACTCATATTCCATAATTACTCGAATTTTTAACGTATCCATGATGACGAAAAAGATTGAAATGCGATGAAAATGTAACACTAATCAATAAAGAAATGACTACTTTTGGAAAAAAGAATCCATGTTTTTAAAATAAAATTAATTTGAAATTAGAATTCTTAGCCAAACAAAAATTATTTTGATTTGAAATGGCCAGTACTGCAGAACGGCAATTTCATAGGTAAAGACCTAATATTATTGTCTCAAATAATTTTATCGTGGATCGGCCGGTTGGCGCGGTTGATAAATATGGTCGTGGGTTCGAACATGTTGTCGTGTGCATGAACATGTTTGTTTGTCCTGAGTCTGGGTGTAATCTATATATATAACAATCAATGCCACTTTTCGTTGTAATGTTATAACTCAAAAACGCCTTTACCGATTTGGCTAATTTTGGTCTTGAATTATTCGTGGAAGTCCAGGGAAGGTTAGTACCTACGTAGAGAAAATTAAAAAAGTTTTGAAAAAGTGTAAAATCATCATCTTTTAGCAAATTAAATATTTTTTTGTTTGAATAAATGAACTTAATAATTATTTTTTTTATTACTATGCCTTATACGTAGCGAAGCACGTACCCGGCCGCTAGTTATCTATATAAGTATGTATTTACAAAAGAAAAGTAGTTATCAGTTGTCTGGTTTCCATGGTACAAGTTCTGCTTAGTTTGGGATCAGATGGCCGTGTGTATATTATCCCAGAATATAATTATTATATTATAGGTACAAACGGCGGTCTCATCGCTAATATAGCAATCTCTTCCAGACAACCGTAGGATGAACTATACTTATATAAAACATAATATATGCCTCAAAATAAACAACAGTAAAGTTATTGGAATAGGCTGCTTTATTGCCAATAGCCATGGTTCATCAAATTCTTGGGTTAGTGACCATCATTTACACGGAGAACGAAAGAGACAGAAGATACCTAGTGTACAGAATAGATAGAAAATGAGCAAGCCAAATAAGCTTACCTACAAAAATTACTTAAATAATTATATTAAACCAAGACATCCATCCGATAAACAGGTTTAACAGTAATAATGGAGGAAATTGAATGAGCGCCATCTGCCATGCATCTGAAGAAACGAAAATAACTTTTTTATTTCTAAATGACAACCGCTCCAGTCATCGAAATCCTTGTTTTGTCGGCCGCGGGAGATTTTTAGCGAATGTACAATCAGACTCAGTACAACACATTACACACAGTAAACATTTTGCACAACATAATGTATGTTGAATATAGTGAAACTATACTGCAATGTCGCCAACTACTTTGTACCTATATTATATAACTCTTTTTAGGTCACACAAGTAGGGACACGAAGCCGGTACACGAAGCCGCCGAGGGTAGCGAGGCGGCAAGTATAACCACTGCGCCACAAAAATAATTTAGTTGGTACACTAGTTAGCCTTAGCCTCGTTGGTCTAGCGTTAGCGTGTTCACCCGTAAACAACGAGGTCCGGGTTCAAATGCCAGTCGGGACAAAAGCGATTTTGGGACTTTTCTGTACAAAGAAAAATATCTCAGAATCAGCTCGAAGTCTGGGAGTTGGCGGTATCATACCCCCGTGCCTTGGAGAGAACGTAAAGCCGTCGGTCCTGTACCTGACCTCTTTCCGGTCGTGTCGCTAGGTGTCCCATCGGACCATGAGAGTGATGGAATAGAAAGTGCTCCTGTCTTATGTATACAATATGTCCCCCGCAGATGGCTAATTTCTATTGAGACTGGCCGCCGCCGTGGCCGAAATTCGGCTAGGAGGACATTATGTTACACCTTGTATAAGATGAATGGAAGCATAGAGTAGATAATCTAAATTGGATATCCAATCTATTACGAAAACTGGTTCGGGTGCGTCGTCTCGCAGCCTATAAAATCATATTACAAGGCTACACCAACAGGTTGACCCTTTTTACTGCCATATCTATTTACATCTTAAGTCACGATCTATCGTACAATTTCACACATGTCACTGTATGCGTGTACGGCATGTTACTGGACCACACCTTACAGTAGTCGGTCAAGGCCTTGGTCAACAGTCACCAAACTACTTTTAATTTCTCCACGTATCCAACAACTTCCATTTTATCTCGACCCCTCATTAGCCTATAATTACACGGCGTATATCAGATACAGTAGAAAGCAAAAGGTCTTATTAAACTGGGGTATCTTGTTGCTTCTAAATAATTTCGACCCATTGAAGTTTTTATTATTGTTGCAATTGGTTTAAGTACGTATTAATTGTATGTGAAGTATTTGTAACGTAAAGTTAAGTAAGCGTGTTAATGGTAATGTATGGTAATTAGGAATTAATTACCTACGTATCTCTTATTGATAAATTACTTACTAAATTCAATTAACAATATCGACAGAGCATATGATGATCTACAGCGGAGAATCAACATGGAATTCTTCTTACTATAATTATTCGTATTTTCACTACTCAGACTTCTCTATAATAATGTCGTATTCATCAGTTCGGGTCAAAATGACAGTAATAGATTATTCAGAGACCTGTTCCATATTTATAGATAAACAGAATATGAACATACACTGATTTCCGGAAAGCTGGGAGACCTTATTACATAGATTAATCTGTGATCAAAGAGTATGTAACAAACTAGTAGGGTAGTGTGTAGTCCTAATGATATTTACCGAGAATTTATAATAACGTTCCTTAAAAAAATACTAACGTTCTCTTATTTTCGTTTCGTACCACTCAGTATTAATTATGGAGATATAATATTTAATATCTCCAAGTACAGACGCCAGCATTTCTTTTGTTCACTTTCAATTGGGGAAATTTTACAGATTGGGGTAGCTTGATGTGTTGGCGTCTGTACATACCTACCTTTTTTTAAACTTGTAATTTAAAAAAATATGTTATACTTTTTGGTTTTAGAAAATGCAATAATTGAATATAGTGCTTGTAGAATAAATGGATTGAACTAAAAAAAAATCTTCCAGTATAGTACTTTTTTAACAATTTGGGCGGGGTGTTTGACACGGTGAGAATAATATCTATCGCTGCATTGTCATTTTAATAAAGCTCTATTGAATCACTAGTTTAAATAAAAAAATTATTTAATAAATAAAAAACCCAACTGCGTAAATAATGATCCAAACTACGTACATAGACAAAGAACTGAAAAGAAAAAAACAAGCACATAGATGGCTGGTGGTCTAAAATTATATAATGTACTATTGAATGAATACTATTGAAGAAAATAAAATATATTCTAATAATGGAACATCACAACTGAACAGTCGGGATCCATTAGTCGACAGCCAATCTAATTTGTCAATGGATCCCGACTGTTCAGTTGTTATGTTCCATTATTAGAATATATTTTATTTTCTTCAATAGTATTCATTCAATAGTACATTATATAATTTTAGACCACCAGCCATCTATGTGCTTGTTTTTTTCTTTTCAGTTCGGATTCGCACTGCGCTGAGGACGGACGTGCTACTTAATTTATTTCTAAACTACTAAATTATTGCCAATCAAATTTGCACTCATTAGTTTACATGTGATAGCATATTTTGCGGTACAAGTGAAAGCGTGTGTTACTACCATCAACAACTCAGTAACTGGAGACTCAGGCACATCAAGCGGCGCGGGCGGCTGCCGACCGGGCCCCACCCTCCCTCAGCCCAGCGGTGTAAAAGAGACGGGCTCCAATAATTCATCTCGCTCTGCGCTTGCCACCGGACTACCGTTATTGCACGTACGTAATAGACATAAAGGAGCATTCTCACCTACCAAGTTATAATGAATAATTCACCATCTAAACTCGTTACCCATGCAGCGTCTCAACCAGATTTGTCTAGAATAAATAGTGATGTACCTCAAATAACATTCCGAAAGAGGAAAGAAATGGAACCAGAAGGTCACAAACTTGATTTTGCTAACTTTTGTGAGGAAATTAAGAACGTTATGGATAAATTTACCGGAGATCAATTAAAAATAATGAATAAAATCTCTAAAGATGTTTCCGCTATCAAGGAAGATATTCAAAAATTAAAGGTCACCACCGATAACCTAATCATAGAACATAATAAGATGAAACTAGATATCATTGCACTACAAACCGATAGTATATCCACTACCGAAAAATTCAATGTGTTAGAGGAAGATATAGAAAAAATAAAAAATAACCAGAACATAACTCACACTCCAGTAGTAATGAGTGAAGTTATTTCGGAGATACAAGACAGGCAAATCAGACAAAAAAACATTATTTTAACAGGAATACCTGAAACAAAGGGCAAAAACAATGAAGATAGACTGACCCAGGACAGAGAAGAAGTTATTAAAATTATAAAAAATATACTGCCTAACTTTACGGAGCCGATAAAAATCAGACGCTTGGGAGCATATAAGCCTAACAATACTCGCCATATCAAAGTACTTTTTGCACTAAAAGAGACTGCGATAGCATTACTACGTAAGAAAGCCATGATAAAGGACAAATCAATAAAAATGTACTCTGATCAAACTCCTGCACAACAAAAACATATGAAATCATTGAAAGAAGAATTACAGAAGCGATTAGAAATCGAAAAAACCAACTTAGTGATCAAATATATTAATGGATCACCTAAAATAATAAATCAAGATCCAAAAAAGTAAAAAGGAAACCTAAAATACAATACGTTCACTTAGTACCAAACGACAGCAATTCTTATATAAACACTTACGAGATTACAAGTCAATACGACAACATAAAATCTAACACAGATTCTCTTAGGGTTTTCTATGCAAACATACGAAGCTTGGTTAGACCAGGGAAACTAGATGAATTAAAGTGTATACTAGCAGCAATAAAAAATACTACACATGTCGTAATACTGGTCGAAACCTGGATTAAGTCTGAAGATGAAGCCCAAACTCTACAAATACCAAATTACTCACACTACTATAATTTTAGAGCCCATAGTAGAGGAGGAGGAGTGTCCATTTTTATCCATAATAACTTAAAACATAATTTCTTGTACGACAAATGTGAAAATGACAATCATTTTTTGTGGGTTCATCTGAATAAATTTGCTGTAGATATAGGTGCCATCTATAAACCAGAAAGGACAAATACAACACAGTTTCTAGAGACCTTTTCGGAAGAATTATACAAACATAAAAGATCCATAATATTAGGAGACTTCAATTACAACCTACTCAGCAAAGAACGACCAATCATAGAGTACAAGGAAACACTACAGGAAAACGGATACAATATTCTTAATAAGATAAGCGCTAACTATTGTACAAGAGAAACAGCTACTACCAAAACCATTCTAGATCACGCTTTAACTAGCTTAAAAGAAAATAGTTTCCATCTTGCTATTATTGAATCTGCTATGTCAGATCATAAACAGATATACATGGAAGTGAAAAAAATCAAGCAGAAACTATTACAAAAGAAAAATTATACGTGCCTAGCTTATGATAAACTATACGGATCTTTAGAGAAGCTGGACTTTACTACTGTTGGAGAAAACTATGCAATGTTTCACGATACAATTAATGCGGCTATAAAAAGCAATGAAATAAATAAAATTAAGATCTTAAATCCTCCCAGGACAGACTGGATTAACAAGGATATCATTAGTGAAATTGACAGAAGAAATTTACTGTGGAAAGAATTACAAAATAACCCTTCTGATGAACAATTAAAGCAGACATTCAAAAAACAAAGAAACAATGTATTTGAGCAAATTCAGATGACTAAAACCAATTATTACGATAACTCATTTAAAGAATGTGTAGGTAAGCCTATGAAAATGTGGAAACTAATAAATAGTCTTTCAAATAATAAACACCAAACAAGCCTAGCCCCTTCGAAACTAGAAACACCCAATGGAATTACATCAAATCCAAAAAATATCTGTGAAACCCTTAATGATTATTTCTCGAATATAGGTGTTTTACTAGCAAATCAAATACCTACCTTTTATCACCACAGTTATGCCACTAGCCAAAACGTAACACACACACATAAACTCTCACACATAACACTAGCCACAGAACTTGAAATTGGTAAAATTATTGACAATCTAAAATTAAATACTAGTACAGGATTAGATGGCATCAGTGCGAAAGTCATAAAAATGTCTAAATTACTAATATTACCTAGTCTCACAAAATGCGTAAATAAATGTTTGGTTGACGGGACATTCCCAGATATACTGAAGAGCGCTAAGGTTACTCCTATATTTAAATCGGGATCAAAATTGGATCCAGGCAACTACAGACCTATCTCTGTCTTACCTGTGATTTCCAAAATTTTTGAAAAACTATTACATAGCAGACTACTACAGTATCTAAACTCATTTAACTTCTTATTTGACCGTCAATATGGATTTAGGAAAAAATCGAATACACTTTCAGCAACAACTGACCTGATTACAAAACTTAAAACTAATATTGACCAGAAACGCCTAGGTTTAGGTGTATTTATTGACCTAAAAAAGGCATTTGATACTGTTAGTCACAAATTGTTATTACGTAAATTGGAGCACATTGGTATCACAGGAAACGCGCTTCAAATATTTCAATCTTACTTAACATGTCGGTACCAGGTAGTTAGTATAAATGAGCATATAAGTGAACCAAAATCAATAAAATGTGGCGTCCCACAAGGCTCTATATTGGGCCCACTTTTATTCCTCATCTACATAAATGACGTCCATGAAATAGGCCTAAAAGGTCATATCTCACTTTATGCTGACGACACCTGTCTGTTTTACTATGGTAATTCTATCGACACTGTCATAAACGACGCACAGACTGATCTTTACACCTTAGAAAAATGGTTTCTATCTAACTTACTGACTATAAATGCGGCTAAAACCAACTACATAATTTTTGCAGCCAAAAACAAAAAAATTCTCGATCACAGACCTCTGGTTATTAACGGGACTACACTAACTAGGGTATTTAAAGAAAGGTATCTCGGGCTTATTTTGGATAGCCAACTGCAGTGGAAGCCACATATCGACAAGATACGTTCAAAATTATGTAAATTAACTGGGGCCTTACGTAGTATAGCAAGATGCTTACCCTTAAAAATCCGTTATATTATATACAACTCTTTAGTTAAACCTCACATTGATTACCTAATCGAGGTCTGGGGATCAGCTGCTAAAGTACACATTCAGACATTACAGAGGTCGCAAAATAAATTAATAAAAGTTCTATTTCATTACAATTATTTTACTCCAACACAAAAGCTTTATACTGAAACCAAATTATTAAATATTACACAAATTTACCAATACAATAGAGCAATTTTGATACATAAAATATTAAACAAAGACATCCACACAGAAATAAAACTTACAAAAAAGATACAAGTGCAAACACGAAGTTCAAGAAGGGCACACAATATAATACTATACAAACCAAGAACCAATTATGGTAAAAGGACAATTGTATACCAAGGAGCACAATATTTTAATGCATTGCCTAACCATATCAAAAACGCTAAGACCACATATATTTACAAAAAATTATTAAAACAACACATTTCCAAAGGCTCTACCGAACAATAATAACAAGAAACAAAAAATGGTAAACAAATTCACACTCAGTGTAAATGCCTCTTAAAATTATTCACCTCTACCGACACAACTACATTATTTACCAATTGTTAATGGTACGCTGTTTAGCAAATTACTTTATATTATGCGCAGTGTGAACTTTTCAAATTTTCAATTATGTAATATTTATAGTTTAATTATGTATCTTGTTTCTCCTCGAAGTGATTGTAAATCTTTGAGAAATAAAGAAATTCCAACCATTATTAGTTATGAGTTCCTAGCTAGTTTCAAAAATAAGTTAACCACATTATATATTAGAATTTTTGTTCTTAATATTTATGTATTTCGGATGGAGCCGTAATCTGTTGTAGAATTGGCGAAGGTGGGCGATGATCCATAGAGTCACCATCAATTGTGAACTGGTCTTTAGACATGGTTTTAAAACGAAAACTTCGGTATTTGCGTATTAAATTAATTTATTAAACCAAACTGATAGAAAATAACATAAATTTAATATAAAAATAATATAAGAATGATTCAGGCGTGAACAGTGTCACTATTAAGAGGTGTTGACGGTTCGAGCGCCTCGATTCAACTAACTCCGGCCGTACTGTGAGTCGCTTTATATAGCCGGTTATCGCTCCGTCCCCACCTCGCCTGATTCACAGTGCGGGGTGCGATGATGTCACGTTGCACGTGCGCGCGTTTGTTCACAACTTGTTACTCAGCGCCGACACGGCCATTCTGCATAAGGTCGCCTTCGACCTTAAAAGAAATTTAAATGCGTAGTAGGTTATAACTCAACTGGTTCTCCAGATAGAACTTTAAACAACTTGTATAAGGAGGCCCCTGTCCTCAACTTAGTCATTTATTCCAAAAGTAAGGAGGCCCCTGTCCTCAACTTACGTTATTCATTACAAAAGTAAGGAGGCCCCTGTCCTCAACTTACGTCATTCATTACAAAAGTAAGGAGGCCCCTGTCCTCAACTTACGTTATTCATTACAAAAGTAAGGAGGCCCCTGTCCTCAACTTACGTCATTCATTACAAAAGTAAGGAGGCCCCTGTCCTCAACTTACGTTATTCATTACAAAAGTAAGGAGGCCCCTGTCCTCAACTTACGTCACTCATTACAAAAGTAAGGAGGCCCCTGTCCTCAACTTACGTTATCCATTACAAAAGTAAGGAGGCCCCTGTCCTCAACTTACGTTATTTATTAACATAGCACACAATCAATTCATAAGGTGTACATTACCTTTACTTTTTTTTTTCTTCTAAACTTGAGTCTGATCAGCAGAACAAGGTTCAGGCTCACTCGATTCTTGTACCATTGCAGGTTCATCTTGCGCCGACATGGCATCCTGATTCGTGGCCTCGTTTGGTTTTGGCGCAAGCCGAAGTTGGTCATGGGCTACTTTCTTCGGTCGTCCACGTCCTGTTATCTTTTTAACTTGGTAACGGTCACTGGGCAGTATTTTCCAGATAACATAAGCATCTGGATATTTAAGGTCAAGTCCAATTTGGGACCTAGGGTTTGTCTTAAACAAAACAATGTCTCCTTTTTGGAACCTCTTTACTTTGGCTTTTCCTTGGTCAAATCTCACCTTATCTTCTTTTCCTTTTTTGTCCATTTTCTTTGTTATATAATCATCGAGTTGATTTCGACATACTGTCTTAGATTCCACGTCAATTAATGATACTAATTCTGGTGGTACTGCACACTGTCTTCCCGTAAGTACTTTTATTGGACTTACATTTGTAGTTTTGTTTTTAGTACAGTTTATTGCTAACTGTAGTGCGTCTAAACCCCTTTTCCAGTCTTGAGTTTCATAATTGCGGATGATAGTTAATCCGTTTTTAACAACAGCCATCATCCGTTCAACCTGCCCATTTGCTCGACTAACTCCAGGAGCTATAAAATGTTGATGGATGTTGTGGCTCAAACAAAATTCTTCAAATTCGGCTTTAAAAGCAGTGTCTTGGTCACTTATGATTTGTCTAGGTGCTCCAAATAGAAACACCACATGTTTTAGAGCGCGTAGCATTGAGTTGGCTGTCTTATCAGTAGCATAGGTCAAAGTAACAAATTTGGTGTAAGCATCGATAATAACCACAACGTATTCATGCTTGTTACCTCTTCTGGTTAAATGGCCAGTCATATCTATATGAATGGTATCGAAGGGAATGGGTTTCTTCTCGATGGGATACATTTCTGCTTGTTTGGCTCCGGAAGGACCTTTACTGGTTTTGCATATAACGCAAATGTCTACGAATCGTCTTACGGTCGTAGACATTTCAGGAAACCAGTAATTTTCTCGAATCTTGCAGAGAGTCTTTTCCCATCCAAAATGTTTTAGTGCGGTATGATAAGCATTAATTATGCTCCATTGGTATGTTTTTGGAACCACTTTTTTCCATTTTTTGCAACCAGGTTCATTCTCATCATGACAGTGTTCTAAAACTAAATCTTGAATGCGGTAATCACGTACATCTTCGTTGCGTTCCAACTTTTTTATAATTGCGGCTAAGTCTGCATCGCGCCTTTGCTCAATCTTTAGCCATGTATCAACATTTTGCGCTAAGTTAATGCACGTGGTAGGGTTGCGGCTAAAGAAGTCTGCGTGTTTCATTCGGCTTCCTTGCCGGTATTCTATTTTAAAATTGTAATGCTGGAGAAATGACCACCATCTGTGGATTCTGGGTAAAAGTTCATGTTTACTTGAAGATGATTTTATAGCGTTACAGTCAGTAATAATTGTAAAAACCCTGCCATAGAGGTACTGCCGGAAGTGTTTCACTGCTCTTACTATTGCTAGTGTTTCTAGCTCATAAGAATGGTAGTGGC
This sequence comes from Pseudoips prasinana, assembly GCA_951640165.1. Classification (NCBI taxonomy): domain Eukaryota; kingdom Metazoa; phylum Arthropoda; class Insecta; order Lepidoptera; family Nolidae; genus Pseudoips; species Pseudoips prasinana. The sequence goes on from OX621248.1 coordinate 26,893,569, forward strand.
TCTCTGGTTCAGTTGTTCTCATACTCATATAAGCTATTACATGCTGTCGGCCGTCCTGTATTTGAATGAGTATAGCACCCAGCCCGGTGCTGCTAGCATCGGTATGCAGTTCGATTGGTTGTCCCTCTTGAAAGATTGTTAGAACTGGAGCTGAAGTCAATCGACGTATGATGTCAAGTCTAGCATTTTCACACTCTGCAGTCCATTGAAATTTAGCATCTTTCTTTGTTAAGTTGTAAAGTGGAATTAGACGTTCGGAGAAGGATGGAATAAAACGTCTAAAATAGCCAGCCAAGCCACAAAATTGTCGTACCTGTTTAACGTTTGTTGGTACTACAGATTTTTCTAAGGCTTCTACCTTTCGTGGGCTTGGACGAACCGTACCTTTCGTGATAAGATTTCCAAGATATTCAATCGATGTCTTGAAAAACGAACACTTTTTTGCATTTACTGTAAACCCAGCTTCAGTTAAAGCTGCTAAAACTTTTTCAAGAGTCTGCAATCCTTCATTGAATGTTTTGCATTTTATCAATACGTCATCCATATATACCAAAACATGGTCCAGTAAAGGTCGTAATGCAGTCATTATAGCGCGCTGAAACATAGCTGGTGCATTCATCAGGCCAAACGGCATTCTTACATATTCGTATAGACCATCTGGTGTAATAAAAGCAGTTTTGGGTACAGAATCTTCTTTGATTGGAATTTGGTAAAATCCTTGTGCCATATCTAAACTGATGAAATAGGTAGCATCTGATAGTCTGTCAATCTGATCTGAAATTATCGGAAGGGGAAACTTGATGGGGATAGTATTTTTATTTAACTCTCGATAGTCAGTGCACATTCGATCTTCTCCATTCTTTTTTTTAACAAGAATAACAGGACTAGCATAATCTGACGTACTTTCTCGAACGATCCCATGAACCATCAAATCGTTAATAATGTCCTTCAATTTTTGTCGCTCCACTGGGGCCATACGATAGGGTCTTCTGGATACTATTTTAGTTACATCTTTTAACTGTATATACAAACTTCCAGTAGTGACTTGTTTTTTCGGAATACCAGTAGCAAATGTCTCTCTAAACCTTAACAGTAACTTTTTTAACTTGCATATTTCATCCGTATCGGTCAAATCAGTATCCAAGTTACTGAAAGGGTCTTCAACCATATTGAGGTTTGAAATAGTTAAATGTCTCATCAAGGTAGCACCCGCTTCAGTAATGAGTACGCATAAACCTGTACCTTTAACTATTTCTGCTCCTATCATAAGATCGCAGGGTGTTTCATGGTCTTCAACAATATGGAAGGCGATTTCTATGAAAATACCGCTAATATCACACGTCACTATAATCTTTTGGTAGGACAAAATAGGGATACTTTTACTCCCAATGCCTTTAAGCATTATGGTACAATCTTCACGTTTTCCAGGAACGCATTGACTGACAGAACGTTTTACCAAGGAACGTGCAGCACCGCTATCGTATAATGCTATAAATTTACATTGGTTGATCATAATAGCCATCGGTGTCAATATTTCATCGAATTCTCTTGCTAAATTTACCTTTTCCGCTTCATCTCCCATCTTTTTGAAACAAGCGGATTCGGTATGACCAATTTTATCACAGTAACTGCACTTAGGTTTAGGGCGTTCCATCCTATTCCTAGATTCGTTTGTATTATTTATACTCAACAATGGCTTAGGATCACTTAACTTCTCGTTAACTTTGTTACAATTCATTTGAACATGACCAGGTTTTCCACACTTGAAACAAATAATAGCGTCATCTCTATTGTTCCTTAGTCTTGGTCGTTTGGCAGGTGGTTCACCATGCCGGGTTTCTCGTTGTTTAATGGTAGCTGCTACAGAAATTAACTCAGGGACAGTTGAACACTTACTAGACAGTAAACGTAATCGTAGAAACTCATTGTCTATGCAGCCAATTACAGCTTCCACAGCGTCCTTGTCCTTATCACCGTTGATTACTCGTTTCCAAATATTCCAAGCTCTAGTAATAGATTCAGCTGGGTTTGCCATATCGAATTTAAAACTTCGCAATTTCAATATATCATTTGAATAACGTGCTTCGGGCTCAAAAGTTTGTATTAATGCTTCTCGCATATCACACCATATCGGGGACTTCACTAACCACGTGTCTCCTAGAGTTTTGGCACGACCTTGTAGTAAGCCAGCAATTTTTGTACATAATCTGTCAGTTGCCAATGGGTTTTTGCTCTATCAACGTGCTCGCACCAATCTCGTACTGGTACATTATTATCAGGGTCAAATGGTGCAATATAAATATCATTTAACCGTGGTCGTTTTGAAGGAGCCACTGCTTGGCTAAGTAGTCCTGCAAGAAACTCGTGATTAGCTTGCATACTTGCTTGCTGCTGCCGTGTCAAATTTTCAATAATACCAGCCAATGCGGATAGTGCCTGGTTTGTGCCATCTCCTGTGCGGGCTGATGAAGCTGAAGGAGCTCCATCGTTGTTCCCAATTCTGATTTCGGATGGAGCCGTAATCTGTTGTAGAATTGGCGAAGGTGGGCGATGATCCATAGAGTCACCATCAATTGTGAACTGGTCTTTAGACATGGTTTTAAAACGAAAACTTCGGTATTTGCGTATTAAATTAATTTATTAAACCAAACTGATAGAAAATAACATAAATTTAATATAAAAATAATATAAGAATGATTCAGGCGTGAACAGTGTCACTATTAAGAGGTGTTGACGGTTCGAGCGCCTCGATTCAACTAACTCCGGCCGTTTTTTTTTTTTTTTTTTTTTTTTTGTATGACGCTACAGGTAGCCTAGGAGGCTTTCACTGCTTCACCGGACTATAGAGGCGAGCAGAGGGCTCGAGCCGTCTAGAAATTAAGTAACCCGCGCCGGAGGGCACCCCCTGTGGGGTTCGAACCTCGACTCTGGGCGATTACTGGCGGGGAGAGGGCAGAGATCATCATTTTAGGGAGTTTAGTGCAACTTTCGCTCTACGTTAATGACATGACGCGGCCCCCCGTCCGCGTTGAGGGGGGCTTTTTATCGGTACGATATGCAAACTAAGGGTCATGGAGGGCGTTGGAGGTCGCGGCGCGATCGCGGTCGTACTCTCGTCCGACGAGTACGAATTATCGGTCTGTGTGGAGTGTCACGGGAGTCTCTAATGGTTTTAATCTGAGCTAGGTAAGTAGTAATCTCGTCGTCCGGTCCGTCCAAGACGGACCTGGGACGACGGTGCTTACGTGAGAAGCCCTTGAATGGGGTGTACTTGACCGCCTTTACCACCAAATGGTTTGGATGGTGAGTGGCCGAATCAAAGTATGTTTTGGACGCTTGCTTCATCCACTGCTTGATGGTAGGCAGTTGGAGATCGGCGTGTAGGTTTTTGTTGCGGACGTACCATGGTGCGCCCACGGCGCGCCGCATAAACCGATTCTGCAGCGTTTGGAGTCGGTATAGGGATTTGTGACTGGCGTACGCGAACACCGGGCTGGCGTACGTCATTATCGGTCGAATGCACGTCTTGTAAATTCTCACCTTGTTAACAAGGGACATTTTACTGCGTGCATTCAAGAGGCAGTGTAATCGACCAAGAGCAAATGCGGCCCGATTGCGAACGGTCCGCAGGTGCTCCCTGAAGTTTAGCCTGTGATCGAGGATCACCCCTAAATATTTGGCTTTCCCATCCCAAGGGATAGGCTCGCCGAACATTCGGACGGGTGGTAGGATAACTCCGGCCGTACTGTGAGTCGCTTTATATAGCCGGTTATCGCTCCGTCCCCACCTCGCCTGATTCACAGTGCGGGGTGCGATGATGTCACGTTGCACGTGCGCGCGTTTGTTCACAACTTGTTACTCAGCGCCGACATGTATTTTTTAATATTTTTATCATTCATTATCTAGATTTAGTTATTAAATATTATTCATTCATTTATTTATTTCACTTAAAATAGAGTACAGTGGTGGTCTTACTATCAGGTTAGTCTCATCAATTTTACTCATAAACAACATGCGAAATGTGTGATTGTTATATGTCAAATTTTACACAAATAATATAATTTATTCAATAAATCACACTTAGTTTTTTTTTAAAGACAACCCTTCCACTATGGAATCTAATCCCTGTGTTTCAGGGTACTTAACAACATATAATAGACGGACACAAATTACATCCAGACTCAGAACAACTATTTATGGGTCACACAAGTAGTTGTCCGGCGCGGGACTCGAACCCGCGACATGAAGCGACAACGCGACTGCCTTAGCCGTTGCGCCTCACGTGCAGTCAAAAATTTGATTTGATTGAATAGAATGATTTTTCTAGGAGCCACAGTCTGAGTTGGTTTTTGAATTTTGCCGCTGAAAAATGTCTAATATTTTGCGGCAAAGCATTAAACACTTTCACACATACAGCATAGGAACTTTTTTGAAATAGTGTTGTATTAGTTATCATGTTGCGAGGAAAAACATCTTTAGCTCTAGTAAATACTGTGGCTGCCTTTTCACAAATACACCAATTTGAAAAATGTACAAACACACTAGTCATAATTTTTAGTCCTTTTAACAATGATTTACATAGACAAACGGAGGAGTACCTTTAGTTGCTTTAACGCATTTTTTTGCAATAGAAATGCTCTCGATTTATCTGTTGAATTGCCCCATAGATATGCCATCAATATCGATTGGTAATAAGGCTGTTTTGCGAAGTCGTGCCAATTGTATACAAACCTATTGATTCTGATGCATATTTGATCAATGTGCAATTTCCAGTCACAATAACGATCAACTGTTATTAGTCCGATTAAGGAATGACTCAAAGGAGCGGGAACCTAAGCGATATTTTCAGAAACTTGTTCAGAGTACTTAGAGGGAAAACATACTAAAAGTCCTGACGTCTAGGAGGTGAGGCGGAGAGAGGAGGGGGGAGGGGGACAAAGACCTCAATTTTAGGTTTTTTGCTAATATCTTTAAAAATGTGCGTTTTAGCAAAAAATATTCTAAGGTAAAATTAAAGCTTACAAAATTCACTATTACTTTGATCGCATATACTTTTTCATATTTCCATTCGTTTATGAGCTACACGCTCCAGAAATATAGAAAATTTAAGTTATTCAGCGGAACTCTTACAGATGCCTTGAGAAGTTTAGGAGACCTGATATGCTTCTGGAGGGAGGTGTGCTGGATGGAGTGAAGGCCGTCATGGCTCACATACAATGGTCCTCATCGGGACTAAGTGCGAAAACCAAACCCACTAACATATTAGTTGGAACAAGATGATGATGAGTTATTCAGCGTGATGACCATTACCTGATGCCCGAATTATCTCAAAATTTATTTTAACATAAGCTGGGAGTACCTCCACGAGGTAAGGGCGGTAACAGTAAGATACCGCGTTTTTTTTTGTAACAGCAGATAACTGAGCTTAGGCGGGAAAAACATCATGAAGATTGCTTTTCGCTCAATGCTCACTGTAGGAAACGCAACCTTACTGGCTAAAACTGAAAAATGACGATGAATGAATGAATGACAAAAAATGAGATGCAATAGCATGGATATGAACACATCCTCTTCTTACACTCATTTACCGGCTACGATACAACATCAGCAACGTTTAGAAGAAGCAAGGTGGGTTTCTGTAAATTGTATTTAAATTCGGAAATTATTCAGGAAGCAGCAAAGATCTTTTACAACCCAAGCTCCAACCATAGTGATGTTGCAGAAGCTGGGAAGGTGTGCTGCCTGAAATGGTATGGGACACCAGCAAAAGTGACCTTTCTCAATGTAATTCTTCAAGAGGGTTTTATCGCCCTTTTTGAAGAAGAACACCATCTGTGCCATGCTTGTGGCGTTTGACCTTCTAGTATGACGGAGTTAAATAACTTCTGAAGGGCCCGTAGGATTGGTGTACCACCCGCCTTCAGAAGCTCTGCCGTAACTCCATCATCACCAGGCGCCTTATTGTTCTTAAGCTGTTCGAGAGCCATTCTAATCTCGCACAGGCTGACGTCCGGGATGTCGTCGGTAAGTGTTGGGTTAGTCGTGCTCTGGGATCTGAGGCACAACTATCGACAGGTGACTGGGTTTTCGTATATAGCTGTCCGTAGAACCTCTCGATGTCTCCCAGAAACTCAGGACGTGACGATTCTGCCATCCTCAGTCTTCAGTTTCGTCAGTTGCCTCAGTCCAACAGATAGTTCTCTTGCAAACACTTTAGAGCCTTTGTTCCGCTCAATAGCTTCTTTAATACAATTTGTATTAAATTGACGCGTGTCGCGAGTCAAAGACTTTAAGATCTGTCTGTTGAGCTGCCCGTATCTGGTAGCATCATCAGAGGATGTCAGAACCATTTTCCGTCTTTCGTCCATAAGCTGCAGGGTATAGTTAGAGATCTTTTTGGTTCTGTTTATACGGTGGGCCTTGAAGACCTTAGACCCAGCCGTATGGACAGCTTCTACGAGCCTGTCATGGTATGAGTCCACTTCCTCGCAATCTGCTAGGCATTCGAAACGGTTTTGCAGTTCGAGCTGAAAGGGTTCAGGGTTTTGGATGTAGATGGGTAAAGGTCGGAGCGTAGACTTTATCAGTCGGAACCTCTGGAGCTTGACATTTAGGTTCAATGAGCCTCTCACCAGTCGGTGATCGCTCCTGGTTTTAACCGTATTGATTACTGAGACGTCATTGAACATCTGTCTACTCGTCGACAAGATAAAGTCTATCTCGTTTTTTTTTACCATCGGGGCTTACCCAGGTCCATTTGCGGTTTTCCGGCTTCTTGAAAGAGGAGTTCATCATAAAGAGTCCCTCCTTCTCCATGAAGTCGGCCAACATTTGGCCCCGGGGATTCCGGTCTCCAGTTACAAATTGCCCCACTCTCAGCTCATTCCCGAATCGTTTAACCAGCTTCGCGTTAAAGTCCCCCATGACCACAGTGAAATAAGAGTTCGAGGTATGTATGGCTCTAGAAATATCCTCATACATGACCCTAGTACGCAACCCTAGTCGACACACTCCCGATTTTCACTATGTTGTGGACGAGGGACTTGTGTACTATGAACCCACCTTGGGACAGTTGGTCGCCCTCCCGGAAATAGAGCAGATTCCCGGATTTCAGGATTATAGTGTCCTCCCCCTCTCTTCGAACTTCAGATAATCCTATTATGTCTCAATGTAATCTGCTCAATTCTTCCTCCAGTTCGATCATCTTCTCGTCGGTCCGCAGTGTGCGTGTGTTGCCAAGGCCAGAGGCCGTCGGTTTTGGCAACGCGGAATCTGCCGGGGATTCTTAGCACCCCCTGCCCTGCCGTAACCACGGCTGTTACCAGGGCTGGGAATAGCACGGCTACCGGGGACTGGGGGCCGCGGTTTAATTGTGTCCTTCATTTGAGGGGATCTGCCATAATAGCCACGCTTGGCAAACGGTTTGGCAATCGCAGTAAGGTAGACATTGGTACTCATGAGAACGCTGCTGCCCATTCTCTGGTATATATTCCCTCGGGACGACTTCTACGTCCCCCCGCGGGATGAGAGGGGGTGGCGATATTCTCTAGGCCGTCACCACACAGCCACTAAGAGAGTAGCTAAATATAATTCCTGAAGCACACATCACCAAGTGCAGCAGTGGCTTGGGAATGAGCTGCTCCCTCTAGAGTGGGGGTGGAAAAATTTATGGTGATATCATGGCGCCAAGAACAACAAAAGATTTACCGGCACCCCTGGTTTTACTAAAAACAATATTTTGTCGCTGCACCAAGGATTGTAGCAGCAGCAAATGTGGATGTCGCAAAGCTATGCTGAAATTTTCTACTGCGTGCCTTCATTGCCAAGGGAAATGCTTCAACGGCGTGTCTTTTAGCGAGGAAGACGACGAGAATGACCATGAAGATGATTGAGAGCCCTCTCAGCAAGAACCACTTACCACTGAGGAAGGCGAGGAAGAAGATACCACAGAAAACGACCTTTTTCCAGGACCCTCACGACCTAAGAGAATAAAAATGTGAATCATTCACAGAATTGGACTTAGAAACTAATATTTCAAAACATTTTTTAATTGCACTTTTCCAGCGCCTGTAGTTTGAAAACGGATGGGATATGGAAAAGTATCAAAGTTATAGAAAAATTTATAAGCTTTCATTTCATCTTAGAACATTTTTTGCTAAAACGCGCCATTTTTGAAATATTAGCGTAAAACCTAAAATTGAGGTCTTTGACCACCTCCCCTTCCTCAAAGTAAAAGCAAACAAAGTGCATGTATAATGAGTTATATCTGGTATGGCATTAATATAGAAAAGAAAAAGAGTACATGCTTATTTACGAGATAGTCCGATTGGCAATATTTAATTAGAGTTCCACATTCCAGAGTGGCATTTTTTTTTACTGTTTTCTTTTTAATCTGTGATATGATAATGAATAAATAAACATTCGGGCCAAATATCACGTTAATACAAGCAGCTCTTTAAGCTGAGAGGTAAGTCAGTCATTGTTATTGTTATATGACTGCAAATTTCGCAATCTCGTGATTTCATTGAGATATTTGATATCATGAGGATTGTTTAGTGGCTTGCGGTGGTACAGAGTACTAATAATTAAAGCATCTAAAGACTTAACCTGGCTTTATGAAAAATTCGATTTAATTCAAAATTAAAATGCACGAACTGAGATCGACAACGGCTCTATTCAAAGTTGTCCCTTGCAACTTGTGTACAGTTACTCCCCAACATAATATTAAAGGTAACATTTTTCTTTAAATTTACCTTGTCCACAAAGCGCATGAAATTCGGTTGTTGATAGTTCGATTCTCACACCAACCAAAGGTACGTTGTTCTTCATATCTTTGTCATTGCATTTAAAACCATTCGATTTCGGTAGGTATACCTATATATAGTTTTTCAAGTGAAGTTAAGTACTAAATCGTTTGAAGTTGGAGATGGGCGACCGTGTTAGACGTTAGATACTTTAGGTAGTCCAATATACCTTATAGATACTTTAGTATATGTCCATCAACACTCACACGCACAGTCATACGAAGTTTTCGTCTTTTCATCGTAATTTTCTACTGTTTTAAAACCTATATGTGAGAATAGTTGTTCGGCAACTTTAAATCGATATAGCTCCTAAACGGCTGGTCAAATCGAAAAATGTTGAAAGAAAACTAAAAATGTTCTTTTAATACCTATTCAACGATACCCCACATGACATAGTTTGTTGACTTTAATTTTTTAAATTTTCACAATATGGCGTCCAGTAGTCGCCATATTGAATTTTCACTAACGTCATGTCTTTAGTGACACTTTCCGGACTGAAAGGAATCGATTGACGTGCGAATCATTAAAATCGGTCCAGGCGTTTGGTCTGTATAGTGCTTCAAAGGAACATACATACATACATAGCCTGATAAACACATTACCCTTTGCGTCCCGCAGTCGGGTAAAAATGCATACATTGTTGTAAAAATCGAGTCGGACTCGCACTTGGAGGGTTGCGTAGCAGCAAGTAACATACTATGATTTTTTATTCATTATTATATTTGAGTTGATTGAATGAAAGGTAAATTGCGGTTTACGGTTTATGACGTAATAAAAAAAAATACTTACTAGATCGTGTTCAAACCAATTTTCGGTGGAAGTTTGCATTGTAATTAATTAATGTACATCATATATTTTTTTAGTTTTATCATTCCCTTATTTTAGAAGTTACAAGGGGGGGGACACTCATTTTACCACATTGGAAGTGTCTCTCGCGCAAACTATTTAGTTTACAAACAAATTATATTAGAAACCTCAATATCATTTTTGAAGACCTATCCATAGACATCCCACATGTATGGTTTTGATGAAAAAAATTGTTTTGAGTTTCAGTTCTATGTATGGCGAATCCCCAAAATTATTGGATTCTTTCTATTTTTCTGTGAAAATCTTAATGCGGTTCACAGAATACATCTACTTGACAAGTTTCAACATTATAGTCCTTATAGTTTCGTAAAAAAGTGGGTGTGACATACGGACGGACAGACAGACATGACGAATTTATAAGGTTTCCGTTTTTTGCCATTTGGCTACGGAACCCTAAAAATAGCCATCAAAAAATAATTACCTACATCACGGGCGCACCTTACAAACATAAAATTCAAGTACATAAATATCATAAAATCTACTTATTCTGATAAACGGATAAATGGGTCACAAAAATGATTGTATTATGTGGAGTTCGGATATTGTGGATGCTGAGTAACCCAGATAAGTTTTACTAGCCTACCGTCTGCTAATAAGTGCTGTAGTAATAATCAGTTAAGCTAACTGTCTATTATAAGGGATAATACATCCATGACGATGAATCGTAGCGTATCATAGACACCTATAGGTATAGGTGTCTCTTTTGCATCAAAAATATTTTGATTTCGTTAAATCGTCTTAATGTGTCGACTACAGCTACATATAGCCCTGTGTCTGCACTTGCTGAAATAACATGCTATTCAACATCGCCGAAATAACTTCATAATTAAAATTTCGCAACAGAATGAACTTGACTTTAAACTTGTATTTTTTTTCGGAAATGTCAACGAATCGAGCTCAATGTGTAAAGCTTACTCATGACGTAATCTGATTCCACGATATAATAAATTAATTTCGCGGCCCATTTACCTTCAATCAAATATTTCAGACATATTGACTGCTACTGGCATCGATTTATACCTAATGCCGATTGGCGTGGTTGGTAAACGCTTACCTTTCACGCCACAGGTCGTGGCTTCGATTCCGACCCAGGACAGATATTTAAGTACATGAACATGTCTGTTTGTCAAGACAACCAGCCTGGGTGTAATATAAGAATGAATGGTTTCCACAGTACAGGCTCTGCTTAGTTTGGAATCAGAGTGTGAATAATGTCCCAGGATATTATTATTATTAGTTTCTTTCCTAAGCAAGTTTGGAATCAGATGGCCCTGTATTAATTTGGTATTGGTATCCTTATTAAATAAGAGGATCCGTGAGATGCCATGACGGATTATACTTTTTGGGCAGCGGGGGCACTGTTTACCCTTGTGTCAGTTTTGTTCAAGGTCTTTGAGTTGGCTTACCAACTCTTGTCTAACGACTACCACTCGAACCGTCATCTTCCCCTGCGCTCCAAAGTAAGACGACGGTCAGAAACCACTTTGGCGGTCCACCATCTATAGACTGGCTGCGTGCCTTGGTGCTCAACCTCGTCTAACTCGTCTAGACCGGTGGGTGCAACCGGCTATGAGTACCACCCAAGATGAAACATAGGAATAGAACTGAATACGAATGTTATACTTAAAATAAAATAAATTATTATTATTTATTGTTACTACCAAGTGGGCATACAAGCATACGAGCTACCTGATGGTAAGCGGTCACCTGATGCAGATAGATGTCGTACAATACAGCAGATAAAATATCTTGTAAATAAATAGGTTATAGTACAATCAAACTAGTTGGCGTTTCTTCGTGCCGCACACTACTACTATTTTGGGTATTGATATAATTGCTGAATTATTGGGAATCCAAAATAATTGTATGCTATTTCGTTGTTTGATATCTATATATGTACAATTCTTGAAGTTTGAGACAGTTAGTGAAAAAATATCATTTAATTTAAGATAAATTAAATCTAAAAGCATGAGATTAAAGTTGCAGAAATAAAAGTACCATTTTACAGCCGCTCTTTATTGAAATAAATAAATATCGTAACCTACTGTTATATGTAGTCATATAGCATAATGGGGTCTAGTGGTGGTATGAGATAGCGGGAGAGGAATAGGCAACGTGTGCGACGGGGGCGGTGGCGTAGGCCAGCTTAGCGACGGGTGCGGCGTAGGAGACGTGCGCTACGGGGTGTGCTACGGGTGCAGCGTAGGCGACTTTGGCGACGGGAGCGTGCGCGTACTGAGCGTAGGCAACAGGAGCGGCGGCGACGGTGACCTTGGCGGGCGCGGGGTGCACTGGGGTACCCTCGTAGCGTACGTTGGCGTTGAAACCGTGCACCTGATCGGCGGTGTACTCCACAATGCGGTGCACGCCATCAGGCTGCACGAGCGAGTATGAGCCTTGGACGGCGTCCCCGGCGCGGGCTTCCTTCTGCTCCTTAACGTCACCGCTATGTGAATCATGTACGGAGTAAGAGAACTCGTAATGCGCCGGTGCTTCCACTTCGGTATACGCTACCTTGGCGACAGGGAGCAGACCGGCGGACGTGCAAGCCGCAAGTGACAGAACGACTACGATCTGAAATGAAATTGTACGGGCTAAGTGCGTTGCACTTGCACCGACAGCATTTTACCGTAGCGCGTGGTTTCATACTTATTATATTCATGTAATTTCATTAGTAGTGAATCGTACCTCGGTCGGCTACCACGTCGAGTCACCTTACTATTCCTATATTATCTCAACCTCATCTTAGATTAGTGTTCAGTGAATACAACATAATTACCATATCTCTAACCTACGACTTTCTATTATCACCACGCATTAAACTATACATGGTCCTTCGAGCAAAAAAGGTTCCATTCGCGAGTGTTTGTGTCGTGCAAAGCATAGTGCCTGTGAGACCTTTCCTCGTTCGAGTGTTTCCTGTCTGAATCCAGCGCTGTAGACGTACGGTAACCAGTCCATTGATTAGCAGACAACACCAGGCTATCAAGTAAGATCTTTTATATTAACCAATTTTAAATACCACTACAATGGAGGCTTTATTTGAGAACCAACAGCAAATTATGGCGGGCATGAACCAAATTCTGGTTAATTTCAAGAAGGATGGTCGTGATCGCAAAACACCAGATTACATTAGACGTAGGTTAGAAACCCTAGATTCGTATTGGAAAGAATTCCACGAGAATTCAATTATTCGTATTCCACGCGAATCATGTGCAGTTGTGCGAAATTGGTGACCAGTCTCATTCGTACTTTGCACATGATGAGTACAGAAACACCAAAAATTTCTATACGCAGACAAGACAGACGATCCGTGACTATCAATCAGCCACTACTAAACCAACCACACCACTTCTTAGACCTGCAACTCCACTCCAATTACCAACCGGAGACACTTCACCAGCTTTCCAACCAGCACTCCCGGATACTGTACCACCTCTTAACATGCCAACTACATTCACTTCTAAAGGTATCAACAGTAAGCTTGACGAGATGATTCGGAAGCAACGTAGTAATTTTAAGGCATTTTCTCGAACTGTCAGTACTGTGGATGTCGATACCATGACCGACAAATGGGAGTTCGAGGATGTTCTCAAAACATTACAGTCACGCTGGTCAGTAATCGATAGTTTGCATTGGGATATCGATAGTGAACTCAATGGCGACTACCCATCGTACGAAACTGAGTTTTGTGGGTACGAAAAAATATACAACGAAACAAAAAAAGCAATAAACCGTAAAATGTGGTCCGTGTCGCACAGGGAAAAAACAACACCCAAAATGGACATACCAATTTTTTCAGGCAGTTACCAGCAGTGGACCTCATTTAAGGACCTTTTCCAGGAGGCAATACATAATAACCCAACCTTACCTAGTGCCCAAAAGCTACAATTTCTAAAAAGTAAACTCCGAGGCGAGGCGGAAAAGCTTATTCAGCATTTATCTATTACTTCAGAAAACTACCAAGCATCTTGGGAAATCCTCAACCAGCGATATAATAATAAAAAAGTAATTTTTACTTCACATATAAGTACGCTTTTGAATTTGCCCATTATGCAAATTCAAACGGCAAATTCGCTTAAAAGGTTACACGACACAACTAACGAATGCTTACATGCCATCCAAAAACTAGGTGTAAACACGGAAACATGGGACCCATTATTGGTTTATCTGTTATCACAAAAACTTGATGCAGTATCCCATAATGACTATATAGAGTCCTTAGAAAATCCCAGAGAATTACCATCCATGAAGGATTTTCTACGTTACCTAGAAGGTAAATTCACCTCATTAGATGCATTTAGGCGTAAACAAGAACATGCGCCAAAACCACCAACAAACCACTATAACCACAAACCATACCAAAGCTACAATAATTTCAATAAATCGGTGGCCAATTCATCATCATCAAAAATATTAAATATGGTCAACCAAAAATGTCCGCAATGCAAAGAAAACCATGCTTTGTATCATTGCAAAACGTTTCGCAACTTAACACCGGATGCGAAGCGCAAAATTATTGCAAATTTTAATTTATGTCGCAATTGTTTACTCAATCACCACGGAAAAGACTGCAGATCAAGCAAAACATGTTTTTATTGTGGCAAGAAACATAATTCCTTGTTACACGATGCCTTCATGACGGAAACGCGGCCATCAACTTCTACGAACTCGGAAACGACTCAGCAAAAATGTCACACGTCGCATGAAAACGTGGCCGAAAGTCTTTTGGCGACCGCGGTTTTGAATGTCCAAGGGTTCGATGGCAGTTCTCATACCATGCGTTGTTTGATAGATGGCGGGTCCCAGTCATCGTTAATAACTGAAAATGCCGCTCAAAGGCTTGGGTTACCCAGAAAGCGCTGCAAGGGTGTTATTTTCGGAGTTGGAGCGCGGGAAAACAACTGTAAGGGGGTCGTTACGGTTACTTTGTCTTCTCGCTATAATGATTTTAATTATACCACGGATGTTTACATTATGAATAGTCTTACCGGCAAATTACCTAACCATTCATTTGATAAACCAAATTGGCCATACATAGAAAACATTGAATTGGCCGACCCAGAGTTTTACACGAGTAGACACATTGATCTTTTATTAGGAGTTGATGTTTATTCAACTATCATATTAGATGGCTTTATAAAATCCGGTAAATCGCTGCCGATTGCGCAACAAACGCAATTTGGCTGGATATTAAGTGGAAATGTTAAGACTTTCCACTGTAATGTTGTTGTGAACCAACTCGATGACATTCAAAGGTTTTGGGAAATAGAGGATATACCAGAAGAATCAAATTTATCAGCTCGTGACAACCAGTGCATTGACTACTATAAGACCACTACCAAACGGAACGAAGACGGGCGTTATGACGTCAGACTCCCGCTTAAATTAAATTTTGAAACGAAGTTGGGTTCGTCAAAACCAATGGCAATTGCTCAGTTTCGCCAATTAGAACGAAAATTTGCTAGAAACCATCAAATAGCTCATGATTACAAGGTGTTCATTAATGAATACATATCTTTAGGTCATATGATATTAGCTCCCGGTAACCAGACACCGGAGTGTTATCTGCCACACCATTGTGTCCAAAGATTAGAGTCGACAACGACACCACTTAGAGTGGTTTTTAATGCGTCAGCAAGGACGTCTACCGGCCTTAGTATAAATGATTTTATGGAAGCAGGTCCAAACTTACAACAAGACTTGTTATCTTTAATTTTAAAATGGAGACAGTACCGTTACGCTTTCTGTGCTGACCTTGAGAAGATGTTTCGCCAAATTTGGGTAAATAAGGAAGATCAGCCATTACAAAAAATTATTTGGCGTGAAAATCCTTCTCTACCACTGAAGGAATTTCAGCTCACCACCATAACCTATGGATGCAGGGCGGCTCCGTTTCTTGCTATGATGACCTTAAAACAGCTTGCATGTGATGAATGGCATAATTACCGAAATACCAACGCGCCAGAGGTCCTCAAGGAGTGTTTTTATTCTGATGACGTCCTGCATGGTTGCCACCAGCTTGATTACGGAAAACGCTTACAGTGCGACTTAATACGTCTCTTAAGATCAGGTGGATTTAACCTTAGAAAATGGAAATCGAATACTCCAGAGTTACTACCAAATTCCGACGAAAATCAAGAAGTCTTTGATTTTCGAGAAATGGAAGCTACCAAGACTTTGGGCCTTCGCTGGGAACCCAAGAGTGACATATTTACATTCCAATCTAAAATAGAACAAACTACAACTCATCCTACAAAAAGATCCTTATTATCGGACATATCTAAGGTATTTGATCCGTTAGGTTGGTTGTCGCCTCTAACTACGAAATTAAAATTATTATTCCAATCAGTTTTACGGTTACAAACTGAGTGGGACCAAAATTTACCAGAAAATATTTGTGCTGAGTGGACAAAAATCAAGGCCGATATACACCAAATTGAGCAGTTACAGATTCCTCGATGGATTGGTACCTGTGAAAATGATACCATTGAACTACATGGGTTTGCCGATTCGTCAACTGTTGCGTTTGCAAGTGTGGTATATTGCAAGATAAACCGTAGTCACCAGTCATCGGTAGTCCTTGTAATAGCAAAAGCAAGACTTGTGCCTACTAGCAAGAGTATCTCATTACCAAAATTAGAGTGCTGTGCTGCTGAATTACTATCTAAACTGATGTCAAAGGTCAAGCAGTGTTTACCAAATTATAATGTAAAAATGTACGGTTGGACTGACTCCAAAGTCGTCTTAGGATGGATACAAGGAGATCCAAGCCGTTGGAAACCATTTGTGTCAAATAGAGTGAGGAAAATAACAGAAACCATGCCACCTGAGTGTTGGAGATACGTGCCATCAGAACAAAACCCGGCTGATTGCGCGAGTAGAGGCTTGTCAGCCAGTCAATTAAAGAAGCACCCGCTGTGGTGGAAAGGGCCTCAGTGGTTATCAACTTTTATACCAGATTTAGAAAAAAACCATAAAACTTATTTTACTGATATTGAAGCCAAGAAAACAAAACTGTCTAATGTTGTAATTAGATCACAGGAAGACTCCGTCATACAACTGTTGATTACGAATCACAGCACATTTTTGCGAGTCGTGCGAATTATTGCATGGATTTTGCGAGCAATTTCACGTAATAATGATAAAAATATAAAACCTTATTTAAGTTTACCAGAGTTAAATAGAGCAAAATTAATGATTTTAAAATATTGTCAACAACTAGAGTTTTCAAAGGAGATGTCTGACTTAAGTATCAAAACTTGTGTAGATAAGAAGAGTAACATTTTCAACTTAAACCCATTTTTGGATAAGGATGGACTTTTACGTGTCGGCGGTCGGTTGAAAAATGCTCAAATAGATTATAATATGAAACATCCTATTATTATACCACACTCTAGTAAATTGACGGAATTGCTGATTGACCAGGCGCACAAACTTTGTTACCATGGGGGACCGCGCTTAACATCAGCATTTTTAAGAAAAACGTACTGGGTAGTGGGCGGCAACCAAGCTACCAAGAAGCGCCTTCGCCTATGCGTTACGTGCCGTAAAAATGAACCAAATATACAACAACAGTAAATGGGTGATTTACCATTCTCCAGAAGCAACGTATCGAGACCATTCGAGAACACCGGCGTTGACTTTACCGGTAGTATTCTGGTAAAAGCAAACAAGGGTCGTGGCATCAAAACTACCAAGGGTTACGTAGCAGTATTTGTATGTATGGCGACCAAGGCCGTGCATCTGGAGCTAGTTTCCGATCTCACCACATCTAGTTTCCTAGCTGCGCTAAGAAGGATGGCCGCGAGAAGAGGGACTCCGCACCATATGTATAGCGATAATGGAACCAATTTCGTGGGTGCTAATAGAGTTTTAAATGAAGGGCTCGACGAATTAAAGCGAATTGCGAACGATACTGGTTTTTTAAATGAAGTTTCGGAGATGGGCATTGTTTGGCACTATAATTGCATAATTGCATCCTTTCCGTCGAGTGGAGGGGTGTGGGAATCAAAAGTCTCAAATATCATTTAAAACGCGTCGTCGGAGAACAAAAACTAACTTTTGAAGAGTTTACCACAATTTTAACGCAGTTAGAAGCGTGCTTGAATTCAAGACCGCTATGCCCAATGACAGAAGATCCAGAAGATTTAAACTACCTAACACCTTCTCATTTCCTAGCAAGCGGACCATCTCTTACCATAGTTGAAACAGAGCACGATCATCGTACGAGATGGCAGCTAACTCAAAAAATATTCAGAGATATTTGGAATAGAAGGAAGTCTGAATATCTTACTCAGTTGTCAGCACGAACCAAATGGCGACAAGTAAAACCAAATATAAAAATTGACGACATTGTTATTATTCATGAAGACAATTTGCCACCTGGAAAGTGGGCACTAGGTAGGGTCATTGATCTTCATCCCGGTCAAGACGGCCTCGTAAGAGTAGTCACTCTCAAAACCAAAAACACCACAATGAAGAGACCAGTCGTGAAGTTATCTGTTTTACCAGTAAATAGCACGGCACCAGATAAACTAATGAATGTGAGTCATAAAACGCCAGCTACTAATAAATATTCAAAACGTTCATGTAACATTATATACCTAATGTTAATGTTTCTTATGTTTCTTATATCACCAACACAAAGCATGTATACCATTACAAACCTACCAAATAACCAAAGCATATATTTAGACCAGATATCTACCATGTACCTCGTTCGAGATGAATGGAAATTAGTAGTTTACTACGATATGAATCCATACTGGAAAGCCAACGAGTTGTTTAATAAATACTTTAACCATTTAGAGAACTTATGTCCCAGTACAGAGATCAAGTTACAATGCGACGTTATCTTGTTACAATTAAAACACGGATACAATGAGTGCTCGTACTACAACCGAATGTTGTTGGGTCAGCAGTTCACATCGCATTCGAGACTGCGACGTGGTTTAATTAATGGAGTAGGCTACATTGCGCATAGTTTATTCGGGATATTAGACGAAGACTTTGCAGAGCAATATCGAAAGGACATAGATCTTCTTAAAACCAACCAAAAACATTTAGCGACATTATGGAAAAACCAAACATCCATTGTTGAGGCCGAATATAATCTTCTAAAAAGAGTTGAAAGTACCATGGACAAACAACACAAGATATTCAACCAGCATCTAATATCTTTAGAAAAGGCCACAAACGATTTACGGACAGAAATTCAAAGTGTAGCCACTAGTAACTACTTCGCCATGACTTCTATCATAGCCAACAACATACTGACCAGCCTGAGAACCATCCAGGACACTTTGTTAGATACCATTACTAATATATACTACGGAAATTTTAATATACATCTCATTAAACCAGAGCAGCTTCTTCAAGAACTTAATATGATATCTGGCCATCTGTCGAAGGATTTGTCATTACCAATAGATAACATTCAGGAGAATATATCCAAAATTTATCATCTTTTGAAAGTCAATGCTAGAGTGACCAGCCATTACCTTATATTTGAAATAAAGATACCATTAATCAGTCGAGACTTATACGACACTTACAAGCTGATACCAATTCCTAGAAAAATTAATGATCTCATGGTCACCCTAGTCCCCATTGAGAAACATATAGCAATAAACTTGCAAAAAGATTTGTACTTACCATTGCCTGATAACGATTTTCAGCAATGTGTTCAGTTCGAGGACACCACCCAGTTATGCTCATTGCATAGCCCCTTATACCAATATAACAATTACCAATCTCTGTGCGTCAAGAATCATGTCACCAATAACTGCAAGACGAACTTTGTTCCTTGCGAGCATACATGGTTTCAGTTGCGTATTACCAATACCTACTTATTTTCATGTTGCGGCCAGTGCTCCGTGAGAATTATATGTGGCCAGCAAATGAAGGCTGTGAAGATAGTAGGAGCGGGAGTCGTATCCTTACAAAATGACTGTATAATAAAAGCGGAAACATTCACCATAACTGCACACAAGATATTTACGTCTAGGCTTAATCTTCAACCGGAACAAATTGAGCCATTTATAGCACCAATAAACCACATAGTCAACATCTCCATACCAAACATTGTGAGTTACGAACGGAATACCAGTGACATAGAGCAAGATTTCAGAACCATAGGCGATCAGATACAAAAAATGAAATCCCAGAAACCTGTAGTTGACCAAATATCCTACCACGACATTCACCACTACGCTGCCATATATGTGGTCGTGGGTATTGCGCTATGCGTCGGTCTGATATTTGCGTGCCGCCGGGTGCGCTCGCGCCGCGCCACCTGCGCAGCCGCCGCCGCCGCCGCCAGCAGCGTCGTCTTCGGAGAGGAGAGCAGCGGACAAGTGCAGTGTGTCAGTGTAAAAGAAAGGCAATCTACCAGTGATGTGATCAATAGTGTCTGTGCTAGTGCTAATGAGACTCACAAGTCACATAGTGCGCGTGTGGATAAGGCTACGTCGCCTCGTTTGCGTAATCCTTATAGTGAAACTTTGAACATGTCGGACATAGACTCCTAGAGACTATTACCATAGTATAAGAAAATTGTTCCATCACCTTGTTAATCATACTAAAATTGTTAATCACCCTTGTTGCACCAATTCATAACCATCTCATACGTTCTATTTTATTTTATTCTCATTCGCATCCTCATTTCTCCCGCCCGGGAATATGTACGGGCTAAGTGCGTTGCACTTGCACCGACAGCATTTTACCGTAGCGCGTGGTTTCATACTTATAATATTCATGTAATTTCATTAGTAGTGAATCGTACCTCGGTCGGCTACCACGTCGAGTCACCTTACTATTCCTATATTACCATACACCATCACCATCTCAACCTCATCTTAGATTAGTGTTCAGTGAATACAACATAATTACCATATCTCTAACCTACGACTTTCTATTATCACCACGCATTAAACTATACAGAAATATAACATCACTTATTACAATTAAATTAAATTTTCCACAGTTAATATTAAATTAGGTTCTTTTTTCTGTTCCATATTATAAAACGAGCTATATGCATTTTTCATTCGTATATGCAGTGGTTAGCCTAGTGTCGGTGGTGTTAAAGTCACCTAGTAGTAAATATAGGTTATTGACTGTTGTCTAATGACTACATGCGTGACCGATATCTTAACGTACCCTCCGAATCACAGAGACGCTCAGAAAATACACTTCTTTTGAGGTCACGCATCAATAGATTACCCGCGCACCTAGTTGCTTAACTTCATCGATCCTTATCGGGTCGGTGATGGCAACTAGATTTAATATAATATTATTATATTTGCTTCGTACTCGAATCTAGATTTTACAAAGCATGAACCGTTTTTTTATCAAATCTATCTATCTCATATCACTTTTGGTTTTAGATGTAAAATTTCGTTCAGCTTGTTTTCTGCTATGAGATATCTCGTATTCTTAGGGAACTCATAGAATACGAGTTTTCAATTAAGTAAATCATTATTAAAAAGGAATATTCTCTATAATATAAGTAATTAAACAAATCATTGACTCACGTTGGCGATCATTTTTGCTAATTACTAGCCGTGCTTTTGATTTCAGTATCAGTGCTCGAGTGTGACACTGAATGATTTGCTACAGTATTTATACAAACTGGATTAATCGCCTACTGTTAGTAGGTACGTAGATTCTGTTAGTGGTCACACAAACTTTCGTTCAAGGTTAATAAAATATACTAAGTAGGTACTGTTTTGACCAGTGTATGCGATATATCTGAAGTACGAAATACAAATTTCGTGAATGGACATTAAACATACAGTCCCGCAAATAAAACCTGCTAAGAAAGACTTGTTTTCGTAAAACTTGGAATTAGACTGTCAGTGTTGGTTTAAAGCCAACAGAAGAGTCCCCTACATTGCATTAACTAGAGTAGCCGGTATACTCAAAAATAAAGAATTCCACTCGTATTCCATTAATTATCGTTTTACAAGAGATATAATAATAATATCCTGGGACATTATTTACACACGGCCACCTGATCCCAAACTAAGCAGAGCTTGTACTATGGAAACCAGATAACTGATATACTACCATATACCTACCATTTTTTTTGTATATACATACTTATATATATAAATTACACCCAGATTCAGGACAAACAGACATGTTCATGAACACAAATATCTGTCCTGGGTGGGAATCGAACCCACGACGTCCGGCGTGAAGAGCAAGCATTTGCCAACCATGCCAACAGGCCCGTCATAATAATCACAGCCCGTCACAATAAGTTGCATAATAATCACATTCTTAACTGAAGCGTGTTCGCAAATCTGCAGGTCGTTAGCCTTCACCTCTCGTACCTGAATATCGTTGCTTGCAGAAGCCAACAATCGAGTATAAAAACTGTAGCAAGTGACATATTGCCACAGTTAAACACTATAGTTCAAATTCGCAACAAGACTTATCCCAGCATAATAACAATGGTTGCTAAAGTGAGTTAATTAACTGATATGATATAAGGTTAAATTTATAATTTAAGTTAATAAATGAATGGTAATGTACAATTGAATTCCCATTTAGCTAGATTGGGCCTATAGCGTCTTATCACCTATATTACCTACCCTGAAACTTAAAAATGAGTACAGACGCCAGCACATCAAGCTACCCCAATCTGTCAAATTTCCCCAATTTAAAGAAAACCTTATGCTTTAGTGATAAAGTTAAAAATCTATAGAAGAAATTTGACAGTTTGGGGTACCTGGATGTGCTGGCATCTGTACACCCCGACGAAGCTGTTTTACGTAACTTATTTAAGGAGGCGATCATAACTTAGGATAAGACAGCTTACTTAGCACTCAACTTTAATTACCACCTTTTCAGTTCATGAATGTTTAATTTTTTTGACTGTAAACTTTAATTTCCAGCTTTTAATCGTCTTTTCCTTGGTGGCATGCGCGTGCGCCGGTCTGCTCCCAATTGCGAAGGTGGCATACGCTGAGGTGGAGGCGCCGGCACACTACGAGTTTTCGTACTCCGTGCACGACGCACACAGCGGTGACGTGAAGGAGCAGCAGGAGGCTCGTGCCGGTGATGCTGTCCATGGCTCCTATTCACTTGTGCAGCCTGACGGCGTTCACCGCATAGTTGAATACACCGCCGACAAGGTGCACGGCTTCAACGCCAACGTGCGCTACGAGGGTACCCCCGTACACTCCGCACCCACTAAGGTCGCCGTAGCCGCGGCCCCCGTCGCTTACACGCAGTACGCGCACGCTCCCGTCACCAGGCTCGCCTACGCTGCACCCGTAGCACGCCCCGTAGCGCACGTCTCCTACGCTGCGCCCGTCGCTAAGGTCGCCTACGCCGCCGCCCCCGTCGCGCACGTCGCCTACTCCTCTCCCGCCATCTCCTACCACCACTAGACTAAGTATTTAATAATATTGAATATATCATAATAATTTATTGAAATGAATAGTTGCGATTAAATAATTGAATTTTTAAATAAAATATGATTGTTTCAATTTTTCTTTCCAATTACAACTAGGTTAAGATCGAATCACATGCCTAATTATTTCGTTGCAAATAATTAACTTTAAAACATTTCTCAATTATCTACCTACCTTAAAAATGAAGGATCATGTCCCGAGTGATCTATGTAAGTGGCATTGTAGCGTATATGCGCATGTGGTGATATGGCTGCATTCGTAAATTGATGTAATCAATGTTTTTATTAAAAAAGAAATCTACGTTACGACACAATAAAAAAACTATTAGGGAAAAAAGTTTCAGATTTATTTTCAGATTATTATTGACAAAAACCGAGTTAGAAACTCGTTTATGTCAAGAATAATCTGAAAATAAATCTGAAACTTTTAAACTAAAATTAATAATCATATAATCTGAAAATAATCTATAAACTAAAATTAATATTATTTAAGACATATTATATTTAGCTGTCATAAATAATATTAATTTTAGTTCGGCGAGTAACATTTAAAAGGCTGCTGATTAATATTAATAAGATTCTGACCAATTAAAAATTTTATTAGAGACTGCAAAAGTTCTTTAGAACTAGCCTGTGAGAAAAAAACATTATTTAGGTTTGTCATTCTACATTAGGATCATATTTATTTTAGTATCGAATTATAAAAAAAAGAAATGGCAGTTGTCAAGTGCTATTAAAATAAAGTTGCTAATGAGGCGGTCAATAAGTAATAATATTTGGTGCATTAAGATGCAACTAACAGGCCACTTCGTTTCATAAGTTCAAATAGCCATAACCATAACTTGTTGTTAAGTTAACACATTAATTCAATAGGTATTTCAGGATTAAGCATCATCTCGTGCTCACGACTTTTGACTGCAACTGTACCTAGGTAGCTTTGTAAAAGGTTTCCAAATGCTAATACTGAAGATAACACCAACACTGCATTAAGCCAAACCACCCTACGTTATGCGTTACATAACGTCAGACGATGTGGCTTTATACTGTTGACGCATAACGTAAGATGATTTGGTCTTATACTGTTACCGGTATGCCATGCTGTAACTCTCCAAATCTTCGCACCGTTACCACCTACAACGCTCTTCTAGAACTTAGCCTGTGATCTAACCGCAGACGAATGGAAGTCTTTAATTCCAGTGCAGTGTGCTTAAAGTTCTGTTTGGTGACTATAGAGTTTTTAATTAGTGTAATTGGCTTGCGGCCACACTTATCTGTGTAAAATAATTGAAAAACAATAGTTCAATATTTTTGTTATGTAAGGTATTTTCACAATTTTATTGTGAGATAATTTAGAATACCGGCAGGACTGAAACACGCATTATCAGCGTAAAGCACCGAATACTCAGGCTACGGTAAACCCTGTAAAGTTGTGAAAAATTTTGTTCTTTTTTTCAACAGTTTTCATGACACAAGCTATTTTATTTATTTATTTTATTTGCAATAATTTCAAAGCGATATCGATATACAGCGCAAAGATGTCCAGGAAGGGATAGAAAGAGAAATATAAATGCGATGACCTTACACGATACACCGTAGCTTGGTTTTCCAGGATAATGCAGACTCAAATTCTGTCCGTGATTCATTTATTTATTCTCAGAATATTACTTTAAAATAAATTATTAGATATAGGTATGAGTCAAGCAAATGATAACATTTAAGAGTTGTAAATCTTTATAATAGATGGATTTGGATATCCCAAAAATTACTCAACGGTACGGCGTAAATGCGTTATCATTTAATACCATCATCGTCAAGATGATAGTAAAATAGACTCTTCAAAAAGATGGTCCCAGGTTATCAGGAGGTCTATCCTCGTTATTTTCAAACGATTTCCGCTTGGCTATGGCAGGCAGTTAGTTTTACGACTCTCCCTATAATTCGTTTCATATTTATTTATTGCGGGTAAATTTACCCCCTAAGAATTTTACAAGTTTTATATTTCGTATTATTTTTAATACGCCTTGATTAATAATTACTAAAACAATGTCATTGTTTGTTTCACATTTATGTCCGGTTAAGCCCGTAATTCAAAACAACATTTCCATGAAGGTCCACTTTACTAAACATATCAAGATTACTAGCACATTTAATTCAATTATTTTCAATTCTAAAAAGAATCACAACAACAACCTACACAACAATAGCCTTTCGATCTAGCACAATAAACTGCTGCGCTAGGCTGAAAGGATATCAAAGGTTCCCACCTTAGACTATGGACCCTTAGGCCCGGCGCCCACTATCGGTGGCATCGGTGCGGCTCGAAATATTCAAAAATATTCTTCTTTGCCTTGAGGATCCAAGTTTCTCTTCTTCTTCAGAATGATGAACAATGAGAACTAAGTCCCAATCCACCGTTATAAATACACACGCACAACTGTTTTCACGTAACGTTACCACTGCTCTGCGATGTTTCTGCCGCCCGAACTATTCTGTGGCTACCTAAAATCAGTTACGGTGTCCTTAGGCGTGCTTAGGACTGCCGAGGCAGCTCTCAGGCGCCCGAAGCCGCCGTAAGGTGCCCGAGCTCTAGCGAGCCGCACCGATGCCGACCGATAGTGGGCGCCGGGCCTTAATATTCAGTTACTTATATTGATGTATAAAGCTATAGCAACCAAGATCAGTCCCGTGTCCCTTCGTCGTCCTATCACTAACTACTGTATCTATTCAGTTTTGTTGATATATAATCCGCTTGTCGAAAGCCTACTTTTACGGTTCACTATGCTGGATAAACCATTTAAACATATCTAAGAAAAATAATCACAAAGACAGAACATTAGTATCTATTTTTCATTTTTCAAGTGAACACTTAATAAGTATCAAAAACTAAATATTAAAACTATTATGAAATAAAAATCACAGTTTTACAGTTTTGATTAAAACCAACGAACAGACGAAGCATAAATATCAATTTAGTTGCAAAAGTTATTGTAGGTATAAACACATATGGAACAAGGGTGGGTGCTGACTGGTGGAGCGACAAAAGAGCAGGTTAAAATTAATACTATTTTGAGTGCTGCACAGCTTAATGAAACGTAGATCGATTGTTTCTTTTTCCAATAATTATTATAGTTGATTTAGAGGATTTTATTAACCTGAAATACATACGTTGTGTTTTACATTGATCGTTTGAAAACTTCTTGTAGATTTTGAATAAGAGCGTATCTTTCTTTTAGTCTAAAACACTATACCTACGTTGTTTTTTACTAATAATAATTTGTTGTTTTTGTCTAATAAAGGGCTTTTAGTGAAGATTCTGCCATTTATAAACTATTTCTATAGATTATAAGTAAATACTTTTATAGTAAAATATTGATTTCGTCTGCAATAGTAAATGGCAGTATCTGATCTATCACATAAATTATACATCAACAACATATACACAGGTAAAATAGAATAACAAACTTGAACAAAAATACATCAATAATACAACGGTAGTGTGCGCAATCAAACGTAATTGAAGATCATTTTTTTAAAGAACAGCAATCACAGTCAATATTCTTGAGTTAGAGATTAAATTAAAATCAGCCTTAGGATTTTAAATAAAACTTTAATAGAAACTTTTTATTTAAATAAATAATAATTTCGTAATTAAGTATCATAAACGATTCAGTCTAGTGGTGGTAGGAGATGGCGGGCGAGGAGTAGGCGACGTGAGCGACAGGGGCGGCTGCGTAGGCGACCTTGGCGACGGGCGCAGCGTAGGAGACGTGCGCTACGGGGTGAGCTACGGGCGCGGCGTAAGAGACGTGCTGTACGGGATGAGCTACGGGCGCAGCGTAGGCGACATGTGCGACGGGGTGAGCTACAGGCGCAGCGTAGGCGACTTTGGCAACGGGGGCGTGCGCGTACTGAGCATAGGCAACAGGAGCGGCGGCGACGGCGACCTTGGCGGGCGCGGGGTGCACGGGGGTACCCTCGTAGCGCACGTTGGCGTTGAATCCGTGCACATTGTCGGCGGTGTACTCGACGATGCGGTGCACGCCATCAGGTTGAACGAGCGAGTATGAACCGTGGACGGCGTCACCAGCGCGTGATTCGTGCTGCTCCTTAACGTCACCGCTGTGCGTGTCGTGGACAGAGTAAGCGAAGTCGTAGTGTGCTGGCGCCTCCACCTCGGCGTATGCTACCTTCGCGATGGGGAGCAGTGGGCCGGCATACGCGGCTGCCACCAAGCACATGACGATAACGATCTGCAAAATAATTCAGTTTAATAGCCAACGTCCAAAGAAGAGACAATTATTAATCGACTTAATCATATTTTTAATCCTTTTCTGTGTGTATCTTATGCATTTTCTCGGTTTCTTCGTGAATCCTTTCAGTATCGTTTCATACAAATTTTGTTCAAATCTGTTTTCATAAAGAAAAAAATTGGCACATTTCATATTTTTACTACACTAATTATAAATGATTTTCAAACATACTTCTAGTACGTCAATGCAAATAAGTGCTGAATATACCAATTGGCAAAAATAACCTATAATTGTATAGACCTGGACACAATTTCATGACGCAGGGGCAAGTTTCATAGTTAAATCTAAACATTATTGGTTTTTTCAGAGGTGCACAGTTTTCCAACTGAATGGCTTTGCAGCGTTAGTCAGTTAATATGCATTACAAGTATTTGAAGTAAGTGTTACGGGGATGCTTAACCATTTATCGCTTAACCGTTTATTAGAGGCGCTCATAGCCAGATGCTTTCACCGCCTCGTAAGTGATCGGGAGAGAGGATAAGCAACTAGGCTCGCGGTCAGTCCATAGATGGGTGACCGCCAAAGTGGTTTAAATTGTGAGCGTCTCCGTGCTTTGGAGGGCACGTTAAGCTGTCAGTCCCGGTTGTAGTCAGTAGACGGTAGTCGTTAATCCATGTCAGAGGCCTACTGGGCGGCTTGTACAACTCTGACACCAGGGTAACGACTGCCCATACGAAAAGTAACTAGTAAGTTACAGTTATTTATTTTTATTTAGTAGTAATTACATATTCACTTACTTTAGCAACCATTGTGTGTGTTTGTAATGTTGTACTGTCAGTGTTCGACTATGACAATATATGCAGTGCTACACTTTTATACATATGAATTATCGCCTACTGATCAAGTGGGTGACACATGGCACGCCCGGGGCGGTCATACATTAAGCCTCACAATGATTGAGAGGTGAAGGCCGGCACGCTTGCATACTAAGTAGATACATGAGTATTACGAAATAAGACATATATTAACATACTGCATTCTATAGGAAAAAATACCTTTCGATGACCTTAGTCGAATTTGAATGAAAGGTTTAGGTAATAGTGCTCGAATTTCGGCTTCGGTGACCAATCTTAACGGAGATTAGCCAACTACACAGGTATTAGTATAGACTAAAGACCATAATTGTGTGTGCATAATCCGATGCACAATCAGGTAAAGATCAAGTGGGCTCCGATGATAATGGGTGTTTTTAGAAATTTTATGAAACTTTTTGTACAAACCCGAACAACGACAATTTTTTTAGCGAAATGTTCATCATCTACGGTTGAACACGTCACCGCTAGACCAGCGAGATATTTAGTTAAAAGCAATTTAAATCAGTCTCCCCACAGTGATATAAATTGCTTTTATATTACAGTCTTGAGAAAATATGTCAATCCTTACAGATAGCTTAAGAATCTAACACCTTGCTTACAGCTTAAAGCTGAATCTAAAAGATATGGGAAGTAAAGAAGATAAAAGTTGTGCACTGCACCATACGGTAAAAAAAATACTACTAAAAGAACAAAATGTAAATATTCACTGATTAACATTTGTAGGTAAATAAGTGTATGAAGAAATACAATTTAAACCGATGAACTCTATCCCCTCTGTTTTTTAAAGTCGGGAAACATTAAACCGGGCTGTGATTACTCTCTAGTTGCGTTTAGTTCAATGAAAATAACGAAATATGTACGTTTATGTGCACTGTTAATACTATCCTTATTAAATATCTTAAAATTCCATCTGATCCTAAACTAGGCAGAGCCAGTATTGTCTGGTTGCCACAGTACAGGCAACCAGACAATTGATAAACATACTTATATTATGTCTAAATACATACATATTATGGATAAATTACACCCAGACGTAGAGAATAATCGTGCTCATCACACAAAATCCTTCCTTAGGGTTGTCTGTGAAATAACGCTCATAATTAAGATATAAACAAAATATTTTGCCTACAATAATATCTTACTTACAAGATATTTTACAACAATTTGCACACCTTTAAAGGTAAAATATGGTCTAGGACAAATATGTAATAACTTAACATCTACTTATATGTACCCATATTTAGCAAATAAAGAGATTTTGATTTGATTTAGATTTTTGGTATTCTGTAAAGTAGAAGTTCCTCGACTTTGAGCTGCTCCTAATATAAAAATGCTATGCTCTACGTATTGTAAAACTGCCATATTTCATCGTAAGCAACCCAGATAAAACAGACACGATATGCTTTATTTCAACTCATCCCTTATTATATCTTAGCGGAGAGCACGTAAAGCCGTCGATCCTGTACATGACCTCTTTCCGGTCGTTTCGCTAGTCGTCCCTTCGCGACACGAGAGTGATTGATAGAAAGTGCCCCTGTGCATATACTTGTGCAGTAAGTTCCGCGCAAACGGCTAGTCCCCATTGAGCCTCGCTGCCGTGACTAAAATCCATCTAGAAGGACATTAAGGTACTCCAGCAACAAACAGATGAAGTTAAATGTCTACAAAGAGCGACAACCCGTCCCCTTTTTTTGATTAGGCAGGGGGAATGCCTGCGCATGCCACCCACAAAAAGTATCTGCGGGTGGATATGCCGGTCTCGCACTGACTAAACCTAACCTGCCGTGTACTTCTCTTGGCACCTGGTGACAACCTGTCCCCTTATTGAGCTTGCTTTATGTTACATTATGATGCTCTGCTTTAGCTAGTCTGTTGTCCCTTATAAAGAACTTTAGTTCTAATTACTCTACTTGGATTAAAGCCGTCATCAAATTACTTGGTACCAATGTAAATAGATTTTAAGTAGTTTATATAATATAATATCCTGGGACATTTTTTATACACGGCCATCTGATCCCAAACTAAGCAGAGCTTCTACCGTGGAAACCAGATAACTGATATACTACATATACCTACTACATTTCTTTTGTAAATACATATTTATATTAATAATATAATTAGATCCAGACTCAGGACAAACAGACAAGTTCATGGACACAAATAACTGTCCTGGATGGGAATCGAACCCACGACCTGCGGCATGAAAGGCAAGTATTTACCAACCACGTCAACCCGTCTTTATGTGCATAGTTTGACAACAGCTTAAAAATGCGTATTAATAAACTATGTATTTATATATATGACTTATATGTATTACATGGAGGTCAATGAAATTCCACAATATATAGTAGCGTTTTCGACACAAATAATAATTAATTGAAACAAGTTTGGAACTCTTAACTACATTCGCAAAATTATGATGCATTTCTACATTGTAAGTATATATGGAAATTCATCTCCATATTTTGCAACTGGATAACGAAGGGGCGGGCAAGGCTTGTAGTAGCAATCACACCTTACTTGGCCTCAGGTAACTATGAAATGATCGTTGGTGCTTTCTCAATTAACTAGGTACAGACGCCAGCACGTCCAGCAACCCCATTCTGTCAAATTTCTGTTACAGATTTTCAACTTTATCACAAAAGCATAAGGTTCACTTTCAATTGGGGAAATTTGACAGATTGGGGTAACTAAATGTGCTGGCGACTGTACGTATCAATAAGCGCATTGACCTCAACCTTGTGCATAAATTCGTGTCACCACAAGCAACCTGTAGAGGTTATAGTAATAATTTTAAGTATAAAACTGTAGCTTGCCAGATAGTAACGTACACTCAAACTTACGCACTCAAATTAGCAACAATGGTCGCCAAAGTAAGTCTTGTCTTATTATACTAATATTTATAATAATATTTCTATTAATATTTCTATAATAATATTTCTAAAGACTTATTAAGCTTACCGTTCAAAAAGATACCAGCGAATTTTTCTGCCACTTCAAATACAGCATAACAAATCATAATAATAATATCGCTTAAAAATAATACCTGGAATAGTCTGGAATTACTGAACACCACGTACAGACGCCAGCACATCAAGCTACCCTTATCTGTCTTTGCCCTTTTGAAAGTGCTTATGTGATAAAGTTGAAAATCCATAAAAGAAATTTGACAGATTGGAGTAGCTGGATGTGCTGGCGTCTGTACTACTACTTTTAAAGTAAAATCCGGTATAATGCTCATAATTTCATCCTACAGTTTTAACTCATTGTATTCAGATACATAATATCTATAAGAATAAGCAGGAAATTAATAATTTTTATCACACTTTTAAATCTCCTTAGTCATTACCTTCATGAATCAGTATTAAAACAGAAAGGTGGTGAGTTAGCCACTACTATCTCTAAACATAACTTACCTACTTCTTAATGTAAAATTATTGTTTACATTCAATATACTTTATCAACTTAGTACCTTCTCCCTAAACTATGTATTTGAAATCTGCCAGAGAAGACAATGTACATGGTCTGAAAGAAATGAATTTCATATATAAAATATTTTTATTTCAGTTCGTGATTGTCCTGTCCCTTGCGGTGTGCGCGTGCGCCGGTCCGCTGCTTCCCATCGCGAAGGTGGCGTACGCGGAGGTGGAAGCCCCAGCTCATTACGAGTTCTCATACTCTGTGCACGACGCACACAGCGGTGACGTTAAGGAGCAGAAGGAAGCTCGTGCTGGCGATGCCGTCCACGGCTCATACTCGCTGGTGCAGCCCGATGGTGTGCATCGTATTGTCGAGTACACCGCCGACAAGGTGCACGGTTTCAACGCCAATGTACGCTACGAGGGTACCCCCGTGCACGCCGCACCCGCCAAGATCGCCGTCGCCGCCGCTCCCGTCGCCTACACCCAATACGCGCACGCCCCCGTAGCCAGGGTCGCCTACGCCGCGCCCGTAGCTCACCCCGTAGCGCACGTCTCCTACGCTGCTCCCGTCGCTAAGGTCGCTTATGCCACCGCCCCTGTCGCGCACGTCGCCTACTCCTCTCCTGCTATCTCCTACCACCATTAACCTGACTCATATAAAACTTATTTATTGAAATGAATAGTTTGTAATAAATTAATTATTTAGTCAAATGTACCGTATTTCTTTAACCCCTCTCATTTTAATTATGATTACCAACATTCTCATAGCATTTCTGCAACAGAGAATCTAGAAAACGAACGATCCAAATATACTTACGTTTTATATACTTTACTCAACACAAATCGCAGAAATCCATGTTACCTGGGTACCTAATATTGTGTCAACTTTATATCAATATCGATAGTGGGGGTTGGGGGGAGTCGGCGGACCGCACCTGAATTATTCATACCGCCGCATAGTGATTTCATCTCATTGAATGGAGCTGGCGGCGTGATTACGTCACCGATACCTCCGCTGGCCGGTTAGCGTTTCGTATGTGGACTGCACAATACACCTTGTCAACTCGATATTAATATCGTACAGTTAACACATAGATATAACCTATAGGATAAAGCCGTTGGACTGCATTTTAACAACAAATGTAGTACAAAACATTCCTCAAACATTACCATTTTAGTAACGAAAGCTATATATAGCTTTGGCCTGGTATAACAAACAGCATTATATGTAAGAGTAGGTACAATTAGAAAATCGATTGAAAAGTTGTATGCAATTACCTACGTCGTCTAATCTAAATAACATTAATTTACTTAACTCACGAAAGAATCAATTTTAATAATAGAAAATATAGACACATATTGAGCAACGAAGCTATTCTTGGTAGTACAATTCTGCACTTACACTTAGTGCAAAATTGTATGCGCAAACATACTAAGTACTTATAACATAATAATAATAATAGCCTTTATTCAGACAGTATTTCATTTACATATCTTACCTAATATATGATATTAAAGCCGTATCAGGAGGTTTATGGACA
Organism: Pseudoips prasinana; assembly: GCA_951640165.1. NCBI lineage: Eukaryota > Metazoa > Arthropoda > Insecta > Lepidoptera > Nolidae > Pseudoips > Pseudoips prasinana. The sequence goes on from OX621248.1 coordinate 26,926,754, forward strand.
AGAACTGCCAAAAACAGAGAGGAATGGAAAAGGTTGGAGGAGGCCTTTGTCAATAAATGGCATATCGACTTATAACATAACCCGGGAGTTAATAATCTGCGGTTGGAATCTGTACCACTGAACCAACGAGGCAATCATAGAAAGACCTACCTAATATTTATACAATAATAGAGAAGTATTTATAAAACAAACTACTCAGAGTAGGTACTTTCCTGGTCGCTTGAGCTGTTAAACCAACCGAGTTTAATTAGCACATATATGTATGTCAAATTTAAATTTAGACATGGTTCTAAGCAGGTTTACTTTATTTGCGGGATTATGGCTTGCCAGTAAAACGGTAACTCTTTACTAACAGCTCGTAAGTAAAAGCTCTTAAGTTTGGTGAGGACAATCTTTGTGACCCCATTGTGTTAGATTATACAGCTCATATACCTACATACTCATCAATAACGAAAAGCAAACGATGAAAAACATGAAACCAAGCGAAACCACAATAAGTCCACTTTAAAACTTATTTAAAATAATATTCATGAACATCAAAGAGAGTTTATAGCAGGTAAAAATGAAGAGATTGGTTTTTATCTGTGCGCGGCGGCAAATTGAATGTAAAGTTGATTTCCCCGCGGACTCCGCCGCATAATTCCCCGCAAATTAAGCCGATATCAATTGACTTGGTACCAATGTAAATATTTTTGATAAATGCCTCCCCTTTATGTACTTAGCTTAACAACAGCTCAATAATGTGTATCAAAAAGCCCTATAATTTTGTCGAGTTGTAGGTTAATGGGATTGATAAGTAGGTAGATTTATTAATATATTCTTAGTAGTATTCTCGTGACTGAGAGAAGTGATCTGTTTATATGAAATGAAATGAAAGTCTTTAGAAATATGTCAGCAGAAATATGTTATACATATTAAGAAGAAAGAGATTTTTTTAAAGACATAAGTATTTTTTTAAAGAAATAACATTTAGGACAAGTCTAAATTTTTCTCAGACAGTAAACGTGACTGACGACGACTGCAGTCATGTCCCTTTTTTAGGGTTCCGTACCCAAAGGGTAAAACGGGGCCCTATTACTAAGACTTCGCTGTCTGTCTGTCTTTCACCAGGCTGTATCTCATGAACCGTGATAGTTAGACAGTTGAAATAAATTTTACAGATGATGTATTTCTGTTGCCGCTATAACAACAAATACTGAAAAACAAAATAAAATAAATATTTAAGGGGGCTCCCATACAACAAACGTGAATTTTTTGCACGTTTTAATAGATCATGGTACGGAACCCTTCGTGCGCGAGTCTGACTCGCACTTGGCCGGTTTTATTGTTTTGTTTTAATAAGGCAGCGTACAGAAATACGAGTGCGACAGTTCACTCCTCAGCAAAAACGTGCCTTAAGAAATATTCATTTCAAAATCTTTATTCTTAAATTAGTTAAGGGATATTTTAGGATAATATAGGTAACTACAGTCTACAGAGTAAATCCTAGGTAAAGAGCGGCGTAATAGGGCGGGCGGAATCCTCTTAACGCCAAAAATTAATCAAACTTGCCACCCGTCTAGTCGTAAGGGCAGCTACCCTTGCTTTTATACGGCGGCAGCGATGTATCGAGTACAGTCAACCACAAAGAGCATCCCAGACGGTGGTGCGCCATCTACTTATTTTAACTATGAACTTTAAAAATAAAACAGCTTCTGTTCATCGTGGTTTTTTTTTTACTTGACGTTTATAGTTAGACTAGAAAGGTTTTCACTGCTTCACCAGACTGTAGAGGCGAGTGATGGCTTCAGCCGTCTAGCAAATATAACTACAAACTATATTATGACGGGCCTGTTGGCGTGGTTGATAGATACGCTGCCTTTCACGCCGGAGGTGATGGGTTCGATTCCCACCCGGGACAAATATTTGTGTGCGGGAACAGGTCTGCTTGTCCTGAGTCTGGGTGTAAATATATAAAGTAATAGTAAATATAATATAAATATCTATATAAGTATGTGTTTACAAAAGAAAAGTAGTATATGTAGTATATCAGTTATGGTCTGGGTTCCATAGTACAAGCTCTGCTTAGCTTGGGATCAGATGACCGTGTGTGAATAATGTCCCAGGATATTATTATTATTATAAGTAATTAAGTACCCGCGCCAGAGGGCTGCGCCTTTGGGTTTCGAACTCTCATGCCGGTTGCTGATATGAGAATGCATGAGATATTTTAAGAGACGTTTTGTACAACTGTCGTTCTGTTTCGTGAAGAAATATTCAATGCCGTTATTAATATCGTTGGAATTGCTATCTTATTAGCTGTGCTAGATGGAGCGTATATATTTCATTATCGTCTACATTTTTTTCAATGATATCGGCTAATTTTGCTAGGATGAAGAACTTTACCATCGCTTGTACAGTTTCAATTGATAGTGGCGTGGTTTTGTGTGCGTCACGATTGCTCCGCCACGTTATCCAAACAGAAAAAGAAATCGCTATATTTTTTGTCACAATTAGTCAAAATCGAAAGGAATAAACCAAAACTTTGTCAAAGCAGAAATAAAGAAGTTACAGGGGTTTTAAGTTGGCCGCGCGAACGTAACGTGCACGATTGCGCGGCCATGGAGATCTCAATAATTACTTGGGATAGAGATCTAAATCTTTTTGTTAATTAAACATTTCATTTGTCAACAATTGTCAAAAAAAGAATTTTAAGACTAAGATCAATATTTCACGAAATATTCACCTTAGAAGTTATGGCCGCGCAATCGTGCACTTGATGTTTCTTTAATCTCGATTATTTCTTCAAAACTTAAGATATCATGCAGTAAAACTGTTACTAGAAGAAAGGTTTTAATATGTCAAAAGTACCGAAAGCATTTCATGCCACCAAAGTTTATTTAAACTGACGAAATCAAGGCAAAACAAAATTTACGTGGCCGCGCAATCGTAACGTTACTTTGAACGCTGATATCTCACTATCTATAATTGTTAAGATTTCGGTGTTAACATCCATTTATTCGTAATATTAACCTAATCAGATTGACATAGCGTTTTACCCTCAGGACAATTTTCTACGGTGTAATCTCAAAAATAATGATATCTCTTATAATGTTCGAGTAGAGTGACCATAATTTCTGTTAAATATGGGGATATCTTTTGCTCTACTAGACGAAAATGTACCTGTTATGAATAATTGTTAGAGAATTGCCTAAGATAAGACAGTTCAATACAACATTCTTTTCTTCTATACACATGTCCAAATCGTGCCATACAAAACAAGGCCAAAAAATGGAACTTAGTTCTGTTTTCACCACATGACGCGACATTGCTGCTTGTACTCCAGTAATTTATCTATATCTATACATATAATAAAATCGTAGGAATGTCAAAACTGTACATTGAATGTTATTTAAAAAGGATACTTGGGGCGTGATCTACAATCGACATCGAAGCCAAAAAAATAGTTTTTAGAATTTTTGTCTGTTTATCTGTTTGTCCGGGCTAAACTCAAAAAGACAAATACTGCATGGATTTACTTAAAATTTTGCACAGAGGTCTACGGGAGAGGAGCTGTGATAATTTATAAAATTTAAGGCGGGTAAAACCGCGGGGCACAGCTAGTCTATTATACGTTTGTAAAGTACCCCGCGACACAGGGATTAGATTCCCAAGTTTGGGCGTTGTCTTTTTAAAACGAAAAGAAAAGAATTTAAAATGTGCTTGGTTAAACAATTATGAAATCAAATCTACGTGTGATGATTTTAGAACTGACTCGAACGGAGGGACTCTACCTGCGGAATAGCAATTCTATTTATTTTGAGAGAAAATTTATATTTCGAATTATGTACAGACGCCAGCACATCTGGCTACCCCAATCTGTCACATTTCTTTTATAGATTTTCAACTTTATCACAAAAGCATAAGGTTCACTTTCAATTGGGGAAATTTGACAGATTGGGGTAACTTGATGTACTGGAGTCTGTACACTTCTATTTTATATTTCTAGCATTACTAACCCACGAAAATTTGACCCCTAATTTGAAATACATATTAAATTAGGAACCAAATGTGGGAACCAATCGCGTTATATTTCGTATAATTTATGACCGTAAAAACATTATACTTCACCATGTCAGCCAAATTACGTCCACAGTTGGACAAAATCCTCCGCAAAGTTCACAGAAAAACGCTGCTACCCGTTCTCTGGTAGGTTTTTCTTCAGGACGATTTCTAGGCCCCCCACAGTATGAGATGGGGTGATGATATTCTACGCCGCGCCGTCACCACACAGCGAATTCGTAGTTATTATACTTACTTTATCGATTTTACGTAAATAGTCGAAACTCCAGCTCAAGAAATACTGTTGCCATTACCATTACTGTTTCATTGATAAAATTATAACTCGTCAATACATAACAAAACATAAAAGTCGTTTGACAAACGGAAAACAAAGTGTATTAAACTTTTTTATTTTAGCCAATTCTCCAACAATTATTCCTAACAGGTACATTTTCGTCTAGTAGAGCAAAAGATATCCCCATATTTAACAGAAATTATGGTCACTCTACTCGAACATTATAAGAGATATCATTATTTTTGAGATTACACCGTAGAAAATTGTCCTGAGGGTAAAACGCTATGTCAATCTGATTAGGTTAATATTACGAATAAATGGATGTTAACACCGAAATCTTAACAATTATAGATAGTGAGATATCAGCGTTCAAAGTAACGTTACGATTGCGCGGCCACGTAAATTTTGTTTTGCCTTGATTTCGTCAGTTTAAATAAACTTTGGTGGCATGAAATGCTTTCGGTACTTTTGACATATTAAAACCTTTCTTCTAGTAACAGTTTTACTGCATGATATCTTAAGTTTTGAAGAAATAATCGAGATTAAAGAAACATCAAGTGCACGATTGCGCGGCCATAACTTCCAAGGTGAATATTTCGTGAAATATTGATCTTAGTCTTAAAATTCTTTTTTTGACAATTGTTGACAAATGAAATGTTCAATTAACAAAAAGATTTAGATCTCTATCCCAAGTAGTTACTGAGATCTCCATGGCCGCGCAATCGTGCACGTTACGTTCGCGCGGCCAACTTAAAACCCCTGTAACTTCTTTATTTCTGCTTTGACAAAGTTTTGGTTTGTTCCTTTCGATTTTGACTAATTTTGACAAAAAATATAGCGATTTCTTTTTCTGTTTGGATAACGTGGCGGAGCAATCGTGACGCACACCGTGGTTTTCTGGTATTACTTACAAGCATACTTAAATAATATTATATTAGTAAACGTGACTGACTGACTGTGATGACGACTGCAGTCATGTCCCTTTTTTAGGGTTCCATACCCAAAGGGTAAAACGGGACCCTATTAGGTACTAAGACTTCGCTGTCTGTCCGTCTGTCACCAGGCTGTATCTCATAAACCGTGATAGTTAGACAGTTGAAATGAATATCGCAGATGATGTATTTCTGTTGCCGCTATAACAACAAATTCCAAAAAAAACAAAATATAATAAATATTTAAGGGGGCCCCCATACAACAAACGTGAATTTTTTGCTCGTTTTAATAGATCATGGTACGGAACCCTTCGTGCGCGAGTCCGACTCGCACTTAGCCGGTTTTATTGTTTTTTTAAGGCAGGGTAAAGAAACACTAGTGCGACAGTTCACTTCTCAGCAAAAACGTGCCTTAAGAAATTTTCAATTGCTAGTGGCGCGGTTTTCTGGTATTACCTACTTACAAGCATAAATAATATTATATTTATTTAAGCAGATTTATTACTAGAAAGTACTGCTAACACATATTCTAATATGGACATCTTAATTGTTTATATTAATCTTATCTTACTAATATTATAAAGGCGCAAGTTTTTGAGTGTGTGACTGTGTCAGTGTGTATGTTTGTTACTTCTTCACGTTTAACGGCTGGAGCGATTTTAATAAAATTTGGTTTGGAGTTAGCAGATTTATGGATTAACACATAGGCTATAATTTATAAAGATTAATGCGGGTAAAACCGCGGGCCACAGCTAGTATCAAGATAAATATTGGTACAGATAGACATCTACCATTTATAGTTTTAAAATTTCAGTCTCTTTTTCTATTATAGGCAAACGAAATGAAATGATCTTTTTTTTTATAGCATAGGGCGACAAACGAGCAAGCGGGTCACCTGATGGTAAGTGATCACCGCCGCCCATGTACGCCCCCAACACCAGAGGTGTCACGGGTGCGTTGCCGGCCTTTAAAAGTCAGCAAACAAGTGTTGCTGACCCTTCCCCCCACCCCAATGAGCTCTAGCGACCTTACTCTCACGCAGAAACACAACACTAAAGTATATAAAGGTTATTATTAAAGCATGTCTTCTGTAAGGTGGAGGTACTTCCCCAGTCGGGCTTAGTGTTGTTAAAAGGCTCGAGTCACCCGAGTCTTCGACTCATTCAAGGCTCGAGTCTCCTATGAAGCCTCGAGCTACAGCCTCGAGCCTTATTTCGAAGGCTCGAGCCCAGTCTCGAACCCCAGTTTCGAGGCTCGAGTCGCGACTCGAGCTCTGTTTTAAAGGCTCACTACACAACATTATGCTCCAAAAGAATGTTGTAAGTCCTTAAGCATTTGTCATCTGAACTTGATAAAAGATATGCCTATCAGGTGGAATTCTACTTATATGATGTTGGAAAGAGCTTTGAAAATGAAAGGAGTGCTTAATTATATATGTTTGGAATACACAGAGTTTTCTCCATACACTATTGAGAATTGGGAGAGGGTAGATGAGGTGCATTGGTAGATTTTCTTCAACCGTTTTATGAAGCCACTGTAATGCTTTCAAAACACAATTATCCAAGTTTGTACTATGTGGTGCCTATAATTGATGTCTTAACAGAGCATCTTCTTAACAGACAAGAAGATGGACCAATGAAAAAATGTGATCGAAAAATTGAATGAGTACCTACTCCCAGATTTTAAACAGTGATTTGGCACAACTTGCCGTTCTATTAGATCCGCGACTTAATAATTATTATTTCATAGCAAAGAACAACACTCAACCATAAAAACCCTTTATGACAAGCTCAAAGATCGAAATATACAAGAATTGCGAAGAGACAATTTGTCAACACATAATTATGAACACAGTAGCTCTAGTGAAGTTTACCCAGTTAAATAAAGTTTATTTGCATCTATGTACAAGCAACCGGAGACTATAAGTATCGCAAATGAAGTGGATAGACTTTAAGACTTACGAGCCCTAAGAGCTCGAGCTTTGAAGGCTCAGTAGCTTCGACTCGAAGCTCGAGTTTCCGCCTCGGAGCTCATTTCTCACAACACTAGTCGGGCTGCTCTTTGAGCGAATGAACGCTGTGCCCTACCCCTCTTAATTTAATTTCATGCGGTGTGCAATAAACAACAAAACGCCGCAAGGCTACGGTAACCGCTTATGATGCTATCGGACGACGACGCTCTAACCTCGTTATATAATTGGAACGAAGTTCCTTATCACGCGTTGTGAAAGGGGCCTAGACGGAATAAAATCTTACGAAAAGTTGTCACGACACTTTTTGCAGCTGTGCGGCGTGCGCATGTTTCTCTGTCTGTCTCTCTCTCTCTTATAGAAAGCAAGCCAGATATTTTCATTTCTATTTCGCATTGAACAGTGTGGTGTCGCGACGATTATTTTTGTTGAGTGTATACAGGTTTTTTGTACATAATAAATAATAAGAAATAACTTCGTTCCATCCGGGTGTCCCTTGACACCTCTCAAGTTTTTTCTGTCTCTCGCTTTGCTCCGGAGGGAAGTGGAACTACTTTTTCATAACTCCTCCTTGTTTATCCTGATTAAATTCGTTGGGAGCCAAGACCTGCCTGGGAAAGCTCACAGCCTTTTCATTGTGTGCCACTGTTGATCCTGGCTTACAGGAGTTGCAGTGATTACTAAGAATATGGGATAAAACACAAAAAACGGGTCAGCAGAAAAGCAAACTACAAACTTGCAAATTTGAATAAATATATTCTTAAATATTTATTTGATTATTGTTAATTTTTTTGTTTCAGTCTTTGGCGGCGGTGGGCACTCGTAGATGTTGATAGACTTGTCTTTGGAAACAGAGACTAGCTTCTTTCCGTCGTTGTTGAAACTTACGCCCCATACCTGGAGACAAGAAGACGAGTTAAGAGCCTACAGACTCAATTTCGTGGGATTTGGCACCACGTTTTAATAATCAGTTTTCTCTTATCTATATAATAACTAGCTGTGCCCCGTGGTGTTACCCGCGTTAAATTTTATAAATTTTCTTTGCTATAAACCTCACGGAGCCCGAGACCTTTCCAACGAATGCAAAACCGTGGAAATCGGTTCGTGCGTTCTGGAGTTATAGCGTCAGGAAGGAAAACCCGACTTATTTTTATATAGTACATATATTGCCCTCCTGGCCACATTTCGGCCACGCCAGCCAGTCTCAATAGTGATTATCCATCGGCGCGGGACAGATTATAGTGCACAAGTGTGTGCGCAAACACAGGAACACTTTCTATTCCATCACTCTCATGATCCGATGGGACGCCTAGCGACACGACCGGAAAGAGGTCTGGTACAGAACCGACGGCTTTACGTGCTCTTCGAGAAACGGGGGTATAATACCGCCAACTCCCAGACTTCGAGCTGATGCTGAGATTTTTTTCGTTTTACAGAAAAGTCCCAAAATCACTTACCGACCCGGAATTTGAACTCAGGACATCGACCTCCGCTGGTGAACACGCTACCGCTAGACCAATGAGGCAGTCTATAGAGGTATAAAAAGAATGAATCAACGAAATGTTTGTACGCTCATAACTTCCAAACGACTGCACCAAATTGGATACATTTCCTTTATATGTTCGTTATTGACAGAAGAAGGTATGTATGTTTTTTTTTCGGGTTTGTTACTTTAGCACTATTTGTTTTCTCTCCGGAAGAAAAAATGAAAAATGTTGTAGTACAATGCATTAAAATATTAGACTTTAGACAGTATAGACGGTAAAGAAATGTGGCGGTACGAAGTTTTCCCGGAGAGCTGGTTCTATAAAAAACTGACATGAGGAGTTACGATCCTGCGTAATGTCGAGTCTCCGTTAAGATAGGCCGGCGTAACCAAATTTGGCCAAGCGCGCTATAGGTGTTTTACATCTTCTGCTTTAGTACTAGTCCTCGTATTTAGATTTTACAGCCACTTAAGATCTGACTGATTGGGGTCATTTGTATACAATTGTGAATGAATAATTTGACAGGCCGGTTGACTTGATTAGTGCTTGCTTTTCACGCCGCAGATCGTCGGTTCAATTCCCACCCAGGACAGATATTTGTGTATATAAACATGTCTGTTTGTCCTGAGTTTGGGTGTAATTTTTTATGTATGTATTTACAAAATAAAACTTGTATACGTCAGAGTACTCTGCTTAGTTTGGACCAATGTGTGGGTTGCATTTCGCCCTGAAGATGGTCTCCTGAAGAGATTGAAACTGTTGGCAGAGACATATGCCAATATCTACCAGTTCTTAAGTGGCAATAGCAGCCAAAAACGAGGACGGCTAGTACTAGAGCAGAAAAGAGGCTCCAAGTTAAAATATGGTTAACTCTCAAAAACGAGAGGTTCGGATGTAGCCGTAAAATTTCCTTATACCCTGAAGTTCGCGATTACACGGGCCATAACCTAGAGCATTCTAGTATCTAATCTCACGCAAACATCACCGCGATCCGCTCCTAAGTTCCGTTCAGGAGCATTCAATGCGCAACCATTTGAGTACGACAGTATCTAAACTAATTAAAAAAAGATTAGATTTATGTAGCTTAGTTTGTTTATTTGTAATATAACTATAATAATTTGAATTTGAACGCAAGGTATCAAAAATGCTTAGTTTACAAAAAAAAAAATTAATACCAACCGTATCAGTATGTTCTTGAAACGTGTTCAACAGAGTAAGTCCGTCGGCGAGCGCTACCGTGACACTGCCGTCCCCGGTACCGGTCGCTACCCGGGTACCGTCCGGTGAGAAACACACGGATATCGCCCAACTTTTGTGTTTCAGTGAACATAGTAAGTTCGCGCTAGCCCTGTGAACACACAAGTTAAATGTTATCCGGTGAAGCAGTGAGAGCCTCCTAAGATAACTGTAAACGTCATTCTAATAATATAAAAAAAATTAAATATAGCATTATTGGAAATAATCTAGGAGGTCGTGGGTTCGATTACCACCCAGAATAGATATTTGAGAGCATGAACATGGCTGTTTGTCCTGAGTCTGGGTGTCTGTCTATATAAGTATGTATTTACAAAAAGTATATAGTATATGTAGTATATCAGTTATCTGGTTTCCATAGTACAAGCTCTGCTTAGTTTGGGATCAGCTGGCCGTGTGTGAATAATGTCCCAGGATATTATTATCATCTTGTCTTTTCGACCGCCGTGGCTCAATTGGTTGTAAATCTATCTTCTGATTCAAAGGCCGCGGATTCGATCGATCTAGTAGAACCGAGAGTTACTTGGACAGAAAGGTTAGGTTAGGTTAATTATTTTTTTATATTATAATATATTAAAAAAAAATTAAATATAGCATTATTGGAAATAATCTAGGAGGCCCTGGGTTCGATTCCCACCCAGGATAGATATATGAGAGCATGAACATGGCTATTTGTCCTGAGTCAGGGTGTCTGTCTATATAAGTATGTATTTACAAAAAGTATATAGTATATGTAGTATATCAGTTATCTGGTTTCCATAGTACAAGCTCTGCTTAGTTTGGGATCAGATGGCCGTGTGTAAATAATGTCCCAGGATATTATTATCATCTTGTCTTTTCGACCGCCGTGGCTTAATTGGTAGTAAATCTATTTCTGATCCAAAGGTCGCGGGTTCGATCGATCTAGTAGAACCGAGAGCTATTTGGACAGAAAGGTTAGATTAGGTTTCCGAATGGCGACCTCTACTTGACGGACCGACAATCTTGTGTGGGTTGCTGCAAGCCGCTGGCCGAACGTGGACGTCTTTCAGCAGGCATGATGATGATGATGTAAGGTTTCCTTTTAGAAATAATAATATCTATAATATCTATGGACAATGTCACACAGATCATCCTAGCCCCAAACTCAGCAAAGCTTGTACTATGGGTACCAAGGCGACGATATACATACTTATATACATAGATAAATACTTATATCTTGTGTGGGTTGCTGCAAGCCGCTGGCTGAACGTGGACGACTTTCAGCAGGCATGATGGTGATGTAAGGTTTCCTTTTACATATAATATCTATGGACAATGTCACACAGATCATCCTAGCCCCAAACTAAGCAAAGCTTGTTCTATGGGTACCAGGCGACGATATACATACTTATATAGACAGATAAATACTTATACACATAGAAAACATCCATGACTCAGACACAAATATTCGTGCTCATCACACAAATATTTGCAGTTATCGGGATTCAAACCCAGGACCACCAGCTTAGTAGGCAGGAGCACTACCAACTAGTCTACGGTGACCGACCAAATACAGAAATACTTCAACGTAAATATGCACAATTTATGTGCTCCTCCTACGTTTCGCCGGCGCCTATAGACTTTTTACATACTCAGCTCCTGATCACACTCAGCTTAAGAAAACATATTTTCTTGTTTCATTTCTAAACACATTTTGGCACTGTATTCCTCCACGATTAGATGGCAGGTATTCAGCTTCGACACTAGGAATCTCGGCATTATCTCTATTGTAATTATATCTATACATATAGACACAGTTCAGAATTGTACTAACACATCATAAAGTTTGACAAATCCATCTTTAGAGGCAGTAGCTAGCCTCTTGTTGCACGGTGAGAACGCAACACTCCGCACCGGCTGCTCGTGCGCCTGTACGGAGTGGACCACCTTGCCTTGCACTATGTCCACTATGCACACCACTCCGTCTTCTGATCCACTCGCTATGTACTTCCCGTCCGAACTCTGTTAGAAAAAAAATGCTTTTAATCAAAATACCCCTTATTTGCCCCTTATACCCCTTTTTTTTATTATTTCATAAAGTATTTACTATGTAGGTACTTTATATGTATTATAATCTAGCCAAGCTTTCCTTAGTAATATTTGTTAAGAGGAAGACACTTTGCTCATGTGTTCACAAAGCAAACTTGTTTAAGTTTTAAAAACAATAAGCAAACCTTTTTTATAAGTTAAATATATCTCATTTAGAATTGTGTCCTTTTGCTCCAGCGGCCCCCAGAGGTGGGGCCAAACTTCATAAAGTTGCCCTCAGGTATTAGTCCCTTAAATTAAGCTACTGGTTGAGAGCCTTCTGCGCTAACCATCTGCCAGTTGTCTTACTTTTTCTTTATTTGTAACATAGGACTTAACTTAAAAATAATAGCCAAGTAACTTGTTATTTAACAATTTAATAATATAAATGTGATATCACAGAGACCGTACGGATCTACTAATTCAATTTTCTATGCTTTCTTGTTTCTCATCACAATAGCATATTTGTTTTACTTACCCAAGCAACACTCAGTATAAACTTCCCTCTAGTATCCAACATCATATCCTTAGCCCCATGTACAAATATTTTCCCAGTATGACCCCCAGTAGCTATTTGTTCCCCATCTGGAGAAAATGCCAGCTTCCATACTTCTGTGGCCCCTATTGCTACGTCAGTTATTTTTTTGCCAGTACCTAAGTCCCAGAGCACTACACTTGAGTCTAGTGCAGAACTTGCAATTGCTAAAAAAGGAAAAATATGTTAAGTAACAGCATTTGACGGTCACCATAGCCTAGTTGGTAGTGCTCCTGCCTACGAAGCTGGTGGTCCTGGGTTCGAATCCCGGTAAGTGCAAATATTTGTGTGATGAGCACGAATATTTGTTTCTGAGTCATGGATGTTTTCTATATATATAAGTATTTATCTATCTATATAAGTATGTATATCGTCGCCTGGTACCCATAGTACAAGCTTTGCTTAGTTTGGGGCTAGGATGACGTGTGACATTATCCCTAGATATTATTATTAACAAACTTGAATTGCTTGCTTGCTTAACGTAGGGGTAGTGGAAACCCTAGTGTCAGAGTTGTTCAAGCCACCCAGTAGGCGTCCGACATGGCTGAACAACTGTTGTCTAATGACTTCAACCGGGACCGACATCTTAATGTGCCCTCTGAAGCATGGAGACGCTCCGAAATTAAACCACATTGGCGGTAACGCGTCTATGGACTGACCGCGAGCCTAGTTGCTTAACCTCGCCGATTGCTTACGGACCGGTGAGAGCATCTAGCTATGAGCGAAAAACATTGGATTGATCAAATAATAATATTCCAAGTGATTATCAGTCCCAAAGACAGAAGTTATGATAGTGCAGAAGTGTACAGACACATATGTAAATGCATCTGCACTACTAGATGAATGGGTAGCACATGACCAGCAATTGTGGAGATATTCAGAGGTAGCCTTTGTCAAAAAGTGGACATTTTTCCCTGATATAATGATAATGCAAAATACCTCAGCTGATCATTATTCTTGAATGCTAATTAGTATGTAGTTCAGTTTCATAGGCAAATTAAGCTCCTTAAGATATATCTACTATTTATATTATGTAGATTTGGGCTGCTATTATTAATGGTAAAAATGATGGAATGAACTGATGCCACCATCATGAAAACCACATAAATAAATATTTTTCAGCAAAACAATGACTCATACATACCCTGTGCGTTAGGACTGACAGCCACAGAAACCACAGCCATAGAATGTCCTTCCAATGTGTGTACTGGCACTAATCTATTATTGACTAATGTCCATACTTTGACAAGGCAGTCTAGGCCACCAGTCACTATAAAATCTTTTGCAGCATTGCTAAAATAATAAAAAAAATATTTAATTCATACAACTTCTTTTGAAGCATTGCTAAAACATAAAAGAAAATTTTATTCGATGCAACTTCTTTCATAGTATAATTTTTAGCATGGTACAGACGCCAGCACATCCAGCTACCCTAATCTGTCAAATATCTTTTATAGATTTTCAGCTTTATCACTTAAGCATAAGATTCACTTTCAATTGGGGAAATTTGACAGATTGGGGTAGCTTGATGTGCTGGCATCTGTTCATCTAGTAGGAAAATTGTTGATACAACAGCTACATCCCCCATAAGTGGAACTCCTTTCTCAATGCACTACCTAGGTTGCCTAGAAGACATCCCATCTTGTAATAAGGCCACCAAATGTTCTGTTATAATCTGTATATTTTACAATAAAAAGTATATCTAGATAGATATACTTTTTATTGTAAAATATGTCCAACTGAATTTGTCTTTTATGTGTCTATGTTTTGTTAATTCCACTGAAATCTAATTCCTGAGGAGAAAAATCTCATAACTTACTCTTGGTCAAATACTAGCTCGCACACACAGTATTTATTACTTATTTGTGTGGGCGGTTGCTTTCTTCAGGTCAATAGTTTCTACTGTTTAATGTTTTGGACTTCTACAACAAGTGGTTTATCATATATGCGTTAGGAAGTATGATACAAGGTCCAATCAGTGGTTAGTGTGACATAAATTTAATGCACCAATTAGAATGAGAACCGAGCTGAGATCAATGACATGAGTATTTACGAGAACTGGATTATTATTTAGTATTACTTACACATAAGTAATAAATTGCCAGCACATATGGTACTACAGCAATAACTTGAGTATATGAGTATAATGGATAAGTTGGTAAACTTGAACTTACGCTGCATCCCCTGATGAATTTAATTTCACCCAGGCACAACAATAAATTGGATCTTCATGAGCATTCTCCTGTTTTTGTAATATTGAATACTAAAAAAAATATCACAAATCAATGTGTTTTATCATAGATTTTCAATAAAAGTAAGCATTATTTTATGATACAATACTCACTGCAGTACTTGCCGGCATAGTTAATTATGTAGCTAAGTGGTTATTAGGCATATACCAAAACAAAAAATGTTATAAATATTAAATGAAAAATCACACTTCTCGGCTCGATCACAATTTAAAAACAAATTAGTTGTGAATTATAAAATTTCATTTTTAAGCATATGGATAATGTTAGAAGAGATAAACATATATCAATTATTAATAAAGCAATGGAAGTAGACAATAACAATATGCTTAAGATAGGGAATTTTTAGGAATAGGACATTTACGCTACAATGACATTGACGTACGTCAGTTGACATCTTTTGTTTCGTTCAGAATTTTGGAGATTAATGAATTATAGGACCAGTAGCACATTTTGAACTTCTATGATTTTTGTTATTCACAAATTTGGCCGTTGTTGTTATAGTTCTATTTCATACTACTTTTAAATGAATACAGTAATGAATCGGTGAAGCATTTTTAGTTTTCTTTTGCGGCTTTTGTTGCGGTGAATCTGTACCGACATAGGTAGGGACATATGTAACACAGAAAGTATGCAAGTCAAATGGGCTGTGGTCACAGGGCATGCCACCTACCTTTGTCGGAATAATTTCCCTTTTCCGTGGACGAAAACGATCACTGTTCTTAAAACTAAGTCGTACTATGAAAATTGTAACAAAATTCAAATTCAAATTTATTTAATTCGCAAAAATATGGTTACAGACAGATGGATGGAGAGTCTTAAAGTAAGTTCCACATATTTTGTCGTACTGACATGCAAAAAAATGGTTTACATAAGAAGCTTAATTAAAATATTTGGTACAACTATTACATACTACACACTACCTAATTATTATATTTATATTCAAAAAATTCCTTAATATTATAAAATACATTATGTACAAGCCATTTTTTCAACACCTTCTTCATTTGAAATAATGGTAGTTCTCTGATGCCTTTAGGGACATTGTTAAACACTTTTATACACATTACAAATGAATTTCTTTGAAGTAGCGTAGTTCTGCAATATGGCATTAGTATGCGTGTTGGATCTCTTTTGGCAATATTTGGATTATTGCGATGTGCAGTAATAAAAAGGCTTGAATTATTTCTGACGAACATGCATACTTGAAATATTTAGATTCCGGTTAATGTTAATAAGTTATTATTTTTAAATAAAAGTCTACAACTTTCAAGAGGACTAACGTTGTACAGAGCGCGAACACACTTTTTTTTGACTTACAAAAGCTCTGTTAGCATCTGTTGAATTTCCCCATAGTAAAAGACCATAGCCAATAATAGATTCCATATATCCATGGTAAGCGGTTCGTGCGGCTTGTGGACTAGCTACATGTTGCAGTGTACGAAGTGCATAAACGAACCTATTTATTTTGCTACATACGTTTTTCACATGTTCTTTCCAATTAATGTGTTTGTCTATTGTTATACCTAAAAATTTTGTATTTGTTACCTCTGCCAATTTTTCTCCTCTACATAATATATTTACTGTTATTGGTTGAGTTTTATAATTGGGGTTTAAGATATTTTATTTTCTCAAAAGAATCACAATACACTTTTTATGAGAAACATATATATAGTTTAAAGTAGGCTTAAATATTAACGCGGGCGGTTTCTGAGCTACCTACGTTCGACTTTCATGTATATAAAACAAATAACAAAAACAAGTTAAACTAAAAACTATTATAAAACCAAGTATATAATATAATAAATAAGTAGGGTATTTAAAGAAAAGATAAAATAAAATAACCATTACTCCGCTACAAACATACCAGTGACAGATGATCGTTACATACCACCTACGCACGGATCTAGCGCACCTGGATGTGTCAAGGGCGTACCACGCTCAGTAGTATGTCATGAAAACTGTTTGGTAAAACTTATATAAAACAAACACTTATAAGTAAACAATATATATCTAGCTAAATTATAGTCATAATTACAGTGAAACTATATTAGTAGCCGTTACGCTGTGAATGAGGTGAAATTTTAATAGGCGCTTAAAAGTATGAATGCTTTTTGCTTCTTTTATGGGTTTTGGTAGCTTATTATATAACTGGGCACCTTCGTACAGTATACTTTTCTTGCCATAGTTTGTACGTATTCTAAGTAGGTTTATGTCATTTGCATTTCTCAACCGAATTTTCTGAAAATGATATTTTTTGGTGAAGCTTAATTGTGTGTGTATGTCTTTGTTCAGAATTTTTCTGACTAATATGCAGTTATAATATTTATATGTTTGTAGTATATTCATTATTTTTGTATCCTTATAGATTTTTTGAGTAGGTGTCAAGAAGTCATAGTGGAATAATGTTTTTAATAATTTATTTTGAGATATTTGTAGGATATCGAGGTTTGTTTTGGCGGCTGTTCCCCATACTTCAACCAGATAATCAATGTGTGGCTTTATAAGAGAGTTATATATATGGTGTCGGATTTGTGGGGGTATACATCTCACTGTACCACGAAGCATACCACTTAGAGATGTCAGTTTCTTTTTTATTTTATTTATATGCGGTTTCCACGTGAGGTGACTGTCTAAATGTAATCCTAAATATTTTTCTGTATCTACTTTAGAAATGTTCTGGTTGTTTATGGTTAAAGGTGCATGTTGGTGAATTTTTTTATTTTTTGCTGAAAATGTTATGTAGTTGGTTTTAGAAACGTTTATTGTTAATAAGTTAGATAAGAGCCACTCATTTAACTTGTCTAAGTCATTTTGTGCGTCGGTTATAATGGTACTAATGGAATGTCCGAAATAAAATAGGGCCGTATCATCAGCATATAAGGTTAAGTCTCCTTTAACCCTTTACTGCATGATATATTAAATAAGGAAAAAAGAAATTTTTTTTTTGGGTTAATGGTTTTATTAAAGCTTCAAAAATAATTATAACATTTTTTTTAGTCAAAACGTACCCCCCTTTTCATTTTTTTTTAAGGAACCATATATGGGTTTGTATGCATCAAAACCTCAAACCCCTTGGACATATATGGTTTCGTATGCAACAAACCCTTTCCATCAAAACCTTTTTATATATATTTAAAAAAAGAAAGTTATACAAAATTATTGATGAAACTTAATCAAACAATTTCTCTTATCATTATAACATAAATATACCTTACATTTGGGACACTTAGTGTAGGTTTTCATGGAGCATACTTGACAAATTTGTCGATTTTTCTGCCACTCTGGCAAATGTCCAATATTATCAGTCCGTACAGAGGTTAAGGGTAGAACCTGATGCTTTTCTGGGACTTTTCTTATTTTCTTCCTCTGAGGAGTTGGCGGTCCAGGACTTGCACAAATTGATGGACTTCCATGGCGGCTCGTAGATGGCGAACAAGTCACTGAATTGGCCAATGGACGACCCCGTTTACGAGAAAGAGCCTTTCCTGCTTTGCGTAAGTGTTCTGAGATGGCTTGTTTGAAGACGAACAGAGATAAATAAGAACTTTCGTTTACTCTACGCCACAAAATCCACGCATTTACCACACATAAATCTATCATATGAAAAAAAATTCTTTTGTACCACTTCTTTGACCTCAAATGAATCCTGTAATAGCCCAGCATTGAGTCAAGTAAGTCCACGCCACCCATATGACGATTGTAAACTTCAACAACTTGTGGACAGTCTATTTCCTTGTATTGGTGGTCTTTGCGGCAATATCTTTGCTTTTTTGTGGTAGGTTTGCTACCAACAAATGTTGAAAGCATATTCACAGGTTTGTTGTCAAACCAAGTTACCAAACCTAATTGAACTCCATCCACCGTAGCAGTCTTTTCAATCATATGGCCTCTCCCTCCTTTTTTTAACTCTTTTTCGGGTGGCATTTGAGCATTTGGCACTCGGTTCAATCTTACGGTACCCGAAGGCAAAAGGCCACTTTGCGTAAGATATACCTGTAATTTAGGACTATTGTACCAATTGTCGAAAAAGATTTTGTGATTCTTGTGCCTTGGTACCGACTGCACTAAACGAGTTACAACATTGCCACTAACTCCAAGGTCAGGTGCGCCATCAGGAACTTTGTTGCTTTGCTCGCCAGCAAATAACTCAAAGTCATAGCTAAATCCTGAGACTCCACTCAAAACTTGGTTTTTATAACCCCATTTATCCGGCTTCGCTGGGTTATACTGTTTGAGTTCGTGCCTGCCTTTGGTAGGTATCATCTGCTCATCTACGGCCAAATATTCTTCCCTGGGAACTATCAAAAGGCGTTGTCGAATTCCCTCTATTAAAGGACGAACTTTGAACAGCTTATCGTGTCCTTCTTTACCAATAGGAATAAATTTTGAGTTGTCATTGAAATGCAAGAAACGCTTTATTGTTTCCCATCTGTTGCATGTCATTACTTCATTCACTTGAGGCTGCCCTATGTCCACATTCCAATAAAGTCTTGATGCGGGTAGTTTCACCAATGACATAAAAATTACTATCCCAATAAATTGTTCCATCTCTTCTTTCGAGATATTGGCTGGCTTGTTGACGTTATCTTGAATAGCCTTCAAATTGGATTGTTCTACTATCGTTGATATCAACTCGTCAGTAAATAGATACAAGAAAAAGTCGGCTGGCGAATTTAGCTCTTTTATATCATCAGGAAGTTCAACATCTCCAGTGAAGATGTAATGATCCGGGTTATAAGGAGGCAAATGTTCGGTTGACCAGTGCATTCTAACGGTAGGTTCTTTACGACGATTGCTTTTCTTGGTCTTTGACGTTGACGGTAAATTTGCTAAAGGAACGTCGTCTTTGTCTGAATAGTCATCGTCCGTCTCAGGTACAATAACAGGGCGTCTAAATGGTATGGAGGATGTAGGCATGTCAGTATCAGAATCGGAAGCCAAGTCATCATCGCTAAGGCCATGCTCGGGGATTGCGTTAGTATGCTTATTATGCCCATAAAAGCGTGCAGGGTCCATTCTACCACCAAGAAAGAAAAAAATGCTTAGCGTAAAGAAAACGTAAAGAAAATTGAAGCGAAACCATATCGTCGTGCAAAATTAATAATAATGCTTGAGCGCATACGAAACCATATATGTATAAGCGATAAAAAGCAAAGAATGCATACGAACCCAGATATGGTTCCGAAACAATTGGTGTTGAAAATGGGTGAAATCGAATAAAAAGTGAAAATCTATTACAGTGTATACAAACTAGAGATTATGACATACAACAAAACATTTTTATTAGCTCAAAGAACTCACCTTTTCATCTTTATTTCTTTTTACAAAATTGAGAGTCGCACACGCATGTAAACATTCACTGACAATGTCTGGAAAAGTGAGGTTATATCCGAGTGGCATGGGACCAGAGACAAAATAGTTGCGTTTTGTTATTGCTAATGATATGACAAACGAACCCCAATAAAATTTAAACGCAGATTTTTAATATTTTTAGAATAAATAAGCTGTAAACATGTCAAACCATATATGGTTTCTTATGCGGTAAAGGGTTAAGTCCAATTTGATGTATACTATTTATATAAATCAGGAACAATAGTGGTCCTAGTATAGAGCCTTGTGGAATACCAAAGGTAACTGGCGCTGGGCTACTCAAAGTTTTTCCGATTTTGACTACTTGCTGCCGGTTTGAAAGGTAGGATTTCAGGATTTTGTGCGCAGTTCCTTCGATTCCTATAATTTTTAGTTTTTGCAGAAGTTTGTTGTGACTTATCGTGTCAAACGCCTTTTGTAGGTCTATGAATATACCCATTGCAACCTGCTTGTTATCAATTTTTGCCTTTATCTTAGTTACAAGGTCGATTGTAGCTGAAAGAGTGTTACATTTTCGTCTAAATCCGTATTGCTTTTCGTATAGAAAATTCTGTTTCTGTAGAAATTCGTTTAGACGTAAATATATCACTCGTTCATAAACTTTTGACAAGATGGGGAGAACAGAGATTGGGCGGTAATTGCTAGGTTCTGTCTTACTACCGGATTTATGGATGGGTGTTACTTTAGCTATTTTAAGACTATCCGGGAAGGTTCCTTGATCTAGATTGACGTTTATGCAGTTGGTGAGCTCTTCTAATATAAGTGGCGTTACGCATTTTATTGATTTAGCGGTAATACCGTCCAGACCTTTGCTAGTATTATTATTTAGATTTTGTATGATGGTACCTACCTCGCGAACAGTTGTGGGCGTAAAACAAGTAATGATTAGATTATTATCCAGTCTTTTTTGGTCAGTGGGTGTAATGTGATAAAAGTTTGGAATTTTACTGGCCAAGATCATACCAATATTGGAGAAATAATTGTTGAATTGGTCACTGATTTCTTTCTCACCATTGAAGACACCAAGTTCAGTTTGCAGCTTCGTGGGTACAGCAATTTCCTTTATTTTATTCATTGAGAGGCTATTTATAAGACTCCACATTTTCTTGGGTTTCTTTGTGCATTTAGAGAATGCTTTGTAGTAATAGTGGGATTTGGTTTTTTGTATTTTCGCTAAGACTTCGTTTCGTTTTTCTATAAATTCTTCTTTTTTAACATCGTCATTTGGACTAGCCTTATGTTTACTCCATAACAAGTTTCTTATATTAATTTCTTGAATGATGTCTTTATTAATCCATTCTTGTCGGGGTCGATTTTGTACCTTTAGTTTACTGGTTTTACATTTCCTCATGCAGGACATGAAATTTTCTTCTAGTATTTTATAAGAATAGTTTTCATTTTTTCTAACATTTTCAGTCATGGCTATATATAATTGGTCGTAGTTAATTGCTTCGTATTCTAGTTTTGGTGGAGTTTTATGTTTTTGTCTTTCAATTTCTAAATATATCTGTTTATGGTCCGACATAGGTGAATCAAATAATGCAAAGTTGAAATTATCGTTTTTTAAATTTGTGCATACATGGTCAATTATAGTTTTTGTAGTGGATGTAACACGGGTGCAGAATGTTGGGTCAATGTTGTTCAGAATTTTGTATCCGTTTTCTTCTAGAATATCTTTGTAAACAGTAATTGAGTGATCTTCATTCAGCAAATTTAGGTTGAAGTCTCCGAATATTATGCCTCTTTTAGACTTTTGAAGTTGGCCGTCATATGTTTCGAAAAATGATCTGATGTTCGTGCTTACTGGTTTTCTATAAACGGCGCCAACGTCCAAGCAATAATTTTCAAGGTGTATCCAAAGATAGTGGTTATCGTTCAAACAGCGTTCAGTAATCTCAAGGTGTTTCAAGCTATTATGCGCAAATATTGATACGCCTCCTCCCCTGGTCTTGGGTCTAAAGCTGTAAAAGTGTTTATATCCGGGTATCTGAGTTCGTTTAGCCTCGTCTGTGCTTTTGATCCAAGTTTCGCTTAAGATTATTATATGAAGATGGTGCTTAAAAGATTGCACTATGCATTTCAGCTCGTCTAATTTGTATGGTTTCATAATGCTACGCACGTTTGCATATAAAAATCTAATAGAATTCTTTTTGGGTATAATATTATCATAGTGATCGTAAATTTGATGTGAAATATTGTTTATGTGCTTAGTGATCGGTTTTTCCGTACTAGGTATGGCTTCATTTAGTTTTTTGATGGCTTCTCTATAATTTTAGGTACGCCTTGTATATATTTTATTATAAGGTTGGTATTTCCATCTTTGTGTCTGCGTTTGAGGTCCTCTGTTAATTCCTTCATATATTTTTTTTGCTGTGGAGTTTGATCGGAGTATATCTTGGTGGTATCATCTACTAATTTATTTTTGTTGCGTAAAATACCTTTGGCTGTCTGTTTCAAATTAAAACAAATCTTAACTGGGCGATTTTTGTTCGGGATATATTTCCCAAGCCGCAAAATAGATTTAGGCTCTGGGCAGGCAGAATCAATATTTTTTAATATTATATTGACTCTTTGTTTGTCATTTTCCTTCCGTTCATCTTTGTCCAATGATATCGGTTCAGGTATCCCTACTATAACAACGTTCTTGCTTCGAAAATCTCGTTCCCTTATTTCCCTGAGTATAGATTCTGTCACGCTGGAGCTGGGCATAGGTTGATTGGTAGGTGATGGAGGCGTCATCTTAAGTTTAACGACATCGATTTCTAAGGATTTCACAATTTTTTCATTCTTTTTCTCTTTATCTTGTAGGGTCTGTATAGCAGATTTATTTGAGTCTATCTTCTCGTTGATTGATTTAATTTCTGAACAAATCTTTGTCATAAATTCATTTTGTTTTGTTTCGATTGACTTAAGTGAGACCAAGATTATAGACATTTGCTCACCCAGAGTTTTCAGTTGCTCAGTGATGTGATTGTTGTCGTCTGTATCCTTCCGTTAATATCTAATTGTAGCTCTACTTGTATCTGCGAAATCTGTACGGTGTTCGTCAGATAGCATATTCAAATGTGAGTCACTTCGTGATGTTGAAAGGTCGCTTCCAGTCGGAGAACGTTGCGCGCTCATTTTATATCTTTGTAGATTTTTTGTTACCACGTTGGTGTATGAGCGGGACGGGATTTAGAACATGCGTCCGTCTCTTTCCTTCGGTGGTGTGACGGGGTTTCTTATCAGTGACTTGAGGTGCAGCGACGTAAGGGTACACTGACGAGTTAATTCACTTTAGCACTAATTTGATAGAACATTAGTTCGAAATTTACTTGAGTGATACTTCCAATTTAAAAATTTAATTTGCGATGCGTCTGCTCAGCTAACGCGCCCGCACGCGACGATTATACACGACGATTATACACGCGATAATTACAAAAAATTATGTATTTTGTATTTGTTATATTTACTTGAAGGTTATTATCTTCTAGCCAGGACATGATGGACTCTATAGTAGTGTTAATTTCATGTTCATACACTTGTGACTTATCATTATGCGGTAAAATGATTGATATGTCATCTGCAAACATTACTGATTGATGGTTCGTTATGCTTGGTAAATCATTTATATATAAAATAAATAGTAAAGGCCCCAGAACACTACCCTGAGGAACTCCATAATTATTTTGAATAAATGATGATCTGTAGTTTATTAACTCATATTTTTTGTTAACTCGTGATATTTCAACACACTGACTGCGATATGTCAAATAGCTCTTTATCCATTCCAATGCAGATCCTCTAATTCCATATTTTTCACACTTGTGTAATAAAATATTATGATCTACGCAATCAAAGGCCTTTGACATATCAAAGAAGATAGCAACTACTGGAACTTTATTGTTAACATACTCAGTAACTTGGCGAATCACTGAAAAACCTGCAAGAGTGGTGGATTTCGATTTTTGAAAACCATTCTGCTCATCTCGAATGATATGATGTTTGCTAATAAAATTATAGATTCTACTGTACATAGCTTTTTCGAAAATTTTTGACAATATAGGTATTAAAGTAATCGGTCTATAGTTGTTAAATTCATGACTGTTATCTTTTTTAAAAAGGGGTCTGACTATGGATGTCTTAAGTTTTTCAGGAAATGTTCCATGTACGAAAGAAAGGTTTATAAGAAATGTTAATATAGGAGCAACCTCCTGCACACAAGCTTTAAGTACAAGTGTGGAAATTGAGTCATAACCTACCGAGACAGTATTCTTTAGAGAATTGATTATTCGTGTAATTTCATTTTCAGAACATGGTTTTATAAAAATGGTTGAATCTAAGCTGTCTATTGGTCTTATTGGTACATTATTTACTATTCTGTTGTTATGAACTGTATTTACAAAATAATTATTGAATTTACTAGCTATATGCAAAGGTTCATTCATTTTAGTACCATTATCATTTATCCACTCAATTTCTTTGGTTCCTGTATCATTATATTCTTTGTTCTTTATGATTTCCCACGTTGCTTTGTTTTTATTTTTTGATCTTTGTAAATGTTTATTGTTTATATTCTTTTTAGACCAAGTCACACAATTTTTAAGTAATTTAGAGTATTTATTGTAGTTTATTTTATTTTGCATATTTTTATTAATGTAGCAGTTATATTTTAGTTTTCTTTTGTTTATACTTGCTATTCTTATACCTTTTGTGATCCATCTAGGGCCACAATAATTTATTCCAGTTTTACACTTTTGCACAGGGAAACAAAGTTCATATAACAGACAAAACAGTCGATAAAAGCTGTTAAACATTTCATTAAAATTTTCACCTTCAATTTCTTTCTCCCATGCAATACTACTGACATAATCTTTAATTTTTTGGATATATTCTTTGCAATAGTTTCTTTTCATCACATACCAATATTTTACGGATGGTTTTTGTTTAGTAATGGGGAAGCTAATAGTCTGACAGGTATTATGATCTGATAAATAAAAATCATATAGCTTACTACTACATTCTTTGATATTGCTAGCTATGTGGTCAATGCAAGCATTTTGTCTTGTAGGTTTGTTTATGTGAAGCTTTAAATTATAATTGTTTAGTAAATTATTTAAAACCTCTGCTGTATTATTATCTTTAAGGGTATCAATATTTAAGTCACCACAGGGGATAATTTGTTGTTTATTTAATTTAAAAAATAAGTTGTGAAGCAGAAAATCTAATTTAGTAAAGAATATTGATAAAGGTGCATTGGGTGTTCTATATAAGCATAAAATTATACATTTGTAACCTGGGACTTCGACACCGCAACACTCAAAGGATTTATCTACCGACACTTCACTGCATAGTTTTACTATTTTATATTCTAGTGATTTTTTTAATAGAATACAAACCCCTCCTCGACGTTGTTTTGATCTGCTGTATGCAGCTGCTAATTTGTATTTTTTCAAATTTACGTTAGGTTCATCTCCTTTTTTAATGAATGTTTCACTGAAACACAGAAAGCTTAGATTGTGACCCTCTTCTATCAATTCTTCAATACACAATTCGACATATTCAGTTTTGTTTAAAAACCCTGCTACATTTTGATGTAATAAGGTTATATTCTCTTTAGTTTTATTGTTGTTATTGACGAAAAATGATGTAGTTGTGTTTGATCGGGGGGTAGATACAGAGTTTGTGTTATGAATTATTTTATTTAATTTCTTAAAATAGTAAGGAATGGTGCCTTTTTTGGTTCCTGCATCTGTTCTTCGCTGTAAAGTAACTTCCGGGGTTATAAGTAATTTCTTTGTAATGTGCATATCAGTGCTGGTTTTACAACGGTCTTTGACAATGGTTTTAATATTTTTTATAAATTTACAATAGTAATATTCAGAATCTAACAGTAAATTTATTTTTGCACAAGTGTTTGTTTGGTATTGAACCTTAGACCTACCTTGAGACTCAATATAGTTACAATTTGGAGCATTGTTACACAAATTCTTAAGCATAATATTAATTTTAAATTCATTTAAATATCTATTATGACATACATTTAATATTATGAAATTAGAGTTCTTTTTAATTTTCAGTATTGCACATACTTCTGCAAATATTTTAAGGGATTCGTATCATTTTCCCCAACACAAAGGATAAAACAGTTATTTTTATTATCTTCAATTTCATAACAGTTACTTAAAATATCTTCAGTCTTTGCAAAAGGTTTCGTGCAGGAGAATACTGAGAAGTCTTCAAATTTACTATTAATTCTTGTTTGAATCAATGTTGATGCCAGACCCACACATTGTTGACCTCCTAATATAAATATAGTTCGCTTTTCCGGGGTATCTCTATCGATATCTTGCAAATAGCACAGAATAAAATAATTAAAGTCCTCTTCAAGTATAATCCTAGAACTCCTACACTAAAAATATATAAAGACACTAAATTTATGAAAATATCACAAATATATAAATATAATACCTGTATACTTATACGTAAAATTTTGAATAAAAATATACACACCCAAATAAGGTTTATAAAAAAAGTAGATGTACAAAATCGACACATTTTAACTAGACAAGCAAATAACCTGGTGCTACAAGCTCCTCGTACCAATTACGGTAAAAGTACTATTGTATATGAGGGAGCACAGATTTACAATAGACTACCAAATAGTGTCAAAGATCAGAAATCTATGTACACTTTCAAAAAGGCATTGAAAATGCACGTTTTAGAGGAAGTTACACATTAAAATCCTATAAAACTTTTTCCACTATATCCATGTGTATTTTCGTAACAATGTTTAAGCATGATAGCGTAACGATAATAATGTATAAGTTTAATTTATTACTATGTAACTAACCGTAACTTCATAGAATTAATTAGATATAATTGTTTTTCTCATGTAAGTGAATGTAATTCTTTTTGAGAAATAAATATCTTAAACCTAATCTCTTACGTTATATCTGGCATTCTTATTATGTTTTTCAGTAGTTATAGAGCCTGGTGAATTCGTATCCACTGTGTTCTTATTACTTTGTGAAGAGGTTATATCATCCGAAATATTTTTCATATTTTTTGGGCTACGTATTGGAGAGTAGTATGTTTTATTAAGAGATTGGATGTTGTATTGTAGCGAGGTAACCTTTGCCTTGAGCTTATCATTTTCTGAAATAAGTTTAGTAGTTTGGTCACTCGCAGTTTCTAACTGACGTTTCAGTGTATACACTTCTTCGCGTAGTTCTGTTAAAGTTTCATCACAACATGTTGATAAATCCGGCAAACTAGTTGCTCTTATATTTCTTGAGTTGGATGATATGAACGATTCTTCATCTTCATTCATAATTATTGATCTTTTATTACAGTGTTTCCGGAATGTGACGTATTCTATATCCATTTATAATTCAAATAATTCAACAATGTTTATTTTTTCAAACCAATGATTTGATAGTTTCGATTTCCACACTAATATTAAATGCTCAAAAAGATTTCCTGTAGTGAGGATCGATCGTACATACACAGCTGCGTGAACGCGTACACTTAACCACTAGGCTACGTTCTATCTAAAAAGGATGGTGAAAAAGTGCTATAATTTTTAACTAATAATTTGAAATTTTATGACGTAATCGACGTTTTTGAATTTGAATTTTTGTTGCAACTGTTTTATTGTTTACACTTTTTTCGTAATTAGCGAATTAAGTTGAACTATTTAAATTTATCCCACTGACTGTATTTTGAAAGATTTCTATTATTTACTGCAAAAGTTTCTTAAAGTTATAGCACATATTTTTGTATATTTTCAGGTTTTTTTTGGAGAAGGTTCGAAGTTCAAATTATTTTATAAAAACACCATAAGTTGTGATAGTTGCATAAAGATAACGTTTCCACTTATTACTTGCACTTATTAATTCACTTTTAACAACATTACTAGTAAAACAATTTGAGATTTATATTTTTAAATGATTTAAATAGCGGAGCAAGATGTTTACGTGACGCCCAGCGACATCTATCGTAACACTATCTGCTGTACCTAATAGGTAGGACTTTAGGTAATACTATTTTTAACACTATGGCCGTTAAATATCAATGACTAGATACTTACCTATTCGAGATATTTTATAAGGAATTCATGGTAAGGTAATTTTAACATTAGACTACGTAAATATTAATCTATTTAGTCTGATATTGTTAATATGACCCGATCATTCTCTCCGTTAGCAACATCGTGCCAGGAACGTCTTAGACGATCCGGGTGACAATATCGCAATTTACCTTAAACAAGTCAAGGCTATTAGAAACTCGTGACACTACACAATCTGATATATCGTATTCGCCGCGACCACCATCGCCCTCCAGGGGGCCCTAAAAATCCGACCCCCTCATGCATCCCCACGGCAGTAACCGCCCTTAGTCTGGGTTCAAACCCCCAAAGAAGGGTACCTCCTGTCATGGGTTAGTTAGTTTGTAATATATTTTGGTGAAGCAGAGAAAGCCTAGGCTGGCTACGGTCGACAGCTTAGGTACCAAACAATATTTTATCAATCTGTTCATAAACAAAGGAGAAAACGGGTAAAATATATAAAAGAAAAATATAAAGACAATTTATTTGATTTATCATAAATTTTATCATCCGGCGGGTATCGAACCAGCTCCCTCTACAATACGAGGCAGGCGATTACCGTTAAGCTACGAACGATACACACTGGCACTATATATCGGATTTGTTTTCCTAGAAACATGACCCTAAATCCTTTTTAATCCCTTATTCTATTTGATCTGCTAGTGTGAATCGTTCGTAGTTCACGGCAGAGCCTCCGAGCAGCCTGCGCCTCAGAGCAGAGCTCCCTATTCCCCAGACTCATATATGTAAGTGTGCAGGATACTTTAATAAATAGAATATAATTTATAAAAACTATATTAAGGCCATATATTACATTATAATGGACAGTCATAAATATTTAAACTTTTATCTTCAGATACAGACATGATTTTATTACTCTCAGCATTGAATTTTACACCCCAGACCTGCAACAAAGCAAATAATTATATTTATATATATATATATTTTTTTTTTTTTTTTTTTTATGACATTAATACGTATTATAGATTACAGCAGAGTAGATGTTTTTAGAAGTTTGGATGCGTGTAAATGATACGACTTTTATTTAGTGTAGTATTTTAGTATTTGGAAATCAAACAACAAACAACCTTTGTACTTTATATAACATTAGCACACATATAAAAACTAGATTTAATAGTACGACCAAAAACTCGGGAGAGAGCCTCGTGTAGTTAGTTAGCTAGTTAAGTGTATTATCTATGGTGTAGTTTAGTGACAGCTCTTTGACAAATCTGCCAAAGAGAATATATTGCACAGTTTATAGCTCCAGTGGCAGTACACCACAAGTGTAATCCAAAAAGTAGATAGAGGGATTCTATACTTAAGGACTAGTTACTTCTGTGTGAAGTTTTGCATGGAAATACCTGGCCAAACTTTTAAATGCTTACATTTTTATATAAAATCACCTTGTAGTGTGTTTCTATGGATATAAATATTAATTCTACATTATATACATACATGGATAATAGTATACCACCAGTGGCAAGTGCATCGTGGTATATTTTCGATTGTAGAATCGTTATACAAACGCCGTCGGAAACCTTCTTAGCATCTAACATTCAAAAGAGGACCAACCCACCTGATCACTGTGTTCCTTGAAAACATGTTGGCACTGCATACTATCTAAGTCCCACACTCTTACAGTCCGGTCTGCACTGCCTGACACAAATCTCTTGCCATCGGGAGAGAATGCTACTGAAAGTACCCATGATGCATGTCCTGATAGAGTTCCAGCTAAGTTTGCGTGAACCCTGAAATATAAGGAAGGCAATGTAAGATAGTTTCGGCATACTTTGTTCAGCGCTATACTGGGAAAGTACCGTACAGAAATGTAGTAAAATCGGAGTCCTCCCTCCCTCTTACCCACCACTGCAACTCCTGTAAGCGTGGATCAACTGTGGCACACAACAAAATCACACTGAACGGTGACTTATTCTCATTTAATTGTGGCTCAGGCATGTACCATGTCTTGAATCCCAGAACAAATTCAATAAATGAAACGAGGAGTTTGAAGAACCAAGTATAATGCATAAATTAAGTGTATTGACTGTATAAAAAAATTATCTTTCTATATAGAAAGCTACAATAACAATGAGTGACATACAATTTTAAAAAAGAAGAGATCTTTCCATATATAACAATAATGTAACCCAAGGCATCAATTCATTCATAAAAAGCTAATATCTATAATTTTGCGTAGTTTATCGTCCTATTTAATCTGCGATATTGGCGCGGCAGTGTATACAATATTTAAGAATTATTTTAAAATATAAAAACTGTTCAAAATTTTATATCAATAATTATGACGTAAATTGAATCGCTGTGACAGGCAGGAGGATTGACAGATGCAGGGCATAAAGGGTTCTTCCTACTACTATGGTATACGCTAATTCATGTTCATAGTATTAGAATGGGTTTACCAGAAACATAAAATATTAAGACCATTTTTACAGTAAACATGCTGTTCCTTGCTTTTTAATTTATACACTTGGGAACCCTTAAAGTAGTAGGAGCTACTTACACATCATAAAGCTTCATATGTCCATCATCAGAAGCTGTGAGAAGCAACTGTGAGTCAGGTGAGAAGCAGAGACTTCTGATTGGCATGGCGTGTCCTTCTAATGTGTGGACTAGCTTCCCCTGAGCCACATCAAATATGTTGATAATACCATCTAGAGCACCGCTAGCTATGTATTTACCATCTGGACTCTGCAAATATAGAATAATTGTAAAGATCAATAATTAGTCATATTTAGATATAAAAAACTTTAAAATGGTATACAGTAAGGGAAGTGTCGCGGGAAGCCACTAGTTGTGGGCAGCGCACAGGCCATTGTGGAGATCCTTGGGAGGCCTTTGTCCTGAAGTGGATGTCTGTTGGCCGAAATGATGAATGCAATAGGTTTAACTGTGGTATCACTGAAGGGTTGAGAATTTTGACCTGTCATTTAGTTTGACAGCCTTTAGAAAAGTTAAAAAGTGGATGTAAAGGATTATTATTATTAAATATATATATATCTATATATATAAAAATCAATGCCACTTTTCGTTGTAATGTTATAACTCATCAACGCCTTTACCGATTTGGCTAATTTTGGTCTTGAATTATTCGTGGAAGTCCAGAAAAGGTTTGTACGTAGAGAAAATTTAAAAAAAGTCTTGAATAAGTGTAAAATCAACATCTTTCTATACTCCCATATACAAAAAATTTGTACTACTACTTAAAAGCGTAGCGAAGCACGTACCGGGCCGCTAGTATATTATATACACAATAACAAAGTAAAATATACAACTTACATAAGCTACACTTAATGTAAATTTTCCTCTAGTATCTAACGTCTGCTCTTGTTTGCCAGTCTCCACACTGAAGATCAAGATCTTTCCCGCACTACTGCCAGATATGACATGTTTGCCATCTGGAGAGAAGTCCAAGGTCCAAACGTCAGTGGGGCCAGTCTCCATTGTTTTGATTTTTTCACCAGTAGTGAGGTCAAAGAGGATTAGTGACGAGTCTTGAGAACTACTAGCTAGAGCTGAAATTGATTATAAAATGACATATTAAGTAATAGTAGTTGAAGTTGTTGTGGTGGCTGTTATGGTCTTTG
This sequence comes from Pseudoips prasinana, assembly GCA_951640165.1. Lineage (NCBI taxonomy): Eukaryota > Metazoa > Arthropoda > Insecta > Lepidoptera > Nolidae > Pseudoips > Pseudoips prasinana. The sequence continues at coordinate 26,958,635 of OX621248.1, forward strand.
GAGAAGCCCTTTGTCCAGCAGTAGAAGTCCTTTGGCTGATATAATGATGATGATATGTTATAGTTACTCCTAGCCAGTTGCTCTTACCACTTTGTGAATAAAAGTGAGGTTGCCGGTGAGGTTAATAACCAAGGCTTGTGGGAGGCCCACTGAGTGGCACAAACATTTCTGAAACAAGTGTTGGGATTTTAGCAACATAACACTTGGTTGGAAGAGTGCGAGGTGCCGACCGCTGCCATCAAGTGACTACGCGCGGGTCGACGCGACGTTCACATCGTCGTTCCAATAGCGGCATAAATACAATCCACACAGGGGTCTTTACACAATGAAAGACCACTGCTAATATGTACATATTGTCAAACACATAAAGCAATTTCTTCAAGACAACCTTATGATATATATATATATAGGAACTGAACATTAAACTAATGGCAGTAGGTGTGCAACAAGAGATAAAGCAAGATTTTGGTATATCTATATATTAATTTTATAAATTATTTTTATTAAAGTTTTAACTGTAAAACAATGGAAGCATTAATATTTTATCAGTTGAAAACACTTGTCTATGTGCATCAGAGTGGTTTACATCAAAGCAGATAGCTTTTTCTGTGAAAACTGTGCTTTGTTCACAGATACTAAAGTTTTAAATAATACTTCAGTTCCCATTTAGCTAGAAAATAGTTGCAACCAGCTTAAGCAGTCATTTTTCAAAACAATCACATGTTTAATTTATTTGAACACATTATGTTGCAGCTGTTTGGTATACTAATAAAAAAAAACATGATAAATCTGATTAGTTTTGTTATTAGCAAAATAAATGATTAGGACAAGTCAAAACATCAGATTAGGAAAGCCATGCTTCTCTAATCTAATGTTTTGACTTACTATAAGTCAGTGTTCAACTAACTTACTATAAGTATATGACATTGGATTCTCAGAATCATAAGGAATGCCTCTAAGGGTAATCTTGTGAGATTATCAAAATGTATGCTCTTCTTTCTTATACATTTTAAGGGAATTCCACTTTATTCATATTCAATACTTATATGAATATACAAGTTGTAACATACATAGTGAATGAAAGTTTTGCATCTACTAGCTGTACCCCACAGTTGTACCCGTGTTAAACTTTATAAATTATAGCCTATGTGTTAATCCAGGGTTTCAGCTAACTCCATACCAACGTTGATTAAAATAGCTCCAGCCATTACAATGTGAATAAGTAACAAACATACACACTCACAAACTTTCGGCTTTATAATATTAGTGTGATGTCAACTATTCTCATTAAATTAGGTGATCATAATAAAAGTCTTAAAGAATTTTAAGAATGACTTCCAGAACACAAGTTTCTGCTCACTAAGTGTAGGCAAATGCAAAAAAGGCACATACTTTTCCCATCAGGACTGACTGCAACAGAGATGACCCCAAGTGAATGGCCCTCAAGCTGATGTCTCTCCTCCAGTTTACCATTGTCCAGTTGCCATACTTTGATTAGATCATCCAGTCCTCCCGTTATCAAGTAGTTTTCTGATCCTGCTTGAGAATGGTTTGAATCTCTGAAATACAGCAATTAATACACACAATACAGTATTCTGCAACTAATCTTGCATTCAAATCTAAATTTATGGTTGATTATTAAATTTTCTTAAAAGAATTTGTCAAGAAAGTTAATAAATACCTTTTATAGCAATCTTAAAATGTTAATATTCAACAAATAAATAAAATATGTTTACTGTGTCTCAATACAGTACAAACCAAACAAATTGAGGCAGCCCCATTAAGTGACTAAAAGTACTTGTATTGGGTTTGACTCGCTACTTCCCTTGTATTCTAGTATCTATGTTTGAGACAATACAGAAATATTAATTGAAATAAAACACAAGTAAAACCAATATAAAACAATTTTTTCATGCATACAATGCGCATGCAGGTGCTTAATATGTTATTACAGAGTCTCATGTGGCATTGTCAAATCCAAACATACTCATTACTCATTTTACTGTGGTAGACTCATTGGTCTACTAAACTTATACTAATTATAAATATCAATATATTTTTAATTAGTGGTGGCGTTGTGGTGTGAAAGAGGATGTAGTCACAAAGATTGAAAAAGGTATGCTGAGATGGTTTGGCCATTTAGAAAGGATGAAATGAAGAAGATTGACTAAAGAAGTATAACTGGCCTTTGTTGTGAATGGTACAACCAGAAGGGGAAGACCTCGTAGAACATTCTCTGATCAAATCGGAGACGTACTTAAGAAAGGTCAGGTCAGAAGTACCCTAAACCGGCAAGCATGTATGAAGAATATTATGTCAGTAAACGAAGCGAAAGTGGTATGCAAGAATCGTGACAAATGGAAGTCCGTTGTCTCTGCCTACCCCTCTGGGAAACAGGCGTGAGTCTATGTATGTAATATATTTTTAACAGAAAGCTCCCACGTTAAGGAAATAAATGCCTGTACCATACAAAGCATACCCAGACCCAGAACTACTATAAAAGGTGTAACATAAATTGTGGATGGAGCTTAATTTGCCCATTACTTACTTATTATGTGGGCAGTGGATACCCTAGTGTCAAGAGTAGTTCAAGCCGCCCACTAGGCCTCTGACATGGCTTAAATATTGTTGCCTAATAGCTACAACCAGGACCGTCAGAGTAACATGCCCTCCAAAGCATGGAGATGCACAGAAATTAAATCACTATGGCAGTCACCCATCTATGGACTGGCCGTGAGCCTAGTTGCTTGACCTTACCAATCACTTACGGACATAGCATCTGACTATGAGCGTCTCAAATTTGCCCATGAAACTCCAATATGTGTAGACTATTCTTATTAACTTCCCATACACTGTGTGTATAGACCACCAGCATCCGATTTAAAGCTTTTTACAGCAACAATAGAAGACATTCTTAGGAAAATTAAAAGTAAAAAAAAAATCCTTGTATGTGGTGATTTTAATATGAACATTTTAGCAGATTCACCTGAAATAAACATATTTCTATCTGTATTTCGGTCCTTTAACCTTAAATGCTTGTTCTCTGAGGCCACGAGAGTCACACCCATATCTGCTACTTGCATTGATAACATAATTACCAACTTTGATGTCTCTGAGAAGTGTTTGGTGGCTGGTGTTCGCTCTGACCATAAATGCCAAATAGTAAAGATAAAAAATGAGATAAATATAAATAAACAAAAAATTAGTTTTAGACCTTTAACAAAATCTAATTTGGGAAAGTTCAGTAACAACCTGGAGAATAGTTTGTGCCATCTATTGCCAAACAAAAGTAAGCCTAACGATATGTACACTACATTATTCCACTGTATTTGCAAAGAATTTAATAAAGCTTGTAAAATAAAAAACATAACGGTTGACAGTAATAAGATAAAATTTAGTTCTTGGGCAACTCAAGGCATTAGACTGAGTAGAGATTTTTTATATGAGTTGTATGACAGAAGGTCCTATAACCCTGATGTCAATTTCATTAATTATGTTAGAAATTATTCAAAAATTTTTAAAAAGGTTTGCATTCAAGCTAAATCTTTATATATAAGAGATAAAATTAAAAAATCTGATAATAAAATAAAATCAGCTTGGCAAATAATTAATACTGAAACTGGTAAAAGTAGATCAAGAGATCAAACATTAGTATTGAATATTGGTGATGAACTGGTTTCAGACAAGCTTACCATTGCCAATTTTTTAGCTGCTTTTTTTGCAAATATACCCGTGGATATTACTAAGTGTCTCGCATCATCACCAGATGTGGCTGAACTCTTTTTAAATCAAAGCGTAAAACAAACTGTACCTAACTTTAGTTTTAAATCCGTAACAAGTGATGATATTATAAAAGCTTTTAAGAGTATTAAAAGGAAAGGCACAGAAGATTTGTGGGGACTGTCTGTTAAAGCAATTGAATCAATCATACTAAACATTGCTACAATTCTTGCAGCCATCTTCAATGGCTGTATAAGTGATGGTGTCTTTCCCGATTTAATGAAAATAAGTAAGATAATACCCATTTTCAAGGCAGGTTGTTCAAAAAATGCCACGAATTATTGGCCTATCTCAATACTACCAGCTTTAAGTAAAATATTTGAAAAGCTGATGCTCAGCCAAATGTTGTCGTACTTTAACGTGAATGAGATATTGCATAACAAGCAGTTCGGGTTTACAAGGGGCCGCTCTACTCAGGATGCAGGTTGCACATTAATTAGGTCAATATTGGAGGCTTGGGAGGGATCACAGGATGCGCTGGGAGTTTTCTGTGATCTCTCTAAGGCTTTCGATTGCGTTGATCATCGTACGCTCGTTGTTAAACTGAAGTACTATGGAATATCTGGCACATCTCTTGATCTTGTGATGTCCTATTTATCGGGGCGACAACAGATGGTTTCGATAGGCGGTGCCACTTCGGCACGTCATCCTGTGAAAATGGGGGTGCCCCAAGGATCTATATTGGGCCCATTTTTATTTCTAGTTTATATAAATGATCTCCCTTATCTGGTAGAGAAAGTATCAGACATAGTTTTGTTCGCTGATGATACTTCGCTCATATTTAAAGTAAATAGAAAGGATAAAGATCTTATTGAGCATAATAAAACACTCAGCTTTATATCAGAATGGTTTTCGGCAAATAATCTCTTGTTAAATGCAGGGAAAACTAAATGCATCAGGTTCTCATTGCCGAATGTGACTCAAATTGTACCAACAGTTGCACTTAATGCGAAAATATTAGATCTAGTCCCATCGACCGTATTTTTAGGATTGACACTTGATTCAAAATTGCAATGGGGTCCTCAGATTGAAAAGTTAGCAGGTAAATTAAGTTCGGCTTCCTATGCTGTCTGGAAAATAAGGCAATTGTCAGATGAACAAACTGCTAGATTAGTGTATTTCGCGTACTTTCATAGCATTATGTCGTATGGCATTCTGCTGTGGGGTTCGGCGGCTGACATAGGTACTATTTTTGTATTGCAGAAAAGAGCAGTCAGAGCCATTTATGGTTTAGGCAGTCGCGATTCTTTGCGAAATTTGTTTAAAGAAATAAATATACTTACTGTGCCATCGGAATATATATATCCTAATATAATGTTTGTTAGAAAAAATATTCATAATTATAAAAAGAAAAGTGAACTGCATAATATAAATACTAGGAATAAAAACAAACTAGCCATGCCAGGCTTTAGAGTAAGCAAAACTAATAAATCATTTTTAGGAAATTGTATTAGGTTTTATAACAAGCTTCCTACTCAAATTACTGATCTGCCTGACACAACTTTTAAAACACATATTAAACATATACTTATGGCTAGGGGTTATTACACCACTAAAGAGTACATCGATGACAAAGACGTCTGGCTCTCACTTCCTACCTGCACATTGCTCGCTGGAGATCTTGTAGCCATATAGACATGACTGATCTGCTGTGTTACGTGAACTATCTGTAAATGATTGCTATCATATACTTAATTTAAAATTATTGACTCTGTCTCAAAATGAATAATGTTATTGTTTCGAAGTTTTTCTTTTGTATACCTAAATATAATCTAAAATAATAAGCATTCAGACAACCGATCCAGCATATATTGTGTTTGCCTACTAAATAATTACTCTAATTGGACCAAATCCCGTGTTCATGCCCGCTTGAGTATGTTTCGCCGGACCGTCTCAACTGGGTCGTGTTGAAACTGGTAGTAAATGAACCCACTGAGTTTGTTTCGCTGGGTCTTCTCAGTTGGGGCGCATTGGATCCGGTGGTAGCATTAAAGCGCGACTGTCGTTATTAACACAAGGTCCGTCATAATAATAATACCTTTAATATAGACAGAACCATTGACAATATGTAGTAAAAATATTAGACTTAAACTAGATAATTAAACATAATCTCTTGACAATAACTTGATACGAGCTAGCTAAATATCATTTCTGTAATAAAATAAATTTTATAAATGTTTTCATACAAGATGTACCTAAATATCTATGTTACTAGAAATAATATCTAATGTATACAACTATATTACTACAAACATGTTCTGACTATTTACAAGCGCTTTTTTAAAGTCTACGTGAATAAAAACCTTTTTTATTTATTTTATTATTTACAAAATTTTTTATCAGTTTTTTATCAACACTTGGCTGGTTTCCCTTAATTTGTTATTTTTTATTGGTAGATTGTTAAAATAAATAAAATAAAATAAAATAAAAAAGGTTTTTATTCACGTAGACTTTAAAAAGTGCTTGTAAATAGTCAGAACATGTTTGTAGTAATACCGTTATTATTTCTAGTTGCATATTACAGATATTTAGGTACACGGAATGTTAAAACATTTATACAATTTATTTTATAATAGTAGTGATAATTAGCTAGCTTGTATTAAGTTATTGTCAAGGAGATTATGTTTAGGTTTAATGATTGAAATTTATATTTTACTACATATTGTCTGAATGTTTCTGTCTATATTAAGTAATGAATTCAGTATTATTATAATAACGGACCTTGTGTTTAAAATGACGGTCGCGCTTTAATGCTACCACCGGATATTTGTGTAATTGTGGAAGAAATCAATGGAATGCCCTTTAATTTCACTATTTATATTTCAACACACTATTTGGCTATGGACACACACATGACATGGCACACTATGGACCACACAACTTGTCGTCCTGTGCGGGAATTTAACCCAAAACATGTATTAGCTGAGCAACTATTTCAACCCTCTCCCATGCGTCCAGTCAAAAAATTATTAAGATTGCAGTAAAAATTATTAAGGCTGTACTTTCGTATGCAAACTGCAAAAGAGTTAAGCAAAAATTTATGAGAAGTATTGTGGTTGTTAAGGTTAACTTACTGAGAATTTTCATTATTCTCGTTCTCCACTTCTTTGGGCTTTTCATTATCTATTTTACTCCAGCCACAACACCAGATGGAATCTTCATGAGCATTTTCTTTCTTCAATTGCAAATAATACTGGAAAACAAAAATAGAATCAGTTTACCGGTCGCACCTTATGGGAGTTACCTATTTATTCAATTATAAATCTTACCAGAGTCGTTATAGACATTATATTATCCGAAATATGATATGTTTTAACAAATAACTTTATTTGAAATGCCTTCTTATTAGTTAAATTCTCAGAATAATTAACCAAAACACTAAAGAAATCCTGAAAGTAAGCAACTACAATGACGTTTGATTGTTGAACTGCCAATGAAGATTTAATAATTCCCCGGTTTTATGTAATTTTACACATTTCTAATCTTCAATTTTCTCGCTACCTTGGTTCCTTTACATCATGACATTAGCAAACATAACTTCATAAGAGCACAAAGTATAGAAAGAGTGGGTGTATATGTAAATAATTACCAAACTAGTTATGACAGAAGTGTTTTAACCCCAAACTAAGCAAAGCTTGTACTATGGGTACCAGGCGACGTATATCGTCGCCTGGTACATACTTATATAGATAGATAAATAATTAAATATATATAACACATCCATGACTCAGAAACAAATATTCGTGCTCATCACACAAATATTTGTACTTACCGGGATTCGAACCTAGGACCACCAGCTTCGTAGGCAGGAGCACCACCAACTAGGCTAAGGTGACCGTCAAAAATTTCGCCAATATCAAGTTAAATAAAACTGTTGTTACAAATTCTTGGTCATAAAAATATAAGTAGATTTAAATAAATTAATAAAAATCAAGCAGAATTATACCCATACACCCATCTCCCCACTTTTACTAAATAAACATAATTTTTCTAGATTCTAATTCTCAAGTAATTCTGGGACTTCAGTGATCTAATAAATAACTGAAATATATAACTGAATAAAATTAAGAATTTTCTGGAAAATTCTTAATTTTACTACAAATTTTACCAAATTTCTTGATTTTCCTATTATACCCTATTATCTCTCTAAATCCCTGGTAATCAAGATATTTATCAATGGTTGCCAACTCCCAAAATTACTTATTTACAGATGACATATATCAATACGTCAGAGTGTATATACACCACAGACAACATAGACAGATTCGTGGTCACACAAAACAAAATTGATATGTAAATAAATGTGAATTGCTGAATAAAAATTTCATTTCACAAATTGATATTATCATTAATTTCAAATTCAATTATTTTTTGCTTTAAGCAATTTACTAACCATTAGGCAATGGTATCGTTTTTATAGCTAACGTCTTTCACATTTGTATACTTAATATTTAACCAATAATCAAAGTTTTTATTTGCCAATGATATCACCAAAGAGAATATAATAATGTACTTTGAAATTCATGACAACATCTGATGAAAATGGGTGATTTTTTGACGAATAGAAATTTGACTATGGTTTTAGAAAAAAAAATGGCGTTGAGACTCGTTTCTTGTTGTCGTTCAGCGTAGAAACGTTGTAAATAATTCTTGGCTATATTTCCTGTTGACTTCCTTCAAATGGGTTATCATAAAAATAGTTTCTAAAAGTGATTCTGTAAATATTTTTATATATATTAGATCTTCGTTTTTATTAATTTAATATGGCTGTCTCGAAATCAACAAACACATACAATCGACAAAATTGGGAAGATGCTGTAAGAACTGTGATATAAAGCTGTGTAGTTATTACTCATTTCCAGTGCACTAACGTTTTATTACTATTGTTTGCAGGATTTCCCGATCTTGTGCCAAACATGTCTTGGAGATAACCCCTATATCCGTATGGTAATGTCTCGTTTAGACCTTAATTTTATAGAACACGAGTCAACATCGATTGATTAGCATTTCCTAGTAAATAAATTGTCTGATATGTTTTTTTAGCAATGTACAATTTTAATTTCAGACTAAAGAAAAATATGGTAAAGAGTGCAAAATTTGTGCTAGGCCTTTTACAGTCTTCCGTTGGTGCCCAGGTGCAAGAATGCGATTCAAAAAGACGGAAATATGTCAAACTTGCTCAAAACTGAAGAATGTATGCCAGACATGCCTACTAGATCTTGAATATGGGTTACCAATTCAAGTCAGGGATGCTGCACTTAAAATTCAAGATGATCTACCTCGTAATGAAGTAAATAAGGAGTATTATATCCAGAATTTAGATAGCCAAATGTCTAAGTTTGATCCTACGCAGCCTAGCAACTCTGCACTGAAGTCTAAAGGTGCTTCAGACTTGCTGTTACGGTTAGCTCGGACAGCTCCCTATTACAAGCGTAATAGACCCCATGTGTGCTCATTCTGGGTCAAAGGGGAGTGTAGGCGAGGTGAGGAGTGTCCTTACCGCCATGAGAAGCCTACTGACCCTGATGATCCTCTAGCTGATCAAAATATAAAGGATAGGTATGTTTCCCTTATATCATTATATTTTATTTTATCACTTCATTTTGACTAATAATTGGTTTCTGCCAATCATAAATAATGGTTATTCTACCAATTTGAAAAAATACAAGGTTAGGTTGAGATTTTACTTGATTTTGAGGGTTATGTGGACAAAATTTGTATCAAATCTGAATATTAACCCATTTAATAGCTTTCAGCCCTTACCTGCCTGTTAACAATGCCTTCCCTTTACACAATTATTACATAGTTATCCACAAGCTTTTATATATTACTTAAATAATATATAAGAAGTTTATTACTTAATTAAAAAAAAAATATATATATATATATAATGTAACTAAAGACCACACTACCGCATTAGGACTATTGCCTGTAATGATAGTTGTGTTTGTGATAAATAAATAAATAAATAAATATTGTCAACCATTCTGTTGGATATCTAATAGATATTAAGTTATAAGTTATTTATTGAATCCAAATAATTTAGTACAATTCAGTTTAACATATTTATGAGTACTTAACAGTTACAATACAGGTAATTGAACTTTGGCAGTCCACTAGACTCCACACTAGGATTCCCTGTTATTAAGCATAGACATTGCAGACCAGACAAGGTCTACGGTGGATGGCTCACACTTAATTTCTTCACTATTTTAAATTCCACATGTATTGTGTACTATTTACAAATGACTAGCTATGCCCCACAGTTTCACCCGTGTTATACTTTATATAGGCTATGTGTTATTCAGATATATATGCTATACTACCACTAAGTCTCATCAAAATCCATTCTGTACTTTTTATGTAACAAACAAAAAAAGTGACAGACATCCATACGCACAAACTTTTACATTTCTAATATTATTTCTTAAAATATGTCACTGTAATGGCCATTCTTATGAAGTCACTTGCAATGGAAAATGTCTACTTCTAAAGCAAGTAGGTTATGTGTGTGTGACTGAGCTTTTTCTTAACATCAAAATTGTTACATAATTAGGTCTTTAATCTTAACATTTTATGCTATATTTTTCCTATTATTGGTAATATTATTATATTTGTTTCGTTTTATTTTAGCTATATTATTCTTTAATTATTACAGATACTATGGTGTTAATGACCCAGTGGCGGAGAAGCTAATGAGGCGCGCGGCCGCCATGCCAGCACTGCCTCCCCCTGAAGATAAGACTGTCACTACATTGTATATTGGCAACTTGCCGGATAATATTACAGAAGATGAGCTTAGAGGACATTTCTACCAATATGGAGAAATTAGGTAAGGCAAAGGAAGAGGAGAGCTTCATAATATTTTATTCTTACAGGAAACTATATCAGCTCTAAATAATAATAATCTCCTCAACCAATTTCGGTCACAGCAACCTCTTCAACTCCATTCTAACTGGCGTTGATGTGCTTGTGTGTGGCTAATAAAAGTCCCGCCAAGTGAGCACACCATTGTAGTCGTAAGAGATAGCACAAGGTGGGCGTGCCTTCAGTTAATCGCGTCGAGCATCTAGTTCCGAGCGGCGATTCGCCTCAAAGACTTTGGGTGTTCACCAAAGACCTCCATAATGGTTGTCGAGCAGGTGTTTGCTCCCAATCTGAAGGCCTAATGTTGCATTTTTTCATGAGCTGAGCTCTAAATACCCATCTGTCAATAAGGTGTTTAAATAAATGGATTGTATGTTTATTAACTGGTATAATCAAAATATAATAATAATCAAAATATAATTTATTTTCAATTAAATATCAATACATAATTAAGCGTGGTCTAGTCCTCCCACTAGGAGTGACTGTGTAGTGAGGGCTAGGTCCTTCCAATTGTGGTTAAAACCATTATAAATAAAATCCTACAGTTATTTGAAACTTAATAAAAAAATGGACACGAGTATTGTGGGAACTGCCAGTCTCGAAGTGACTGGTCCTAGGCTTCATCAGCAATCGCTGTCTGTGTAAAGAGAAGCTAAATATTTAGGATTGAAAGTTAAACATCAGTGAGTAAATGCTTATATGTGCTGCATTAGCTATTAGTCACATGTCCTCCCCCATGAACACAAGCCATAATAAGTCACTTGGGTAGTCCCACGGTCACTGGTGGAGATAGAACGTGTACTGTCTACGAATCTCAGTCTCCCAAGTTTAACTGATGATGCTAGAAACCAACTCTTTTAGATAGGTTCTAGTGGCAACCACAAACTGGAAGATGCAGTGTAGGGAAGCCCCATACAAGATGGACTGATCTTGTGAGTCGGTAGCACAAGACAATTGTAGTGATCTTTTGGGAGGCCTTTGTCCAGCTCTGAACTTTCTGATATGATGATGACTTTGAAGTAGAGAGTGTCTATGATCTATTTAAATAATCTCGATCTTCCATTACTTGTTTTCAGGTCATTGACCTTAGTACCAAGAGCGCAATGCGCATTTGTACAATACACAACTAGGAGTGCTGCCGAACATGCAGCAGAGAAAACTTTCAACCGACTGGTCATAGGAGGAAAGAGGCTTACCATCAAATGGGGAAAATCACAAGGTAATTTGTACTTGCAATAATTTCGGATAATTGTAAGTGTACATTTTTAAACAAAATTTATTTCATTGCAATTCATATTAACATGGAAATTATCAAGTGGGAATTTATATTCTCAACAATTGTATTTTTTTTACAATTTTGGTACAGTAAATATGAATAAAATACACATGGATGTTGAAGGGAGAATAGAAAAGATATAGAAGAAATAGACAAAAGACAGTTTTGCTATAAGTAACAGATATATGTCTATGGTATGTGTATAGGATAATAAATAAAGATATAATTAATACATATGGATTATTATGATACAATTATTCACAGCAGAAAATCAGTGATAAATGAACTTGCCAAATTCTCCTGTACCCCATGACATGCGCCCACTGATACTTGGAATGCCAGAAAGAACCTCAACTATACCTATACAGTAGTCATTGATAAAAGTAGTATTTATCAGTGAATAGGTACCATGTAGTGTTGAAAATGACTAAAGTGACTGAATTAGACTGACTGTCATTTACGGTCAAATTGGTCAGAAATGGTAATTTTCAGTCAATTTGATTTCAGTAATATCTTAGTACCTTTTAAGTTTTTGTCGTTGATAAAAGTCTACAACTTCTAAATTGAAACAAAAAAGTGTTTTTTATGACTTATAGTATTATTATATAGTGTTAATCATTTTACATTTCTAATCATGTGTGCATTTAAGACAAAATGGCAACGTCGCATCGCCTCGTGCATCGACATTGATGTCGTCTTATCCTCAATCCTCTCATGATATAATAAAAAATAAAACGTTGCTTCATTTAAACTTGTCGAGAATAGAAAATAATATTTGAGTCAAATTGACTGAATTTGACAGTAAATGACCGGTCATTTAAGGTTTATGACAATTGTGACTAGTCACATTCACTCATTTTACATCTCTGTACCATGCAAGTAATTGTACCTATCCACTATTAAATTAGGTCTATACACAAATTGCAGAAAGTCTGTATTACATAGGAACAAATAACAAAACTCTTAGATCATGTAATCCAACAATAACATAAAATAGTTTATTGAAACAGTCCTAATTTAAATTTTATATAAAAAACAAATTTGCATGGTGTTTCGTCAGGTCGACAAGGTATGAACGAGAAGAACGAAACAGCGCCAATGTTGGAGCCGGTGCCCGGCCTGCCGGGAACACTACCGCCGCCGCCTGCGTACTTACATCCATTCCCACCACAGGTATGCTATTTATCTTAAAAGAATTGGTCTCAAGGCACAGACGAGTACATTCAGTCACTCATTTAAATAAACTGTCCATTAAAAACCATACATCTCCGTGTTACTTTAGATAAATATTTTTATTTTAAAACAGATAAAAGATATAAATTGTAGACCACCATTTTTGAGTTGTAGATTAAAACTGATATTTTCGGTAATAAACATAGTTTTGGATGGCATAACCTCACTTAATGTGTAGTTATCGATAACCCACCTATCCAGGGTAACCCCTCCCCATACGATAAAGAACTTTCTTCTAATGCCTAATGTTTTGTTACAGATGCCACCGCCACCGAACCGGCCAAATGACTTCTTCAACCTGCACCACTACGGCGGCGGCGGCTGGGCGCCGTGGGGCGGCATGCCGGGGGTGGGCGCGGTGCCGGGGGTGCCCGGCGTGCCCGTGCCGCCCCCGCCCGCCCCGCTGGCGCTGCACTACCCCAGCCAGGACCCCGCCAGGCTGGGGGCTCACGCCCACGCCAATGCCCCACAGACATAACGTGTTGTTGTTTTAGTATAAGAATGAATCGTGTGAACTCGCAACAAAATATCACTTGCATGGTAGTGATCCAAATAATAATATGAAGTATGAAATTGCCTTTAGTGCTGAATTTTTCCTACTAAAATAATATTGGACTCAATAAATGAAATAATTGAAAATTCGAGTTCATTTAATGGCATTACAGTAAAAGCTCCTTATTGGCGCTCCCTACATTCGCGGATTAAAAAATGGCAAAAAATTCTTATCTATATGGTACATATCTAATTGGTACATCTGAACAAACATATTAATAAAAACGATTCCAATAGGTATCCCATCCAATATCCTTCGTAAACAAAGAAGAAATTCGAATAGTTTGTGTCAAATGGACTAATAAAAAACTTATTATATATAAATAGACCTTATTACAACAATGCCTAAATGGTAGGCTGCTGTATTCCAAACTCATAATATCTAAAAAAAAATTATTACAAGTTTCGGCACAAAAAATATCTGTGTTACCACTTTAAGTGAAAATAGAAATGCTTGATCGTTTACGTCTTGGAGAGGCATTTGGATCCATATCATGCTCGTAAATGAAATAACTGTACGATCGAAAAAAATATCCGAAGATATAATAAGGACCTCTGTAGCTTCATATCATTGTCAGAAAAATTCGTACGTGATCCAACAATAGGAAAAATTGACCTGACGTTGTCATTATAGATGGAAGACTGCAACCAGAAAAGGGTCCCCTGCGGTCCGGAAGAAGGCAAAGGGTCTTCACGCACATGTTAAACGCTTCGTTGTCACAAACTAATAAATAAAAAAATGTTGTTGTGACTTAGTACCATTAACAGTTCCATGATGGAACTACTGATGGTTTATCACTAATTCCATTTTCAAAAGAACATCCCCGTATAATAATCCCGTCGGTTATATGCTAGTATTTTTTTATGTAAGAAAATAGTGTGTTTTTTGAAAACTTTCCTTCAATTTTCACCAACAAAAGTGCATATCGCGCCCGGCGGCCGCTGCCGCGGCACGCTAAATGGTCGCAGTTCTAACCTAACCGAAATTATTTTATTAAAGTACATTGTTGCCAAAATATCATGATAAGCGCCCTCGACTTCATATACTTAAAAAATGGAACTAGAGATAACAAATTCAACCATTATTTTCACATTCTTAAGGATTAATGGTACTGGTGAAAAGGAACATTTTAAACAACGTAGGAACATATCCGCGATATATTGAGCGACAGTATCATTAGTATTTGGTACACTAATCAGACTAATCACGTTCTTTAGAAACACTTCACCACTACACTATTGTGACGCTCTTTACGATGATTAGTCTGATTTTGGTCATCTACTTTTGCCGCTGGCTGTGTGATCAAATAAACCAATTGTTGATCGCAAGTTCGTAGATTAATTTAAACCTATTACTACTATTAGTCCGGTCAAATTAGACAAAAAAATAGGGGTAAGGTTACAATAATTCCCATTAGGCTGAAAATTGGTAGGATTGTTCATTACACTATTATAAAGGAAATGTGAAAAGTCCTCATCGATCCGGCACATGCAAAAAATATTACTCTGGGTCAAACGTCACAAAAACGGATTTTTCGCGATTTTCAACAAATCGGTAAGTTTTATCATGAAATTATACGAGACAAAATTGTAGATTAGATAATTATCTATAAAAAATGTCTCGATACTTTGTTTCCTAAGAGCCACCGTATCATATAACGATTGAAAAAGTTGAAAGTGTTGTAATCGTCATAATATGCACACGTTTCCACGCCACCTTTGAGATAGTGTATTAATGCGTTTTTTTAATGTGGTTTCCCCGGTAGGGTTATTCCACTGATCTGTTGTGATTCTGTTTAATTTGGAGCTATTGAATGACTATTGATGCTGCGACGACTGCGAAAAACACATTGTTGTGACGTTTGACCCCGAGTATTTTTTTGCACTTGCCAGATTGATGAGGACTTTTCACATTTCCTTTATAATAGTGTAATGAACGATCCTACCAATTTTCAGCCTAATGGGAATTATTGTAACCTTTGATGTCTAAATTGACCGGACTGTATGAATTTGAATATTTATTCAGATAGGTAATTCCTACTGACCGATGTAATGTGATACCTTGTGAGTGATTAAATTGCTAGATTTGTTCCCGGCTCATTCATAGTTTCATTTAGTGATAACTAAAAAGGCCTCTAATCACGGACAATTTTTGTTTATTATCTGTGACGTACATTTTGCTCATGTTTAAAGTACTAAGTGACTTTATATTTTTTTTTATGCTGTATGATAATTATAATATTGGATGAATGAATGAATTTGAACTTGTGGTTAAAATCCACATTGTCTCATCCATTTTAGATATTCAGACTTATAACAAGCATTATTGCAGTGGTCCAAATATTGTAAATATTTTCTTAATTTCAATTTTATTTGAGGCCTTTGTCTTCCGATTAATTGTCTTATTTTAATTGTGTATCTACAATCCAGTCTTTTTGATATATCAAGAGGTCATATCATTGAACGAATTAAACCAAAACAAATAAGCAACGAAAGAGTTTCTCTAATTCTTACAGTGCCGCAAACTTATCTGACCCGCTGGCAGCGTCGCTGTTATCGCATTTAGTGTTGCTAGTAACTATTTTTTGCAATAAAGTGGGTAAAAATAATATGCACATTGTAACGTAAATGTTACTTCACTAAAAAGCAAACAAATACTGTCATTACAAATCTTTATATTTTTATACAATAATTATGATCATTTACATAAAATGTATGCTGAGTGTTCTCTAACGGAGATACTCCAGGTATTATTGTCACTGGAATGGTTTAATTCAGAAGTAATTTCATCATCATCATTATCGGAATCACTGCTTTCACTTTCACAATCACTACCTAAATGAATGATGAAAGGCTCGTCTAAGTATCCATCCCTTTTTCGATACACATTTTCAATATTTTTTTACATGATTGCAATGCTTTTGCCATTCATTGACTTATTTTATCAAAAGCTTCTGCAATCAATGATAGGATTTCAGAATTCGATCTACCAATATTCTAATCTGCTATAAATTTTTCATCTGCTTGCTCTTTTTCTTTCACAAGTTTTCTTACAAATCGCTCCCGGACACCTACAAAGGAAATAGCGAAAATTAAATAAATAATGAATATTTTAAAATATGTATTTTAATTTAAAGTGCGAGGGGGAGTTTCGAATTTTTCAGAAGCTGACAACACTAACCTGTAGCAGCAGCTACGCGTTCTTACAACTTATTGAATGGTATAATTGGTGCCTGAAGGCGTTTCCTTCCTTCATATAATTCAATACTTGTAATATAACGTTCCTCGCATCACTTTTTAAATCTTTCGGCATTTTTCACAATAAAAAACCACATAAAGAAACATAAATACGCGCAACAAACAATCAATGGCAGGAATGTCATGGAATAACAGGCCGATTGACATTTCAAACTGGCGTCGTTAGTTCTACTTTAGGCCACCGGGCCAGATAAGTTTGTAGCACTATACTTATATGTTTCATCTATTCAACAACAAGTTATGTGTCTCAATGATTTCCTTATTCATGGAAAAAAGGTTAATAATTGTAAATTGTTATGTAATATAGGTAATAAGTGATAATCAATTAAGTAAGGTGATTTTGTGAAATTCAGTAAATACATAATGTAAACCAATATTGAGGTGTCTCATTTAACTTCAGTATCCCTAAATTATTTGTGGTTTCCCTATATACTTCTACTATACTAAATATATACTTCACTAGTCGGTTAGCGGGCAACTGGCCTCTGTGCCGCGGCCCACGTTACACGGAGTAGGAACACCAGTTAGCGCAGCGGCCGCCGAGCGCTAGGTACACTTTTCGTCTATTGTATTTGTAATATAATAATAATATCTAGGGACAATGTCACACAGATCCTCCTAGCCCCAAACTAAGCAAAGCTTGTACTATGGGTACCAGGCGACGATATACATACTTATATAGGTAGGTAAATTCTTAAGAGGCCTATTACAAAATTGCATTCTAAAATATTAGGTATATTGAAGCACGGCGACGACTAGCTCGGGGTCACGAGTTAACTACACTGCTTCCGTAACGACCAAAAGACTTTGATACTTGTTCTAGTAATGAGTAAATTGTTATTATTGTTTGTTATTGATTTCTTCTATAGATATATTACTTAAAATATTTTAAATAATGTGAACTAATTATATACACATGAGTTATCCTAAATGAGAATACTAAAATTGAAAAGTATAATAAAAAATCAAGTGTGCGTCACGATTGCTCCGCCACGTTATCCAAACAGAAAAAGAAATCGCTATATTTTTTGTCAAAATTAGTCAAAATCGAAAGGTACAAACCAAAACTTTGTCAAAGAAGAAATAAAGAAGTTACAGGGGTTTTAAGTTGGCCGCGCGAACGTAACGTGCACGATTGCGCGGCCATGGAGATCTCAGTAACTACTTGGGATAGAGATCTAAATCTTTTTGTCAATTGAACATTTCATTTGTCAACAATTGTCAAAAAAAGAATTATAAGACTAGGACCAATATTTCACGAAATATTCACCTTGGAAGTTATGGCTGCGCAATCGTGCACTTGATGTTTCTTTAATCTCGATTATTTCTTCAAAATTTAAGATATCATACAGTAAAACTGTTACTAGAAGAAAGGTTTTAATATGTCAAAGGTACCGAAAGCATTTAATGCCACCAAAGTTTATTTAAACTGACGAAATAAAGGCAAAACAAAAGTTACGTGGCCGCGCAATCGTAACGTTACTTTGAACGCTGATATCTCATTATCTATAACTGTTAAGATTTCGGTGTTATCATCCATTTATTCGTAATATTAACCTTATCAGATTGACATAGCGTTTTACCCTCAGGACAATTTTCTACGCGTTTAATCTCAAAAATAATGATATCTCTTGTAATGTTCGAGTAGAGTGACCATAATTTCTGTTAAATATGGGGATATCTGTTGCTCTTCTAGACGAAAATGTACCTGTTAGGAATAATTGTTGGAGAATTGGCTAAAATAAAAGAGTTTAATGCACTTTCCTTTTTCCGTTTGTAATACGACTTTCATGCTTTGTTATGTATTGACGAGTCATTATTTTATCAATGAAACAGTAATGGTAATGGCAACAGTATTTCTTGAGCTGGAGTTTCGACCATTTACGTAAAATCGATAAAGTAAGTATAATTATTACGAATTCGCTGTGTGGTGACGGCGTAGAATATAATCACCCCATCTCATCCCGTGGGGGGTCTAGAAATCGTCCCGAAGGAAAACCTACCAGAGAACGGGCAGCAGCGTTTTTCTGTGAACTTTGCGGAGGATTTTGTCCAACAGTGGACGTAATTTGGCTGAAACGGTGAAATTTTATGTTTTTACGGTCATAAATTATACGAAATATAAAGTGATTGGAACAATTTAACGTCCCACATTTGGTTCCTAATTTAATATGTATTTCAAATTAGGAGTAAAATTTTGGTGGTGCTAGAAATATAAAATAGAAATGTACATAATTCAAAATATAAATTTTCTCTCAAAATGAAAAATAGAATTGCTATTCCGTAGGTAGAGGTCCTCCGTTTGTGTCAGTTCTAAAATCATCACACGTAGCTTTGAGTTCATAATTGTTATATTACTGCCTATTAACCGAGCTCATCTTAAATTCTTTTCTTTGCTTTTTTAAAAAGACAACGCCCACACTTGGGAATCTAATCCCTGTGTCGCGGGCTACTTTACAAACTTAATAGACTAGCTGTGCCCCGCGGTTTTACCCGCGTTAAATAACTGTGCCCCGCGGTTTTACCCGCATTAAATAGCTGTGCCCCGCGGTTTTACCCGCGTTAAATTTTATAAATTATCACAGCCCCTCCTCTTTAGGTGATAGCGTGATAATAAGTAGCTATATGTTGATCAGACCTTTTTGTAATATTCATGCAAAATTTGAAGTAAATCCATGCAGTACTTTTTGAGTTCAGCCCGGACATACATACAGACAAACAGATAAACAGACAAAAATTCTAAAAATATTTTTTTTGGCTTCGATGTCGATTGTAGATCACGCCCCAAGTATCCTTTTTAAATAACATTCAATGTACAGTTTTGACATTCCTACGATTTTATTATATGTATAGATATAGATAAATTACTTGAGTACAAGCAACAATGTCGCGTCATGTGGTGAAAACAGAACTAAGTTCCATTTTTTGGCCTTGTTTTGTATGGCATGATTTGAACATGTGTATAAAAGAAAAGAATATTGTATTGCACTGTCTTATTTTAGCCAATTCTACAATAATTATTCCTAACAGTACCTGTTCGTTTTTTTCTTCTAAATTTCTGTATTTTCGTCTAGTAGAGCAAAAGAAATCCCCATATTTAACAGAAATTATGGTCACTCTACTCGAACATTACAAGAGATATCATTATTTTTGAGATTACACGCGTAGAAAATTGTCTTGAGGGTAAAACGCTATGTCAATTTGATTAGGTTAATATTACGAATAAATGGATGTTAACACCGAAATCTTAACAATTATAGATAATGAGATATCAGCGTTCAAAGTAACGTTACGATTGCGCGGCCACGTAACTTTTGTTTTGCCTTTATTTCGTCAGTTTAAATAAACTTTGGTGGCATTAAATGCTTTCGGTACCTTTGACATATTAAAACCTTTCTTCTCGTAACAGTTTTACTGTATGATATCTTAAGTTTTGAAGAAATAATCGAGATTAAAGAAACATCAAGTGCACGATTGCGCGGCCATAACTTCCAAGGTGAATATTTCGTGAAATATTGATCCTAGTCTTATAATTCTTTTTTTGACAATTGTTGACAAATGAAATGTTCAATTAACAAAAAGATTTAGATCTCTATCCCAAGTAGTTACTGAGATCTCCATGGCCGCGCAATCGTGCACGTTACGTTCGCGCGGCCAACTTAAAACCCCTGTAACTTCTTTATTTCTTCTTTGACAAAGTTTTGGTTTGTACCTTTCTATTTTGACTAATTTTGACAAAAAATATAGCGATTTCTTTTTCTGTTTGGATAACGTGGCGGAGCAATCGTGACGCACACAAAAAAATCAATAGGTTTAAAAATGTAATTATTTTTTTCATTACGCTGTTTAGGTGCGGTTTCTCTCGCCTAGACTGTGGTAGTGGTGGCGTATTTCCTGTTTATTATACCCCATAAGAATACATATGACATGAAATATTAAATAGATCAGTTGTACAAAGGACGGTCTTATCGCATAAAGTGATCTCTTCCAGACGACCTTAGGATGGATAGGAGTTGAACATTACATAAATTAATTAATATTTAATTAAAAAAAATAAAAATAAAAAATAAAATATCATTTATTAGCAGTCGAGTAATTATACAATTTGATTTACAGTGATAGCCTCACTAGGCAAAGCCTGTATCGAGGCTGTCGATGTGATACGATTAATAGCTAGGACTTAAAATAGACTATAATAAAATATTGGAACAATTAGACATTATAATAACATAAAATTAATTAAAAAATTATTAATTTAGGTTATAAGGATAATTACAAATGATTTAATAAATAATATAGCAATAAATAAATGAATTAAAATTATATTTTATATTTGCCGAAACGTATACATCTAATGTGTGTGTGTGTGTATGTGTGTGTATGTGAGTGTGTGTATGTGTGTGTGTGCGTGAGTGCAGACTGCGCAAATCGAGTAGACTGGTAAGTTATGTCAAATTAATGTTCTCAGAAATTGCTCAGTTTCGTTATAGTCAAAATTTGCGATATAGTTTTTTACCTTTATTTGAGCTTCTCTTTGTGTGCTTAACCTGATGTCACATTTGGAGACGAGTTTATTGTATATAAAGGGGAACATATGCTTTTGGAATGTTTTAGCAAATGAAGTTTTGGTTTTACATTTCGGGACTTTAAATGTTCTAGAAAAAACCATGTCATGGTAATTCGATGAGGTTTTTACAGATTTATGTGTGCACATGGCTGCATTCAGTAGATACAATTTACGAATGCTGAGGACACCAGCTTGCTTATACAATTCTGTAGTAGGGAATCTCATGGGTTTCTTAAGCATAACTTTGAGAATCGACCTCTGTGCTCTTTCAACACTAATCATATGTGAAGTGTAAATCATACGTCAATGCAGTAGGTGAGGATCGACTGACAGAGTGATATATAAATGGATTTCAGTAGATCTTTATCTGCAACATCTCTAAGTTGCCTTACAGCGTAAATAAGCTTCCTGGCTCTTGCAGATAACGCCATAATATGGCTTCGGAATGTGAGTTTCTCATCGAGTGTTATGCCGAGATATTTTATGGACTGTGTTCTTTGAACCACGTTACATCCGCAAGTGCTGTTTTCGATATTACAAGTGTGTATCTGTATATGTGGGCAGCAAGAGGGTGCAGATGCACTAGTTTTATGGAAACATATGAATTTCGTTTTACTTGTATTGAGTGTGAGCAGGTTACCACTAAGCCATTTGGCAATTATTCCCATACCTCGAGAAGCATTAGAACTACATTTAATCCAAGAAGTATCGTAAAATATTACTGCAGTGTCATCAGCATAACAGATTATTTTAGCATTATGCAATGGTAGGGACGAGAGCTCATTGATATAGAGCAGAAATAACGTTGGGCCTAAGACGCTGCCTTGCGGAACGCCGAAAGAGGTTTCTTGAGTAGTACTTTGCCATGAATCAACTCTGACAATCTGTTTTCTATTAGTAAGGTAGCTGCGGAACCATTCTAACACCACTCCCCTAATACCGATGTTCTCTAGTCTCTGTAAAAGGATTGGAATGGAGACGGTGTCGAACGCCTTAGCAAGATCGAGAAATACACCAATGCATGCCCGGCCACTATCTAGATGTGACACAATTTCATTTGTTATTAGGTTCACGGCGTCTTCTGTTGACTTATTTTTTCGGAAACCGAACTGGCCGTCAGATAGTAAATGATTCTCCTCAAGATATTTTACAAGGCGTCGATTGACCACTCTCTACAAAATCTTTGAAAAAGCAGGAAGCAAAGATATTGGGCGAAAATTATTGGGTAGGGAAGAGTCGCCTCCTTTGTGTATCGGGATTATAACCGCAGTTTTCCAGTCAGGTGGGACAGTACCAGTCGATAAACTTTGATTTATTATTGTCACTAGAGGCTGTACAATGTAATTACTAATATTTTTAAGCAGTAGGTTAGAAATACCATCTATTCCCGATGAGCTATTGTTTTTCAAGCTAGCTATAATATCCTCAACCTCTTTGCAGTCGGTTGGCTCGAAAAAGAAAGAATTTAGAGGTGAGTTTGAGCTATAACTTTTTTGTGCTAGAGATTTTTGGGTTGTGTTTAGCTTATCTAGTATTTTATTTGCATAACTTTGACCCACCGATGCGAAAAACTCGTTACAAGAATTGACAGCGTATTGTGGACAGTCATTTAAAGCCAGAAGATCCGAGGCTAGGGAGTTTGATTTAACTTTTCTGTTGGAAATTCGATTTACTGTTTGCCAAAGTTTACGCGGTACCTTTTTGAACGTTTCTAACATATTTCTATCATGTTCATTTTTAAGTTTACGTAAAAGAGTTACATAAAAATTACGATATCTGGTGTAAATTATCCATTTTATGTCACCTTTAGGCTTTGTTCTGGCATCTAAGTGGAGTTTATCGCGTAGACGCGAACATTTTAATAAGCCTATAGTCATCCAGGGCTTTAAGATGACTTTGGAACGACTTAGAACAATAACTTTAGAATTAACGTCTATTATATTTGTTACTAGATTCGTAAAAAAAATTGTCTGCTCAGCTACATTTTTTATACAATTTAAACGCGTCCAGTCCACATTACTGAGCTCTTGCGCGATTGAGTCATAGTTCATGCGTAGCTTGTGTCTCAATGGGACAGGTTGGCACCGTTCTTGACTTGTTATACCAGTAATGACTAAGTCATGGTCGGTTATAGAGGATGTGCACACGACTGTCTCTACGTCGACATCTCCTTTAAAGAAGACATGATCAATGCAGGCACCATTTCTGGTCGGTATATCCACAGCTGGCCTTAAACCCAATTCTGCCAGGCAGCATAGATAAGACGTGCTGTTAGCAGTGTCAGAGCTAATTATATTAATATTGATATCACCGGTAAGAAGGATACATGGATTTATATTTAGTTGGTTAACTATGTCATAAAGAGAATTAATGAAGCAGTCAGCTTTCCTAAATGAAGGCGACCTATAGATACCCAATATGGTTATTATGTTTGGGATGGTAACAACTAAGCAGTTTGAGTCCTCAATAGCTGGTTCCTGTACCTGGGGCGACCAGTTGTCTTTTATGTACACAACGACTCCACCGGCTTTATTAATATATTTTGTTGTGTGATAGGCTCTATATTTTAGAATTTGAGGGACTACCTGGTTCTCCTTTAGCCAGCACTCTGTTAATATTAGGGCATCAAAATCAATCTTCAGTCGCTTAAGGATAACCTGTAAGTCATCGAAATTATGCATAAGACTACGAATATTTAAAGTGAGAGATTTAAATCTATGGTGTTGAATAATATCATAACAATTTTCGGCTATATTCACAGAGTGGCATTTAGTAGTAAACGCGTTATCAATACCTAGCATTACGTCAAGTGTAGCCATTTAGATATATAATTTGTATGTATAAGTTGAATAAGTAGAAAATTGTTATTAATGCCACTCTATACTTATAGGACAAGCTGTCATGTGTGGTTCCAAATGGCTTTGCGATCCATAGAATGGGTTGTGCAGTCAATGTGTAGTTGTAGTGTATTTTGTAATATGAATCAGTCCAATGTTGACATAGAGCGTGAGTATTAGTAGTGTGGTGTGAGTATCTAATAAATTGTCTATATTCGGCAAAATAAGTTGAAGTTTCCTTAACATAATTAACAGGGTAATAACGAACAATGCTCAGAGAATAATCAAATACAACGGAATACAACAAAATAAACTGAGTGTAGCTATATTTTGACAATTGCAAAGCAAAAGCAATTGACAAGGGCAAATTAGATAATGTTTTCTTGAATGTCTGATGATGATGTTGGTCCTGTGAGTTTATCCAGGTCTTCAATGGTATGAATTTGAATAGCGGGATACTTGCGTTCTTCCGTGTTTTCCCGTTTTCTGACGTAGATTGTGCCATTTCGTAGCCAACAAAAACGAAACCCAAGTTTTTGAGACCGCGCTCTAGCATCCCGAAATAACAATCTCTTTTCTTTTGTCAGACGTTCGTTTATGTATATTCTGGACGCCACAGTACCACTAACAATATTTTCAGTTGTCAGAGATTTTCGGTATTTCGCTGCCTTCAGAAAATCGTCTCGTTTGGCTTTCCTGACTAGTTTAATTACAATGGGTCGGTGTTTGGCCTTAGCTTCGTGAACCTTCTGTTTAGGACCAGCCCTGATTATGTCAACTATGTCCGTCTCCTTAAGTTCTAAGTTTAGTTTGTTTGACAATGTCAACGCAATGTGCGTGAGATTTTCTTCGCTAGTTTCGGGAATTCCACAAATCTCCAACTCGTTTTTTAAGGCGTTATTTTCCAAACGAGTAACGGTCGCTTGACAAAGTGACAAAGATAACTTCAAGCTATTGATTTCTTTATCTTTTTCTGAAATAATATCATGTAGTTCCGAGAGTCGTTGGAAAGCTGGACTGAGGGCGGAAAGTTGGTTTTTTAATTCTTGTACATTTTCCCTTAACAGACTTAGATCGTTATTTTGCTCACGTAATTGTTTTACTTCGTTTTTGAGATCAAGAATTTCTGTAAGTACTTCTCCAAGTGATGTCTCCGAATCTGAAGTATAGTTATTACGTGAACCACGAATAGTGTTGACATTGTCGCTGGGGGATTCATAATTGGTTATAGCCGAGTTGCGGATTGGAGTGTTGCAATTTCCCTTTTTTGGTAAAGCGCATAGACATTGCGGACATAGCCAAGTTTGTTTGAAACTGGGAGTCAAGTTAGCAAAGGTTTCTTTTTTAATATTAACGCATTGTAGGTCATAACTTCCTTTACACTTAGAGCATTCCATGTAATTAGTATATTTAACAGTCTTACCGCAAGCTACACAGGTTGGCATCTTGAGACTCGTTACGATTCACCGTAGATTGTTGTAGTTGTAAGAAGCGCGGTGATTCACGTCGCATGAAGTGAAAGGTGGGCCGTGCGCATGCGCATAGATCGCGCAAGTGGAGTCGAGTCGAGTATGCCCGAACAGGGCACGATCGGTACCGATGATATGACTCAGGCGACGCGACGCCCGGGTTGTCGTAGGTCAGGTATAACGGTCGAAGTGTTATAATTCCACAATATATAATAGGTCTTTACCTATGAAATTGCCGTTTTGTATGAAAAAATTTAAACGAATTTTTTTCATGAATTTTTTTATTTGTATTAATCGAAGTAATCACCCATGCAATCAATGCATCTTTGCCATCGCAGTGGCAGTTTATTGATGCCCTTCTTAAAGAAATCAGCTGGACGGGAGGCAACAAATTCTTCAAAGGCATTTTGTACTGCCTCTCGGGTATTGAATTTTTTTCCCGCCAAGAAGTTATCCAAATTCTGGAAAAAGTAGTAGTCTGTAGGCGCAAGGTCTGGTGAGTAGGGCGGATGACGGAGAGCTTCCAACCCCAGTTCTTGCAACTTGGAGACCGTCTGCTGTGCAGTATGAGGTCGCGCGTTGTCGTGCAGGAGCAGCGGAGACGAGCGATTGACCAATGCTGGTTGGAGATGCGCCAGCTTCTCCATCATTGTGCTCAGTTCTTCACAGTACACATCTGCAGTAATGCTCACCCCGTTTGGTAAGAAGCTGTGATGAATCACACCGGCGCTAGACCACCAAACAGTGACCATCACTTTTCTAGGGGTAAGTTTTCGTTTAGGGCATTGTTTAGGTGCTGAACCAGGATCCAACCAACTTGCTGAGCGCTTGCGGTTATCAAACAGAATCCATTTTTCATCGCAGGTAACAATGCGGTTCAAAATTCCTTCATTTGTGTGTCTGTTGAGCAGTGCAAGGCACGTCTCGACGCGTACTTCGCGCTGGCGATCATTGAGTTCGTGGGGCACCCATTTGTCAAGCTTTTTTACCTTGCCAATTTGACGCAAATGGACCAATATTGTTTTGACGCTAACGTCGAAAGCTGCTGCTAATTCAGCCGTAGATTGTGTATCATCAGCTTCCACAACCGCCTTTAATTCGTCATTGTCGACCAAAGTCTTCGGACGACCGCGAGGTTCATTTTTCAGGTCGAAATTTCCAGAACGGAAGCGAGCAAACCAATAACAGGTGGTGCGTTGGTTTGTAGTGTTAGCTCCGTAAACGTCGTTGATGTTGCGTGCCGCTTGTGCCGCGTTGCTGCCACGACGGTACTCATATTCCATAATTACTCGAATTTTTAACGTATCCATGATGACGAAAAAGATTGAAATGCGATGAAAATGTAACACTAATCAATAAAGAAATGACTACTTTTGGAAAAAAGAATCCATGTTTTTAAAATAAAATTAATTTGAAATTAGAATTCTTAGCCAAACAAAAATTATTTTGATTTGAAATGGCCAGTACTGCAGAACGGCAATTTCATAGGTAAAGACCTAATATTTGATGATAACTTCGAAATGCGATGGACTTTTGAGAAACTGTTTTCACCACTATATTTCTTGTTGTTTCACCCTGATGTTTGTGATATTTGTTTTGAAGACGAATAGCTTTAAACTATAATTTAGAGAGATTTATGCGGAGCAAACTGACAAAGTGTTGTCCTAGACGGGTAGCGTACGACGAAATTAAGATTCGGTAGCAGAAGTTTTACGTAACATTTTAACAAGTATTTGTTTGAAACAGAAGTTTATTTAGTGTTTGTCAATAATTATACAACGTGTAACAGAAAGAGTGAACGTAACTTAAGGGGCATATACGGTCTCCTTAAGCCTACCTATACACAAAATCTCATACCAAAATACCATCATTTTAATCTTGATCGTAAAATAATATACCATTCAATATATCGACAAGTATTTTTATCGATATAACGAACATCCGTACTAACACAGCACAGCTGATTCTGATTTACGGTAGAAATTGTTTGACATACCTCTGTGTTTCTATGCACGTCTGGTAGTTTGATTCCGATTGCACTCACTACACATATTTTGTTTTATTTTCGAGTTATGTTTTTATTTATAGCACTGCTGAATAGCTATTGGATACTTTACATCGTATAAGTACGTGATACACAAACACATTACAAGAATCTTTTTATAGTTTAACTTCTAGTTGAAGTTGTTTTCAGTACTGATGGAAGAATTTCATTATTTCACGTTCACTAAAATCTGCACCGACACCGAAAGCTTAACTCTAAGACTTGCCAACTAACACGAGTCTCTCTCCTGTACAACATATTCATAGAATCGTAAAGCTTTCATGTTTCTTAGTTATAAAGAGGGGTGGCCTCCATCGCGACACTGTACCCTTCACGACATAGGTTCCTCGTAATTAAACAGCCTTAAATTCTGTGACCTATGAATCCTCATCATTACAAAGTGCACGTCTGAGGCTATTCTTTCATAGATGAATGCACGAAATTTTCAAAATTATTACGATCACTAAACGACATAGTTAAGGATTTCGCGGAACACTTTACTCATTACTAA
This sequence comes from Pseudoips prasinana, assembly GCA_951640165.1. Classification (NCBI taxonomy): domain Eukaryota; kingdom Metazoa; phylum Arthropoda; class Insecta; order Lepidoptera; family Nolidae; genus Pseudoips; species Pseudoips prasinana. The sequence continues at coordinate 26,987,029 of OX621248.1, forward strand.
ACGACATTTTCGACGATTTAGTAACTAAACACGACCTAAATAGACAGCAGTTTACGAACAACTGATGATTTTAATTAATTAAATGAAAAATGCACAATATTTGATGAATTTGGCGGCTTTCTTCGAACGCGGCCCCTTTGGCGGCGTCTTTGAGTCCACTCAAAAGAGCCGCCTAGGTATCGACGACGCGCGCGGCTCGCTTTCATGAATATTAATTATTTACCTACATCAACTCTCTGATTTTGCCGCCATATTAGTGTAACTTTGGATATAATCAGGACGGAATTTGAAATGTCCCCTACTGTTCATATGAGCCTAGTACATTATTCATATTTTTTTATTTGTATGTATTGTATGAATGATTAATATGTCGTTACAGGGAACCACACCACCCTTTAAAATTTAGAGTGATACACTCTAAATTTTAAAGGTGGAATTGAAAGTGCCCCTGCACTTTCTATTCCATCACTCTCATGATCCGATGGGACGACTAGCGATACGACTGGAAAGAGGTCAGGCACAGGAACGACGGCTTTACTTGCTCTCCGAGGCATGGGGGTGTAATATCGTCAACTCCCAGACTTCGGGCTGATACTGAGAAATTTCTTTTTACGGAAAAATCCCATAATCACTTTTTGGCCCGACCCGGGAATTGAACCCAGGACTTCATTATTCCCTTAATCACTTTTTGGCCCGACCCGGGATTTGAACCCAGGACTTTATTATCTGCAGTTGAACACGCTACCAATGAGTTATACACGAACACATTCAAATGGCGCGGCGCGCGGTGGCGGCATCTTTGAGTCTCTCAAAGATGCCGCCACGCGCGGGGCCCACTTTGATGAATATTAAAAAATATTTAACCATTTATTATTTACCTACATCAATCCTTTGTATTCGCCGCCGTATTAGAGTACCTTGCGACAAAATCAGGACGGAATTCGAAATGTCCCCTAATGTTCATATGAGCCTAGTACATTATTCATATTTTTTCGTAATTTATCAGTAGTCGTGCCGCGTGTGTTTATCTGGTTAGTTTGTATAGGTTTTATTAAAAATTAAGTACCTATTCGTTTCCGGCCAGATTAAATTCACATACTGAAAGAAAAATTTAATATTATTACTATTTAACACACAAAAAAATATCTGCAGTTACATAAGTCAATTAAATTATTTATTTCTCCTAGATCCAACATCTTGCGGAATATATCAATTAAATCAAGTGATTTTTCCTAGTTATCAAATTTGTATGAATGATTAAAATGTAGTTACAGGTAACCTTTAAAAATTAGAGCAATAATTCAGTTAAACATTTGATTGAATCTTAAAATAAACACGTGTAATAAATTTTGTGACTGTACAGAACCACACTTTTTATTTACAGTCTAAGTAGTAGGTACCCAAAGAGTTCGCGGTAAGGTTCATTACCCTTGCGGCTGAGTTTTTAGTGTTGTTCATAATGTCGGTAATCTTACTTGTTGATTTAGGTTGTCGATAGAAAAATAAATTACTAGTTGAATAAAAAATGATTATTTCTGTTTGAAGTTTCGTCCATAGGTAGCCGTCCTGATACCCTATAACCCCCTTAAGTTACGTTCACACTTTCTGTTACACGTTGTATAAAAATTTATTGGAGAAAAAACATATTGCAGTAGACCCTTGACACCTAGTCGAGTCAATGAAACTTTCGGACTCAATCCAAAATGTTTATGTGCTAGTAAAAATATTTGTTCAAATTTTATTTAATGCGATGCGATGTTTTTGTAGGACGATTACATAGTCGATGGTAGAAGGCTAATTAAACGTAAAATGAAACGTATATTAGTCCATTTTGTTTTTCTTTTACTATTTTGATATTACTCAGATTGCAACCGAATTTTCCTCATGTTTCTCAATATCAAACAGTGGATTTAAGACAAACTGGAAATCAAATATCCTTCGTCCTTGAACTACGTAATCTACGACCTGAAACAATGATTATTTCTTTAATAAAAGAAGACCCGAAATTTTACTGTTACCTCTGTAAAATTCGGAGTCCATTTCTATCGTCAGCGTCGTATCTATCTCGTCATGAACTGGCGGCTTGACTATTTTTAGGGTTCCGTAGCCAAATGGCATAAAGCGGAGCCCTTGTAGATTCGTTATGTCTGTCTGTCCGTCCGTATGTCACAGCCACTTTTTTCCGAAACTATTAGAGCTGTACTGTTGAAACTTGGTAAGTATGTATATATGATATATATATAATATATATAAAATATAAAAGGTTTTTATTCACGTAGACTTTAAAAAAGCGCTTGTAAATAGTCAGAACATGTTTGTAGTAATATAGTTGTATACCTACATTATTATTTCTAGTAACATAGATATTTAGGTACATATTGTCAAGAGATTATGTTTAATTATCTAGTTTAAGTCTAATATATTATATATATATATATATATATATATATATATATATATATATATATATATATAGGTATATATATATATATATATATATATATATATATATATATATATATATATATATATATATATATATACAACGTGTAACAGAAAGTGTGAACGTAACTTAAGGGGGTTATAGGGTATCAGGACGGCTACCTATGGACGAAATTTCAAACAGAAATAATAATTTTTTATTCAACTAGTAATTTATTTTGCTATCGACAACCTAAATCAACAAGTAAGATTACCGACATTATGAACAACACTAAAAACTCAGCCGCAAGGGTAATGAACCTTACCGCGAACTCTTTGGGTACCTACTACTTAGACTGTAAATAAAAAGTGTGGTTCTGTACAGTCACATAATTTATTACACGTGTTTCTTTTAAGATTCAATCAAATGTTTAACTGAATTTTTAATTTTAATTTTTAAACGACATTTTAATCATTCATACAAATTTGATAACAAGGAAAAATCACTTAATTTAATTTAAATTGATATTCCGCAAGATGTTGGATCTAGGAGAAATAAATAATTTAATTGACTTATGTAACTGCAGATATTTTATTGTGTGTTAAATAGTAAGAATATTAAATTTTTCTTTCAGTATGTGAATTTAATCTGGCCGGAACCGAATAGGTACTTAATTTTTAATACAAACTATACAAACTAACCAGATAAACACACGCGGTACGACTACTGTTAAATTACGAAAAAATATGAATAATGTACTAGGCTCATATGAACATTAGGGACATTTCGAATTCCGTCCTGATTTTGTCGCAAGGACTAATACGGCGGCGAATACAAAGGATTGATGTAGGTAAATAATAAATGGTTAAATATTTTTTAATATTCATCAAAGCGGGCGCCGCGCGCCTCGGCATTTGAATGTGTTCGTGTATAACTCATTGGTGTAGCGGTAGCGTGTTCAACTGCAGATAATAAAGTCCTGGGTTCAAATCCCGGGTCGGGCCAAAAAGTGATTATGGGAATAATGAAGTCCTGGGTTCAATTCCCGGGTCGGGCCAAAAAGTGATTATGGGATTTTCCGTAAAAAGAAATTTCTCAGTATCAGCCCGAAGTCTGGGAGCACGTAAAGCCGTCGTTCCTGTGCCTGACCTCTTTCCGGTCGTATCGCTAGTCGTCCCATCGGATCATGAAAGAGATGGAATAGAAAGTGCAGGGGCACTTTCAATTCCCTGTAACGACATATTAATCATTCATATAATACATACAAATAAAAAAATATGAATAATGTACTAGGCTCATATGAACAGTAGGGGACATTTCAAATTCCGTCCTGATTATATCCAAAGTTACACTAATATGGCGGCAAAATCAAAGAGTTGATGTAGGTTAATAATAAACGATTAAATATCTTTTAATATTCATGTAAGCGAGCCGCGCGCGTCGTCGATACCTAGGCGGCTCTTTTGAGTGGACTCAAAGACGCCGCCAAAGGAGCCGCGTTCGAAGAAAGCCGCCAAATTCATCAAATATTGTGCATTTATTTAAAATATTAAAATCATCAGTTGTTCGTAAACTGCTGTCTATTTAGGTCGTGTTTAGTTACTCAATCGTCTAAAATGTCGTTAAGTAATGAGTAAAGTGTTCCGCGAAATCCTTAACTATGTCGTTTAGTGATCGTAATAATTTTGAAAATTTCGTGCATTCATCTATGAAAGAATAGCCTCAGACGTGCACTTTGTGATGATGAGGATTCATAGGTCACAGAATTTAAGGCTGTTTAATTACGAGGGACCTATGTCGTGAAGGGTACAGTGTCGCGATGGAGGCCACGCCTCGTTATAACTAAGAAACATGAAAGCTTTGCGATTCTATGAATATGTTGTACATGAGAGAGACTCGTGTTAGTTGGCAAGTCTTAGAGTTAAGCTTTCGGTGTCGGTGCAGATTTTAGTGAACGTGAAATAATGAAATTCTTCCATCAGTACTGAAATCAACTTCAACTAGAAGTTAAACTATAAAAAGATTCTCGTAATGTATTTGTGTATCACGTACTTATACGATGTAAAGTATCCAATAGCTATTCAGCAGTGCTATAAATAAAAACATAACTCGAAAATAAAACAAAATATGTGTAGTGAGTGTAATCGGAATCAAACTACCAGGCGTGCATAGAAACACAAGAGGTATGTCAAACAATTTCTAGCGTAATAGTCAAGCGTCAGAATCAGCTGTGCTGTGTTAGTACGGATGTTCGTTATATCGATAAAAATACTTGTCGATATATTGAATGGTATATTATTTTACGATCAAGATTAAAATGATGGTATTTCGGTATGAGATTTTGTGTATAGGTAGGCTTAAGGAGACCGTATATACCCCTTAAGTTACGTTCACTCTTTCTGTTACACGTTGTATATATATATATATATATATGTATATGATGTATTCTGTGAACCGCATTAAAATTTTCACACAAAAATAGAAAAAAAAAACAATAATCGGTAACAGTAAATACGAATATTGTAAATAAAAAAATAGGTATCTTCTTCACTTCTGTCGCTTTTTTTAAAGCTGCAGAATTATCACGTTTCCTTTTTTTACGCAACGGTGTACAAATTCCTTGCGCCCCATAGCTAGTAATGAAACAAAAATATATAATTATTCCACAAAAAACTAAAATCTTACATACACACATACCTACTTTATAATAAATAAAACCATACCTTATGAAAAAATACAAAACGAATCAAAACTATGTCAAGCTAGCATCGATGAGTCTCACCGGTCCGCTAGCGTGCGTAGGATTTTTTATTTTATTTATTAAGGTTCACCAACAATTGTTTACATTAATTCTTATATCTAACACATTATCAAAAAACTTATAACAATGTAACAATTACTTAAAGGTAAACACCGCAAACGATTATATACAGAGATTTTTCAATTTATACAAGAAACATATGACACTTAGATTGTTATATTATTATTTTATTTTTTTGTTACTATTCTAAATTTGGTGAATGTGTAAGTAGGGATTTTTTTTTGTTAACAGAATCGAAGTGTAAATCGATTAAATCGCTAAAGCCATTTACCAACTTACACATCCTTGCGTAGGGAGAATTAGCACCTAAAACAGTTCTTCTTAACGGTGGACAAAGTGGTGTGATTGCACTGCGCGGAAGCCTAGCTGGAACGCGAAACTTGAAGAGTGCCAGTAACCCCGGACAATCTATTTGTTGGTTAACTATTTTATATGCAAATGTTGCATCATTTATATTTCTTCGGTTGTCTAGAGAAAACAAGCCAAAGTACGTCAATCTACTTTTGTAAGAGCGTTCCTTTTTGGAGACCCCATTAGAGAACGCAAGATGCCAAAGAAATCGCTTTTGGATTCTTTCAAGGCGCAATGAGTGGATTGCATAGTGTGGACGCCAGACTACGCTACAATATTCTAATATGCTCCGAATAAGACTATTGTAAACAAGAATTTTGGTTTTGTTATTACGAAAAATTTTACAATTTCTCAAAACAAATCCCAACATTTTTGATGCTTTCTTAATTATGCTGTCTAAATGAGAGTTAAATGTTAGTTTTTTATCGAAAATTACTCCAAGATCCCGTATAGTATCTACTTCACTAATTTTACTATTTTCAATATGGTATTCCGAGTGGATATAATTTTGTTTACGCGTAAACTTTATATGAAAGCATTTATTACAATTTAATTGCATTTTATTATCTTTGCACCACTTTATGAGCCTATTAAGGTCTTCTTGTAGGTGGATGGTGTCTTCGTATGATTTGATACTTCTTACGAACTTTAAATCATCTGCGTACATAAAGACGTCCGAGAACTGAAAACAGCTTGAAATATCATTTATATAATAATTAAATAGAATTGGGCCTAAATGTGATCCTTGAGGAACTCCGGAGGATGCATGTCGCATAGTTGACTGATAACCATTTACCACTACATAAAATTCCCTATCCGACAAGTACGACGTCAACCAATCGAGCAAAGAACCAACAATACCATAGGCGCGTAATTTGGTGATTAAGATTTTGTGAGGCACTTTGTCAAACGCTTTGCTGAAATCTGTATATATGACGTCAGACTGCTGCCCGGAGTCTATGGACTTTGTTAATAATTCAGTAAATACTACTAGATTTGTACACGTGGATCTAAGTCCCACAAATCCGTGTTGATCGTCACTTAGGTAAAGCTTTAGGTGGTTTTGAATGTATGGACAAATTAGAACTTCGAAGATTTTGGCAAATGATGACAGAATCGAGATAGGCCTATAGTTTGAAACATTTTCAATGTTATCTGATTTATAAATCGGGACCACTTTTGCCAATTTCCATTTCATGGGGAATACGCCGGTGGATAACGACTTATTGTAAATAAGCATTAATGGATAAGCCAACTCTGAAGAACAAGCCGAAATAAAATAAGGTGGTATACCATCTGGTCCAGCTCCTTTCCTACCATCTAAATTCTTCAAAATTTTTAATAAAGTTTTGTGGTCTATATACGGGTTATTTAAACATAAGCTATTTTGTTCTAGCGATTGCAAGTAATCGGAGTTAAAGCTATTACCAACATGTTGATCTAAGTTATAGACGGAAACAAACTGATTGGCGAACATCTCACATATCTGTGTACCATCGTCAGTTGAAGTATTAGATCCATTTGTCATCGACTTAGGATATGAGCTAGACCCTCCTCTTTTATCCTCATATAAAATAGTTTCGGATTCTTTGTAATTTCAAATTCTAAAAGTTTTGTATAACTATTATAACACTTCATGGCCATACTATCACAATATTTGCTTACATATTTTAATTCTATTGCATCTAAAGGGTTTTTGTATTTTTGATATCGTTTCCTCAGCTTATTTTTTTCATTTAACGATTTAATTAGTCTACGGTTGAATAAATACAAATACAAATACAAATATATTTTATTGTGTACATAGGTATAGGAGGTGTTACATTATAGTTTGTTCAGCCATGTTCCGCCAAATTGGCATACAATATTTTTCTTATCTTATAATATAGTAGGTACATACTTTTAATTTAATTATAACATTAGATTAATTGCACATAGATCAAATTAAATTATACATTATAGGCATTATGATTCATTATTATCCATTATTATCGAGACATTAAAATTAACTATTATTTTCATTCAAGAAATCATGAATATTATAGTAACATTTTTCAATTAAATATTGATATAATGTTCCCTTAAAATCATTAATATTTGTTAAATTTCTAATAGCCTTAGGTAGTTTGTTGAAAATTTCAGGTATCAGATAGAAAACACTTTTATGGAATAGTGTCGTTTTGTGTTGTACACGTATCATCTTGTCCATACGCCTAGCCCTAGTGCTAAATTGATATAGTTCTATATTATTCTTTGCGAAAATGGCACATTCAAAGATATACATGCATGGTAGCGTGAGTAACTTAAGGCTTACAAAATGAGGTTTGCATGAATCAGTTGACTGAATGTTAACTATAGAGCGAACACACCTTTTTTGGGCTTTAAATGCCAAGTCTTTGTGAGTTGAGTTGCCCCAGAACATCAAACCATATCTCAGTATAGAGGTTACATGTCCGTGATAAGCTGTGAGTACCGTTGAATTGTCCGCTATTTGCCTCAATCTATAGAGAGCATACGATTGCTGATGAAGACGTTTGCATACGTAGTCTACATGGGATTTCCAATCTAACCTTCTATCAATATTTAAACCTAAGAATCTTATTTTGTCTACTTCTGAGATTAATGTATCCTGAAATATTATATTGAGATCAGAGTTTGTCTGATCCCTTTGACTGAACTTCATGATGGTAGTCTTGTTAATGTTTAGACTTAAATTATTTTGGGTAAGCCAATCAGTAGTGGTGGAAAGAAATTGTTTAATGTTTTCTGAGATATTCTGTTGGTTGCCTACAAATAAAACGGTACTATCATCAGCAAATAAAGTCATGTGATGGTCAGTTATTGTTGGAAAGTCATTGATATATATAAGAAATAAGAATGGACCTATTACACTTCCCTGTGGGACACCATATACGTTTTCCTTAAAATCTGACTGATAGATCTCCTCTGTTTTTTTTATAGGACACACTCTATTTATTCGTGTTGCTTGAGACCTATTCGATAGATAAGATTCTATCAAATTAAGAATATTGCCTCTTATGCCATAACAGTAGAGCTTATGAAGCAGTAGTTTGTGATCCACGTGATCAAAAGCCTTGGTGAGGTCTAGGTACATTGCTATAGGAAAGTTTCGTTTGTCCATATTCGTTATTACCGAATTGACAAAATTATATACCGCCATGTTGATATTCTTACTTTTGCGGAAACCATATTGTACAGGTGAAAATATATTATTAATTTCAAAGAATTTATACAATGGTTCGTTTATAACTTTTTCATAGATCTTACAGAAAACAGAAGCAAATGCTATTGGTCTATAACAATTAATATCTGTACTGTGACCTTTTTTGAAAATACGCTTAATAATGGTGGGCTTTAAAGCCTCAGGGAAGATACCATGTAATATGCTCAAGTTAATCGTATGACTCAAAACTGGTGAAATAATATGTGATACTGATTTGAATATATTTACAGTTATCTCATCGTAACCTGTGCTGTGAACATTTTTTAAAGAACTAATTATTTTCAATATATCATATGGTATAGAAGGTGTCATAAAGAATGATTTGCATTGATGTTTTATCGTTCTATAATTAATGCAATTAAAGCTATGTTTGTTATTAGTGACATTGACGAAGGAATCATTGAATAAGTTAGCCATCATTTTTGGGTCAGATATCATTCTATCACCATGCCTTATTGAGCTAATATTATCTTTTAAAGTTATACGATTTTTGTTAATTACATTCCAAACGGCTCTCGATTTGTTAGTCGACAATTTAATGAAGTGAGAGTTTTGTGATTTCTGCGTTAGGTGTAAAATGCACTTGTATCTTTTAGAGTACATTTTAAAAATGTTTTTATTATAGTCTGATGGATCCTTCCTATACTTCCATAAAAGATGTCTTCTACGTTTGCTGCATAATTTAACACCTTTAGAAATCCACTTAGGACTACCATAAACCATTTTTCTTACTTTGATTCTAGGAAAACATAGGTTGTAGAACATCAGAAACATTTCATGAAAACCAGAAAATGCACTATTAGGATCATTTGATTCATAGACTTCACTGAAGCTTAAACTACTAAGGCAATGTACGAATTTATCAATATTTTCCTTAGAATAGTCACGTCTATGCACATAATAGTATTTAAAATTGCAACTTTTTTTGACTGGGCATTTAACTATTTGGGCAGTATGATCCGATAGCGCCAACTCAATTATCTCTCCTTTGCAACCCCTAATATTGTGAGCAATATTGTCAATGCATGTGCCACTGACCAAACGTGTAGGTGAATTAAACTGGAATTGCAAGTTATATGACGCAAGTAAGTTTATGAGCTCCATTGATACTTTGTTCTTGTTAAGTAAATTAACATTGAAGTCGCCTGCAACAATGATTTTTTTATTTTTTATTCTGTATTTACTCAGAATGTTATGTAGAGTTTGAAAAAATGTTTCGTAAGCTTGACTACTATGATGTGGAATTCTATAAATGCAAACAATTAGTAAATTATGTTGGGTCAGTTCGATAGCCGAGCATTCAATGACATTGGGGACTGATAGAGTCGCCACCTCCTCAAGTACTTTAAATGGATGACTTTTTTTTATTAAAATGCAGGTGCCTCCATTTCTATTCTTTCTACAAAACGCTGTCGCTAATTTGTACGATGGTATTTGTAGTCGATTTATATCTTCTATAACCATATTATGCTCTGTGATACATAGAATATCGACAGATTCTGTGAAGAATTCAGTTAAAGATACAGTTAGCATGTCTGATTTATTGATAAGTCCTGCTATGTTTTGGTGTAAAATATTTAAATTATTATACACGAAATAAACCAGACATACTGCTGGTGTCATTTTTATAATGTGTTACCTCAGGCTCTTTTGTATTATTGTAACTTTCTTTTAACAAATTGCTTTGGTTCTGGTCAACCTGAACTCCTGATAATTCACCCTCGGAGATAAGAACGTTATGTAATATGAGATCGTGTAAATTGGTGAAAATATTTTTCATTCCGTTGTTATTAAGACTTCCCGACCTTCTAAACATAGTCCAGTCATTTGACAAATTTTGATTAGAGTCAAATAACCATGCATAGTTGTGTTTGTTTATGTCCTGAAGTAACAACTCATTAAACATTTCTATTCTACAATTATACATATTAGAATAATAGCTAAGTCTAAATGTTGGTAAGCATAATATAATATTAGTATGTGTAATCTTCATTAATATTTCTCTTAAATTTTGAATTAGATTAGCATAGTTATTAGATTTTTCGAAGTCCTCACTACCTATAAGTATTATGCAATAATCGTTCATATTAAAATTATCTAGTTTCGAGTTTAGATTAAATAACATATTCTTAAGATAGCAGTTTGGTGAAAGATAATGACACAAATTATAATTTGGAAAAGTGCTTTTAGCTATTGACAATACATTATTAAATTTGTTATTACTTATAATACATAGATTCCCGTCAAATTGTTTGAAGCAATCGTTATTTCGTTTAGAAGTAGTATGGGAATTAAGTTCAACTTCTTGAGCCATGAAGCTCTCTGGTGTTTCTGCCAAATTTTCTCCAAAAGTATTATGCAAGGGAAAAGAAAAATATTCATGTTTCTCATAGTCTTCTGAGGATACTGCATTTCCTAATGATTGTGAGTCACCCGACGGGTCGCCTGAATTTTGTGATATCTGCTGGTCATCAGTAGAGATAGTTATCTGTTCCTTTAGTTTTTTTGAACTATGGAGAAGCATATCATTTGTGTTATGGCAGATCCTAGATTTTTTACGTCTCCTGCTAATGGGGGTCATCATAATATTACTGTCTTCAAAGTGAACTTTTTTATAATTGTTTATGATATTATGACATTTTTGTAGCTCGTTCTTTAGACTCGTTACTTCCAAGTTTAGGTTGTCGATTTCATTGTTGGCTATTTGCAATTCATAGGTAAGTTTTTGTAATTCTTCTTGACTTCCTTGACTGAGAGATATGTTTGGTTCACTTAACATTGTCATATCCTTTGAAGACGAAGTACTCGTATTAGAAGTATCGAACATTGAGTTGTAACTGTTATCTTGGCGATTTCTAAACGTTACATGTTCATCCATTTTTAATAATAATAACTTTAAAGATTGACAAAAACTTTTGCAACTTGCTTGGCTCGAACCGTCGACCTCTTAGAATGCAGCGCGGTGTAATTGACGCTTTGGCCGCTAGGCCAGAATCGCTTAGTGTATGTTAGCGAAAAAGACGAGTAATTAGTAATAGACTTTATTACTGTGTAGGGAATGACCTCTAAAAGTGAAAGGCACGGTGTGTAGGTCGTTCACCTTTGCACATCACATTTGCAAGTCACTGCACTTTGTTAGGATTTCTTAATTGTTTCTTTTAAATGTTTTACTAATTTCACTTAATCACTGCTTTAAGATGATAATTCACTTTATGGTTACCACGGAACCACGGAGGATATTTATTACCTTGTGGTATTCGGGATGGAATGAACTTTATTATGGTGTCATTAAGAATTTGATAGAAGACTGCAAGCATTTCATCCACACCACTATGTCCATCGAATAATTGATCCCAATTTTGTTCTTGTAAGAATTTACAAATGGAGTCATAATCTCCTTTATAGAAATTTGGTCTTAAATTAACAGTATTATATAGGAGCTTGGCCTCTTTTTGGAGAGTAATGTTAATATCTAGAGCAGGGTGATGTTTATCGATAGGGTTAAGGCACTCACTTACACTACATAATGACAAAGTAGACAATACTAAATCCAATATCCGACCAGCAAAGTTATTTACTAAGTTAAATTGACTGAGATTGTTAACATATGTAAAGTCCAGCAAGATTTCACTTGTGCTGGTTGGTTTATAATTTGTATTTTTATCATTTAATGTTTTCCAATCAATATTGTTTATATTTAAATCTCCTATAATACAAACCTGGCTATCTGTCATTTGCTCAAAGGCTGCATTACAATGATCGATATAATGTTCTAAGGAGCGACGGCATACCGGTGGAGGAAGGTACACTGCGCAGAAAACAACTTGGCGCAATATGTGTACTCCAGATATCTCTATGACGACCCATAAGTCCTCGCAGCTACTTTCCCAAGCTTTAGCGCGTTTTGATTTAAAGGTTTTTCGGACTGCAATTAAAACCCCACCTCCATCCTTAGCACATTGAAAGGTAGACGTATTTCTGTCTCTCCTGTAAACCACATATCTTTCGTCAAATAATTCTCCACTGAAAACAGTGCTATTAAGCCAAGTCTCCGTTAGAATAATTATATCATAATTGTTGCAACAAATATTACGATAAACAGTATTGGTTTTTGTTCTTAGACCGCGAATGTTTTGATAGTAGATTTGTAAACCATTGAATTTAAAAGGATATAAAGAAAAATAATTATAGCATGCCAAGATTTACAGATATAAAGAAAAATAATAAGTTATATAATATTATTTAAACTATTTTGATTTTTTATAAGTATCTGATTCGAGTCATCGTTCTTTTTGACGAATATCCTACCGCTTCGCACCCAAACATATCTATACCCCTTTTCTTTCGCCCGGAGTCTCGCAGCAGCATGTAGCGCCTTATTGGATGGAGATAAATGTTCGACAACATAAACGGGTGTTTTATTGCCAGCGAGTCCAAAATCAGCACTATTCAGTTTATTATCAGCATGTTTCTTATTGTAGTCGATGACAGAGGCTAGAAGTTGGTCACGGATTCGTGGCGAAGCAAGCTGGACCACAACAGACCGAGGGCGGGCATTGCTGGCATTGAGTTTGGCTATACGGGTAGAATGTAGTATATCGCTATCCGTAAGTTCGGACCCGACTACAGTACCCAACTGCTTGACAATAGTGTATAAGTTTTCTTTAGAATTTTCAGGGAGACATTGTATTTCTAAGTTGTTCGAACGTGCGTGTTGCTCCAGATAATTCATTCTGCTGTTCAGCTCTGATACTGTATGTTTCAATTGATTATTCTCATCTGTTAGATTTTTTATACAGGTTCTAGCCTTAACATGTTCAGACTGAAGTTCTTCGAATTCTTTAGTATGAAATGTGAAAGATGTTTTAAGTTCTTCTACATCAGTTTTTATTGGTTCTAGCTCCTTATTGATTGTGCTAACTATCATGTTATTTAACTGCTGAAGTAAAGTGGTGAACTCCGCCTTAATAACATCCTGAACGATTGAACGCACGTCCTCTGCAGTAACAGGAATAGATTCAGGCGGCGAGTTTAGCGCCAGTCGCTTATTTTTGTTACCTCGCGTGGTGGAGATATTGCGTGTAGGTGTACAGTCCTTCATTGCAGTTTTTGAGGCTAAGACCATACATCCCGGGCACTTCCATTGGCAAAAAACATCTGAATCATTGGAGATTTCCGGAATAGACAAACATAGAAAATGATAGGTCTTATTACATCGAATGCAACTGATAAACGTACTTTCTTCTAATTCTTTGTTATCACAACATCCCCATGATAGTGTAGTAGATGTCATGTCGGTGAAGTTTAGAATAAATATCTATTAAAAACCGCTAGTCACTGATGAGTTTACTACTCGTAGCTAAAATATTATTCACCAACAATCCATACGCAGTCGTTCGATGTAAGCTCACGGCAAAAACGGTGTAAGCGCCGTGCATAACGCGTCACTTACGCGTTTCAACTCGTAGCGCTGGATAGTCGTTAATGGCGGTGTATATTTTTTTAATTGTAAGTTGATAATATCAAATATTTAATGTTTAGCGGTGTAAATTGGCTCACCCTCTGTCCTGTTCGATGGCAAACACTCCTAACAGTCACTATTGCACTAATTCCCCCACAAACACCAGTTTAAACACAAATAATAACATAATATGTGACAAGTAAAATCCGACGTGTGTGATTTCCAAGAAGCTTAGCAACTAACTAGGATGCTGTTGGGACTGTCAAAGCCGTCTGTAACCACTTTACTCATTTAAGGAAAATTAACATTCAAAGCTGTATTATAGCTTTCCACGGTCACCGTAGCTTAGTTGGTAGTGCTCCTGCCTACGAAGCTGGTGGTCCTGGGTTCGAATCCCGGTAAGTGCAAATATTTGTGTGATGAGCACGAATATTTGTTTCTGAGTCATGGATGTTTTCTATGTATTTAAGTATTTATCTATCTATATAAGTATGTATATCGTCGCCTGGTACCCATAGTACAAGCTTTGCTTAGTTTGGGGCTAGGATGACCTGTGTGACATTGACCCTAGATATTATATTTTTATTATTATTAGTACGAATATATAATAAAGAACACTTATGTTTTCTTTCGCACTACTTTTAACTTATAAAAAATGAAATGCTAATGGGTCGATTTAACTACAATACTTTTATCCTATGGTATTTAGGTCTACGCATGTGGCCCGCTTTTCCGTGGTATTCCTACTCCGTGTAATGTAAGCCGCGGCCCAGAGGCCCCAAAGCCTCACAGTTACCATTGCGGACAAATTGTATATATTTTCTAATCGCTATTCGAGGCGACATACTGGGACATCATATCTTGCGACATCATTCACACACGGATATCTGATTCCAAACTAAGCAGAGCTTGTACTATGGAAACCAGTTAACTGATACTTATACAATTTTTTTATGAACCGGCTCCAGTCGTCTTCAGCCACTTTTATTATACGACAAGAAGTTAAAATTTATCACTTTGTTAAGTTTATAGTTATCCTTAGGGCCTATGCACACCACGTTTTTTAAGCGCGCCGTTGACGCGCATTTGTAGCGAAACACGCGCGTTAGCATCGCGTTTGTATCGATACAAACAAAAACATACTGCTCTGTAGGATAAAAGATTAGAGAAACGTGGTGTGCATAGGGCCTTAGGCGTTTACTTCATCACCAGCCAATAGGATATTAGGTTATGCACAAGTTTGCCTGCTCACTAAGATAATAAAAGTCTGTATTCGGAAACTATATTTATTATTAATCATCATAAGTTTATAACATGACTTAATCGTTACAAAACAGTTTAAACATTTAGATAAATCTACACGCCTTCGCTTACCATTTATCTGGGGTAAGGACGGTCCGGTTAATAATTTACATTACGCTAGGCCCAGAATATACCATACCTACTTAATGGCTGCGCCCTTATAATGGGCACATCCATATATTACAAGTTTTGGATACAATTTTGTAAGCGGTCTATGTTTTAATCTCTTTCCAAAGCCGTTTAGTCCATTGACTAGTTACAATATAATTAAAAGTTCATTAACTTACACTATTTTATTTATACAACGATAAATACTAAAATTGAAGTCTTGTGCATCTAATAGATAGTCCAACGCAGGGCAAGAGAAGTCACACATTTGGAAACACTAAACATTAAGTAAATGGTCCAAATACATAGCGACAATACACCAATTTCTATATTCGTATAATTTAAAAGATATTCAAATACATTACAATGATTTTTTATATATATTAAAAGGTATTTACATATAATTTTGGAATGTTCACATAAAACGTGCGAGTTTGTATACATAAAAATAACGAACAAAAAATTAACAATGATTTTAGCAATCAAGACGATTTTCAACTTCGTAAAATTTAATAAACAATAGCCATGAGGCAACACATGGCCCTTAAAGCAAAAAACAGGCGCGTGTATAAAACCGTACACGTAATACTAGTGAAACTTCTCAAAATAACTTAACGTATGCGTCTGTATGTGAAGGTTTATGGCATCGTTCATAACAAACGTATTGTCGGCTGCTGACTGAGCGCGCGTAACGTATTTTATCGCTTTTCCACATTGACTTATATGTATAACTATACACGCTGTTTCGAATAAAAACTGTCCCAGTCCGGCTGTGCGCGAGGTGAAGGGGCGCGGGCGCGGCGGCGCTGCAACTCAGTGAGCAAATTCTTAATATGGGATTGCGCATCTAGTAGAATACATATAGGTCAATGCTTTTCCATATATATTTAACTTCTCGTTCATACAGAACTGCTATTACGTAGTGCGTTGTCGCTGACTCTCGGTGGCCGTTTATTGTACTACGCGTCTCTGCACAGCGGATTCGCTAGCGGAGCGGATTGGCTGCGTTGTCGAACTATTAACATACGCTATATCGTATTGTCGGCTTGGTGAGAACGCGTACTGCAGACTGAGTCCACGTTCACACTGGGGCAGGCAGTGAGCATACTCATATTCGGCGGCGGGCAATACGTTTCGTGTGAACGATGCCTATATGTTGCGCCTGAAGCGTACGTCTACAATACTGTTATTCTATCGCTTTATATCGTTGTGCATACATCGCAATATATAGCTCTTTCTCTCTTTCTTCTCTCTCATGTAACAAAATATTCCTCAACGTGACGCATACATATAGTTCTACTTTCAATTCTCAACCACTTATAGGTTATCCAATTGCTATTTAAGAAGTTTCACTTCAAAAATATAATTATTACCATGATTTCGAGTATTTCTCAAATAATGTTCAAACTTTGTGATAAACTGCTGATATAGATTTACTTGTGTGAATTAGACAACCTACCCATTAAGCCTCTACCCATGGTTTACCAACAATAACCGGGACAGACAGACAGCTTAACCAGGCTCAGATATTTAACCACTTTTGACTGCACGTGTGGCGCAGCGGCTAAGAGTCACCTCGCCACTTCGTGTTGGGGGTTCGAGTCCCGCGCCGGACAACTATTTGATGGACCTGTTTAGGCCCTAACGGGTGTTCTCAATAAAAGCAGTGGACTGTATAAACTAGGTCAAGTTTACAACAATAAGACGTTCCCGTTCCCTGGCTCGCGTGGAAGGCAAGTAAGTCCAGCGGAGACCAAAGCTGGCGCAACGTGAGGGCTAGTGCGGGGGCGGGCGCGGGGACGCAGATCACGGCCCCACCATTCCGCACTGCTACAGGTAGCTTAGGCGACGACAGGACCCATAAATAGTTGTTCTGAGTCTGGATGTAATTTGTGTCCGTCTATTATAAGTTTGTAAAGTACCGTAAAGGGATTAGATTCCCTAGTACGGGCTGTCTTTAAAAAAAAACTATTAACTATTACTTTACTTCACCGAATACTTTAAATAAATTTCAAATAATAATGTTAAATTTATTTGAAATGTATTTAAAGTTATTATATTTATTTACCTTTTATATAATTTAAGATTGGTATAAGAAATGTATTTGCAACACCCTAACAGGGTTCATGTTTGACACAAATTATGTACATTAACACCTATTGTAACACATGAATGCAATAAAGAACTTGAACTACGAATTGGTGTGGGCCTCTTGATATGAATTACTAGTAAATAATTGATTTTCCAATTTTGAATTAATTCTAATTCCATAGACAAGTCCACGGCTAATATATATATAATATGTGCGGGGTACATAGCTTGTAGAACTGCCAGCCGCCGGGGTAGAAGATGCTTGACGACAACGAAACGTCGCTGGATTCGGATAGCGCAAGACTGGCCATGGCGCTTTATTTAGCAAAAGGTGTTTTACAGCTGCCATGATGATACACAAAGTATAACATAAGTAGTGGAAGTAAGTAGCTTAATTTGCCTATGATACTGAACGTTAAAAATTCACAAAAGTAAATATAATCTTCTAAAGAATAACGATCACCTGATTTATTTTGTATGGGAAGGTAAAAATTTGTACTTTCGTATTTAATAAACAGGTTTTGTTAAATTAGTTCAGTATCATCCGTAGATGGCGCCTCTATATATTCCACTACTTGTATAATTATATTTATTTATTTAGGAAGACCAACAGCAAATAGTAACAATCATATGCAATTACTATAGTTCCTGAGAGCCAATAAAAGGTCTTCACGAATAGATATTTAGGGTACTTTTACATTTACCACAGGACATTCGCCCTGAAGATGACTTTCCTTAATAGGTCGAAACTATTGGCAGATTCCAACACAATATTAATGACTGCCCGTGTGGCGCAGCGGCTCAGACAGTTGCCTCGCCGCTACGTCAGGTCGGGTTCAATTCCCGCACCGGACAACTATTTGTGTGACCCATACATACATAGTTGTTCTGAATCTGGATATGTTTGTAAAGTACTCTGCGGCACAGGGATTAGATTCCTTATTGTGGGCGTTGTATATAAAAAGAAATTGCGTGAGTTACCTGTTACTATTTTTGACTAAATTATCATTAATATCAGCAGTAAATCACTGGATAAATTCCATATTAAATTTAATAAATTCAAAAACACACACGTGAACCATTTCTAAATTGATTACTTGAAAAAGAACCCTGCTAAATATACTAAGACTCCACATATTAGTAGGTATGTAAGATTTTAAAGCGATTGTAAGCTCATGTCAATTTAAAACAATCTTTACAGCTAGCATTAACTAAATCGTGGCGTATTTGATATTATTATCTTATTTATATAAATACCGTTATTATAATTACCATTTTTATAATTCAAATGCTGTTACAGATGTACAGTGCGACAAATAATAGAGACAATACTTACATTCTGGATTAAATTAAATTACTAAGCGATTCTTCGAGTAAATAAACAATCATTATATAATATTACAAATGGGTTCCTTTTACTCAACCGAATATCATTATTTGTGTATATTTCTGGCATACAAACAAGATTAAAGCATACCATTGATCCAGGTCAAAAAAGTACTGCTCCTGAGAAATAAATCGAGGCAAGCTAGTAATTTCTAACTAATTATGAACTTTTTGTACCCCACAAAACGTGTGTACACAAATCATGACTATCAGTTGAGTTGAAAGCTTGCAATCGCATTTATAATGTTAAGATATAATTCAATATTGAATAAGCGCCATCTGTTGGCACTGGTTTAAACTAATTTTAGGCCAGCAGTCTCGTTTGTTTAGTTAAGATGGCGTTAGCGTATTTATTACGATGTACAATACTCATCGAATGACTTCTAAGTAAGCAACACGGTGCTGAGGCCGAACGGTAAACGAACATTATACTTCTTTTAACGGAGTTATCACACACACACAAAACATCTGCGAGCGCGGCGTGTCACCCCAAAGTATGGGACATTTATCTTCTTGTCCCACCTTTCCAGATTCCTGTTCCCTTCAGGAGTTGCATGACACTTCAGACAAAGCGGTCAGCGTTGCCCAATTTTAGGCAGATAAATTTTAATTCTTACCATCAACACGATATGAAGAAGAACGGAGTTCAAAAAGAAAGTAGTTGTTATTTTTAATATATTTGATTTTATTTGGAAACAGATTTTGGTAATAATTTTTAAGGAATGCCATCCAGATGGTAACAGTTATTCACGTAATATATTGTTCCGCGAAGTTTCTCTAACTAATTTAATTTAATCCTTCAACGTTATAATTCGTTTCAATCCGTAACATGATCGATAAAAATAACTCAATGGCGATTCTAGACAGTCACAACTAAACTATTTTGATCATAATTTCATTTCTTACTTAGTGCTTACTAGCTGTGCCCTGCAGCTTAACCCGCGTTAAACTTTATAAATTATATCCTATGTGTCATTCCAGGGTGTCAGCTAACTCCGTACCAAATTTTACTAAAATCGCTGCAGCCGTTTTGGCGTGAAGCAGTTACAAACACACACTCACAAACTTTCGCCTTTATAGTATAAGGGTGGCTTGCACGAAATTTCGTTTAAATATATCTTAAACAAATTTAACAAAATACGTTTAAATCGATAAATGTGTTTAACATGATTTCGTTTAATGACCTCTTGCACGAAGCCGTTTCGAAACGCATTGAACTAAATACGTTTATCGTGTCGGTATAGCAGTTCCCCTACATTTCGTTATAAGTCAGTAACAAATGACACTATATTTTAAACAAAAATTACGTTTTTTGCGCGAAAGTGTGCGTAAATTGAATCCTCCATGTCATGGAAACATAACCTTTCAAAATTAACGTCAATTTTTGCTAAACGCATTTGGCGGCGCTAAATAGCTATTCATGGGTATTTAACTTTGACAGCTGTCTAAACGCGTTTAGTGACTTATTTAGCATGGTGCAAGGTGTTGCAATGACTTAAACGTGAATTTTAATTTTAATTGGATTTAAATAGTATTTAGTGCTATGGTGCAAGCCGCCCTTAGTGTGATAATAAGGTAGGTAATAATAAAGTATTTAATTTTGTTTTAACGCGTGATACAGAGACATATATAAGTGACACGTAAAAGCTGTCGACAAATTATACGCTCTGAATAAGCAGTTTTAGTAGTTTACGACAGTGATAAGTATGGGAGCTTTTCTTTATCATAACTGCTTTTAAAAGGGATGTAACAGCGTTTAAATGAGTTTCGTGGAAAACACAGAATTGCAAGCATTTTAACTACAACATAACACTCTATTAAATGTTGCACGATACATTTAAATTACTAATCTCCAATTTCTGCATATAAATAAGTTCATAATAATTTTAAATTACATGATAATTACATGGAACACAGCCGTATGATATTTTGGCCGTCAACTTGCTACTTGAGACATATAATGTCAGCATCTTAGAATATATTCATATAGAACCGCAACGCGCGCTCAATTTGAAGGAACAAAAACCGCTCCTCAGTCTTCGAAGTCAACGCACTCCGAAAGACGCACAAAGACATTGCTTTAACTTAGTGTGTATAATATCCTGAATTGCCATTCTACAGGTATATAATCTAAGCTCACCATCTACAATGATTTACGTATAATGTAAGCCTACGTTCGCACGGACGCTGACGTAAAACATATGCGGCTGACAGCTGTCAGTTCAGAACGCTTTACAGGGTAAAAATGGACGTATTTTCTGAAATACAACGGCCTTATTTTACTTTAATGTTAGATTGTAAACTATATTTTAAAGGAAGGTAGTAAATTTTAGTCCCATTAGTATACTTTTTTTTTTCAAAAGCAAACATTTTATGGTGACAGATTATTTAACGTCGGTGCGAACGTAGGCATAACATGGAAATGAGATGTCTGAAAAGCTTACAACACATCATTTTAGATAGTATATATTGTCTATGTTAAGTAATCGATAATGCGAGTAAATGTTAGATAAGTAACATGAACAAATCTATTCCCCAAGTTGAATTAACATTTAATTTGATCACACTCGAGGTAGAATAGAAATATGTACGAAAACGCGACCATTAAGATGACCCGCGGCTAAAATGTGTGAGTGTTCGAGAAAAATATGCAAGATATGAGGACATACATGATACATTCTATCTAAAAAAATACCGAAGTTGATTGATGTATTCATTGCGTATATTCCCGAAGTGCGCAATCCGAGCGATCCATTTATTCAATACATTCACACCTGGAACAAATTAAGACAAAATTTATTAGTTATTACTAACTACTGCTTGGATTCGGAAGGCTTATCCCACTTAACACACGCACTTTAGAACACGCCATACTATTATGACACTATTCGTGGTCGGAAAAGAGACGTGGTCGCTCACTATGGGCTTTATCAGGCGGCTCAAGGTCACCCAAAGAGCAATGGAAAGGACTATGCTTGGAGTTTCCCTGCGAGATCCGCAGGCGAACCAAAGTGACCGACTTAGCCGTAAGAATTGCCAAGCTGAAGTGGCAGTGGGCAGGGCACATAGCTCGTAGAACCGACGGCCGCTGGGGCAGAAAGGTTCTCGAGTGGCGACCACGAACCGGAAGACGCAGCGTGGGCAGGCCCTCTGCAAGATGGACCAATGATCTTGTGCGGGTAGCTGGAAATCGCTGGATAAGACCAGCAATTATGGAGATTTTTGGGGATTTTTAAAAATTAATATTAAGGAAACAATAAATAATAATAATAATTTATAGTTTTTTTATTTTATAATAAATGTATTTAATATCATGGTAATATTATAAGTGAGGGTATAGTTACATAGTACGTTCACTAGTAGCGGTTGGCGTTGGCGATCTGCGCGTTGACGGCGGCGGCGGCGGCGCTGGACGCGGCCGTCTGCACGTGCTGGTTGCGCAGGATCTCCGTCGTGAACTCGGCCTGCGCCTTGGCCAGCGACGCGCCCGTCGAGCGGTAGATGCGGTGCACCTGCGGGGACATGGGGCCTTCCTTGTATATTACGGACAGCACGGGCTTTTGAGGACGAAGAGAGATTAGTTAAATAACAATATATGTGACGAAACAGACCGCACGGGCGGAATAATTTAAAATATTTTGTTGCTTTAATCATTAACTTATATGTGTAACTAGACACGCTGCTTCGAATAAAAACTCTGTCCCAGTCCGGCGCGCGAGGTGAGGGGCGCGCGGGCGGCGGCCAAAATTACTCAATGAGTTGCAGCGCCCGCGCAACTCAGTGAGCAAATTCTCAATATGGGATTGCGCGTCTAGTATAATACATATAGGTCAATGGCTTTAACAACTGTTTTTAAACTGTGTTTATGTATTGCATTGTGAGATTGACAAGTACAAGTGTATATAAATACCCAAGTGCTGAATAAATTTCATTATTTCAGAACAAGGTAAATGTGGGGTTGGCTGCCCTTACCTGCCTTTAATAATGACATAGGATGAGCTTCTTGTTGAATATATGATATACAGTATAGGTTATTTGTAAAACACCAACAACCTCGCAAGACTAGATTGAAGAAGAAGAAGAAGAAAATACATTTATTCAGTAAACAAGCACAGACAATCACAATAATATATATAAATAGGTACACATACAGAAGACCTTAATGGTTATCTATGCGAGTCCAAATTGGTCCCATCTCAGCACTAGCTGCAAAATTAACTGTTGCAGCGCTGTTTTTATGATGGAACCAAAACATCGTAAGCAATAACTTTTGTTCTAAGAGTTCGTTTCAACCGTTGATCACATTTTTTCTAATATCTAGAGCGTGAAAAGTGTTCAACCGATGAACCTTACGCGTTAATGGGTACAGGTTAACGGCTAAGTCACATAACATTAAATATAATAATAAAGAAATTGCAGTAAGGTACCTTAGACTTGACTCAACTTTGTCTAGAGATTTCATTAATTTTTAGAGATAAACAAGCAGCTCCACCGAGACTTGGCTATGTTTTTACAGAATTTTCGAAGTTATACTTCTTTTGGCGCGATGGAGAAAAATGATGAGAATGAATTTTTACGATGCGCGCGCACACCGACACCTAAATTTAACAGCATGAAGTTAGTTCTAGGTGGTATGAAAATTGATAACTATGTTCAAGTTGTATATTCTAGTATTTTTATTTAAATAAAATCTTTTTGATTAATTTTAATATTTATCGTTAATCACTACTGCATTTTAATTATTTTTTTCCATACGCCAAAGAAGTATAACTTCTAACACGTGTACATAAGTACACACAGATTTTTTTTTGGTGGGATTATACTGTCGTGACATTTGTAGGTCTATATTTCATTCATAAACGAAAAGATAACGCGCGAACGACGCTAACATCTGTTCGCTTCTTTTCGATGCTCGTAGAGTTACAAACATTCAAGCGCGAAATTAAATTAATACCAGTTTTTGTATGACAATAAAATCTAAAAAAATATTTAAAGTTGCAGAACAAAAGTTGTTGGTGTTGTTATATTTCTAGTACTGCGAGGTTGTTGGTGTTTTAGAAGTTACCCTGTAGATATATATACAGAGTAATTTTAAATAGAGCGAGGTTAGTATGAGGTTGAGTGGCCGCTTGTCATAGACACTCAAGTTAACCCGCTTCTTGCTTCAGAACTTTGTAAGGGATAGCTGACTAGTGGGATTTGCGGGCCTAATGCCTGTACTATCTGGGTTATGTTGGATATATTGAGATCAATAGTCGGTTGAGTAGCCGCTTATCATAGAGACTCAGTTTAACCTGTATGTTGCTTCAGAACTTTGTAAAAGACAGAAATCTAATAAAAGTTCTGAGCTTAATACTTGTATTATTTGGATTAGTTAAAGGTTTCTGCCTAGAGTATTCAATGAATTTAACTAGTTTACCATCCTCAATGAATTTAACTAGTTTACCATTGACACGATAAGAAGAAGAAGAACAAGTTAAATGGTGACAGTCATTTTGATTTTATTGATCTGTTTACTACTAGTGAAATTCTACCAGATCCAAATTAACTAGATATTTCATTGTAATGTATAAACCTTTGTATAGTACTATTGGCTCAATCTTGTAAAACCATTCGTAACGTAGTCATTATTGTAATTAATTAAGTAGACCGGAGATGCCTCCATTTTGTTAACTAGTTGTGGAAGCTTGTTATTGACATTTATTTATCAAAACTTGTAACCAATTGTATGTAGCTGTAAGCTTCCCAAATAATAAAATTGGGTGCCCGCTGCCTGCCTGCAAAAGTTACATAGGATAAGCTTTTTGTTGGCATACAACCTTGTTAGGGACAACTAGCGAGAGTTGTAGACCTAATGCACATATTATCTTAGGAGGCTCTTTTAAGGCTTGGACTTACCTTAGCAATTAACATAATATCAGCGACCACACAGGTGATGAATCCTATGGTGATCATCACCGTAATGATGCCAACTGCGACATTCACTTGGAATGCACCGATGGCGGTAATCAGTCCGCTGAAATGTTACAAAAAAATTAATATAATTATAATATCCTGAGACATTATTTACACACGGCCATCTGATCCCAAACTAAGCAGAGCTTGTACTATGGAAACCAGATAACAGATATATACATTCAAATTTCGTAACACACGCTAGTGTCAACGTAACACACTCACACTAGTGTCAGAGTTGTTTAGTTTACCATGGCTTAACGACTGTTGCCTAATAGCTACAACCGGGACCGACATCTTAACGTGCCCTCCGAAGCATGGAGACGCTTAGAAATTATATGGACTGACCACGAGCCTCGTTGCTTAACTTGTACAAAAAAAATAGATTTAAACTCTATAAAAAATCTGAATTTATTATTTTTAACAACAATAGAACAAAATCTTACCAAGAGCCTCCCCCGCTGAATCCAATAGACTGCACAATAGTGATAATGATTTGGAACAGGAATATGAAGAAGTACACCATAAAGTTGAAAGAGGAGTCGCTCCTAAACGCCTTGTATATCGGCCGGTACCAGCACACAAAGCTGAATGGTGTAAGTAGCACGAAGTACAAGATGGAGAGGCCGAATATCGTGAACCCTTCGCCGACGACCATTAAGGACATTGCGCCGACTATGTTCAGAGATAGGACGAGCGCGTGGACTGGAAACAGAAATAAAACATTTAAGACCTAATTCTTAGCAATCCTTGGATTCACCGTGCGGAAACCGGGTCCATTGCGTGGTAGAAAAGGGAACACTCTTCAGAGTCTGACATTGGCGAATCCAACGTAGTTAGGGTTGCCAATTTTTTTTACTAGAAAAAAGTATATTCAGGTCTATAAAGAATTTTAACAGTATTTTAGAAAAAATTATAGTATTTTATTTATTTATTGTTTTAAATACATATTTTGTAGAGTTTCTCGCACAACTTACTAACTAACAATCTTTGTGGCTGCGCTACACTGATCAGTGAACGCCCTCTGACTAAATAAATGTAAACACTATTTTGTATACTTTATTTTTGATCAACAGTAAAAAGTATAATTTAGTGAGAAACAGTATAAAACTGCTCAAAATAGTATAGTTGGTCAATCTATATTGGTGCTTCGCCGACCAGACCAGACATATTCACTGCTCAGTGCAGCGCAGCCACAAAGATTGCAAATTAATAAGTTGTGCGAGAAGCTCTAAAAATATGTATTTAAAACAATAAATAAATAAAATCCTGTACTTTTTTCTAAAATAATGTTTGATATTCTTCATAGACCTGAATATACTTTATTTCTAGTAAAAAAAAGTTTGCAGCAGTAGACCAATATACTAATATAATTATATGGTTGCTAAGAACACGAAAATTACTCCAGCTCTATTTAGACTGTCATGTCTGGGTAAATCGACATACACCCAGACATAATAGTTAAGCAAGAGCAGTTAAGTAAGGCTAGAGAGCTTGAGCCCGTAATGTAACATTGCCGTCCAATCACAAATGCCGAGGAAAATTTCACAATATTACGGATTTTTAGCGTATGTACGGCAGAATAATGAAATTTATTGAGCACTTGGGTATTAACATACAGTTGTACTTCTCAAGCTCACAATGCAGTACATAAATATATTCATACCACTTTGAAAAATCCTTAATTTAACAAGTTCCTTGGCTATTATTTTTAAATTTATATTAAAAAATAAATATGTATATAAGACATCTAGCAGTTGGCGCATGCAGAAGCCTCCCAACTAGGCTTGCCAGGTGTCCAGCTTTAGCCGGGTATGTTTGGTTTTTTGCGGTCGCATCCGGCCAAATATGAACGTGTTTGGCCTGTCCGGCTTTTTTTGTCAGAGTGGCGATACGTACGACGATGGCGGACGAGCGTCCGAGCGGACAAAAGAGAAAACACTCCATCTTCGATCTCGTTCTCACTTTACATCACGTATAAATACTTTTATCAACCCAGCTGTAAAAACATTATGTTTGGCAATAAAAAAAATATGTCCGGCTTTTAGGGCAAAATGTCAGGCCTTATATGTATATGTACGCAGTCCGGCCTTTGCATTTTATGGCCTGGCAACCCTACCCCAACCAGTAACTTAATCCGTGTGAGGTTCGGGCAACAGCACAGAGGGCCATTGAAGTAGAAGAAGAAGTACGGACTACCGTCACTGGATCACTTATCAAGGATCAAGGGGCCAAAGCCATCCTTGCCCAGACGATCCGACCGATTCGCTTCAATTGTCGGTGAAGTTGCAAGTCTCCTAGACTTAACTATGGCGTCTGCCATATAGTTCAGCATCATTGCAGCAGATTGAATAACAAAAGACAATTCACTGTCTATGCCATTTGTTAAAAATATATAAACTTAACATGATTACGATGCTTTTCGGGCAATAGACATCTACAGTAGTAATATGGAAGTTGGAATAGAACTACTGATGCTTAAGTTTGAAATTTCTCCTGTAAATAATGTACGATAAAATGTATTTGTTGTGTAGATGATGTACTATGCCTTCGTACACACGGCTACACATCAAGCTAAACATTACCAGTATAAGCTGATCTCACGTTGTATATGATTTCCATACAATGAAAGGTCAGCTTATATTGGAAATGTATAGCTATATGTAGCCGTGTGTACATCATCTTCACAACAAATTTTATCGTCCTTAAATTAAGTAGTCAAGGACGATAAATTTGTTGTGCCGATGAACTAGTAACGGGTAAGGAGTAAATTGTAGAAACGGATGAAAAATCTTCTAACATATCAAAATTTATACCAAAACAAAAAAAAACATAAATAAAAGGTTCAAAACTTACACATCCACAAGTGGTATAGATGGCGAACAATCCTTTGGAATTCTAGTGGTATATCAACGTTGATATCTTGATAGAAGCAGGGCTGTATGGGGCAGAAGGCCGGCAGCGGAGGCCAGTTGTTCCGCCGGCCCGCGGACCCCGCTCTAAGCTCCGCTTCCCGCCGCGCTAACTCCTCAGCCTTACGTTCCAACTCTTCTTGTCTTCTCTGCAGTTCAGAATCCATAATTAACAACAAGAAAACCCACACACAAAAATAGAAATCTCATAACATAAAAACTGTCGGCTTTTACACGACGCTATATATAAACTAGTTCCAAACTACAATTCAGATTGGAGTTAACGGGTTAATCAAAAGCGGAAAATGACTCCTACACATGCAATTTAGAATTTACATGACCAGTAGGCGTTGTGTTCGCGTTTAGTTTTGCTCCGAGACGATTGCACTACTATAAATTGGGTTGAGTTTTTATTTATACACGAGATAAGTAGAATAAGTAAACGTTTGACTACATTTGAGTGACGTATACATAATATTCCAAATGCACTCAGCATTTGGAATATTATGTGTCAAGGAGTATTTGTATGTGATTTGAATTTTGAAACTAGTGTATTGTGAACAATTAAGTACACATTTACAATAAAATAATTCCGCGTCTATTAATTAATTTAAATGAATCATAACATTGCAATCTCTAAATTGAAAGTATTGGACTATCAAGACTAGAGATTATTATTCTACCTTTGTTCAATTTAACAACCTCTGGTGTTATTGATTTCAAAACCGTCATCTTTTGTTATTTTGGTCAATCGGGTCACTAACTTGGGATTTATATAGACATGTTGTTTCAAGAAATCCTTTTGCCTTTGATGGTCAGATAAAAATAATGAAGAAACTAATTAGTAAATATAGCAAGCCGCGATGGCATGGTTAAACTATTATTTAAATAACTTTTACAAGTTATTTAAATAATAGTTTAACCTTACGGCCAAATTATTTACTACATTAATTAAGATACTTAAACAATTGCCTAACCAATAAATATTGTAATAATAAGTTATTTAAAATTATATCAATAAGGTTTAAAATTCGAAAAGCAATGGCGGATGAGATACATCATTCTGAGATTCTATTTGATCGGTCTTACGTATGTTATGACGTCACAAAGATAAAGGCCGTAAGCATATACTGTCCAACAATATAAAATAAAACAGCTAAACAAAATCGAAGCGTAACAATAATAGATAATAATCTAGTGATAATAAAAATGAGTCACGTGAAAAGTGTTTACCTTCAGCTCCTTTTGTGTGATTTGGAAAAAGCAAAGTGCATATTAGTCATCGTGCAGTTGTTATAATATATTTGTACATGTGCTTGTGTACCCATCATGAAGAGGACAGACCATATTTAATATTGTCTTTTTAGTGTCACTGAATATAAGCGCCGAGATAGAACATGTAATTAATTATATGCTCCAGGGAAGCATTTTATCAGTTTGACATATCTATATAGCCTGACCTTTTCACACGAGTGGAAGATCTAATTCTTAGCATTCCATAGATTCACCGTGCGGAAACCGGGTCCATCGCGTGATAGAGGAGGGAACACTCAACAGAGTCTGAGATTTGCGACCCAGATATAGGTGATGCTGCTGTGATGCATCAATGCTCACCTTCCCTGTCTCTCAGGCTGAGATCTATAGAGCGTACTTAGACTTTGCTCAAACTTAACTTACGTAAAACTTTGCTAAGTGTATGCTAAGCTTATACTTTGATTTGGTATTTATAGACTTTTTGAAGTTAAGATTATGCTTAGCATAAGCTAAGACAGACAAAGTCAAAACACCAATTGTAATTTCGTTACATGCATTAACTTCTGTCTAAGTAAAGTCTGAGCAAAGTCTAAGTACGCTCTATAGATCTCAGCCTCAGTGTTCCCCTCTCTTCCTAGCCAAATTTGGTATGATCCTAATAATGCCGCTTTGGATACTCGTTCTAATATAGAACTTACGGAAGGTCTTGATAATTCTAAGTGTTTTAATAAGTTGTAGAGGGATTTTGCTGGTATAGCCCACGCACCCACATCCATATTAAATAAATAGATTCTTTAATAATAATAAGATATTGAATTATG
Source organism: Pseudoips prasinana (assembly GCA_951640165.1). Taxonomy (NCBI): domain Eukaryota; kingdom Metazoa; phylum Arthropoda; class Insecta; order Lepidoptera; family Nolidae; genus Pseudoips; species Pseudoips prasinana. Next base: position 27,017,157 of record OX621248.1, read on the forward strand.
TTTAAAAACAGAACCGACAGCAATGGCCCAGATTTTAAGCAACATAATTAAACTAATTTTAATAGCATTAAAGTATGCCCTCTCCTGTTCACACAAGTTAGAATGATTTCATGAAATATTTATTCTCGAAATTTAATTTCCACCTTAAACAATAAAGCACGTGATTTTGTGTATATGATTCTATAGCGAATTTCCCAGTGATATTAGAGAAATATCTCCGAATGCCGAATAAGTTTAAAAGAACTTATTCAAACTACAGCCAAATTGTGTAGCTAAATTACTGATTAGTTAAGTGAGAAAAGTGCTTGGGATTGAGTTGTTTTAAGTCAACACACATAAAAAACATGTAATTAACTTAAGTAAATTTTTGTTTTAAAACACTCCCTACTGAGTTTTCTGGCAGTGTTTCTCAGTAACTGCCACGTCATGCACTACAAGGGTAAAAAAATGACGATTCCACATTTTATTTACGGAATAAATGAATTTTGTATTCTCTCAATATTAAAATATGATAAATCAAAGTTATTAATAATATAGTTATTCAGCAATAAATAAATGTATTAATACTTGTTTTAAAAATAATTGAGATTCATAATGATAATGTTGCCTAGAAAAAATTGGAAGTAGGTAAAAAAAAACGTCCACTTCTATATGACGCAAGTGACCTGTTACTTTTAGAATGAATAGTCTATGAGAATAGAACGTTTTATACTAGATTGAAACCGCAAACCGCAATCTTTTCCTACTTTTTAACAACAGTACTACACACTCCATAGTACTGGCTTTGTCATACGTATGAGCGATGCACTCATAACCATTTGCCGTCACCGACCCGTAAATATCTTTTATCTATATCCAGGGACAACTAATAGACTGCCATCTGATCCCATAATAGGTAGAGCCTGATCATGGCAACCTGACAACTGACAAACACAATTAATTCCTATATACAAAACTCATTTTATTCATATTTATTGATTTAACCTTTTTGTATTTGTTGTGTGTTCTGCTGAATTAAATGCTTTTTGTTTTATTTTATTTTCATATTACGGATATACGGTATCCAACATAACAATCATGCTCATCCCCCAAAAAAAAATCCTAGGTGGGGATCAAACCCACAAACTCTGGTTTAGCAGTCAGGGTAATTACTAGACCAACAGTCAGCAAGGTTAAGCATCAGCAACTGAAGTCAGTGTAAAGATTGGCGACGGCAAAATAATTAATTTGTAAGCTTTGGGATGCAAGTCAAGCTCCGGACGCGGCTGTAAACATAAGACAATCTAAGCCACGTTACAGACTTGTTGAGCAGTTTGAACAATTTTGTCACTTGCATACTAGAGACAAAGTTCAAAAAACAGCCTATAAAATAAATTATTGCATTGCATGATTTTATTTCAACCATAATGAATGTTTATGTACTGATCAAAATTTACCAGTGTTGTCAGAGTTGGTCAGGCTGTCCATGCCTCTGGCATGACTTAATAACTGCAGTCAAACAACTATAACCAAGACCGAAATCGTAATTCACTATCTATAGTACTTTATTTGTATAGCAATCCAGCCTAAAAGTAATTTTATACTGATATAAAATTCTTTAAAATCTAAAAATCTATTATCTTTCCTTCGTCATATCTGTTATGGCTGGGTTTATTATTTCTTCTATAACAATATTATTTTTATCACTAATAGCACTATTTCTATAACAAATAGCATTTCCTAGGGCTTCATTCTTTTTATTATTTAAAGGGAAACAAATATAATTAGAAAACAAATCGCATGCAATCATTATCAAAATAATAATAATTATTATAATTATATAAATACTCTATCATGATTATAAAATATTAATTGATTTTTATCATACTGCTTTTATTTTTAACATATTTTTGTACTTAGTTTATCAACGTCAACTGTTATCTTTAGAGTAATAATTGAATAGTTCGAGTATTATTTTAAATAAACAAAACTTTATTTTAGAGTAGTCTTTAGCTTACATGAGACGCCCAAATTAAGAAAGTGATAACTAATGATTATCTAGTTAATAAAATCAGGAGACCTATATGTTTACGCCTTTCCTAAAATTATTCATACATTTCATTTATTATGACTGTATTAATGTCAAAAGAGAATTAACCTTCTGGAAACTTTTTCTATAGATTATTGGTATGGTAAATATAGACCAAATACATGTGGATCAAGCCATAACAGAATATAATAACTGAGTGTACTCCCAGACTGTCCCCATTCCAATGGATTGTCAATATTACATAAAAGTTGACTTTTCTATATTATTCATATTGATTGATGGGTTCAGTAAACTTTGACTTAATAGACAAGGAGCAAACTACCATTTATGAGAAAAAACAGGCAATATTCATGTGGCATAGGTAGAATAACATGTGTTGTTTTTACTATTATAATCTAAGTATTATAAATGACACTTAGATGTTACTTGACTATAACATTGAACAATATTTTCACTTGAGTTTGATACAGTCATATGTATTAAATCATATGTTTTGTCATTATAAGATAGTGATTTTTTTTATTATATGTTTATCTTGCAATTGAGCCATTAGTTTAGAGCAGATTGTCTGGCAGCAGGTTATGGCAGGTCAGGTTAATGTTTCCATTTAAGAGTCATAATCCACTTGGTATAGTAAATGTAAATAAATTATATTTACCATTCCAAGTATCTATAAAAATACAACCAAGAGTATAATTTTTCACTCAACATTGGCAAAATTACATTAGGATAATGAAGATTGCCATTAAATAAATTAGAATTATGAATCATCCACTAGTTCAAATTGCTTGTGTTTAATAATAATATGCTTTGCAATATTATCACCTAGTGTAATGTTATTTATTACCCATTTTAATTTTTATAGGAGTATTGCACATTGATTCATTGGATTGCATGGATTAAATAAATTCAAATATTATAATACTAGCTATGTCCCGTGGCTTTACCCGCATTTCATTTTATAAATTAGGTTGGGTAATCATATACGCTACATATTATCACACTATCACCAATGGGGAAGGAGCTGTTCCTTCCCCATAGGTGATAGCGTGATAATATGTAGCCTATATGTTTACCCAACCTCTTAGTAATATTCATGCAAAATATTAAGTAAATCCATGCAATACTTATTGAGTTTAGCCCAGACATACATACAGACAGACAAAAATTCTAAAAACTATATTTTTGGTTTCAATATAAATTATTGTAGATCACGCCCAAAGCATCCTTTTTAAAAAATATTCAATGTACAGTTTGACTTTCCTACAATTTTATTATATGTATAGATAATTTTTCCTAAGTAAATAACACAATTATTCATGTAACAGGAAAAAACAATAGGTATTCAAAGTATATTCACAAATGTTTTGCCACATTCTACCACAAAATTTGCCAACAGGACATCATCCCACATATTAATATTAATTGGATATTTATAGATATTGGCCTTTGCAAAAAACCCAACATAAATAATTATGAACACTCTTATTTAAAATAATTCCTTGATCCGCCGCTTAACCATGTCTCAGCTAAACCCTGCTCAACCACTTAAACCCCGCTCAACTATTTCTTTATTTAAAAACCCTACTTAAAGGTTTCTCAGCTAAGTAACGTCATTTTATTTTACACTGTCAACATTTCTGAGACTGGTATAGAGCTAAACCAAAATTAATCGACTAAATCGGATTATGTATCAAAACTTTATGATTTTTGCTCTATGGTAGACATGGAATGATAGATTTATGATCGTAACAGTGCATTTTCAAGGACTATTGATTTTCTTCGGTGCATTTTGAAGTTTGTGATAAGATTCAGTTTTTTTTTAAAAATTAAAACCGTTAGTAACTTCAATAAAACCTCCATTCACAAACAAACGTCAAACAAAACGTCAGCTGATGCAAATAAAATCCGCCATATTTAAGCAAGCTTTAAACCAGGGGCCGACGTGGTTTAAATTTTGACATGGCTCAACCGCGGGTCAAAGTTAAATCGTGTTTTTAAATGAAAAATTTGATAAACCATGGTCGAGCGGCCGGCTTAAATTTAAGTAGCGTTTTTAAATAAGACTGTAACTGTTTAGTAGCTAGTGATGGACTAGGATTGTGGCACACCAGACCTAAAACTTATTGGGAAAGAAAAGACCTCAAAAAGAGGACCTTGCAGATGTACTAAACCTTAATTTTAGGACAAAAACTAAGAACTTGCTACATTTTCTAGATTGTCAGTTGTAATTTGATACCATAATTAATCAAATTTTCACTATCAGTTCTCCAATCAATCACCTTCTGTTAGTTCATGTTTGTGCAACAGTTTTTGTAGCTTAGATAAGAATTATAAACAATTCTTTTAGTGAAAGTGGATTCAAGGACAGAACTGTGAACAGTGTATTTTTATTGTTGTAATGTTTCTTTCCCTGAATGAAATATTCTTCTTGGTACTCCTGGGTCCTGTCAATGTTAATACTTTATCATCTCTTGACCTATTTTCTTAGTTAATAAGTTCAAGTAACATTTATTTCTATTATATTATTTTAGTTTGTTTATGTTTTTAATAAAGTATATTTTACTTCTCTAATATTCCATTTTGAATACAATTTAATCAACATGTTAGTCCTTTAAAAAAAATATTTCCTAACTTTTGATTTTAACAGAATTGTTGCTATTTTATTCCGATTTCAACTGCTGCTGTTGAAATTGGAATAAAATTTTCACAAAATATGATAATTATAACTAGCATTTCATAGTGCAAATGTAAGTACCTGAAAATCAGCAGTAGTGAAGTTTTGAGGTGGTTGTGCTTGCTGCTGAGGTTGGGCAGGTCTCTGGTACTGGCCACCTACTGGAGGCGACACTGCCTGCATGATCGCTGGCTGTGTGGGCTGTTGAGGTGGCTGTTGTACCTGAAATGTTACATTTTTATTAGGTGTTAAACCAAAATGATGGATGTAATGAATTGTAACGACAAGTCTGTGTGGATGTATGTATATGAGTATAGTTAAGAAAAAGATATAATGATTTTTTAAATCTTTATTAATAAGGGGTTTTTATCACACAGATACGTCAACCCCATTGTACCTTATGTTCTATTAATACAACTGTACTTATTTTATAAACTATGAAAATAGAAAAGAGACTCATCAACTAGACTTCTGAATAAAACCACAAATTATGGGTTTAGTCTTTTCTGATTCAGGGTATGCCAAAATATTTTGGATCAGACCAATATAATGATTTCAAAGCTGTAGAAATTTGAATGACTTATTAAATCATTCATTGAGCTATCATTTGTTAGTATATGACATGCTGACATTATAATTATATAATAATAATAATTAATAATAATAATTCTTTATTTGCAATAAAAAGTGTCTATACTATAATAAATTAGTTTCTACTGCATAGTGGTACAACCGTAAGTCAGAGAGAACAAACACCTATATTTCTACATTAGGGGAATTAATCCCTGTGCATAATAATCCAGACTCAAAACAACTACTTATTGATCCAATACATGAAGTGACAAGGCAACTATCTTAATCCCTGCACCACATGTGCAGTCAGTCTATATTTAATTTTATGCTAAAGCAAAATACATCATATCAAATTTATGGACAAAGTAAACTTGTACACCAAATGATTTAATGTCAATGCAAACAAAGATTCAAGGAGAAAGTTCAATTGAAAATGATAGATGCGAAATCAGATTATTGTGACGTATTTTTTGCCTCTCAAGACAGTATTAAAAAAACCATACTTTAAATAACCATAATTTATATTGAAAACATTGGATTTCATCAACATTGAATATATAATTTTATTATCTAATCAATAATTATTGTTGTCTTTAAATTGGAATTACAAGTGACTAATAATCAGACAAGTAAAAGCTTATCTCAAAGGTTTATCTAGAAAGCATGTTTAATGTCATAAGTATACATTTTCTGTATATTGCCTGTTAGATTGAAGTTGATATTATGTTTAGTATTATAAGTATACTAGGTAGTTTTCTCATTTACATAATATCTTGATTTAAAAGAAAAATTTTATCTTTTGCTAAATGCCAGAAAGAGGCACAGTATGATGAGTAGCTGAGATTTTCTGAATATTTAATTAAAAGTAATAACAGGTTTGTCATGGTACACTGATATCAAAGGTACCGTTGTTCTATGTCTCAACACCTACAAAACATACCATAATGACTAAGTATTAGGACGGAATTACCGTTGCTTGATTGGGATTCTGTTGGCCATCGAAAGGGTTATAGTCATCTAGCCCCCGTGTCGCATTGTTTGTACTTCGAGTCACTTGCTGCACCGAAGGATCCTACAAAAAATAATTAGATAAGACGAAAGCCGAATATAATAATATTATTTTTCTCAAAGGGCTACGTACTGCAAATGGGTTGTCTATGGTAGGATCACTAAACGGATTATCTTCGAATTTCGACATTGTTCTTCACTTTTTCACGCCACTTTTCAATATTATAAGCACTACAAACACAAAGGAAAGGTTTTCTCGCAGTAAAATATACAAGTTTCGTGTAAAATAGGGATAATAATCAACTGAAATGACAGATTACTGATGACGACGAATGTGACAGATAGTATGTGGAGGTTACCAGCAGAAATATATCAAAAATGTCAAATTATTTATTTAAGGAGCAGTATGCTTTTTAAGGAGCAATCAATTACTAATTATTGGCAAAAGGAAAGATCGAAACGTATCACCGTTTACTTGAAGAAGCCAATAGGCACAAATTAAAAAAAAGAAGTAAAGAAAGAAAACTATTAATTGTATGAAATCGTTAAAATAAAATTATAAATTTTAACGAAAGCAGTCAAGAATATTAATATGATAATAATAATATCCTGGGAAATTATTCACATACGGCATTCTGATCTTAAACTAAGCAGAGCTTGTACGAGGTAACTAGATAACTGATATATTACATCTACTACTTATCTTTTGTAAATACATACTATATAATAATGTCCTCCTAGCTGAATTTTGGCCACAGCGGCCAGGCTTAATAGAGACTAGCCATCTACGCGGGACAGTTGTATAGTGTGTGCGCAAACACAAGGGAATTTTCTATTCCATCACTCTCATGATCCGATGGGACGACTTGCGACACCACTGGAAAGAGGTCAGGTACAGGACCAACGGCTTTACATTCTCTTTGAGGTACGGGGGTATAATACCGCACAAGACTTCGGGTGGTACTGAGAATATTTTCTTTTTACAGAAAAGTCCTATAATCACTTTTGGCCCGAAGGTGAACACGCTACCACTAGACCAACGAGGCACACTTATATAGGTAATTACACCCAGATTTAGGACAAACAGGGAATCGAACTCATGACCTGCGGCGTGAAAAGCCAGTATTTATCAAACACGCCAATATATATGCGTTGTGTTTGTGTAAGCGAGCTATTCTATACATTGTGGCTATATCATACTTTTAGATAGTTGCTGCTTCCAATGACCCGTGGAAATGCTCTAAAGACATTCATTGTGCAAAAAACTCAACAATAAACTATACATCATACATTAAGAAGCTAGTAGCAGTTGCAAGTGAGCTATGGTAGGTTCCTTGTTACCTGTCTCTGACCCGTGAACCCGTGTTCAAATTCCATGTCACTCAACACGACCTCCTTATAATCTGACCTTACAATACAGTGGCATTTCAAACCTATTATGGGTGAATATATTATCTATTTTATAAATAAATAATTTAAAAATCAGATTTCAAACTTCAAGTCACGGAAAATCGATTGGCACTCATTTATTTTATAATCAAAACTCCGAATCATCTAGGCATTCATTTTAACAACTAGCTCGTCCACGGGGGGGACAATTGCCCCGCGACAGGTAGCATTCATAATAATTAAAAAGTACAATCAATATATTGCAGAAAACTCTCAGATTCACCTTTTGGTATACATTTCATATCAATAGTCATTAAAAGGCAGAACTATCATATCTCAGAAAGTTGACCATTCGAATCATCTTTTGCCATACTTGTGAATTTTGTGAACATATAATATGTTTATTTGCTTGTAAGTAGCATGAAAACATGCAAAGAACCTTGCACCATGCATAAAGTAAACATGCAATATGCAAGCAAGCGTATACCATGTAATTAAACATGCAAGCAAGCATGCAGTATGTAAGCAACCATACAACATGCAAGCAAGCATAGTAGCAGATATACAGTATGCAAGCGAGTATGCAACATACTTACATACATAACCAAGCTACCGATATTTTTAGGGAGACTGTCCTTATGTCAAGGAAAGGGGGACATATTAAATGAAACTTTTAATATGTCCCCCGAACAGACAGGCTAAACCTTAAATTATGAATGCATTTTGATACCCCATATCATATATACCAGGTGAGATATCAAGCTTTTATTCACATTATCCCTCCGAATGGGACAGATCTCATTGGAGGTACCGGAGAAATTTAATGGGAAAAATTGTGGAAGTGTTGACCCTATTATCTACACTCTTTTAATAATTTTTGCGCTCAATATTATTTCTACAATTTGTAGAAAATCATTAGGAATAAACAAAATATCTTATCGTTAATTTTGAAATTGTTTCCATTACCCCTTATGTCAAAATGGCTACATACATTTGTATTCAGATGTTGGCAGCACTGCATTCCTTTGAAGGGGAAAGTAGCTTTGCATTTGGCAACTGCCAAACAAGTGTCAGTTTATTGGATGATTCTGTCAAAGTAGGTAGCTGTTTACGTTTTGTATCGTTATTTTGCGATCGTTTTGCACAACTTTTGTTAATCTTATTGTTTTTATGATAACGCTTTATCCTTTCGTCTCCGTGGTGAAATATAAAAGTGATATTCTTGTATGTTTCTATGAACAATGTCAGATGTCAAGAGGTGAATAATCTGTGTTTTGTGTAATAACGTGCGAGTGACAGTTTTGATATTGTTTGGGATTTGGAGCAATAAACATATCGGTGAGTAATTTTTGTCTTGCTCAGAACAGTAGCCCACGTATAAATGTTCTTGAGTTACATGGAAATGTAAATTCGTTAATTGCTCTGTTGACTGAGTAACTGTTTCGACTGGGCTGTGGCTAGTCTGGGCTAGGCTTGCGCAACTGTGCAGTAGGTGCAGTGTTCAGTAGAGCCAACCCATATAACTTGCTACTTATGTTAGTATATTTATTGAATTTGTATGCTTGATGTCGGGAGGCGCATGCGCCAGCTGGCGGCGCGGCGCGCGCGCACTCGCTGCGGCGAAAGTTGTTTGCTCTTGATACCAAGGAAGTAACGCAAGAGATACAGAATACCGGTCTTACGACACCACAAGTAATACTCGAATTTCTTTTATTCATAAGACCACTTCACTTTTAAATTTTATTATGCTATAACATTTTATTAAATAAGTGATATAATTAAGTAGTGTGAACGTGTAGGTATTTGAAGATATTGTCAGTGTGTAGGTAGTGCCATTCATTAATATGATTTGGCATAATATGGATATACTCTCCTGTCTCAAAGTTTATAGGCATCCAGTGTTAAATAGTAACTCGTACAACACTCTTTTCTAAGGTTTTTGATGAAACTATTCATGGCATCAATAATTTTTTATAAACAAATAGTAAAAAGTTTAATAAGTAAATTTTAAAACTCTGAAATCCATGTTAACTTATACATACATTTGAGGTCATTCATCCGAAATGGCACTACCTATGACAACACAACTAACCACTCATGCACACTTTCATTAACTCCTTTTGAGTCGCATCTAACCCAGCATATTAGCAATATTCTGGATACCTGATGCATGACAGTAACTCATCATGCTTTAGGCATCCAGAATTATGATGATGGTCATTCAATTCTTCATTCAAAGAGCATATCTTTGAGATGTTGAGGCTGATATTCATAAATTTAATTGGTCAGCATGATTGTCCCTTGTTTAGTGATTAAAAAAATTATGCTAGTCTGGAAGAAAATGCAGCAGTGACAAGTATGCACAGCAACTACTGAAAAACAAATTCTCGTTTATAGTCTCCATAAACATTTTTCTTCTTCGTTAATTATGTGTCTTCTTATTCTTCATGATCATTGACCCCTAAATCAAGTTGATTTATAACTAAACACAGTTTCATTCTTTTATACCTAGTTGTGTTGTAATAGCTGAACAAACTGATAATAATGTCAGAGGCCAATTAGTACATCTAATTATCATTATTTCACTTGACCCTGGAAACTTTAGAATATTTATTACACAATTATACAGAAATCGAAGGAAAGAGTTGCTAAACGTTAATGCTATTCCACCAGTATCATAAAACAAGTTTCGCCAAAATAATTGTTTGAATAATTGTTCTGTATTTGCTGTATAAAATATATTCAGAAGAAATTAAGCCTAAAAGTTTTGTAATCTGCTTTCTCACACTGAGGACTTCATTCTTCTTATAAATTATAAGATTTGCTAATTTATGAGGAATTGGCCCGACATATTAATTGAATCAAATTGGATACTAAATAAAATCTGACATTGGCATTTTATGTCTAATTGATATTGATATATTTTCTGATATTTGATGTCAAATTGAAATGTTTTTTTCAAATTACACCCACATTTTATATAAAAAAAATTTTGATGTTAAAATGTGTTACAAATATGTTGTTAAATTGGCACTGATATTTTATGTGAAATCAATAGTACTAAAATTGGTTCATTGGACTTCTTGCTATTTTTAAAACTGCATTATAGTGAATAAAGAGTATTTGACATTGTCATTATTAAAATGATTGTTAAATGAAACAATACTTATTTCTTTAAGGTTAAATGAAACATTACTTATTGATTTAAAGTTAAATAAAACATTGTTTTACTCATTATTTCAGTTGGTTAAGTGGTTTCTTTAAAATGGAGATTTATGTTCAAAAGATAATGAATATTTGGTCTACCCAGACATTTATATAGCTATTGACTTGCCAGGCTTTCCCCAGATTATATAAAGTTTGGTATAAGTGAGATTACATATTAGAGATAAATATTGTTATTATTTTACTATGGTTTTACCAAATGAGATCACTTTTATATAAATACATACTAAATAATTTATACTATATTGGGCTTTAAAGATTACTTGCTTCCATGTCTGTGGACTGTAGTCAATCTATAGAATGATGATATCCAATGTGGTTTAAATCCTGAGCTTGCAAAAGCAAGCTCAGGATTTAAACCACATTGGATACATTCAAGTTGTCTGTCCCAACAGTAGTCATTAGACAACAGTCATTTTGCCATGTCAGCAGCCTAAAGGGCAGCATTTATACCTTCCCTCCTCCCTTCACTGTAGATAACTACTGCCCATACAAATTAATTAATTTATTGGTTATCATTAATGGTTCATATTTTTTCTTTGCCCTAAGTCTGTTGATGAATTTGGTCATTCAAATAATTAAATTAAGAACGGATTGCAGCCACTGAGTACGCAAAACCTACTACAGATGTATAGACCTGTCTAGATTTAATATCTCACTTATATTTATTATTTAAACTGATGAAACAATGTGCACAGTGTTTACTCTAACTATTCAATTCACATGTTATTTAAAACAGTGGCATGTGTGCATAAACAACACCTCCTGCTTATCAATATAGCTGACAAGAGAATTTTGATTCAATTCTAATAGTCATGATATTAGATCTATTTTAAAGCAACACACTAATCATCTATCGAGTATAAAGTGTCGTTTTATAAGCAGTTTTAAAGTTTGAATGTAGTCTGAATGCCCTGTTCTTTTCGTACAAGCTATATTAAAGTGAAACTTAGTTTAGTAGATGTAAAAGGCAGAATCGCCAGTAACAGGTACCTATTGCAAGATATGTAATTAATATCTGTTCTATTGATTTTAGTTCCATTGATAGAAGTAGGTAATCTGCCGATATCTTAATTACCTCATATTACCTATCAGAAGGCCGACGGCCGTTGGGGAAGAAAGGTTCTGGAGTGGCGACCACGAACCGGAAGACCCAGAGTGGGCAGGCCCCCTACAAGTTGACCGATGATCTTGTGCGGGTCGCTGGAAATTGCTGGATGCGAATAGTGCAAGACCGGCATTGCGGAGAGCGCCTAATTTGATCGCGATCGGCGTTCAAATACATAAAGGTTATCAATGACTAAATCATTCGTTCAAGCGGCTCCCATGAGTACAGACGTCAGCACATCAAGCTACCCCAATCTGTCAAATTTCCCCAATTGAAAGTAAACCTTATGCTTTGTTATAAAGTTTAAAATCTGTAAAAGACTGACAGATTGGGGGAGCTGGATGTGCTGGCGTCTGTACATGTGACGACATAAACGGTCCGAAATCGATTTTCAACGTAAAAGCCGATTGTAGGAATGATTTAGTATTTTTTACTAAACCTTCATGTACCATAACCGACGAATTAGGTGCTAGCCCCCCCTGGATTGAATGAGTAGACTCATTTCGCAATATTTTCCACGACTATGCCTAAAAGAAGCCTACTTAAAACTGCCGCATATAAATGCCTAATAAAAATAATCGCTCACAGGGATAATTAAATGGATATATTTATTTGGATATTTACGGTCTATTGAACTCGCATTACGTAATATAGATAATTGTTATCCCAGTGGAATAGATTGGGATCATAGATTATGGCTTTGTGTGCTAGTTAGTCATAGTAAATACAACTCTATCACGATGGATTTAGATTACATTTATAACAAGCAAAGTTCACTCTATTACGGCAGATTGGTGATTGATCTACAGAATAGATATAATTTTGTGAAACTAATGCGGGATACAAGAAAATGTTTGCCCTCGTGGGAACAGCACATAATACGTATAAATGGCTGTAGATAGAAACGCATGATGCCGTCAGTGGTTCAGCTGCCACAAATCTTTTCAGGTGGCATTGTAAAATTCGCCAAAATTATATAAATGCGCAGCGCTTTATTGCGATCTCGGAGTCAATAGTTTCTACTTGTGTCCAGGTTCTGAGATTAAAACTGAGACAGAGACCCATCTAAGCAATTCCTTTTTCAATCTCCAATTTTCACGTATTACCGTAGAGCGATAGTTGCACAAAACGTCTCAAAAACATCTGCTCGGGTATCTCCCCGTCAGTATCCGCCCGGCGCTAAGATTATAATCCCAAATGTGGTGCCTTTCGGCGTAGGTACTAGTAGTTTAATATTGCTAAACTACTTGTGCACACGCTCAATCATGCTAAAGCTAACTACAAACGTCATGTTAAAAAATGTTCCATTATTATATTACATTTGTTGAACTGTCCTATTAGTAAAAGATACATCCCAATTTGCCATTGACAATTGAATCGGTTATTATTATTTGGGTGAATGAACGTTTTATCTTTATATACCGTGTCCAAATATCTCAATTGTAAACTATTATGATTTACACGACTCGGCCGGCAACTGATTTGACCTTTGGAGCATTTTTTTAAAGTTCACCTTCACTGGTCCGTTGAACAATCGCATGGCCACGGATGTCGGCAATACTCTGCACCTTCTAGGTAGAACTATTATGTAAAATTCACGCAAAATGTTTAGAGTTTATATTCAACGCTTCAGTACTAGCAAACAGTATTATGTGCGAAGTTCTAAATGTCGAAAATTCAACTTGCGTATTAAAATTTGTAGTTATTCTAACTATGTACATTTAACTTTGGAACATCCGGACATAATGTTATGTGGCAACGTTACATTTGTTCTAAATTGGTAGGCCAGCGAATGTAGTGAATCGGAAATTAACTTGATGCGATTCAGCGGGGTCTGAACAAATTCTCTTCAAAGCCTAGAGCACGGTCTCCTGAAAACAGTGTTTTGCTTGTCGTGTTTCCTAGCATCTCCTGGTGGTTGGGACTCGGGGGAACCTATGAACGGTCGTTACCCAGAATAAACAGCATAACGGTTTAAATGATAACAGGACACGGTGGGTTCTCTGACGCCCGGTTCCTATATTCCAAAAACGAATCGTTTCTACTACGAATAGTTAGAATTTCTACCAGGCGTAACGCAAAACCGTTCCTATAAAATACTAGTCGTTATCCAAATAACCTACGTCTGGTTACTAACGGATGGGAGGACGTTAGTAAGCTTATTGTATGGAGATGCGTTCGAAAGTGTTCCTATAAATATTTTCTACTGTCACGGAACTGTCAAAATAACGAGGCGTTACTGCTTTGATTACTAGTCGAATTCGGTCGGTTTACCAGTCGTTTGTATTTTATTTTGGTAGTTAACATAGTGTTTGAGGAGATTTCCGTGATGTCTAGCTCTGAAACTGATAGAGAATTCATGGCTTTGTTTTCCGTTAGAAAGGGTTGATTATTTTTCTATCTTCTAAGATTTCATAACCACAAACCTTAGATTAAATACTCAATTTAAAAACTTATTTAGAAACCATGAAATACTCTTGGACAGACGTCAGACCACAGACGCATGCGCCATGCGCTTTCCTGTTACGCGTTTTGTTCACACCATGCACTCGTAACATCAAATTTTCAATAGTAATGATTTATAAATATTTTAAACCTAAAACGCAAATTAAATTATTACTGTAACTATAAGTACAGTAATTTGTACTATTACTCACATAATATTACAGAATAATAAATGATTTTAGTCGCATAATTGACGTACGACGTTTTGTTATAACTAATCGTGAAGAGGAGCGAGAGGTTCATCGCGGAACGAGTCGTAGGTGGTTTAAACTACGGATGTTCGTCGCAGGTAGCTGAATTACGGATGGTAACGTTGGTCCAATGACGGATCGTAAAATAAAGGAACCGGGCATGAATACTTGACAAGATACAAAAGTGTAAGGATAACCCATCATGTGTTTGCGACCCAGTGGTAGACGTCAGAAATGTCGACTTGAATATACTATTTAGGCAGTTTATAAAATTGAAGCACCCTTCGCCGCTGCTTTATTTTTTTGAAAATGTAGGTTATTGATTACGGGTCTGAGGTTACTTTCACGACGTGTTCCAGCTGGGTATGTGTCATACAACTGCTATAGAGATTTGGCGTAATTTACAATTTCGCAAATGTAAAGCGACAACACTATCAGTAGGTGTACCTAGTTCCATAAACTTTGCACGAATCCCTTAATTGCTTTAAAAACCAAACAAAATTGCTTTAAAAAAATTTAACGTATATATCGTTTTGGGCTAGGAATGCTTGTCGTACCTAGGTACGAATGACTGTACTAGAATGTATTGTTTGAGAAATGTAAACAGTTCTTGTTAATTTAGGAAACAAAAGCTGTGTTATTGCCATAATTACTTCAGCTTTGTTGTTCCAGTACCTACTGTTTTCTCTGCTAACGGTTTCTATTTAGTCTTTTTATATTAATAATAGCTGTGCCCCGCGGTTTTACCCGCGTTAAACTTTATAAATCATCACAGCTCCTCCCCCGTAGGTGATAGCGTCATAATATGTAGCCTATATGTTAGTAATATTGTATAGTAACATATTTTTTTTTTTCACCATCGGAAAGAAGTGATTTCAACGAACAGAAAACATACCAACTTTATGAAAAAAGCTGATATTTTGACGGGTGACTTTTCGATTGAAAATTAGGGCGTTTTTTCGATATTAATTCAAAATAAGGTGAAAAAATAAATATTTTTAATCAAATAAATTACAGCGTATTTGGGACATAAAAAGGTAAGATTTCACCAAATTTTGTTAAAAAAGAAAAATTTATGTAAAAGATAAAAATAAAAAACCAAAAACTTGGTTTTTTGAAGATTTCACATAAATTTTAGGTTATGTGAAAAAAGTGTAAATACAAAAGTTTTAGATCTTTTTATTACCTACAACTTTGCCATTTGACTTTTTTCGATAGGACTTTTAGTTTTGCCGGAAATCGAGAAAAACCGTTTTTTACCCTTAAAAACTCACCCCCATCCCCTTTCCGACCTCGGATCGCCCGTAAATTATTTTTCCTTTCATTTTTATAATATTCCCCTCCTTTTCTAATGGGTTTCATCCTACTATTATTATTTTTCACTTTTTATTAATTTTAAACGCTTCTACCCTGGTCTAAATATAATACTTGTAAATATAGAAACAATGTCAATTAGTTATTGGCTTTTGGATGATCACTGACATCGACGAGTTTAAATATTAAGTCCCTATAGGCAGGAATATCAGTTAAATTTAGTTCAAATTAGAGTAATCCTGAATATTGCTACGAAGAAACAGTTCCCCATTGATTGGATAATCATCATAACTTGCGCCTTTCTGTGGATATTTTGAAAACTGCAGATCATATGGCTCCTTCCTTTTTATAAATGTCCCTTTTTAGGATAGTAAACCCAAAAATAAGCGAAGAAGCTCTATAATCGGTTTGAGATATTCTATGCAAAGACACCTAAACCCTAGACGAAATTCATCCCAAACGGCATTCCACTCGAAGGAGACAGTCACAATTTGGAAGAGGTCAGTTTTACGGTCGACCGGGACGTAATGAATCGGCGCGAAAATGCGTTATGTGGGCCGAGTTACGTAAAAGAGCCTCGAACTTTCCGACCCAGTGCACTTGTATAGCTAAAGTTTGACGATAAGCGGACGGCTATGGCGTCATCGTGACGGTGCCAGACGTCAAATCTGGATGTGGGGAAAATTGCTCGGGGAAATGTCTTAAAAGTTAGTGGCTTAAAAAGGATATACCTAATGGAAGAAAATATTTAGTGTAAAAAGAATATACGCTCTTTTTACACAAAATATTTTCTTCCATTAAATATTTTTAAACCGCTGACTTTTTAGTTGAACATGTATTGCGTAGGCGTTCCGTCTTCACGAAGATAAACTTATGTTTATTTCTTCGACGATGAGCAGTTGGTAAGATGTATCAGATGTATGATAACCGATGGAGTTTATTACAAGAATTGCAATGAAACTAGTTAATAGGGAAAAATCAACAATAACAGCTTTAGGTGGACTGAAAAGGACTTGTTAATGGTGGCTTAATAAGCCCGAACTAGTGCGTAACCAATGAAGATTTTCTCACTGTCTTTCTTTTGTCCCAGCTCCATCATCAGTAAATGTAGTATTTAAAACTACCAAATGGGACCGAACGTAGCTTTTCTAGTAGCTATTGAAAATCAAGATATCTGGTAGCAAATTGGAAAGTTACATACACTCTTGCAACATAGGATTGGGAGATAGTTATGTGTGTAAGTGGGTTCTTTCTTATTTCTTTCTATGGAAACCAGATAACTGATATATTACACATGTGGAATGCTAGATGAAATGGAACGTTAGTGAGTGAGTCTCAGTAATAAATAAGTGAAAGAGAGGAATGAATGTCGAAGAAAGGTGACAGTTGGTTGAACATTGTTGGTTACTAAGACGGAACGAAAGGACGACAAGATCACTGTATTTATTTCTCTTTGCGGAAACCCGAAATATAAAAATATTGTGGAACTTTACTCAGTAATTAATTCCTACACACATATTACTTTTCTTTTGCAAATATATACTTATATATTTAATTACATCCAGACTCAGGACAAACGCACAAATATCTGTCCTGGGTGAGAACCTGCGGCGTGAAAGGCAAGCATTTACCACACACGCCAACCGACCCGCCAGCCATTAACCGAATTACCGTTTACAAAATCTAGGAGCTCATAGCCACGTGCAATTTCCGGTCCTTAACTAATCTAGGTTAAGTCTCTACGTGCGCCGACAGTCTATACTTGGGTGAAGCCATAGTTTTTTTTCTAAGATAACGCCCACACTAGGGAATCATATCCCTGTATCGCGGGGTACACACAACTATTTATAGGTCACATAAATAGTTGTTCGGCGCGGGACTCGAACCCGCGACACGAAGAGGCGAGGCGACTGTCTTAGCCGCTGCGCAGTAGTTTAATTTCTGTGAGAGATACTGGGCGGCTTGTCCAACTCTGACACAAGTGTAGCGCTTGACTGTACTACTTATTTTTTCTGAGGTATAGTAGTATTTGGGCGAATCGTACATTACTGAATTTCGCTTGACCTGATTCGCCCGCCATTAAATTTGCCTCGGGCGAAACCGGCCCTAAAAAATATTCAAAATTGAAAGTCGCCCAATTCGCCCAATTCGGGCGAACGACTTAAGGCGAAACCGCTACTAAGCCGGAATTAAACCACTGCGCAGCGGCTAAGACGGTCGCCTGTGGCTGGCCACATAAGAAAGGAAAGTATATTACTAGAAATAAATCGGCTACCCATTTACCTCCTTGTAAAATGAGTACCTACGCGGATATGAACATATTTATTTCTAAATTAGGTAGTGAACGGTCGACCTTGTCTTGTCAGCCAGTCGCTGACAATGCCACCTTTTAATAATGGCAGTACGTATAATCATAATTCATGATCTTATTACTATTGTATAAAACTAATTTTATCTTTACAATAGGTAAACTAACCTAATAACTATCTAGATATATCCTGTTTATTAGGTTTCCGTATCCTAAAGGTAAAACGCGACCCTATTACTAAGACTCCGCTGTCTGTTTGTCCGTCTGTCACCAGGATGTAATATTTCAGGGGCTCTCAAACAACAAACGTCATTTATTTTTGCGCATTTTGATAATAGCAACGGGTAGAAGCTTGAAATATTCACAGAATATTTATACTTTAAAAATAAATAAGTAATTAAATTAAAATAATCCAAATCCCCCATGCAACAAACGTGTTTTTTTTGGCGTTTTTATAGATAATGGTAGGGAACCCTTCGTGCGCGAGTCCGATTCGCACTTGGCCGGTTTTTAACCTAACGTTTACAATTAGCCTCGAAGGACTAAGTCACAAAATAACCGCTTCCCAAAATGACTAAAGGTAGCAATGTCAATTTTTCAGAATGTGCCTTGCGCAAAATGTCGCATTATTCGCAAAAAAGGGTACGTATCTAATCATAAAAACTGATATAAAAATAATTTAATGGAATAGATTTAATATTATGAAAAAATGCCAAACGATATAAAAAGAAAGGTAATATGGCTATATACATAATATATATGCAGTGATAAAAAGCAAACTAATAACAGCTTGTAATATTTACTGTGGCTATGTTTCTTATCTCAAAAGTTATAAAACTATCAAACCCACAAATAATAAAACCTTCGAAAAATGCCTTGTTTAGAGTCACTCATAAGAATACATACATACATAGACTCACGCCTGTTTCCCAGAGGGGTAGGCAGAGACAACGGATTTCCATTTATCACGATCTTTGCACACGTCTTTTGCCTCGATTACTGCCATTATATTCTTCATACATGCTCGCCGGTTTAGGGTACTTCTGACCTGTCCTTACTAATAAGAATATGAAAGTTAATTATCTACTATGAAATTAAATAATAATGTATATATTCATAGATAATTAAGTGCCATCTTTCAAATCAGACAAATAAATTTGATATATTGGGGTAGCTGGATGTGCTGACGTCTGTACAATAGATACTACGTTTTGTCGGTGGGTACACTTTAACCTTGACATCGTTTTTACTGCATGCGATAAAGGCCGGCTGTCGTAAAGCTATTGTATCCAGTGAAGAATCGTCGACTCTACCTAATGTGGAATTTCCAGGTTTAATTAATAATTACTACGTACAAAGATCTATAGAAAACCAGCTGTGCCCCGTGGTTTTATCCTCGTTAAACTTTATAATTTATAGCCTATATGTTAATCCAAAGTGTCAGCTAACTCCATACCAAATTTTATTAAAATCACTCCTGCCGTTTAGACGTGATGAAGTAACAAACATACACACTCACAAACTTTCGCCTTTATATTATTAGTGTGATGTTGAGAAGGTGATGTTCAGTCCTATACAGCCGCCACATGTGAGCAGCTCCGGGAAAACAGCAATCTGTTTGTGGCCCTGTCGCTGTGCACGAGGGGTCACTCGGGACGGCAAACTAGAGACCTCCCAGGGTACGTGTCCCAACTAACTGGGACACAGAGCAAAAGGAGAGCACCGGAGCAGCATACCCGCGTTCCCGGGGCTCCCCCCATCAGGCGCTAGAAAAAGTTAGGTTTAGTCGGTGCGAGTCCGCCATACACACCCGCAGACACTTTTTGCGAATGGCCTTCAAAAAAAAGGTATTGTTCAGTCACAGATCGAGTTAAAAACAAAGAACACAATACGTTGCCTTTTTATTCCATCTCAAATGCGTACGTATTGTAGGTGCCACGTGTTGCCGATTACACAGGATTACGATCAAACCGGTCTGTACTATCCTGTTTGAGAGGAATAGCCTTGAACTAAAGTTATCAGTTGTTTTGCGTCTACATTATTACCATATTGGTATTTATAAAATTCTGTCAGTGCTGTCGACCTTTTATGAATATAAAGATGGAGCAAAGTTTAGTTTTTTTACTGCATCTGTTTTTTAGTTACTATCTTGTTGGCCTAGAAGCGGTAGCGTTTTTGACTGGTAATCATATAGTTGGATCTAAACGGTGAGTTTGGCGTTTTTCTGTGCACGAAAGAGTAGGGAAATTGGCGGTCGATCAATCACTAAGCTCGCATCTAAACTGCGCCATTGAGCCGATGTAAGTGAAGCGAAAAGAGTGTTTGCGTACATGCCTGCGATCTGTGGTCGAAATTGAGCCAAGTATACATTTTTATTAAGTTTGTATGAGTGCAGAATGGATTGTGATTTTATCCTAACGTAGAATAATGTTTTGTCATGTCGCAAGCCATTATTATAATGCTCCACAGCTGGGCAAAGAACTTGTTATTATCAGAATGGAACCTTGACATTGAGTAATATCTCCTTCCGCTAAATCTTCTCGGCTCTTCAACAGATAATAAATTTTGCTGGAGTAAGTATTACATAGTAATGGTGATAAATTGTCAGCTGTCATATTTTGGTTTTATTGTCTCGGTAGACGTCTACTGGCCGAAGCTATAATCGCTGGCCGTTTACGTATCTCTCACCGATTTATGGGGTTTACTGATGACATAACTTCGTTGCAAATTGCCCAATAAAAGTTATTTGTGTGCCGCCATTTTTGTACTTTAGTGATCCAATTTAGTCTAGTTATTCAATAATTATCCTGGATACCTATTCGGGTAGCGCTTTGTTGCGCTTTCGGCTCATTAAAAAAACTGTGTAAAAGGCTGTTATGACTTATTTAAATCCTTGAGACTTAAATTCAGTGCTCGTAATATAATCATTAATCATTATGTTTGGTTTTTATGTACATAGCCGGAAACGATATATTTATGTCAGTTTATTCTCGGCTTGCCAAAGTACATGACAATTATCTCAAGGAACTTCGTTATCTACACTAAACTATGCTAAAGCCGCAATTTAAATGTTTGTCACGGAAGCCGGTGCATGTTAAACGCGGCCTTCCTGTGAGATCACAAATTCACAATAAAATACCTTACCTTATCTCCGGCGTCCATTTTTCAAATGTCATACTTCCTCAAGTCTGGGAGTTGACGCCTTTTGTTGTTGAAATTGTTCTGCTGAATCACAATCTCGAGAATGACGCGTATTTTTATGAAAAACTTAATGGCCTACCTACTTAGATAACTGCGTAATGAAAATAGGTACTCAAAACACAACATAGTACGGTTGAGTTAACTTGTAAAACTCGAGATCTCATGAACACAATGAACAGACGGAAGAGAAAGAAACTTAACTGAAGTTATTTGTAAATAAATAGTTCTCTTACAAAGGATTCTGTTTAATGCAGACTGCACAGCTAGTATAATGCTAGATGAAATCTTTCCTGCCTCTGTTATGTTTTTGCTACACAAAAGCTTTTCGTTTAATTGTAAATTCGATTTGGGAATGTTGATCCTTAACCCCTGTTTGAAGATAGTCATAATTGAACGGCGGAGGTCACGCAATCCGACGCTTAGCGTTGGAACTATGTCAGTGGAATTATTTTCATTAACTTTATGTTGTTGAGAAATTTCGTTTGTAGTTTTATGCCCCGTGTGGTCGATACTGCAGCCGTGATACCGTTCGCTGTTTCCGTTAAACTTGTTCTATTTATTTGTAATCTAATTTGAATGTCTGCTTTGATTTAACTAACCTTAGTTGCCATGAAAACGTCCTTAATGCTAATGTATACACTAGGTTCGTGCTCGCGGCTTACCGCTCTGAGACTGAGATTAATTAAGTGTTTATTCTGCTTGTTTCTGATTATAGTATGCTTTTATTGAAGCACTTATAACCAGTTGCACTCACCGGACCGTAAGTAATCGGCAAGATTTTCGGCAAAGTAATCGGCAACTTTGGCACGCGGACAGGCTGTAGATGGGTGATTGTTGAAGAGGTTTAATTTCTGACTGTTTCCGCGTTTGGAAGGGCATGTTAAACCGTCGGACCCGGTAGTTGTCGATAGAAATGTCGTTAAGCCATGTCGGCGTCAACGAATCTGATACTACCCTGGTATTAGATCACTGCCCATACGATAGAGACGAAAGAAGACTTTCATTTCGATATCCTATTAGACATAATAATTTGTATGATTTCTACCAGCCACAAATATAATGAGTGCACTTGTGACACGACACTTTTCGGGTTCGATTTTCGTACAGGAGAGGTATGCTGCCGCGCAATTCATAAACGCAGTAATAAACATGTGAATGACATGTTCTTTACTGCGTTTATAAATTGCGCGGCAGTATTTGGGTGACCCATATATAGTATCCTGGTCTATAAAATGCTTCGCTATATAAGTAATAGTGCGAGCGTTGTAAAAGTACAAATGATATTGTTTATGGACTCTAGTAACCTATATTGTTCCTAATACTGTAATTGAATGTGTATTAGTTTTCACTTAACACACTATTGCCTGCAGCTGGCAGTGTGAGCGAAATCAATCAAACTGGGTAACGCGTAACAGAGATTAGTTAGAGTTAGAAGATACCCTTTGACAAGTTCCCTGTATTGGTATTGGAAATGTCTAAGTTACAATTACTTAACTGGGTCGTAACTGTATCCGCGAACTTAACTGGCGCAGTGTAAACGGATCGAAAGTAGGTATAGCAAGTTGGTTAGTTAACAACTTACAATCACGGTCCGAGGACTCCACGCGATCCACTTAGGCGACATTCGCATAATGTTTTCAACAATTATGATCAATTAAATTGTTTGCGTGATTCGATAGTATCGAAGACAATAGATTGTAGAATAGTCGGTCGTTTCAGGGTCTTTGACGCGGTTCCGGTTCATCTCCACTTCTTCCGGTGTTTTTTTTTTTCATTTCTGATTGTCAGGCAGGGACAACTTCATTGTTACAACTCTTCGGTGTATATTTATGTTTTCCAATCCCATAAAACAAGCTTACAATGCCTGATTCCAAGCGGCTACCGTAGCGATTTGTTTTTAAAAGACAACGCATTAGGGAATATAATCCCTGTGTCACGGGGTAATTTACAAACATATAACAGACAATATATATATATATATATATATACCACTGTGCCACATGTGTAGTACAGGAATTGAAGTCGATGCTGATATTATATAAAAAAATATTTAATAAATAAAAAACCCAACTGCGTAAATAATGAACCAAACTACGTACATAGACAAAGAACTGAAAAGAAAAAAACAAGCACATAGATGGCTGGTGGTCTAAAATTATATAATGTACTATTGAATGAATACTATTGAAGAAAATAAAATATATTCTAATAATGGAACATAACAACTGAACAGTCGGGATCCATTAGTCGACAGCCAATCTAATTTGTCAATGGATCCCGACTGTTTTCTTCAATAGTATTCATTCAATAGTACATTATATAATTTTAGACCACCAGCCATCTATGTGCTTGTTTTTTTCTTTTCAGTAGTTTGTCTATGTACGTAGTTTGGTTCATTATTTACGCAGTTGGGTTTTTTATTTATTAAATATTTTTTTATTTTGTACTTTTTAGTCATGAGTTCCTAGCTAAAAATAAGTTAACCACATTATATATTATAATTTTTGTTCTTAATATTTATGTTTTTTTTTAGATTTAGTTATTAAATATTATTCATTCATTTATTTATTTCACTTAAAATAGAGTACAGTGGTGGTTAGTCTCATCAACTTTACTCATAAACAGCATGCGAAATGTGTGATTGTTATATGTCAAATTTTACACAAATAATATAATTAATTAAATAAATCACAGTTTTTTTTAAAGACAACCCCTGCACTATGGAATCTAATCCCTGTGTTGCAGGGTACTTAACAACATATAATAGACGGACACAAATTACATCCAGACTCAGAACAACTATTTATAGGTCACACAAGTAGTTGTCCGGCGCGGGACTCGAACCCGTGACACGAAGCGGCAACGCAACTGCCTTAGCCGTTGCGCCTCACATGCAGTCAAAAACTTGATTTGATTGAATAGAATGATTTTTCTAGGAGCCACAGTCTGATTTGGATTTTGAACTTTGCCGCTGAAAAATGACTAATATTTTGCGGCAAAGCATTAAACACTTTCACACATACGCATAGGAACTTTTTTGAAATAGTGTTGTATTAGTTATCATGTTGCGAGGAAAAACATCTTTAGCTGTAGTAAATACTGTGGCTGCGTTTTCACAAATACACCAATTTGAAAAATGTCCAAACACACTAGTCATAATTTTTAGTCCTTTTAACAATGATTTACATGAGACAAACGGATGAGTACCTGTAGTTGCTTTAACGCATTTTTTTGCAATAGAAATGCTCTCGATTTATCTGTTGAATTGCCCCATAGATATGCCATCAATATCGATTGGTAATAAGGCTGTTTTGCGAACTCGTGACAAAACGTATACAAATCTATTGATTCTGATGCATATATTTTGATCAATGTGCAAATTCCAGTCATAATAACGATCAACTGTTATTAGTCCGATTAAGGAATGACTCAAAGGAGGGTATAGAGTGCGTGAGCGGGAACCTAAGGGATATTTTCAGAAACTTGTTCAGAATACTTAGAGGGAAAACATACCAAAAGTCCTGACGTCTAGGAGGTGAGGCGGAGGGAGGAGGGGGGAGGGGGACAAAGACCTCAATTTTAGGTTTTTTGCTAATATCTTTAAAAAAGTGCGTTTTAGCAAAAAATATTCTAAGATAAAATTAAAGCTTATAAAATTCACTATAACTATGATCTCATTCTTCATATTTCCATTCGTTTATTCGTTATTTACACAAGGTCCGTCATAATAATAACGCATTAATATAGACAGAACCATTGACAATATGTATTAAAAATATTAGACTTAAACTAGATAATTACACTTAAACATAATCTCTTGACAATAACTTGATACGAGCTAGCTAAATATCATTGCTGTTATAAAATAAATTTTATAAATGTTTTAATACAATCAATACAATGTGTTCCTAAATATCTATGTTACTAGAAATAATAATGTATACAACTATAATACTACAAACATGTTCTGACTATTTACAAGCGCTTTTTTAAAGTCTACGTGAATAAAAACCTTTTTGAAGTTATACTTCTTTTGGCGCGATGGAGAAAAATGATGAGAGTGAATTTTTCCGATGCGCGCGCACACCGACACCAAAAAATTTAACAGCATGAAGTTAGTTCTAGGTGGTATGAAAATGTATGAGAGTGAATTTTTACGATGCGCGCGCATCGTAAAAATAACAGCATGACGTTAGTTCTAGGTGGTATGAAAATTGATAACTATGTTTAAGTTGTATATTAAGAAGTATAACTTCTAACGCGTGTACATAAGTACACACAAGTTTTTTTTATTTTATTTTATGAGCTACACGCTCCAGAAATATAGAAATTTTAAGTTATTCAGCGGAACTCTTACAGATGCCTTGAGAAGTTTAGGAGACCTGATATGCTTCTGGAGGGAGGTGTGCTGGATGGAGTGAAGGCTGTCATGGCTCACATACAATGGTCCTCATCGGGACTAAGTGCGGAAACCAAACCCACTAGCATATTAGTGGGAACAAGATGATGATGAGTTATTCAGCGTGATGACCATTACCTGATGCCTGAATTATCTCTAAATTTATTTTAACATAAGCTGGGAGTACCTCCACGAGGTAAGGGTGGTAACAGTAAGATATCGCGTTTTTTTGTAACAGCAGATAACTGAGCTTAGGCGGGAAAAACATCATGGAGATTGCTTTTCGCTCAATGCTCACTGTAGGAAACGCAACCTTACTGGCTAAAACTGAAAAATGACGATGAATAAATGAATGACAAAAAATGAGATGCAATAGCATGGATATGAACACATCCTCTTCTTACACTCATTTACCGGCTACGATACAACATCAGCAACGTTTAGAAGAAGCAAGGTGGGTTTCTGTAAATTTTATTTAAATTCGGAAATTATTCAGGAAGCAGCAAAGATCTTTTACAACCCAAGCTCCAGCCATAGTGATGTTACAGAAGCTGGGAAGGTGTGCTTCCTGAAATGTTATGGGACACCAGCAAAAGTGACCCTTCTCAATGTAATTCTTCAAGAGGGTTTTATCGCCCTTTTTGAAGAAGAGCACCACCACACCCCTGTGTCATGCTTGTGGCGTTTGACCTTCTAGTATGACGGAGTTAAATAACTTCTCAAGAGCCCGTAGAATTGGTGTACCACCCGCCTTCAGAAGCTCTGCCGTAACTCCATCATGACCAGGCGCCTTGTTGTTCTTAAGCTGTTCGAGAGCCATTCTAATCTCGCACAGGCTGACGTCCGGGATGTCGTCGGTAAGTGTTGGGTTAGTCATGCTCTGGGATCTGAGGCACAACTATCGACAGGTGACTGGGCTTTCGTATACAGCTGTCCGTAGAACCTCTCGATGTCTCCAGCAACTCAGGTCTAGACGTGACGATTCTGCCATCCTCAGTCTTCAGCTTCGTCCGTTGGCTCTGTCCAACAGATAGTTCTCTTGCAAACACTTCAGAGCCTTTGTTCCGCTCAATAGCTTCTTTAATACAATTTGTATTAAATTGACGCGTGTCGCGAGTCAAAGACTTTAAGATCTGTCTGTTGAGCTGCCGGTATCTGGTAGCATCATCAGAGGATGTCAGAACCATTTTCCGTCTTTCGTCCATAAGCTGCAGGGTATAGTCAGAGATCTTTTTGGTTCTGTTTGTAGGATGGGCCTTGAAGACCTTAGACCCAGCCGTATGGACAGCTTCTACGAGCCTGTCGTGGTATGAGTCCACTTCCTCGCAATCTGCTAGGCATTCGAAACGGTTTTGGTTCCGGGTTTTGGATGTAGATGGGTAAAGGTCGGAGCGTAGACTTTATCAGTCGGAACCTCTGGAGCTTGACATTTAGGTTCAATGAGCCTCTCACCAGTCGGTGATCGCTCCCGGTTTTAATCGTATTGATTACTGAGACGTCATTGAACATCTGTCTACTCGTCAACAAGATAAAGTCTATCTCGTTTTTTTTTACGAACGGGCTTACCCAGGTCCATTTGCGGTTTTCCGGCTTCTTGAAAGAGGAGTTCGTCATAAAGAGATTCCGGTCTCCAGTTACAAATTGCCCCACTCTCAGCTCATTATCGACTCGTTTAACCAGCTTCGCGTTAAAGTCCCCCATGACCAAAGTGAAATAAGAGTTCGAGGTATGTATGGCTCTAGAAATATCCTCATACATGACCTCAACCTCATCGTCGAAGTCGGCGCGTAAACCTGTATGACCTTCAACGAATACCGCTTGGTAATTCTGAGTATAAGGTACGCAACCCTAGTCGACACACTCTCGATTTTCACTATGTTGTGGACGAGGGACTTGTGTACTATGAACCCATCACCACCTTGGGACAGTTAGTCGCCCTCCCGGAAATAGAGCAGATTCCCGGATTTCAGGATTATAGTGTCCTCTCCCTCTCTTCGAACTTCAGATAATCCTATTATGTCCCAATGTAACCTGCTCAATTCTTCCTCCAGTTCGATCATCTTCTCGTCGGTCCGCAGTGTGCGTGTGTTGTATGTTGCCAGGGCCAGAGGTCGTCGGTTTTGGTAACGTGGAATCTGCCGGGGATTCTTAGCACCCCCTGCCCTGCCGTAACCACGGCTGTTACCACGGCTGGGAATAGCAGGGCTACTGGGGACCGCGGCTTAATTGTGTCCTTCATTTGAGGGGATCTGCTATAATAGCCACGCTTGGCAAACGGGTTGGCAATCGCAGTAAGGTAGACATTGGTACTCATGAGAACGCTGCTGCCCATTCTCTGGTATATATTCCCTCGGGATGACTTCTACGTCCCCCCGCGGGATGACAGGGGGTGGCGATATTCTCTAGGCCGTCACCACACAGCCACTAAGAGAGTAGCTAAATATAATTCCCGAAGCACATATCACCAAGTGTAGCAGTGGCTCGGGAATGAGCTGCTCCCTCAAGAGTGGGGGTGGAAAAATTTATGGTGATATCTTGGCGCCAAGAACAACAAAAGATTTACCGGCGCCCCAGGATTTACTAAAAACAATATTTTGTCGCTGCACCAAGGATTGTAGCAGCAGCAAATGTGGATGTCGCAAAGCCATGCTGAAATTTTCTACTGCGTGCCTTCATTGCCAAGGAAAATGCTTCAACGGCGTGTCTTTTAGCGAGGAAGACGACGAGAATGACCATGAAGATGATTCAGAGCCCTCTCAGCAAGAACCACTTACCGCGAGGAAGAAGATACCACAGAAAACGAGCTTTTTCCAGGACCCTCACGACCTAAGAGAATAAAAATGTGAATCATTCACAGAATTGGACTTAGAAACTAATATTTCAAAACATTTTTTGATTGCACTTTTCCAGAGCCTGTGGTTTGAAAACGGATGGGATATGGAAAAGTATCAAAGTTATAGAAAATTTTATAAGCTTTCATTTCATCGCGCCATTTTTGAAATATTAGCGTAAAACCTAAAATTGAGGTCTTTGTCCCCCTCCCTCCTCAAAGTAAAAGCAAACAAAGTGCATGTATAATGAGTTATATCTGGTATGACATTAATATAGAAATGAAAAAGAGTCCATGCTTATTTACGAGATAGTCCAATTGGCAATATTTAATTAGAGTTCCACTTTCCAGGGTGGCATTTTTTTTACTGTTTTCTTTTTAATCTATATTTTTTAATCTGTGATATGATAATGAATAAATAAACATCCGGGACAAATATCACATTAATACAAGCAGCTATTTAAGCTGAGAGATACGTCAGTCATTGTTATTGTTATATGACTGCAAATTTCGCAATCTCGTAATTTCATTGAGAGATTTGATATCATGCGGATTGTTTAGTAGCTTGCGGTGGTACAGAGTACTAATAATTAAACCATCTAGTGAAGTAAGTACTAAAATCGTTTGAAGTTGGAGATGGGCGACCGTGTTAGACACTTTAGGTAGTCCAATATACCTAATAGATACTTTAGTATATGTCCATTAACACTCACACGCACAGTCATACGAAGTTTTCGTCTTTTCATCGTAAATTTCTACTGTTTTAAAACCTATATGTGAGAATAGTTGTTAAGCAACTTTAAATCGATATAGCTCCTAAACGGCCGATCAAATCGAAAAATGTTGAAAGAAAACTAAAAATATTTTTAAATACCTATTCAACGATACCCCACATGACATAGTTTGTTGACTTTAATTTTTTAAATTTTCACAATATGGCGTCCAGTAGTCGCCATATTGAATTTTCACTAACGTCATGTCTTTAGTGACACTTTCCGGACTGAAAGGAATCGATTGACGTGCGAATCATTAAAATCGGTCCAGGCGTTTGGTCTGTATAGTGCTTCAAAGGAACATACATACATACATAGCCTGATAAACACATTACCCTTTGCGTCCCGCAGTCGGGTAAAAACACCAATATTTTATGAGGTAGTATTTTTGCAGACAAGGTAACTCTATAATTATCATTGTTCGCTACATTCTCTTGGCCATTATTTTACATACACACCTATACTTACGTGTGTTTCGTTTATTTTGGATAGTTTTCTCTTACGACTCACAAATAGAAAGTCGGATATTATAAATCGTATACAATTAAATACTACATTAACCTATTGTTACAATTGGCTTCTGCATGTATATTTCTTTTTGTATTGCTTTTGTAGGCATACGAGCTAGCGGCCTACCAGATGGTAAGTGGTAACCGCTGTTCATGGACAATTCGCAATGCTAGGGGGCCCAGCAAACCGCTGCCTACCGTGAGATTAATACTATTTTTAAACCTCGTTTAATGAAAGACATATCGTAGTTCAAAAACACCGCAGCAGGTAATTCGGAACACACATTTTGATATATACACCTAATTACTCACAGAGGCTAACATAACATTTTGCTATTTATCGATACAGCGGCTAGGTAATTAGTCAAACAAGTTTGATAGGAATCAGGCTAAAACTGACAAGCGACGTCTATCATTACATGTTTTCGAACTAGCTTTATTTATTAATAATAACATAATTTCCTCCTAGCCGTAATCCGGCCACGGCAGCCAGTCTTAAAGGAGACTAGCCATCTGCGCGGGACATATCATAGTGCTCAAGTGTGTGCGCAAACACAGGAGCACTTTCTATTCCATCACTCTCATGATCCGATGGGACGACACGACCGGAAATAGTTCAGGTACAGGACCGACGGCTCTATGTGCTCTCCGAGACACGGGGGTATAATACCGGCAACTCCCTCACTTCGGCCTGATATTAAGATTATTTCTTTAAAAAAAGTCCCATAATTACTTTTGGCCGGACTGGATTTGATCCCAGGACCTCGTTATCTGAGGTTGAACATGCTACCGCTAGACAAACGAGGCAGTCATGTATTTATTACATAGTGTTTGTATGTTTTCTCTGGAGCGTGATCCATTATCAGGTTTACGCGGAGCCCGATAGGCCTCAATTCGCTTGTCGCTAATTGGCTCATAAACACTTATCTGGGACATTTCGTCCCGTCCTCATTGCCCCTCCGAGCCAAATAGCTAACAACAAGTTATTGACCTATAATCGGAATCAGTTATATAAGGTATAAAGTAAATATTAGACTTAACTTCGGGAGATCAATTTGCTTATGAAACTAAACAAATATATTGGGGGTATTAACTTCCTATACAGATCTGTCAAATTTATATTCAAAATTAATTTTGTATTTGAATTTGACATTTATGTGTGTTAAAATTATACATTTTTATAAACAATAACATTATAAAAAATATATAATTTAGATTAAGTAATAACAAAGAGGTATTGATTATGTGTGCTGACTTGTACAACTCAATCCCAAGCACTTTTGTCACTTAAATAATCAGACATTTTGTAATATGCCCAGCTATACAATTTTGCTTTAATAATTCTTTTGAACTTATTAGTAGAGAGTTCCCTAACATAATTGGAAAGTTGGTTATAGAATCGTATACATTGCCCCATAAAAGAGTTACTTATTTGGTTGTATTATTCTTATAAATAGTATTTATGTGTATCGCTCTTTTTACAGAAGGAATCGATATTTTTATGTCGATCAACTGACGCAATTTGTATGTAAAGCATACATTTCTTTCGATTATAGAAATTATTTTTTCTTGAATATGTCCAGTATTAGTGATTAATTGTGCTTCTTACATTTCGTCCACAATTTTATTACATCTTGTATAGTTGTATTTCAACATATTTACGGACAGTAGAGATATGAAATTGCATTCAGATCGGCCCCGTTATGTGATGGCACGCCCGGGTCGCATGTGTATCGTTATTATTCGCAACGAAATATCGCGGAGATACCAGCCGCGAATGACCTCTGAAACTAGAACGCAATGTAGTTAGAACATATCATAAATTCAACAATATAAGGTTTCCCCGCAGCTAGTTGCCTTTTCGAGTGAACTTCCTTTCAGTTCCGGGAATATGTTCGCTTTGTTTTGTTGTGTTTGCGAGTTAGGAACGGCAAATTGTCGGATTACACAACTCCTAAGTTGCTAGGTCAACATTAACGTACGATCTCAATGGATTCCGCTCTGCTTGTCTTGCGGTTTTTGTGTTTTGATGCGTCATTTTCTTATTGGCTTAACATAAGCAAAAGACAACATTTGTTATTTAACGTCTGTTACCCAAAATAACTTTGTTGTTTTCCAAATTAAAAGTTCGCGACTCTTGTTTCGTAAACAAAGCTTAATTTACTAAATTGCCTATCAGAGAAACCTTTCGAGGAGCGACCGACTTCCAAGCAGTGTTTTCTTTTTAAAGGAGATTAACATAGGAGAATAACACCATTTCAGCTGGTTGTCGTAAATTTGGTGATTTATGTTTGTTTCTTTTACTAACGTTACCAACTGAACGTACGGACTTCCTTTTGGCGCCCTGTAAATAAGCTTTCCGGCATTTTGTTTGCCAGTTAAACGGCTGTAAATTGTACGAGAAAAACAGTAGTAACAGACGGCCGCAAGGCAAGGCAGACGGCGAGCGGCGATTCCACAAATCTGCTCCTTACATATTTATGAGACTTGTAAAAAATGAATCTTAATGCCGGAGACCGAACCATTTATTTCAACGTCTAACCGTTCACAACGGCAACGTGAGCCGGCAAACGTAGAGGTTTAAACAATTTATAAATTGTAATAGTCCCATGTCTTGTTAAAGAACAAAGACAGCGAGCCGGCCCTGTCACTGTTTTCCTGGTAACTTGAAAGAAGTTCTTTGAAACGAGCTCTTTGTAGGTGAGAACTGCACGGTACAAACTTAGCTATTTCTATTAGAGTGGAATTCTTTATAAACAATCAACACACGTCGCGTCTTGTGATTTCATGCGAAAAATCGGTAAGACGTTTCTGTATTTACCTTTAAAAATTCATGTATCCTGTGGGGAAACTATCCGTATTTCAAGTTCTGCTGTTTGGTTCGGTGTAAATAAGGAGTACCTTCCTTTGTTTACACGTTAACAGTTGTAAATTGTACAATAATAATGGTGCAGTTTTGTATCGTTTCTGTGGGAATTCAGCCCCTTTTGGTAGTAATGTCGTTCTTTATACAGCGAATAATTTGCTGGTGCAGGTGTAATACTAGTATAGTTTTCAATTCTCAATTCTTTATTGCATTACACAATGCATGTATAAAAGTTGGTAGGCACAATAAGGTAGGTATCAATTGGGGACTCTGTCCCCATTTTCATTCGATTTTTGGTGGCTTAAGCAGTAAATGAGGATGCACGATGGACGATGAGATAATTTAAATATTATATATTACCGAGTCGGAAAATAAGTGAACGGCCCAACCGATGGTAAACAGTATCCGTATGGCTATGGCACTAGCAATATACATGGTATCACTCACACTCAGACTCTAACCTCTCCCCGATTGGCTCTGCTTACCTGCTGCAGCGCGTTATGTATGGTCCTCTATAATACGCTGCAGCATGTGTATGTGTACTTCTCTAGTCGAGCTGTTCTTAGAACGAAAATCAGTGTACTAACTTAATTCTTGGCACCGCTTATTAGCGCAATCCGACATCGGTCGTCATCGGCTCTATCATATTATTTACTGCACGTGTGACGCAGCGGTTAAGACGGTCACCTCGCCACAACAAGACAATTATTTGTGTGACGTATTAATAGTTATAATGTCCGCCAATTTTATCCGTGACACGGATTCATTTCCCCATATTAGGGAAATTGTCGTTAGGCGTTGCCTTTTTACCTTTCTAAGCTAGGTACTTCGATATATTCTTACAACATAAGTGAATTCGAGCTTTCTCATAACTTTTTCTCATAACGATCATACATAACTAGGTACCTATTTAACATTTAAAAATATATTAAGCGTCTAAAGGTTTGCTGCGACAAAACTTTTGTCACATTAAAACTGTCGTCTTCAGCTCGAGCTACAGTGGTGCAGAGTCAAACTTCATTAAAGTCAGTCAGTTAGGCAGTTTGCGACGTCGTCGGCCAACCTTATTACCTACTCGGATCACGTACGGAACCGTCACGATGCGACGACTGTTTTTCCGTGGCCAGGAAAGTCGCACGTGGCGGTCGTTCGCGACTTCTTATGCAACCATGTTGACCTTTACGTGTATAAGTGGCTTCTGTGGAGCTGACATCGACTATATTGCTTTTTCTTGTTCAATGTTTATTGTGTTCGTAACATGCGTTGTTTTAAAACTGTAACAGCCCTATTCGTTTAAAGCTTCGATATAAAATGTTCGATAGTTGGTAATGGTTTGAGCAATATCGAATATGACCCACTTAACTTATCGGTACTAAGCAAAGCCGATTTTACGAGGGGAAATAATAATAGATGAAATATATTCATAAACTTTAATTGATTCTCATATAACTAAACAATTTTGCCACCAGATCCTTCCATCCCTTTCTTTTCCTTTTAAACCGACCCCCAAAGGTGTTTTATTAATGTATGTTACCTAATTCCCCCGTTGTTTTTGAACAGAGTTGGATAATTTTTAATTAAGTAATATGGAATACTTTAGAAATGTTCCCATAATTTTTTTTTTTATTTTAATCCGCTGTCAAAAGTAAGTTGATGTCTGTTTTTTTTTTTACCTTAAAGACAATCAGCATGACTTTAATTACCAAGCTCTGTACTTAGGATCTAAAAACAGTGTTTTATTATTAAAGTCTCTGTAGCAGTGTTAATTATTATGGATAAAAACGGTATTTCATTACTGACGACAAACTTTCCATTTCAAATTCCTCCAGCTAACGTATTTTCTTCATTTTACGACACGGCAGCAACCATCTAGGTTGTCATTTGATTTCTTATTTTATTAAACTATTTAATTCATTTGTGGTGATTAAACGCAACTTTCCTTAATTACAGTTTTAGATAGACTTTGTGAAGAGCGGTTAAAATAAAAGGTAGATAAGTAGTAAAACAATTTATGCAAAACGTAAATTCGTTAATGAAGGCGAGGCTGTCACCGGCGTCGCGACTGCTACGTAAACTTGTAAAATAAAACAATTTCACGTTCCCGAGGTAGCGTTTACAATGCAGTAAGAGTCCTCTTTATGACACGAACATCTTATCCCCTGCATACAAATTATAATGACACTTTCAAGTTTTATACATACATCGTTAGCTTGAATCTATTATGTGGTTCGTACGGCAATGGTGAATGTTAAATTGATTGGAAGACGTAATTTCTCTGATATGACGTAACTTTATTTGTTAGATGGAATGTAACTATACGGTGACAGTAAAATACAGTACATTAAATTGCATCCCATCAAAACATGGCATCATGACATGAATTTGTTAAAAGCAAGTATAAACTCTTTTCTCTTCCAGCCGATCTTTTGATTACTACAGGGAGAAAGCAAAATTGGGACGTGTGTACAGACCAGTCCTCGTCGCTGGATACATTAATGATCTTATCATATCATGAGCTCTGAGAGTCTAGATGTCCCTTATAAAGTACTTTAGTAATAAGAGGGTTTACCTAATTGTCTTAAGCTGTGTGGTGTCCGGCCTAAAAAGAATATCAGGTCCACCCCATACCGTCCCGTGGGTGTCGTAAAATTCAGTCGTTAAAAGGCGACTAAGGTATACACCAGGTAGTCGGCCAGCAGCGCCTCCTATGTACTAGCTACCTGCTACCTGACTGCTGTCGTCAATTCGCATACCAAGGGCGGTGACTGCGGCAAACCCGTCCAAATGGCAACGTTATAGAAACTTTTGGGGGAGGCCTATGTCAACGATATCGGGCTGATGATGACCTAATTGTCTATACAGAGCACCAACCAAATATTAAGCTCGCTGAAGTCCTTTATAAAGTACTTTAAGTTAAGTACGGGTTAAGTACGCTGTGAGGCCGGTTTTTGTAGTGCAAGTGCACTGATGTGTCATCGGGTGTGCCAACGTGAAGTACACGTACGCGCGATCATAATAATGAACAATCGATTGTGATGTCGTCATTACTTGATTACCAAGTACACTAGCTGCCGAATTTCATTGCTCTTGAATATTCATTTTGCGACCGGTTTCCCGTTTAACTCATTTGGCGACCCGTACAATACCCGCAAATGAATGAAACGAGACGACACGAATCATGCATCGCGCTGGCGAAGTTCTCATAACATTTCCCACACATAAATTCTCAGCTCAACGGTTGATCATGTCCGCAGAGGAGGAAAGATCTTCTGGCGTGCAATGAAGAGCGCAGTCCTCCGCTCTTCATTGCACGCCAGAAGATCTTTCCTCCTCTGCGGACATGATCAACCTTTGAGCTTCAGCGTTATAGGCATTTCTTTTGTTGATATTCGAAATACTGATGTAAAAGAGCGTTGTGGTGTGTAAGAGGGTGCATGTAGTCAAAAATATTGGAAAAGGTCTGCTAAGATGGTTTGGGCATTAAGAAAGGATGAATTTATTAACTTATATATAATATAACCTCTTACATGTGGTTAGAGGTTATGAAGGAATTACAACTTAAATCGGCTAAACATTACTCGTAAACCCAGTTCTCAGCAGCAGGCGACCAGCCGACGACTTCTTTCTCGGTAAACCATAGGGCGATTTCCTTGTTGGCAGATTCGACACTGTCAGAACCGTGAATGATGCTACGACCAACCTGGATGCAGAGATCACCGCGCATTGTGCCGGGTAAGTAGTCTGCGGGGTTTGTAGCTCCGAGCATTTGACGGCCGGTCTTTACCACGTTGAGGCCTTCCCATACCATTGGTACTACTGGGCCGGAGCTCATGTATTTAACGAGACCGGGGAAGAAGGGCTTTGACGATAAATCGCTGTAGTGATTCTTCAGTAATTCTTCCGAGGGCCATACGAATTTAAGGCCGACTAACTTGAAACCTTTCTTCTCGAATCGTTCGATAATGGTACCGACGAGTCCACGTTGGACACCATCGGGTTTAACCATGAGGAAAGTTCTTTCACGTTGTTCCGCCATTATAGATCGTATAAACGTGTGACCGGCGCGTCCGAAATGGATTAAAAGATATAGCAAAATCATGAATGAAGGAATATTGACGAAAGAAGTATACCTGGCCTGTTTAAATGGTACAACCGGAAGGAGAAGACCTCGTACAAAATTCGCTGACCAAATCGGAGATGTTCTCCAGGAAGTCCAGGTTAGAAGTACCTTAAACTGGTGAGCATGTATGAAGAATATAATGACAGTAAACGAGGCAAAAGAGGTGTGCGAAGATGGCGACAAATGGAAATCCGTTGTCTCTGCCTACCCCTCTGGGAAACAAGCGTGAGTCTAGGTATGTATGTATGCAGAGCAGACAATAAAATAAAGAAGATTGATTCTTACATTCAGTGGCAAATTTCAATGTAAACTTCAGCAAGGTCTTAATAAGCCTTCCGTGCACTTTCATAACTAAGTTTTGTTAACTGGTTAAGAAAAACCCTTTTTTATTATTGTTTTCACAACTGGTTTTTAAACAAGAATACGAAGTGTTCATTCATAACTGACAATCACAAATACAATCCATGGTTAATGTTTTTCTAGCGCTCGGCGGCCGCTCCCGCGGCACGCTGGCTACGCTCGCTCGCCTTCGCGCGCCAAATGGTCACCAATCTAACATAACCTAACCCAAATTATTATGGATATTGTGATTGTCAGTTATGAATGAACACTTCGTATTCTTGTTTAAAAACCAGTTGTGAAAACAATAATAAAAAAGGGTTTTTCTTAACCAGTTAACAAAACTTAGTTATGAAAGTGCACGGAAGTTTAATAAGCATCATATAAAAAATGGGTGGGTTTATGACCACACGATAGAAGTGAAATAAGAAGTGAAAAAACTTACTTATTGTCAGACTGTAAACTTGGCTGATGACGACTGGATCCGATAACACTTTATGAAAAGATACAATAAAGTCAATCAAATTTTGAATAGTCTTTAATTTTATCAAGACAGCTATACCTAATTTCCCCTACTAACTTTAAGATGTTATATTTTAATAATTTTCAGTAATACTCGTTTACATCAAATATTATAACATTTTCAACAAATCAACGTAAATACGTATTCATTAATCATATTTCATGGAAACCCTGTTTATATTAATATTCTATACACGCTAATTTGGGATTTGTGACACTGTATTTATTAGACAGTGTCACAAATCCCAAATTAGCGTTATTGACTGTGGAATATGAATCATTACTCTATTTGAGTATTAGCGGTGGCTAATTAACCAAATAATTCCAAGTAAGTTCACGCATGTCATAGTGAATAATGTAAAGTAGGTGTAAATTTGTATAGAAATCTATTTTCACGGTAATAGTACAAAATGTACAAACAGGCGTATGTCTTCGCTTGAATTAGCCTCATTCAGAGAAATCGTCACAGCTATTAGTGACTAGTTCAGTAGAAACAAAGGGAACACTTGTGCAATTATTTGACTTAGCCGCTTTTTCTATTAAACACTTTACGTTCTCGGAATATAGTTATTTTAAGAAAGGCAAACGACTATTTATAGAGGCTTTTTATTAATTTTCACAGCTGTATCAATGTAATTAAGCAGTCAAAGTGGAACAGTATTTAAATATATGTATTATCTTATTATTATTATACGTCTATTTGGCTGTGTGGTTGACGGCTAAGAAAGAATATCTCCATCCCATCTCATCCCGTGGGGGGCGTAAAAGCCGTTCCGAAGGAATATATACCAGAGCATAAGCAGCAGCGTTTTCATGAGTACTATGACCATCTTTTCATGGCGTCCATTGTGGAAATATTTTGGAGAGGCCTGTGTCCTGCAGTTAGGTTAACGTGATTTTTATCATATATGTAGCCAATAACAACTATTATATATAGTATTATATATATTTACTTTATTATAGCTTTTTCCTTTATCTCTTCCATTGATTTCTCATAATTTTATTTTTTTATTACTACCCAGCTTAGTGGAGCTATTTTGCCCAAGATAAACTTATATTTAATGAACAACGTCCATTAAATAATAAATACATTGCGTCGTTCATGTAAGTTTGATAAAGTTTTATAAAAACTTTACTTGAAATATTTCAGAGTACATTTTATTTTACTATTTTGCCTCGAAAAGTAAAGAGCACTTAATTTAACTTCAGTGTTCATTATATGAACGTTTTTAAATAAAAATATAAATAGCAGGTAGGCCTCGATAATGAGGGCGCTGCAATCAGGCTCTTTCACACGGAACGTTATAGAGCACACGGTAAATGCACCGGAAAATGGTGACGTAGCAAATATTTTACGGTTTAAACGCTCTCGCAACAATATTCAATACCTAGAATGACTCCGATTCCGACTAACACAAGCTAAAGTAATTTTTGGAACGAAGTTCCTCAACGCGGCTTGCGGTTGGAGTGGACTGAGAGATATCATCACGTAAGGAAGACACTTAATGCCGCCTGCGTACGACTTTCTCTCTCTCTCTCTCTCTCTGTCTTTGTCTCTTTCTTTTATATACGAGTGCATGTACTCACTCGGAGTTTCAAGATTCTAGCAGACGACCATTGTGCGCTGTTGGTTAATTTTCTCATAAGAAAATATACATAGTAAAACTGAAAACTAGACGTCGAATTGATTGTCCGGAGGGTGCCAACGAGCAACCTCTACCAATTCGCGATAGGAGTTCTGTTCTTAGGCTACGTAAAATCAAATCAAATTTTAATAATATTTTTACCAACTATCTGTGGCTCGCAGTCTTGCCATATAAATATGTAGTTTATTTTAGCTTATGTATTCATTACAAATATAAGATATCTCCATTCCATGTTTTAGCTTGACGCAGTAACAAACATAAAAACGTGCACGATATTCTGGTACAGAAAGAGGTGTATCTATACCCTTAAATTTATCACGGTACATATCAACACTACGTTTAAATAATATTGTTGGTGTAAACGGTATTGTATAGGGATCGGAATATAATTTAATTAGTTGTTTTAAGTACAGAATTGACGCCATCGACGTGCGATTCCCATGGATATTAAAATAAATTAATAATTATCAACGTCACTTGCATATTTTATTGAATAAAGCTGTCGGGGTTTCATAAAATGTCAGACTCTAATGACTTGTTTAATACTTTTAATAGTACCCTCTGTTATGCAAATTTAATCACGGCTCAGATGATGGTGGGACTTAAGTGTCGGACAGTTAACAAACTTGCCAAGTTACTTAGTCACTCAAATGCAACCTTTTTGTCGCGCGAACCATCTTTCACGGCTTATTCGAGTTCTCCACCCGAGCCGTTTAATTTGTTAAATTGAAAAGAAACATCGTATCTTTAGATAGAATTAGGTTTATTTGTGAAACCCATTCGGTCGTAACAAGAGATCCCTTCGACGGGAATAAGTGAATGGAATAAATGAAATGACCTATAAAGTGGATAGGATGCGCCAGTTTCCACTGAGCTCACTGTATTTTACTTTCTTATCCTTCTGCCTATTCTCAAGTCAGACGATATGTTGCTGTAATTTATTCCCATACTAAAATAAAATAATCTTATCCTTTATAACTTTTTGTTTCGAAGGCGAGAACTTTTAAAGCTCTTATTTTCTTATACGATTCCAGTTGTGGAATGGTTCTTTGTGTGTTTGATGGAGAAACGTCATATTAAGGGTCGTGTTTATGATCTTGTAATATAGTGGTTTTGGAACATTAGCCCCGATACTAACCATCGCCAACAACACCCTAAGTTAATGAAAATAACAAGCATTTTCAGTATCTACTCAATTTAATTTGATCTCAAGTAATCAACTCGGCTCGCGGTGAGTCCATAGATGGGTGACCGTCAAAGTGGTCTTCTGAGCGTCTCCGTCCTTCGTAGGGCACGTTAAGCTGTCGGTACCGGTTGTAGCCATTACATCTGAAACCTACTGGACGGCTTGAAAACTCTGACATTAGGGTAACCACTGCCCATACGATAAGTAATTTAAACTCTTAATACTGAAAGAAAATAAGCGTTACGCGTATGAAATAGAACCTGTATACTCATTATATGCGCCGGCGAGACATGTATATAGTCTCAGATTATTGCTCCGTTAAATTAATAAAGACACGCCAAATCAACACCACGCCACGTCATGTAATGTAGTTAAGACAAAGCTTACGACTCCCCTATTAAACCCTGTTAACACTCTTGAGTTCCGTCTAAACACTGTACCGTAATGTTAGGAAGATGTTGAACTATGCATTTGTATTTTCTGTTTTATTAGAAGTGACCGGTCTCGTACGGGTAGATATATGGAACCATAAATTAGACATTTAAACTAGAACCTTACGTCAAATAATGATTTTTATTGGCCATATCACCGATCACCGTAGCCTAGTTGGTAGTGCTCCTGCCTACGAAGCTGGTGGTCCTGGGTTCGAATCCCGGTAAGTACAAATATTTGTGTGATGAGCACGAATATTTGTTTCTGAGTCATGGATGTTTTCTATGTATTTAAGTATTTATCTATCTATATAAGTATTTATATCGTCGCCTAGTACCCATAGTACAAGCTTTGCTTAGTTTGGGGCTAGGATGATTTGTGTGACATTGTCCCTAGATAGATATTACATATTTTATTTATACCTTGGGTTACAATATTTTTTGAACATAAAAAACACAAGTTACGCGCTGATAACATTCCCTACTATTGGTGAAAGAATTTTTAAAATCAGTTGAGTAGTTATTGATTTTATCCATTACAGACAAACCTACAAAAAAAATGGTTTTCTCTTTATATTATTAGATTAGATTTAGATATATGTATGTGTTCTTTCATAATATAGTAGTACCAGTCGATGTTTTATATTTTAATTTTGTTTTGAAAACTATCCACGATGGCTTAGCTTAGTGTAGTGTTTGGTCATTTAGTTCCTAATGAGATTTTTGAATTCGTTCTTGTAACAGACTTATAAAATAATTTTTAGGTATTTTTATAGAAAGAGACGTAGTGACATTTCAATAAGTTTAGTCGTGTAAAGGACAGAATTACCGCAATTGTCTCAACTATCTCTTAATTAAGATAAAGGAGCGCTATGTTGGAGTAAGTATTATGCTATTATTAAGAGCTTAAGCAGTTGCAGAATACGGACGCTAAGCTATGGATTAGACGGGTTCCCATTGAGACGATGACACGAATTATAACGTAGTTTTACCTAACGTGTGTGTACATAACTGTATGTGTATTGTGTCTCGTTAGTCTAGCGGTAGCGTGTTCAACCGAAATAATGAGGGCCTGGGTTCAAATCTCAATTCTCAATTCTTTATTGCATTCCACAATGTATGTCTACGTGGTAGGTACAAGTAGAAAGCTCATCATGGACCCTGTCAGGCACAACAAAGTTGGAGCGAGGAGGATTTATTTCAGCCATTAAATAGGAATTTATATAAATAAATCTTAATTACTTAAATATATAATATAACTATAATGTATTGATATAAATTATAATGCATTGATCAGTTATTAAGAATACTATTTAATCATTCATTTATTGTGTCTGTTTATCATATACTTTATTAAATTATGTGAAATTTAATGAAGTATATGATAAACAATTATGGGCAAAAAGTGATATTGAGATTTTTCTTAGTATCAGCCTGGAAACTGGGAGGTATTACCCCCCCGTGCCTCGAAGAGCACGTCATCGGTCCTGTACCCACCTTATTTCCGGTCGTGTCGCTAGTAGTCCCATCGGATCATGAGAGTAATGGAATAGAAAGTGCCCCTATGTTTGCGCACACACTTGTCCTCTATAATATTTCCCGCGCAGCGCCCGAAATTCGGCTGGGAGGACATTATTATCATTATTACTTAGATTTTTTGGCAACCTTGCTCTGTCAACCAGAAGTCAGCAGTTGAGCGTTGTTAGAATTAAATCTAACTTATTACCGTCCTTCACTTCGTTCGTTTCGGTCGCTCTTTTGCATTTCATTAAAACGTTTAAAGTTAGCCTAGGAGGCTTTCACTGCTTGGTAGTAGAAACCAGCGGAAGTTCAAGCCGCCTAACAAATAAGAATACAAAGTTACAAACTAAGTAACCGTTACAGAGGACACCTCTTTAAATTCTAACTTCGGCTTAAAGCGGTTCATCATTACAGCTAAATAAGTCCACTGCTGGACAAGCCTCCCTCAAGAATCGTCTTGGGGGGATATGCCATAATCGCCACGCTTGGCAGGCGGGTTGGCGATCGCAGTTAGATGGTCATAGTACTCAGAAGGAAGCTGCTGCCCATCCTCTGGTAGATATTCCGGGTCGACTTCTACGCCCCCCACGGGATGAGATGGGGTGATGATATTCTGATTCTGATATTTGTCGCCGTCACCAGAAAGCGGTTACTGAAGCAGTAATAATGCATGCGGGAGTCGGTTGGATTATACGTGTGAACGGATTTTTTAAATTGCAACACTGTGCGTAGTTGGTTCCTTAGCCAAGACTCGGCCTGGGGCTCTACCGGGTAAGTCGCCGAACATCGTTTTCTTAAATGGCGTTCAGATAAATAAAGGTTTAAAAATGACTTAAATCAATCGTTAAATCGGTTTCAACGTTTACAATCGATTCTGGACCATTTATGACATGACATGTGCTCATGGAAGCCTATTTAACGATTGATTAAGTCATTTTAACCTTTATTTATTTGAACGCTATTTAAGAAATCGATGTTAGGCGACTTAACCGGTAGAGCCCCTGGAGTAGCATCCTACTGATGTTATAAAGAGTATGGTTGTATAGATGTTTGTTACTCTTACATGCAAAAACTTTGTAGTAATATAGCTTATATATCCGAATAACACGTAGACTATAATTTATAAAGTTTAACGCGGGTAAAACCGCGGGCCACAGCTAGTAATTAATATTACAGCTTAATAAATTATCCGTATG
The DNA here is from genome assembly GCA_951640165.1 of Pseudoips prasinana. Classification (NCBI taxonomy): domain Eukaryota; kingdom Metazoa; phylum Arthropoda; class Insecta; order Lepidoptera; family Nolidae; genus Pseudoips; species Pseudoips prasinana. Next base: position 27,061,023 of record OX621248.1, read on the forward strand.
TAATAAGCGCGTGGTGTGACGGATAAGCCTCCGATGTGTGTAGTGGCAACCGACGTATTGTGCAAGTCCGGTAAGGATGTCAGCAATTCTTGCGATTGTTCTCAAATATAATGTTGTATAAGATCGTAATATGAAGAAACAATTACGTGCGACACAATTTTAAATTTTATTATTAGTCTTTGCTGTGTGAAGAATAAGCCCTGTATTTATTACTGATTAAATTAGTTTCGGGTAAGTACTGGAATATGCTGTGTGGTGACGGCATAGAACATCATCACACCATCTCTTCCCGTGGGGGCGTAGAAATCGTCCGAGGGAATACTTACCAGAGAACGGGCAGTAGCGTTTTTCTGTAAAATATGACATACAAACTGCGATCGCCAACCCGTCCGTGGCAATTATGGCATATCCCGCCATTCTTTGGGGATGCTTTTGTCCATCAGTGGACGTACTTTGGCTTAAATGATGATGATGATGATGATGCTGAAGTACTGGAATCAGACGTTACTTTGCGGAAATCTATAACATTCAAAATACAAAAAAAGTATATATATCTAGTGTTAATTCCGCTATTGTCAGTCTAATCAAACCGGAATGCATATATGCACCGCCCTCCTGCCCGCAAAAATATGCACATGCAAGAAGGACAACATAAAAATGCAAATTAAATGCGCTGGTAAGATACCCAACAAGTGTTTCAGGCCTCCATGGACCATTCTCAAGGGATCCTAACTCGAAACTCAACCGGAAACTAACAAATATTTAGTTTAGTCGCTAAACTAAATATTTGTTAGTTTCGGGTTGTAATGCAGCTTTTCTTTGTTACTTTGTACGTCAATCGCCATCTTTGATGAATATCAGTAGCAAGGGTCTGTTAGCGTGATTGTTATTCACGCTTCTTGCTTGCTATTCACGCCGCAGGTTGTGGGTTCAACCTAGACAGATATTTGGGTGCATGAACATGTCTGCTTGTCCTGAGATTGGGTGTAATTATCTATATAAGTATGTATTTACAAAAATATAATATGGCCTACGATTATAGGATTTTGTTGGGCATATCTCTATCCGCGATCTAAAATGTATGTATTCATATATTTAAGGAAGTATGCAAAATATTTAAAAGTCTACGAACAGAATGGAGTCCAATATTGAATTAGAAAAGGCTAACCTGGGCGATCGAGTTCCACTCTCGGTCGCTCACTAATCTCATTAATAAAACCAATCTTCACAAAGATGAGACCTACGTAAATAGATTTAGCCCCTTTAAACCCATTCTACACTGAACTTTTATAGTCAATCTTAGAGCTGTTTCCAAGAGTCCATTAACATATGTATACGAATATTATTCGTTTAAGGGCTCTGGATAGGTTGTATGTGCAGAAAAGCTAGATTTAAAACTATTAAAGGAGAAGATTTTAGTCGAGATATTCTAGTGGGTAGGCCGTTGGATTGTGGAGTCTATGGTCTCGAGTTCATTAGCCAAAGTTGACAGTTCAAAGCACTGACTTTTTGAATTCTTGTGTGTATTAGAAAATAATTATCCCGTACTTAAACCGTGAACGAAAACATCGAGAAGAAACCTACATGCCTGACTGTTCTCCAGAATGTTCTTGATGGCATGTAAAATATGCCAACCCGCAATAGGCTAGCCGGGTGGACTATGGCATATGCCCTCTCATTGTGAAAGGAGGGGGCATTGTCCTGCGCGGTACGACTTTTGTATTGATTACATTTTTAATTAATTTCCAGTGTATTACAGATCGCGGTATAGGGACGATGTTATATTACCTGTATATTTATTATTATTATCCCAGTAACTGCTTCACATTATGGAATGTAATATACTATTGGTTATGGATATGTTCCTTATAAGATAAGGTTCTTCATTTTTGAGGCTATTCTTTAAATTGTAAGAAATAAATAACTTTAATAAAACAAATAGAATATGTGATGTAGTTTTCGGACGGTGAGAACTTATTTCCTTTAAATCAGTACCAAAACAGATTTCGAAATTGTATTTAGTGACGTTATTTTCTTCTTGATAATCTTCTCCACCACTTGCACTATTAGTTAATTGCACTATTAGTTTTAGTTAAGTTGCGGTTAAAAATCATGCTTTATTCTAAATTGGTGTAACCGGTGCTATAATAGTATAGGATTTAATGTTGTGGTCTTGAAAGTGTTTGACAAAAATAGTTTAGAACGAGGCTCGAACGATTCCGGACGGCCCGGAAACGTTAGTGGTACAATTAATTAATCGTTTGAAGTTCTTCAAATAGAACATTCTAACAGCTTTTCTAGCTTTTAATCGATTCTGTTTCGAGATCTATTTGAGTTCAAGTACTTAGACAATTGAAGTTGTTCTTAAAATAATTAAGGCAAAGTTGGAGTAGTTTAGAAACTTGAAGATGTATTTATTACAAACAAATTTATTGAAAGTTGCTCTAATCCTTATTCAGACTCCATATTATTCTCACTAGTTACAAGAGTAACAATAGCACAGAATACAAAGGCTTTAAGCTGTAAAGCTAAGGCCCCATTAAGGAAATCTGGCCGTCTGTCTAGAGTCCTGCGATGAATTTAATCTCTAAGTTATAGGAGCATGAGTGTCATTTTATATTGATAAAAAGCTGTGTGGCGAATATCAGAATATCATCACCCCATCTCATCCCGTGGGGGGCGTACAATTCGACCCGAGGTAATATCTACCAGAGGACGGGTAGCAGCTTCTTTGTGAGTACTATGACCCTGCCAAGCGTGGCGATTATGGCATATCATGATGATTCTTGGGGGAGACTATTGTCCAGCTGTCGACTTCTCACAACTGAGTCATTGTAACACTTCTTAAAAATAAGTCATTGACTTATTTTCTGAAATACCCCAAGTGTTCACTGGAAGTGCATTAATCTGTCGATCCTGGTCGTTGTGGTACGTTGTTGTAACGTTTATGATAATACTGTAGCCTGCAGGCTTCCGAATTATCAGAAGATCTGGTACTACTTGCGAAGTATGATTAAAGTGCTCCTGACCGTATTTGAGCCGAACCGGCGGGATTAGAGAACTGAACAGCTAGATTATACTTTAAACATGCGCTCATGGATATATAATTAATTTTAATTTATTTGCTAATTTAATTTTTACATTCTAATGTAATTTTGTATTGTGTTTTGTCTTATTTTTCTAACTTTAATTTGATGTAGGTACTTATTACTATGATCCACTTGTTGGTTGATATAAAGGAATAATAAAAATATAAAGTACCACTCCCTAGTCGGTAAGTCGGTAATGTGAGGTGAAGCTCCTAGGTACGCGCTCATTCTATAGGTGGGTGACCGCCAAAGTGGATTATTTTCTGAACGTATCCGTACTTCTGAAGGCAAGAAACGGTCGCTAAGCCATGTCAGACTCAAAACCCAGTGTAACCACTACCCTGCAAAAAAGAATGGAAGAAGATTTAACGTGCAAAAAATAGTGCACCATATTCCCTCATTCTTGAATCTTGGAAGCGATCGTTGACCTATTACTCTAATTGTAATAGTTGACCGTAAATTGAGCGTTATTTGGACTGGGACTTAGTTGTTACAAAAAAATAACCAAAACAAAGAAATTTATAGCTTATATAATGTGTGCAATGTGCACTCGCAGTTTCAAACTACAAAGAGGTAAACTTTGATACATCCGTTATGTTCTGTGTTACGGCAATGGCAGGGTGACATGCCTGAGGCGGCACATCGTTAATCTCGTGACTTGCGAACCTACTCTATCTTGACATATTTACATAAATACCGCTTAAATTGTGATGTCTCCCTGTTATATCAGGTGTAACAGTTGAGGAATTATCATGCCGTACGGATTTGAGGTGGATAACTTGATTAGAGTTAAATTTAGTTATATTTGATGGAGACTTCCGCCTAGCTATGATTTATGTTGGTTGGCATGGCTGGTAGATACTTGCCTTTAATACAACCAGGTCGTGGGTTCGATTCTCAATCAGGACAGATATTTGTCTGCATCAACATATATTTTTGTCCTGAGAATGGGTTAATTATTTATATAAGTTTGTATACAGAAAAGAAAAGTAGTACATATACCTATATAGTATTCAGTTATCTGGTTTCCATAGTACAAGCTGTGCTTACTTCTGGGATCAGATGGGCGTGTGTGAATTATGTATCAGGGTATTATATTATTATGTAGTAGTAGTTAATGTGGACACATATTGATAAAAAGGTCCTGACTTTGAAATATAGATTCTAAAGAACGAGAATACTACTTATACCTGCCACAAAACGAAGCATGAGACACGGTTGAAGCCATGTAGTAATGTGTCTGTCATTGTGGCTTTAAATCGTACCGGTCGATTTCTATGGCTTTCTTCTTCTAGTTGTATAGTATTTTAATTGTGGTTCTTGAGACGCCTCTGTTTACCTTCAACGATATCTCCAAGGCACAGGGCGTAGGACCTCAACCAACTAGACCCCGAAACAATTAGTTGTTTTTATATAAAGATTATTATTCACTGCGGGAATAAAACCCGTAACAACTTGACTGGACGGCTTACATCGTTCAGTGGCAGAGACCATCTGAAATACTTAATAAAACCATTTTTGAATTGCATAATGACCATTAATCGTAATGATTGCGAAAATATTGTACAATGTAACAATAAAATCAATAAAATCAATATAAAACGTAATCATACCGATAACTCTCTCTTGGGATTTTTAATGCCTCTGAATATAGTCGAAATTAATTCGTACATTTACCTCGAAATACGGGTAATTAACGCGTGACGTACTACCGGTATCCGGGGCCGTTTATGAGGTGATAAAATTGCCGGATTGGCCCTGATGACGTGCGTACGTGGGCCGTGCTGGTCCGGCTGTTGCAGGTTACAGCTTTATCTTTACGATTGACTTCCGACCGAAAATCGCACGTTTGCTCTGTGAACGGGGATTGTGTTGTTAGATTTTACGAGGTGATCTTTGAAACGCATTAAGATATAAGTTGTTGCTTTAAGATGTAAGATATAGGTTGTTGCGACTCAAACGAATTTTATTAAACTGTAGGATCAAAGTTCTGCAACAGTGGGACAACAGTCAAACTATAGAAGCTACTGTAACTGAACTATAGAACTATAGAGCTAGAAAAACAGCTTCATTCGTTTGACGAACTATAGGTCTAAGTAAGTAATTTTTAACTTCAAGTATAGCTCCCGCACATTACAAGCATTTGTGTGACCTACATATATACAGGGGCGGTGCGGTTTAACAGAAATTATGAACGTAACTTAGGTGGTTAATTTGTCTATTAGATTGAACAACGTGAAGCACATCAGTACACAAAATACGCAAACAATATTAACTTTCCATACAAGATTATATTGGTGCATTTTGATTGGAGAGCCAAAAAAATATTTACGTATTTCATAAACTGGTTTACTTTCATGGTAAATTACGCCCACTGCACAACCATGTGACACCTTATGTAATTGTATGGAGTCCGGGTGTGTTACATTTTTGTGAAAAATATGTTTGGGAAGTTAAAAGTTCTTGAGTTATTTATCTTTTTCTCCAGAGAAAGCAGGAACTGATTTTATTAGTGAACTTTACTATAATTTATTTAGTAAGATGTTGTATAGTATTTACATTTTGTAAAGCGAAAAGATCTTTACGATGTTTTAAATGTTATTCTTCGTTCTTTTTCATCATGTACCACACGTTTGCGAAGCATTGTACCTAATAAAACCTTAATTTTGTTTCAGGTACGTACTTTATAAGCAGCGAAGAGCATCAGCAGCTTTTTGCACGAAGTCATCCATATGATCGTATGTCAATTTAAATAAGGTCGATAGGTGACAATTGTGTTGGCATCTATTTTGAGAAATGGGCCGTGGGAATTAATTAAGAATTAATACAATGTAATTAGTTTCTGATTATTTATGAAGATACTGGTGGCAGCGATGACTCTTGATTTTATTAATTAACTAGCTTCCGCACGCGTCAAGTATTCGGTCGTCTTGAAGATATTTTTTCTTGTATATGACAACGCCCGCACTAGGGATCTATGTCCCTGAATAGCGAGGGACTTTACAAACATGATAGTCACGGATGGAACACGTATACACTAGACGCCAGCACATCAAGCTACCCCAATCTGTCAAATTTCCCCAATTGAAGTGAACCTTATGCTTATGTGATAAAGTTGAAAATCTATTAAAGCAATTATCTATACATATAATAAAATCGTAGAAAAGTCGAAACTGTACATTGAATATTTTTTAAAAAGGATACCTGGGGCGTGATCTACAATCGATATCGAAGCCAAAAATATAGTTTTTAGAATTTTTGTCTGTGTGTCTGTTTGTCTGTATGTATGTCCGGGCTAAACTAAAAAAGTACTGAATGGATTGACTTCAAATTTTGCATGAATACTACTAAGAGGTTGGGTCAACATATAGGCTACATATTATAACGCTATCACCTACGGGAGAGAAGCTGTGATAATGTATAAAATTTAACGCGGGTAAAACCGCGGGGCACAGCTAGTATATATATATATTATAAAACAGATTCGGGTAGATGGTTGTGCTGGCGTCTGTACATACCCAGAATTCATGTGCACGTGCATATTTGACTGAAACGAAAAATAACTATTCAAACGAATAATTATTCATACGCGGCCACCTGATCCCTTACTAAGCTGAACTTATGGCGTTGACTGTATCTCAAATTAAGTTTTATATTATCATCATCATGTCAGCCAAAGTACGACCACTGCTAGACAAAAGGCTGCCAAAGAATGGGGGATATGCCATAATCGCTACGCTTGGCAGACGGGTTGGCGATCGCAGTTTGATGGTCATAGTTCATAGAAAAACGCTGCTGCCAGTTCTCTGGTAGTTATTCCGTCGGTGGATTTCTACGCCCCCCACGGGATGAGGGGTGATGATATTCTATGACGTCATCACACAGAATTTTATAGTATATTCGTGTGTAATTATGTGTGTCGAATAAAATTAATTTTCTTACTTTCTGATCAAATTTACGAGTTACCGTACGAAGGATGTACGTGCCATCTATCGGAATTGTTTCTAGAGTCATTGCTGACTTATACATATAGCACACATATAGTGCATGTGAAAGTCATATTATAACACTTTCCAAACTATAAAATTATAGTTTTATAGCATTATTCGCAATGTAAAGCATAAATCTAAACTGAAAACTGGGAAATCATAAATTTAATCATCCGGTGGGGATCGAACTTTGCATTAAATTAAGACACACACTAGTAAAACAAATTTATGAATTCCCTTGCAAGCAACCGTACGCAGGATATAAGTCCATACATCGACTTGATTTCTGGAAAAATAAGCGACTTATATATATCCTCGGACATTATTCACATACCTACGGCCGTCTGATCCCAAACCAAGCAGAGCTTGTACAGTACACACGGCTACATATCAAGCTATACATTTCCAATATAAGCTGACCTCTCATTGCATGAAAATCCTATACATGCGAGATCAGCTCTACTGGAAATGTGTAGCTTGATATGTAGCCATGTGTACCTACTTTGGAAACCAGATAACTGATACACAAATTACATATGCTAATTTTCTTTTATAAATACATACTTATATAGATAATTACACCAGGACAAACAGACACGTTCATGCACACAAATATCTGTCCTGGGTGGGAATCGAACCCACGAACGGCGTCGTGAAAAGCAAGCATTTCCCTGTTGACATCAGACAAGAAGATAAGAAATTAAAATTCGCACGTCAGCTAAAGAGATATTTATTATATACTATGTAAAATGTAGGTATTAAGTATTAGGTTATAGATGTACCTGGTATAATGTTACCTATTGTTATTGTAATAGAGACTTAATGATCTCACAGTTAAACTGCGTAAGCAATTTTGTGGGGCTATGTAATAATTGTTTAAGAAATTGTAAGAGAAATAAAGCCATAAAACCAACCAAAACAAAAAAAAAAGCCAACCACCAACCACGCCTTCACATGTGCTTTTTTTTCTAGTTAACATGGTTAGTATCAAACATGTAGTTGAATTCGCCTTAGGGTAAGTGTAGGTACTCAAACAGAATAGTATTCGTCGGAGCCAGGTTCGCATTTGATCCGAATTTCCATCGTCGTTAAGGAAGCGTAGGCGTCAGTAAGAAGTTCGTAATTCTTTAATGATTTCCTTGAGCTGTTCAGCGTAATAACTGGCATTAAGCACCTGCTTACCAAGAGTAATTAGTGTAGTACCAGTGGCGAAGGGTGGTGTAATAATAATATCCTCCTGGAATTTCGGCAATGGCGGCCAGTTTCAATGGAGACTAGCCATTTGCGCGTGCGGCTGACATATAATAGTGTTCCATTACTCTGACGTCATGATACGACGCTATGGCAGGCTTTACGTGTTCTCCGAGGCACAGAGATGTAATACCGTCAACTTCCAGACTTAGGGCCGATAGTGAGTAATTTTTCTCAACAGGAAACTCACTGAATTACTTTTCCGGGATTTGAACCCAGCAGCTCATTTACGGTTAAATTTGCTACCGCTAGACCAACGAGATAGTCAATTATTTTGTGATATAATGTTAAAAATATTTTGTGCTCATCCACAATGGTACAGACACAATAAAAAAATCCCCAATTGAAAGTGAACCTAATGCTTACCTATGTGATAAAGTTGATAATCTATACTAAAAAGAAATTTGAAAGATTGGGGTAGCTGGATGTGCTGGCATCTGTACAACGTGAACTCGTCTGAAAATATCAGAATCCTATGTTCGGAAATGAATATATGAAACGAAATGGTGCTGTAAACGTCTTTAAGTTTCCGCGCTTAGGATCACTTGTTTGATAACATTTTTGTACAAATAAAACCGAACAAGTGCGAGTCGGGCTCGCACCGTAAGTACTTTTTATTCTGTGCTCGCACACTGAGGGCTCCGTATAACCGAGAGACTTTTCTAACTATATAGAAATCTCACTTTGCGAAAACGTCTACTGTTTACCTATAACGTTATAGGCATCCGTTGGTACATTAATCCGTTAGTTCATATATTTCAATGTTACACAAAGGAAGCCGACAGGGATCGTGTTCTGTTAACCGTTCGCCACAGTGTAGTAGCTTCAAAACGATATAACTCTGTATATTAATTATAAGCAGAGGAATGTATTTAGAATCCTTCGGATTGCGACCATGAATTACTTAATGCTTCCGTTACGTATTAGATTAGCATTAGATATGAATTACTCATGTACTCGTAATACATAATAACGCCCCCAGTTAGTAGGCAATCTGGTCTACATGCATAATGTACATACATTGAAACGTAGATTAGAATATGTCTCATGGGCGAACAGGCCAAAGCTCGCCACAGATGAACTCTTTAAACCCATCGCTCGTCGATATTTATGTACAAAAGATATGTCATTCACTGCTGGACAAAAACCTCCCCAAAGACCTTCTTTGGGGAGTTTTTTGTGGTGTGGATATATGCCATACACTTGGCAGACGGCTTAGCGATCGCAGTTTGATAGTCATAGTTCACAGAAAAACGCTGCTGCCCGTTCTCCTGTAGGTATTCTCTCGGATGATTTCTACTTCCCCCACGGGATGAGATGGGGTGATGATATTATGCCATATTTGGATATTATTCACACACAATATCTGTCCTGGGTGGGAATCGAACCCACCACCTGCGGCGTGAAAGGCATGCATTTACCAACCTCGCCAACCGGCCACTTCCTAAAATATCATCGCCCTCTATTACATTTTAGCTTGGAATATAATGTATCATGGAAGAACAGTCTAAAGCTGGACACAGATGTACTCTTTTAAGCTCATTGCTCGTCCATATACTGTTTATCTATATATATCTATACATTTTATCTTACCATCGATACAAACGAAAAAGCAGTAAAGACGTAATGTTTTAAATCAATCCCTCGTCGATATTATAATTTTAGGCCATAAATGATAACATGCATTCATAGAAACCGAACTGTATATGTACTTACAGGGCTAGTCCAATAAAACTAGCTGCGTATATGAATCTGTATTGTCAATTGCGGAAGTATCGGGAAACGTGCTTTTGACACCGCATCGGATATGTCCTATATGTTGACGTTACTATGTTGCCGCCCAGATGGTACACCATTATACATATAATACGGTTAAATCTTGGAACTGTGCATGTATCCGACCGAGACGTACAGTGGGGCAGATGCCATGAACACATGGCAAAAATTATTTTACTTATTGTTCACGACGAACAATAAGAGAGTTTAAGATGTTTTAGTATCAGCTAACACCGCAAAGTATGTTTTGGTTTGGAATCTGTTATTTATGTATAGAAATTCACAAAAAACATAAATTTGGAAAATTATTCCGTTGGAACTGTATAAAGATGAGCTGTTATAGATATTAAATTAATAAAATAAAATGAAACAATGCAATTCAATAAAGAAAACATTTATTGTGGAACGATTATTCATCATCACCGACCAAATCATCTGAAACTAATCTTCGCGTCCCTGAAATATTAATTGCTCTTCTAGTTTTCCATGACCAGACTCGATCAGTTTGTTATATAAATCCCTCCGTAATATAAAAACGTCAGAAGATCCAAATCCTATAATAAAATAAATAAAAAACTGAATCATTTAAAAATATTACTCAAATTTACTACGTTATAGAGCTAGTAAATCTGTGATTTACATACATATTTTCCCCAATGTATGTAACATTGGGGCAAATATGGGCATTAATTTTAATTATAAATTAAAAGAGTATGTTATCAGGTATAATAATATACCAAAATATTAGCAACTAGTGACAACTAGTGATACTTAACACCTTGTAGTTTACTCAAAAACAAAGAAATACTAAATCATATTAAAAATCTGTGATTATAAGTAATAACCAACTAATAAATATGTTTAAAATACATTGTTTAAAAGCGTAATTATATTACTTACCAGATACCGAGGCTTCCATAGTATATTTTTTATAAATAATCACCCAAATCTCAAAAATGGGAAATCATAGATTAATTAGATAAACGTTTTGCATTGCGAATAATGCTATAAAATTCAAATTTAATAATCACCCAAACTTAACATTGAAGTACATAAAAAAATTGCCAAAATCGTACTGTCTGGGAGAGGCGTAAGTTTCGAGTGACATTTCTGGAAAATTATTGTGTGAGATCGCGAAAAAAAACCGGCTATCGGAATGCTGGTTATCCGTGCTCTTTTTGGGCCATAAACCACAGCAATAGTAAATACTTTGCGCTCGGGACTTTTTGCCAGCGATTCATACGTTCTGCCCCTATGTGTGACGCGGCGACGTTTTGAGTATAACTAAGAACAGTTGTTAAACTCTGCCAATCAAATAGGTCAAAAATGCCGGGGTATTTTCGCTAGATGTAAATTGTGGTATCCGTTTACAACGCGTTTCGATACGATTATTGTCAGCTTTATTTCTATGTAATATGACAAATTTATGACGGTGGTAAATTATCAGTTAAGACCAATCACTTTAACGCTAACGCACCCACAATGTATATCTGGTCTTAACCGTATTAGGACTCTTGGTGGAATTTCAGCTACGGCAGATAATCCAAACGGAGACTTCCGACGTGATCCGACGAGATCAGGCGCAGGTCCAACACACCTTTACTCTGGTGTTGTTAGCCCAGGTTTTACTCTTCGATTCAATGACGTTGTTACGGATTTGGATTGATGAAGATAATGGGTTTATCCAGGATGTTATTACGTACCTACTTATTCCGTTACAATTTCCCCTCATCCCTCTGTTTTCCGTGTGACCCGTGTGCCCCTATTGAAAAAGACAGATCTGTGCACGACTAGTTTAACGGCTGCAATAATTAAGCTATAGCTGTATCATCCGGAAGAAAAGTCGATTGCATTACACAAATGTACCCAGTATTAAGATACTTTTATGCAATAGATTTTTCTTAGCGAACAATTGAGCTCTAGATCCCAGACGACCGTCTGAACGTCTCATGCTGTAACGGCAATTGTATTGTAGAGAATCTGATGAAAAAAAATAGGTATGATAATTTATTCTTTGTGTGGGTGTCGGTTTTATATTGTTTCTTTGATCATTCGTTCATTGCAGTTTGTTTTATGATGTTAATCCCATTTAAAGATTTAAAGCTCTAAAAAACCTAAAAAGGATCTTACATACTCGCAATATATACTCGCATTTTCTTTGATTTGATATTTTACGAAATTGTTTCTCTTTACGATTCATCAATTTGGAGGAGCAATCAACTGAAATTGGATTCGTTACGGAAATGGCCCACAATTGGCACTTTTACACCTCAATTTGAATCCACCGGGTGTTTCGGAAATACACACTAAATAATTATTGATAGCTAGAACAACCCAGGACTTTTTTGCCTTTTTGTTGCTGGTAGCTATGGCTACCAAAAACACATAATAAAATTTATTTTTTTAAGATATTTGGGCTCTGTGTCCAAAAGTAGTTGGGCATTTTGCGGCCAAAGTCGGTTCCGCTGCAATTCATACTAATATTATAAGTGTCCTGATTCCAACAATGTATCTTTTATATATTTATTCTTATTTATTTCTTCTTTCTTTATTTTTATTCTTTTATTTTTATTATATTTTTGTTGCTTACCCCACAATGCTGAGGATGATCTACTTTAAATTCGGAATGAAGGAAGACCACAGTCTGGAGCAAAAAACAAAGCAATTGTCCCGGAAAAGGTTAAAATTTTCCCTGCAGGTATTTTGACGCGGAGAAGCAGTGGGTGAAAGAATGATAACACTGTCTGTGATTATCGATCATAGAATCAAGGCAATTGAGTCGATATAGATATTATTATATTGTTTGATGAAGTACCAAACTTGGCGTAGATTGTCGTCACAGATTTATGAGGTAGAAGTCGCAGCTCGTGCGATTAAGTAGCGATCTATTAAAATAACAAGGGTAAGAATATAAGATAAAGTGGCTGTAGCAAATTCTCGGATTTATTAGCTAATGGAGCATACGGCGTGGCGTTATCGGGTCCATTAGAGATTACGTTGGCTTTAGACGCACCGGGTGCGAGAGATAAGCGGACAGTTTCCGGTTTCAACGTGTTGCTGGCATCAACGTCTTCGCCCGTCGCCGTGCTACCGACGGCGCGTTCTATTCACCGAGCTGTATTGAGTACTCCTTTCAGTTTAATGCACTTTATAGTTTCAAGACTAAGGTTTAGAATCCTTTGATTTTCTCGTAAACTGTTAGTTGTTCGCTTGTAGCTAGTGCCGTTTACGCGCCATGTTGTTTGGACGTGGCCTTTGTTTACATTGACGTGTGTCGCACAGCAGGACACGGTGCAGCTGATTAACTATTCTGAAATATAGACATTCTATTCTTGTTTGTTTTGCAGTCTGTTTACCTTCCGTGGTAAACGATTGCTTATAAATGCTCCATATCCTATTATGATTTTGTTGTAATACTAAACATGTTTTTGGTTTTATTTGTTTAAATACCTATCTATGCACCAAAAAGCTGTTGCAATTTAGGGTAAAATATTAAAGTAGTACCTAAAATTTTCATTTTTAATACTTTTTTTTAATTTAATGTGGCAGAATTCGGTCCATAAATAAATAAAAATGTGTTTTGCATCCAAAGGCTGCATGTATGCAAAACACATTTTTCTTTACGTACCATAATCGGCGACATTAATTAATGACTAATCCAATGCCCTTTAGAAAAAAAAAGTCCTAAAGCAAAAGTTACCTCGAGGTCATATGGCAGTCGGCTTGTTTAACTATGGTAGCAAACCGCAACAGCTTACTCTAGACCCTAATAGAAATGAAGCTAATTGTACCGTTAACCCAACAGACTCCAACTAGAATCACAGCTGTAAGTGTTCAAAGGCCGAAACTATTTTCTTTAAACACAGTTAAAAACGATTTCGATTACACTAGCTTTCAGATACTGCATTCAAATAGGTCGACAGATAAACTTGTAAGGACAAGTTGAAGCCTTCATTAAAATCGATTTAGGTATTAGAAGCTTACTTAAGTTACAGCTGTTTTTTATATTTGGGGTAGGGTTAGGGCTTTTACATGGTTCAGGTATTCTGATACTATTTTCCTTTATTAACGCGACTAAGAAAGAAAAGGAAGACTAGGAAAAATATAAAAACGAGTACTCTATTCTTTTTAAATATTATCATGTGTTGTAAATGAAAAACTGATACGGCCGTTGTTTTCAGCTCTGGTAATTAATTCTACACGTAGTACAGCTAAACGAGTGCAACATTTAAGTTAGATAGAGCCTAGCGTTCTTACTCTCTATAAGCAGGGGATCTACCGGCTAAGTCGCCGAACATCGATTTCTTAAATGGCTTTCAAATAAATAAACGTTAAAAATGATTTAATCAATCGTTAAATCGGCTTCAACGTTGTCAATCGATTCTGGACCATTTATGACGTCACATGTGCTCCAGAATCGATGTTCGGCGACTTAACCGGTAGAGCCCCAGGTCGACTGAAAAAGAACATCCCCCTTACAGAATACATTCATTAATATTGTAACCTGGTCGTCCTGGGTGTGAGTATGCTCGTTAGAACTCATCGATGTCAGTCCCCCAGCATCATAAGTTACGGTAACAACTTTATGTTTGCCGACATGGAAGTATATAAAATAAAAAAAACTTGTGTGTACTTATGTACACGCGTTAGAAGTTATACTTCTTAATATACAACTTGAACATAGTTATCAATTTTCATACCACCTAGAACTAACTTCATGCTGTTAAATTTTTTGGTGTCGGTGTGCGCGCGCATCGTAAAAATTCACTCTCATCATTTTTCTCCATCGCGCCAAAAGAAGTATAACTTCAATAAAATGATATTTTTTGATAAACGATTTAATGTTTCCACATTGTACCTATAAAGAAAGACTAATGTATATTTTACTGGAAATGTTAATCCATCAGAAATTGGTTTGGAACTCTTCCAACTGTGAGCGCGTAAAAAGCTATTTCTAAGCGATTTAATTAATCTTTTAAGTCTTCCTGTGCCGTAAATAGTTAATCGATCGACTGGTTCACCAAGAAAATTCGTGTTTCAACATAAACCACAATGCATGTTATCGTATGTAATCTGTTTAGATTTCTGATCTGAACCAGGTTATTTTAAATTTATCGTCGTATGCGCTTCGTTATAATCTTGCATAATACGAAGTGCAAAAGAGATATGTCAAAAATCCGAACCGGTCTTCAATTATCATGTAATATGAATACTGCCCAGAGACTAGGCATTACGAAGCACATGTTAGTTAATAACGAGCAAGTGTGTGTGCAAACACAGGTGTACTCCTTATTTAGGCAATCAATGAAAGATTAATCAATGGTTGACGTGGTTGGTAAACGCTTGCCTTTCACGCCGCAGGTCGTGGGTTCGATTTCCACCCAGGACAGATATTTATATGCATGAACATATCTGTCTGTTCTGAGTTTGGATGTAATTATCTATATAAGAATGTATTTACAAAAGAAAAGTATGTATACCTAAGTAATATATGAGTTATCTGGTTTCCAAAGTACACGCTTTGCTTAGTTTGGGATCTGATATCCGTGTGTGAATAATGTCTTAGCATATTATTTAGGTATTTATTGGCATAAAACAGGTTACATACATTTGAGTGCGCTGAATTATAACCTCAACAAGTTATGCTAATTTATGAATTATAATAGATAGTTACCTACATGCACATTCGTCATTGACCCTAGATTTATTAAACATTACTTAATGTCATAATAATCGTGTAATTTTATAATGGATATAAATCAGTCCATAAATAGTAAAAAGTGCAAATGTAAAATTACTACTGACTTAAACTTGTCTTTATAAATCGTAAGTTGATTAATCCTAATAAATATAAAAGAAGCGTAGCAAGTAATCTTCTTGCAAGCTTCTTTTACATTTATGTGAGCCTATTTCAAACGGCACGTCTTTACGCGATTATTCCAATGCTACTACAAAAAAAAAACTATTACGATAGGAAATCATTAGAATAAAAAAACGAATTATTTTATAATTAAAGAAAAAAGGACTAAAGGCGCATAAATATGTTATAATTGTATATTATCTCCACCTTGGAGTATTCTGGGAGCTTGAACAGAAATTACAAATGTGTTACATAACGAACTGACAGCAAAAAGATCAAGTGGATGCAACTGCTCAACCATCCGATACATATTGGTTCCGACTTCCGTGCAGCAATGAAACTGCATCTAAATCATATGCATGAGCATTATATATTTAATGTTCGCAGTAATTACACACGGAGTGCACTCCAGGCACGTCCTAACATTAAGGGAAACGAGCATGCCATATCAGCCGTTTCTAGCTGAACTTTCCGCGTCGAGGAGTTTGTATCGAGGAACTTCGCCGCTTAAACAATTGAGGCCGGTCGTCGCTTGGGGGGCTAGCGAATTTGATGGTAGATGCTCCACTTTCAAATAGCCGATGTGCGATTACTGGCCAGACCTGCCAGCGTAATCTTTTAACGGCACCTAGTGAAATTAGTGTATATTAAGTCTTAGTAATTATTCAATGTTTAACCGAGCTAATTGACGAGAGTTTTATTGCATATTACATGAAGAAATCGTTAGACGTGGTAAGGTTTTAAATTGCTGGTTTATATGTCAAGGCCTCAGCAATTTTAGTATAGTTTGTGAAATTGTGTGTTTATAAATCAAGTAGTATATGTCAATTTGGTTTGGCTGGTTAATACAAGTTTTTATTAAAAATGGTTTGTGCAGTATTACCTATGTGATGGAGTGTGTTTACCTGATATGATGCGAGCTGCACAATGCAACCAGATCTCATAGAAGTATAAGGATGGGTCGTTTATATTTATTATCGTGCATTGAATTGAATTAAGTAGACGGGATTTGCGAGATCATTTGAGACAATGGCACATGGTCATGTTTAATTTAATAAGATGACCTCATACGTTGCCTAAGATAACACCCTCTTATAACACGGTTGCAACGTAGCGCCAGAAATCAGTAGTTCGAATCCCTTTGTACCAGTTAAATGTACCCACACTTTGTTACTAGTTTAACTGGTAAAACTGTTTGTTTATCATGCGACTTATTAATCGTTTGGGCAATCGTTATTGTCATAGGTTAACGACAGCTTTACGTGCCCTACGAATCCCGTAGAGGCTCAGAAATTAAACCACTTTGACGACCATTCATCTAACGACTAACCGCGTGCCTAGATGCTTAAATTCGCCGATTACTTAACACCGGTGAGAGCACCTTGCTATAAGTACCTCAAAGACTGGTTTAGTTCAACGCCAGGTACAGGAAAGTAGAGCAATACAAAAAGCGGTTCAAGTAAAAAGTCAATAGGAAACCCTAGAAACTATACTACTATAAAAGGCTAAAGAATTCAGAGAAATACCAATGCAATTCAAACATACCAGTAGGTGTATGCAAATAAAGCTAACTTACCTTGGTTAAGCAAAAGGAACTTTTGCATGTACATTTTCCGCCAAAGAACCGCATGCATATGTTAATAAGTGCAAAAGGTACTGCGCTCAAGTTGCCAAGATAAAAGTAAACAATAATATAACTTGGATCATCTCGTATTCATTTTGTATGCACTACCGTAATACGCTATTTGTTTAATTGCTGTAAATGTGCAGGTGTTATAATACCCCAAGTTATGCTCCCACCTGGTGGCAACATTTCAGTGCATTTTGAGGATATTAAAATGGACAAAAATACAGTTTGGTAAGTGGAATTTATGTGAACTGTTCTACGCAATTAAGGCACTTTGTTTTGGATAAAGTAACCTAAAACTTTAGGACTTAATTATATAGGTGTGTTTTACTATCGGTTACTAAATCGGTGTTTCCTAGTTATTGTATTGTATAATTAGTCTAGTGTTTGGTTTTAAGTATTTTAAGTATTAAAAAAAGAAACAGGCGTCACTAACATTTTGAACTAGACGCACACATACACACACTTTTATATATGTGTGCAATATAATATTTAATAAGCGGAAAATCAATTATTTATTCATTTAACTTTTTTTTAATTTAAGTAGCAAAAATTGTTATATATATGTATATAATAACAATTTTTGTTACTAAATTTTATTTTGTTATCTGTAGTATAAAATAAAAATAAGTCGGGTTTTCCTTCCTGACGCTAACTGAACTCCAGAACGCACGAACCGATTTCCACGGTTTTGCAATCGTTGGAAAGGTCTCGGGCTCCGTGAGGTTTATAGCAAAGAAAATTTATAAAATTTAACGCGGGTAACACCGCGGGGCACAGCTAGTCTGTAGTATAAAATGCCTTTGGCTACGTGTATCCTCGATGACATGCTATATGATTATGTATGTATTATATTCAGGGGTATTATTGGACGGTTTAATCTCATCGGTACTAACGCACCCAGATTATTGCGGGTGTTTGTTCGTCTTCACCACTTAGAGCCCCGAATTGGAGGCCGAGTCACGTATGACATGTGCTGAGTCTTTAACCGATCCTACTGAAAAATGTAGTCCTATAAAAATACCATCATATATTTGATTTAATCAAAATTAAACATAATCTAACACATGTTTCCGTTTGACTGATTGACGTCATTACTGGGCTGATAAATCTCACACGTGTTATTTCATGATTAGTTTTATGAGGTATAATAGGGATACTGTGGATTACTTCTTAACCTGCTCTTACTAGGGTACGGCTTATGCTGTCCGTAATATCTGGGCAATGTTAAGATAGGTGAACGCTCTGTATAGACTGTCAGCTTAACTCGCAAGTTATATAAGATTACCTAAAGCATTGCTCATACCGTCCTGTCGCCTTTAAAGAGCTTTAGTTTATTACTCATGAAAAAAGACAACTTGTAGAATATTAGTTTGCAAAATAACCGAAAATATTTGATTTCCTGTTACAACATGACGATCAGCGGACACGCTTTGTCTGAAATACCCAATATATCTTTCTGCAATTCTTAAATTGATACTGTACAACTTTTCGGTTTCATAGTTGCGTGGATTTAACTCCTTGTATAGACCATTTCGTTTATTGCAGACGTATATCCTGAACGACATCGTTTTTGGCACCAAGACTGACAGTATACAACAGGTCTGACATGATAAGTTAGGTGTTCGTTGGTGCTGCGCCCCCTTAATGTCTATTGTCAGCGAGTACTCTGAACTGAATCAAGCATCGTTGTTGCAAAATGAAACAATGAATTACCTTCCTTAAAATATCTATATATAAAATAACTATTGATGACTTATAGGTTACTGTCATTGCAAGAAATAAACACTCTTTTGCATTATCTTTACATTTAGTTTTGCCAGAATATATAAAGATTAATAAGCGGCAGTGTCATATGTATTAAAACTTAACGTAAAATGTTTTGAACTGAAAGGTGTGAAGAGAGTGTTATTACAGCGGTAGCACTTTAGTAACTTGTCTGGCACATGTTACAAGTAATGCACTTAAAATTATATGGCAATAATATGTGCATGTAAAATGAAATATAGTGTGTATAGTTCTAGCAATAATCGAAGGCACGATAGTGAAAGAAAAAAGTAGGCACGCAAATAAAATATGATCTTTCCCACACGTTCGCAGTACAATGCCTTAGGCAACTGCTTTCCATATAAGCAGTAGCAGGATGACTCAAAGGATAGTGAAAGGGATTTATTGCATATATAGCTGCTGCATGGAGATTTGTTGAATGGAGGTTTGAATACGGTCTTAACTAATAAACAGGTTTTCGTTTACCTACGAACTCCCCAGTGTGCAAAGGTTACAAGGAAGTTGAGGAAAGACCAGTACATGTACTGTTAGACTGCAAAAGCGTGGACTTAGTCCCTTAATGATCCAAGGTCGTTGCAATCAAGCACCTTGGTTCTTCCAACGTACTTGATGACTTCCTGCACTTCTGGAGGGAAGTAAAATGAGTAGCCAAATAAGATCACTCTCAATGGCCTGATCAAGATGAAACCAATAGCGAAACGAACTAATTAACAAAACCTTCCATGCGGGAATCGCTTTAAGCTAACGAAGTAGGTAAAAACTTAAATAAAATATTATTACTCTTCGTGTCGTTGGTTTTTCACATGGTGAATATTATCGTGAAGCAGCACTTTAGTACTTTTTCTGAAGTCAATAGTCCATTGGTGTTTGATGTTCCGGATAATGGAAACGTAAAATTTAAAGCTCCTTAACGTCAAGTTCCTAATATCTTACCTTCATTTTGCAGGTTCGTAAAAAGTTATTTTGAATTTTAGACTTACATGTTGACATGTAACTAGACAGATTTTTCTGTCAGATTCTTAATCAGAAATTTTGCTAATTGATCATTAATTACATAACGCAGATATTTTATATTATAAGTTAATAACTATAAGTTCTTAAGTCTATTTTCATTTTGTTTTATTTAGTTTATATCTTAGGTTAGTGACTTCAATAAACAAAGGAGAAACCTACTAAGAGGCATTAATAAAAAGAAGGCTTTTAAACAGTAGTTTTACAAATGGACACACGTCTGATAGGACCCTTATGGGATAAAAGCCACAACTCTGGGCGCCGCTTTCCGTGGCCTATGAATGTTTCAAAGTATTGCTGTCCAAAGCGATGCTTTTTCAGGTTCAGGCTTTCACATGGACTGTATCCTATAAATGTGAAAGTTAGGATGTTTATTACTCAACCACGCCAGGATGCCTAAACGGATTACGATAAAAATATGAATGTGTAGATGTGTGGATATCACTACCCTATTATATTTGAGAGAAGCAGAAGTCGTCCTGAGGTAGTCTACCAGAAAACGGGTAGCGCCGTCTCTGTGTTCGTTGTACACCATACTGCGATAGCCAACCAAGCGTGCTGCGTGACGATTATGGCATATTCACCCAAAATTCTATAGCGGAAATCCTTGGGGACGCCTTTGTCCATCTATGGGCTGATGAATTTGTTTGAACGCGAGTGACACCGCAGGTGGCATCTATAAACTATAATTGTTCGGGCTTAGACGTGAAGGTGATATAACTGGCCGAGACCGAGCGTGCTGGTATTTTATTGCTCTCAGCAGTCGTGACGTGACGAAGTATAAAAATTCTTTTCCATCCTGACTCGGCTAACTGATCATTTATCATGTTCATAATGCATTTGAAACGGCCGACTGTCCTGAGAAATAACAGCGGTTCATTATTATGTAAACTAAACAATCTGTTGCTTTGAATTCATCAACTATTCTCGAAAAACTGTGTTTGAACATAATGCTTGTTATTTCTTTTTTGAGAAAAACCTTTGTTCTGCTTGGCTGACCCAAATCGTGCCTGACCTGGATTCCATATGTACTTGGCCGACTGATTTCGCTATAATAACTAAAGGTCGAGTTTAATTTTTTATACTATTAGTTGGATAACAAGCATACGGCCCGCCTGATGGTGAGTAGTCACCGTACCCTATGAACGCTTGCAACACCAGGGGCATCAGTAGCGCGTTGCTGACCCTTTAGAAAACTTATAACTCCCTTTTTGAAGTCTCTTGGGAAAACCGTAACAGGGAGTTCTTCCACAACCTCAACGTCCGTGGGAGGAAGTTAGTGTTTAGGAAGAATTCCTAAACACTATGTTTAAGTCTATTATAGTCTTCTTAAATTTGATTAATATATAATGTTATTGAATTGGCTGTGGCTCGCTGTCACGTAATGCAAATTCAAATTGTAACGAGTTTTATAGGTATTTGTTTTTCTAAACCCGATCAAAATAAAGTTGGTGGGACCGGAGTGACGTAACTGAATTCAAGATCATCATATTATTTAAACTCGACCAAGCAGAACATAATTCAATTTAACTAGATTTTAAATGCAAATAGTGAAATCGACTCTTTGTTGCAAAAGAAGAACTCGAACTTGCATTTCCTACTTGTTTTTACTCGTATAATCAACTATTACTTAGAAGCCAACAACGAACGCTGAATTCGAATTTTATGAACATAGTCCCAGGTTGTAAAAGATATTATAAACCGCTTTGAAAACGATGGGCTTCTTGTCTCAGTCACCAAGGAATTAAATTTCACGCATGCGTAAACTTCTGTATCCACATTTACTTGAGTCTACATATATTGGTGAGGTCTTAACCTTCCTTTCAGCGCATGTTAATTATACCAATGTAATCTTATCAACAATCACGTAGAATTTGTACTATGCAAACACACTGAGTGATTTAATTTTGGTAGCTTACTTCTTTGAAAGGTTGAAATTTTAAAAAATCATGCACAGTCAAGTCACGTCATGTTTATCACAAAGTTAACTGGAATTGGTATTTTTTCGTTACATCAAAGCGTTTAATGTTGACATCACATTTCTATTTTATTTTTAACTAGCTTTTGCCCGCGACTTCGTTCGCGTGGAATAGTGACTTCCGGCAGATTTTTGGTTTGACCCACATAGTTCCCGATCTCGCGGGATCTCTTCAAAAATGAAATGTCGAATATATTCTAGGAAACTCTTCAAAAATCAACATAATGAGCTCTGCGTTTGAATTGAAGATATGTATACTCACTTAGGGCATTAAAGCCGTTATTGCCTATCGAAAAAGGCGAAAATGTTATTTTTCCCTTATTTTCAAAATATTATTTAGATTTGCCATTTCAGAAAAAAATACTGTTTCTCCCTTGACCAATTTTCTATTATTTTAGGCTTTAAAGATTATTAAAGTTTCTTACACCAAGACATTTCTGTATACCACGTTTTTAGTTTTGCCATCCTTTGCAAAAATATATAGGTCTTGTGGTTTTGACACTCTTGAGCACGCAACATAGAGTTGTCCATGGGAGAAACAGTCTTTTTCAAGATGTAACCCCGCAACTTTAAGCGTTTACCCTTGGGCTTTATTTATGGTCATTGCAAACGCAGTTTTCAGCGAAAACTGAACTCTTTTGAATTGGAATGGCAAATCAGTTGGAATGATGGAAATGCGGGAAATAATTACAGTTTCGCCTTTTGCCATTCCAGTCATAATAACGGCTTTAATGACATTCCGTCCTAAATAGGTTACTTGTAACCGTGTGCCGTTACATAGCCTTGGTGGATCTAGGTTTCTCATAAGCATCACAGGAACTCCAACTTTCAGCCTCAACTTGCGAGAAGGCACTCCTGATAACTCTAAGGAGTTGAGAAACTCTGTTGGGTAAGATGTCACTTGCTCGGTATCCACGACGTTATTTACTGATAGATACTCGATGACATCTCCCTCTACGTCAGACATAATTTGGTCATTTATCCGGCCTACTATTTCATTTGTTGGCGCCAATATCGCCCTTTCACATAACCATTCCCGATTTTCGATATTAGCGCGTAAATCCGGATAGACACTATTATTTAAATTGTATGTGCTATCCACAATTTGGCATAATTCGCTGCTCAGCGTGATCATACTCTCGGAGTCGGTAGGCATACGATCCTCGCCGATCTTCAGAAGAGCAGCAGCATACTGCCCGGCTTGACAATCATTATGGAGTAATACTCGCATATTCGTCGACAGTGAAAATTTTCTTTGTACTAAGTTTTATTCTATTGATATTATTTTTTTCATACCTTTTTACTATTTATATACATTTTTCCGATGAATTTTCAGTACTTAATTGATGCCGACTCTTGACCAATAGATGGCGCTGTATGTTCGGAATAAATTTTATTTTTTATTTTATTTTTTGTAATAAAAACTATCCTATGTCCTTTCTCAAGTTCCAAACTATGTCTTTACCAAATTTCACACAAATCGGTTCAGTAGTTTAGGCGTGAAGCAAAGACAGAGTTACTTTCGCATTTATAATATTAGTTTGGATTAGCTGTCCCGGTAAACTTTATGCTGCTATTTTTTCCCGTCAATACTGTCTAAAGTCTAATATTTTAATAATGATTTTAATGCATTGTAATGTAATGTACATTTTCTGTTTATCAATGTCTGTCACATATTTTTCATACAAACATCCTGACAATCAATAACGAACACGTAAAAAGTAGTAGTCTTCATAGAATGTTGATGATGAATGTTGTTGTATCCATAGAACATAATTATGTCGTATCAGATACTAGTATATACTTAGTGTGTGAGTCGGTCACTGTGGATCTAGTTTTTTTAAAGACAAACCCAGCTCTTGGGAATTAAGTTGTCGGGTACTTTACAAACATATAATTTACGGACACAAAGTACAAGACACAAATATCAGTTAATTATACATGTAGTTAATTTTCTCTACGCTCAAAATAATCACTCAACGAATAGGCCTTCCTAGTAGTTATTTATTTGTTGTGACGCACACCTATCAATCATCACATCAATGTTTCGTATCTAAGGTAACACTTAAATAAGAATTAAATATCTATAACTTTCACGGATTCGACGATTGAGAAAGTTCTGCTTGGATATAAGAGAGGTTTGGCCTTGCTTTGTAAATGTTTTGTTTCGTGACTCGCCAAGGTTTTTGTCATCAACATTATGATGTTTTTCTGCGATCAACGAAACGGAAGCGCTTTATCAGGAGTTCAAGTTTGAGACTCATATTAAGACAGTTTGAAAAAATGACAATCAAATTTTTACAACAACCGACTGGAACAAAATTTCTATGAGTTTGTTACTTAATTACGTAAACGGCTCAACGGATATGGATAAAATTAGTTTATTACCTAATACATGTCAAGTCAGACTCCTGTGCATGTAGGATTATCAAAGAAAAATTTGGAGCCATTTCTGAAACTGAATTGCACATCTGTGACTCACCATGGTAGACAGCTGAAAATCAGCGTTGCAGTTGGGTTCTGGCTGTAACAGTGTGTTGAGCTGCCTACCAAATGAACACATTATATATTAACTATTCTTTGTTATTTGTTTCTTTATAATGTTTTTTTCTTAATCATGTTTAGTTTTATGGTTGTATGTAAGTAAATATAAGATTTGTTTATTTCAATGTATAGATAGGTATGTGTTCAATAAAAACATTTTCTTTCTTTCTTTCTAAAGTCAACTCAGATGAAGTCCCAGGCAGAATCTAAGATATATAGATTATTATATAAACTCATATTCGTATTGGTTGGTATTATCCTAAGTGGCAACGGGCAAATATTCATTTATAAATAAGTAGTTGTTTTAACATGAAATCGCCGTTCTCCAATTACAGATCAAGGCGCGTTCTGACCACACAAACCGGTTGAGTATGCAACATTCATATAACGTTCTAACCTAATTAAAACGCGCTGACTGCCAGAACTGAATGAGGATTTCATAAAGGCATGTCATTTGGCTCTTTGTTTTTGTTCGACGAAGCAATACTGTGGATAATATTAGACCAGGCTCGTGTCTCTTTTGGAAATCCAATATATTGTACTTGCCGGCCGAGAGTACCACCAACGTCCCCCATGACCCTTAGTTTGCATTCGTATTGATGGAATATATATCGGACGACCAGCGATAATGTAGAGTGGCAGATGCACAAACTAAACCCTCGTTCCTAGTTCTTATTTGCTAGGCGGCAATTTTAAGCAGTTATTAGGTAGAGAACCTTCGCTCGTCTTATCCGGTGAAGAGTGTTTGTAAGTGTCCTAAGCTATCTATAAAGCCACACACATCATTTTAAGAAGAAAATATTTATTGAGCACACATAATAAAGATACAAAAAGACACAATCAGAGTAACAATGGTGACGTACAATATAAATGCCGTACAAAATACTCTATTGACTCACTCTCTCTCTTAGTCTATATTACTCTATTATTCTACTCTTTATTCTTATTCTCTTCTTCTATTTTAATTTTGTTACCTTTTATATGACTGCACGTGAGCCGATATGGATAAAGTATTCGTGCCGCTACTACCTCGACACCTAAAAACACTGTATAGCGTTGATTAGGATTATTATATGTATATGTATTACAGGAGTGGCAGTGCGGGTAGAATACGAACTGCAACTCGTTATTGCGAAGATCCATAGTCGCACACGTTGAAAAGACTGAGTGTTGTGGTCCGGGCCCGTCCCGAGGAATCGTTTCAACCGTCTTGGATCCCGCGACGAATTTTTATCATAAAGAAACAAGGAGGAGAGAGCAAAGAAGATAATTATATATTTGTATTGACATCCAGTATTCAACGAGCAGTGAATTAGGCAACTGGCACTATTTTACTCTCTATCTGGAATAAGCAAAGGGGTGGTTTTCCTGGCCTACCTATCCCTGAGTCTGCCCCCCTGAACTATTGGAAGTTGGCCAACGTCGCGTGATGACGTCTAGCACACGTTAAATTGATATTGGCACTTAGCGCCGTGTTCCTTGTCGCCATCCTTTAAAAGTATTAACTTTTGACATTTCGTAGCGGTAACCAATTGGCTTTCTTTTATTTATTTTGTTTGTTGGACTTTCAGATGCTTCATTAGATAATGACAATGTGACATTTTTCATATTTAGGGTTCCGTGTCGTAAATGATACAAGAAACTCTCTTCCGTTAAACTGAAGAAGTGCCAATTTAAGGGAAAGCGTGGGAAGTGGTTACCATAATGTCAGTGTTGTCTAAGCCCTTCAGCGGGTCTCTGAGATGGCTGGCTGTTTTAATAAATACGAAGAGCTTCACATGTCTTCTAAAGTATATAAATACGGAGACGCTCACGAAATTAACCGCTTTGACAGTCACTTGAAGACTGGTGAGAGCGGCTGGATATGAACTGCTTGATAAGAATGCCTTTTACTAGTTTTGCTGTAAGCATTTAAATGATCAATGTAAGGTACCACGGTCCGGTTTAAGGGTTATATATAAGTACTATACCAAATAACTTTCTATACTTCTATATGCGGCCCTCGGAATGCTAGTGCGATTCTCTTTTAGCGAGTTTTTTGTTGGTAGAATTTGATATTTTACACGTTGCAATCCTACTAGTCCACTAATTATAAATGCGAAACTTTGTGAGTATATGATGTATAGATATGTATGTTTGTTACTCTTTCACGCAAAGACTACAAAACGGTTTTGATGAAACTTTACAGTAATATAGCTTACATATATATCCGAATAACAAATAGGCTATATAATTTATTAACGCGGGTAATACCGCGGGGCACAGTTAGTACTCAATAAAGTATTATTTGTTTGACAAATGCACTGTATACATTTCATTCTTAATGGTAAATAACATGCGATATTTAACGTGGCGCTAACATAAACACACGTACGACAATTTGATTCAGACGGAACTTCAGTTGAGAAAAATCGGATAAGACAAGCCAGTCACACAATACGTTATTGTTTGTAATACAAATGAGATAATTTGCTTTGTAGGTCTTTTTAGTCATCACTAAGTAAGTCTCGCTATCAAATTGTAAACATGGGTTTGGTGAATGATTTCACAATTCCTAACTTTTGCGTTAACTTTGGTTCATGGTCGCAACTTCATAACTTTAACGTTGCTTGTATTATAAACCCGGCCAAGTGGGAGTTCGTTTAGTTTACAGAGGCTTCCGTACAATCGTAAAGTATTACCAGACATCGAGAAAAGTCATCGTTTTATTTTTATATTTCACTGGCTAGGTAATATTCCGTTGATTACCATTGGGTGCGGAACCCTAACAGTCATATTAACTATTAAATCGTATGATCTTTTGATTGTACATCAGAGGAAGCAAAGGTCACGACACAGCCGTGACCTTTGCATCGACGGTTGTTCTTGTTGCACAAGATCCGAAGATTTTCCGCTTTTGCTTACAAACCAATATTGCAACTTCTTCATAACAAAGCTAAGCGTCTATTGAATAACGCTGACGAAAACGAAGATTCTAATAATTTCATGCATCCACTAGATGTAAACGTTCTTAATACAAATTGCAAATAAGTTGCGCTACATCGTTGCGCATTCGGACAACTGTTATGAAACACTCGCCAATTGTCGCCGAACTCCAATACCTATCTTAGGAATGTTGGCTAAGCTAAACGGGTTTTACCTGCATATCTCTTGTAACTTCCTAGTTCCCTATTCCAAAGCAATCGAAAGAAAGTTAATGGGAAGTCGACCTGGGGCTTAGTAATCGTCTAAAGTTGCCTGTACAAAGCGTTGGGTAACTTTTGCCATCTCTCTTTAAAGTTAACGGACGGAGAAATTTTAATTTGCAGCCATATTCGTACTTTTGTGAAACATAACGAGGACCCTTGTGTAACTTTTTCCTAAGTTACGAAAATTTAAAAACTAATCTTTTGTTGTAGAAGGAGAAAGGACAGAATTGTGTAGGTCTCATAAAAAGGTAATAAATCAAAGCATTTTTGTGGCTCTTATAGTTTCTTCGGGTCGTCTGCATTGCTGTTATGTCTCTAACGTTCGCATATTGACATTCTGATATCCCTTGGATCAAAGCTGAAAAGGCACGTGGGTAAGGCTTGTTTTTTATCAAACATCCGGATATTCCGGTGGAATTTGGTTAGGGTTGGGCTGAGGCGCTGGAGGCGGCGATCGTTGGAATTTTGCCAGTAGCCAGTGCATTGTTGGCCAGCCATGTTAGTAAATTAATATCGCCAATATAGCGCCACTCCACACGGCAAGTTTCATCTGCTTTAGGGTCACCATTATTATATGATACATTGTTTTTATGAGCCATAAAACTAACTTTTATGTTAGTTTCATGCGATTTTGTACGATATATTATGCTGTGCAGTTGGGTTTGAGTATTTTCATCAGTGTGATCTCATTGCACGTTGAGATTGCACATCGTCTATACATTTATACAAGTAAATAAAATCGGAATGTGTGTTTGTTATTTCACATAATAAAAGCTTTTTACTGGAATAACTAACACACTGCCATCTGATCACTGAACCGCTCTTCCGCTGTAAGCTCGTCATGCTCCCATTGTGTGTTAATGCTTGCGGTGGCGTTGTGGGTCGGGTCGTTTTCTTCCCTCTAATATGGCGAAGGAGGCGATGGCTGGCCCTCACTTCATACTCGTGAACGGGTGCTGCTTGCGGTAACTGGTAGAGCTGCTGCTGGGGTACTCTTTTTTTTTTGTCTCATACAGTCGTCGCCTTTAGTCGACTTCGTGTGACTTGTTAATTTTATAAATGTGCGCGGATGCACCCACCGTTTGTTCATCTTGCAAGAGGTTATTTTAATTGCTTGAGCTAAATGGAATGTTATTGTTTATTACCTCATAATTATTTTGATTAACTAGATGTCATCGGTTCTGTGCGTGCATTAGCCCACATACCAGCCAATCACAATGTAAAAACAAAAAACAATGTTAAAAAAAGATATAAAATAAATCGAAAACAAAAAGCAAAAGAAGACGAAAAAAGCAAGCCCGGAGTTTCTTTGTGGCTTTCTTCTCCGGGTCGTCCACCTAGGTAGCTAGAGAAAGCCGCAGGCTAGCTAGGGTAGGATCCTCAGCGGCGAGGATCGCGTTGCCCCCCCTTAACACGTGATCGGTAATACCGTGCAAGTGATCTGACCCCCATTTCGAATTCCATCTTTTTACTTCAGCGGCCGCCTGAGATGTGGCCCATAAAGGTGCCCTCAGGTATTAGTCGTTTAAATTAAGCTACTGGTTGAGAGCCTTTTGCGCTAGCCAACTGCTCGTTGTTTTCAATTCTTAAATTTGATATACCATTGCTAAATGTAGCTTAGTAACTTGCTATTTATTATTTATTTAAGAATATTAAAAATACATGTGACGAAACAGACCGCACGGACGGACTAATTTAAAATATTTTGTTAACCTTACTGTTTTTAAACTGTGTTTATGTAATACATTGTGAGCTTGACAAGTACAAGTGTATGTAAATACCCAAGTGCTGAATAAATTTCATTATTTCATTTCATTAACCCACGACTTCTGGCTTAGTAGTCAGGGTCAGGGTTAGGGTACTAGACCACTCAAACAAAACGCCATTTTTATATTAAAGTCTATCTGTCGGATTGATTTCTGAAACTGACTGACGCGGTGAATTTGTACTTGATACAAGGAGAAAGTTAGGATTAAATTCCTCGCGGACAATAACTCTTTTATGACCATCAAACAACAAAGTTTTCTACAGTATTCATAAACAATAGAGTTGTTCATTACATCAGTTTTAAGTTAGTTACTACGGCTAGTTTTAAGTTAGCTACGGCTCGCTAAATAACTGTAAAGCCGTAAAAACATAAATCAGAATTCTAATCAGCAGAACAAATTATATCGGCTTGTTTTGTACCACACTTTAAATCAGCTGATTCAAGCTCAAGATTTACATCGTTATTCGATTATTTTAATAATACATATTTAATTATATTAGCCTAGTCTCGGCCGTCCAACTCCCTAATTAATTCTATCACACTAGACTCGCCTGTATCAACCGCCAAGTACGCGTCAAAATAAAATGAACAGAAAACTATCAAAACACGTAAACAATCAAAAACAACAATAGTGAAGTATAACAAAATCATTATTGCCAGAAAAAAATCTTTATGACAAATCTAGAAGCACAAAGATTTAGTTAATCAGAAAGTGTGCTACATATTATAGTAACAATTAAATTTTTTAGAGAATATTTTGTCCTAAGTATTTTTTGAGCGACTTTTCTATCGAGTGACGACATTCTTCAAAGTGTAGTCAAAGTTCCCGTACATGTTTATACGTAGTAAGTAAAGTAGTAGTAATATTGGTTAAAACGTTGTGGAAAATGGACACATTTGGCTTATGTCAGCGCCTTAACGGTTTTTTATTTATTAGAAAACATTTTACACAAAATTCAGCCTAATCTCTTTTACCACTCACTTAACCTTGGGTTGATTCGGACAAGACATGGTAGCTGTATTATATATATTAAATATTATAGATGTATATAAAATACTTGTTATAAGTAAACATAAATGAATCAATGGTAAAATAACTGCAATGGTTTTTAACTTAACATTTTATAAATGACGACTTCCTTAATTCCTGTGGAAGGTAATTACAAGGAAGAATGGATTGTACCAATAGATGAATGAAATAAGAAAGATGAGACTGATGGAGACGGTTATGAGAAGATGAAGATGTTTACTGTGATTATTGTGAAGTTAGATACGCTGGAGATAGAGAATCAAGTGAAGAGTTTTTAATGTTCTTAAAATTATACGCTGACGAACAGACAAACAATGCAGTTGATATTGGTAATTAGACACGTGTTGGCATATGCGGAGAAAATGGATCAAATTACCTCTAAATTAATAAATGATCCCTATTTATTGTATTTCCTGTGCATAAACAATAATAATCCTGATCATATCCCCGTGCAATTACCTAGTATCGAAATTATAAATCATTTTGCGGTTACGGTTAGTCATGTCCTGTACTGTCACGTACTGTGGTGCCACTAATGGGTCATGACCGTGGCTTGTCATGGTTGTTGTTCAAGTATTACGTAATACTTTATTGTCTGCGATTAGAACTCTGACTATAGCTTCTACAGGGTGGCCGGAGAGTTGACGTTCAAACGCAAAATTTAGATACTTTATGATGAGTATCTGAATCACCCCCATCTATGTTCTACGATTTTGCGTTTTTTGATACTTTGTAAATTTATAAGTCCTGAGTTCAAACCCTAATTTTGAACTTTCGTATAAATTCTAAGTCAGTTCTGCAATGATTAGATTAACCATACTTTTTAGGGTGTTAGGTTAAACTATGCTTATTAGTTAACACAAAAAAACTGAACCAGAAATGTTCAGCAGAACAAGAAAAAAATCGAACGCTGATTTTAGGAAAACAATCATTAAAAAATGATATCTACGCAAAATCGTAGAACATACATGGGGGTGATTCGGATACTCCTCATCATAAAATATCTAAATTTTGCGTTTGAACATCAACTCCTCGGCTAGCCTGTATATCTTCATGATAAATTTAGCAACAACGCGTTTATGCTAATTTAATAGGCCAATTTGGCGTGGTTGGTAGATACTTTCACGCCGTAAGTCGTGGGTTCGATTCCCACCCAGGACAGATATTTGTGTGCATGAACATGTCTGTTTGTCTTGAGTCTGGGCGTTATTATCTATATATAAGTATGTATTTTTTACCAAAGTTTAGTATATGTAATATATCAGTTATCTGGTTTCCATAGTACAAGCTCTGCTTAGTTTGCGATCAGATAGCCGTGTGTGAATGTCCCAGGATATTATTATTAATTTACGTTGCAGCTGCAGCGTGCATGGCTATTAAGTAATTAACGTTTACACTTTGATATCATTATTAACTTTCTCTGTTAAATACATGGGCTATAAAATTCGCGTGGAACAACACAAACAAACAAACACTCACTTCACGTTCCACGGTTTATTGCTTTATGTAACAAGTTTGCATTGGCTAAGTGAAGGTTTCTTTTATTAACATAATTGTTTAAAACATTTGCATTTAAGTGAATATATTAAAGCCATAGAATATATTTTCTCCTTAATGGCTGCTTGGTATTTGATGAGATTTAAAGTCCAAATGACACGAGAAGGTCATGGAAATATACAGAAGATGACTATTAATACTTTATTTATGACTTCCGTTTTCAAGCACAGTGACTAATAAACTTATTAATATTTTTTTTATATCACGTACAACCAACTTCAAATACTTATAACAACCGGAATTATTAAATACTAGCTGTGCCCCGCGGTTTCACCCGCATTGGACTTTGTAAATTATAGCCTATCTGTTGTTCGGATACATAAGCTATAATACCACAAAGTTTATCGTAAAAAGTACTGAATGGATTTTAATGAAACTTTACAATAATATTGCTTATACATCAGAATAACACATAGGCTAATTTATAAAGCGCTATATTTTAACGCGGGTAAAACCGCGGGGCACAGCTAGTATTATATAATATTACTGAGTTATAGTTCAGTCAAATAGACGATGATCAAAATTTTTTCATGCATCAATCTTTAGTCAGTCGGTTATCTTTACTGTAGACAGCAATCATAGATCACTCACCTCCTAGGAATAAAACCTAAAAAGATTCAAAGTTGTATCGTGTTGGTGGGACCGTGACTGTTGTGAGCCAGAGCTCCTGGGTCTGAGTCCCAGCCAGGAGAAATCTTTGTGTGATTAGTACGATTATTTGTTCTGTGTCTGGGTGTAATTTATCTGTAATTTGTATTATGTAATTTTGAAATATATAAGTATTTTATCAGTTGTTTGGTTGCCATAGTACAGGCTTGCCTATTTTGGGATCAGATGGCAGTATGTTAGTTGTCCCAAGATATTTATTTAAGAAATTCACATTACGTATATATCCTTATACCAGGTTGTGTATTCTTGAAACTGAGCCATTGTGGATTGCTGACTGCCAGCTAAGAGTAAATCTTATTCTGTTTCAACATTAATAAGGTACCGCCTTGTGTTCTGTGTGATTGGAATAATTGAAGATCACAAGGCTGTGACGATCTTGACACCCATAGCTTAACAATTAACCAGTAACAAAGTACGTGGGCTTGTAATAAGGTACTATGTGTATTTTACAGTTGGCATTTGATTGTTCTCAGGTTTGGCACACTTTTTATTTACCATTGTTTATTGAATCCGCATGTGAAGTTGGTAGTTTGATTAATTGATTTTGCCATTCCGCCATGCACTTTGTTTCTTGCGTGTTTCCATTCAAATGATTATCTTTATGTTTGTACTAGCTATGCCCCGGGGTTTCACCCGCGTTAAAATAGCTTTGGCGTAAAAGAGTAACAGACATACATCCATACATCTATACTCACAAACTTTCGCAATTATAGTATTAGTAGGATGTGTAGCTCTAGCGGTGTTTGTAGTGCACGCCGGAATAGCTCGCAGATGGTAGATTTTTTCCTACTTGACAGTTCACTTTATTAATTGTAGCCCATGTGTTATTCTGATGTAAAAGCCATATTATTGTAAAGTTTCATTCAAATCCATTCAGTAGTTTTTAGGTGAAAGAGTAACAAACATCCATCCATACTTACCAACTTTTGCATTTATCATATTTGTTTGTATAACATAATAGGAACTGTGCAGGTACTTACTACTTTATGTATGTAATATGCGTGCATAGTTGATTTAATGTGGATTTCCAGTTATGGATACTTCAGTGAGTTGTGCGTTCATGCGGTGTGAATACACTTTATTATGCGATTAGAAAAGTTGATATTGATTTAGTTCAAGGTTGTTGTCACCATTGAACATTCACACAAGGAGGCAAGACTCTGCCTCCTTGTGTTTGTTCTACTGTCTATACAATGTTCATTGTTCCGAAGTATTGATGTCCACGACAGCGAGTTCAACCTCTCATCCTTAAAGCTTTACGATCGCGTACGGTACGGTTTTAGCGGTTGGAGCTGAGCTCCTTACCAAGAGTCTCCCAAGCTTGTGTCCTTATAAAAAGGTGTGATAAGTTTTCTAAAGGATCGGTAACATGCAAGTGGTCGCAAGGGTGTCGAATACTTATTAATGTTTTATTTACATAAAAATCAAAACTACGTTTACAATATACCAAGTAAGTCAGTAATTCTGGCATGGAACTTTGGTGATTGGATCAATCCCAATAATTTGGAGGTCACATAACGATTTTACAAAGTCTTTGGTCATGAGTATTGAGGAAATTTAAAATATATTAGTATTATAATTATTGTAGTAGCTTTGCTGAGTTAAGTGATTAATCAGCATTTGTTGCATTGGAACTGAGTAAGACTATTTTGTCTGCCAGTATTGTTCGACCGCAAATAATAAGAATTCGAGTCGGAACAAAAAATATCACTGAGATTATTCTGCTGAGAAAAAAATCTATTGAATTGCTGGTATTCAAACTCAGTGCTACAGAAAGTACTCAGTAAGCCGTCGCGTCGGTATTGCGCCTGAAACCTGAAGTGATAAAATAAAGTGCAGTTTGGACAACTATGACGTAAAGTGCAGTTTGGACACTACTACACGTGAGGCACAGTAGTTAAGGTAGTTGCCTCACAGCTACCGCGGCGATCCTGAGTTTTGGGTGAGATTCCCACCCAAGGCAACTATCGGGTTTGCTTTGTGTCCATGAATGCTATACAGAGATCGATTTAACTCGTAATTATTTCCTTTTTTAAGTGTGCCTGCGAGCACCATGCTCTTGTACACTATAATTTACTTCACGCAGGCTCCAGTTTGCAGTTCCTGGTGAGATTTGTCACCATGGCCGAAATTTTAGGAAGACATTTAAATCTGTTGTGACCAGTCAAGGGTGACCTGACTTCCGTATGTGATTGTCGTCATGAATTTATTATTCAGAATGAAAGCGCTTCGTGTGACCTTAAATTAAGAATGCAATATTAGTTCTAATAAACTTGAGCAGGCTCACTGAAAGACAGTCTCTGGCAACTCGCCAACTGAATTAAACAAATACATTCGTCGTAAGCAGATATATTTTGGCAATTGATTTGTTAATGGGTTGCTAATTAAAGATAAATTAGGAAGTCTTTTTATTTTATTTACTACCTTTTGTCATTAACTTACCCGAGTTTAATTTAGATATTTTATTCACGTTTAAATCTATACATTCAAATCTATCTGGTGATGCCTTTTAGTAGATTTTTGGCATCGAACAGAAAATAGCAACATGGAGTTTCTGCCCGCATTTCTCACAATCACCCGGCATTTGTGGGAACGTTCCCAATTCAGTCGTAAATAAACTTAGTCTCTTGTCACATTCAATCACCAAACACACCTCATTATGAATTAGTTTTACAGTGTTGTAATTAATTTACACAAAGCATAATTCCGTGTGAATATGGTATAGAATACTTATTACCACACAGCAATATGTGCAAAAAGATTGCGTTTTGAAATTAGCAAAACCAGTCTTGGTGGAAGGACGGTCATCTCATCACAGATGTGCCCGACCTAGCGATTTGAATACGTTTCGTTGTTGTGATTATTTCCTCTGCTGGGCGTTGACGGCATAGAATATCATCACACATCTCATCGCGTGAGGGGTATAGAAATATTCCGAGCGAATACCTACCAGAGAACGGGCAGCAGCGTCTTTCTTTGAAGTATGACCATCAAACTTAAAACAAGATTTGCATGTCACAGATTGACAAAATGTATATGTCTTCAATTATATTATACTCCAACTTATGTACCTACATTTCATACAAATAAAACTATTCTATTCTAACTGCGATCGCCAACACGTCTGCCAAGCGTGGGGATTATAGCGTTTCCCCATTCTTTGAGAAGGCTTTTGCTGACTACTTTGGCTGACATGATGATTATGATTAGGTATGTAAGAGCTTACTTGGTCGTTCTGTAAGACTGTCCGTGATAACTACTTCGCATCAGTCAAAATTATTATCGCAGTTTAGGCTTGATTCAAAACAAGGATTAGTATAGGAAGTGCATTTCGTCAGACAATACCAACATACGTTCCACTCAACGGGGCCGAACGCATGGATATTGTCGTTGAAAGATGTCGTCAGCACACGCAATGTCGTATGCATGTGCACCGGTACCACGTGAAGGAGTCGCGTGCCCCACTAATTGGAGCGCGACCATCACGCAATCTTTCAAGGTCGTTTATTATTTATCAGCTAAGCGACAACGGCTGTATACGAAATTAGTACAATTATTATTTATAAGTCACGTATGATGGGTATGGGTAACAAACTGGGTTGTGATGTGTCTTATGGTTATGTACTGTTTTTCGTATTAGGTTTGTGGACATTTTTAAAGGCGCTTACTTGATAGATTTGGTATCGTGTTTGGTTTCCCTGGGCAGTGGCATTGGTTAAGATTTATGGAAGTTTTTAAAGCTCCTTACTTGAATGGTTTGGGGTTGGAGGTAGTTGATAAAACGAGTTCTTCGATAATTTCATCAGGTATTTTTTTTTTAATTTTACTACATTTAATACATCTATACAAATAAATAAAATTGAAGTGTCTGTTTGTAATATTAAAATAACCGTTTTTTACTACATGTAGGTATATGAATGTATATACGGTACATACACCAAAATAACATTTTTTACAATTTTTGTCTGTCTGTCTGTCTGTTTGTTCCGGCTAATCTATGAAATGGCTGGAGCGATGTTATTGACTTTTATTTTTGCAAAGTATTTTATTTATAAACAAAAATAAAACAAAATAAACTAATTAACACGCGGACGAAGTCGCGGGCACAGCTAGTAATTAATAATATTATTAAACAAATACTATCGGCCAAACTGCACAGCAGTTTGTTGGCAGAAAGATCACTCCCTTATTGACTAGCGTTATGGTTATTGTGAACCTATACTTAATTACATATGTATATTTAAGCCTAAGACTGAAGGTACAAAATACATAGGTTACAAGGTAGGTTAGGGTAGGTTCATTGAAATATAGTACACAGTTCCTTACATCATTAGTGGAATAGCAAATATGTATTAGTAATTCCACTAATGCTACAATAATCCTTTTTATATAGGTAGACATCTTTCCACTTATATTTAAAAATATAGCTTCGTTTAATGATCTGTTAAAGTTATTATGATACGTAGAGATATGTAGAACATGATAAACTTGATCTGCTGTAAATACTAAAATATAGCTCATGCCATCCGCTAATTGCATCGCCATTAGAATAGTTTTGTTTTATTACTGTTGTTACTCACTGCGTTTTCGGGTTGCTAGATTAACTTACCATTAAAGTAATATGTGCAGACACAACAAAACTATCATATTTTTAATGCTTAGAATACTAGTCTTTATGTGTTTTTTTTTTGTTACCTAGAGTCCGTAGTTTCGAGCTTTGATTGAGTGCGTATTGTGGTGGCAACATCTACTAGACCTGTCCGCCAATGAAAAGCAAAAAGGATTGTATACCTTATTTTTAGCCACTTATTTCGTTATACTATTTAAAACAAGATTGAGCCATGGGTGAAGGCTGTTTTAACATTTCAGTTAATTATCTAGGTACCTTGAGTTAGTTGCGTTGCATTGAGTTTGTAAATGCTCGTTGACATTTGATCTTATGTTCTTGAGATCTATAATGTCATGTTTATTTAAATTCTCACGGTGTATTATACGTTTTATCACAGTTAAATAGCAATTTACCTTCAAAACTTTAGAATTACCCTCACCCTCGTTTATTTTACTTAATTTTCTTAGAAATTGCTATCGGAGAAGGTTATATAAAATAGTTATGATGAATATACATATATTTTATTCAAGATTTTATTTATGTTGAAAAAAGTGAATGAATAAAAGCACTAATAAGAGATAACCAAGTTTTCAACATTAATGTTATGAATATAATTCTTTCTTTTCTTTTCTTCTTTTAAAAGACAACGCCCGCAGTAGGGAATTTAATCCCTGTGTTGCGGGGTACTTTACAAACATATAATAGACGGACACAAATAACATCCAGACTCAGAACAACTATTTATGGGTCACACAAATAGTTGTCCGGCGCGGGACTCGAACCCACGACACGAAGCGGCGAGGCGACTGTCTTAGCCGCTGCGCCACACGTGCAGTCGAACTGCGGATTTTTTTTATTCATGTGGTTCGCTTCGTTGACCCGTTTGACTTGAACCACTCATTTTAGACACCTCTCGTATTGACTTTTCAATACGAGAGTTGTCTAAAATAGTATACAAAAAATAGGTCAACTACCAAAATAGATAAAAAATAAAAGACATCTCAATACTCTTGATTGAAACCGGTACCAGGCGGTATCTCTCACAAACATTTGCACGACATCTAAGGTTATTTTGTTAAGTTTGGGTAAAATGGAGGCTGTCTCTTTTTTCTATCAAATTACATGTCATTTTGCTCTACATTCCCAAATGTCTAGTATCTGCACATTATGATCACTCGTTTGTAATATAGAACAATTTGATAAGAAAACATAGACTAGTTATACAAAATTGAAGAGCTAACTAAACTTAGGCGATAAATTAGCTTCAACTTAAAAGCTGATAATCTGTTTCACGTATCTACCGTTAAACTTTATTGCTTTGTAATACACCCCGCGAACTTGTAATATCTAATGGGTGGAAGACAAACTGCCGAGCAGAGTTCACGGTCGGCAGATTGCGAGCACTAACTAATTCTACTGTGTAATCAGTAATCACCAATCCATAGAGCGATCCTAAGCTCATTAAACTCTATCTGAGTTAGCGACTAGTCTTACCGATATTTGTGCCATACATTATGTGGTGAACTTTATCAATTATTGAGTAATGTGGCGAGCTGGAGAAGTTTGGAGGCCCGTCGAATACTTTACGCAGTCGAGTTCCGAACTCTCTAGTGATAAGAAATGTTTCGGTTTCACGAGGTGTGAGGAATACGAATGTGCCAAAAACTGGCAACTTTGGACTTTCGTGTAATTGACGTGTAAAAGCCTGTTTCGGAATGTTTTTGGGATAAGAATGACGGCTCACTTTATGAACTCGTATATTTAGCTAGTTACTTACCTAATTATGATGATGGAAGTTGGTCTAGCAACTACATCAACAATAAGGAAAAACAATTAAATGTTAGGTATATAACTGCATGTGGAAACAAATGCGCATCTGTTGCTGTTAATATATGTAAAAGGTTAATTTACCTACGTCCTAAGTATCCTATTTAGATTGCGTCCAGGGGCTCTACCGGCTAAGTCGCCGAACATCGAATTTTTAAAAGGCGTTCAAATAAATAAAGGTTAAAAATGACTTAATCAATCGTTAAATCGGCGTCCATGAGCACATGTGACGTCATAAACGGTCCGGAATCGATTGTCAACGTTGAAGCCGATTTAACGATTGATTAAGTAATTTTTAACCCTTATTTATATGAAAGCCATTTAAGAAATCGATGTTCGGCGACTTAGCCGGTAGAGCCCCAGATTATTGAACAAATAACTCTGAAATTTATTCCATTTTAATGTGCTGTCAGAATTAACTTTGAAGTGATTTTTATTCAGACGTGTTGGAATGATAGAATCTAGATTAGATCGCATAATGATTATGTAAATGGGTATTATG
Organism: Pseudoips prasinana; assembly: GCA_951640165.1. Lineage (NCBI taxonomy): Eukaryota > Metazoa > Arthropoda > Insecta > Lepidoptera > Nolidae > Pseudoips > Pseudoips prasinana. Next base: position 27,101,086 of record OX621248.1, read on the forward strand.
CGATCTATTCTAGACACTTGTAGCTCATAAATACAAATCACTGCAAATGTAAATTTGATTCTCATGTATTTTTTAAATAAATTAGAGTAGAATTGTTATTATTATTTACAAAAAGTAAATTAATATTTATTTATGAAAAGCACATATAAACATGTACGTGACATCTTTGCAACGCCCAAAGGATGATCAAATTTCCCTTTTACTTAATCCCAACTGACTCAGGTGGTTATTGACTTGACTTTATAGAAAATCTGATCACGAGTCGGATTCGCTTTCTCCTCGCGTGTGGCTATTATGTAAACACTGTCGAAACCGCTATCGCTGGCGAATCTCTTTCGAGATTACGGTTTGTGGCGAAATTGAACGATTCGGTGTCAAAAATAAATACGTACAACATTTACTGGCGTGATCAAGATTCATACTTAATTCTCCCCTTCAATGGAGTGTCTCGGGTCCTCACCTGTCTTTTGACGAAGTGTTTCATCAATCATGATAAATTATTATTATTAATGATAATTTACGATTTGTAGAGGATTTCCTTGTCCTCGGTTTGGGACTAATAACAGTTTGATTAATTGCTTTAATTTATTTGCTCGTTTAGATTTTGGTGGCGTTTCTTTTTAATGAAATTCTAAACATTTGTCTTACTCTAGCTCCTGTAGTTGAGCCACCCGAGTTTCCTTAAAACCAAATATCTAAGAGGACAATGAATGGACAGTTCTCGTCGGATCACCTGTCCAAGTATCTCGGGCCCCGAGGCATCGTTTGTCAACGTCAAGTCGGCAAGATTCGTAGAATGCTCGGAAAGCGCCCATTGTCTGCTTGTCCAGTCATCCCCTATTTTTAACCTTCAAAACGGAAACCTTTCAGAGATCGCTTCACAACGAATTGGCAGAAAAATACCGCAGTGTTTCAAATAAAATGCGTATATAATATTGTAATATTAGTCGTAGCTTGTAGACCTCAATACCCAAGCGTTTTGTCTTTGGGACACTGGCGTGAAATTAGATAGTGTGATCGTCCTTTGTTCTCGGTTCTCACGCTCTCTGTGTAGGTATTCGTACTGTCAGAACATGTTTGTTTGGTGTCAGTTTCCGATTCATAGTATATTATATACAATATATTACTTTTTTATCTACCTAAACGTTTTGATGTTGTACGAAAAGATAGCACGCCTTTGGAAAAAAATATGGGAACCACTTTGCTAGGACTGAATTTTGGCATGATAAATCTCTTGCTACAATTGCTGTCACCATATAATATAAATGTGCCACACCGACACCGCCGGCTGTCACCAAATTCCCATCTGGCGCGTTCGACTAGTTTGCACGTAAACTGCCTACGTCCTTCAACTGTCTAACAATTAGTTAGTTACTTATTGTCTCATTTAAGTTGTTCCTGTCACTTGAATCACTTGGCAAGCGTGTAGCGGAGTAGTGTTGCAACTTAGGGCGGAACTTGTTTAGAGTGTCAATGGCAGTTCTCAGCTTCTGCTCCGTTATTCACTCTGCAACTCTCCAACTTTATTGTGCAGTGTGGAATTACAATGGCTGCACTTTCGTATTCACCCGATGTACTTGCACGGTTCTTCATAACTGAATTTGCTAATTTTGTACGTCATTTTCGTGTAAGTAGTGTTTTGTTTATGTTTGTGGGTACCTGTAGTGTAATTAAATAAAATTATTCTTTTGTCTGCGAAGTTGGTGTTTGAATGTTGAGCTGTTTATTTTGTGGTTATAAAACATGAGCTGTATCTAAAACTTCAAGAGAAGCACGTTAATTAACCTCGTTTTACGCTTGTTCTGGTAGGGATAACTACATTAGCGTTAAGGCCGCTGTTTGTACGTCGTAATTTACCAAAATCATATTGTGATACTATGTTTCGATATGGTATTATTGTCATTTTCCCTCACCGATCTAAACACCACCGACGAGGTGAAGAAACTAGCAGCCTCTCTCCTCAACCTCAAAAGTGGTTTAATTTGTGAGCGTCTCCGCGCTTCGGAGGGCACTTTTACAGTGCCTTCCAAAGCAAGAAGTAAACATTAGATATCTAAGCCAGGACAACTTGAATAACTCCGATGCTAGGGCAACTACTGCTCATACTTATTGAATGAATATGCAGTAAAGTGCTATTAAATCCGACACTAATTCTAGCTTAGGTAAAAAGAAGCATTAGTTTTCTATTTAAATTCTCAAATATCGTTCTGAGATTTTATTCACTTGGAGGTAGTTCGAACCTCGTACCGAGAGAAGATATCAATGAATATTCTGTTAACATTTGAATCTCGACGAAGCTTGATAATTTTGGCGCCAATTAGGTTAACCGTTTTAGGAGCACGCGCAAAGTGTATTAATTAGGTAGTCGTGTTATTACCAACATGGGTGTTGAGTTGACTCGGATATTCCATTTTAAATAAGGAATTTACCTCCTAAATATTATAGAAATGTTCGCACATTTTGGTGATATTACGTCAGTAGGTTCATATGACGCAATTACCTTCCTATATTAGGCATGTAAGTGATAAACAAGTACTTACCTACTTAGGGAAACGTGTGATTGTCCAAAATATTTCCATGCAACAATTTGAATGGATTTATTTTATTATTTTTTTTTTGGTATTATTATTACTATGTAGATGATCCTTAACTTATTATCGACTAATAATATTTCTGTATGTAAATGTTTAATCTAGGTACTTATGGTAGGAATTATGTATGTATGTAATTATGAATGTTTCGATACAGGCATCCATCGCCTAGTGAGGCTATCACTTTTAACTGTCCTATGTAAAACTGAACTGGTAATAAATCATTTACTTATTTACGAAAAAGTTTTCAGCAAGTATTTACTTACCAACCTAAAATGCATTGTCGGTGTTTACACTCGATCAAATCATTCTCTATTGTACTCTTCAATAAAATCTTTTAAAAGAGATCCAATAAAAGTCTCAAGATTGCACGATCCGCGTGATTACCGAACAAGTCCTACAGCCAATAGCAATAAACAGCTCTGAGACTTAGCCGGACAATAGTCCAACCAAGCGCGACCGGCAATAAGTGAACTATCCCCCAGATATAATCTATACGCGATATATATATTATGACAATGCACCGTAATACAGCAATTACACAGCTGGTGCCATTGTAAGGATCTCTCATCCCCCTTTATCGCTCACTCGCCAGTGAAATGTATGGAGATTGATTTCGTTCGTGTCAACGGATATCTATTCTTTGGTAGTAGGTTAAAGGTGGGTATTTCGAAATTGGGTCTATTCGAGCGTTTATTAGGATGTTCGTAATTGGGATTTTTCCCATTTATCGACGTATCCGTCGTTACAATTACTTGCTCATATATTGAATAGTTATTATTGCCTGTGATACTGATTCAATATTCGATATATAATAATGATATTTGTGTATTAGACGAACATTATATATACTTTGACAGACACGTTTATGTAAATCAAATTGAATAGTAGACACGTTTCCCAATATTCTAACCGTCAAAGCTGTTACAGATAGTGAACTTCTAACTTTAGTCGAACTAATTAATAAGCTTTCAATCTATCAATATTATATATCGGTGAGGTTACATCAATACGCGATTAGGCTCCACGATAGCGAACACTGAACTATTTAATCATAAAAGGGTAGTGCCAAATCTCAATTACTTGCCAGTGATTGAGTGGCGCAGTCAGTTGGTCGGGTCATTAAACGTTCTCTTCAATAATAGTTCCCATTGAAATCCCGCTAAATCTGCCAAATGCAATGCTTATAAGTATGTCATCTAAATTTGAAATATATTTAGGTTTTACTCGTTCATATCTGCGATATTGGTAATTTTTTTTAAGCTAACATAGCCTCACTGAGTCGCAGGAGATTAACTAATAAGCGATTCACGGACACAACACACACCCAGATTCAGAACTTGATGTATTTATTATCCTGTGCGGGACTAGAACCTGAAATACGAGGACGCCGAGGTGCTAGCGAAGCTATTACCTTAAGCACTGCGCCACATGTGCAGTCTAAGGCCTCCTACGCACTATGCGGCTAGCCGCAATGCGGCCAGCCGTGCGGCAGCTGACAGTATTCAGATATGTGTACGAGAAAGTAGTTTTTATTCGCACTGTGATGCGGCAGCCGGTCAGCAATATTGATTTCTGACGGCTGACCGCATTTCGGCTAACCGCATAGTGGGTAGGAGGCCTTATCGTGCGAACGAACATAGTGATAATGTTACGAAAAATATCAAACTACATATATAAACTTATACCAACCAAACTACTATTAAATATTAAAAAATATAAACTACCATGCATTTCAATCTTCTTTTTCAGTCTTCTCATCTGTATTTCTGTGTATGTATTTGAGAAACAGGGTAATAAATACTACTGACAGATTGAGTTGCAATTTGGCAAACACATTGATTAAGGGCCGTTTCGGGTTGTGCAGGATGTGAATAATTACCGTAATTGATATGGAGTATTAATAATATTGTATTATGGACGAAGTCTGTTAAGTCATCTATAAATTCTTTCGATTTTATGCTTGTTTTGATTGACATATTTAAACGAAGCTGGTTATTTTTACGTTTTCTATAATAGTTATACATATAACCTAATATACCTATATGGACCAGGTGAAGGAAGTTGTAAAATTGGATTCTTATCAGGAAGTCAAGGTGAAGGCTTACGATAAAGAAGGCTGGAAACTGCTACACCGACAAGTGCACAACACTTATTAGCTTTTTCAGCCGCTGTTCCCTAACAAAGGAACAGGGAACAAACTATGTTACAGTTTCTAAGTACAATTTTTTTTGAGTATTTAGTTCGTGTATTACTTGAGGCTAGAGCAGTATTCTATGTGGCTGAGAGCGACTACCTCATCACATGCCGTGGCGGTCGTAAAAGTCGTCCCGAGGGAATTCCTACCGAAGAAGGGGCATTACCATCTCTCTGTGCACTATGACCGTGATAATGCTATCACTAACCCGTTTACCAAGCGTGGCGATTATGCATATTCCCCCATTTGTAACGTCATTGGGCTAACATGATCATGATGATGGAGCAGTAGGGACGAGGTTTTATATTTTTAGGTTCGTATAGCTTATGTTCAGTTGTGCATATGCGTTTAAAATTTATATATCAGCCAGTCTGCATATTGCACGGTAAATTTTAAAAATGTTGAAACTGTCTAAGTTATGTTTGTAAAGATAGCTTATCTAACCCGCATGTTTAAATGTTTGTTGCTGATTTAACCTACTCGTCGTTGCAAAATATTTTAGCGTTAGCCCGGATATGCGAATAGAATTACGTAAACACTTTTAGTATAGATCTTATTTTTGACAAAATTTCCCTTTTGGATTAGTATAATCGTCTGAACACCCAGACGATTTTGCTGTTACAGCTAACATAATAGGGCCTACATAAAATATTAATACTAAAATTATACCTATCATGCTTTAAAACAACATAACGTTCCTAAAATGCTACTAAAAAAGCTCTCTCACTTTGAGCCGGAGTAAAGTACAGATGCCAGCACATCCAGCTACTCCAATATGTCAAATTTCTTTTATAAATTTTCAACTCTATCACAAAGGCATAAGGTTCACTTTAAATTGGGGAAATTTGACAGATTGGGGTAGCTTGATGTGCTGGCGTCTGAACTACGTGCTATTATTAAGCTCTCTGGTGCATACGAAAGCGAATTTAGCGTCATGGAGGGTGATGGTGGTAGACCATGCTTGGTTCCTCTACCGGCAATTCCGATATATCGGATGGTACACTACAGTGTCGCAAGAGTTTCTGTATAATAACTATAAACTTGATTGATTTGACAGGCCTGTTGGCGTGGTTTGCAAACGCTTGCTTGTTTGTCCTGAGTCTTGCTGTAATTATCTGTATGTAATTACATAAGAAAGTAGTATATGTAGTATATCAGTTATCTGGTTTCCATAGTACAAGCTCTGCTTAGTTTGGGATCAGATGGCCGTGTGTAAATAATATCCCAGGATATCATTATTATTATTAACTACATAGGAAGTTTTGTACAAACATTAAAATTAAGAGATACGGAATATCTCTTAGTTCACGTGATGAGAATGTAATAAACTCATAATGAAGTGACCTAGATTTGTTTGATCGATAGGGAAAACACTTAGTGATGTACCCCCCGCTCTAATATACTATTGTGTTTACTTTATCGAACTGCTGCTAATCCCTATGGCGTTGGGTTCCGTACAAACTTCATAATCCGTTAAAATACAAATTGCTTCAAGTTTCAATCGCGTGCGTCCGTATTATAAACAGTCCGGGTTTAGTTTAGCCAATAGATCATTAATTTGTAGTGATCCACTTATTTTGATTGTGATCAGTCAATCGTATCACACGGTTTCATTGGTTCGATTTTATTAAATTAACTATTTTTAATGGAGTTATGGAATTGGTTGGAAATAAATGACTCTATTTATATCTACCTAACAAATACCGGTGCAAGTTTTTAAAATTATCATCTACAATTTTGAGGTATTCGGATCATGTAGGTGTGATGTAGGTAGTAGTATAATTGTGTCGCCAAGCGCGGTAGAGTACCGCCGTAACTTTAGTAAATAAATGTGTGTGCTACGGAACGGTTGTTTGATTCTACAATGGTGACGAGGAAAATTTTTGGAGAATTCGATAAAACGGGGAGCTGGGAATCCTACTGTGATCGGCTCGAAAGGTACTTTGTAGTGAATTCTGTGACAGAGCAATTAAAGTTGCCGACTTTAATCGCATCTATGGGCGAAGAGGCATACGGACTATTAGTTAATTTGTGCAGCCCGCAAAAGCCAGCGGACATGACCTTTGCCGATGCCGTCAAGGTTATGAAGGAACATTTACAACCCAGTCCATCTATCCTCGCAGAAATGTATAAGTTTAGACAAAGAAGACAGCAACATGGCGAATTCGGGACAAGTTTGGACGATAACCTAAGAGATCAGTTTGTGTGCGGTATTTCGAGTGATCTCATTAGACAAAGGTTGTTCTCGGAGGGCCTAATAAAATTCCACAAGGCGATAACGGTTGCTACCTCAATGGAGTCAGCGGCACGAGATGCGGCCGCAGTGGACGGACGCGGTTGCGATATCGGGCTAGCGGCCGGGAGCGGCAGCGGCGCCGGCGCGAGCGGGGGATATACACAGGGACAGGCGATTTCACGCCGCAGTTCAGCAGCAGTTGAAGCGTCGGGAACGGTACATCGCATGCAGGTCGGTGGCTACCCTGCATTTACGCGACGAAGCAGTGCCGGTATTCGCTCGTGCACGCCCCCTGCCGTACGCGCTGCGCGCGCGCGTCGACCAGGAGATCGACAACATGTTGCGCGCTGGGGTCATCGAGCTTGTTCACACCTCCGACTGGGCCACACCACTGGTAATTGTACACAAGCCGGATGGCGCTTTACGCTTATGTGCTGACTATAAGGTTACGTTGAATCGTATGTTGAGGGTTGATAAGTACCCTGTGCCAAAGATAGATGATTTATTTAGTAAATTAAATGGCAGTATGTACTTTAGTAAACTGGATTTATCTCAGGCATATAATCAGGTATTATTAGACGAATCAAAGAATTTGACAGTTATAAATACACATAAAGGGCTGTTCCGATACAACAGGTTAGTGTATGGCCTCTCCTCAAGTCCGGGCATTTTTCAGAGAATAATGATTAAATTGTTGGGTAATATACCTAATGTGACCATATTTTTGGATGACATTTTAATTACTGGAAGTACACTCGAGATACATTTAGAAACATTAAACAGGGTTCTTAAAATCATGGAAGGAAGTGGTTTAAAAATAAAAAAGGAAAAGTGTGACTTTTTGAGTAAGGAAGTAAAATATTTAGGGTTTATAATTAGCAGAGAGGGGGTCAGAGTAGATCCAGAAAAAATTAAGCCTATATTAGATATGTCCCCTCCTAGTAACGTGTCTGAACTGAAATCGTTTTTGGGGATGGTAAACTTTTATGGTAAATTTATAAAAAAATTAAGTTTCATTTTATCACCATTCTATGGATTATTAAAAAAGGGTAAGCATTGGAAATGGGACCATTTACAAAAGGTGGCCTTTAATAAAGTAAAAAGATTGTTAATAAGTTCAGACGTGTTATCGCATTATGATGAGTCACGGCCCGTTATATTGACTTGTGATGCGAGCTCCCGCGGGGTGGGTGCGGTAATCGCCCAGCGAGCGCCCGACGGCCGAGAGTACCCAGTGGCTTACGCATCTAGAACCCTCACGGCTGCCGAAGTTCATTACAGCCAGATTCACAAAGAGGCTTTAGCTATAGTATTTTCCGTAAAAAAATTCCATCAATATCTTTATGGTCGAACATTCGTTTTGAAAACGGATCATAAGCCTCTTGTTAGTATTTTCGGATCAGAACTTGGAATTCCAAATATGACAGCGAGTAGATTACAGAGATGGGCGTTAATATTGTCAACTTATGATTTTACTATTGAATACGTAAATACAAACTCGAACACAGCTGACGCGTTGTCGCGGTTAGTGGAAGGTTATAAAGCGATTAGTGAGTCAGGAAGGGGGGAGGTTCCTGAACAAACGTACCTCCACTTTGCTTCTGATGCTTTGTCACTTAAATATGAAGATATTAAGGATGGAACAAAAAAATATCCCATATTAACTAGAGTCTTGAGCTATGTTAAAGATGGGTGGCCTAATGAAGTAGAGGTAAGAGAACTTAGGGCTTATTTCAACAGAAGGGATGAAATATATATCGAATTAGGTTGTCTTATGTGGGGTCACCGTTTAATTGTACCGAAAGCTTGTCAAGATAGGGTACTAAAAGAGTTGCACGACAGTCATATGGGTATCGTCAAGACAAAATGTATCGCGAGGAGTTACGTGTGGTGGCCGGGTATTGATGAAATGGTCGAAAACCTTTGCCGGAACTGCACAGTTTGTGCAGAGCTAGCCGAGGCACCGGCACACCATACACCACAACCGTGGTCGTGGCCGTCTCGCCCTTGGACGCGACTACACATAGATTTTTTAAGGCCGATCCACGGTCATAAATATTTAATCATGGTGGACGCTACTTCGAAATGGATTGAAACATGTCCGGTAGTTTCAACTACAGCGATAGCAATCATAGGAAAAATTAGGGAAATCTGGGCACGCTTCGGACTACCTAAGCAGCTTGTTTCCGACAACGGACCTCCTTTTACTAGTGAGGAATTTAATGCGTTTTTGGAATATAATGGGGTGGACCATATACTATCTGCACCTTATAACCCTGCTTCTAATGGATTAGCTGAAAATGCAGTTAAACTATGCAAACATACATACATACATACATAGACTCACGCCTGTTTCCCAGAGGGGTAGGCAGAGACAACGGATTTCCATTTGTCACGATCTTTGCATACTTCTTTTGCCTCGATTACTGACATTATATTCTTCATACATGCTCGCCGGTTTAGGGTACTTCTGACCTGCCCTTTCTTGAGAACATCTCCAATTTGGTCAGAGAATGTTCGACGTGGTCTTCCCCTTCCGGTTGTCCCATTCACACAGGCCAGGTATACTTCTTTTGTCAATCTTCTTTCATTCATTCTTTCTAAATGGCCAAACCATCTCAGCATGCCTTTTTCAATCTTTGTGACTACATCCTCTTTCACACCACAACGCTCTCTTACATCAGTATTTCGAATTCTGTCTCTCAAAGTCACACCACACATACTTCTCAGAGCTCTCATTTCCACTGCATTTATTTTACTTTCATTCTTTTTCTGCCATACCCAACTTTCACTTCCATACATTAAAGTTGGCACTAACACTCCATCGTGCACGGCTAGTCGAGCCTTCTTTGATACTTGCCGGCTACTCATAAAGGCGTGTAGTGCCCCATTCACTCTATTCCCCGCATTTACTCTTCTAACAATATCTTTTTCATATTTCCCATCTCTCGTAAACAAAGTTCCCAAATATACAAACTCATTCACCTGTTCGACTTTCTCTCCTCCAATCACAATATCACACGTTGTCGTGTATTCATCCCTCTCAAATACCATTACTTTCGTCTTACCTACATTCATTTTCATCCCTTTCCTTTCAAAAGCTTCATGCATATTTGTTACCATCACCTGCAACTCGTCCGCAGATGATGCAAGTAGAACTTGATCATCAGCGTACAGCAGACATTTGATGAGTAACTCATTCATCCTTACACCGCATTCACTTTCTTTCAAATCTTTTAAACAGCTATCCATGAATAGGTTAAACAACCACGGTGACGCTACACATCCCTGTCTAACACCCTTTTGGATGCTAAACCACTCGGTGTATGACCCGTTAATCCTCACGCAAGCTCTGGAATCCCTATAAAGAGATTTTAGTGCTTGAACAAGGTTGTCGTTCAACCCATACATGGACAGTACCGACCATAGTTCACTCCTCAACACTCTATCGTAGGCCTTTTCTAAGTCTACGAAGGCACAGTAAACCTTTTGGTTTTTGCCCAAAAACTTCTCTACTATGCTTCGCAGAGAAAAGACCTGATCCGTGCATCCCATTCCTTTCCGAAAACCTGCCTGTGCATCCCATATTTTCGCATCGGTTTCTTTCACAACTCTTTCAACCAATACTTTTGCATACAACTTACCAACGACGCTGAGTAGACTAATGCCCCTATAGTTTTTACAGTCTTGCCGTGAGCCTTTCCCTTTGTAAAGAGGTACGATGACAGCCTTGCACCAATCACTTGGCACTTGGCCGGTGGTATAGCATAAATTGAATAGGCTGCACAGCTGACTCGCTATGACGCCATGTCCAGCCTTCAGCATCTCGGAAGTTATCCTGTCATACCCTGGTGACTTACCTGATTTCATACCCTTAATAGCTTTCACAATCTCATCCATACCAATGTCATCTTTACATTTGTTCTTGTCTATACTTAGTGAACTACGTTCACTCTCTGTTACACCTCTTTCATACAAACTTTCAAAATACTCCTTCCAACGTTTTAACACGCATTCTTCCCCTTTCACTATATTTCCATCTTGGTCTCGTATGGATTTCAGTTCTGAGGTTTGAGTTATGCCTCTTACTGATCTAACGGATTTCCAGAAAAACTTAATGTTCGTCTGAAAATCCTTAGACAACCTTCTATCAAAATTATCCTTTTGTTCATTTTTCTTTTCATTCACCACATCCTTTACAATTCCTTTCATTTTCCTATAATCATTCCAGGCCCTTTCTATATCCTCATTCGTCGCCTTATGCATTCGTTCGTTTGCTCTGGTGGCTAGCCAGTCTAACCACGCTTTCTTCTTTTCACATACAACTTTTTGTACACTTTTATCCCACCAAATATTCTTCATCTTTCTTCCTCTTCGTCTCTTTATTACACCACATACTTCACCAGCTACACTCACCACACCTTCTTTGACTACCTTCCATAGCTCTTCTACTTCTCTTATGTCTTCAGATCCCTCAAACTTCTCAACCAACTTACTTTTGTACTCATCTGCCACTTCTTCCTCTTGCAGTTCCTCTACTTTTATTCTCTCAAGTACACTTTTAGTCTCAGGGATTCGGTGGCGCCATCCTTTGAATAGACCACTTATTCGGCTCATTACCAGAAAGTGGTCTGTATGGATTGCGGTCCCACGATAGACTCTTGTGTCTAGAACATTCTTTCTCAGTCTTTCATCTACAATCACGAAGTCAATCATACTCTTTCTCACATTTTTCCTCTCTCGTGTAAACGTATGGATTCTTTTATGTTCAAACATAGTATTTGTAACACAAAGACCCCATTCCAAACATATCGCAAGCAGACTGTACCCATTCTCATTCTCACTTTCGTCACCGAATTGACCTAGTACTCTTTCAAAACCATCACGTTTTACCCCAACCCATCCATTAAAATCACCTAACATTATTACTCTTTCATTATACTGACTTAACCGCAACACATCTCTCAGGGTCTCCCAGAATGCCTTTCTTTCCTCTTGTTCTCGCTGTATTACAACTGCACCCATATCTACAGGAGCGTACACTCCTACTAGGAAGATACGGGTCATACCAACTTTCATTCTCAACCACATTACTCTTGCATTCACGCATTCGAACTCAGTCACACACTCAGACATACTTGTGGAAAGAATGAGACCCACACCTTGGCAACCTCTGGTGGTGTTCGGTACTCCAGACCAATATGCCGTGTATTGTCCGTGTGTTGTAGTATCACACCCTTTCCGCTTCGTCTCATTCACACACAACACATCGATCCGCTTTTCACTCATCAGCTGACATACTTCGTCCATCTTACCTTCTATTCCTCCTCCCACATTCAACGTAGCAAAACGGCTCTCCGTTGGCCACTTTTCGCCTCTCCGGGAAACGAGACGTGACGGGTGGCGGACCACGTCGCACTATGCAAACAGGTAATTAAAAAAGCGATTATTCAGAATTAGGAATAGGAAACCACCGGAGAGGTATGGGTACCAATAGAGATCTCCCATTTTATTATGCCATCTATGGTAATTAACTGTTATTTTATTTATTATTATTGTCCTTATTTACTTAAGTTAGATTTAAGATGGTCTAGTATAATTAAATAATATGTTGTTTTCTCTCTGGCTTAAATATGCGTCTCTCTTTTAGTATAATATAATCTTAATATAAAATAATAATTGTTATTGGATTATATAGTCATTAAGGGTGGAGGTGTGATGTAGGTAGTAGTATAATTGTGTCGCCAAGCGCGGTAGGGTACCGCCGTAACTTTAGTAAATAAATGTGTGTGCTACGGAACGGTTGTTTGATTCTACAGTAGGAAATATATTTTATCTACTTACTTCAACCTTTTACTTGAACTTTTTTTTTTTATTGATTTGCGCTTATTTGGGAACCTAATTCCTGCGTCGCGGGGTACTTTACAAACATATAATAGTCGGACACAAATTACATCCAGACTCAGAACAACTATTTATGGGTCACTCAAATAGTTGTCCAGCACGGGACTCGAACCCGAAACACGAAGCGGCGAGGTGACTGTATTAGCCGCTGCGCCACTCGTGCAGTCATACGTTACTTTTCATTGACACTTTTGAAAATGTCTAAAACAATAGATTTTCGAACAATTACAACTCTATTTCAATATATATTTTATATGTGCATTATATAAGTATATTATAGGATTATGTGCATTATAGCATTAGGAAAAAATCCTTTGTTTTAGATTATTCGAAATAAAGATTACATTTCATTCGCAATTATAGATTTGTTCAATTTATCTCCCCTGTTTTTTAACTCGGTTTGATAGTTTTCTGTTGATTATCTTGACAGGATCCGATAAAATTTTATATTGTCAGCATCTTAAGTCACTAAGTTTAGAATGTTTATCTGTAAATCTGTAGTATAAACTATGAAGTTGATAACTGGAAAGAATTGGACTCATATTTTGGCACATAAACCTGGACTCCCGCCGGATGTAGTGCAATATATCCTTGTGTCGATATAACACATTGAACACTGACGTTGTTCAGACAGAATCTATAAGTAGATACATAAAGTTCGCTGGGGATTTCCTCCGGAATCACCGAGTCAATTTAAAAAGTTTTTGACACACAGGCAGCTTGTTTTCTGTAGACAATGTCTAGACAAGAAGACTAGAAATGCGGGATACGTTTATGTTTAAATAAGTTACTTCCGAAGACTTTGAGGTACAGGTTCAAAGGGAATTCATGTTTGAAAACTTTGAAAAATTGTAGTTGTGAGCTCGCCGTGAGATGATATTTCCAGCCATTAGATCCATACGTGGAGACTGATAAGTTATGCTGTAGACCAACTGATGCCCTCTTTGTGTTAAATTATGTACGTGAAACAGCAAAAATACAGAAAAGTTTTATAACGCTATTGCATATTATTAATTATTTAATACTGATTAAATAAATAAAATAAAATAAAAAAGGTTTTTATTCACGTAGACTTGAAAAAGCGCTTGTAAATAGTCAGAACATATTCGTAGTAATATATAATTAATTTATAATTATTTCTAGGTACAAGATATTTAGGTACACGGATTGTAGGAAATAATTTACAATAAGATTTATTTTATAACAGTAACGATATTTAACTAACTTAAATTAAGTTATTGTCAAGGATCATGTGTAGGTTAAATTATCAAAATTTTTAATTTTAGCTATATTTTTACTACATATTGTCGAATGGTTCTGTCTATATTAAGGTACGAATTAAATGTTATCATTATGGCGGACCTTGATTACATCCTTTATACATATATGTTACATGTGTGTATTATATAATAATAAGTAATATGATCTTGGGAGGGTCGCTGAAATCCGCTGGATGCAGATAATGCAAGACTGGCAATTGTGGAGTTATTTGGCGGTTGCTTTTGTCCAGCAGAGCAGGCCTTACGGTTGATATCATGATGATGAAGTTACTTGAGCTCAAACCAATGAATTATGAACGTAGGTACTTTATGTCCCCTGGAAATATAGTATGTTCATAATAAGTTTTACCGATAAGGCATCCTCATAATAATAGTACCCGGGCCAATCTCACCGGAGACGGACATATTGGTTCAGGGGTGCGTCAAAAATCGGGCACAACCCGAGAGAGATAAGGTAGGTCCGACAGCCTGTTCAAAGGCCACCTATTTTATTAATTATTTAATATAGCTGTGCCACGCGGTTTTACCCGCGTTAAATTTTATAAATTATCACAGCTCCTCCCCCGTAGGTGATAGCGTGATAATATATGTTGACCCGACCTCTTTGTAATATCCTTTTAAAAAAATATTTAATGTACAGTTTTGACTTTCCTATGAATTTATTATATGTATAGATACTTTTCTTAATTGTAAATTATTTGCCACAATAAAATCTAGGTACATTATTTTTGTATGAGGGTAGGTGTTACTAAGTATATGTATATCATTCGATAAGGGATTGCCCATAGACTCACGTGTTTACTTCAATATCTACCGTGACCTTTGTAAGCCAATTTAGTCTATAGTCCTCTAACTGTGTGCGACGAGATGGGTGTTAATGGAGGCTTAATTCTAACGCACGGGCTCCAGCCGCAGTAACTCATGACTAGTTGCGCCTTTAATACAATTTGATGTCCATGAACAACTGTTGATATAGGAACCGGAGGGGTTTTGTTCATGAAAATGTACTAGTTTATCTTAAACCACCAGTTCTGTTAACATAACAGTTGACATAATTCTCTCTACTGTGTTTGGTCAATGATTCGTACAAATGTGCTGTTTTGATGTCGCGATACAATGATTTCGTTAAATCATCGTATGAACCACAGAATAAAAAGTACTATATTTTTTTTAAGGAGAACGCCCGCACTATAGGAAATTATCCCTGCGTCGCGTGTCGCGGGGAATTTTACAAATATATAATTGATGGACACAAAGTACATCCAGAATCAGGACTACTATTTATGGGTCACACAAAAAGTAATCCTGCTTGGGATCGAACTCGGGACACAAAGTGGCGAGGCGTGTGTTTTAACCGCTGCGCCACACGTGCAGACAAACTCACAAGTTGAACGCAGTAGAGAGACTTGTAACTATACTACTATAATAATGAATTAGAGGTCTCCCACTTTCCTTATTTTAATATTTTCGGTTGGAATTGACTGCTTGAAATCATCACGTGAGGTAAAAGCGTTATGCTCCTCCATGCGTCTTATTATCTCTCTCTTGGTGACTGTTTTTATGATATGCAAGTGTGCACGTGCGAGGCTTAGACTTTAATTTTGCTTTGAAACAGCTTACTTGTTAGCAATTTGTAAATTAAATTCATTAGTTAAAAATTATCATTAAAAGTCGTGTAAATATATTGAACAACTTTTGTGTTGTTAATATTTTTGAATAATGTTGGTACAAAAGAAAAAATATTTTTGCAAATATTTAGCTTATCCAATTCCCTGAAGTAGTGAAATGTACACGTTTGATTATTCTGACTATTGTAGTGTTTGTTCGTTGTGTTGGTATAACAAACTTTTAGTTATTATAATAATATAGAGTATAGATAGTGTTTTGTTTGCCTAAAGATTATTATTGGTTTGTAACCAATGTTTAGACTAACTTTCGCTTAACTAAGTTCTAAGTTTGTTCTAATGTTTACGTATATGCTAATGAACCTCCATAAATCAAATATCTTTAAGTTTGGCTAGTGAAATTGACGGTTGGTTTTCTATATTACCGTTTAAAAGAAACATAAAAGCCAAATTGTGTAGCAGGGTATATTAAAAAACCGATTATTTAATTGTCAATATCATTCATCATATCAGCCGAAAGACGTCCACTGTTGGACTCTGCCTCCCTCAAAGATATCCATAATTGCCGGTCTTATGCTATTCGCATCCAGCGCTTTCCAGCGACCCGCACAAGATCATCTTGTAAATAACAAAATAAAACATTGACAATATAGACTACAACACACTAGAAGAATACAAATCCTACTGAGTTTTGTGGCTGTGTTTTTCAGTAGCTACCACGTTATGCACTGCACATTAAGATAATAATGACAGATTCCACATAAATTTAACGGAATAAATGAATTTTGAATTTGAATTTCGTGTTATCTTCTAATTAACTGCACTTGGAATTATTTAACCTATATTTTAAATAAAGTAAGATAAGGGTACATTTAATTAAAGATCGTATGGGCAATGGTTACCCTAGTGTCAGAGTCGTTCAAGCCGCCTAGTAGGCTCTGACATGGCTGAACGACTGTTGTCTAATGACTACAATCAGGACCGTCAGTTGCGCTCCGCAACTTGCCCTCCGAAGCACGGAGGCGCTCAGAAATTTGACGGTCACCCATCTATGGACTGACCGCGAGCTTAGTTACTTAACCTTGCCGACCACTTACGGACCGGTGAGAGCATCTAGCTATGATTCTGATAGTAATACATTTTGAACACAATTCGGATTTGAACTTGCATTATGCGATTTGCTTTGCCTATTAAAGTGCGGTGAGTCCTGTTGGCTCTTCCTGTCCTGTCAGTGCCCTTTATTTAAGCAAGCCTTACATTGCGATAAAGTTTCAAGTTCAAAGAAATTAGTGAAGTTGTATATTAGGTAGCTCTGTCTGGCTTCATAGACTCTAAAGGACCTGAGAACTTAAGTTGTAGGACGGAAACAATGTTTGTTATTCTTACTCTTCTTACTACTTAAAGATGATGAGAAAGAGGAATACAGAAAAGATCCTAGTGTACTTTTACTTATCTAATACCTAATCTAATACTTATCTCTACAAACATTTTTTGACGGTCTCATCGAAATAATTTATGCGTGTGAAAGAAACCGCAGGCAGATTTTACACATCCATATACCATTCTATTTCAACAATTATATGGATACACAGATAAGACGTTTTTTAAGACAGTTGCTAACCGACTTCCGAGCGTGTATAAGTATAACCGACAAGTCTTACAACATCCGATCAAGGTGTTCTAGATCGGATGTTAGTTACCAACCATGTGGCACCATTTCCTTAATTCAACAGCTAGCTTGTAATGATGAATGAAGTAGCACTGCGACACATATGATGATTCTTTAATGATTACATTGGAATCCCACCAACATTATCCTAACTACTCGACAAGCCTATGAATAAATAACAATGATGATTCACAAAAAAATGCAATGGTGAATAAAAGATACGGTCGACATATTTGCGGTGTCAAATTTACATTTATGATTGGCTGTTTTTATATGATATATTTTTTTGGAATTCATTCGATACGTTGTTATTGTATTGAATGGCCGAATTTGATTCTTGATCGACAAGTAACATAGGTGTTACGATCTCCTTTATACAAGAGTATTGTTATGATACTGACAGTGAGATTTGATTACACTGATTTCCGTAATGATTGCTGGCTAATTGTACGTAATTTGTAATTTGTTTGATCATAATATAATATTCTTCAGCGCATTTATAAAACATCAAATTTTACTTAAAATGGTCAAGAGCTGTTTTACTTATACCTAACAAAAAATATATTTTCTATATGCTTGTCCATATTACACGAATCAACATGGCTTGCATTTTAATCATGTTTTCTAGTTATTATACAGTTATATTAAAAAGAAATGAACTCTAACTGCGGCTTAGTATCAAAGTCACCGCATCGCATGACTACAAGCGATATAAATAAAAAGTCTACTTTTTGCACATGTGTCAATATACACTTTATACTTTAATATAATATAGCGAGCAGGCTTTGTGAGAAGGCCCTCTAATGGCACCTTGGGAGCCTTACCACAAACTGTGATCGATTCCTGCTCAGCTAGCAGCGACCAATGAAATTATTGTAAAACAGATAAGTATATGACTGAAAGCATGCTGTAGAATGACATAATTTAGTTTTCGTTACGAAGCTAGCCCAACAGGTAACCTAGATAGTGAATGGAGACTAGAGTTTTAAGAATCAAGTAGGTTCATCATGATCTTCGAATGAATTCAACTGCTGGACAACGGCGTTTCCAAAAAAGCTCGGCAATGCAATTGTGAGCAAAATATGTATGCCACGCCAGGCTCTTTGGTAGATATTTCCTCCGGATGACTTCTACGCCCCTCGCGAGATTAGGTGGGGCGATGATATTCTTTGCCGCCAGCCACAGGAGTATTTTATATTAATACGTTATTTTCAATACTCGTTTTATATTAAACAAAATATATTACTTCTCATTTATAAATGATAGCCTCACAAATTGATGATTCACGCCAACAATCATTTTAATACAACTGCGATTATATTGTTGATTTTATTCCTCTCATAATTGACGCGTTATCTCCACCTGAATACATAATTATCAGAATTATAAAGTTTGAAACACAATAATTTAATTGAAACAGTTATGAAGCTGTTACGAACTTGAACATTCAATGTTCGCATCTTATTATTAAACTTCATTTTGGTGACAAGTTAACTTGTTCGTTAATATTATTCAGACTATTATTTAATCAGTTATGCGGAACTATGACTAAAAGAGCTCAAGGCTTTTGCTTTTACAAATTTATTTTAAGAGTGAATTAGTCGCAGGACCCAATTCGTCAGTGAATTTTGGCTGTAATGATATTTAATAACTCCTATATAAAATTTAAGAAAGTTTAGATTATAGTTTGCTCTTTCTTCTTCTTTGCGTTTCGATGGGAAACTTGACAAAGTTTTTGTAGCCAAGAACGTGACCACACTGATTGCCCTGCATCTGGTATTCTGGAGACCCTGCCACGAACAAAACAAAGCTTTTAAGAGCATTAAAAAAAAGGGCACAGAGGATTTATGGGGACTGTCTGTAATGGCAATTGAATCAGTTATACAAAACATTGCTTCCATCCTTGCAAACATCTTCAATAGCTGTGTAAGTGATGGCGTCTTTCCAGACCTTATGAAAATCAGTAAGGTAGTACCTGTTTTCAAATCAGGTTGTTCAAATAATGCCACAAATTATCGACCCATCTCTATACTGCCAGCGTTAAGTAAAATATTTGAAAAGCTCATGCTCAGCCAGATGTTGTCGCACTTTACATGAATGGGATATTGCATGACAAGCAGTTTGGGTTTACAAAGGGCCGTTCTACTCAGGATGCGGGGTGTACACTAATGAAGTCTATATTGGAGGCTTGGGAGGGGTCGCAGGATGCGCTGGGAGTTTTCTGCGATCTGTCTAGGGCTTTCGATTGCGTAGACCACCATACGCTCATTGTGAAACTAAAATACTATGGAATTTCTGGCACATCTCTTGATCTTGTAATGTCCTATTTATCAGGTCGAGAACAACTGGTTTCAATAGACGGGGTAAATTCAACACGACATTCTGTCAAAATGGGGGTGCCCCAAGGATCGATTTTGGGTCCATTTTTATTTCTAGTTTATATAAATGATCTCCCATATCTAGTAGAGAAAGTATCAGACATAATTCTATTTGCTGATGATACGTCACTCATATTTAAAGTGAGTAGGAAAGATAAGGATCTTATAGAACCTAATAAAACTCTCAGCTTCATATCAAATTGGTTTTCGGCAAATAATCTTCTTTTGAATGCAGGAAAGACCAAATGCGTCAAATTCTCATTGCCGAATGTGACTCATATTAAACCAACGGTTGCACTTAACGACGAAGTTTTAGATTTAGTTCCTTCGACCGTATTTTTGGGAATAACACTGGACTCAAAATTACAATGGGGTCCTCATGTTGAAAAATTATCTGCCAAATTAAGTTCAGCTTCATATGCAGTTTGGAAAATCAGACAATTGTCAGACGAACCAACTGCTAGACTAGTATATTTTGCTTATTTCCATAGCATTATGTCCTATGGTATTCTGCTGTGGGGCTCAGCAGCTGACATAAGTGCTATTTTCGTATTACAAAAAAGAGCAGTCCGAGCTATTTATAATCTAGGCAGTCGCGAGTCTCTACGAAGCGTTTTTAAAGAGGTAAATATACTTACTGTTCCATCTGAATACATATATCAGAATATAATGTTTGTGCGGAAAAATTTAGATAAATATAAAAAACGGAGTGACTTGCACAATGTCAATACAAGAAATAAGGACAAACTAGCTATACCAGCCTTTAGAGTTAGCAAAACAAAAAAGTCATTCATGGGAAATTGTACTAGGTTTTATAACAAGCTCCCTATTCATATAACTAAACTACCTGATAATAAGTTTAAGTCACACATTGAACATGAACTTATGGCTAAGGGTTACTCCACTACCAAGGATTACATTGACGATAAAGACATTTGGCGGTCGGCATCTACCTGCACATAGTCCGCTGGAGATCTTATAGCCATATAGACATGAGTAATCTTTTATGTTACATGAACTATCTGTAATAAAACTATCTATTATTTAAATATTCTACGAATTTCAGAACGGTTGTGTCTCAAAATGATTAATGTTACTTTTATTTTGACGTTTTTATTTTCTCTTTCTAATATATTAAACCTAAAATAAATAAATAATCAGACAACCGATCGAGCATATATTGTGTTTGCCTGCTAAATAATTACAGTAAGTGGACCAAATCTCGTGTATATGCCCCATTGAGTATGTTTCGCCGGAGCGTCTCAACTGGGCCGTGTTGAAACCGGTAGTAGAGACACCCGCTGAGTTTGTTTCGCTGGGTCTTCTCAGTTGGGGCGCATTGGATCCGGTGGTAGCATTAAAGCGCGACCGTCGTTATTAACACAAGGTCCGTCATAATAATATCACCTTAATATAGACAGAACCATTGCCAATATGTATTACAAATATTAGACTTAAACTAGATAATTAGACTTAAACTAGATAATTAAACTTAAACATACCTAATCTCTTGACAATTACTTGATTCGAGCTAGCTAAATATCATTGCTGTTATAAAATAAATTTTATTAATGTTTTAATACTATCAATACATGTGTACCTAATATCTATGTTACTAGAAATAATAATGTATACAACTATAATACTACAAACATGTTCTGACTATTTACAAGCGCTTTTTTGAAGTCTACGTGAATAAAAACCTTTTTTATTTTATTTTAAAACATACCTGGTTTGTTTGTATGTAATAAACACATCTTTTTAGGTCTATTCGTGTTATACAAATTATCTACGTCTCTAAATGTTGCTAAGATTTTTTATATTTGTCCAAAATCTCAGTTATTTACACTTGTCTTACAGATGTTTCTTTTGTTCTAGTAGTACCTACCTTACACATGTTGGTTCGGTCGGTCACTTTTAAACATCAGGATCAGGATCAGATTCAAATACATTTTGGTACATTCGCTCGAAAGTAAAATGATGATCATTTGAACTAAAGGATTAAACTTTTTAATCTGAGACGTACATGCATTATTATTCGAGTATTACTATTGACTAGTATAATTCTCTATAATGCTGGCTAGCTAGCTAGTTAGTGGATATTATTTGACCTGCATTGGGTCTTTATTACACAGACAAGAATAGTGGTTTTCGTACTTGAAGTGTAATGAATGACTATCGGTGTCAACCATACAACCTTAATACACATAATCGTATCGTGCCAATCTGTACAGCCTTGACTGGTTGAAAGCGAATGCCTATTATCTATCGGCGAATAGAAAGTCTCCTTTTGTAGAATATTAATGAAGCTGCACTGAAATATGAACAACGGACTTTCCTACTTTCAAAATTTTTACAATGCACGTATTTTGTTTTGTAGTTCTTCATAAAATTTCATGTCGCGATAACCCGACTTAGAAATACCTATCATGCCGCTTTGTTTTTAGTAGGTACCCCCTCGTAATGTCGTTGATGACAGTAGGAGAATCGCAAAGTTAAGGAGGATATGGGCAGAGTACATGAATAGAGTGGAGAATGAACAGCATAGCCGTGAAGTGGGTGTGGAGATGTAATTGGGTATAGATATAGAGAGGAGAGGGGGGGGGGGGGGGACTGATATGTGTAATGACAGTATTTGTGTTGAGTTGTGAGTAAAACAGATAGACTTAATGTCTTAACATGGTGTCCTGTATGAGTCTCCTCTCTGTGACTTTGTCAGAGGACATCATTGCTGACATTAAGAAGTTTCACCGGTTAAGGAGATTAAAAAAATCAGCATGTGTTGTTATATGTCTGATTGGCAAGATAAATTTTATTCCGAGATCTTCTTATCCTCTCCTTTAAGAGCTCTTGTCGGTGAAATTTCTTCTGTTCACCCTATCTTGCAAGTGGGCCGCTATATGCTCAACCTCGATAAGTGGGACATGATTGCCGAGAATGAGACAGAATATCACTGTGGTTCACAGGTACAGTTAATGAAACATCGGTTAGGAAGAAGAAGAAGAAGAACCTCTCTCTATCTTCAAAGAAGTCACTCTTTGACTTCTTCATACGACCCTACTTCCACTTTGATTTGATTTGATCTGCGTAAGTAATCTTTGGTTTGCCCCGATATCTCATATCCTTTACTTATCCTTCCATATCAGTTTTGTTTCAAATGTTCATCCTTGAAATTGAGATGGCACTTGATCTTAGATGTTCATCTAAGATAAGTGCCGTGCTATGGCAGTGTGACGTAGGTGTCGCAATGGCTTTGTACACTTAGATGGTTAGTAGAATTCCAAAAAAACTGTTTCTTATACAAATAATTTTGCCTAAAACAAGTGTATTTGATGTAACAATAACACATCTTATTAACATCGGTTGTGATTCACGTATTTCGAACGTGTTACCGACAGTTATGTTATGTTTGCTTTTAGATTAAAAACTATTGGCTGACGAAACCCTCGTATCCGACGGGATATTTACCGTCGTTTGTATATGCGATTGGTTGGTACAATTTGTTTGTTGAAATTAAATCTCTAACGTTCGACTAATCTCGTTATATTGATTATATTAGTGTTCTGATCCGTAATGGTCAGAATTACTTCCGATTGTATATGCTATTTTATATATGCCGAACGAGAGCTCAAGCCGTCTTGCAAATAAGTCTCTAAACTAAAATACCCGCGCCAGAGGGCATTCTGTTTAGCATTAGAACCTCGGCTAAGGGCACTAAACGACGAGGAGTTGCATGAGGGACCATTTTACGCCTCTGTCGCTCTACGTTGATTTGCAAAGAAGCCACAAATATTATTCCGTGCGAGGATCGAACCAGTAATCGAGGATTAGAAGGCATATTCATTACCATCTGAGTCACGGCGGTCATTATTATGATAAAATATGTTTTTATATTAAGATTAGGCTCGTAACCAAGGACAGCGATCATTGAGAGTGAAAGTACGCACGCTTTTTGCAAGAGTTTAGCTTTGGTAAGCGCTTAAAACCAGGTGAGCCGTATACTTTAAAGAATTTGGGTGAAGGGCCTCCCTCACCCAATGTGTACTTCCGTTACAGGCGCATAATAAGGACCATTTCGTTGCCTATGAAATGCTCTATCTTATACGCCTATCATATACATACAACGGCACACAGTATAAATAGCCAGGAAGAAGCTAGTCATGCGGACCTATTGAAAGTTACTACTAGGGTGCAGTCAAATTCTAATGAACGTCCCCTCGTTGAGGATGAGATGAGAGATTTCATGAAGTCAATGACTTTATGTATGTCTATATATTGCAAATGATAATACAAACTGACCTTCATGTTTATTCTTTTGTTACAGGTACGTTTAACTTTGAAGTGAAGATCAAATAAAACAGTCTGCACTCTGCTGGTAAGGTATTAGATGCCT
Source organism: Pseudoips prasinana (assembly GCA_951640165.1). NCBI lineage: Eukaryota > Metazoa > Arthropoda > Insecta > Lepidoptera > Nolidae > Pseudoips > Pseudoips prasinana. The sequence continues at coordinate 27,125,359 of OX621248.1, forward strand.
GACTCGTCACTCGATAGACGTTAAATTTCGCCGGACGGGGTTGCGGCCAATTCCACCGGGCGCAGCTCGAATAAAAAGTCGCGCGAAGTGCAATAAGTGCCACCATCAATGTCGCGTTAGTGCCAACACAATAAAATAGAAAGTCAATTGGTTTCGAAAAAATTCGCCGGCTACTTCTGGTAGAAATAGGGTTACCAGATCTTTGGACTCGGCCTAATATGTCAGGATTAAGGCAAATCTATGGACGCCTTCCTTTTTGTTTTTAGAATATACCTACTTATTCAAAGTTTGGGTAATTTAGTTCTCGGCCCAAATTACGGTAAACGCGAAAAAACAATAATGCAATTATATACAAGCTCTTTAGAAAATCAAAATTATCGCATCCTACAAACGAGAACAAACAGGTTTTTATGTTTATCGTGATTTTAAATTAATAACAATTGTAATTCATAACAACGTGAGCGTAATATGAGATAAGTAGACTAAACAATTAGCTTAGTGCCTATGTTGTCTCTACATCACACAAAGATTGGTTGGCTGGTAGATAATGCATTATCTTCTTGATGATATTAAGACCGCTGCCGTACCTACTTACTGTATGTTTGTTAAGTTTTCAATAAATATAATATCAGTATGAAGAAAACTGAGTGAGTAGGTTATTGTTTTTTTTTTATAAATTATGATATCACATTCACTAGATAAATAAATCCATGGTTCGCGGTCTACTCGGCAAACATACCATTAATGGACACAAAGAACACCTAATATTATCGTACAGGATAGTGCGGGGATTAGAAAGATAGCTTTGAAACAGCTTGACCGATCTTTCTATAACACAGGTATTTGTTCTGATATATTTGTTTATCCCGGTTTATAAAAGAAATTCATCATAATTTTGAATATTCGGAGGTTCTGTTTTAATGAAATCAGATTTATGTCAGGATATTTCCGTTTGGTATGTATGTAGCATCTTTGGGGATAACAGACTCATATGTCAGAGATAATCTAGAATAGTCCTAGAAAGCTAAAATTCGGTTTGCAGAGACTAGCAAAAATATTTTACTTTATTCACGTAACTCTGTTTTAATTGGTCTGAAACCATATAATTTCTTGATTTTCTTTAATTATAAATTCCCATGATTGGAAGTCTATCAGACACGCGATGGTAATTTTTTTTCTATCTGGCAACCCTGAGCGGAGACCTCGCGACGAACGGTCCTCTGTGGGAACAATCGAATTGCTTTTTATTGTTGTTGTCCCGTGCCGTCCGTACTTTACGATTGGGAAATATAGGAGCTGTTTTAAGTATTGACTATTTTAAGGATACCTATTGATATTAATGGAATTGGATAGTGTGGTTTTTGTCTTATATATCTATCTACCTACATTACTGAAATAAGACATAATAATAATAGTAAATACTAGCTGTGGCCTGCGGTTTTACCCGCGTTAAATCTTATAAATTATAGCCTATATGTTATTTGGATACATATATAGGTACCTATTACTACAAAGTATCATCAAAAATCAAAATCCGTTCGGTAGTTTTTGCGTGAAAGAGTAACAAACATCCATTCGTTTATACATCCATACTCACAAACCTTCACATTTATAATATTAGTAGAATTACATTATAGGAATATGATGGTCTAGTGGTTAGTGACGTTAACTGCTGAGTCAGAGGTCGTGGGTTCGACCCCCACCCAGGGCAAATCTTTGTATGATGAGCACGATTATTTGTTTAGCTATAAAGTGTATGTATGAAGAGAAGTATGCTTATCAGATGTATGGTTGCTTTAGTACAGACTGGCACTTAGTTTGGGATCAGATGGCAGCGTGTTAGTTGTTCCAAGATATACAGTTATTTTACTTCAGACCATACGTATGGTTATTGACTACGTGTTATATAAAACGTCGAACCGATCATAATGGAATTCAAGTAGTTAAATCACAAAATATGAAAGTTAAAATGTAATGAAACGTCGAATCGAGGAAAAGGGACAAAAAATAAAGACGGCAGCGCTGTTCCGATTCACAAACAGTAATATTGTAGGAATTCCTTTATTTGCATCAAATAGTTCGCTTAGCTCAAATAAAAATATACAGACGACAGCAGCCTGCACATCCAGCTATCCTAATCTGTCAAATTTCTTTTATAGATTTTCAACTTTATCACAAGAGCATAAGGTTCACTTTCAATTGCGGAAATTTGACAGATTGGGGTAGCTTGATGTGCTGGCATTTGTACATCGAATATGTAGGTACGGTAGAGGTCACGCCATTAAAACACTACGAAAAGAGCCCTTATTGTCCACGTTATAAAGATACTGTCTAGGTCAAGCGACGTTGCGGCGACTGTACTAAAACAAGATAAATATAATAGTAATATAACACTTGTCAAATGATTGCTCTTAAAATGTAATTAAAATCATGACGTCTATGTTCTTGTAAAGTAAAAAAAAGTTGCCTTTCACATTAAATACAACATAAAAAAGCTTACGATGGGGAATCCTAAATTAAGTGACAGAATAAAAATCAAATGAAGTCTCTTAGTAATATATACATATATATGTACGAATCATGCCTTGACACTTATATGTTTCAATCTAGCGCAGAAAAAATGTAACGGTAAAAAATAGTTGCGAGCACCATTTTGTTTTAATGTTAACTCATCATGTCAGCTCATGTCATTATGTCAGCTGAAAGGCGACCACTCGTAGACAAAAGCGTCCCCCAGAGATCTTTGGTATATGTCATAATCACCACTCTTGGCGGGCAGGTTGTCATTGGAAGGGTCAAGATCAAAGTACCCAGAGACATGCTGATGTCCATTCATCATCATCATGACAGCCGAATGATGTCCACTGGTGGACTAAAACCTTATCAAAAGATTTTCACAATGGATTGTCCATCATTTGGATGGATATGCTATAATTGCTACGCTCTAGTGGCTCTACCGGCTAAGTCGCCGAACATCGATTTCTTAAATGGCGTTCAAATAAATGAAAGTTAAAAATTACTAAATCAATCGTTAAATCGGTTTCAACGTTGACCATCGATTCCGGACCATTTATGACTTTACATTTGCTCATGGAAGCCGATTTAACGATTGATTAAGTAATTTTTAACCTTTATTTATTTGAAAACCATTTAAGAAATCGATGTTCGGCGACTTAGCCGGTAGAGCACCAGGTTAGCGATCGCAGTATGATGGTCATAGTACACATAGAGACGCTGCCGCCCGTTCTCTGGTAGCTTATGCACTCGGGACGACTTATACGCCTCTCACGGAATGGGGCGGTTATATTTTTCGTCATCACTACAACGCCGTCACCAAAACCGTCGTAAAAAGTATAATAACCGATAAATAAATATTCATATAAAACATAATAATATGAGCGTGGAAATTGTGAGTTTTGTCGTACATGATCAATGCAAATTTTAAATGTAGAGATCTATTGTGATGCGCTTGCAAAATTCTCGTGCATTCTTGTTACGTGTCATGCGTGAACGTGTTTACAAGGTTTGCATGATACGTGATAACGTGACATTAGTTCGAAGCGGTGCGCTGTCGCCGTGCCCAACCGATATAACTTGATTGGTCATACTGGTTTATGTTTCCTCCTGACTAATGTGATTCAGTAATATATGGTGCTACTGATTCCACCACCCATTAAATTTTTCTGGTTAGACTGAATCAGGAAGTTGGCGATACTCTGCTCAAGTACCCATAATAATGTGTAAACATTTCTTAAAAAACAAAAGCTTTCTATTTTGGGATTAAGTATTCTATCATCGGATTTCATGCCATAATACGCAAGAGACTGACTTCTATATATAAGATATTATATAGTTTCGCGCTCAAATAAGATAGTGCCTTCTATTTTATTTCATTTATCTTTTATGTATTCCTTTATAAATGGACTTTGTCTGAAATAAAGATTTATTATAACAATGCTAGGTTTAAATAAACATCACAGATAAACTAAACCTCAAAATATGTTTAGGCCCGCCGGTGTATTAGCATTGATTATATTATCAGAAATGTGGCTGACTTAGACTACTTCGAAAAGCAATTCGGAGAACGCTCGATCCGCAAAGGCTAAGTGATGTTATATCACGAAAATGTCGATTGGACCGATTTTGATACTTCTGTAACAAATCACTAATGCGCTCATTGCTAGGTGCTCTCAACGATCGAGGAAGTTAAACAACTAGGTGTGTGGTCAGTCCATAAATATAGAGTGACCGCAAAAGTAGTTTAATATCTGAGAGTCTCCATGCTCCGAGGGCACGTTAACCAGTCGTTCCTAGTTGTGGTCATTAAACAACAATCGTTAAACCATGTCAGAAGCCTACCGGGCTTCTTGAGCAACTCTGACAAGGTAACTACTGCCCGTCATCATCATATTAGCCCCAACGACGCTGAACAAAGGGCCTTTGTCCAGCGTCGTTGCGATCATCGTCCAAAGATCTCCACAATTACCGGTCTTGCGCTACCCGCATCTAGCGACCCTCACAAGATCTTTGGTCCATCTTGTAGGGGGACGGCCCACGCTGCGTCTTCCGGTTTCCGAATGAATGATTAACTTAAGCGCCAAGTCTACACCGGATTTACTCATAAAATATGGTACCGTACCGATAAATATAGTGATACGCTTTGGAAATTCTATTTATGTTACTAGTCTTGCGTGAACGTGTTTACAAGTTTTGCATAATGCGTGGTATCGTGACATAATTTACATGTTGTTGCTGTGGTCGAGCCGGACGATATCACTTAATATGACGTCACACGTTTACGTTTCCTACGATTGCCTCGTTGATTTAGTGGCCACGTGATCAACTACTGATAATTAGGTCCTGGTTTTCGACGATATTGGAACGAATTTGTAATTGGGCTTGTTCTAACAAGAAAATCTTCTCGCAGCAGCAGGTTTGGAAAGAAAATATCGTTATACACGCGTGTTTTGAACAGTCGAGCCTTCGCTTTTATCTGATTGTGTATATTTGTTTTATATAGTCACCTAATAGTAAGAGATCACCGCCGCCCATGGACACCAAATGGAAGCAAGTGCTTTGATGCCGGTAGTAGATGCGTATTGCGTGCCTTGTCGGATTACTGTCTGATTAGACTAAAGAATAGAGATTTCACCAAGATTCATGAATATGGTACAATAGTCTTTTGCGTAATTGGTCAGTCTCTATTGACTCTCATTGAAGAACCAGGTTAGAAAACACCTTCAACCACAGACTAGAATAGAATAGAATATCTTTATTTGGGTCAGAAATAAAAAATCTTTACTTTATCGTTTGATAATAGAATATGCCACTTTGTAAATTATTCCTTTGTTTTGAACAGTTCTCATAAACAAAAAAATATATAATCACAAAATATAATAAAATTAAAACATAATATAATATTTTATGTAAATATTTAAACAATATAGACGTAATAACGAAGTAAGAATATGAGCTTACGTTTATGGCTATAAATTAGCAAATAAGTCACATCTTTCTCGGAGCCGAATAACAAATCTTAGTATATTTAACTATTAAATTCATCCATATTCAACGGTGTACATTAAATTCAATTCACGGCTAGGTGCCTACTGATCGATGATGTGAACCACTGATTTTAATTTCAAATTCGTTATCCATAACTAGCATGAACGTCACGAGAATATTAATTAAAGACCAGTTTAGAACCAGCCAATACGCTTATTAAGGTTTCATTAAATCGTGCAGCGCTGTGTGCAGCAAAAAATACGTGCTAGGTAAGTATCTGATAAAAACTCCGCACCAGATTCGTACGTGTGCTAGAATTTAATTTATAAATAATAAAAACCGGGCAAGTACGATTTCGCGTACACAGAGTTGAGTACCTATATATTTTTGGCGTATAAAAAATTGAAACTTACTTAGGTAGGGTAGGGGTAGGGTCGGGGTAAGGTAGAGGTAGGGTACTGGTAGGGTAGGGGTAGGATTCCTCTCGATCGAAGTCGTGACGGGTCAGCTATTTGTTATATAAATAGTTATTTAATTATATATATGGGGTATATATATAATTAAACAACTATTTATATAACAATAACTTTGCGGGTTCACATACATTAGAAATTATACAGTCCAACGTATTTTTTTTTTTAATAAAGACAATGTTCGCACTAGGGAATTTGATCCCTGTGTCGCGGGGTACTTTACAAACATATAATAGACGGACACAAATTACATCCAGACTCAGAACAACTATTTATGGGTCACACAAATAGTGGTCCAGCGCGTGACTCGAACCCGCGACACGAGCTGTCTTAGCCGCTGCACCACACGTGCAGTCAATATTCTTAGTCTTTTTACTAGTAGTGAAGCTTTGACGGACGATATAGAGAAACAGGAGTTTTCGGTGCCAGGCTTGTTCCTCAGGACCGATTGCTGAATGTGATCTCCGCATAGAATCATCATCCACTGCTGGAAATAGGCCTCTCCTAAGATCTTCTATTGCCGGTCTTAGGCTACGCGCATCCAGCGGATGATCATCCTGTAGGGGGCCTGACTATCCTGCGTTTCCCGGTTCGTGGTCGCCACTTGAGCAACATTTTGCTCCAGCGGCCGTCAGTTCTACAAGCTATGTGCCCTATCCACTGCCACTTCACCTTTCTACAAATTCATCGGGCTATGTCGGCTACTTTGGTTTGCCGGCGCGGCGTAGCATAGTACCTATGACTAAATTACATGTTCTATAAAAATAATACCTATGCCATAGGTATGGATAAGAATCTTAACTCAGAATGCCGTAATATGGCACACTTAATACATTTCCCTTTTACCTAATGTAAAATGTAATGAAATAAGAGATTGTACGCGATATATTTTATTATATATTTCTCGGTTCGTCACACGTCACGTTACAAAGAAACACGCACTGGGTTAATAGCGGCACAGCTATAGAATACGGAGTATTAGCACACAGAAAGGAAACTGTTTTAAAAGATGAATGCCAATAAACTACAGCACATGGGTAAAATGTTTATGCTAATTCGTGTTGCGTAATGCTACGAGTAGCGGTATTTTGTGCGTCGTCTGGTTTTAATGGCATAAAAGCCTTAAACCAGGCAGAATGTTTGTGCTTCTACAAGTATGACGTTATTATTTGTCTTAAAGGCAAGCCAAAGAGTCCAAATTCGAAATTAATAATAATAATATCTTAGAACAACTAAAACACTGCCATCAAATCCCAACCTGTACTACGGCAACCAGACAACCGATAAACACACACATATATATATATATATATATATATCTAAATACGGATGTATTTCAGATAAAAACACCCAGTCACATAACAAATAATCGTGCTTGTCACTCAAAGATTTGCCCTGGGTGGTGATCGAACCCACGACTTCTGGCTTAGCAGTGAGGGCCACTACAAGACATCCTGATTTTCATATGTCAGTTATACAGTAGTTGTCCCTTTAATGCAATGCATGTGCATTAAATCTTTATTACTGACTTTGTCCTCTTTCTGTGTGATAATAATTCTGTGGCACGGGACCGCGATCACAAAATACGAGACCTCGAGGCATGCGAAATCGAGAGTCGGACCAAAGTCGCCATTCACTTTCACTACCTACAAAGGCCTGTTAGGTATCTTATTAGCTTACTAACCAGCCGTTTGTTTTTAACGTTTTGTTTTGTGATGTGGATTACGTTCGATAAGGAAGCCGCGAGAGGGTGAGTCATATGTTGCGAAAGTTTAAAGCTTGAAATACTAATTAGCGCCTTTATTTAGTAGTTGCTAGGCACTTTGCTTAAAATGTATGCTAATGTAATATATTGTATAGAGGTGATTATTTTTTGTTTGACTACATCTGAGTATTAGTCGTCCAGTGGAGGAGGTTGCCAGTTCGATTCTAGAACCGGACAAATTGATATTGTGTATTTTAACGGTTAGGTTAACTTATATAGGTTGTGAAATAACTTAACCTTACAGTCATAATCATCTGACTCCAGCTAGACAAAGAGTTGTAACTTTCGAATAGCTGATAGAATTTATACGGAATGTAGTTAAAAGACATCTTGACTAACTAGCTTTCAATTAAAAGGAGAGTCCATTGAATTTGATCCAGTAATCAAGGAGCTATGTAGCCATAGATAGACACATGTGTAGGCTTCAAACTTCCAACATCCATAATTTTCTGTCGACAGCTTACTTAGCGAACTATTGACAGTGAGTCATATATTCATGAACAGAGAGTGCTCGAGAGCCTTTGGCGTGAATTCCCTAAGTACTCTACCTTCTCTACTACCTTCAAATATAAACTACTTATTCGACATTCTTCAGTTTGTTACGTGTGTAAGACGTTATATATTTTAATTCTAATCATTTTTTTAAAACATACAAGTTAAATTATTTATAATATAGACGGTCCGGTTCGCATGGTTGGTAAATGCTTGCCTTTCACGCCGCAGGTCGTGTCTAGGTGTAATTATCTATATAAGTATGTACTTACAAAAGAAAAGTAATATATGTAGTATATCAGTTATCTGGTTTCCATAACACGAACTCTGCTTAGTTTGGGATCAGATGGCCGTGTGTGAAAAATGTCCCAGGATATTATTATTACATTATTATTAACTCCTAACCTATTTGTTATTGACGTCAAAAGTTAGTACGAAGTGTTGGTGATGTATTGTGTTAGTTTTATATAATATCAGTTAACGGCCATTGCGTCAGACTATAAAATGTTGGGTTTTATACTCACGTGACCAATTACTTACTCATACGACTTTCACGTGCACAATATTCTTGTTTGTATTTCTCATTCCTTTTTGATGCCGCTGTTTTTTATTTTATTTATAATGCGGTTTTATATTTTTGGTGTTTTTCTTAGCTCATTTAATATAAGCTTAATCTTTGCGTTTCTTTCGTATTTTTGCTAGTCTTCCTAATATACGAAGACTGACAACTACCTAAGAGGTTAGCGGTCAATTTCTATAGTAGATATCAATAAATCTTTATTATCACAAATACGTCTTTTTGCCGTAACTCATTTTTTATAGGCTAGTTACAGCAACTACTTAATTCGTTGGCATTTGCTGCTGCGCTAAGTTAGTAGACTGTATTTAATTTATATTATATAATATAAACATTCGAGTAGGTTTTTTTATTTATATAAAAATAAATTAAGTTAGTAATTAATGGATATGTAATTTCTGAAGGGTGGGCGGTGATTTAAATGTATACGTGTATATAATTAAAACCTTTTTTAGGGTAGTCACTTTGAATTAAAATCTGGGAAATCATCAATTTAACCGTCCGACATAGATCGAACCGGTATGCTCTGCAAGTCCGGGGTAGTATCACGCTCTACCGTTAAGCTAGGAACGATACATGTCTGCAGATCAAATATATGATTCACTTACAAAATTTTGTTTCTATAGACATGGTAGACTGTTATATTCATAGCTGCACGTGGAAGATCACGTCATATAAAAAAAGTATTATGTCCTAGTTTTTTTTAAATTCACGCTTTGCATGGTGAATAACGTGCACGTGTGGTCCAGCGGTCAAGACAGCCTTGGCATTTTGTGTCCCGGGTTCGATTCCCGCGCGGTACAATTATTTTTATCACATATCTAAATAGTTCTTCCGAGTCTGTATTTATTTTGTATTTGTTAATTATACGTTTGTCAAATTTCCCGCGACACAGGGATTCATGGCCCTAGTGCGGGCGTCGTCTTTTATTAATAAAAAGTCTATGATAGTAACATTTTAATTGTCATTTCGCCAAACTAAATGTCTGTTCAGTTAAATTCTACCGAAGGTACATATGATAGTTGAACACGAAATAACGTGTTGATTAACATTGCGTGGCTGTAATGATGTTTACAACAGTTTATTATTTGTGTTGCATGTTTTACTGTTGTTCATTCACAACATCAATAAAACACTACTCTGTCAATGTATTGATGTTCATAAAAAAACGTATAACGTTTTATTACTCTGTTCATAATGACCAGCGTTCTCCTCGTCTGGATTTTGGGTTCTTCACTTTTAACTAATTTCGTATTCACTATTAAATAACTGATCTGAATACAGTATGTTGTTTTAGCGGATACAATATTTTAAAGCATATTTATGAATATACTCGCTTGATAGTTAGCGATTACTGTAGACTCTATTGCAAAGGCTTCTCCCTGGTGTTAATACAGGTCTCGTTGATGTGTTCTTGCAACCTTAATCACGGGAACGCAATTTATTAGTTATTTGTTGCTTTATATGTAGCCGGTAAGGTGTAGGATAATTCTATTCGGTCGTCTATTTCACCAAAAAGATAATTTGTTATAACTAGAGAAGTAAAGCATATTTTTTTGTCGTTCAAATATTCTTAAAACACGTTGCATTAAAATATATTACTTCTGTTGACCTATTATGACGGGCATGTTGGCGTGGTTGGCAAATGCTTGCTTTACACGCCGGAGGTCGTGGGTTCGATTCCCACCCAAGACAGATATTTGTGTGCATGAACATGTCTGTTTGTTCTGAGTCTCGGTGTAATTTATCTATATAAGTATGTATTTACAAAAGTAGAATTTGTAGTATATCAGCTATATGGTTTCCATGCTACAAGCTTTGCTTAGTTTGGGATCAGATGCCGTGTGTAAATAATGAACCAGGATATTATTATTTATTATATAATAAATAATAATATATAATAAATATTAATATATTAACACGTTCGTTGTTTGTTTATGTGAAACATAAACAAACAACGAAAGTAATAAATAATGTCTGACAAATTTCACTTTGGCTGTAGGTACATCTATATACAATAGTAGTTTTTAATTGCGGCTTCCGCATCGTGTATTATTATTATTATTACTTTTTAACTTAAATTATTTATAAAATGTATTATTAAAAGAAAATGTAATAACATATCTTAGCGGTTCAAGTAGGTAACAATGTCCGAAGTTCCTCATACAATTCGCCAACTAATCCATGAGCAATTTTAACATTTAAACAATTGTTATTGTTATTTATTAGTTTACTCATAGGTATCCGCTTCGAGCATTTAGCTGTCAGCTAAATGCTCGAAGGGTATCCGAGATAAGGTGTCAGGAACAATCTTCGATGTCCATAATGAGATAGCAGGCAGAAGCGCATCAAATATTCTATATAGTTGATTTGTCAAAATCTTTTGTCCAGTGCGATTGATTTTTTACTTGGTTGGGCCTCCTCGTAATAGGACGCCTAAATCATTCTTGTCTGTATTGTTTGTCCTTAGATGTGCTAGAACCCAGACCTCAGTAAGAGCTTATCCACCACCACCCTAACAGCTATCCTGTTTATTATCGGAGAAAATGTTTCCCCGTTGCATATTAATAATTATCTCGATAGTAAAAATTACAAGCCACTATATTAATTGTAGCATCGACTTCACATTATGCCATTGCGTTAGAGACGATCGGATGTAACCTTTTGAAGAGGTTTGCGCAACTAAATATCAATAAAATTTTACGTGTAATGTTTGAGTCACTAGTTAGAGCTGTAAACTATCGAATGTATAGTGCGGCAAAAGTTTGCAAATACATTGTTGGCATTTGAGACAGGGCACAAGTATTGAAATATAACTTGATTCTGCGCCACAGTTGAATCACAGATAGTTAAAATGTTTATATTTTAATTATACCAACAGACTTTCAACGCGTAGAAGTTTACGTTTAAACTTTATACACGTAAATATTCTAGATCTTTTATGCGTACGTGTTGTTTGTGAAGTTTGTCCACTGAGAAAATCATATTATGTGAACGCGTGTCACTAAGGAAGTAATATTTTATTTTATCGATCTGTATAAATAAAAATAATGTTTATATGTATGTCTCCTATTTGTTTTAAAAATATTATCCTGATTGTGATAAAACTTGGCTGGGTTTTCTGTGGCGTATACATTATATGCTTCTTGGCCCAAAAATGTATAAATTAAACACTTCTGATTAATAAAATGTATGATAAGCATTATTAATATACTGTGTGAGTTAATTGAATGCATACGCATGTCACTAGATGTAAATATGTTCCATCATTGCACCTGAGGCGAAGTAGCTTGCCATTTTAACGCACAGAACAACATTACATATATATTGTTGATGCGACAATTTACTTATGTGCAATCATCGCGGATTTGTCACGTTTTATAAAAGGCATATATTTGTAGCGTATATTTTTAGTTCAGTTGGTTTGCAGTGTGAAAATTGACATTTGTCAAAGGCATCATATTGATGTATAAAATCATTGTCTCAATATTTTGAATAAGGCTTTTAAAAAAGCAATTAATAAAGGAAGATAGACACCCCGATTCCTAACTATACTTCTATGTAGGATTAATTCAAGTGTCCCAAATGTAAAGGGAATGCATCAAAACATATTAGACTAGCTGCGCCCCGCGGTTTTACCCGCGTTAAACTTTATAAATTATAGCCTATATGTTATTCTGATAAAGCTTCATTAAAATCCATTCAATAGTTTTTAGATGAAAGATTAACAAACGCGAACGTTTGTGAGTAAGAATGGATGGATGAACCATCCATTCTTACTCACAAACTTTCGCGTTTATAATATTAGTAGGTTATATTTAGAGCTTCATGTAAATCCTTGAAAAATATTTCGCTTTCATATTCTGCTATCGGTGTAGACTCTAGACGTGGTTTAATTTCCCCAATTTTGTTTGCTAACGTTACGTATGTAATTTGTTTAGTTTAACGACGCATAACTTGTAATAAATAAGGCTATTTGGCACTCTACTACGAGTTTAGGTATCTTATAATTATACTACCTCGTTTAGAAAAAGGTTCGAGAAATTTATATTTAATTATCAATCAAATTAATGCGGTTCAACTACACCAAAGAGATTAGAACCTCGAAATAATGACGAAATTGAGTCCATAGGACCTTTGTAACTGCATAACTGACTTTGTTTTCGACATCCTACCTTATTAAATTATCTGGTACGATAACTAAGGGACTCTGTGGTGCTTTTCGTATTATATTTACTGGATTTGCTGCTTCGCTAATCCTCGCTATGGGATTTAGTGCAAAATATAAATAATATATATCTCGATAAATGTGCCCCTTTTCGTATGCCAATATTTTCAGGGATTTCTAAACATATACGTCGTTTATTCAGATTTAGTGTCGACCTTACAATTTTGATGGGGTTTTCATTTTTACACATATTTACTTTAGGAAGTATATTTGTGGCTTATTTTTAAATATCAAAGACAACTTTTTTATATTCAATATTATATTGCTAGAAAGGACTGTCTCGGTCAAAAAAGATATGGAACTGATCTAAAACACAAATTAGGTTATGACCTATAATTGGACATAATGTATTATTATTATATTGAATCTTCCCAGAATTAGTATCTTAAGTAACAGATTTAAATCAACTCGTTAAATCAACTCGCTACTATAGGTTTTAATTCACTTGTATCTCAAGTGTGAGTTTGAGTGCTACTTTTCTTTACACCAGTGAAATCAGTCCTTAAAACAGTAATTTCAAATATTTTCAGATTTTTCTCACTGGCCCATTAAAACTATGTTACTGCTTGGGACAGGAATGAATAGCGTAATGTTTCCAAATTCACGAAGGTAAGGGTTCGCATTTTACATGCTAGATTTTCCAAAGATAATGGGGAAACTAACAGTTTACAATAGTACTGTTGAATAAATGGATCCCTTTAGGTCTGGGATCGTTCGAGCCGCTAACCTTGTATGGAATGTAGATGCTACATTTATTGGGTGGTGAATATTCGTCCTTCAAAGCAGGATATCACACAATAGTGTCAGGTAGCTGACACCTTGTTAGAGAGGTCGCCCCTTTTGAATCTTACCGTCATTGTGTTGAGATGGGTCGTCTCGATTCTGTTTCAAACGTGTCTCATTTAACATCACTGACAAATGAGACACCTACTTAATTGAAATTACTTATATCGTCTCATCTATCTATCACTTTATTCGCACTGAGCAGTCAGTAAAAATATTTGAAAGCCATCATATTTTGTCGTAGTCTGCAATTGTGGAAAGGTCGCTAAGCCTAGTTGTTTCTCGTCGACGGAAATATATACCCTCGGTGTACGTGTTTAGTCGCGTGTATGTAGGGGAAGCTGTCTAAAACATGCCAGTCTCCAGTCTATAATTCACGCTCGGACGAGCGCCCGACCGGCGCGAGCGGCTTCAATCGCTCAATGTCAATTGGACCACCCCCTGCCCGCGATCTTGCGCTCTCAATGGCACCTCGACAAAGAAATGTACGCTATTTTTCTTCGAGAAATGCAATTAGAACTGATGCATTTCTCTTGTGTTGCGCAACAACGGACAACGATCTCGGATTTTAATTTAAGGTTATATGTTCTAGGTTTTATGGACGTTGACATCGAACAATTAAGTAAAGCGAAAATAAACAAACAGTACGAACTCGAGCGATCATTAAAGCCCTGTGTTCCCTTTCTTAAATAAAAATAGGGTTCCGTTCAAGACTATACGAATACAATATGACATCCTATATTAACTACTGGTAACTGTAACGATATTAGCAGCACAATACTAATATAAACGGCCACTAGCAGTCGGTCATGACACTTATAATAGTTGTGAATTAGTTGGAGATGCACGCTGCGTATAAGCGACCGTTCGTGGAGATCATATGCGTTCATCAGCCGTTGATAGGGCATTGGGCAAATGGTTGCGTCTATGGAATTTGCTTGTTACGCAAATTATATGGTATTAACTGTGTGCCGATCCTTTATATTATCGATGCCTACGTGATATCGAGGATCCTTTTATATTTGCCCTTACAAAAGTAGTGGAACGGGAATTTTATTATTTGGGGCTCTGCAACTTCATAACTTGGACGTTGACTGCGTTGATGAGCAATTAGGTCTTTCATCATCACATTCCATCGGTGCAATGTTAAGAGTAAATACATCGCAAAATAAAATGAGCGAATAGATTGTAAAACCTATCAGGTCCACAAGAGGATAGAAAATTAATGGAAAATTTTATAGGAAAATAAAGGTGGGTAAATACTTGTAGTGTACGATGAAATAAATTAAACAAGCGAATTCTTGACAGGACAGTAGAATATGGACGTATAGGAAAATAATTTAATAAAATGTAGTAAATACATGCATGTTTCTTACCCATAAATGAGATGAAGAATGCTTATAAATATTATGCAATGCTGTCATAAATTTTATTTATGTATTGATAAATTATTCGATGTTATCAACAACAGCATTGTGGATACAAAATAAAATAAGTAATGGATTTATTTTTCCAATGGCTATCTCTCGCACTGGTCATGGGTGAATTACGAATGAAATTAAACTCGGCTCGTAGCTTGCGAAATTCATCCGGCCTTTTGAATAATGCAACCGCTTTATTGTACTGTACGTGGATACATATGCGATACACTCTACACTCAGTATTGTTTATATTTAAGTGATACATTTGGACATAGGACACATGACATCAATCTATTGGATTACGAAACGTATTGCGCTTTCCAAAAATCAATTCGTGCCACCTAAGCGTGACAGACGAGAATTTGTATTTAAAATGCCAGGTAAAAATATTTATTGATCATGCGTTAGAAATAGGTCGCAATGAATTTTATAAAATGAAATTTATTTTTCAGTGTCGAATATGTTCCGCATTACAACCCATCTGTCAAGCGACGGTCCATTAAATCTAAGCGGCATGAATATTTCAGGCTCGACAAACCAATGTATGGTTGTTGTACGTTTTTATTAACACAAGACATTAACGCTAACGGTTGGCTGCACTTCGCTTCGCTCCACTGGTATAAATCCATCTGAATTAGCACAACGACAATGCGAGGACATTACGTTGCGCGCAAGTCCTTGTACTAAATCAACCGTACTCTGTTAGAGGAATAACAGCTGCAGACGACTACTGCAATAAAAGCAGTTCTAGCACGGTTAAATATAACCACTGGTATACCACCTAAATTAGTTTCGGCTTTCATTTTGACGTGGGTCGCTAATTTCGAAGGGTACTGCGTGATCGGGAAATGATTTCGAACTAGGGCGTTGAGAGAATTCTACGTAGCGTAAAAGTTGATTTGTCGCTTTGGGTTATGTATTTACTTACTTTGGACCCTAGTTTGTTTAGTTGGACGGTTGGCGTGGTTGGTTACTTGCCTTGCACGCCGTAGGTCGTGCGTTGGATTCGCACCCAGGACAGATATTTGTTTGCAAGAATATGTCTGTTTGTCCTGAGTCTGGGTGTAATTATCTTGTATGTATTAACAAAAGAAAAGTATTATCAGTTTGTATATTGCTTAATTTGGGATGAGATGGCCGTGTGTGCATTATGTCCCAGGATATTATTATTAGTTTCTTTCCTTAACTCCTAAACTGAAACATGAAGTACCTACATAGCCATTGCTGTAACAACTGTATTTCAGTATATTGCTGTGAAGTCTCGAGAGAGCTGAGTGGTTTCTAATGTCTTATTGTATTCTGTGACTATTTCTGAGTATTATCTAATGCTTTCCTTTTTTGTCGGAACGTTATTAGCTAAACAATACCTTCTAGGTATTCAGACTATCTTGTTTTCTTAGGTTTTTATATTGAATGTTGGCGTCAATATAAACACGACTCCTATCATCTTCCCTTATAAGATATGCCAAATACTTGAGTATAAGTTACTACTGATGCTGCATACTACCGTATAAGTAAGGCTATTTTTCCATCGCTCGATTTTCACATCTTCGTATAATTATGTCGATATCAATTTGAACTGTCTGTGTTTGATATTGTCGATTGCATAACTGCACATGACTACTCATGTCCCGGTTTTTGGAAATGTGTCGCGCCACTGACAGCAAAACGAGTTGCCAGCGTTGCATTCTTCTGTGGTGCGGTGTCACTTTTTCTGTGTCTGCAATATGACATACAGCGGATTGCGAATAAATAATATGTTGTGTGTGACAACGCGGTCCGCTTTTTTATTCCTGATTCGGTTTGTTTTTTGTTCGGATAACGTTACGTCATTGTGTTTTCAGTTGAACGTGCACCATTTGCGTAAACGAGTTTTTATTTATTTATTTATAATACTGTGATGTAGATACGATACATTTTGTTAGTATCGGGCGCGGTTCAGTTTTTTGACATTATGGCGTTTTGTATTTTGCTATCTTTCAAATGTTTCATATATCAGATAGCATCACCGGACGTAATCCGAACCGCGCCAGTTATGATTTATGATTTAAGGGGCTTTATAATAGATTTACCGAATCCAAATTTAAGGCATTATGGGAACCTATTTATGGTTTTCTATAAATCTGAAATTACGATCTTCTTACATCCATATTTTCTATCAATTCAGCATGTGCTCTCAATGTATAGGTACATCTTACTATTCGTGACCATAATTTCATTCTTACGTACAGTTAGCCTAGTTTAGCATTCTTTACTTCACTGGACTAAAAACGCGACCGGGGATTGAAGCCAGCTAGCAAAGAAGTCTACAAAACCCAGTAATACACTTCGAACCTTTGGACTTTTGAAGTTTGAACCTAACGTGGAGATGCATGAGACGGTTGGTTTTTGCAACTGTTGTGCATCTATTAGTCTACGCTTACTAACTTGTCGTATGGGCAGTGCTTACCCTAGTGTTAGAGTTGTTCAAGCCGCCCAGTGGGCCTCTGTCATAGCTTAACGACAGCCTCGAAACCGACGCTCAGAAATTAATACATTTTTGCGGTCACCCGTCTATGGACAAACCGCGAGTCTTTTTCTTGAGCTCGCGGAACAGACCGGCGAGAGCATCTGGCTATGAACTAAAACGCGAAAATGTGTGTAACTAGTTTTAAGACTGCTTCGATTACGCGCAGGGATATTGAAAGTTGGCTGTGAGGAATTTGCGGAGGTTCGCTACGTATAAATTGAACACTTCATTCGTATATAAATTATGGTACGAAGAATTTTCTCACATATATAGATATTCAAGACAAACGGACCAATAAATAAAGCTCAAAATGGTAGCAAAAATTCAGAATTACTTTATGGAAATATATTTTCAATATGCAGTACGGTCAGTATTCTTTTATCATTATAAAAAAATATGACCGCCATTTTGAACTTTACTTATTAGTCAAAATCAATGCTTGTGAAAGGATACTTTGTTTCTTACCTGTTGTCCCAGTCGGATAAATTTAATTTTCGATGTAGGCCCTTAATGTTGGCATTAATTTGAGCGAAATGCATTAGAATTGTTTCAGTGGACTAATCCATAATTATAGGCGTAATGTATTGCGACCGCGCCGCTTATTTGTTTGGTAGTACTGTAATTACGAGTTGTGGTTGAATTTTAAACTACGTAAACGAATTGTAGTTGTTATTTTCGCAGTATCACAATCAATTTCCACAAACAGTTAATGTAGATACATAATTGTAATGTAAGGTTTTAGAACCTTATTCTGTAGAATACCTAGGTGTTGAGTTTGAGTATGTCGCCAGACCTCATTGTGGAGGAGTGAAGGCTTGGCGACCTGTGTGTTGCACGAGTCATAGGCTACGTTAATCGCACATCATCAGTTGGACCGAATGCTTGTTTGGCACTGGCTACTAGGTAGTAAAAAGAAATCTACCATAGGAATCTCGTTTGCCTAAAAACAGATGGAGCAATAGCTATTAAAGTTGAGGACGCAAACTGGTTTCCGCGCCGACTCTTAAACAACATGTGTGTTTGCTGAAAAATATAGCTATACTTATATTATAACTAGCTGTGCCCCGCGGTGTTACCCGCGTTAAATTTTATAATTTTTCTTTGCTATAAACCTCACGGAGCCCGAGACCTTTCCAACGAATACAAAACCGTGGAAATCGGTTCGTGCGTTCTGGAGTTATAGCGTCAGGAAGGAAAACCCGACTTATTTTTATATAGTAGACTAGCTGTGCCCCGCGGTGTTACCCGCGTTAAATTTTATAAATTTTCTTTGCTATAAACCTCACGGAGCCCGAGACCTTTCCAACGAATGCAAAACCGTGGAAATAGGTTCGTGCGTTCTGGAGTTATAGCGTCAGGAAGGAAAACCCGACTTATTTTTATATAGTAGATTATTTCCTTCATATTAGTATTATTTACACATAACACATAATATACTCAAGTGAATTATGTAAAATTCCAACATTATTATTAAAAAAAAACTATATTTCTCACACGTAATGTTGTTTGCATGTTCCGTCTATATTTAATCGCCATTAATGTTATTACCATATTTATAAAAACCATTGCCAATCATATCACGAACACCATTACCAATTGATTGCCTATAAAACAAATCATAATATTATTAACGTTATAGCTCCACCTCATTACGTAGAATCTTCCTTATCTGCTAATAAAATATAAAAAATGGCTCTTTAAACAGTGCTGAGTTGTTTGAAAAGCATCTACTTTATAATATAGGTTTGAATTAATTATGCAACCAATTCTCGTTGGAATTTCCTCGTTGAAAATGGTCGGTGATAGGTAGAGCTTACCTGAGCGGCGAGGCCTCCAGTCGGGCGGTCGGCACTCAGTTGTGGCCAGGCAGCGAGCGCTCTAATCGAATTGGTGCAAATTGTATTACCTATCCTTCAATAGATAGATCAAACTAGAGGGAAGTGATGCGTGCATTGGGTGCCTGTTCTGATGGCTATTTTGTTGCTGGAGATATTATTTAGGAACCATGTATTTCTGTGTTCAGTCTAATCTTATACTTTATAATGCCAAAAAAGATAACCAAAATACGCAGATAGGCTGATATAGGAAGGTCCAAAAAGGAATAAAATCTCAGGAGAGTAGGTATGTACATGGGTTTCTCTTCTTTGATCTTTATGGTAGTTAAATATTCCAGTTGTGCACTTTTTGCGATGGGTAAAAAATGTTAAACTCGCGTCAGGACACGTGACCAGATCGAATATTCGTAAGACTAAGGGTCTTCTTTTTACTTAACTCTGGTCGTTTATACACTCGCATAACCGCAGCATTGGTGAAGTGAGAACTACTTTAGCGGTGCGGCGTGCATTTTTATTTATCTTAATTATGTTTGCGTTTTCACCGCTTACTGCCTTACTAAATTTATTTCTATTTTTAAAATTTATTCGCAGCATAGGGAGGGGAGCAATTACTATGAGTCTCTAGCGCCCAAAGGTGGGAAGTAGAAATAAACACTACTTTCCGAGTGTGACAACTGAAAAAATAGTTTTCACTTCTATCGGTAGTCCCCAAAGACTGCCCTGCGTGTTTTTTAATTGCATACATTGTAATTCTAGTAATCTAATTAGACGACTACACAATGCCATTTGCAATGAAATATGCCCCAAAAGGAATTTTGGTTCCATAAATGGATGGTTTTTAAACTCACATTTATAACCATGAAATTCATTTTAGGTTATAGAAAAACAGTTTCAAGGAAAAGTCTCGTGATAACTCTTTCCTTTTTTTTATTTGATTAAAAATAAGTGACACATTTATGTATAATTAAAACCTTCTTTTTTATACTGAAGTGTGTCTTTTAAAGGGAAGTTTTATTTGTCGTAAGACGGGATTTCGCTATGTATGTTATGTCTTCGTGATATAGCTTTGTTGTCGCCGAAGACTTTGTTTGCGGTCACTGTCTCCACTGTCCAAAAATTGTTGATTGTTAATCAGAATCACCTTTGTTTCAATCAGATATTTGATCACTGTCACTTTGCATTTTGCATCGTCGATACACCACATAGTCTAGAGTTCAAATTACCAATATTAACATAACAAAGCACTTTGAAATGCCTTTGAAGAACCTTTAATGTTGACTTTCGAGTTTTGAGAGCAACCACGATTTGCACACGATTTTGTAACTTAAGACATCGCCCAAGCGACAAGGTAATTCACATTCCATGAAGGAATTTAGTGGAAGCGTCTTGGGGTGTATCCACATAACCTCTACTTAAACCTCTTTACGCGTCAACAGTTTATTGATTTAAAGTTCACTTGGTGCCAAACATAACAATGTTTTCCAGCTTTACGGCGAATAGTTACTTGTGGGAATGATTCACATCTTTGTGCTTCTTACAAAAACAGTGTTCCTAATGAAATTGTCACACGTTTTTGTGTTGAACCGTGCATTCCTATCTAATTAGAACTCGTTCCTCGGGACTTAGTGAGGAGTTAAACTAGTGTTTGTGAAGTTTCCTTTCCTTACCCAAGCTTTATCTATCTTAATCTATTAGAGCTTCAAAGTATACCTGCTAAACGCCTCAAATGAAATATATTTCAACGAAAGTTTTTAAAGATAGGAGAAAGATTGATAACACGAACGAAATGGCTCCGGTTAGATTTCTAAAAAAAAATATTACAAGGTTATCCTTCATAGATTTCCATCAGGGCGGAAACGTCCGTGCTAAAGTATCGTGTACGAAATTGCCTCGGAGGAAGCTCTGAAAAAAAAGGGAAAATAAGGCGACATCCGCCGGGCCGACGGTCATTACGTTAATGCGAGACTAAACTTGATTGATGATCTCGCGTTCTACGAAAACCGGTGACCTGCTAGATCTCTGTCGCTGTCTCTGCGAACAGCCTTATTCTACGTTTCATTACGTTGTCTGTCGATAAGCCTAAAATATTCTTGTAAATGTACTCTTTGTCGAATTTTGACTTTGGTCCCTAATCTAATCATATTACAAAACGTGTTCGTAAACACAGTTGCGTCTTTCTTTGTCACTCTCATAATCCAAAGGCGGTGAACAGAGGTGGCGGTAGGTCAGGCGCAGGAGTGACAGTTTAACGTGCTCTACAGGTACGGATGTGTTACCTTTGCAAAATTTTCTTCAGTGAAAAAAATGTCATTACAATTGAGCGCTTGAACACGCTACTGCAAAGTTAACGAAACTTTTTAAGACGTGACAGTATGCGGTATAAAATGGCTTATGATGCTTTTGACACACATGACATTACATACGTGTTACTTTTACTCCCGATCTCTGAGAAAAATCTTAACTCTCTTTCTATGTAAAAAATAACCCATATCATATTTGCAGCATTCTTTATCAAATGTAAATGTATTCGATGTATTGTTTTTGGCTCGTGGTTTCATGGAAAATTGTATTATAATACTCAATTGCCCTCTGCAGTGCTACTCATTTTTAGCACATGGATATTAAATCTCGTACTACCACACGTTCCAAAACTCAATCAAATTTAAATCTGGAGCGAGCACGAATTTCACTGTTCAACTTTAAAGGAATTGTTTCTGCACGTAGCTCAGACTTATTAAATTTTATACCACTAATATGATCTTCGTCGTTTGCTATCTTAATTTTAGCTAGACTCTAGTTTACATGATAAAAGCGTGTTACCTTCAATGGTGAAGTGGTTGTTAGAGACCAACTTAATTAAAACAGTCTAATTTCTAACACGGTGGCTAATTTCAATCATGAATAGCCGTGGTGTTGGATAGAAGCGTGTCTCTTGTGATAGAACAGAGAAACAGAAACGATTAGTGTATGCCTTGACTGAAAAAGTCTGAATTTGTATTTACCATGCTATTGCACCTGTATAAAAGTTTGTACTGTGTTGAATTGGTTAATTGAGGGGTCGGACTAGAATCAACAGATTTACTTGCATTCCGAGGTGTAATTTAACCCGTCTATTTTCCTGTTTCAAAAGAGAAAACATCCCAAGGGATACGAACCAGGGACAATGCCACAGGCAGACATATAGCCATAGGTGTCAAACCTGTAACTTTCCACTTTATGTGTCTGGAATTAAAAAGTAATTACCATCCGATCCCACTTCGGGGAAATGCAGTCAAAGCTGGCAGAACTAAACGAATAACTCTTTTATTGTAGTCGCGTGCGAATGTTCAATTGGTGAGGTATAAAACACAAACGGCAAGCTTCGGCTCACGCAGCGTGGACAACTGACTTACTGTTGTCTGTATATTGTTATTAGATTAGAAATGTTCTTGAATCTATTAAAATAATCCTCAGTTTCATGAGATCCTTATGGGATTAACGATCCAGTAGATATCATAACGCACAAGGATGTGCGTGAATGCAAGTATAATCTATGTTTTGTCTTATAACGCGGTCCGCGTTTAATCGTATTGATCTAGAGCAGTGTTTTTCAACCTTTTTCATCACGCGACCCCCCTGCCCATTTTTACTCGCTTTTTTTTCATGTTTCTTTTATTTTGTGACACATATCCAATATTTTTATTCATTTTCATAGGGTTCGGATAAATACATCATTAAAATTTGTGAAGAGGAATAGAAAGAACTCCACCAAAATTTACTTTATTATTCAGAGATTGGGTGGTTGTCAAGAGACAAAGTACTAGCCAGAGTTTTGGAACTTCGCGCTAAACTGTTAATGTATTTGCAGCAGGCCTAATAATAATACTCCAAATTCATTTGCGACCTTATAACTAGCTTTCCCAAGTTTTAGCAACTTCCCTATAGAAGTTTCGCGACCCCCCTATAGATGCTACGCGACCCCCCAGTGGGTCGTGATCCACAGGTTGAAAAACACTGATCTAGAGAGTCAGTAGCAGTAGGTGTGTTTCCAAAAATCGATCAGTAACTGCTTGACTCTCTTGCTCGGTGAAGCACGGAAAGCATAACACAAAAAAACTTATAATTAGACGGCAATCCGAGGTGGCAGAAGCAGACGTAATAATTAAGAAGTTACACCGTCAGCTTCCCGATTGACTTCTTTATTTTATTGACAGTAAATCACGAACATGTTTTCGTTCCGTCTGGGGCTATAGATCTCCAGTAGAACATCTTGCCGTTAGAGCAACATTTGAAATCCATTACTTAAAAATCCATTGAACTGTTCCGAAGACTAATAAATCAGATTTTAACTTCTCGGATTTCTATAGATGTCTGTATTATAATAAAAGACAATACAATTATTTTCACTGGTTGACTAGAGTTAGTTAAAAACGGTCGAGAGAGAAGTGCTGAATATCTTTAGAAAAATGCAAACAGTCGTCGACAGTGGCGATTCTAGACCATTTTATTGCTGTCTATTAAATTTAAGTGCATAATTATTGATAATATATAAAGAAAATTATTATGCTATTAAAACGTGTCTATTATTTATTTATACGCCTATACGGATGCGGATTGACGTGGTTGGTAGATACACTTGCCTTTCACGCCGCACACCCAGGACCGATATATGTGTGCATGAAAATGTCTGTTCGTCTTGAGTCTAGGTGTTATTATCTGTATAAGTATGAATAAAAAAAAAAGAAACGTAGTATATCAGTCACTGGTTTCCATAGTACAAGCTCTGCTTATCCGGTAGCGATCAGATGGCCGTGTGGGAATAATGAATGGATGGATGAATGGATATTATTTTTATTTTGGTCTTTAAATATTGGCTCTTACCCGGTAAATATATAGGTATCATTGTTTCCAGGAGGACTTTACAAACAGACACAAAGCACA
The DNA here is from genome assembly GCA_951640165.1 of Pseudoips prasinana. Lineage (NCBI taxonomy): Eukaryota > Metazoa > Arthropoda > Insecta > Lepidoptera > Nolidae > Pseudoips > Pseudoips prasinana. The sequence continues at coordinate 27,149,867 of OX621248.1, forward strand.
CGGGCCACACTCAGACTCCAATCGTAGGTTACAAAAATAGTTGTCCTATGCGCGGATCGGACTTGAAACTGAGGGTTGGAATAGCGAGGCAAATATGTAGGTACCTACTTACCACGCGCCAACGCGATCATACAATTCTATTCAATTAGACGAACAATTCCTTTAGTATGAGATCTAGAGAACATGTATAATGCGAACTTTAATATGGCGTAGTACAATGACATTACATATTTTGCTAATAAGGCATTGTGATAATAATTGTTAATTCATTTGGAGCTTTTATTAAATGACACCAATCACAAGCCCCTAAGCTGCTTTTTTGCACATTGTATATGAATTGATCAACGTGATAGCGCATTTTTGGTACATTTACTTTTTTTGAAATATTGCTTGTTAAAAAATGAATTCCACGAAAAAATGTGCTTATCATATCATTATAGTAACATGCTTAAATATTAAATAGTGTTATTTATGAAGAAGTTTATTTCTTATAAGGAGTTCGATTCATTTATCTGAGAAGTACAGGATACTAAATTTAAGCTGATTACTAAACTAACAACTATAAACCAAGCCGTATTTAGTAAGTATAATTAATAACAAAAAGTGATAAAAGATACATAATTGGTAACTGCAATATAAAATAAAAACAATGTAGGTATTACAAAAACAAAATACTATCTAATAATACCACAACATAACACCATTGACGAAAGTCTTTATGAAGTGTCAAAACACAATAAATACTAATAATTTAAAGAATTTATTTAATCATTTACGTGTTTATAGGAAATAACTTTGCATACATTTATATCATTAAATTAATCATTGAAGCGTCAATTGACCTCTTTGTGTGAAGCAAAATACTCAAGTACTTATACTTATTTTTACTTCAGTGACGTAGTGCTTAGTACTTATGATTAAATCAAACTAAAATTACACTTAATAAAAAATGAAATAAAAAATGTAATTTAGTATCCAAATCATCGTGAGTTGATAATTGTTTTAATATAAAGTTCATTACACAGATACCTACACAACGACATGTAGCGAACAATGAACTGTAATCCAGAGCACGAACGCTTAGCTAATCTATTTTACAGTACAACTCCACAGACTAAAATCTTGCACAATCCGTCCTGTAGTATACATGCCAGTGTTGAGACGTCGCACTACGGCAAGTGAAATCTACATTTGGTTCAGGTGTCCGATGTCCATTGATTAGAACACGGCTGGTCCATTACTGGTATATGTGTATCATGAACTAATTAGGATATCAGGTGGTTAAGTTTTTATTACGTAGACAGTAAGGATGGGTTTCGTAGTGCAAGTGTTTCCATTGCCGTGGCGACAATGTGTTGGGCGAGGTGTTAAGTACTTTGCTTTGAGGTGATATACCCCCCTACATCTGTACATAGTATTATACATATGATCTGGTATGTGCTATTACTTCGATATTGATCCGTAGTACTAATAATCATCTTAATGTAGCCATGCCCCGTAACAATAATAATAAAAAAAATTTTTTAGTTATTATAGCATTATTTATACAAACCGAAAATCTTCGCTCAGAAATGGGAAATCATAGAAGATCATGTCATTATCTTTAATATGCTACTAAGAATATAACAGTCGGGCATGTTTCTAGAAAAAACTTGAGAGGTGTCAAGGGACACCCGGATGGAATGAAGTTATTTTTTATTACTTATTATGTACAAAAACCCTGTATACATTCAACAAAAATAATTATCGCGACACCACGCTGTTCAATGCGAAATAGAAAGACGAAACGAAAATATCTGGCTTGCTTTCTATAAGAGAGAGAGAGAGACAGACAGAGAAACATTTGCACAGCGCACGGCTTACAATAGCTTACTATAGCAAAAAGTGTCGTTACAACTTTTCGTCATATTTTTTTCCGTCTAGCCCTCTTTCGCAACGCGCGATAAGGAACTTCGTTCTAACAAAGCCGATGAATACAACCTACATCCTCCGAAAGGATATTCTCCTCCAATCCGGGATAGTCGCTCTGCTTTAAGCTACGAACGGTGAAGCTTAAAGCAGAGCGCCTATCCCGGATTGGAGGAGAGGACTGGTTTGTGACCCACCACCACCGAATGCGAAAGCCTACTCAAGCGTTTTTTATTTGTTTCTGTCTAATGCTACACTAGCTCTGGACGGGTCCACTCTAGTATTCGTTACATTCACTCATGCCCTAATTAGTCTTACACACCCCTTAAAACATATGGGATTCTACTATATATTCTACATTTATTCTAATTCAAACTCTTTATGTGATCAAACCGTATTCAGTCTAAGTGAATTCAAAATTCACAGACAGAATTAACTTAAAATTTACATTAAGATAGCGCAAGTTCTTCAAGCACATAGTTTCATCCACCATGTTATCATTTAAATTTATTACTTAAGCGCTCTAATAAATTTTGCATTTAATATGAGTCGTTTAATTTAAACTAATTTTCTTCGGTTACTTTAGGAATGTAGTTTGAAAGTGAAAGGATGCAGACCGAAGCTCCGCAAGCTTGTTGAATTTGAATCTTATTTGAAATCAAGCCGCCGAAATGTGAAGGGTAAGTATGCTTTAGGTGGCTTATAATTGTCTTTTATCGATGGCATCATTTTGCAGCCAAGCTGAGTTTTAGCAAAGACATATTGACTGCAAATTCCTTTGGTGCAGCAGTACCGAATATGTTCAGACAGCAGGTATAGGTTTTGGCGAACCAGTGTGCTGGACGATAAATATCAAATTGTCTGCAGGTCGCCACCATATTTGCATTCCATTCCATTCCTGTCTATGTATTTCAACGATGTAGTCCCTCTCCTTTCATCCGTCTTCTTAGGTCTGGAGTCAGTGAAGTGAGTTTCTTGTTAGTCAGAGGTCCGCTAATGAAGTCCATCCAACGGTAGTCTGGAACAATTATGACGCTGTTATGCGAGACCGCCAAATCTACATACATATAAACTATTCTATCTATCTAGTATGGAGTTTTTTTGTCAGCATTGCTTTATTCTGCTTGTGGGTCGTCGGTAATCGTTTTAACCTTTTAGCAGCAGTGAATAGCAGTTGTAAATTACACACCGAGATGAAGTCATAGTTAATGGTTTTGATGACTTTCGTTTTCATACGTGATCATCTTCGTTTATCTTTTTTCAATTTCGACATGTTTTCCGAATTAAGGTTAGTTACACAACGCATCTATCAAGTGTAGAAGTTGGGTCTTTCAAATGTAGACTACTTTGTTGGATAACTAGAATCTTTTTATATATAGTTTTGATTATGTTAAATTTGATGTGTATGTAATTCTAATAACTGACTTGATCGTATCATTAGAGTTGTCTATGTTTAACTACCGTTTTGTTGGTGTTTCGGAACTCAAGCTGTCGGTCCTGATTTGCGTTACGTACAAATTAAACCACTTAAACGTTCACAAAACTATAGTCTAACTGCTAGCTTTTGATTATGTTAAATTTGATGTGTATGTAATTCTAATAACTGACTTGATCGTATCATTAGAGTTGTCTATGTTTAACTACCGTTTTGTTGGTGTTTCGGAACTCAAGCTGTCGGTCCTGATTTGCGTTACTTACAAATTAAACCACTTAAACGTTCACAAAACTATAGTCTAACTGCGTGCCTACTTGCCTAGGTAGTTAACCTCTCCAATAACTTCTGTTTATTCTAAATGATTAATAAATTCTTTGTTCAGAAGTGATATTAAATGCATTTTGAGCAAACTATTGGTGGATCACTAATTACCAAAACCGCTTTATAAACAGTTGTGAATTAGTCTTGGTATCATACAGTTATATCCTAGAACGAATAAATGCTTCTTTAACACGAAATAACAGTTTAGTGTTCATCTACATGTTTTTGAAACGAACAATAGTGCGATAGCTATAGCAATTAAATTATCATGTAAATGCTGCTGGTACACTGTAAGCCTTTAACACCGTTAACAGCCACTACAACTTTCCAAATGGTTGGAAAAAAAATGGTTAAAGTCAGGCGACCAATTTAATACGAAACCCAACAGCAATTCTCACTTTCGCAGGATTCCCAATACTCCCTTAGTTGTGAATCACCTCATTTTTTCAATTCGCCCATTCGTTTTACTTGATCTGGCTAAAGCAATTTTATCTGTCGATTGTGGTACCGCATTTTTCAAACAGTCCCAATGATTCAGTTACGTTCGTCCCCTTTACTATTTACTGTGACGGAGAAGTGCCATAGAGGTTATAGACTTTATTATGCATGGGTTAACGCCAGTAAATGTAGACTCTTTTTGTACTACTCTATTGGATTCGATGGCTGTGGCTATTGGACATTTTGTGTGGAAATGGTTTGGGTTTGCTATTAAGTCCTTTTTGTTGAGATGTGCTTTGCCATTTTTTAAACATAAGCTTGTATAAGATTTCGTGTGGTATATTTTGTAGACGTGAATAAAAGTGTGACACACTTACGATACTACACTTAAGATAATTATATTTTGTTATCCAAGCTGTTAAGGTACGACTTTTACCGGCATTCTTTGCATGTTTCTGAACACGTAATTCGTCACGTGTTTACTATGGTGGACGTCTTATTTTTAATTTTGAGAAGGTACTGAGTTGCATTTTCTTTCTAAACGATTAAATATAATCAAAGACCTAACAATCTATTTGTATGTAGAATTAATTATTGATAGTGAACTTCTAATACTACAATCCATGTTATGACTATATACAGTCGCTTTTTAAAGTATATGGGAATTAATAGGCTTTTAACGAAAAGAGTTATAATAAGATTTTATTAAGGTCTTAAAGTGCCTAACTTTAAAACTCCTTGAGTAACATCGGTAAAAATGTTTAGTCACACATGTTTAACTCTAAAATGAGAATAAACTACGTTAAATTTGACACGAACAAGTGTCTCTATTATTAGAATACTTATCCTTAAAAATGGGGCACGACCACTTTGCATAAAGGGTCTTCTATTGTACGAGTGCTTGCTCTACTTTAACGGTACCTACTTATCCTAAACGGGAGAGGAAAAGGAGAGCCAATGTGGGAACAACCTGTTAATTCTTTATATCTACAGTCGAAACAATACAATTTTTTATTATTATGATTATTTATTAATAGCCTTGTATTAAAGTCATGTCATTAATTTGCATTAATATGTACATTTGTTATAGTACATAATTAGTAACTACACGAACGAACAGCAAGTACGATTAATTAAATAATAAACTAAGTACATACATCTTATTATTACATTTTGACAACAACGTATTAAAATTTGTAAACAGAATAAATAATTATAATAATTTCACTAACACTTTTATTGAAATATCACATACATACAATAACGAAACAAATAAAAATAATTATAATAATTTCCCTCATTTTTATTAAATATCACATAGCGAGATAAATAATTTACAACATATTTATTACTAGCTGGCCCCGCGGTTTCACCAGCGTTAAAGTAGTTATGGCGTAAAAGAGTAACAAACATACATCCATACATCTATAGTCACAAACTTTCGTATTTATAATATTAGTAGGATGTGTATACCTCTAGCTGTATTGGCAGTGCACGCCGGAATAGCTCGATTTTTCCTACTTACTTGACACTTATCGTCATATTTTTACAATTCACACAATATCTTTATAAATGGTAGCTTATGTGTTATTCTGATGTATAAGCTATATTATTGTAAAGTTTCATCAAAATTAATTCAGTAGTTTTTAAGTGAAAGAGTAACAAACATCCATCCATCCATCCATACTCACAAACTTTCGAGCTTAAAATATTAGTAGGACACTCGTAATTTCAAAAGTATTTTCTGGCGTTTCAATGCATTAGTGAGTATACAATAGTACCATCAGGAATACTATGATGTTGCCTGTTCTGTTCTTTGTCTGGATATTGCAAGTACAGGATTCATTTTGATTCTATGATCATATCAAAGAGCAAAAAGGAGACAAATTTTGATATGGATTTAAGTTTAGTTTAGATAACGCAGTAGAATCAAGAAAATACAGTGCCCTGATTATAGATCTGTTTGTCATCAGTTCTGTCTTGAAAAAGGTGACACCTATTCACTGATCGCGAGCAAATTCAAAAGATACTGATAGACTGAAGCCACTTAATGCGAGCGATGTCTTAGCCGAAGCCACTCCGTAAGCTTTATAAATTGACCGCTATTGGGTTACTTACAGCATTAAGCCTGAGAATCTTGAACGTCTCAGTATAATATACATAGGTACCTAACGTTAAACCTTCGTTAATTTGCCATTTGTCTTGTGCTTAACTTAATCTACGTTTAGGGGTGCTCTGACGTCTAAGTTCCTCTTTTAATCATCCATGATAGGTAAACCAGCTAATTGGAATATATACAAGGTATAAGTAAGACATATCTACAGAGTAATTAAAATTAATACCAGGTGTTCAGCACGTTCCTATACATCTCATAGTGCTTCTACTTTTTACTAATAATTATCTACCTTTTTATAGGAAAATATTATTAATATTTTTACTATAGGTAGGTTACTTTAATGGCGTTGTCTGTAGCCATTTTTATCTTGTACGATCTTAAACCACAAAAAAAACTTGAATATAAGTAATTGAACATATGACATAGAAAAACACTTATGTGCAAAACAGCCCCGTTACCACGATCAATTCGGAAATAAAAAGTACGCTTAACTTTATATAATTTATATGTCAGTCAGGCAGGTACACGCGTGTACGCGGTTTCGATGGTCGCCTAGAACAACTAACACACCTCCATCTGAACCCAAACCAGGCAGATCCTGTAGGCAATCAGGCAACCGATAAACATACTTATATATATATCTAAATACATACATATTATAGGTAAATTACAACCAGACATAGAACAAATAGTCGTGCACTTCACTCGAAAGATTTGTCCTAGGTGTGGATCGAATACACGACCTCTTAGCAGTAAGGTTCATAATTACTAGACCAACGTACCAGTGAAATATTTAAAATGTAATTATACTAAATGGGTCTACCTACAGAGTCCCGTAGAGCGGGTGGAGTCCCGGTTTTCAGGTAATCAGGACTGACCCAGGTAATCAGGAACCTAATAGAATCATACACCTGGTCTAGTCATCTCGGTTACTGATTTGCTATGGGTTTAGAGATCAGATGGCAGTCGCTCAATTAATACTGGTAGCAAATCGCAATAGTCCGTTAGCTTTTACATGTTTCGATCATAAAACCAGCGCAGCGACGGTTAATGTTGCAGCTAGGGCTGAGATGCATGTGCTAGTTTACTGAGTAAATGTATTTTCTTCTTCTTCAATAGTGTGGGTTGGGAGGCGACGCCAATAGAAATGGGAAGGAAGAAGATTCTAATACGTAATTTTGAGTTGGAACTAAGTCGTTTTTGAATCGCTTAACTGTCAGGTAACTAAACCCTCAACTTATTGTTGTGCTAATAGGATCTTATAAGTTGACAACCAGTTTACGTATTGTAATAAACGTCAACCGAACTCATCGCATTTGCATCGTTTCGTTGAGGTGTCAGTATTGATTCAACTGTCTGTCTAATTCATTAGCTATAGATACATACAGACATGGTTCGTTGATATGCATTTAATTAAACCAGTTGATTACATAGTGAATAAGCTATGACGATGTCTTTGTATAGTAATATAATATTGATAGTGCTTAGTGGGTAGGAGTCGATATAGCACGCTTCTTTCCGCTTCAGAACAGATTAGATTAGGATTTTGCCTGAGGAATTCGGGGAATCGCAGTAATATAAAGAAGAAAGCAAAATAAACAACCATAACAGGATAATAGGACATAAACTTTCATCAGCTGAAAACCGTCCAATACTGGACAAAGGTCGTGTTCATAACTTATCTATAAGAAAGAGAATATGTCGCATTTCAATGTCGTACTCACATTAACGTTTATGATACTCACTACTACTTGTCGTACTCACATTAATATTTGAATGTGACAGAAACTGTTCCCACCAAGACGAGGATTGATGTCGTTTTGTTTTCGCAAAAAGATCTCGTATTTTAGTTCTTTTTTAATTAATTGGAGTAATATCAAAAATGTTGTATAAATATGCAATAATGCAACGTTTTGTCTAGATTACCCTGTGTAAATGATAATTATACGAATAGTTTACTGTCTACACAAACAAAAACGTGATATTTACGGGTTAGACCAAAAGCCAAATGTACGAGTAGCAATGATCATTTATAAAACTTTTTTTATATCTTTTCACAATGCTAACGACTTTCTCCAAATTACGCTAAAAACAAATTGCTGGCCTGTAAATATAGGCTGGTTTCTAACACGAATTTGTATAATAACAGAATAAAAAGTAAAACGGCTCGTACATAACCACAGAGAGGTACGAACCAACATAAATAAGTGCTCATACGAAACCGCTAATGATATTTTTTATGCTGTCCCAAAGAAAAACATTGCGGAGTTAATGAAAGACTTGCTCTGAAAAAGTTTTTAAAATTTTGCCGTTGAATTTGGTTTTGTAATTAAAGTTTTTGTGTACTGTATGCATTATTATTATTTTTATATTATTGGACTGTCCCTAGCTAAAAATCAAGTTAACAAATTTTCATGCCAAAGACTCTAGCTGCATAAAAATCCGTTTAACTAATACAGACACACTGCGAGAGTCTTTGAATATGTTATATTTGAGGATGTCATATCTTTTAGTGTCGGAGGCAAGACATATTTGTTCAATATAATTTCTTTTGTTCTGTGAATTATTATTTAAATCATTTGTATGACTCTGGTGGAATATACAGAAGTTATAACACTGTTATTGAGACCAAAAATGCACCAGTATTTTACAAATAAATTGTATGATTGATTGATTAATTCATATTACAGGGCTGACAGCGCAGCCACATTCGTGCCGTGCGCTTTACCGTGAGAATCGTAGTTTCATATACATTTTGTATTTAAAAAATTAAACTGAGTAAGCTCATAGTCAGTTTTTCTCATCGGTCCATAAGTGGTCGGCGAGGTTAAGTATCGTCGACGTCTATTGATTGGTGACCACTAAAGTGGTTTAATTTCTGAATGTCTCCGGGTATCTGGCTCATCAAGCTTCGATCCAGATTGTTCTCAACTGTCTAATTAGACAATAGTCGTTATCCCAAGATAAGGGTCTTCTAAGCGGATTGAACAACTCTGATTGTATAACGACTGCCTATACGATAAGTAAGTCGTATTAATACTAACTATAAACTCGTAGAAATCTATAAAGTTTCAAGATAGGAAACAAAAACAACTTTGCTCGGGCGTCTATTATTAAAAATGTAACAATAGGAATTGAACAGAAAACACCATCTAGTGTCAAAGACGAGGTCGTAACAAAGGCGGGTCTACCTCGTTACCGTAATGTGGGAGTAAACTTGATGGATACAGTCGTATTCCTTGCCGCAGACGCCCCACTTTTATCCTAACTAAAAACCCAAGACGAGTTTGTTCACCTCCAAGTGATTGAGATAAAGGGTAGGAAAACATTATTCTCACGAATATCTGAATATTCTAGTTTTAGCACTAGATATTTTAATGGGTGAGATTAGGTTTTTTCTAATAAATCGGAAATATCGTCTTTTAAGGTTCTGTACCGGTAGTCTGTCCGATTATCCTGTTAAAATATTCACAGAGTGTGTATAATATACTATTGCCGTTATAGTGTTATACAACTACTTAAAGATTTATTCAAGTTAATCTTTTGTATTACGTGTAAATTTTGTTATTATTTATTTTAGGGTTAATTTTTAGTAATGTGGATATTTTATGTTCAAGTAAGTGATTGGCGAATAATTAAACTATTCAGTAGATACTACGGAACACTTTGTGTTCGAATCCGACTCGCATTTTGTGGATTTTGGTCTTTATCTTGTTAAACATATTGTAACGATTTAGCCTAATGAATATGAAACTGAATATGACTGTCTATTTTACATACATGTATTAATAACGTATTGTAACATGTGAACTATGCTCTTGGGTTCTTTTTAATTTCAAAGGATTTATAAATACTTAAAACCGTGACGTATTTACATTTATTTTTGTTTTATATTACACACATGGCATCACGCACGCACTGATGATTCTTTTCTCCTATCCACGAGTAGAAACAACCGTGTAGGTATTTTGTGGTGCTTCTTCGCGGGAGTTAGTGCATAAGAACATAATAATGCTAATACCCGTATATTCTATAAGGCAGAAATACTTTGCCAGCCAAACTGTTCATTGAGTGGAAAACATTATGCTCTATGGCTCGCAATCTATCAATTCGAATATCACGTAAGGATTTCTCATTGTTCACTTCATATCATAACTTTGGTAATCTTGGGCTTTTCTGGTAAATCGATTTTCTTCACGTATTTAATTGAAGCGGTTTTCATTGTCTACAAATGTCTACATGCAAACCATCATCAAACATTGTCATATAAAACGATCGTCGACATATAAAATGGGTTTTATGTAAATGTCCTCATGCAGAATTCAATTTGTGTGAATCAATCCACTTTGTAGACACAACTCAACTTTAGGGTTATTTGGGTATGGTGTGGTGTGGCGTATGCACATACATATTTTAAATGAAGGGACCGACGTATAACACGAACTCCTTGTCCGGACTTTCTTTTAGTCAAATGAGGCATTATAAAATAATGGTACGAAAAAAGGTTACTCGAAAAAGTTATGTAAGGGAGATCCAAAAGTTTTGGAAGCGGCCCTTTTACATTTTATACATTCTACTCTCTGTTGGCCTTGTGTTATTATTTACGTTACATTTTCGTCTGACCGCAGGCCCTCGACTGCGGTGCTGTTTTTAATTAATCCTGCTCATTCCACGTGCCTTCCTAGTGTTGCTGCAATTATTTTGCCAACCTCATTAAAGGTATCTCCCGTATTCACCTGGATTTTCTATTGCTCGTAACATTTTCTACTTAAGTATCTACTCGATTTTGTATAGTATAGAAGGTGTAATATATATAAATAGTGGACTTAACATAAGAAACGCTATCTACCCATAAATATAAACGTATTAAAGAAAATAATTCTGTGAACTACGAACAATTTAATAATAGTAATATCCTGGGATTTACACCTCACGATGTTTATCTCCACCTCTTACGTACGTACGTACCTACGTAAGTACTAGATAGTTAATACCTAATACGCACATGGATCTCGAAAACTCTGTGGTTTGTGTCCTTGGGATTGAACTCGAGACCCCACACTGAAACGGTCTAACTACTAGACCAGGTGTATCAGTTTATCACTGTATACCGGCGACAAATTCTCAATTATTTTTGTAAATTTGTTTATTAGGCGTTTACATTTTTTTATTAACAGAATAAATCTATAATAATCACTTCTAAATAAGCTATATTAATAATTTAAAGACATAATATATATTACAATAAATATATTCAGTCTTTCGTTTCTGAATACGTGCTCAGTATAGTCCTCTCACATAACTCTTTTATAAAGTAATTACACCGTCTCGCTTAGTTGTTACATTTTAAGAAGTTTTTATTGCGATGGAGCATACTTTTTCCGATATTTCCACAAACTGTAGAGAAACATGATTCTCCTTAGTTTGGTTAGAAGTTTGGACTTCCGTTCCTTTTCCTTTGTGATACAGTCTCGTCGATTTCCGTTTTTTTGTTTATTCTTTTCCTTCGGTTGTTGTTTCTTTGTATTGGTGCTTTTACTAAGCGATTAAAAAGTGATTGATACGATCGAACGACTTCCTTTACGGTATTTTCTTCAAGTTTACCATCAGGTTAGGACTTTGTTTCTCATCGTTTCTTTTTGTGGTATCTTTCAACTTTTGTAGTAATTGTTTATAAGAATTATTTTATAAAACAGACTTACACTCTTGTTGTCGATTTCTCCATATATGATACTTAGTAAATATGGAGAAATTGGGTTTGTGGTTAATTTATAGCTCTATTGGAACGAGTATACAAAGCGGCATTATTAAGATCATATAAAATTTGGCCAGGAAGAGAAAGGAACATTGAGAGACCGAGAAAGTGAGCGTTGATGCATCAAAGAGGGCCTCCTTAAATTTACGTCTGAGTCGCAAGTCTCAGACGCTGTCGAGTGTTCCCTGCTCTATCACGCGATGGACCCGGTTTCCGCACGGTAAATCCATGGAATGCTAAGAATTAGGTCTTCGTTAAAGAGAATCAATCGGAAAAATGGGCAACACTGGCGATGGAAGCGATGACAAGGGTGTAAGGAGTGGGGTAATGGATTGAAAAAGATGGCGGCGAGACGTTACGGACTAAAAAAAAATATGGAAAGATAGTACTTAAGTTTGTGTCTTATGTATCCCCTGGATTGGAGTTAACCTTTCTACAGTTCAATAGATTTGGGCGTATAAAACATGTGATGGCTGGTATATCGGGATCGTTAGTAGAACGGTTAGCTCGTTTCGTTATTTACCATCGGTCGTCCATCATATTTAATCGCGTCGCGTCGGTTCGTTTTTGCTCGTCGTGTGTTTGTTTCGTCCGGCGCAAACTGCGACACGTGTCGGTATGACGTTTTGTTTCAGCTGACGTGCTGGTGATGGATAGCTCATAGGGATTTTTCTAGATTACTCAACTACAACAGCTCGTTAATCAAGCCAATTCATTTGACATAGCCGGTTTATCCTATTTTTAAACACCGACTCAAAATGTATGGTTGCAATGTAACTACCAAACTATTTGTCAAATTTAAATGTTTATAAATATTGGTATTATAATTAGTAGTAATCTTAATTTATAAAATCCGTTTACAACATATGTTTTATTTGTAATCGGGGCGTATATCTTTGTGTCGTTTGTCTGACTGATTTCAATGCGTGTATTTCATCAAGATAGTTCTTAGGTATGCTCCATGAAGATGCCTTAGTTTCAGTTGTTCAAAGGGAATATTGGCTCTTTTTAATTAGAGTCCAGGGTCTATATTTGTGTGACTGTTCGTCTGTTTGACTGATTTCATTGCGGGTATTTTATCTAGTCGGCTCATAACTACGGCAAAAGATACACCTCTTTTTTGTTATTTGACATTGTGTATAGGGTAGTTTCTACGGTTAGATTACGTTTCATTATATTCAATTATATTGTAATTTGAGTACACTGACTAATGCATTTACATTATCAAGACAAGAATTCTCACGAAAAGCTAAATTACTCAAGAAAATTAGTAAGTAGGTATTTATAAATGAATAGACATAAATGTGATGTCTAATGTTCGTGATGGAAGTCATTAAATAAAGCCAGCCATCAGTGTAAACATCGTCACTGCGTTCATGAATGTCTTAAGGGGATGACAAAAGCTGAATTGTTCGTTTACCACAAGTTTTTAGGTATTAATACAATAAAATAGGCACTTGAGAGGACACTCGCTTAAACTTCAAGGTCTTACAGCGTCAATCAATCCACGCAAACACTTTTTACCAAACCGTGTCGTAGATGGCTGGAATAAACTTCCACAAAGTGCGATAAGTGCACCCTCTGTGAATTCGTTTAAAAATAGACTTCATATATTGGACATGAATAAAATAAAAATACACGCATCAGCTTTAAGCTGCTAGTGTATCATCGCAAATAATAAAATAATAATAATACTCGGATTGCCTTACTTAATTATTCAATTTTGAATATAAACTGAAAAATAGGAAATCTTAAATTTATTTGTTCGGCGGGACACAAACTAAGATACACGCGAGATACCGGCAGGTCAGTACGAACAATCTAACGAAGGATATGCGCATTAGGAAAAGCTATAAAATGAAATTTTAAATAAATTATCTCAAGAATTCATTGATTCATGATTAAACTACCTGTTCTCGTACAAAAATAATATATGATATAATATTATATGCTACAGCTACTTTTACTCCATAGCTAAAATTGCATTGACTTTTCGATTGCTTTTTGCAAGTCGCGCACGCGTATTCGTTTCCCAGGTTCGATTCTCACACAAAACAACAATTTGTGTGAATTATAAGTAGTCGCTGTTTCCGTCAATTATATGTTTGTTAAGTAAAGCTTAAGTACCTTAGTAGTAACCTTAAGTAGACCTTTTTTATTAACCTTATGAGAGGCTAATTTGTACAATTAATAATAATTTTGACTGTTAGAAATAACAGTCAAAATTCTTAATTGTGGAAAGTTCACTCTACTTCGAAAGGTTTTTGTAGGTTTATATGCGGAGGGATTGACGTGAATCAATAAAATTAGCCCATGTCAGTCTCTTAATAATTTCTGTTTGAAATACTTTGAGTCTTCGTGCAGTACCGTCGTAAGGAAATGGTCATTGTTGCTTATATCCAATAAGGAAGCCGGATCCTGTCAGTTTAGCAGTGTTACGTTAATGTCTACGGGTCTCTTGATCTCGCCGTCTAACGGGGGTCCTTAAAGTAATCACCACACATTTGACATGAAGACACGTTTATTTAATTCCGACAAGTTCCATTTAATATATTCTGTCATTATGAGCTCTCGTAGCTGTGGTTGGTACTTAGTACATTAATAGTAATAGTGGATGTGGCTGTATGTCGACTGCGGTGGGTAAACTCTCCGAAGACTAGCCAATATCGTAAGGAATATTATACTGTACGAATGCGTTTAAGTTTAAACACATGCGCTCCCTCTATACCCTCACTCACAAGCATAATCAGATGGGACAGCTAACCGACACGATCGTGGATAGATCAGGCGCAGGACCGACAGCTTTATGTGAGCCACGGGCGTGTCTTGTAATCACTGTATACTGATCTGGCATATACTACTCAAACACACATAGTCGTTCTAATTGTTTAAGACCTGTGACAAACACACGCGCAGAGTAAATAAAGAAGAATTTCTTTTGTACAATAGACTGGTATACAATTTTGCTACCATTAATATAATAATTATAGAGGTATAATATCTTAGATATTATTCACACACGGCCATCTGATCCCAAACTAAGCACAGCTTCAACTATGGATACTAGATAACTTATATTATTATGCTACTTTTCTTTTGTAAATACATACTAATATAGATAATTACACCTAGACTCAGGACAAACCGACATGTTCATGCACACAAAAATCTGTCCTGGGTGGGATTCGAACCCACGAACTGCGGCGTGAAAAGTAAGTCTACCAACCACGCCAACCGGCCCGTCAAACTATTACCATTACCATTCATTGATAATGAATTCTAGTCCATCCAACGCAAATCGATTGCCTGGAAGAGATCTCTTTTACTGTTAAGGCCACCAGTTGTATAATATAGTTTTGTGCAAATTTTACTTTTTTTTATTCCTGTACGGTAAGGTGCCGGACATACGTTGGAAATGAAAGATTGTTCTGCTAATTAGACTATGTATTGTCACTGATAATAACTGCTAAGTAAAATGATTGATGTAACTGATAGGGAGGGAGCACGCGCGGCGCTATTGGATGCCGATTGCGAACTAAATGCAATAATGCCTGTATGGCGTAATTGCGATGTACGAGTAATTTGACCGTACAATTCCTTATGCAATAATGTGTTCCTAATTCTTCTTCTCATTGTTGGTAATTAAACGGCACTCCGAGTCAGTATCATTATAAATACGAAAGAATTTCTATCTCAATATTCACTTACTAAAAGTACTTGTTACTTCCTTAATCAAACAATTCTACGATCTAAAGTGTCAAGGATATTTTTCCAAGTCAATTGATCATCTTGCTAACCACATTTCAAGTAAATTGATGACTTCTATTCTTAAGTGCGCGTATTCAAGCTAAGTACTCAATGAGTTTCTACCTCAGAACATTACTAGGTCACCTGAACGGCTCTGTTAATCAATTCTACCTATCGATTTTCGTAATCCAGTTACGCTTTAGCATACTGACTGAAGTTATATGGATTGTGGTTATTTATTTTGGGTTAACTATTTATATAACCTTTATGCTGCGATCATGCCTACGAACGGTAGACGCTGTTGTTCAACTATTGAAATTAAATTAAATTTATTCAGCACTTGGGTATTTACATACACTTGTACTTGTCAAGCTCATAATGTAATACATAAACATAGTTGAATACAGTAACTATTATTATTGTGTCTGTAATCTGCCCGCCTTAACTTATTAAGGTCCAGACAGACTTCATCGCGCTGCCATGTCGCTTGCACATTTACTCGCCGTAGCCAGTTGCAATGATCGGCGAGATGGAGCATCTAGGCACGCCATCAACCCATAGATGGGTGACCGTATAAGTGGTTTAATTTCTGGGCGTCTCCGGGATTCGGAGGGCATATGTAGATGTCGGTTTCCGGATGCTAGAGAATGATTGATGAGTCATGTGATAGGCCTACTGGACTGCTTGTACAAGTTTGACAGCAGGGTAACCACTGCCCATACGATAAAGATAAAAATGCTACAATATAAAGCCACCCAACATAATAAGGTCCTAAGTTCAAGTCCGGGCGGGGGTAATTAGTGAAAACTTTCCAGCAACAGTACCTGTCAGAATGGAATCTGGAAGTTTGGTGGTGTTACATCCCGGAGGCTCCTGCTCTTGCACTATAATATTACACGCATGGCTAGTCTCCATAGAGACGACCAGGGCTGAAACTGTACCAGGAGGCTATATTATATATATATATATATATATATATATATATATATATATATATATCAAGTCTTCAGAAAACGAAACGAATGAACAAATAAGAGCTCAGAATGGCCTTGTTAGTATAAAAATACTAAATAAATAGTACTTACTTACTTATCGTATGGGCAGTGGTTACCCTAGTGTCAGAGTTGTTCAAGCCGCCCAGTAGGCCTCTGACATGGCTTAACGACTGTTGTCTAATGACTACAACCGGGACCGACAGCTTAACGTGCCCTCCGAAACACGGAGACGCTCAGAAATTAAACCACTTTGGCGGTCACCCTGCTATGGACTGACCGCGAGCCTAGTTACTTAACCTCGCCGATCGCTTACGGACCGGTGAGAGCATCTAGCTATGAGCGCCGCGATAAATAGTTAATGATAATTAGTAAGCTATAAGATCCAGTCGAGTATTTCAGAAGCTTAGAAAGCTTCTGAAAATCTTGACTGGATGGTCTGAAAGGTTAACGGTGCAACTAAGTAAATCCATTACGGTCCACGTTATTTTAGGTGTCTGAGGACTAAAATAGGACTTAAAAGCATTAAAGCAACTCCAATTAGGCTGTATTGTTACTGAATATTGAGGTCGCTGTTTTTCGGCGGTGAAGCCAATAAATTGTACCGAAATAGAATATTACGAGTATATTAATCTCTAAAATCAATCAAAATAATGGTAAAATAATCACAAGGTTTAATAAGCCCAAGTATGCAACGTAATTTATGCTATATGGTGACAGTGTCGAAAATCTCCACTCCATCTCATCCCATGTAAGGCGAAGAATTCGTGCTGAGGGAATATCTAACAGAGAATGGGCAGCAGCCTGTCCCAGAGTACCTACTATGACCAACATACTATGATCGCCAAACCGTCTGCTATGCGCGGTGATCCTTGGGGACGCTTTTGTCCAGCCGTGGACGTCTTTTGGCTGATATGATAATGATATACATATACATGTCTTTTATATATTGCGTATCACTTCGACTGCCTCGTTGGTCTAGCAGTAGCGTGTTCACCCGCAGAAAACGACGTCCTGGGTTCAAATCCCGGGTCGGGCCGAAAGTGATTTTGGGAGCTTTCTGTAAAAAATAATATTTCCCAGCATTATTAGCCCGAGGTCTAGGAGTTGGTGGTATTATACCCCCGTGCCTCGGAGAGCACGTAAAGTCGTCGGTCCTGTACCTGACCTCTTTCCAATCGTTTCGCTAGGCGTCCTATCGCATCATGAGAGTGATGGAATAGAAAGTGCTCCTGTGTTTGCGCACACACTTGAGCACTATAATATGTCCCGCGCAGATGGCTAATCTCTATTGAGACTGGCCGCCGTGGTCGGAATTCGGCTAGGAGGACATTATTATTATCACTTCAGTATAAAGTCCGATTGGCCTTATATTACTATGTTAATAAAATTAGATACACAATTAATAGATCTCGAAATGTCAAAATACTGCCACCGGAACAAAGCTCTCACTGAATTTGTAATAGCGGCGTTGGTTACCTTTGAATTGCTAAAATTAATAACCCCTAGTCACGGAAGAGGAAAGAGTAACGTTTTCATTATTACTGGAGACTTTCGCCACCAATATTACGACAGTCGTTAATGGTCACAGTGGAAAAGGGTCATCTAAAAGGAATTATAATATTGTCTTCAATTTTTTTAGAACAGATATTTAGTATTTAGAATAGGACCATTCACACACGACGCGACGTAATAAATTATATATAAACCTATAAATATCAACAATGAGTATTTAAACTTCAGCATGTTGAATTGCGAGTCGCCCTTCCTGCGCGAGTCCGTCTCAGCAACTGCTGGTAAAGCAAACCCGAGGCCTATCTTTGATACTATATAACCATTGCCCAAACGATAAAATATGTATCACTATTTATCATAAAGTTAAGTCGTACGCCGTGTCTGGTCTTTCGATTTGTGGGGCCTAATAATAGTGCTGATCAAATTTGAGTGTAGCTTTCGCTAGTGCAAGACCTCTTAATCAAAGAAAGTTTTAAAGTAGAAACAACACCTGCATACGCAGGCCAAGTTTGAACTTTAGGAGTGGATGGTGCCTACTGAAAAATATATGAATTCCAAAAATATTTAGGAAAATAATGTTTTCATTTTGCCGATTTACCATAACAACTCTGAATTTGTATTCAAATCTGAAATGTGAATAAGAATTTTCGCGACAGCCCTGTTCATGAATCGATGCGTTGTACCTGTCACGTTTTCAATTAGTATGTTCAGGGATGCTTGGTTCATGGTCCTTGCTTCGCTGCCACTCGAATGCCCGTTCATTTCAACGGGATAATGCGACTGGTGCAAAATACGGAAATACTATTTTCAGGTTATTTAAATTGAAACCGTTTCTTTAACAGTATTTTATCTGAAGAAGGAAAGAAGGCAGTAAATAACAAGGAAAAGTAAGCTAATAGCTACTCTAGTTGTTTTCTATGTGTAAACAAAATATACTATTGATTCTTCCTTTAGTATGCTTAACTGCACGTTATACGGTACCCCTAAATATCTTGGTACTATGTAGAATGGCCTGAGGGTCCTTCATTCTGTATTCAAATTATGAAGTCTACCTACTTTAGAATCTTAGGAACTACAAATTTCCTATTAAACATCCTTTATTACTGATATTCTCAAATGGCATGGCCCTGTTATTATGGCCAGGAACAGTGGCAGGATATTTAGATGTCTCGAAATTTCCTTACTTTAGCATTCCCCAGTTAACAGTCAAAGCTTCTTGCTCGGCAGCTCCTTATCCCACCGTCTTTATTTAACGTCGTTAGTCTTGAACATAAGCTCAAAATGCAAGCTATTTTGAATAAGGACTTCTATTTGTTTTAAGTGCTCAGTCGTGTCTCTTATTCCTTGTAAAAGTAAATGGTGTGTAACCAATTTCTGCTTCAGAGTATATTAAAAATCCGATCAGAATCGGGGTTCAGTGGACCTGACGCTACAAGCGCAGCGGGGCAAACGTTGAATTTTATGAAACACTACCAATGCTCGCGACCGTGATTAAATCCCATCCGTACCGTATTTAGGTTGAAGTTGAACGAACTTTAATAACCAGCCAACGTAGGAATATGAAAAAGGATCTCTTTTCGACATGTAATTTAATATATTTCAGGTACTTTTATCGAAATAGTTACAGAGTAATAAGTTCTGTGATGTAATAACTTCGCTGAGCCGTGTACCTATTTGCTCATGGAGTACATGTTAGAGATTCTATATACAGAAAATGTTGAGGATATTAATAAAATGATTGCGTATGTGATTGGTGGATTTCGATATGTGTAGTCAATAAATGCGCCGCGGCATGACTAACAAACACGATTTATTTAAACAGATAAATTGTTCTGTGAAGACGTGAATGTGATTGTATGCATAACTTCCAAAACTGTATTATGAGTTGTGTATGTTAAAGCTGTGGTACCTTCCTCATTCTTTAGGCTAGAAACAAATCCTTTTCTATTACCTACCGTGTGTTTTACCGTTATTGGTTCACACGATTACAATTTACATATATAATTAATTTAATATATTTTCCTTGTTTTATGTTTAGCTTGTAGTTACGGGCTTTTATGTTCGTTTGTTGATAACATTTTTATTATTATTTTTATGTTAGTAATCACAAATATCTTGGTGGTAATAAAGGCAAAAACGTATACAGATAAATTCGAAAAACTATTACATCGGCCCTACATTAAATCACTAGAGATGCAACCTTTGTAGTCACGGGGCTTACACACCGTCATAACTTATCCAATTTGATAGCAAACATGCTTAGAATACTATTAAAACCACATCGCGTTATTCTTAAGGGGAGTCGCTATTGCCGTCCCTGTCTCACTCTCCATATAGCAGGTGTGAAAAAGAAAACAATACTAATATCGTCAAAAACGACACTTCGTATTGTGTTCTATTTTGTGCTCCAAAATTGAACCGATTTCAATTTATTTTCTCCCGTGTGCCCAGATGATATAACTCGAAATTCATTTTTCTTAATACGCTTTTTATAGACTTTTAGTCAGTCATAGATTTTTATCGAAGCAGATTAAATATTGCATCAAAAATATTGGATATAATATTTATTTCCAGTGTGGTTAATAAGGAATACGTTTCTATGGGAAAATAGAAGCTGGCATGGCTTTTAAGACTGAGTATTGAATTCTTTATTACCTAATTTTGGCATAAACTTTGGCGGCCAGGGACTCTGGGCCGTATTAATCGCGCTACATGAACGTTATCTATACTCTATGGTACCATGAAGCAGTTATTTTTACTGCACTCTAAGGTAGTATAGGCAATGTTTCATTCGCTCAAAGAGCAGCCCGACTGGGGAATTACCTCCACCATACAGAAGACATTCCTTAATAATAACATTAATAATTTTAATGTTGTGTTTCCGAGTGTGAGTAAGGTCGCCAGAGCTCATTGGGGTGGGGGGAAGGGTTAGCAACACTTGTTGGCTGACTTTTAACGGCCGGCAACGCACCCGCGACACCTCTGGTGTTGCGAGTGTCCATGGGCAGCGGTGATCACTTACCATCAGGTGACCCACTAGCTCGTTCGTCGCCCTCTGATATAAAAAAGAAATAGTTTAATCCGTTGAAATTTGATGGATTAACCCTGAAGTCATTTTTATCCTCTGAACTAAAAAATTAACTAACTACTCCTTTTAACGAAAGATCTTACAACAAAAATATGTTAGGTTACACAATATTTTTACTTGTAATGATTAAGTTACAGTTTAATTATAAATTTCTAGATTATATACTGCAGTACAAGTTTCACATTTGCATAACATTAATTGGAAGGGATCGATGCGACGGCGGTACAATTAGTGCGGTTAGTTACAATACCTATGTAGTAGCCGACGGCCCAAAGGCCCAATCTCCCAATCCGTTACATACGCGTTTATTAACCAACTCTTGTTACTAATTAGAACCTAGGAAGGATTTGGATGTGTGCATTATTTGAATACATGTTCGTGTTACATGTGTATGGAGATTGTTTAATGGACTTCGCAGTAGTATGGAAACGTAAGGTGAGAATATCCTTTGTGTTCCGTTATTTACTGGGAACAAAGGAGATGTCTATACCAGGTCAACATCTATGATCGCTCATATTTTCCCTTGAGAAAGTGACATAATGCGCTCGGTGAAATGTGAAGCTATAATGCAGCGCATTTGGACATACCTTTACGACTTTTCAACCTTTTTGAAATAGTAGGCAATCACAGCTTCTCGCCTAATATCTGGTATCTCCATATCTCCATCCAAAGTTCGGTATTTTTTGTTGACCACGTTTGTGGTTTTCACCAGGGAAAATGTTGCTCATATAATTTAAAGTAAAGACGGAAGACGCAGCGTGGGCCCCTTCAATATGGACCGACGATCTTGCAAGTTTCTGTCACCGTTTAAGAGGATGCTTCTGAGTTCTGCAAAACTGTACTTGATGGCGTGTGAAGTCTGCCAACCCGCACTAGACCATTGTTATGAACAATGACTTATACCCTCTGATTGTGAGAGGAGGCACTTTTCCTGCAGTGATACGATAATGGGCTGCACCATCACAATTCAAAGAGAACTTACACGTAGTTTTGTCAACGAGAATAAACATCGTCAATTATAGCAGCCTGTATCCTTTTACGTAGCCTACAGTCACCGCTTACTAATAAAAAACTCTATGCTAAATTGCAGACTTTGCAACAAAAAATAAATCTTCATAAACACTGTAGGTGTATGTCAAAATCATAACTTTTTATTCGACCATTCAAGTGACGTGCAAAGTCATATGGTTACGTCGTTATCTTTCTAATTAATTCGTGCGCGTACTTAATATACACTTGTCGGGTTAATTAATCACACTAGACTTTACACCTCGGTAAAGGTTATGTTACACTGTACATTTAACTCGCGTTTTTTTAGTTTTTCTTGCTATATAATAGGGCGACACACTAGCAAGAGGGTCACCGGATGGTAAGTGATCACCGCCCCCCATGGACGCTCGCAACACCAGACGGCTCGCGGGTGCGTTGCCGCATTTTGTCAAAGAATATATGGACAATTTTTTTTATAATGTTCACAGTCCGAAGAAAGCAGTGAAATCCACGAAGACTAACTTCTTCGTGGATTTCACTGCTTTCTTCGGATAATAGTACCTCGGGATCTCAAGTCGTCTAGTAGTAGACTACAAATTAGATGAGCCGAAGAGCGCTCCCTCTAGGGTTAATACGTCGGTTCAGGGAGGTTACTGACATGCATAAGTGGAGGATCGAGTTTTAGGAACCGTTTGTGCAACTGTACTGTTAATATCCGAAAATGCGAGTTTCTTGTTTAGGATTGAAGCTGAGATTTCATCGCTACGAATGGTACTTAATCTTGTTACTAAATGGTCACTTATCCTTTTCTATACAAGTCATCTTCAATATAAAAGTATATTGTACTTGGTTTCCTGTCTTTAGTACCATTGAAGTGCATCTGCACTGTTACTTTTGTGGTGGTCCTTTGTGGGTTATCTCGGGTTTATGATTGGAGATAGTGGCTCTAACTTTGTTAAGATCTAAATGAGAGGTCATCTAAGTTTACTATCTTTTTAGACTGAGCTGCCAGCGAAGGACAGTTTATTTTAACGTTCTTGTTGTTTGTTATATTAGGGGTTTAAAACTCAAATTATTTTCTTAGGAAGACCAACAGCATTTAACAACAAAATGTTTAGAATATATTCAGGTCTCCACGAGTAAAATCCTGATTACTTAATAAATAATGTGTACAATACTGCAAAGGCATACAGGACCTTTCCATGAGATGGCTTAGAAAAAAAATGAATTATTCAGTATAAAGCTGTATCTAGACTGAGATGCGACTGCTGGCACATTTTTTTATTTTTGTATGACGACAATATTCGACTCTCCTAATTATTATACTAAACTTATTATAAATTCAGTCAAATTACATAAACTCTCACTAAATCTGCTGTGTGGTGACGGCGAGAAATATCAGAATCAGAATATCATCACCCCATCTCATCCCGTGGGGGGCGTAGAAGTCGACCCAAGGGAATATCTATCAGAGGACGGGCAGCAGCTTCCTTCTGAGTACTATGACCATCTTACTGCGATCGCCAACCCGCCTGCCAAGCGTGGCGATTATGGCATATCCCCTCAAGATGATTCTTGAAGGAGGCTTGTCCAGCAGTGGACTTATTTCAGCTGTAATGATGACATAAACGTTCCTTACATCGGAGAAAAATTATAATTATAACAAATTAATTCATTGTAACCATTAATTTGCGGCCGAAGGATCGTTAACCTTAACTTATAATATGATTGGCCAATTTTTTCGGTCTTAGGTGTATAATAATTTCATTAGTATAATTTTCTTATTAACAATCATTTACTTATGTATACTTCCAAGTGTTCTTTTATCAATAACTAGCATTTCCCGCGGACTTCGTTCCGCGTTATAAATATTTTTGTCCCTGCCCGTTTGTCCCGCGTAATACTTCGGGTTAAACGTTCGGGATATTTATTTTTCATAGTCTATGACACTTAACAGTAACGTATCTTTCTATTGGTGAAATAATTTTGAAAATCGGTTCAGTAGATCCAGAGATTACCCCTTACAACGTCACAAACTCACAAACGTTTCCTCTTTATATTATAAGTATAGACAAATAGAATTATACACAAATAGAAATTTCACACAAATAGAAATATAACTGGGAATCTGATCGCAGTGCCACTTAGCAGGTTTATTGTAAATCTACTATAAAATTATTCATGGACCCGCTTGCACTGAAACTCTATAAAAATAACCAAAATCGGTCCGGTTGTCTACACTGTCTGTATCAGAAATGGTGTTATATACGGATTTCATTATTTTGGGATTTTCTCAATTTCCCTATTCGCCAAATTTTACTTACCAAATTGAACTTAGCTAGCTTACGGCATTACGTTTTTTTTAACAATAATACTCGCATAATAATATATTTAACAACACTCGCACTAAAGAAATAAATTAACCAGTAACCTATTAAAAAAATCAAACCAAAGACAATTTCCCTATTTAGGTATAGCCTAAAACCTTCGAGCATAGACAATTGCTCGAAGCCTAAAACTGACAGAAAGGGAGAATGGACTATAGGTTCTGTATTGTCAATCTTGACAGTTTTTATTTCATTTCGATGTAATTACTTTCTAAGTATTTGATTTTTTATTTTAATAATTATATTGAAGATACATCCAAAAACACAAAAATAATTGACTCCACCCGTTCTTGAGTTATAATTGGTGTAACTAACACGACTTTCTTTTATATATATATAGATTTTATGACATCTGGCTTTTAAGATGGCATCTTTATTGTCATTGGACATCAATCAAATGTACAAGAAGTATCTAATCAAAAAACAGTAGGTACTTACATCTAATTTGTTAAAGGCCTGAAGCCCAACGGTACGGCCGCGCGGGCAGCTGAGATGCGGTGGTCTGGCCCACTCAACCAACGCCTCTCGCCATTTCAGAGCTAATTTTTCAAACTTATTAAAATCTTCAAGTTATTTCAATATACACAGTTTATACAGTCTACAAGAAGTTTCATTACGATTTCTACTGAGCTAGATCCAACATACTCCAATTAAAGACATTCGAAAGGATATTTACTATAATTAATCGACTTTACGAATAGACCAGTAATTAAGGTAGCTACCAGAATTATTGGTAAGTAATTAATCCAGTGGTAGTCACTCGAACATGGCATAATAATGGCAGTTCAAAGAACACGTGCCACGTCATATTGTCAATAAAGTAACTAACTTTCATGTAGTTAGTAAGTTATTAGAAATTTAATGTGCATAGTTTCTTTAGCATATTGATTTATTAAGTTGCTCATTATGCGCGCGTAATATATCATTCCCGCTTCAGTAATATATTTATTGAGGAAATTAAGATTGGATGTAGCTGTACTAATGATGGCTGGGTGGTTTCGAGTGCTACTAATTGCGTGCTACGTACACATGTTCTTGTAGATCGAATCTCTTTGAAATCGTTTCAAGATGAGAGCTTCCTAATGGACGGATAACGGTTTAAGAGGAATTGCTACTGCCGAAACAGTCTCAATCTCCACACATAAAAAAGAAAACAATACCAGAATCGGCCAAAGTGTTAATTTTTTTCGCGCAAATGACTTATTTTTTTAATAAGGTCATGGAACAGCGAGAACAGAGATATGTTTAGTATACGTTTATTAACGTTGGCATCTTTTAGATATTCAAATTTATTCATTTTTGGAAGGTCATTTCTACAAAAAGCCATGGGAAGTAGTCGTGGCAGATATATATTGCATCTGAAATCCACGAGGAAAACATTTGTATGGAAAATATCAATTAGTAATGGCTCTTTAGGTATGTTTGTGTGGCTTGATGAGAGAATATTGTATGAAGGTATTATGATTATTATTATCTTACTAAGTAGGTATTGGTCACCATAGCCTAGTTGGTAGTGCTCCTGCCTACGAAGCTGGTGGTCCTGGGTTCGAATCCCGGTAAGTGCAAATATTTGTGTGATGAGCACGAATATTTGATTCTGAGTCATGGATGTTTTCTATGTATTTAAGTATTTATCTATCTATATAAGTATGTATATCGTCGCCTGGTACCCATAGTACAAGCTTTGCTTAGTTTGGGGCTAGGATGATCTTTGTGACATTGTCCCCAGATTATTATTATTATTATATTATATATTTAGTAGAAATGCAAGTTACTTACCTACCAAAATAAAAATATTAAGAACATCAAGTTTGTTAAACCCGGCATTAAGCATCTTCATAATCTGTCTTCCTTTTTTATTTTTTACAAGCCACTGGACAAACATAATTGCTGCGTTTTATATTATTCAAGAGCTTAGTCTAACGTTTTACTACTTTGTCATTTTTCTGTGTCGTTAAGTAGATGGCTATGACAAGGACTTGAATGCCTAGTTTGTCTAACGGTGGCGTGTTCAACTGCAGGTATTCTGAGGCTATGGGTTCAAATCTACCGAGCTCAGCTAAAGTGGATCCCTTTTCTTTAGCGCAGAACTTTGAGCGACTTATCTACCCTATTTTCATTATTACAGTCGATTTCTTCTCCTCAACACTTAACTTATCAATTCCAATAACTTCACAGCAATAATAACAAAACTCTTCGCTCTTCTCACAACCGTCTTGTCCATCTCACCGTTATGATTTTATTAAGTCTTCCTTTTTTATTCAATCCATTCAGGATAATGGATTGAAAAAAAACTCTCTTACTTCCGAAATCATAATATCAAAGAGTCGCTTTTCTTTTAAAAATAAAATCCGTGTACTTAAAAAAAATAAAATGGGCAGAATCAGCTCAATAGTCCTCTTTTCGTATCGTTAATTGTTCTCTAGGTATATATATTTATAAATCTATAAGTCATTTTTTTGTCTGTATCTGTGTATTGTACTCATGAAGTATTTTAAGTATAGGATTAGTCACTCCACACAAGAAGTTTTAAAGTGCCTTCGTCTGCCTCTGTACATAGTTAAAAAAAAAGTCAATGACGGTATATAATTCAGGACTTTTCTTTCTGGCTTTGATGATATGCAGGAAGAATCGCGGTTATTAATGCTCCTGAATAGATATCACACTTGATCTAAGTCGGGTGGCGTAAACTTCGACTTTGCTCTTTCATTTTTATTAAAGAACCTGTGGTCTAATGATAGGTGCTAGCTATCAGACAAAACGAGGAATGACAAATAGATACATATACATAGAACAATAAGAAAAGTAATGTTCCCAAATGTCTAAAGCATAGCTCTGCCCAAGCCTACATTGAAACTATAACGTAAAAAATTTGACGTGTAAAACATTAAACAAGAAGAATAATTTACGCGGTAAACGGTCTTCAGACATCCTAAGAAAACGTTAACTATATTGGTAAATGCAACTCCAGTATTCCATTTATCTTCTCGAATCCTGGCGCATATTGTAAAAGTCTCAAGTACCTGGTAGTGCAACCAAATTCAATAAACTTCCATTCTAAATAATGTGTGTGTTTAAATAAAGAACGACTAATGCTACCTGTGCACAAACACATTTGTGCACCAAATGGGAATGTCGCCGCGATATATTTTGCATCTGCAGTAGATTGGGTCTCTTGAAAGTAGGTTAGCTTAAACTGTTGCAACGATGGCGCCTAGATTACCGTTAATAGTAGTTCCTTAATAGATAATGGGTGGTGTATATTGTGCCTACTAAATATATATAACTCTATAGGATAACATGTGATTTACTAAGGGTACAACTATAATAATATGGTAGTGACTAATCTTAGAACAAATTGGATGGCTCCCATATCAATGACATAACGAGTTACATTATTGGATCAACGACAAGAAATTATTTATATAACTAAATCATTATTACCACCAATAAATTATAACTTACACATCTGATTCGCTATTTCCCATCATTATCATAACATCAGCCGTAAGACGTCAACTGCTGGTTAAAGGCAACCAAATTTCTCCACAATTATTGGTCTTGCGCTACCCAGCTAGCGGCTTCCAGCGACCCTCACTGTCCTGTACCCCTGTCCACACTGCGACTTTCGGTTCTTGGTCGCCACTCGAGAATCTTTCAGCCTTACCGGCCGTCAGTTCTGCGGGCTATGGGCCCTGCCTACTGCCAATCTATTTTGTCTTAGAATTAATGTATAGGTATATAGTTTGCTTGTAAGAGCCATTTTGTGGCTATTTTCAAGCGCTTTTTAAAGTCCATGTGAATGCTATCCGTTTTAATATTATTTACTTAATTTAATTTATGTATTCAGTATACTTCATTCGAATAAATACCTAATGAGTTGTTTGATATAAAGACCTGGCGGAAATGGTGGTTGGAACAGCTTTCCGTACCAGTAAAATAGCTTATCAAAATTAACTACAACATTCGATTTTTTTAATATAGGAAATTGACGCACGGTTGTTTTTTACCCCAGTAGACATCATTAGTTTGTTAGACCTGTTGTAGTAGTCATGTTAGGTCGCTACAGCCTATCAAAGGAGTGTCGGGTGGATATCACACACATTTGTGATCGCATATTTGTTGCATAGGCTTATTAGTGCACATTAAGTAGGCTGTATGCTTGTTTGGTATCAAGTTGTAAGGCCTCGTGGTACTGAGATGGAAGTCATTTAGCCAATTATTATCCCGAGTAGGAGCAGTAAAGAGAATCTCAGAAAAATTAGGGACTCGGCATCGGTATGCGAACTGACGAGGATCAGAAGAAAATGCGACACTCATTGTCTCCACCTACCTGCACCCGGAACGATCATAGTACAGTCTAACACAATCCACATTAGCCTTGGTAATAATGATACTAATAGCTTATTATTATCATGAAATGATGTAATTATTATTCTCAAAAGTTTGACATCCATAATCCCTATATAATTTCTACTTAAATATTCATAAATGCTGATGTGTTAGCTTGCATGTCTTGATTTGTACACCTATTAAGGTAGAACATGTTGAAACAATATTTTAAATGTAATATCTTTTAACTACACATGTTTCTGACAAATAAATATATATTTATCTTTATCTTGAAGAGGATTCACAAAGGACAGATAGTACAGAGCCAAACCAAATATTGGCAAAATCTAATCTAAAGTATGCCCTCGAACATTTCGTCGTATTGTGTCATGTACATCATATGTACATATTCTGTCGTATTTTAAGGCGGTTGCCTGGAAGAGTGCTTGCTAATTCCGTATTTTATTTATTATATCTCGTACATCACAGTAGCACAAAGTAATGATAATTAGCGAGTAGTAGTTACATGAATTTTTCATAAATCTAATTTCATATGCGGTTGCTCGAACTGTTTGTTACCTGACACCGATCCATCCATGTACCAATTTATGTATCGAGGACAAGTGTATCCTTTCCGAAAGCGAGTGAGACAAGGGTCGACACGCCATCCATCCACGGTTATTGTCAATGACTTGATCGGTTACGACAGTCTCCGTTCCATGTAGCAGTTTTTTATTATTCAAAATACAAACCTCATCTCATTTGTAAATCGCAGAGTTTCGACTTCCTCCATTGTTGCCTAAAATTAGTTGTAACTACGTCACAATGTCAGGGATCGTTAGTGCTAAGTTTGTTCAAGTCGTAGGAAGTTCTCGGTACAGAATTTTGAGAAGGTTCTATTCATCAGAAAATAGCTAGAGCTTCTCCAAACTTTGCTACGGCAAGTTGTTGATACGTTAAAATTAGCAAACTGCATTGTTGAGGATCCTTAGGCTTACCAAGATACAGCAATATACATGGTGTTACATAATTAAGACGAATACTTCAAATTTATCTAATTTGCGAATAAACCCTTTTGTATGATATTACGAGTTTATCAATCCCGGCTGGTGCTATTATAGAATATTTTGATACAACTGTTAGAGACAGTGGACACACAACATACAATTCTCGTCTCACAGTGTTTGTCTGCAAACTCCCCCGAAACGGAGGCGGCTCCGAAAAGCCCTGATCTTCAGGCTCATTGAATGTCACGACAAATTGTTTTCCACTAGAAGTCAAAACTTAAATGTAACCACTTACCCCGATGGTTAAATTAAGGCCAAAACTTAAAAAAACCTAAGTAATGGGACGGAGTTTTTCGGTTAGTTTCAAGTTTTGAGATAATTATAGTGGCAAACAATTGGTCTTTTCTAGAAGCCTAGACCAGGAGTCCGACAGTTTACACCAGACGGTGACTTCTATTAAAAGGCCATAAGGCTGCAATGATAGTTCTAATAATACTCTGTAATAATGAATGGATGAATCTGTTAACATTATTCTCACCAATAAAACTTGTAGGTATAATGTGCAAATTTATAATAATAACAATTTAACGATTAAGTTTACAGCTAAAATTGTTAGGTATCCGTAATTATCTAGTTATTATATTACCCAATTATATTTAACTGTGGTAATAAATGTTGCTAATAATGCAGTTTTATATTTACTAATTCTGTTATTTAACACTTGATGAGACGAATAAATGGCCACTGTGATTTATTTTCAGACTATAAATAGACGCCATTTTTAACCGACGATAAACAAAAGGTGGTTCTTAGATTTCCCGATATGGTACCTTACTATGTGGGATTTTTATATTTTTTATATAATAATCTGTGTGTTTATGGATTTTTAGATGATTCGATTTTAATAGTAAAGATATTGCAGTGGATGTCATTGACCTTAAATTTTGTTTTATTTTAAGATAACCCTTCAAACTTGATTCTTAAACTATAACAAGAGCCGTACCTAATATATTTTTTGGATCAGCATTATTACAAGTCGTGACTTTATGATGCCACGGCGTCTGTGCATACACTTTGATCTCGAAAGCGCTTTTATTACGTAGTAAAGGCGATTTTCGTAATACGACTGTATCGAATGACGGAAACGGAAATCGCACCAAGCGTTCCGTGCCCTCCGTTGACCTTTTACTGTGATCTTAAAATTACTCTGCGCGTAAGAAACACTGTTAAATATTTTATTTATTTATTTATACTTATTGCACAAAACTGTACAAAGGCGGACTTAATGCCAAAGGCATTCTCTCCCAGTCAACCTAAAATATTACTACTCATATACACTTAAAATTCTATTAGCATCATCATATCAGCCGTCCATTGCTGGACAAAGGCCTCACCTAAGGATCCCCACAATGGCCAGTCTTGTGCTGCCCGCATCCATCCAAAATTCTAAACGAAGAAATGAACTTAGCCGTGTACCATGCCGCATAACTAATTTTCTCTACGAAGGATGCTAGAGGATCCTGAATAACTGTGCTAGCTTTTTCATAGTGACGCATGAAAAGAAAATTAAAATAGAACCATATACAGTGAAGGTTTATAGATAATAAAACTTATTAAGTATTTAATATATTACCAGTAAAACCGGACCGCATAAACTTATCATAAACATTTAGAACGTTCTGTTGAACATATGTTTTTGTATTGTTATGTTTATTTTATACAATACCAAGCCTTGGAATATGAATTTCGCAACAAAGTATTATTTATATTGGCATCTGTACTGCCAAGCGCCTCTCTACTTAGTCTCTGGCCGGCAAGGAGCTTACTTGACGCTCCATTTATTTCCTGTGCTTTAAATGTTTCGCGAATATCTGCTGGAGTATTTCCTACAACAAATACATTGAGGTATTTTATAAATACTTTGGTTAGTAAAATGTAATTTCTTAAACCAGAGTACTATATACTCGTACTAGACTTAAGAAGAATCTCTACTGTTGAGACTGATTCGCTCTCCTTACCTCGTTTCGTTTTACATGTGTGACAAAGAAAGAAATATTAAAGATGACAAAATCGTGGTTCCGTACTCTCCCATCTTCTAAAGCAATATAGAACCAATAACAGTTTTTTACAAATCTTGATGATTTATATTGATTTGATTTGCTATATTTTTTTACAAGATATTTATTTTCGGCTGCTTGAAATAGGATTATTATAGATTTTAGAGTTCCTTTTACAAGAATAGGTATGTCTACGAAAATTAGTATTTCGTAGCAGATATGTATGTGTTGTATATATTGCTTAGTCTTACAATCTAGGGAGAAGAATAATTAGAAGCACACTTTTCTAATGTCACCCAAAGAGCAATGGAAAGGGCTATACTTGGAGTTTCCCTGCGAGATCGAATCAGAAATGTTGAGAGCCGCAGGCGAACCAAAGTAACCGACATAAGAATAAGTAAGAATAAGTAAGTAAGAAGAACCGTAAGAATTGCCAAGCTGAAGTGGCAATGGGCAGGGCACATAGTTCGTAGAACCGACGGACAGTCTCAACGGAGACTAGCACCTTTACGTACCCTGTGAGGCATGGGGGTGTAATACAACCAATTTCCAGACTTCGGGCTGACGCGAGATTTTTTTTTTAACAGAAAACCCCTTTTTTGACTCCACCCGGGATTTGAACCCTCATTATCTGTGGTTATCGCTAGACCAACGAGACAGTAAATCTATGGCGAGGTGTGATGGCTCTTCGCCAGTTCAGTGGTTATATAGAGCCTGTAATGTATAGTTTCTTAACTTTCTAAGTCACCTTATATATTACAGCGTCATAACTTTTTTCTAAAGACTTGTCATAAACACCTTTCGTGTTAAAAATAATGATGTCAGGTTTGTTGCTCTCTGTACTTATTATAGTTATCATGAAAATCTCTTAACATATATTTTTCTTTACAGGTAAGCCGTTTCTCCTTACATCGCATTTCTCTGAAGCTGGATCGTTTGAAGTGTAAGTTTTTATACAGAACGAGGCTCGGATGTCGATGCTACGCCACAAAACCTTTGTTACCTGAGCAAAATATTATCTCCAATATATTTTCTTCCTTCAAATAGTATATCTTTTCAATTAGGTTCAAAATTACTCCGCAAGAAAGCTTACATGCTGCAAAATGATTTTTCTTGTTAGATGTCTCGTAAGAAGAGATCACCTGGATACTGTCAACTATAAGGACCATTTTTAATAAGGTCGTTTCTGTTAATGTGGCGTTTACGATATGTCTTGGTAATGCGTATGTTATTATAATATGTGTTTAACTATATATATTGAAATATGTAAATAAGTAATGTGTCTCCGTGGACCTAAAAACTGAGCGCTATCAGAATATTAGCGGTGTTGCAATATTCCTACGGTCAATGCTGAGACTATTTTACTGGCTTTATCAATAAGCTATTTGCATGAATTGGTTATTATATCCCTCATGGTAATTAATTAATGCGATTTCTTTCTTTTGTTATTTAAGGTATTTTAAGAGTTTATTATCTCTACTTCTACATACAACTAAAATATTACATTTGTAGGATTTACTCCATATTGCAAAACGCTACCTAAATTGCGGACACGTTTATATGTTTGTAAAGTATGACACAGGGTGCAGAAAGGCCTCCACCAAATTTGTCCACAGTTCCCCGTCTTGCTCTTAAAAAGCTAATGCACAACACATTTTTTACCTCTTAAAAATAAAAAAAAAGAAGGAGTATTTTTAATAAAATGCTATGGGTTACAATGTGCATACACTTGTCGTTATATCGTTTATTTAATGATTTAGGTAGTAGTGATACTACAAGAAATTAACCCGTTTTATTATTTTACTTGATAGTGTAGAAAATTAAATATGGAATGTTTTTAAAAAACGTTTGTCATACCATCGAATTTTTTTCATAGTTTTATTCACCTTTTAGATCACAAAGGTATGTTGCACCGACGGTCAGTATATTCCTATGTAAAGTTAGGCACGCGGACACCTCAAATATCTTGGATATCTATCGGATAAAACTTGGCACAGAGATAGTCCATGGATTATCGTGTCATACATATTTTAGAGTACATGGATTCAGTTCTTTAGTTAATTTAATACCTGCGATAGCTTTTACTTCGATGTTTAACGGAAACCTAGACGAGGTACCCTCCAAAATCAAAGCTCTTTGATCACAAGTTGTAGCTTATAGTTAAACTAGCTATGCCCCGCGGTTTCACTCGCGTTAAAGAAGATTTCCCCGCTTTTCTGTTGAATTTTTCCTGAATTTTCTTTGCTATAAACCTCACGGAGCCCGAGACCTTTCCAACGAATGCAAAACCTTGGAAATCGGTTCGTGCGTTCTGGAGATATAGCGTCAGGAAGGAAAACCCGACTTATTTTTATATAGTAGAAGATGTCTGCATTTTTTTTAAGCCTAGCTATATTTTATTAACATTGGTTTCTCACTACAAAGCGGTGGTGGTGCAGGTACGCAGCAAGTAGGTACTGTAAACAGGTAGAGTATTGTCGTGTGATTAAAATCCCATCCATTTTATGATAAATAATGATACTATATTTAGATTGCTATATTTTAAAGTATTTTAAAATAATATTATTCATTTTGTTTTTCTGTAATTTCTAATTTTATCAATTCATCATCATCATATTAACCGAAAGACGTGCACTGCTGGCAACAAAGGCAAAGATCTCCACAATTGCCGGACTTGCGCTATCCGCATCCAGCGATTTCCAGCGACCCGCACAAGATGATCGGTCCATCTTGTAGGGGGCCTGCCCACGCTGCGTCTTCGTGGTCGCCACTCTTTTATCAATTAATCTTTATTAATACCTTATTCCTTAAATGTTCACAGTGATTTTTTTCTGTTGTTTCTTTTATGTTGTTGCACAACAACATGCTAATGAAAATAACCGTGTTGAAAACTGTTCACAAAACAGGCCTAGCCTTGTGTGGAAGGTACTCATCAATTCTACCTATGCATTTCCTGAATAAATGTATCTTATCTTGAAATGGTAAAGGAAAACATCGCGAGGAAATCTGCATGCCCGAACATAAGCAAATAACATATGAATTATGCCAACCCGCGTTAGACCAGCGTAGTGGACTATGTGGCCTTACCCAGCAGTGGGACAGTATGGGCTGCTTCATCATCATAATTATTTAAACAATACCTACAACAAAACCTTTAACATTTCTGTTCAAAGCGGTTAACATATAAAAATAAAACTGGAAATTTAAAGGGATTTTTTAATGCGTCGCTCCATCCTATCGTCGAGTTTCTGCTTAATTTCATATCATTTTAACCATTCAAAAGTCTGTGGCATTTGCTAATAGTATCAAATACTTAGCATGCTCACTTTGTAGGGAGCAATTTGTTGACAAAAGCTTTTGCGGTGTTCTTTTTATGAGTCAGAAGTGCGTCGTGAAATAGCGTCGAATTATCTGATAGCAAAAACCGCGGACGTCGGCATTTGTGTAGCGCTATGAAATAAGCGTTATTACTAGCGTAGCGATAAAAGTTCTGGCCACAATAAACGGGAGGGAGTCGAATCATTCATCTGTTGTATAAAAGGACTCGTAATCTATCATAGGAATAGCTATCGCCGTGACTGTCGCACCATCCACTAATACGTGTCATAAGAAAATAGTGCATAAATAAAAACATAATCGTGGATACGTATCCAATTTTTTTACTCGGAACCTAAACCAATTTAATTTTAAAACAAAGCAGGAATGTTTGTTCTGTGTCTGGGTGTAATCTATATATAATATAAAACCAACCCATTATCATCTGATTATCTCAAAATAGGCTTTGCCTAGTTTGAGATCAGATGACAATGTATTGGTTGTCCCAAGATATTTATGATATTTAATTAATCGCATTATTAATAGAACGATAAAACATATGGCTAATATAGACCGTATTTTTGGTTTCAACTTGCCGGATTTATTTAACTAACATTTATTTTCGCCAGTTTGAAATAGGATCAATATCGATTTTTGGAGGGTCTTAGTTTGTACAATAAAATTTTTATCTACTAAAATAAAAATGAAGCGGTCTATGAGCAGTCGTGGCAGATTACTATATTGTGTGGTAAAATATTGATACATCCCGTTTTTAAATCCAGGGAAGAAAATGAGGAAAGTTTTTGTATTGGAAATTACAGGTATTAATGTCACCTAAGGAGCTTTTTTCTCCTTCACCACGTAGAGCCTTTTCCGATGACATCTACGGCTACGGTCACGCTTGGGAATGCCACCCATTACGAAAATATAAACATAGATATATTCTGTTCAATCTGATACATGCAAGTGAATAACTTGGTATTTTACCCTGGACTTTACAAAACACGCAATTTATGGACACCAAGCGCACGCAGACATCATGGAGTAATAATGTATGGGCAACACAAATTGTTGTCTATGCGGGGTCGAACTTGGTATACGAGTGCCGAATTTGTATGAAGGTGACCTTGACCCACCTTGAGTTCAATTTATTAATTTGGTTTGTAGAAACTGAGGAGTGGACTTTACAATAATGTTTCTACTCCAACGGGTACCCACAATCTAATTACGAAATATCTAGACAACAACAATAACAAATACCAAACATACTAAGAATTAATCAACTCGAATAATGTTAGCAGGCTCCAATTTAAATTCTTTACATCCAAATTATATTTAAATAGTTACGGCATTAAATTATAGGCTACACGGAAGCAATTTGTCGTCATACCTTACTTAAGTTACAAACGCTCACTTCGAGCCCGCGCGGGAGACGAAGCGGCTTTCGCTTTGGGCGTCCCATTACCGTAATGCGGAGCTAAAACTTGACTGATTACTGGTCTGCCTGGATGAATATTTCCAGTGTCACACCAGCGATAGAGGTTTAGACAGACATTGGCAGTATTAGAGGGATTTTCCCGTTTCTGTAATCGAAATTCTTGCTTAAACGAGCGCGCACAGCTGTTATCTTGTTCGTCCGTCATTACCCGAGTTTTTCTCGAGATAATGAAGGTAAACTCACTTTTTGGGTCGCTTGTTTGATCATAATATTTTATAACTTACGTAACAAATTGAGGCATCAACATAATGAGAGAGAGCAACATTTTCATAATTCTTTACTTAATTGATATTTAAATTAATATGAAGTTGCTAACCCTTGAGACTTTCATTCGACTTCTGGGTGAATATGGAGAGAATTTACGTAAGAGTCCTGACAAAATATTGCTGGATATCATATCAGCACTATTCCCAAAAATTTCCATATTCAAATGTGAACATCAAGTTAATTTACTGTAGGATCTTAAATTACCTTTGAAATTAGATATGTTTCGCTGTCACTGCGACGGTAATTTGCATTTATTATTGGCCTTGTTGAATATTCATTAATTTATGTGAGTACGCATTATTTCTGTTATTTGGGTCGTGCACGCGAAAAATGCTTTATAGCAATCGTTAACCCGATAATATTTGCATTTAATGCTAAATTGCATTGTGTGAATATTGAGGCCTATTTATTATTTTTAATGCTAAATCTTTTGTTCTATTTAGCACGTACATACGTACATTCACGGAGTGTGCACTCGGGTGTGATTAACTTTCCCATAAATGGAAAGCTTTTGCACCCATAAGCCATTGTCCTAATTTCATTAACTAGGGTACCTTTGGTAACTATGTCCTTTTCTTAATTAGTGTAGGGAACTAGGGATTTTAATATGGAACATCTTAACGTACCTTTAGAGCCGGGACAGGGAAGGGTTAGTGTCCGTACAGAACTAGGCTTTCATTGTGTCTCTTAATTGCGTGGGCTGTACAAAACTATAATATAACATACTAACGACCCGCCCCAGCGGATTAAATTAAATCCGTACTTATTTAATTTATAAGAAATAAATGAAAAGTGCTTCATTTAGCCTTTGATTATAGAATTCCCAGTTGACTTTTCGTTACAATAAAGAACATGATTTAAGGTAGCTGTAATCTTTGATATCTTCTAAACTTGAGAAGATATCCAAGATTCATTAGAATTATATACTACATAAATACTAACATCTTTATTTGGATAAGGATTAATACTCATCATCATCAGCCTAATATCTGCTGGACTTAGGCCTCCACCAAAGATTTCTATAACGTTGCTATTTGGAACGGTTTGCCGTAGTCACCGCGCTTGGCATGCCAGTTGGCAACCGCAGTTAGGTGGTAGCTAATACACAGGTGACGCTACTTCCCCACTACCTGATGTATCCCGTACGACACCCACGGGATGGTATGGGGTGGACCTGTTATTGTTTTTGGGCCGAAGACCACACGGCTAGGATTAATACTAAATAATAGAAACAGCGTCGTAAGTATCGCATATTTTTATTAAATATTTAATGATAGAAATGGTAACTGCCAGTCAATTGTAATAAATAGATATACCATAGCACAGTTTTGTGCTGGATTTGTACAAAAACTACAATTATCTAATTTACCTCTTTTATGAATTTTGTATGGTATGTATGTCATGTAAATTTATTATCCGGCGGTAGTTTAATTTGTTTTCTACTTACCTTTAAACTTAAATAGGATATACAAACTATCTAGGAAAAAATATGTAACTGATGTTGCAAACCGTATCAAACGTAGTTTCATAGTTTATAAGTAATTAACGGATATACCGACAGCCAGTTTCTTTTATACTATGTAATACTAAGAACACAAAAATATATAAGAAAATCAAGGATAACATTAAGCATCATAACATTGTATACTTAATTGGCGTCGTTATCATAAATCGTGATACTTATCTGATAACTTGGATACCTAGTTATTGGAACATAAAATAGTTGTAAGAAAAGAATTAATTGCCGGTGTAATTTTACCATATTCATGGTCTATGTAAAACAAGTCAATACAGTGTTTAAATGTGGTAACAACAGTATTAAGAATTGAAAATCAAATGATCGTCTTTAGTGAAGTTCGATATCTGTTATGCAAACAGCTTCCCTCGTCGCAATATACCATTGAAATACAGATTTGTGTATGTAAACTGATATTTATATATGTAAAATTCTCGTTTTACACTGTTTGTAACCAAACTCCTCCGTAACGACTTGACCGATTTGAATATTTCTTTAGTATTTTCAGTATATATAATAACTGGTCGTAAACTATTTTTATATCTCTAAATAATGAGGGTGCCATTTTTATATGATTTTTTAAAATACACTTGTTAGGGCCATTGTTATTGTTCTGGCATTATGATGAACTATTCTAAAATGACTATGATGAATTTCTCACTTGACTTCAGCAAAATCGTGCGTGGTTAACCATCAAATATAAATTAGACATGATTAGACACATTTGAAATTACTGTTCCTTAAAGGGTCTTCAAGAACCGCTTCGATGTCCGTAGACATTGTTACAGAACACCGTGTTTTTTATGATATCCCATAACCCTAGGGTTATATTTTATTAGAAAAAAATACAAAATGTCCTAGAATATGTGGTCAAAACAAGATATCTATCTATCATAATTGAATTAAGTTAAAAAAAATATTTAAAAATTTACATCCGTATACCGAATCTTTACTTTTTCGACGTTGCCAAACTTCGCAATACCTAGTGTAGTAAAGTATGTAGTGGGATTAGCGCCGCGCTGCCTGTAAACATACACTTTACTTTGATTACTACATTGATAAAAACGGGTAAATCATTAAAATTAAAAGCTAACAAAATACGACTTTGTTATATTTGACGTAAGGGTGATTTACATTCGCAATCGTGACTTTGGTGAATTATTTTGTATGAAATATACTGTATTTGTCCTTGTCACATTTCGAATACAACTAACTATAATACCCCACATAAATGCAACGTACTAACTTCAAACCGTGACTAGGTAGTAGGTACTCACATATTCTATAAACCTAACTATCCATTAAAACGAACTCAAACAACAAAAGTAAACATACTCCCAACAAAAAATGCTAACATCATGATCAATATCTATCCTATATTTACTTCCAATTAAAACTTGTGCACCCTGAATTACTGCCAACTATTGTTTTCAATGCTATTATCACAGTATGTCTGGTGCAGTCACGTCAGGGGGCAATTATAATTAAAATAGCTTGTTCAACTACAACGTGCTGCCATCGAGGTCGCTTCGTGTCCCTCATTGTTTGTTGTATATAATATGCTATGTCAATTATACCATCAATATTCAATACTACAATTCTATCGTACATAACCTATTTTATCGTCACCCGATTTTAGTTTTAGGTTGCTTATTATTCAGCAGGGTTTACATTATAATAGCACAATACGCAATAAAATGGTTCGTGGTTCTTACATTCAAAGAGCTATTTAGATCTTAAATAGCATTCGAAGATCGGTTGGCTACAAAGGATCCTAAGAATATTATAATGGACGTAGGTAAATCTATAGAGAATTCAATTTGCTGACCTTTGTTTGAGTCCATACAAATATGAATGGAATACATTTGTAGGAAATTGTGCTCATGAATGTGTTTTCACTCGACTAACGTTGGCAGTTATTGGAATTATTGAATAAATAAGAGATATAATAACTCATAGGATCTATTATTAGAATGTATATTCTAATTTAGATCTTATGTAATATAACCTGAGAAATACGAAGTTTTAATACTGGATTGATTCTGGAAATCATACTTAAGCATTTATTGGAATTATTATTGTCGTTCCTGTATAGTTCTTTTTATTGAAATCTGGCACGATTGTGAAAATTCACTTTAATTTGTTTCCATATATTCTGACTTAATTAACTATTATTGAACATTTTTTTATTGATTTTTTTCTTTGTTGCTTCGCTGATCATTTCGTCGAACCTTTCAGTCTTCAATTGTTGGCTGACACAATTTACATTATATATTTTTTAGTAGTTAAACAATGTGATTTCTGGCACAGAAATAATAACAGGGCCACCCTATTACAAAAAACTTCGTAAAAGGCGACTAAGGGAAGCAGGAAGTCGCAAAGCTAACCTTACCTAACCTAACTGCGGTCGCCAACTCGCATGGGGGGGGGGGGGGACTACGGCAAAACCCCTCCAAATAGCAAAGTTGAGGATTTTTTTCCTGCAGTAGTAATATAAGGCTGATGATGATGACTATGGTTTGTTCTGGACGCTGATGAGTCAGTTAATGATTCAGAACCCTTTTTTGTATAAAATATGTAAGAGTTCGTGATAATCTATCGAAACTTTATTATCTAATTTTTTGTTAGTGTTTGTTCTTAACGGAAAATATGTCTTTGTAAAATTGGGTATTTGGCGATACAGGAATTTGAATGAAAATTATATGTCTTTGTAAAATTGGGTATTTGGCGATACAGGAATTTGAATGAAAATTTGATTGTTTTTCACATCTTACCATGTTTCCTTGAAATATTTGCAACTTCTTTTCTCCACGGAGTGGATGTATTTCCCCGCGTCAGTTTGTCGAGTAGAACTCGAGTCAATCTGTTTGTTTCTGTGAGCCCTCGACGTAGCGATTGCGTGCTCATACATATTCAAGTGTTCATACATCACAAGTCATAACCAGTGCTGTGAGCTCCATAATAACATGCAGCGCGTGAGACGTTGGTATTCCCGTTTATACAGATACTCACTTATCTCCTTTGTGCTTTGAAGCTTAGTCGATTCTGATTTGCTTTTAAATCGATGCTTTCTTTTTAAAATGCAATTTTCGTTTTACATTTCAAATAAAGATCTTTCCAGTGCATTGACCTTTAAACTTTCCTAAGAAAATGTCTTGCTATGTGTATCGTCAACGTTTATGCCCGCAAATTTCTGCCATGGCAATCACAGCATATGCTAGCCATCTGCCCGTGAAATATAACACCGCACAAGTTCCTCACATGATTCCATTGAAGGTTCTTGTCGACTCTACCGAAAAGAGGCTAGGTGTAAAAATAACGGATTTCCTTACCGCATAGGGGTTATTGAAAACTTGCTGCCTCAGGGTCCCTATTGAGTACCAATAACATTTACTGCATTTAGCCGAAAACACGCTTACGCTAGTCTGTGAGGCAGGCATTTTTAACTTATTTTTTTTAAACAACTCTCTTACTAGCCAAATATTTCCGTGTATTGGGGGACATTACAAATAATCATGCAATTCGGAATTCGGAAAAACGGGATAACGAGTCCTCTCTAAGGTTCAAAGCCAAAACACTGCGGTACCGAAGTTGTAGTGAGACTGCTACCTTAACTACTAAGCCACAAGTGCAGTCAAATAGTACGTTAATAGTGTGTTATATTTAAGGAGCTTAACAACTTGTAGTTCAGTTACGTTTGTAGGTACATTTAACCCTTTATGTTTCAGTCAGTCCAAAATGCGCTTATAAAATAAACCTTTCCATATACACCGCTGATACAGTTTCTACGAAGACCTAAAAGGCTTTTCGCGTATTTTGTAAACTGAAGTTCTACAAGTTTCTGTGTTCACTAGTTTACTATAGCTACAACAGTATAACCGTAAAAAGCTATTTATTTCAGTAGTGTATGCAGTAACTTATTTTGAGTTTACGATCTATAACCGCACAACGCCACGTATAATTAAACCAAGGGGCCGCGACTTTCTCTGTGTATGCTTCCTTTATTCAGGCCTGCCGCGAAATGTGTTCTTAGCTGGCATCTTCTATAAAACTTTTCAGACATATTGACATATAAAGTCGAATTAGTATTGAGATTTATTGTTAAACCAGTGAGTGAATGAGTGACCTATCACTTATATTGAATAAGATTAAATGTAAAAGTCGAGATAATATATAGGTGGTTTGGTCGAGTTCATACACAAGGCGTACAAACCCTGACTTACCTTGCCGTGGGACAGTAAAAGGCTGCATCATCAATCATATTCTACCTCTTATTAAAATAGTCCAATGTTATACCCATTAAAACTAAATTCTACCCGCCACTTGAGTATGGATTATCACATCATTTATAGGTCAACCACCTTTTTATATAGCTCGAAAGCGAACACCAGTGCTTCAGGGAAAGCTTTTCTAGTATTAGACAAATTAAGTGTCGTGTTCTTCCGACTAAAGCCGTTCTGTAGTCCGTCGTACTCGATGAACTGTGGATTATTTCCACGGTAGGATTTATGTCCGCGGTGAGTTATGATAATAATGTTCTAGGGAGGCAATTTATTCTAGAATAGAGTTCCTTTTTGCGGTTGGTTGAGTTGGGGAGATATGATTTTATGTCGTCTAATGATTCAGAATATGAAATTGCTCGGTGTGAGATTTGTAGGCAATTTTCGAAGAAAATACTTAGCCTTTAACTTTGAATTGTGTATGTTTTCATCGTACCAAAAATCAATAAAAAATCTATTTCCATAATATATAGTTAAAGCTATTTATTTCTCAAACAGAATTCAATTCACTTAAAAATAAAAAAAAAACAAAATTTAATTTCGGTTGTTCTTAAGGGACGAGAATATGAACAAACTTAAGAACTAATAACAGTGACCTGATTTTTTAACGTTAACTTAAGAAACAATAACACAACGAAATTAATATTTACAATTAGGATTAAACTATTAATTTATAATTATTATGTTCCGCGGTACCTACCCACTACCGTCGCTAACATATAATTATTATATTGTATTTGAAGCTTTGAATTAAATCTCTTTTAAAGAAATCTGGGGAAAAGAAACAAAACGAAAACTGTGAGGCATCTTGTTTGTTATCCGTTTGATTACGGAAAAAAATGGAAATCGGTGCAACTTTGCAGAAGGTGATAGTAGAACAAACAACCTGGCTTTTCTCGATTCTATTATTGTTTTCCTTTTACAGGTATAAGTGAACAACGAGACCTGTTAACTCATTACTCTACTAGTTATAATTTAATCATGTTAATTCTTCTCGTGCTATATCTGACCATGAATCGACACGCCTTTGGAATTAATTCTAAGACTTGCCTTCTGTTTTCCTTTATTGTTGTATTTTAAATATAACAATATGATATTTCATTTTCATTCTAAACTGTGATAACAATAGCCTATATTTTGAAGTTTGGTATGTCTGTAGATACGTATCTATATACATTTTTCTCGCGAATACTAACAAGTATGAGGTAATTTTTATCTTGGTCTATTTCCTTTGATGTTTTCATAGTAAATATCTAACGGATATAACCTATGTAGTACAACTTCTTATCTATGTTTATTATGCTTGGGGACAAGAATTTTCAAGCTTCATTATTTATACAGACCATCTGGTGTAATACTTTAGTATAATATATGTACTTAAATAGTTATGTTTTTATATTTATTTGCTTGTATATTCAATCGTGCGGCGCGACGTTGTTGGCAATAAAAATAAATTTAGATAATTTACTCGAAAATATTTGTGAACTTCTTTACTTTATAGTGTGGATGTATATCCACTCGTCTGTTTATCGAATATAACTTAATTCAATCTGTTTGTTCCTGTGAGATTGTCAACTCTCTTTTTTT
Source organism: Pseudoips prasinana (assembly GCA_951640165.1). NCBI lineage: Eukaryota > Metazoa > Arthropoda > Insecta > Lepidoptera > Nolidae > Pseudoips > Pseudoips prasinana. The sequence continues at coordinate 27,194,418 of OX621248.1, forward strand.
AACTGACCGATCTACAAGGTATATCTACTTATACCGAATGCTAAGTCTATGATACTGACATAGTAAACTCCGACGGTTTGGTATTTTAGTCGTATGTGGTGGGCACACTCGTAAAAATATTGAAGATCACGCCTTCCATATTCCTATTACCATTACTGTTTACTTCGAGGAAAAGAGGGTGAACGATAAATCCCACATAAATCTGATGGGTAAAACCCTTATGTTGTATTGCCCGTAGTGGCAATTCATATACCGAGCCAATCCGATCTCAGGCCTCCGTCTAATCTCGGCATGTATTGAGGGTACTGTATTACTATAATCCGATGTCGCTACTGCAATATGAAAAGATCGATATATTTGAGCTAAAAGTAGGTAGTATATAATAATATCTTGGGGCATTATTCACACACTGCCTGATCCCCATCTAAAAGCTTGTAACTGATATACAACATATATTACTTTCTTTTTGTAAATACATAATTATGTAGATAAAATTGAGAGGTGTCAAGGGACACCCGGATGGAACGAAGTTATTTCTTATTATTTATTATGTACAAAAAAACCTGTATACACTCAACAAAAATAATCGTCGCGACACCACACTGTTCAATGCGAAATAGAAATGAAAATATCTGGCTTGCTTTCTTCTATAAGAGAGAGAGAGAGAGAGAGAGAGACAGACAGAGAAACATGCGCACGCCGCACAGCAGTGAAAAAGTGTCGTGGCAACTTTTCGTGGGAATTTTTTCCGTTTAGCCCCCTTTCACAACGCGCGATAAGGAACTTCGTTCCAATAATAATGGTGATCTTAAGGTTAGCCGGATCGAATTGTTGTTAGCAATTCTCTTCTCTTGCACATTCCGTGCGTGCTAGCTCGGCACTTAATATTATTAAGAGCAGAACTGTGAATATCTTCTTATATCTGTAATGGAAGTATTATGTATTATATATATATATAGTATTATATATATTACTCTTTAAATATACACATTTAAAGCTTGCCTATTTATATGCTTTTACTCTTTGTAACTTTTAGCTTAAATGGATATTTTAGCCTGAAATAAAGAATAAGTTATGTGTTGTTTAAATGACAAATAATACTACACTTGTACAGACGCCAGCACATAAAGCTACCCCAATCTGTCAAATTGAAAGCGAACCTTATCCTTTTGTGATAAAGTTGAAAATCTATAAAAGATATTTGACAGATTGGGGTAGCTGGAGTGCTGGCGTCTGTACCTAAGCAATGTATACTTGCGTGAAAACTATGTCCACGTTTTCGCTGAACAATTTACTAGAATCATAGCTATTCTATAAGATGGCTCAGAATATAATTTTGGAATAACTATGGGGAATATCCGAGACTATAATAATCCTTACCGAGTCTCGGCGATAGACGCGATCTCGATTGAAACGAGGCAACTGTTCTGAAGATGTTATTCTACACAACGGTGTGTGCCAACAAAACTGTACCATCTTGCTAAAAGCTAGACAAATTCTGCTATACCCCAATACTGTACATGTCGTAAAGAAATAGTAGAACTGGCAACACTTGGTATATATTACCTACTATCATGTGCATATTGGACGGCCATGGGCGTAAAGGATCGGGATTTATCGAAGTCGGTATATCGGAGCTTCAAAGCATGTAGAATAGATTGCAATCTAGCAATTGGGCCTTGATTTTAGACATTGCACATCGATGGTTTCATATTCTGTGGTCTCTAGTAAATAAAGATAAGCGAGTTAATTCATGATGATGTCGAATCAAACAGGTGATTCATATGTTAATAGTATATAGGTGACCTTAGATGAGCCTTAGATGACCGTAGGCGAGAATACATAGCATTTATCTGGCGGTTTCGTCCGGGTCGAATTATTTCACCCCCCATTTAACACATAGGGGTATAATTTTCAAAAATCCTGGCGATTTTCCCGTACGAACTTTCAGCGCCTAATTCATCTTCTTAGGTCCAAAATTCCTACTTTATTGCCTAAGTATGCGCCCAGTTTATAGATGGGTGACTGACTAAGTGGTTTAATTTCTAAGTGTTCCTAGGTAGCCAGGTTTAGCGGTTGGTCCCGTTCGTAGTCGTTAGAGAATAATCGATAAGCCATTTTAGACACATACTGGGTGGCTTAAACAACTCTATCACTATGGCAACCCCAGCCAATACGGTGAATTATAGTAAAATATTTATATTAAAGTTGTAATATAATCTCAATATGGGCATATATATATATTTATAATATAATTATTTTTATGACCTAACCGAACTTCCGCTCCGGTGGCCAATTTCATCTAGTCCTGGCCAATTACGCAGGGTGTATTTACACAAGTAGCGTATACAGCAAACACTTACTCTCATAACCCAAAAATAGGAAGCCAAAAATGTATTCTTATAAGTATCAGAAACTGGTTATGCATAATCTGTTCAGTTTCATGGGGTGATAGTACTTAAGTTTACTCCACTATTATTTATTTACAAAATAATCGGTACAGCATTACGTGCGATAGAGTCACAAGGTAACACTAAAAGCTTACTAGACATATCACTAAAACGCTTTTTGCGCCAATCCAGAAATTGAAGCCATAAGAGAGGGCCTTATTTGTTGTTGAAGATCCTACAGCTACATGAATTATGTAGTCATATTTATTTATATACACTCCTATAAATAAATAAGACTATTTATATTTCTCCAGTCTTTCAGTGCTACATTATAAATCAGCTAATATTTTTTAATAACTCATCAGAACACATATTCACACGTGTTCGCAAATGGCAACAGAATCACGATCCACTCACACATCACGTTTTGCCCTTAATTTACTTATACGTCTTTCAATCAACTTACAATTATATAACACCAGTTCTTTGAAACATTAATCTACAGTGTATCTTCAAGCATGCACGATCTAAGAGAGAATAATAGAGCAGAGGGAAAACTATGGAATAAACTCCAAAAGTGAACAAGGGTCCAAGACTCTTATTACAATTGTGTCATAATGCTGTATCGTAGACGGCGAGTGCCGAATGGTGTTCGTTTTTGATAGCCTTGGTAAACTACTGATTTAAATTCAAATAAAATATATTTGCAAAATATGTAAGTAATATAAAATTCAAATATGAATAGTTATATTGTTTTATAAATCCAATCTCAATCCAATATCCATATTTAACCAAATTGGATGTACAATTTTCATAATATATAATTAAAATGTTGCATCATAAGGACTTATATTAAATGATTAAAGTTTTATTTAAAAATAGTGGTATTACATCTTATGTAATTCAAATAATAATACATGGGCATCTGATAAGCTGAATGTGTGCAAAACGCATTTTTCAGTTTGTACAAAAACCGGCAACAATAATTTTAAATATAGACAATAGAAAAGTTCTGCAATAGGCTGCGCAATTACTGTGATACTGCTGATATAGTAATTCAGTGTATGAATGACTTAATAAAACATAGCAGCAATCTGCACGGGTTCGCGACTACATCGAGCCAATTACTTGACACTTGTTATGTTAATTAGTCAGCACAGTATAGTAGGTACTTGAGCATCCACATGACGCTGTTAAATTAATATGGTGTGTATGTTCGTAAGATCTTATTTAGGGGTGACTCGTCCGAAAAAATACGTGACCTAATACTAAAGCGCATATGAAGATGATTCGTTTGAAAATTCTTTCTCTCTGTAATATATTCTGGCAGTATGGTATTAAAGCTAATTGAGGTGCAGTAACCTCACTTTACTTTTACTGCTCCATTCATATGCAATAAGAATAGAAATTACTAACGATTTTCTCACCAACGTGTATTGTGTGGGACGGTGACAAATATTACTACCCCATCACATAACTCATCCACTTCGTGTCCTGGGAAGAAACCCAGGACACGAAGTAGCAAGGTTATAGTCCTAACCGTTGCGGCATATGTGTTTAGAAGCAGTGGATGAAAGGTATCCTTTGTCCTTTTCTGTAACCCTGAAAACATGTGTGCTAAATTTAATGCACAAACCAACAAACTAACCTTCGTATTATTAAAAGTTAGGAAACAATAAACATAGATAAATTATTTAGTAATTAATTAATTATGCTAAGAGAGAAGCAAGCTTAATTACCTTTCGCTTTTTATAGAAATCCGTGCGGCAAGCGTGCTTTCGGTATTTAAATATCCACACAATCAGAGAGTTTGCAAGTTAAAACTGACTGTAAAGTCAATCGTGCCGGCACAGCTCTGAAATGTTTTAATTTCCCGTGAGAATCTTAAGTCTCAGAAACTTTTTCTACATTTTAATATTTTGTATTTAAATATTCTATAGGTAATTTATTTTATATGAGAATCAATGACCTGTCTATAGCCAAACGCTCTCATCTATCTGAAAACTATCGACGAGGTTAAGTTTGGTGCGTGGTCACTGTGTAGATGGGTGACCGCAAAAGTGAATAATTTATGAGCGTCTCGCTAGACAACCGTCGATAGCTATGACGGGTGTTCTGGTCAAGCTGGCACATAAGGAACACATTACAGTCAAAAATATTAAACAATGGCGTCTGCATTTCGTTGGCATGATCGCAGCATAAGGGATAACAATGGTGCCTACTTACTTATAACGAGTTTGGCAACGTCTTCCAGTGTCTCATTACTCGTGAGAATGGCGGCATATTGTATTCAGCAGTAAACTTAAACCAGAAGTATGGTTAATTGTGTGCAATTATAAAACTAACCAGTGTTGATCTGAATCGTTTTCATAAAACAAATATATATTTGATGTTACTTACCATCAGGCTACCCCCTCGGTGCCATTGAAATGTCGAACTAACTAGACCAATGTTCTACAATAGTTCTAAAATTATAGACCCGCACCAATAATTGCGAGAAATGAATATCCAAATTTTTTGGGGGGTTGAATTACAAATTGTAGTAATTTACAATCTGAAGCTTATGTAGAGTTCAGTTCCACAGACACGAGTTGTCTATGACAGTTTTCATAATTACTTGTCAACGTTTTAATGCATGAAGCTCTATGGAACGGTACCATATTTATTTCATTAAGTATATACTTTATATTTCGCTGTACTTTAATTATATAATGTACTCGGTTTCGAACGCTGTTTGACTCATGTCATAATTTTACGTTCTCTGAAAATTAAAATGGCGCATAAAAATTAAAAATAAAATAAGATGAATAAAAAATGTTTTTTATGCAGTTTGCTACATATTCATAGTTTATTATCAAATTATCCGTTCTAGAAGTTTTGCAGAAGTTTTTGCAATCTATGGCTATCCCGCTGCTAAATTAGCGGCAAAATGTCGTGTTTCAGATAACGAGTCCCTCCTTCTTAATCACCACTTCTACCCTGGTAAGCCAGAATCAAAAGTAGCACAAAAGGAAATGAAACTAAGCGTTGAAGCCAAGGCCTTCCTGGGAATCGCTTCAACTGTGTCTTGGATCCCTAAGCGAATTTAATCAGAAAGTAACAAGGAGTTGGAAAAAGTTGTTCCACTTCTCTCCAGAAGAAAGCGGGATGATGATGATAAAATGGGGCTAGAGCGTCCTAAAATGAGAGAATTTGAATTTGATATGACAGATGAGGGGTGAGTATGAGAACAGCTATATATATTTATTGAATGGTATATTATTTCACGATCAAGATTAAAATGATGATATTTCGGTAGCAGCTTTTGTGTATAGGTAGGCTTAGGCTGCGTTTCCACTGAGGCGGAGCGGAGCGGAGCTGTGCCGCGTTCACCAATCACATGAATCGAAATCCACATCTCTTCTCCGCTGATGTAGATTCCAAGCCATGTGATTGGTGAACGCGGCACAGCTCCGCTCCGCTCCGCCTCAGTGGAAACGCAGCCTTAAAGAGACCGTATATGCCCCTTAAGTTACGTTCACTCTTTCTGTTACACGTTGTATATATCATTCCGATCATATTACACTTATACATCAATATAATTGTATTTTCGTTAGGAGTGTTGAGTGATTCGGAAGATGCTCAACGTTGTAACTTTTCACAACGCTTAAAATATTTAATGACTTTGTAGAGACGTTGTGATTGCTTTAATAACTATCTATCTTATCTATTTCATTCCTTTAAGTCAACCACTAAGCTATCAAAGTGTAGTGGTTAGACGGTGGAACTGTGGAATCAGTGGTCTCAAGTTAAAACATGCATAGCTGTGAGTGAGCCCTCTGAAGTCTGCCAACTCCTACTATGCCAGCGTGGTGGATTATGACCTGTGCCGTCTCATTCTGAATGGACGCTCTTGGCCTGCAGTAGGACAATAATAGGTTTTATCAATCATTTATATATGAAGTCATTATACATTCCTTTAATCTTTTTGGGGTTAGGTATAATTGAAAGATTCCATGTACCAAAAAAAGTATAATAACAATTTATTTAATTCAATATTTTTCCGTTGTCCGTAGTAACTTCGTGTAGTCGATTTGAATATTATTGGACTGAGTGATACTAAAATAGAACCAAGCTATTTATACTACTTTATTGTACACACTCAAACAGGCTAAATACAATACTTACAAATAATACAATCTTGTACAATGTGCGGTCTTCTACTAGATTTCTTCAATAGAACATTCGGATGCGTAGGCGTTGTAAGTATAAAGACTATATTAGACCCAGATGCCTTATTCACTACCTCTTACTTAAAACAAACTTTTTTAAGTAATAACCCATATGGATTCATTAGATAGGATTCGAATGTTACCACTTGCCTAAAAGCCTGCTTTTGAAAGGCCCAACGTTTGACTCGTTGTTTGTCAGTTACTATATGGAATAGTTCCATGCGTCTAACGCTGTACGTTTATTACTGGGCCTATAAAAACAGATTTTAAACTGGCCAAATTATACTGAATGCCATTAACTTTAACCTTGTCAGTGGCCTTCTGTTCGTCTTCCCTGTGATGATAGGTTTTTTATACCAACTGTTATACGATTTTATACGGCCATCAATATACATATTATGTGATGATAGCCATGCACTTTATACTTTGAGTGTACGGAGCCAACGGCTATGGTTGGAATTCAAGCAAAGTAATTAAGTTACGGCCAAGTGATCTAGATACTAGAGGCTGAAAACCATAATTGTAACTTCATACATAATAGAATAGATGTCTGAAGGAGATCGCCAGATTGGCAATATGGTCACTATTTTTACTTAGTGGCATACACAAGGCGCGCACCGACACTCAAAGCATAAAGCGATATACGCCACGATGTAGCATGTAATCTACCAGACCACTTATAAGTTAAGTTAGAACCACTTCTGCCTTATTTCTCATATTTTTTTTTATGTGGAGCATAATCCCAAGTTTGACATTTCACAATAACTTAGTTATGGTTACGGTTTAGTATCTGTTTATTAGTATGTAAATTACTTTACATACAGTATATATATGGCCTTTGCGTCTGTTACAGACGATTTATGGCGCATTGTCTGAGTGACTTTTCTTTTGGTGACTAAACAAACCGATGCGAGAGCGACATAGCCTGCCGCAGGCCTGGCAAGAGAAGTTTGCGTTGGTTGGTGCCGAGCCGCTTTCATGTCGCTTCTGTCTCTTATCAGCAAGTACTCCGAACCAGGCTTCATCACAGATCTTAAGTAATATTTATATAAAACCTCGTATTTTATGTCAGCTGGGACTACATACACTATTTCTTTCATTGGAATGTCTCAAATCGAAAATCTTATTCATATTTATTCGTATTGTGTGTTCCAGACCACTTATAAGTACCTACCTCATTTTGTATACACGCAGTCAGAATTGTGGTGCTCCCAAATAAGTTGATAGTGAATTACTTAAGTATTTTGATTGAATTCTAACGATAGAGTCTAGTATAGTCGGTTGATAAATAAAGGTGATATATATTTTTTTTTATGTCATAGGGCGACAAGCGCGTCACCTGATGGTAAGTGATCACCGCCGCCCATGGACACTCGCAACACCAGAGGTGTCACGGGTGCGTTGCCGGCCTTTAAGAGTTAGCAAACGAGTGTTGCTGACCCTCCCCCCCCACCCCAATGAGCTCTGGCGACCTTACTCACACGCAGAAACACAACATTAATGTTATTAATGTTATTATTAAAGAATGTCTTCTGTAAGGTTTAATAGAGTATAGCATAATTAACCTTTCTGTAAATACCTAGTTTAGTTACTAGATATTGGACTGACAAAATTGGTGGAATTATTCCTACGTACATGAAATTACGTCTATACCAGCTATTGTTTACACGCGGCGTGTTCGTCCGAATGAGAATTGACGAGCGGTCGTGCGTGACGTAAGCAAATGACGCTGTATTTCGTCCGCTGCTGCCCGCCCGTAATTACGTTTGTTTTCCAATAAGCTGCACTTTGATACGTAGCGATTGGTCCCAATTGAAAGTCAAATACATTTCGTCTGGGGCCTCGTGTCGCGAGTGACAGATGGAGGTCGTGCCAATCTACAGTTTTTGTGTCGGTTTTTTTTGTATTGATCCGTTAATCATCTGTTAGTTGTAAATGTAATTATTTTCTTCGAGGTTTTTTGTAATAAACTACCTACATACTGTCCTACTATTGGAAATAAGACGTAGGTTATCATCCCACTTATTGGACCCTCAATCTCAATTATATCCTTGGATCTTTAGCCTCTTGTTTTTCTATATGTAGGTGGTAGTAGTAGGGCCTCACTGACCAAAGCGTTAACGTCGTGTGTCAGTGTTAATCTTAGCTTTGGATTCAGTCATACGACTTGGAGTTCGAATCATATTTCCAACTCGCTGCGTAATACTAACAAATCTGTTATAGAATACTAGTATAATATTATTGACTGTACGTAAAACTAGAACAATCATTGGAACTGCTGAATATAGAGTCAGTAATCAGGTCTCTATCCGAGCTTATTGAACGTTCGAAACATGTGAATTAAATATAGATATCCCTATTTATAATAATCATTGTTTATTTTATACAAACGTTGCAATGAACAGCTCACTTAAATTCCATTTAGCACAATGAAAATTGTTTCAATTAATTAAGCATAATCTGTATACCTCCGAAACCTCATACACGCGTATAAGATTTCGGAGGGTCTCCGTGCTTCAGAGGACACATAAAGCTGTCGGTCACATAAAGTTTTAGCGAATATCATTAAGTTTATCTTGTCAAAGTATTTGTCAATATACCCATGCTAAAGGTCTACGGGGCGGCTTGATTAACGCTGGGTAACCAATGCCCATATGATTAAAAATGTAACTTTACAACAATAGAATATCAGTTGAGAAATACGCAAGATACGAACTAAGCTGATCGGCCCATTTGTGAGGCGGTAATTGCAGATCGTATAGATGCAATAACCTTTGTTTTCAGCCATATTGTATTTGAAAGTTATGAAACAATTCATTTAAAAAACCACTTTCTCTGTCAACTAGATTTAGTAGATCTCACTTCTGATCAGAATTGATTGTTAAAACTAGATATTATTTCTCGTCTCAAAGTTCTTCACAATACAACGTAACTTTCACAGCAGCTATATACCTACATTTTAAGAAAGGTATGTCTGTGACGTCACTGATTTAACAAATGAGTTACGATATGGTGTTCCGGTTTCGCTGACTGCGGTTTTATTATTCATTAATCAGTGAAAACCAATAATTAGTAAGAAACGAAAACGAATTCTTGGCATTTCGTAATTTCACCGCTTGACGGAAAACTTTCTGCAACTTGCAAACCAGACGGGTTTATCGTCTCGAAGGCCTGCAGCGACCATCTTACTAATATTATAAATGCGAAAGTAACTCTGTCTGTCGCGTTTTCACGCCAAAACTACTGAACCGATTTAAATGAAATTAGGTACCCAGATAGTCTAGAGCCTGGAAAAAGAAGAGGTTGAAAGGGGCGATGAAATGTTGTATGGAAGTATTGACAAGTCGACGGACGTCGAAGTCGCGGACACAGCTAGTACAGGCATAAACGGTTCTTGAGGGCTCTCAAAATATGAATGTGTGTCATTTAAATGCAATAAAAGAGTAGTAACTTATAAGGTTGTTGATGGACTTATAGTTAACATGACGCTGCTTATGAGTTTTAGGAACAATAAAAACGTCGATTATATCGGTCATGACAATGGCATCTTGGCATCGTTACGTCGTCGGTCTATTCTATTTAGAATAGCAGTCGTATTACACCTGTTATTTATGTTTATTCATCTTACAAGCTATCTATAAAAATATATGACTAAAATATCAATTCTCACTTGACATTGGTCTAACAAAATTTGCTGGATAAAGTAAAATGCCATTAAACGTTTTGACATTAATATGTAGATAGATTAACAGGAGTGTCAACTTTGAGTATTATTTAGTGATATAACAATTAGAATTAATAATAAATATTGCTGTCTAGCCCAAGATGCGAAAGTTACTTTAGAAACACTTCTGCCTTAATTGACATAATATATTAACTGTTTGTTTGAGCTTAATCTCAAACGTCCGTTTAGAAGCTCCGCAATAACTGCTTTAAAATCAATTTATCAGTTTGGAAGCTACATTGCCACATACGGTCATATATATAAACATAACATAATAGTAGAACTATTGTTCAGTAAACACCATTTAGTAGGAATTGTTTATTGTTTCTTTTTGTAACGTCACGCCCTTTTTCCATGTATTACGATTATTACTACCCTGCCTTTTCAATATACTCAGTCTCTTTAGTCCATCCTAAGGTTGGCTGGAAGAGAGAGAAGATGACTGCGATAAAACCCCCTATTGTACAGACGCCAGCACATCAAGCTACCCCAATCTGTCAAATTTCCCCAGTTGAAAGTGAACCTTATGCTTATGTGATAAAGTTGATAATCTATAACAGACATTTGACAGATTGGGGTAGCTGGATGTACTGGCGCCTGTACGTGTTTATATCGTAATTCTTATAATGCCCTGCCACATGTTCATGGCCGGATCTTAGGAATGTCACAAGGAGGGCAATCAGTGTGTTCACGTTCTGGGCCACAACAAAATTAAATAGTTTGCCATCGACAAACAAAGAAGAAGTTTATAATTCTTTTCTCATGTATCATATAGCTAGTATCTTGCAATAAAAAGTATTTATATTATCTTATTTTAACACATTATAACACCTCGTATTTCATATAGACTAGGATTACATAAATTATATCTGTCATGGAATGTCTCGAATCGAAAGTCAAAGTCATACTGATTCTTATTGTGTGTCTGTCTATGATACCTTTATAAGCAAAGGTCGCTCTTTGCAATAAATAACAATAGACGATGCTATATCGTTTTCTTAGTATCCATTACCATTGTAGTATACTTTCAACATTAATGGATCAGCTCTGTAGCTCATGTTATTGGATTTGCAATGCGATACGGTCTGGCTGTTATTTAGGTAAATATATGTTTATTTTTATTAATTCTGATACATGTCATATTCTTGTTACGTAAACTATTTACGTTTGTTAAGTGTGGCTGATGGTATAAGTGTTATTCAAATATTCTTAGACTTAATTGTACAGACGCTACCACATCCAGCTATCCCAATCTTTCAAATTTCTTTTATAGCTTTTCAACTTTATGCCATAAGCATAAGGTTCACTTTCACTTGGGGAAATTTAACAGGGTGGGGTTTAATTTGGGGTAGCTTGGTGTGCTGGCGTCGGTACCCTAGGAAAAAATGTAGGTGCACATTAATTACAGTTGAGTTGAAATATAATGGCCGGTCTTAAGGCTTCAGCGATTTCTTCCCGACCTTTCAGAAAACTCTGCCTAGAATTAATTATGCGTATTTAACAATAATACTACCAACAAGTTTTGTACACTGCACTTTCGATGCGATACGTATATAGGTGCTCCTTGAATCTTCTCGTAACCCGTAGTAACTATATCTAACTGTAACTATATCATCATCATTACAGCTGAAAGAAGTCCACTGCTGGACAAACGTCTCCCAAGAATCATCTTCGGGGGTAATATAAATGATAATTAATTTCTAATACGCACATGAGTGCGGGTCTTGAGTTTGAACTGGAGACCACTTACTCCACAGTCTTTAAGGTCTGACCACAAGGTTACCAGTTCACCATTGCTATCGCTTAATTGAAGCGGTATTTAAATATTCTTTAAATACATTAACCTACATTTAAACGAAACAATACAAGCAAGGGCAAACAGAAACTTTTCGATACGGCCCGGAGTTTCAGTTCGTTTTTAATGTTTTCTAGCGCAACTCGGCGTGTCCGTTACACGTTTGTGAATTTTGTTGCGAAATTGTACTTTCCTTCACATCACTTGCAGTGTTGCTGCCGGCCTAATGTGCCAAATTAACATTGCTGAGTAGGTTACACCGATATGCGGTACGAATTGTACGTTCCTTCACATCACCTGCAGTGTTGCTGCCGGCCTAATGTGCCAAATTAACATTGCTGAGTAGGTTACACCGATATGCGGTACGAATTGTACGTTCCTTCACATCACCTGCAGTGTTGCTGCCGGCCTAATGTGCCAAATTAACATTGCTGAGTAGGTTACACCGATATGCGGTACGAATTGTACGTTCCTTCACATCACCTGCAGTGTTGCTGCCGGCCTAATGTGCCAAATTAACATTGCTGAGTAGGTTACACCGATATGCGGTACGAATTGTACGTTCCTTCACATCACCTGCAGTGTTGCTGCCGGCCTAATGTGCCAAATTAACATTGCTGAGTAGGTTACACCGATATGCGGTACGAATTGTACGTTCCTTCATATCACCTGCAGTGTTGCTGCCGGCCTAATGTGCCAAATTAACAGTGCTGAGTAGGTGACGCCGCAAACCGGTACAAATGGGCCTTTCCTTCACATCACCTGCAGTGTTGCTGCCGGCCTAATGTGCCAAATTAACGGTGCAGAGTAGATAACGCCGAAAACCGTAATAAATCATGTTACGCGATTTCTCGGTTGTTTGTGAACTGATTATTTATTATCTGATAGGGAATCCATTGGGGATGATTCCATGTAAGTATTGTTACAAATAAATGTTGAGGTTGGTTGTATGTGTATTGACGGTCAGATTTTTTACGTTGATATAGTTTATGGTGGTGTTTCACTGTTGTCAAAGTTTTGGCTCTTTGACAGCAGTGAAACACGACCATAAATTATATCAACGTAAAACATCGTGCGTTTTTTGGCTCTCTTTCTTGATTTAGAACGATTTTCTTGAAAAGCTATTAATTAAGATTGTGCATAGTATATTTTCATTTGTCGTTTACAGTGAGCCTAGAAGGCACACACACACGTACAGCACAAGGCCGATAGAGGCGTCGATCGTTTAGCAAATAAGATTACTACTCACTAAGTAATTCGCGCCAGAGGGCACGCCCTTTGGGGTTCGAGTCTAGGCTCAGGGCGTGGTTACTGACGTAGATATATACGCGAGGGTTTATTGGGGACGTTTTTTGAAATTGACGCTCTATTTAATACACGTACGTACTCAGAATGTGGATTTTCAGCATTTTGAATATTAAAAATAATTAGCGTTTATTCTTAATTATCGCTCTTTTTTACTACATGTAGTACTCAGAATGTGGATTTCAGCATTTTCGAAAAATGCTAGTTTGCAGTCTATGTCCGATAACCCTAAACCTGGGTCTTAGAAATTAATCAAAATCAAAGAAGTCAACACTGAAAACAATTTATTATTAGATTATACCGGGCCTAGCTAAGCTTATGAAATGTTTCTGTACGGATTCTGAATTTCTAAATCGGGGACCTAGACCGATTATTTTCGGAATCGATATCCTTGAGACCACGTAGGTAGCCTCCAAATTTTGTAGGCAGCTAAAAAGGTGAGCTAAGCTGAAAATAATCGTTATATACGAATCCTGTGGCACTGAGAAGTAATGGAGATGTGAAAACCACCGCTTCTAATTGTTCATTAAGTAGGTTTGATTTGAGGTATATTAAGGCGTTGACTGTCGTTTAGGTTACTACTGGGTTAAGGTCTTCACATACTTATTGATGCGTAATGGTTTTTAGCCTTGTATCAATTCTGTTAATGGTGATAATAGACTTTAGTTTCTGCTTTATTTGAGACAGGGAAAGTGCACACTTAAGATTATTTTTTAGATTTTACTGGTACTTTTCTCCACCACTCTGACTATTGTAAGCCAGCATTAAGAGTGTGACAGAATAACATGACACTGAGTACTGAGACTCAAGCATGTCCTGGAGAATCAATTCAACTGTCTTGGATCTCGCAACAAATTTAATTAGAAAGAAACAAGTACGAGTTGGTAAAAAGTAGTTCCACTTCCCCCCAGAGTAAAGCGGGAGATAGGATGCTGTAACTAGGTTAGAGCCTCATAAACCGAGAGAATTGCAACTAGAGAAGCTAGCTGTAAAAACGCCAAGGGTATGTTGGTGAAGTTACGAATTTGAAACTTTAAATTTAATTAAAAAAATTCCGGGTTCTGTAAATAATTGTACAACACATTGATCGATTATTTACCAAGTCCTATTGAACCGTTCGCGAACGTCCAGAAAGAATTGATGCAAGTGGCAAACAGGGCCTTTTGAGATATTCCATCTATATTGCCATTAATTTAATTTAATTGTCTTATCTCTTGTTTTACGCGCATAGTTAAACCGTGAGTACCTCCTGATGGTAAACGGTCGCTGAAACTATAGACACCTGAAGAACTACCCACACTTAGCCGACCCTTCCCGATGGACATTGACTGACGAATAATGACGTCATATAGTTATGATATGCCATTCTTAGAGTTGTTAAATCTCACAGAATAAGAAGAGACTGTCAATGGTTACTTAAGACAAAGAAAGTCCTCGCGCATAGTTAAAGCCTCTTAATGGTGAGTGGTCACAGAAGCTAGTAGATGCCTGAAGAACTACTTTTGCATAGTTGACACTGCCTGTCCCCGATGAACTCCGACGTCATTATTCTCATATATTTATTAAATCTCATTGAATAAGAAGTCTCCTTATTCTGTGTCGTTGTGTATGTCTATGTCATTGGTTGTTAGGTCTTCTAAATCCTAATCAAACGTTATTCTTTTTTACTCAGCCTTTAAAATGTACAATCGACACCTCAGAATGGACACACTTTGATCTAACCAACCTCTCTATTACGTAGACACTAAAAAGGGTTTTCGCAGGGGAAGTGTATCCACTGACATCACGCCTACTGCACGTACTCTTAACGTTTTCAATATTCCCTCCCACATTTTTACACACGCAGTTCCATCTTATATTTATTGACGCATGTAAGCACGGCTCTGCTATTTCCCTAAATCGAATATCTAAGTGTTCCGTGTTTGCCTACGTTGGTAGGTACTAATACTTGTGCGAGTTACGGTGTACCAATTTTATATTTACATTTTATATCCCAAAGTCTGTTGAGACCGACAAACCACTTTCTTTAACACAGTATTTGTATTATGCATATCATCGTACAAAATGTTGTGTCATAATAGTTTTTGATAATATGAGTAATAAATGGTGTTAAATCTTTTACTTTTCCCCTTCATCATTATTAGCGGAACGACGTCCACGGCTAGCTCACAGCTCGTCTTGGTCAATTAGGAGATACCCTTAACTTATGTTAATTTTCACCAACATTTTGTTACCAGTAAGCATATAGTCTAAAAGCAACTATTGCATTTATATTTTTGCTAGCCCTCGCTCGCCATTTTTGTCCTGTGAAGCAAGCTAATTGAGAAGAATAGGTACCCCAAGAGAACTTTTTAACCGGCTCTGAAATCGAAACCGTGTGTTCTTTACTTTAAACAGGCTTCCAGAACAATTAGGTTGCCAATATATCTTTATACTCTATTACAATGTTACAGTATTATTTGCTGCTTGACCTTTGTAACCTGTCAATCGGTAATCTTTATGTCAAGTCCAGGGGTCTTTCCCATGAGAACCGAACCCTTAGTTTACGTGCTTTTCGCTACGACTAAGTACAGTCGACGACACGATATAATATATTTTATTACAGTAGCAAAACGCAGTTTTTTAGGGTTCCGTAGCCAAATGGCAAATTATGGAGATAGATTCGTCGTGTCTGTCTGTCTGTCCGTCCGTATGTGACAGCCACTTTTTTCCGAAACTATAAGAGCTGTACTATTGCAACTTGGTAAGTAGATGTATCCTGGGAACAACAAAAATAGAAAAATTACAATAATTTTGGGGGCTCCCCATACATAGAACTGAAACTCATTTTTTTTTTCATCGTACCCTTATATGTGGGGTATCTATGGATAGGTCTTCAAAAATGATATTGAGGTTTCAAATATTTTTTTTTCTTAAGTGAATAGATTGCGCGAGAGACACTTCCTTAGTGGTAAATTGAGTGACCACTCCCCTGTAACTTCTAAAATTAGACAATGATAAAACTAAAAAAAATATATGATGTACATTACTATGCAAACTTCCACCGAAAATCGGTTTGAACGATATCTAGTAAGTAGTTTTTTTTTCAAAAGTCATAAATCGTAAACCGCGATGTACCTTTCAATTAATCAACTGAAATAGTTGCTGCTACGGAACCCTTCATGGATGAGTCCGACTCGCACTTAGCCGGTTTTTTATTGCCTCGTTAGTCTCTTTAGATCTGGATACTAGGATTATTCTGTTAAGAAATAATCTTAGTTTCAGCCCGTCGCTACTGCAAGTGATCTCTTTCTGGCTAAACTGTCCCATCGGATCACGATACTGAAGAAATAGAGAGGGTACTTAAGTTTGTGTACATACTTGTGCAATATAATATGTCCCGCGCTGATGTCTCGTCTAGGTATCCACAGATCTGGTCGACAGTACAGTCCGCAACGGATTTGTAACTCACGAATGTATCCTCCGTGTCGGAATTATGTCCACGCCAAATTAGCTTCGTACCCCATCCGCTGTACGGCCAATTGGAATGTTACCTAATATTTGATTGACTTTTATTTAAGCTCGTCGTTGGGGCTCTTATGTTTCAGAACATTAAATTGAGTGCCTAACATATTGAATCATAAGCTCGACAATATGGCGGAAAACACAAATGGCTAACGATTTTTTTATTACAAATATCCGGGACATATGATTTATTACTTAATCATATTACTAACACTAGATTTTATAAGCTGTGTTACTAATCCAAAATGGATCAATGTTCCCTGAATTGAAGATATTTATTTTTATATCACACAGCGCCATTCACCCCAAACTAAGAAAAGCTTAGTTTGTGCTATGGATACTAGACAACGGAGAGAAAACCAAATTTATTTTTTTTGTAAATATAGACATATATTAACATAAAACATGCAGATCAAGACAAGTATACAAGTTGATGAACACAAATATTTGTCTTGTGCGAGGATGGAACCTACCCATGGTTTTTTTAATAATATGGGATTGAGCAACCTTAAAACTGACATGGAACTAGATATTCAAATCAATTCTAAAAAAGATTTATATTTTGGAAAGAAAAATATAGAACAAAGAACGTAGTTGTATATGTATATATCTATGAACAGTTACAGTTTTATGGCACAGAACGTATGTATGTCCAACCGTTACTGACTTACGCTCCATACCACTCTAATACCTATGAACCATTTCACTTTGACAATCATTAATCTTGCCTATCGTAGTCTCCTATTCAATTGACTGGTTATATTCGCCCATAAATAAATAATGTAGTTCGATTTTTGTATAGACCGACCGTGATAAGCTATACAGCGGAAATGGTAGCCATAACTTGCACTAACACCGATATATTCACGCGCACACAATTCGCAATACGAAACTTTTATTTGCCGTGTCATCGTAACGTTATTTTTCTTTTTCTACTGAAGACTTAATGCGTTTGAGTTTAGTATTGCCTGATGGTTAGCGCTATAATAATAATAATATCCGGCACATTATTCACACAGGGCCATCTGATCCCAAAGTAAGCAGAGCTTGTAATATGGAAACCAGATAACTGATATATTACATATAATAATTTTCTAATGTAAATATATACTTATACAGATAATTAAATTCAGACTGAGGACAAACAGACATGTCCTGGGTGGGAATCGAACTCACGACGTGCGGCGAGAAAGGCAAGCATTTACTTACCACGCCAAACGGCCAGGCCTGACTCATGCACTGACATAGACATTGAACTGACTGATCTAGCGATCTGAGCGAACTACTTTTTTGATTGCGGCATTTTGACCACACCGTCGATTAGTTCGTTACAGTCGTTTGACGCGGTAATACGTATGCAAACTTAGAATAAGTAAGTATACGTTCTAGAACAGTTTAACGTACCGTGAATGGTTAAATGCGACAAAAAATTTGTTTTTAAAACTTTATCTGAGCGGAAATTAGCAATGGGAAGCCTAAACTACGGCAGATAGTCAAGCTTATCAAGAAGTTAAATACAGATTATGAATTAAAAAGAAAGTGTTGAAATTCAAATGATTATAAGAAATTATAGAAAATATATTCAATCGCTATTTATTATTTATTCGCTTCAACTGATATTTCGCTAATTAAGGTGGTGGTGGCCGGTGGTAACATTTTAAACCTAAAACCAATATTATTGCGACTTAGAATAATGGTTATCATTCTTTATAACCATAAAGTAGTTTATTTTTCTTTTGTTAACAGTGATAAGTCTATTTAACAGTTATTTTAAACTTACACTCGCTAAGGAACTGAATTGATCTTAATTATTTTTGGACATAACATCTTTCAGTAACCGGTTCATTTTAATTTAAAAGGAAAAAGTTATCTCGTTCTGTAAAAGGAATCTAATATCTAGTAGAAGGTACATAGCGTGCGTTGTACCAAATAATATTTTCCATTACTTTTTAGTTTTTGAGCTCTACCCCGACCTAACTGTATATCGCAACGATGATCTGATGAAACTATAAACAAAGTTTGTTATCTAATGTTTTCGGACCAGTTTCCATTTGTGCATATCATCATTATTAAAGTTGAGAAGTTCCTTAACAGTGATGCCCTCGCGGTTAGAGGCCATAATTAAAAGTTGCCGGCTAGTTTCACCTTAAAGTTCTCTCATTAAAACTTACACCTGAGAAAGGAACAAACATTCTTCTCGTTTACTGTTCACCAAATCCCTGAACACTAATAGGTACGTAGTATGTGTACGTTGTTATAACTTGTGTTTAGCCCCCGGTACAAAAAGAGCTCAAGTCAGTATATGCGATAAGACTGCCATTGTACAAGATTGTGTTATTTGTGTCCAATGTATTTATCCTGGTTCATACATTTTCGGCCAATGACAGCAGCCCAAATCATGCGATTGATAGCGTCTCTTTTTAACCCCATACCAAAAACAGGGGTATAAAATGTTTAAAGTATGCCCCTGCCCAAATTTTATGCTCCTCTGTGGCATTGTTGCTCTTATATGGGCGGATTAAGATGTGTTTTTTATTGACTACCTAGTATTATCGAGATGGTTCTTAACTTTGTTTCAAAGAAGTTAATCATACGTTGATTTTATACTTTGCCTGTTCAGAATGGAAGAATTCGATGGCTAAGTTATAACGGTTTTAATTATGTAAAATATATTTAACTAAATCATGTTTATATGAGATCCACGCAGCTAATTGCTCTCACTAGTCCTTAAGTGATCGGCAAGGTAAAGCATCTAAGCACATGGCCAGTCCAGTAGATCCAGTCCAGAAGAATAGATAGAGTCCGTGCTTTGGAGTTTTTTTCGGTTCCGGTTGTAGTCGTTAAACAGCGGCTTGACAACTCTGACACCAGGGTAACCACTGCCTATAAGATAAAGTAAAAGTATGTATATATAATAAATACGAAAGCAAATATGACATGCGCATCGCTGACCAATTGCCAAATGCCCATAATGTCCTAAAGTTTTCATTCCATAAAAAATCTCATAAGTATAAACATGATCACATTCGCCCCGAAATATTTCACATAACATTTCGTGAAACAAAATAGAGCAATCAAAATTTCATATTCGTTTTGTTTTTATGAAAGCTAATAATAGAGTTGTACATCAAAATTTTCTCGTTACACGTCTACATGTGAAACATAGCAGAATAATAAATGCCAGCATTATTTTGGTAGGAAGAGCTAGGGAGGTACGGCCAACCTTGAGGGTGCAGGGTTGCCGATCGCTGAAGTTCTTCTTATAAAAATTAAAACAAGTCCAAATCGGTTATTTTATGTTATATTTATTTAAAAATCTACTGGCACATAAATGTTCTAAGACAAATTTTCTACAAAACAATTTTATATGTCTATTTTTAATTTCTTGAGTTCTTAGATTGGGTTTGTCTGATTATCTAAATTGGGAGCATTGTTATACTTAATCGCATGAATATACAGGCCAAAATACAAAAGACATTTTTTTACAAACTTGTACTTTTATATTTTATATCTTGGCCATAATTTTATTACGATTCTGTGTAGGAAATTTGGTTCTTTCAACCTATGTTCGGCCCTAATAATTTGTCTGTTATTTAAGTGTTCCGTGACGCTCAATATCTTTATAGTTCTGTCATAACCATTGCATGGCGTTACGCACATAAAACATATACGTTTCACGCCCAGTCTTTTAGGAATATGCAACAATTTTATGAACACTCAAGTCCAAACCTTAAAAATATTTTATTTTAATTTTTTTTATTTGTTATTAACAACCAACAGCTATCATTGCAGGTTACGCCTAATTCAATAGTGTTGTTACATAATAAGCTGCCCGTGTGAATTCAGAGTACACGTAAATATATCAGTATGTAGGGACGCCGCGTTGACCGCGTGCAGCGCCCGTGTCAGGGTAGAAGGTGTAAGAAGGTATCATTATATTAATCATATCAAAGAAACTGAATTTGAAATTCCCGTTTTCATGTGTATATTTATTATGTATATTTATTTTTACCTCTCCTAATTAATTGTGGTTGCCCTAATTCTTAAAACTTAAAGGAATTCGAAAAAAGAAAATAAAATAAAGTTCTTTCGTTTCTCTTACTGCCAGCCCTACTTGAGCGGTTCCAACCTTCACATTTTTGCGGCGTCTTTGGTTTCGCAACGAAATACTCGCGAATTTTCAGTGTCAGTAGTGTCGGTAAAAGGTGAGCTTTGTACTGCGGTACGTTTTGTGCTACGAGTGTCTGTCTACAGGTGGTCCTTGTCCTTTTAACAGATGCTGAAGACATAGTGCAATTCTGTCTAGGTATTTTAAGGTTATTTAATTTCTTTTTGTCCCCTTTATAATAACATGATTCATTAGGTAGAGCTTAATAATAATAATATCCTGGGACATTATCCACACAGGGCCGTCTGATCCTCAGGCGTGGAAGCAAGCATTTGCCATCAACGCCAACATAATATACAGGGTGGGCCAGAATAAAGTTCACTTTCCCTTGTCAAAAAAAACCGTTGCTCGCAGCAGGTAGCGGGGAGCGCGGGGTATGATCGGTTGCCGCGTCTCTCGCATTTTTAGTCGCCATGAGTCCGTTCACGGGTGAGCATCGCGCGTTCGCTATTCAAGCGTTTTACGAAAATGGTCGTTCTTATATTGTTGCGCGGCGTAAGTTCAGAGTTAAATTTAATTTACGAAGTATCCGCCAGTGTCCTAGCACTCAGTTACTTAAGCAATGGCTAAAGAGGTTCCAAGAAACTGGTTCGACGCTTCCTAAGAAACGTCGAGGTCGTTCCCGCACAGTACGCACAGTGCAAGCGATTGAAGAGGTTAATCAATCTGTTGAGCAAAATGCGGAACTCTCTACACGGCGACGTTCGGCAGCTATGGGAATTTCAAGAAGCAGTTTACGACGAATTTTACACGATTTAAAGCTTCATCCGTATAAAATCCAATTAGTCCAGCAACTCAACCCTGATGACCATACAAAAAGAGAGAGATTTTCTTCCATCATGTTAGAGCGGTTTTCCAACTTCGGGAACATCCTTTTCTCAGACGAAGCCCATTTTCACCTGAGCGGATTTGTAAATAAACAAAATTGCCGTTATTGGAGCGCTGAACAGCCTTCTCGCAAACATCAAAAGCCTCTTCATTGCCAGAAAGTGACGGTTTGGGCAGCGGTTTCAGCTAGAGGGCTCATTGGGCCTTATTTCTTCGAAAATTCTAGCGGCCAAGCATTGACGGTAAATACGGAGCGATATGTCAAAATGCTAAAAGATTTTTTAAGACCAACTCTTGCTGGGCTGCAGGAGTACAACTCCCTGACTTGGTTCCAGCAGGATGGCGCCACCTGCCACACGTCTAATGCCAGTATGGAGGTCGTAAAGGAGATGTTCCCCGGTAAAGTGATCTCTAAGAGGGGTGATATCGAGTGGCCACCACGAAGCCCCGACTTGTCTCCACCGGATTTTTTTTTGTGGGGATACCTCAAAAATAAGGTTTACTCCTATAAACCAGAGACAATTACCGCCTTGAAAGAAAACATTCGAACGGAAATGGCGGCTATATCAACAGCAACGTGCCAGCGCGTTTTTGAAAATTTTAAACACCGCTTGGAAGAGTGCTCCCGGCGAGAGGGAGCACATCTAGATGATGTTATTTTCAAAAAATAAATTATAATAATGTTACATTAAGTTACTTTTTAAATAAATTGTTTTAGTACTATCAGTCTTTTTTTATAAAGGTTTCAAAAGTGAACTTTACTCTGGCCCACCCTGTACCTTCTACCTAAGGAATAATGTACAGTAAGCTATATATAGGTCTTCAGGATTATGTCCTGAGTTTGTAGGGATTAAGTATTACTTGAAAAGTTTAAAAGCCATTACTTGCGTATTTGCTATCCCTCATTTTTATATGTTGATTTTCAGACTAAATAAATACATATATTTTCGTCGCTGCGCTCGCTTTCTTTTTTGACCAAAAATATTTTTATCGTCTTCCATAGATCTATATCTCTTTGTGTCCGTCTATTATATGTTTGTAAACACACACACACACGACACAGTGCCGGCGATGTCTTTTAAACAGAAAAAAAATATCTGTACTAAAACTACGAAAGCCTTTAATATTATCTATTTCTTTGCTTGCACTTTGAATAACGTAGCTTATCAAGTTTTTATATTTAAAATGCCCGATTTGCGGCTGTAAAGCTCTTTTTCGCAGTGATTTACAAACATTCAATTACAATGCACACCTAGACTAGTAACTACTATATTTGGATCGCAAAGATAGTATTTCTGTAAAGGGATCTAAGCTAAAGCATAAGGAGGCTGAGGCATTAGCCATACGACGAGTAGTTGAAAAGTTAGCGCAATCTCCATCCTCGCTGTTTGGACAGGTCTGTACTAGCTAAATTATAGTCGTCACGTTGTTTTTGGCACGATTCGCGAGGATTTATGCCGAGTCGCACATCAGCTGCACTCATAAACAGAACACTCTTGATTCATAGCTGAACCTCCTCTTTTGTTTTGAATACACTGTTTGTGGCACATCTCGGTGACATTGTGGGACAATGTTCGAACTAGAACTGTTGTTCTCTTGAGCTAGTGTTTTTAATACTGAATAGACTTAGTAGATTTTTACGAAGGTGAGTGCTTAGATTTACGGTATTATGAAAAAATATCAACGACGCGGCGACGTCAGCATGACGGATGTAAAATTGTGTTTAAATAAAAACTAACCTATTACTCGCTTGCTCAACTATCCGATTAAATTAATGACTAACATACCTAAACCTACCATAAACATTTATATTTTATATTAAAGAATTCTTTTATTGAGAAAGTTTAAATATTAAAACAGAGTTTAGATCTGTATAAATAATGATGACGTGGACGTGTATAGTGCCGGCTTTGTCTTAAAAAATATTGCTTTAGCGTTTTTAGTGAAGTATATTAAGTAATTGATTGTTAATAAATAATTTATAATTGACTGCACGTGTTTAGACAGTCGCCACTTCCTCTACCGGGTTCAATTATCACACTGTACAACTATTTATGTGACCAATAAATAGTTTTTGCGAGTCTGTACACAGGGATTCAGTTTGCTAGTGCCAGAGATATCTTAAAAAATAAAATAAATTAATAATAGTATATTTTTGTACAGTAGGTATAGTTAAGTTTTATTTCAAAGTTTACAGTGTACGGATGCATTATCCTAGTGGGGCTTTATTTTAATAGTAGCTGTAAAATTCGACTTCAATTAAAGAGCTTCGTTTATGTATAATGTTCCACAACACCTCACGTACATGTTTATACGTCTGTGTATAATTACATGTGTGTTATCTATCAATACAGTATAAATCGACAACACATCCAACTCAAGAAACCGCCGAAAGAATATCCAGTTAATCTAATTTGTGCCGTATAAGTAATGATACTTACTTGAAGATCTCTCTTACAGACCTCACCTAATTCCCTCTCTGCGAACATTAAGATCTAGACGTTATACGATATATCCTCCAATACTGTATTACTCTGGCCATAATCCAATTAATGCCCTAATAGCAAGTTTATCAGAAGTAATTAACCTCTTTGTTGTCTCAAATAAGTAGTTAAGAAAAGGAAAAAAAGGAAATATCTTGTCTCCACCGTCCAGTTTGTAAATGGAACTCAGTTTGAATTCAAAAAAGGTTAATTGCATATTGAAGTATGTATTCCATTATGGCATATAATAATATACATAAAACTCATTGCTAAATATACAACGTGTAACAGAAAGTGTGAACGTAACTTAAGGGGGTTATAGGGTATCAGGACGGCTACCTATGGACGAAACTTCAAACAGAAATAATCATTTTTTATTCAACTAGTAATTTATTTTTCTATCGACAACCTAAATCAACAAGTAAGATTACCGACATTATGAACAACACTAAAAACTCAGCCGCAAGGGTAATGAACCTTACCGTGAACTCTTTGGGTACCTACTACTTAGACTAAATAAAAAGTGTGGTTCTGTACAGTCACATAATTTATTACACGTGTTTATTTTAAGATTCAATCAAATGTTTAACTGAATTTTTGCTCTAATTTTTAAAGTAACGACATTTTAATCATTCATACAAATTTGATAACTAGGAAAAATCACTTAATTTAATTTAAATTGATATTCCGCAAGATGTTGGATCTAGGAGAAATAAATAATTTAACTGACTTATGTAACTGCAGATATTTTTTTGTGTGTTAAATAAATAGTAAGAATATTAAATTTTTCTTTCAGTATGTGAATTTAATCTGACCAGAAACGAATAGGTACTTAATTTTTAATACAAACTATACAAACTAACCAGATAAACACACGCGGTACGACTCAGTACCGCGTGTACGCGTGAATTTATCAGTATAAATTACGAAAAAATATGAATAATGTACTAGGCTCATATGAACATTAGGGGACATTTCGAATTCCGTCCTGATTTTGTCGCAAGAAACTCTAATACGGCGGCGAATACAAAGGATTGATGTAGGTAAATAATAAATGGTTAAATATTTTTTAATATTCACCAAAGCGGGCCCCGCGCCGCGACATTTGAATGTATTCGTGTATAACTCATTGGTCTAGCGGTAGCGTGTTCAACTGCAGATAATAAAGTCCTGGGTTCAAATCCCGGGTCGGGCCAAAAAGTGATTATGGGAATAATGAAGTCCTGGGTTCAATTCCCGGGTCGGGCCAAAAAGTGATTATGGGATTTTTCCGTAAAAAGAAATTTCTCAGTATCAGCCCGAAGTCTGGGAGTTGACGATTTTACACCCCCATGCCTCGGAGAGCACGTAAAGCCGTCGTTCCTGTGCCTGACCTCTTTCCGGTCGTAACGCTAGTCGTCCCATCGGATCATGAGAGTGATGGAATAGAAAGTGCAGGGGCACTTTCAATTCTACCTTTAAAATTTAGAGTGATACACTCTAAATTTTAAAGGTTCCCTGTATTAATCATTCATACAATACATACAAATAAAAAAATATGAATAATGTAGTACTAGGCTCATATGAACAGTTGGGGACATTTCAAATTCCGTCCTGATTATATCCAAAGTTACACTAATATGACGGCAAAATCAAAGAGTTGATGTAGGTAAATAATAAACGGTTAAATATCTTTTAATATTCATGGAAGCGAGCCGCGCGCGTCGTAGATACCTAGGCGGCTCTTTTGAGTGGACTCAAAGACGCCGCCAAAGGGGCCGCGTTCGATGAAAGCCGCCAAATTCATCAAATATTGTGCAATTTCATTTATTTAATAAAAATATTAAAATCATCAGTTGTTCGTAAACTGTTGTCTATTTAGGTCGTGTTTAGTTACTAAATCGTCTAAAATGTCGTTTAGTAATGAGTAAAGTGTTCCGCGAAATCCTTAACTATGTCGTTTAGTGATCGTAATAATTTTGAACATTTCGTGCATTCATCTATGAAAGAATAGCCTCAGACGTGCACTTTGTGATGATGAGGATTCATAGGTCACAGAATTTAAGGCTGTTTAATTACGAGGAACCTATGTCGTGAAGGGTACAGTGTCGCGATGCAGGCCACGCCTCTTTATAACTAAGAAACATGAAAGCTTTACGATTCTATGAATATGTTGTACATGAGAGAGACTCGTGTTAGTTGGCAAGTCTTAGAGTCAAGCTTTCGGTGTCGGTGCAGATTTTAGTGAACGTGAAATAATGAAATTCTTCCATCAGTACTGAAAACAACTTCAACTAGAAGTTAAACTATAAAAAATATTCTCGTAATGTGTTTGTGTATCACGTACTTATACGATGTAAAGTATCCAATAGCTATTCAGCAGTGCTATAAATAAAAACATAACTCGAAAATAAAACAAAATATGTGTAGTGAGTGCAATCGGAATCAAACTACCAGGCGTGCATAGAAACACAGAGGTATGTCAAACAATTTCTAGCGTACAAATCAGAATCAGCTGTGCTGTGTTAGTACGGATGTTCGTTATATCGATAAAAATACTTGTCGATATATTGAATGGTATATTATTTTACGATCAAGATTAAAATGATGGTATTTCGGTATGAGATTTTGTGTATAGGTAGGCTTAAGGAGACCGTATATGCCCCTTAAGTTACGTTCACTCTTTCTGTTACACGTTGTATAATAAAATAATAATATATAAACATAAAACTCATTGCTTACGCAAGGAAACCATATCAGGCCATGGGCCATGCCATATAATTATAACAAAAAAGATATTTTTTTTTAAATGTACGTTAGTCTGTCTGTGTGGTTGTTCCGGCGATTGCGACTAACAGATAATGATTTATAAGGAGTGATATGGTATACTAGCTATGGGATACTAGAATAATAGAACAGGCGTTGTCTTTGAAAACTAAAGTCTTTTCATACTATGTGCGTATGGAAAAATTTTACTTTTCAATGACAAAGCACGTTCCATTTTTCTTGCGAAGATATAGAAATATAAGTTTTAGACTCCCGAATAATTGACGTGGGCGAAGGCGCGGGTTTGCTTGTTCGGTTGGAAGGTTTTTTTTAACCTTTTTCTGGATGAAAAGTACAATGGACGGTGCCTTTCTGTACCCCTACGAATCTGTGTGTTCATGATGATCGGTAATTCAATCTCATATTCACATTTACGCGAATGAAGTCGCGGGTGACAGCTAGTTACGAATATATAACAACAGTCAAGTCCGTTATTGGTCAAATATTCTGCACATGAAGTCACAAAGTCACGTAATTGGTCGGAAATGGTACAGCGCCGTTCGAGATTACATTCGATCACGTCGTCCTTCGTAAACAGTTTAGCGTTGATTTTTTTATTGTGTACGTTTGTGGACGCCGATGATTCTCGTATCGAATTTATTTCATTGTGTAATATACAAGGGTATTTGGATATTATGTGAAATGTTAAAATTCGTTACCTCTTACAACGGGCGGGTTAAACAACTCTGACACAAGTTGTTTAAGGCGCCCTTTAGACCTCTGACATGGCTAAACGACTGTTACCTAATGGCAATTATTTTACAACTGGGACCGACAGCTTAACGTGCCCTCCGAAGTAAGGAGATGCTCTGAAATGAAACCAATTTGGCAGTCACCCATCTATGGACTGCCCGCGGGCCTAGTTGATTATCCTTGCCAATCGCTTACGAATCGGTGAGAGAATTTGGCTATGAGCGCCTTAAAAGTTATCTCTTAAGCTGACTACAGGTTGTCTTGTTTGCTTCGTTGTGCTAGTTCTTAGCGTGTTCAAACGGAGATAATGAGGTCTCAGGTTCAAATCCCGCGTCAAGGCAATAAGTGTGATTCGGGAAAGAATTACGCATAGTAGCACTCCGAATTCGGGAAGTTAGCATTTTATACGCCCGTGCCTCGGAGAGCACGTAAGCTGTCGATAGGCATAGCCGTCTCATCGGATTATGAGAACTCTTGCACTTATATTTCCTGCGTGGTATGATGATTTAGATTTTGTTAATAAATAATGAGAATTAAGTTAACTAAATGACGTTTTTAACGCTTATTTTAAGCGAAATGCGACATATTTAATAAGCGGTACAGAATGTTAACATCAAGCTCTAATTTTGAAAAGAAAGCAGTTACTGACACACTCATTTCTGTGGAAATAAAAGTTAAAAAGTTACCTGCATATTTGACGTAATCTTTGCACTAACTTGCGCTTTGAAAGTTAGTATTATTTTTATTG
This sequence comes from Pseudoips prasinana, assembly GCA_951640165.1. Lineage (NCBI taxonomy): Eukaryota > Metazoa > Arthropoda > Insecta > Lepidoptera > Nolidae > Pseudoips > Pseudoips prasinana. Next base: position 27,223,072 of record OX621248.1, read on the forward strand.
ATATGTCTTAACTTAGAAACATGCAAAGATAAATTTAAGCATGCATCTCAGCGTTACTTCGCTTCGTTGTCACTGAAAGATTGCATTATGAATAACGGTGTACTTGGGAAACTCAGAGCGGTGCTTAATAATAAAATAGTGCTCATAGCCGAATTTCGCCGACGGAGGCTAATGTCAACTTTATAGTGCTCTACAAAATGAAGATGAACTCTTTTTCTGCTATGAGAGTATCAGGTGAATGTATCAGGCGCTGGATCGCCAGCTTTTCGTACTCCCTATTTGGCACTCTCCGTACCAAATAGAGAGTACGAAAAGCTATAACATGATAGCCAGCTCTTCCCCCTCTCAAAACAAACATCATAAAACACTTAATAAACATATTCCTCGATCAATTAATGATTGTAAACATGCTCATAAATGATGTAACATTAATCTTTTAATAATTTCTTCATAATTTATAGTACTGGCCCATGTGCCTTTATTTTTCTGTGCTTTGGTTTTTATTTAAATTTGACAACAATGTTCATGTTGACAGCTCTCTGATTTTTTGGTATCCGACCTGATCCTATTGAAATGTAATTATTGATCGTATCACACATTGTAATTGGATAATAAACCCTCGATTCAACGTCTGCGTGGTGTTATTTTGACACCGTTACAAACACCACCAACTTAATGAATTCGGGTTTATAATCAAAAAGAACCTAATGACCCTTTATGGACCGACTCGGGATTCGGACTCAAATGTGAAAAATTCCAGAGTTCGGATTAAAAAATAATTTGTATTCACATCATAATGAAAAGCAGATTACCCAAACAGTTTCTGAATTGCTTCTTAACTTTGAAACTTAAAATTTAATGAAAGAACTCAGTTGAGATGAATTTATAAATACTGTCCTAAAAACGTGTTAAAACGCGATCACAGTTCTTAGTTCTTCTGAAGGTTGTGTTATCGGTACCTTTCTTTGTCTTAACTCGGAAAGTAAAATCAAAGAAAAGTTTAAGCAGAGATCTGAGTTTTATTTCGTTTCGGTCGCACTTTGAGACTTTGTAGCATGAATACAGTTTTTGTTTTAACTTAACTACTCTACATTCTTACTTACTTCTACACCGTACAAATCTTGTGTACATGTAAGTTCTAACCGAAAATTGCCCTTCGTTTCATTGCAAGGTGTTCAATGAATAGTTACACATCCTTAATCGTAATAGTTTTTAAGCCCCTGCCGTATTGCGGACGTCTGTCGGTGAAAATATGACATTAATAACTAAGTCAATATCTGGTACAGCCGCCGTTCGGGCACCGGCTAATAAATTAATCTGGCGTCGGATCAATGTCATTGCTACTTTAGGGTCAGTGACAGTGTCCGTAAGGCGCGAGATAAAGCTGTCTGGCAATTAATGAAAAGCTGATTATGGGGAATGTCTTGCCGGATAACGACTCCGCTGAGGGGATTATTATTAGATTAAACTACTCTACCGATCTCACCCTCAAACATTAATTTACTTATTATAAAAACATGGCAACCTTCAAGAAGTGAACCTATTCCTTACTTCATCATTACAGTTGAAAGAAGTCCACTGCTAGACAAGCGTCCCCCAAGAATCATCTTGGGATGATATTCCATAATCGTCACGCTTGACAGGTGAGTTAGCGATCGGAAGAAGATGGTCATAGTGCGCAGAAGCTGCTGTCCTCTGGTAGATATGCGGATCGACCACGGGATGAGATGGGATTTTGATATGCACCATTCGCCGCCGTCACCACACAGCATATTCCTTACATACAGGCTAGCAACACACTTGCGGCCCTTCTGATGTTGTGAGTGTCCATGGGTGACGGTGATCACTTACCATTAGGTGACCCGCTTGCTCATTTGCCTTGCTATTATATAAAAAATATGGTCATATATAAATTCTCATAACTTAGATATTAAAAGCTTCAACATGTAACCTGTCACTAGCCTTATATATACGTTTGCACTTTGCAAACGTATTTAATTAGGTGTATATAATGACAACCCATCCCTTTATTGCATTTGGGCGCTCATATCTAGATGCTCTCACCGGTCCATAAGTGATCGGCGAGGTTAAGCAACTAGGCTCGCGGTCAGTCCGTAGATGGGTGACGACCATAGTGATTTAATTTCTGAGCGTCTCCGTGCTTCGGAGGGCACGTCAAACTGTCGGTCCCGGTTGTAGTCATGAGACAACAGTCGTTAAGCCATGTCAGAGGCCTACTTGGCGGCTTGAACAACTGTGACACTAGGGTAACAACTGCCCATACGATAAATAAGTATTGCACTCGCTCTATCCTACGTTATCGAAATACTATTACCATCAGTATGTAACTTGATATGAGCTAGCTAAATGTTTTCATACAATCTATACAATGTGTACCTAAATATCTATATTACTAGAAATAATAATGTATACAACTATATTACTACGAATATGTTCTGACTATTTACAAACGCTTTTTTAAAGTCTACGTGAATAAAATAATATATAATATGTATTATTTTATTTAACCTCTCATTGGTTTGGTGTCCGTTAAAAAGTGCTGTGGTAGAAAGCGGGTTAATGAGCGCGCCTCGCTTTATCGCTTACGTTTATATATTTGTTGTTCCAAGCGAGATAGTTTATAGTTACCTTTCTACTGACGCTGCTCCCGGAACTTCGTATATTTTCCGGCCGTAAATATTATCTTTACACTTAGCCCCGTACACACAGTTTTCGTTAATCGCAACTTGCCGTACGAGCTTACGTACCGCGGAAACGATCGGATGTTTATTTCGGAAAGTTTGCGGCTCACGTAGCGAATAAATTAATTAAATATTTAATTACGAAATTCCCTGTGGAACAGTTTTAATTTTCACTTCATATCGTATCGTTCCCAATCTCAACTTTCGCAGAAACTTAAGCATTGTTCAGAATGGCAGTTGGTTACTATGGTTGTTTTAACAAGGACTGAGAAGCGCTAAATAAACACTCACTTGACGAGTTTTTCTGCTAGTTGTGAGTGAAATTACAACACAGGTATTACCGGTGCAAAGAGAACGATGAACAGGAAAAAGTGTACCACCCTCTGTGAAGAAACTTGCGTTGCCGGCTGCCCGTGGAAGTTGTTCCTTGACAAGCCAAGTTCCCATTGTGGCCGGCCAGTAATTAATGTTGGGCCACTAACGCTCATTCTGCTCCGCAGTTTTCTTATCGCATTTCATGTTTTGCTATTATTCCAAACTTTTTTCTTCACAATACTTTGTTTCATTAGTACATGTCGTAAATAATGACGTTCAATTACATTGGGTTTGCTTTGAGAATTCGATGTCGTATTTTTCTATTTGTATGAAGTTTGTAGCGAAATGGGTACGTACAAACATTGTTATTGTATTGTTTATCGTAATGACATTGCTGCTGGCTATTTGTAGTTTGATACGATAACGCCGTAAGTTTAGAATGAGCCTGTTATCGTATGCCTATAACGGTATTTTACTATTATAGTTCAATATTCTCGATGTATATTGCGCAATTAGTTCCTGGACCCTTTTGTTATTTTATTAGCTGTTGGCTTATATTTTGTTTCAATATTACATACCATATTTTAGTATTGGGCGACGTTGAATAATATTTTAAATACTAATACATTTCCATTATATCGCCGTTGTGACTTCAAGAGGGATCGGATTTAATCTCTGTAACATAAGGAATGTTGGCACGACTGTTTCATATTTCAAATGGGCCGACTATATGTGACCGCTGTGACTCATTTCGTAGTGAACCTGCGTTTTGATCGAAAGGTTGCGGGTTTGAGCTCCGTACAAGACAAATATTTGTGTTCATGAACATATTATATGTATATTTACCAAAAAAGAAATACGTAATTCTATCCATTGTCTAGTAAGTATACATAGTAAAAGCTTTGCTTAGTTTGGGATACGAGTCCGCTGTGTGATATTTTTATTAATATTATATCACAAAAGAATAATTTAAATAGTTACACTTTTAGTCCCACAAAACCGTGTTTACGGTTTGACTGTGAGATAGTATGTCCGAGATATTTATAATTGTTATAATATATGTAATTTTAGTGAAATTTATTCAAAATCTCAAGCTCTATCGTCAGATTCAATCCTACTCTGTATGCGACGTTTCAATCAGAATTGATTTCCAAATATCAGAATCTCCAGTGTACCTACTTCTTTATATTATTTACACATCCTAGCCAGAGCAAAATGTAAGAAATTTTTAAACAGTTTCTGTTTCTTGTTAGTAACAGTTTAATCATTTCGTACAACTAAAGTACTGTTACTCATATAATCACGAGTAAAGTTTTTAGTTCCTGTTCTTATAATCTGTCAATAGGTTTGATTGATTTTCTCGTAGAACTCGTTTAGTATGTATAATAGAATGTAGATATCTATTAAAGTTCCAATTTATTTATTTGTCAGGGTTATTTATTTATCTGAACTATTTATCTTAGTGAATAAACGACTAGGAAAATTTAAACTAATAGTGCAAAACACATATTTCTTAAAGTACAAAAAGACTTTGTATTCTGGACCGTATTTGGGACAGTAAACTTAGAACTATAAAATAAAATTACCACGTCACAACTATTCACTATAGAATGGATAAACGTAGATTCCATGACATTATTTTTGAGATTGGTATTAAATATTGTTACTTAATGTTCTTTTTCCATGCAAGTTGCGTTTATGTATCGAAAAAGAAATTGAAAAGGCTACTCAATCACATTGCTCGGTTGACTCTCATACTCATGAACAATGTATGTGAGCAAACGTTTAGTCAAGAATCAGCGTGGTTTCCCTTTGATCGCCGCACGGACAGTGCCATAATCAAAAGGAAGTGAACAATTCATACTGGTTGCCGCACAATAGACACAACACGAAACAAAAGCCTAGCGACAGTCAACGTCCATTGACACTTTTTAATTGAACCGATCCTCCACCGGTTCTAATAAACGCGCTGCGGATGTGAAAATGGTCCGTAAATATTCCTCTAGAGCTGGCTATCTCGTTCTGTGCCAACTAACGACGCTGCATTCGGAAGTTGCAATACTCATATGTTACTAAGCGTACGATCGCTGGAATCGATGCACAAGGTATTACTCCCAACCAAATTTCTTTGGCCCTGCCGCCGGCCCTGTCTGTATGTCGCAAGACCCTGATTGGGATATTTCCTTCAACGACCATATTTCAAGAGTAATTGGTAGGATTGAATCTCTGGTACATGTGGAATGTTTGGATGACTGTTTAATATTTCAAATGGCACCACATACCCAATATTTGGTAGCTCAAAATGAAATTGTTTGTCGTATACATAATTGAAAACGGTAAGCACCTGGAAATGTTGCTTAGAAACGAAAACATGAATAATTAATACATGCATTGCTTAAGAATTTATGTGAGGTCTGGGGTTGTACTGGAAAGGATTGTGTAAGAATGAGAGTTATAAATGGGCCAGATAATAGTTAGACATAGACGACGGTTACGTTCGAATAATATTTAGTAATCAATAACATGAGAAAAATTCGAAAAAATATTTTCGAAGTGAATACTTCTTTAGTGGCGTTGTGCACTTTTTTAGGGTGGGTAAAAATGTTAAACTCGCGTCGCGACACGTGGCCTGATGCACGACCTGAACACGCAGCATTTTTGAAGTGAAACCTTCTTTAGCGGCGTTGTGCGCTTTTTTCCGAATTATCTTAGATTTTTACAGCCGGTTGCCTGACCAAATTTAGTTTTAGTATATTTAGTTTGATTTATCCCATTCATGGTGATTACCGCCCAAAGTTGGGAAGTTGCATCTTCCACTCGCTACTCAGATCAAATAAACACTACTTTCCGAGTATTCATCATCATCATCATATCAGCCGAAAGACGTCCACTGCTGGACAAAGGCCTCCCTCAAAGATCTCCACTATTGCCGGTCTTGCGCTATCCGCATCCAGCGTTTTCCAGCGACCCGCACAAGATCATCGGTCCATCTTGTAGGGGGCCTGCCCACGCTGCGTCTTCCGGTTCGTGGTCGCCACTCGAGAACCTTTCTGCCGCAGCGGCCGTCGGCTCTACGAGCTATGTGCCCTGCCCACTGCCACTTCAGCTTGGCAATTTCATTTCTAATACTCGGAGAATTCCGAGTATTAGAAATGAAAAAATAGTTTACACTTTTACAGTCCCCAAAGACTGCCCCGCGTGTTTTTTTACCGGAAGCAAATAAAAACATGATTTTTAATCTGTCAAATTTTTATAACGGTCATAATTTAAATAAGATTTAGAGAATTAATTAGATGGATCGAGACTAATAAGCCGACACCCTGTATGTATTAATTAGTTTCGTATTCAGAGTCACTGTATCCCTGTGTGCGTACATTATCTTATCCGATATAATCGCTCTTGCATAGTGTATGTAATGTTACGTTTTAATTTTGACTTGAGTACGCTCAACTTGTATATACCATCGATTATATTATCTACTACTTAATACTTTGTATACCACTGAGCATGTTGGATTGTTCAAAATTGCACTCTCAAAGAATTAAATACGATTCTGTACAACCAATCTCACAGATAGAAACAAATAACCCGACACTCTGTATTTAATTAGCTCCATATTCACGGTTACTGTATGCCTGTGTGCGTAGGTAGGAGTATTATCTTCTCCCATCTAATCACTCCTTGCATATTGTCATGTTACGTTTGAAGCTCGGCAATTATCGGATAGCTCAACTTGTATCTCCTATCGATTAGATTATCTACTTACACATTGTGTGGGCATGTAATAGGCGTATCATATTGATATCTAGTTTACCACGTAAAGTAAGGATTTATTAAAATTGCTGTTTTGCAAGAAATAAAAAAAATTGTGGGGAGAACCTCCCACAATGTGGCCCGATAAATATACAAGCGTGGCAGGTAGCAACTGGATTTGGGCAGTGTAAGACCGGTTATTGCTGAGATCCTTGGTCCGGCAAGGATCTCAACAGGTATCTTAAGTTGGCGAAGTCTTTCGGCTGATATGATAATAAAAACAAAGACGGAAGTTTTCTTTTATACAACGAAGTTAGTAAACAAGTATACAACTCGCCTAATGTTCAGCGGGCATACAATACTGATGGCATTCACACGTTGCTGTTTCGTCCCGTCTCCACGATGAGCTCTGACCACCTCACTGCCATACAACATATGAATATGAAGTTTTTGATTTATTCGAGGACTGCACTCAATTAAAAGATGCTTTGTTCTATCTGTTGTTCTTGCTTGTAATCATTGTTTTACTTATTTTTGAAATAAAGTATACTTCTTCTTGTTCGGGCATAGGCACTCACTTATATACGGTCGACGAATGTTACGTGACGGTGAATTTACCAGCCCTACACGGTTCAAAATCAACCGGTGGTAATATCAAAAGGTCTAAATACCAGGTGGTATTTAGACCTTTTGATTTTGGCCCGTGTAGGGCTGGTAATAAATTTAATTTAAGGGAACTAGTGGAGAATCCTTTATTATATATAAATGTAATGATTTACCAATGGTTACCACTCTATTATAATTCAACTGCTTACTAATATGCTTATTAATATGGATGTGTCTACATGTCTTTGTTATCAGAAGTCATATGTAATATGACAGATGTAGTTGACATTATTACAGATTTTACTGGCCATGTATGTATTAAATAATTATCTACGCAATGTGTTTGACAACATGACATGTAATTGGTCGCTATCTGATGGTAATAATTTATCGTAAACACATGGATACTTCATGCGTCTGATACAGACCTACATCATTTGAAATTCAATTAGTTGATAAATCAGTTACAATTAACGTATGCTTGATATATGATGTATAGAGTATTCTCTACTCTTTCCGGTCGTGTCGCTAGTCGTCCCATCGGATCATGAGAGTGATGGAATAGTAAGTGCCCCTGTGTTTGCGTGCCCACTTGTGCACTATAATATTTCTCGCGCATATGGCTATTCTCTATTGAGACTGGCCGCCGTGGCCAAAATTTGGCTAGGAGGACCTTATTATATAGAACAATAAAATTAGAAATTTATTCCTTCCAAAAGTCTTTAATTCTTCATATTAATGTCTTCACAAATAGAAAAAGATGCAAGCACCGAATATATATGGATCTCTGGAATTCGTAAAGTCTTATTTAAATAAATGCTTGATGTAATTAAGACAACTTTTTACTCTTCTAGAACTTAGCAGAGTCGACTCTAAGTCCGAGTATCAAAGTGTATATTTTGACAGCAATTGTATACTCTGACGTGGCGTCAAATGTACGTGCATATTTTCTGTATAAATAGTTCCACTCGAGTGCGAGAGAAACAATTCAATTAAAATGCATGCTCACGTGAAGACTAAGAATTTAAACTATTCAAATTAAACAAATTGAAAAGCAACCCGCATTTTTAGCACAAGGTATCTTTTATACTTTACTTTATTTTTAACATTTTAATAATTCATAGATTTTCTTATCATTCTCTTTTTTGTTTCCATTCGTATGAGGAATTAATAAAAAGGACTATTCTATTTGGTCTTGTAAATAAAAATATGCAACCGCCCAATAATTTCTTAATGTTTTATATCCGTCGATCCACGATAGAAAACAGTCAATTCTTAATAAAAATCCACGGTAATGTGTACGTATGGCGAGGCGAGTAAGGTGGTCATCTTGCTACTGCCTCGATGCTCTCTAGTTTCGGGTGCGAGTCCTACACAGTAAAACCATTAATTGTTCTGAGGCTGGATGTGCTAGGTGTCCGTGTATTGTATGTTTGTAAAGCCTCCGAGATACAGTGATTAAAAATACCTAAAGCGAGCGGTGTCTTTGAAAAACAATAGGTATTTAACGAACTATCCCTTAAAATATTTGACACTAATATTCTTACACATTTAACATGAAGCCACCCAGCAGGTCTCTGACATGGATTGGTTACTCTCTAATGAGTACATTCGGTACAATAAAAGCACTTATGGCCCCTTATCTATGGACTGATCATTTGCCTATAATTATGTACAGACGCCAGCACATTCAGCTACCCCAATCTGTCAAATTTCATTTATAGATTTTCAACTTTATCACATAAGCATAAGGTTCACTTTCAATTTGGGAAATTTGACAGATTAGGGTAGCTTGATGTGCTGGCGTCTGTACTTGAACCTATCTAATTGTTAACAGACCGGAGAAGTGAACTGGTCAGGGGTGTTCTAAAGTTTGTTTACCCGCACCATAATATGAGGAAATTTATAAGATTAAATTCAAAGTATGTGTATCTGACATGATGTATCCACGATTACGTTACGTATTCAAGCTATGTTTCACCAGAAACTGCTTGAAAATCTGCTTATCAGTTCTAAAGTGACAGCTATATATCAAGTCGCCTCTCTTTCTTTTTCCAGGGCCTTCTTTCCGCTTAGTTTACTACACTTATAACTAGTAATAAATAAAATTTCTAATATAACCTTTTTTGTCACTATCTCCCAAATTCGCCCTCCTTTTATGTTAGGGATATCTTAGTACCTACCAAAAAGTTATCGAGAAAATTTTCAGGGCAGTCTAATATCGAAGTTTTACTACATATTGGGGTCAGACGGACGTAAGTTAGCACTATACGTATGTTTTTATACAGAGATAGAATATCAAGGCAAACGAGCAAGCGGATCACCTGATGGTAAGTGATCACCGTTGCCCATGGACACTGTCAACACCAGAGGGTCTAGAAGTGCGTTGCCGCCATTTAAAAAAGGAATGGGTTCTTGTAGGTTGTCATGTCATACCAGATCGGAAATATCACCGCAGTTAATTGATGGCACAGAGTGTCGTGCGGGGTAACAAGTTCCTTGTGACACGCACGGTGGTAGACGACCAGTTATCCGGGTGAAGTGGATGAAATTTCCACTTTTGGCGAGAGGACCTGTCTATATTGAAGAAAGAATGAAATGTTATTATTATGACGGACCTTTTGAATATAGCGATAGCCGTGCTTTAATGATACCACCGGATGAGATCAGATCCAATGTGCTTTAACTGAAGACACCAAAGACTAGTTAATCAAACAAAGCGGGTTCATCTACTACCGGTTTGAACGCACAGTTGAGACGATCCGGCGAAACATACTCAAGTGGGAAAATTTCTATATACCCAAGTCTGTATTCGTATCGATGAAATGCCTACTCTGATCCACAATCGGACGAGCGGCCTGCATCCTCGTATATTAACGATGACCGACAGTTGTAAAAAACGCCTCTAAAAATCGACCCTATCATGCTCTTATACGGCAATAACTGCCGCCCAGGAGTGACACATTTCAATAAAAAACGGGACTAGCGCGGGAGTCCCCACTCGACTTTACTGTCCGCTGAAGCAGTGAAAGCCTCCTAAGCTAACCGTAACTGTCATTTATAATTTAAAAAATATATTTGCTGTATAAATGTAATCACATTACAATGTAATGGTCTCGACAGTGACTGAAAACTTAAAGTATGAACACCATTTTTGTCAACCTCTGTGAGTAGATATGATTATTGAATATTATTATTATTATTATATTATATAATACTACTCTGTCAAGAAAGTACCGGAAAAGATCAATAATATACAAAATGTTTGTTATTCATCCAAATTTATTTTATCACCTTCAAAGAATGCTCCTTCAGAAACGATACCCTTACGCCAACGAATAATCCATTCATCAAAACATTTTTTAAATGCTGCTTTCGGAATTGAGTTCAGTTCTCGCCTCGAATTCTCCTTTATGTCTTCTACCGATTGAAAACGGGTACCACGAAGTGGTAATTTGAGTTTAGGAAAAAGAAAGAAGTCAGCTGGAGCCATATATGGTGAATATGGTGGTTGCTGGATGGTATTTGTTGAGTGTTCGGTCAAAAATTCGTTCACAATGATGGCCTTGTGCGAAGGCGCATTATCGTGGTGCAAAATCCAAGAATTCTCTTTCCACAAATCTGGCCTTTTTCGTCGAATTAATTCTCTTAAACGCCGCATAACGCTCAAAAAATATTCTTTATTTACCGTTCGACCTTCCGGTAAGAATTCAGAGTGCACAACACCGCGATAGTCAAAGAAAACAGGCAACATGACTTTGTCTTTTGATCGACTTTGGCGTGGTTTTTTCGGTTTCGGTTCAGTTGGAAGGCGCCACTCCGAAGCTGACTGTTGACTACCCACGTCTCGTCACCAGTAACAATGCGTTTCATGAATGTTGGGTTGGAATTGACTCGTTCTACCATGTCCTCGGCGACTTTCATGCGAATGAGTTTTTGGAGAAAATTCAGATCTTTTGGGACTAGCCGAGCGGCAACATGTTTCATACCCAAATGATTAGTTAAAATGGTACGAATCGACTCGTGAGATACAGAAAGTTCGGCGGCTTTCTCTCTCAGAGTTGAATGAGGATTTTCAGTCACTATTTTCTTCACTTTTGCGATGTTAACTTCAGTTGCAGACGTGATGGCCTACCAGAGCGAGGCAAATCTTTCATCACATCTCGACCGCTTTTGAACGCTTTGAACCACTCATAAGCACGTGTTTTTGATAAAGTCGATTCACCGTAAGCCTTCTGTAACATTTTCAGTGACTCCGAACACGAAATTCCATTAGCGATGTAAAATTTAAGACAAACTCTTTGTTCGATATTTTTGTCCATTATGAAATTCGCAATACACACTATATATAATATTACTAAAACCAGCACTGTATTTAATATAAATAACAGATGCAACTCAAACTTTGCGCCAAAATGGAAAACATTTGTGCCAATCTAACAACAACAAAAAAAACAAAAATTTGAATTTGGAACCATAAACAAATCATCCATTCCCGATACTTTTTTGACTGAATCTACATATGTAAAACACTTTTGTCCGCACCACGGCGTATACTTTTGAATTTCCCAAACAGATTTGCCTCTTTATTTATGACGTATTCGTCCTTGCTCATACCATACAAATGTTTCCGGTTATTCCAAAATGTTCAGTACGAAAATTCATTAAACTCTAACACGAATTTTCGCACAGACATGGAACTGTATAACCGGGAGCCGCAATTAAAAGTTTGCTTAGAGAATATACGCCAACATTTTGATTTAAAGTTTGAGGTTTCAGTCGACACCCATACCGAGAAGCCCACTTTTTATATGCCACGATCACGACAAGCTGTAGTAACTAACTGTACGATGCCGATTGCTACTCTGCATTGTTAAGATTAATATTCCAAAAGCGGAAAAGTTGCGGTGGACACCGAATATTTATGTACTTGTAAAATTTATTTCCGCTCGTGTGGTGCTTACTGATTTCCCAGAATATGTTGTTGTTAAACATTTATTGTCTTGTCAAACAGGCCAAAGGTTATCGCTTGATAAACAACTTCCGATGTGTTGTATAAATTATATTCATATAATTAATAATATCATTTCGCAGATATGGAAAATGCTAAAAGTATGGATAAATAGCGTCAAATTTCATTAATCTTGCTCAGAATAGACGGAAAAGTCGGTGTACTTATATGAAACCGAACTATGGTCTGAATTAAGAACCTCATCCTTCTTGAAATTTGCTAAAATCAGGTTTGTTGATAAAACCGTCGATTGAAATATTGCTGAGGCGAACAAACTGATTCATCTATGTAAAGTTCTTTTTGAACATTTTGTAAAATATAAAATATTTAATTACGACGGTTCATTACCTGTATTGCTCAAATTATCGATTCAATTTCATTTTGAACATGTAATATTCTTAGCAGCCTTATAATCCTAGAAATTTGTGAGTGATTCGAAAGTTTGTGAGTATGGATGGATGTGTGGATGTTTGTTACTCTTTTACGCAAAAACTACCCAACGGATTTTGATGAAACTTTGTAGTAATATAGCTTATACATCCGAATAACACATAGGCTACAATTTATAAATTTTAACGCGGGTAAAACCGCGGGGCACCGCTAGGTTTTATATATTGTGATAAAGTAATGCTTCAGAGTAACTAACGTTGAACATAAGCTAGTTAATTTATATTTTATCTCCTTAATTACTATAATAGTTTCTGTCTCGCGGCAGCAATAAAGACTTCAGTTTAAAGTGCGGTTTTGCGGTTTCTCCACCTCTGTCTTAACGTTGCTCATTGACATTTCTTGTCTCAAGAAAGTTCTTTAAACATTGGAGTAAACACTAATTTAGTTTTATTTTAGCTTTAATTAATGATACTTATTCAACAATAAGTATCGTTAATTAAGCTCCCATCTTTTTAAATGAATTCCTTGACTATTTAAGGAATTTGTTTAAAATTATATAAATATAGAATAAGTTAAAACATCTGCATATTGAGGTTGATCATCTTTTGGCCTTGAAAATATTGAGCCATTGGTCCTGCTGACAAGCGGAACTAATGTCTTATTATGGTCTCAAGTACTTTTTTAAGTCGTTGCGAAATAAAACTTTTTTTTTTTTTCATTTTATTATATTATACATTATATAAACATATACATATTATATAAACGTCATATCGCTAAAAGAAAATCTAAGTATGACATTTTTTTACATAAAATAACATCCACATACAAAAAGGTTTATTCACAAAGACTTTAAAAAACGTTTGTAATTAGTCGGAACGTGAATTGTAGTTAGTAGATTACAAGTTTACTATACATATATTTAATTCCAAGAGCAAATATAGTATTAGATCTGTGAATTAAATTGGATCATAATATAGAATAAATAATAAATATAATTTAATTTATGATAGTATAAATAGCTATTTTTGGAAGTAATTTTCCAACGATTTTTTACGATAATATAATATTATATTAGGTCTTTACCTATGAAATTGCCGTTCTGCAGTACTGGCCATTTCAAATCAAAATAATTTTTGTTTGGCTAAGAATTCTAATTTCAAATTAATTTTATTTTAAAAACATGGATTCTTTTTTCCAAAAGTAGTCATTTCTTTATTGATTAGTGTTACATTTTCATCGCATTTCAATCTTTTTCGTCATCATGGATACGTTAAAAATTCGAGTAATTATGGAATATGAGTACCGTCGTGGCAGCAACGCGGCACAAGCGGCACGCAACATCAACGACGTTTACGGAGCTAACACTACAAACCAACGCACCACCTGTTATTGGTTTGCTCGCTTCCGTTCTGGAAATTTCGACCTGAAAAATGAACCTCGCGGTCGTCCGAAGACTTTGGTCGACAATGACGAAAATTAAAGGCGGTTGTGGAAGCTGATGATACACAATCTACGGCTGAATTAGCAGCAGCTTTCGACGTTAGCGTCAAAACAATATTGGTCCATTTGCGTCAAATTGGCAAGGTAAAAAAGCTTGACAAATGGGTGCCCCACGAACTCAATGATCGCCAGCGCGAAGTACGCGTCGAGACGTGCCTTGCACTGCTCAACAGACACACAAATGAAGGAATTTTGAACCGCATTGTTACCTGCGATGAAAAATGGATTCTGTTTGATAACCGCAAGCGCTCAGCAAGTTGGTTGGATCCTGGTTCAGCACCTAAACAATGCCCTAAACGAAAACTTACCCCTAGAAAAGTGATGGTCACTGTTTGGTGGTCTAGCGCCGGTGTGATTCATCACAGCTTCTTACCAAACGGGGTGAGCATTACTGCAGATGTGTACTGTGAAGAACTGAGCACAATGATGGAGAAGCTGGCGCATCTCCAACCAGCATTGGTCAATCGCTCGTCTCCGCTGCTCCTGCACGACAACGCGCGACCTCATACTGCACAGCAGACGGTCTCCAAGTTGCAAGAACTGGGGTTGGAAGCTCTCCGTCATCCGCCCTACTCACCAGACCTTGCGCCTACAGACTACTACTTTTTCCAGAATTTGGATAACTTCTTGGCGGGAAAAAAATTCAATACCCGAGAGGCAGTACAAAATGCCTTTGAAGAATTTGTTGCCTCCCGTCCAGCTGATTTCTTTAAGAAGGGCATCAATAAACTGCCACTGCGATGGCAAAGATGCATTGATTGCATGGGTGATTACTTCGATTAATACAAATAAAAAAATTCATGAAAAAAATTCGTTTAAATTTTTTCATACAAAACGGCAATTTCATAGGTAAAGACCTATTATTATTTTAGTAAAATATAATATTATACTATATCTTATTGTTGGCCATAAAACTGAACTAATTTAATAAAACCAGTTTCTGATTTTGGCGTTCCAAACAAAATGCTCCAGCTAACCGTTATCCAAAATAACGTTTATGGACAGTTTTTTTTTTGTTTTTTTTTGTGGATTTTATAGGCAATGTCTAATTGTATTCGGACGGAATTTGCAAGAAACCATAAAATTGTCAGCCACTTAAGGGTCTATTTTAAGTTACCGTTATCTTTCATTTTATCAACTTAGCTTCTTGGTATGATATTGTATGTTCTAGTTTTTGTCAGATATTCTCCGAGTTTACTTTGCAAAATCCAATGTTTTAAACAACTTGCCTGAAAAAGCAATCGTTTATGTGCTTTTCTGAAGTTTTCAAGAAAAGCAGGGCTCATATTGTTGAAATTAAGTTGAAAATAAGTTTTAGATTTGATTTGATGATCTTTGATTTGTTTGGTTGACGTAAGGGTGGAATTTTGTTTTGAAGGCTCTGGGTACTGAAAATTGTTAATCTGGAAGCATGGGAATGCCTCCAGATATAGTATTACACAGTACTTATTCACGTATCACTTATACCTAGGTACTATTAAGCATAATGTATACAGCACCTCTGTATACATTATAAGTGTGGATATTCAACTTGAAACTTAATATGTCTTTAAATACAAGCAAGATTGAAAAAGAATGGCAGAGCTCCTACTTTGGATTAGTATAGGGTGCCGGTTCGAGTCTACCGGATGATTATTTAAAAATTTTACCCATTCTTCAATTTGAAAATTTAGTCATACTACCACTTTTTTTTGTGAACTCAAGCTTTTTCAAAATGCCACTTCTCGTGGATTCCGTAAGACACAATTCTACAGTTGTTTCTGCCACCGCGCCAGTTTTAAGACTAACACTCGATAGATAAGCAAATCAGCTTAAAAAATTCCACGGTTGAACAAAAATCTCTATAATCTTAAGTTACTCGCGTCGAAGGCTTCCAGCGACCCTCACAAGATCATCGGCCCACCTTGACGGTCACCGTTGCCTAGTTGGTAGTGCTCCTGCCTACGAAGCTGGTGGTCCTGGGTTCGAATCCCGGTAAGTGCAAATATTTGTGTGATGGGCATGAATATTTGTTTCTGAGTCATGGATGTTTTCTATGTATTTAAGTATTTATCAATCTATATAAGTATGTATATCGTCGCCTGGTACCCATAGTACAAGCTTTGCTTAGTTTGGGGCTAGGATGATCTGTGTGGCATTGTCCCTAGATAGATATTACCTTGTAGGGAGCCATCCCACGCTGCGTCTTCTGTTTCGTGGCCGTCACTTGAGAACTTTCCTGCCCCAGCGGCCGTCGCTTTTACGAGCCTTATGCTCTGCCCACTGCCACTTCAGCTTATCCATATAGCCTTATAGAAAGAAGCATCAAAAATATTCTTCTTAGCATTTCATATTTCTATGAAGTCGGATCCTAGTTACCATAATTAATAGAACGACTGCTGTAAAATCCCTAAAATCATGGAGAACCGTTATATTAGATGATCAGGCGACAGATTGTATTAGATATTTCTTCTCTGTAGATCTGTACCGATTGTTATATGAAGTTTAATTTATTTATGAACATTATTAAAAGAATTAAGGTACTCTGTAACTAACACAACAATGAATATAAAATAGCATTCCGACGTAACGTGTTCGGCACATTTACATTTCCTTTTGTGCAGCACAATATGAAGTTTTGTTTGTTCGAAAAGTTGGCAGTGGACAACATCCATGCCATTAGTATGGAACGGAAAGTTCGTGGTTATTTTTAATTAATACCGGGCGAGAGTTGGGAATTCGTTGCGAGTAATATGCGGGTTTAGCAGAGTAAGCACCTACTAAGTACTGGCAACCTTATAGTTTGCACTTTGTTGTGTGAGTTCGAGCTTGTGTTTATGATTTGTGTATCGGCTAATGGGTTTACTCTTTACTTTTACTACAGAACCAAGTCAGTATCTGTTTGTCGTGCTTTTGTGACTGATGTTGCATAATACCCATATTTTTTCATGTTATTAGGGTAATGAAGAATGCTCCTAGGTATTCTTATAGTGCTAGCATGATATTAAACGGGACAGTATGGGTTGAGTTAAGTATCCATAATGATTCTTAAGTGATTGACGAGGTTAAGCAACAAGTTTATTTTTTGAGCGTGTCCGTGCTTCGGAGGTAACGTTAAGCTGTCGGTACTAGTTCTAGCCATTAGGCAATAGTCGTTAAGCTATGTCAGAGACCTATGTGCGCTTTGAACAACTCTGATACTAGGGTAACCACTGCCCATACGATAAGTAAGTATGAGACAACCCATCTTTGTATTGAGCTTGATATTTGCTACATTACTCATACAATACGGATATCATTAACTCTGATATAGGTAGTTTTCTCTCCTTTATAAATTAGTCTGGTAAATATTTCCGACAAATTCAGTCCGTGAAATATGTTCCACAAACGCCAAAATGCAAAACAGTGTTTGTTTGTGAAGCATGTGTTTACACACAGCCATAAATTATAATCTGCATACGACGGTAAAAGCGCTAACAGTAATCAGATTTCACAATATTCATCACAACTAATGTGACACTCAGTCAACGTAACAAGCATTAGTGCTTACGGCTTAATTGAACGATTGAGCTAGGTTTACGATGCACGTCATAATTGGGATAAATAATTTAAGTTACCAAACGCATACTTAATCTTGGCTCATATGACCTATCTGGAAGAGATCGCTTAAGGCGATAAGACTGCCCGTTGTACATTATGTTCATTGTATCCAATGTATTTTCTTTCAGTTTTAATGGGTACAATATAGAATATTCTATCTCTATCTATCTATACGTAGGATCAAGTTACTTCTGCATAATCATTACTTAAGACGAGAGCGATTTGAAATTTGTCAAGTACAAAATCAGCTATAACATTTTACGTATTTTTCTAGCAATTTGATTATTTATAGAAAAAATACAATTTGATTATTTTGTAGAAAAAGTTAAATATGTAGTTGAAGTTACAAAGAAAATGATATTTATTGTACAGATGCAAGCCCATTCAGCTACCCAAATCTGTCAAATTTCTTTTATAGATTTTCAACTTTATCACATAAGCAGAAGGTTCACTTTCAATTGGGAAAATTTGACAGATTGGGGTAGCTTGATGTCCTGGCGTCTGTACTTAGGTGTTAATTCACATGCAGATACATAAATGACAAGAGGTAGATTACTTACCACGTCAGGTAGTCGCAACACAGATGATTAATTACTTCTATTAAGTTTATTAAGATCACCATTCAGGATGCTGCTGAAGTATTAGATACATGTTTATATTAAGAGGTTTGAATTAAAGATCAGGGACAAGCGGAGAGAGAAATTAATTTGTCCCAAAACAACTTTCTTTGTGATATCATCTTACATTGTTATCTGCCTACCAACTAAGAACAGCTAATAAAATCGTAAGAAAGTCAAAACGGTACATTGAATATTTTTTTAAAAGGATTCTTGGGGCGTGATCTACAGTCGATGTCGAAGCAAATAATATAGTTTTTAGATTTTTTGTCTGTTTGTCTGTATGTATGTCCGGGCTAAACTCAAAAAGTACTGCATGGATTCACTTCAAATTTTGGATGAATATTACTAAGAGGTCGGGTCAACATATAGGCTACATATTATCACGCTATCAACTACGGGGGAGGAGCTGTGATAATTTATAAAATTTAACGCGGGTATTACCGCGGGCCACCGCTAGTAAACAATAATCCCATTTCACAAGATCCATCAGAATTAATTAACAATGACTCCAACCCGATGACGCTCATTAGTGCTTACAGCTTAATTGGGCGCTGGTACTCGCACGGTACACGATGCTCAAATTATTCTACTTCCCATCGGTTCATGAAAACTACGCTGTAATTTTCCAGTTGGCTATAGAGAAGCATTCTGTAGGTACTTTGTATGAGTTGAGCTGTAAAGTTCGGCCTCATTATGCTACGATAACGTTCAGTAAGTTGTGATCGTTATTTCAGAGCGTTCAAATGATATGAGAAGTTGATGGGAATGCTCCTTTCAGAATATTATTCTATATTCTGAATTTTGCTATGGACTAAGTTCAGTGACGAGTAATTTTAATTTTACCCTGACATATGTACGGTCAGCAGAAGTTATCTTACTGATTATCGTCCCTATAAAAGAAAAGGGGTGAATATTTGAAGATTGACTCTTCAAATATTCACCCCTTTTCTTTTATTGGGACGATCACCACTTAGATAACAAGACTCCGTAATGCTACTTCAGTTGGTGACTGTGCAGACGCCAGCACATTCAACTACCCAAATCTGTCAAATTTCATTTATAGATTTTCGACTTTATCACAAAAGCATAAGGTTCACATGGGGAAATTTGACAGATAGCTTGATGTGTTGGCGTCTGTACTGCATCTGTACTGGCATGTGTTAGTAATTTATCTCTAAGCCGGCCTGATTTACTCTGCACTTTCGATAACCGTACAAGTAGATTAATATTATTACATATTAGTGGTGAAGGTCAATAAAATCAAAAGAATGTGTTAACTAGACTGAACTTTATGTCGTCATAACGAAAGTAAATAAAGACGGAAGTTATCAATTCAATAGTATATTTATTGTATGTATGCTAAGTGATTTCTCAGTTGTATGTGAGCCGACTTCGAAATTCAAACTACGCAAAGCTTACACTAGACAACGGAACTACTTATATACTTCTTTTTTGTAAAGATAATATACAATACGCAAAAAACACCCAGAGCAACACAAATAGACATGTTCAGGAACACAATAAATTGTCTTGCGCAAGGATGGAATCCGAAATCTTTGGATCCTTGAGAAGGCCTATATCCACCTCGTTCTACTAATATAACTTAATGACACAACATAGCAAAAAATAGTCCAAGAATGAAAGACTAAAGTCGGTATTTATAAAAATGTATTTAAGATACATCTATGTTTCTCATTCGTGTCACGATTGCGGTAACCAATTTGGTTTGGCATTAAACTTATAAATGTCAGGCTCGTGCGATGCGTTTCGTAAGTCTCCAAGAAGGTTGAGGTGAAATAATGACAGTAAGTGTCGTGTTCAGTCATTGGATGAATCGCAACAAAGGGTTAAGTAGCTCCTATTTGAAAGCATGCCAACTTTGTAAACAAGGAAATAATTTACGAAGTGAACTGATGTTCAAGTTATTTTGTAGTACACTATGTAGTGTTAGTATTGTTTCCTAGTTCTTTTTTACAGGAAGTAGTTTGTATTTTGGAGTAATTTTATTTAATGCATTATTTAAAATTTAACGCGCTGCGTATATAAAAGTAATATAGTCCTTAAAATGTAGCTTGATTAGAATGGCAGCTGTCAGGTCAATATGACTAGTGTAGAGACAATACTCAAATAAGCAGATACAAATCGATGTAATTTAAAAAATAAAACTACGCCAATAATTTATTATTAAATGGCGTACATCCTAAATCAGTGTTATCATCATCATTACAACCCAATCCTAGAGGTAAATGATTATTGCCTGATCTCATACCCCGTTCCCGGGTAGTGGGGATATAGTTCCCACCATATTTTGAACTCTATTTGTTTGTAATAAAGTTCAAAACCAATAAATTAGAAATATACCTACTGCAATATAAAGCGCTACTGAATCAAACCTCACATCGCGTTCCCAATCTTCTGTAATAATATTTCTATTACTTTTTCATCATCTGGAGTTACATGCTTGTTTAACAACGTTAACATTTAGTTTGCTGTGAACGGTGGGACATTATTATGCTGCGTGATCTTAAACCAACCGTGAAACTAAAAATTATTTGATTATTTAATTATATTTTATTAAAAATATCCATACTTCCATACTTTAACAGCGTCATCGATACAATCAATAAATATAGCTTGGCAATTATTTGAATGATATGTCCACAGTTACGTGTGGATGTTTTAACGAGATTAGCAAACGCCACACAAACATACAAATCATATCAATTATTTATTTTATATTAACTACACGTGTGACGCAGCGGCTAACACAGCCGGCTCGCTGCTTCGTGTCCCGGGTTCGATTCAGGCGCCGGACAACTATTTGTGTGACCCATAAATATTATTGTTGAGTCTGGATGTGATTTGTGTCCGTCTGTAATATGTTTGTAAAGTACCCCGCGGCACAGGGATTAGATTCACTAGTGCGAGCGCTGTCTTTAAAAAATGTATTCCAATTGCAATATAGAGGTCTATTAAAATTAAAAAAAATACGTTTATTTAGCATAGTCCTACGTGAATAACGTTGGAATGACATAAAATTAATTAGTATTAGAATGCAGTTTTTGTTGTGCCAATGTTTAGTACATTGGGACAGAAAAAACTTACAACTTGGATTTCAGAAACTACATCTGCGTTAAAGTTTCTACTGTAGGTAAAGAATCTATTTTCACGTATAATATGAATTAAATTAAGTTTGGAATGCAACTATGTATTATCTCCTTCAATAGCGTGCACAAAGTCGCGTAAACATTTCGTAATAAGAACTCAACAATTCTAAAGTAAGTTCTGTTTAGGTTGGCGACGAAACGCCGCCGCCGCCGTGCCGCTAAGAGACTAATATTGCAAGTGCGGAATGTCCCAACTTCTCTTAATCAGCCGTAGAGATGTCTTTTATAATAGGGTGACGCTAAGTCTCGGCGACTGAGACAAATCTCCCACAAATTTATCTTTAGTAAAGGTCTGGCAGAGTAAACGGAAGTCATTTTTTATAGGGTGCATGCAATAAAGGGAGATGAAAAATATAGTCGCGCTGTTGTGACATGGCAGTTTATTCAGTAATCTGTAGACAGAAATGGGAACATGGAAGGAGTAAAATTTATTGGTGGAACACGAAAATATTTCGTAGGCTTCCACAAACTATTTACTTTTTATATACACATGAGTAAGTTTAATACTATTTTAATAATATGTAAATAGGCGAAATTTCTTTTCAAACAGAATTATATTAAAACTAAAATTAGTAGATTCTTTATGTCCAGGGAGTTAGTTACCTAAATGGCCAGAACTCGGCCGGGTTAAGGCAAGTGTCGCCCATGCGCGAATAATACCATGTTAAAAGCGTTGCAAGCTACGTTTACCACGTCGGTAAACGTAGCTTGCAACGCATGTTTACCACTTAGTATATAAAAAATTCAACGCAATTAAGTGTGCTAAGTAAGTACTTATATTTACGGTGTACTGAACTTAATTGAATCACGTTTTTTTTTCATTTCATAACAGACAACCATTATCCTGTGGCTTATCAGATCTGTCCTCCGAGCAATCAAGGGTCTTCTAAACCAGGATCAACTGTGGCCTCCGATAACAAGGCCTTGCATTAACACTCGCCTCCCCTAACTTAATTGTCTCAACACCCACAACGAATTTAATTATAAAGAAACAGTAGTACCCCCCTTCTTATAGGGGCTAAGACGTGAATTGGTGAGCTGAACCCGCAAAGCTATAAATTCTGCAAATTAAGTTTGTATGAGTCTGCTTGCAGTGTGTTGTGCTACAGTATCAAATTAGTATGTAAGTCAAAAGTTGGACTCCTACGCTGGTTTTACTAGTGTTACGAAACAACTGCGCATTAAGGTTGTGTTGAAGCAAACAAAGGAGTTTTCTGACTGTTTATTTTCAGGAGCAAAATTAAGATCGTATCAAGAGGCGGACAACACTACATTTTACCGTTTTGTATATGCTGACAAGTACGGGTTAAAATATGGTATTATATAAATATGAAGTATATATAATTTATATTCCTTTTTTGTTCGTTGTGCTGAATGAAATGTTTTCATTTTATTTCTTCATTCTGTGACAATTTAATATCCTGGGGCAATTTAATATTATTCACACACGGCCATCTCATCCCAAACTAAGCACAGCTTGTAGGTACTATGGAAACCAGATAACTAATATTAGTTATAACTAATATAGTATGTAGTATATACTACATATATTACTTTTCTTTTGTAAGTGCATATTTATATAGATGATAAGACACCCAGACTCAGGGCAAACATGCATGTTCATGCACACAAATATCTGTCCTGGATGGGAATCGAACACACGACCTGCGGCGTGAAAGGCAAGTATCTAACAGCCACGCCAACCGGATTTGACATTATACATTTGACTTTAAGTTATAAATTAAATTGTAATGAAATTTTAAATGGCATTTTTTTTAAATACTTGGATGCTTAAAAGCATATTATGGTTATATATTATATATAGGTATCACCATAATCAGGAACAACTGTGTGTGTAAAACACCCATTTTCGCAAATGAATGATTTGATTTGAACAGTGATCTATCTATCAAAACGAGTGGCAAAACACGCTTAAGTAAAACAAAATAATTAAAACACGCGCAAAATATAAACTTGAAGATAAATTTAAAAAGTTTTTTGTAATCATCAATAAAAATATAATTCGTGTTACATTTTTTCTAGATTCTTTCGTTTTCGGCGTTATTCGATAAATTTATTTAAACTATAGAAAGAAACAAGCTGAACCGAATAGTATTCGCAAAAATAATGCGGATAGAAACCAATTTGGATGTTGTCAGCGCGTTAACAATTAGATTGTATTTCCGTAGATTCGGATATCTGCAAGTAGGAACTGAAAAACTAACACCAGTAATAGTTGACGAGACGGAAGAAAATATGCTTGCAAGACCAAAGTATTTTGTGATTTTACCTTTCTAACTTGCTGGCAAGATGTTTTATTTCGCAAATAACAACCGCTCGACATTTCTACGTTTAAAATGTTATGTGACCATGGATCGGGTGACTGCAAAGCATTAAATCGATTACATATCACGTTCTTATTGTAATACAATTAGAACTTTCCTATTATCATATTATATTCGTTGGAAGAGTTGTAAACAGTTCTTCAGTAGTATTCAATTCAATACATTTTCATTATTATTAAATTATACAATTAGTTATCTATCACAACATTAATTTTTAGGCTGAATATCTTTTTGAGCTGTATTATACTTATATACCTACTAAAACTGTGTGCATTACTATCAGTTTGTATAAGTTTAAAACGTTTATAATATATTATTTTTATGTACCTATGTTGTGTTAACGTCAACGTTTATTTTATTTCCTTTATTTTGATTGATTTATGTTTTATTTATATATTATTGTTGCTTCCGTCCGTGTGTCACTATACCTGGGTTGCCAACTGAAAACCAGCGCTAGGTGTATCCCACTTAGCTGATGCTGAGGTGGTGACCCTTTCGGCAGAACATGCAAGACACACCTGCTCCATGATATGATTGTTACCTTCTTTTTTTTCATTTTCTCTGTATTGATGTTGTTTGTTTTTTTTACTATACTGTATTTCTTGTGTGTTGTGCTGAATAAAATGTATTTTTCATTTTCATTTTTATTAACCTCTTTAAAAAAATATACAACCGACTTTTCTTTGCAAGAGCCGAATTTAACAATATATAAGTTACGGTGAATCTTATATGGTTCGAAAATGCGAGGAACAATGTTATTTGTTACGGTTTTGATGCAAACACCTTACCCACATCTATATAGATGTACTATAATAATAAAATCACAAGGATCAAAAACTCTGTACATATTATTTTTATATAAAAGCAATAAAACTCAAATCTGTAATAATCTCATCACAAGGGACTAGATAGATTCAAATCAAACAATTGTTGTATAATAATATTTTATAGGTCACTTGTCGTTCGCTAAAATGAAAATTTGGTTTTATATTAAGTTTTCAATTAAATCACCTACAATATCTGTATCGTATCTAGGTACATATACAGTGAAATTTTCAATACGTGACAATCATTATACATATTTTGGGTTTAAATATGGCGTTGTTTACTCAGTAGTGTACACTGTATATTATAAGTATACTAGCAGTGCCCGCGGGCTTCGTTCCGCGTTATAAATATTATTGACCCTGACCGTTTGGCCCGCGTGACGCGTGACCCGCGTGTGATGATGAATAATAGCCTATGACACTCCACAATAACGTAGCTTTCTTTTGTTAAAATAATTTTGAAAATCGGTTCAGTAGATCCAGAGATTACCCCTTACAACGTCACAAACTCACAACCTCACAAACGTTACCTCTTTATAATATTAGTATAGATTTTCATATGTGGTTAATTATACATTATATAGTATAAATTAATATGTACTTCAGGAACTTTAGTGCAATAATGTGTCAAATATCTAATAACCCAGCAACATCGGATAGAAGTTAATAAAGGATGATTTATAGTCAAGCACGCTTTACTTTCCAACGAAACTTTGTAACAAAGTGAAAATATTTTAATATTCAGGACTTATCTTAAAATATTAGTGACGCGATGTCGCTAGCGTTCATAAAAGCCACGTTTGGGATTAACGTAGCGATAGAACTAGAGCATCCACTCAGGAATTTCCGGTTACGAAATTTCCGGAATTCTCCGCGGGGTTGGGTGATAATAATTGGTCCTGGAATCGACACATAGGTTCTCATTAGATATTGCGTATTCTATACATCCTGTTCTAAATATAAGGAAAGTGATCTTTCTTGTGACTTCACCTTTAGATTTCGATTCTTACTTTTTTCCTTTAATAATAGGTCTTTACCTATGAAATTGCCGTTTTGTATGAAAAAATTTAAACGAATTTTTTTCATGAATTTTTTTATTTGTATTAATCGAAGTAATCACCCATGCAATCAATGCATCTTTGCCATCGCAGTGGCAGTTTATTGATGCCCTTCTTAAAGAAATCAGCTGGACGGGAGGCAACAAATTCTTCAAAGGCATTTTGTACTGCCTCTCGGGTATTGAATTTTTTTCCCGCCAAGAAGTTATCCAAATTCTGGAAAAAGTAGTAGTCTGTAGGCGCAAGGTCTGGTGAGTAGGGCGGATGACGGAGAGCTTCCAACCCCAGTTCTTGCAACTTGGAGACCGTCTGCTGTGCAGTATGAGGTCGCGCGTTGTCGTGCAGGAGCAGCGGAGACGAGCGATTGACCAATGCTGGTTGGAGATGCGCCAGCTTCTCCATCATTGTGCTCAGTTCTTCACAGTACACATCTGCAGTAATGCTCACCCCGTTTGGTAAGAAGCTGTGATGAATCACACCGGCGCTAGACCACCAAACAGTGACCATCACTTTTCTAGGGGTAAGTTTTCGTTTAGGGCATTGTTTAGGTGCTGAACCAGGATCCAACCAACTTGCTGAGCGCTTGCGGTTATCAAACAGAATCCATTTTTCATCGCAGGTAACAATGCGGTTCAAAATTCCTTCATTTGTGTGTCTGTTGAGCAGTGCAAGGCACGTCTCGACGCGTACTTCGCGCTGGCGATCATTGAGTTCGTGGGGCACCCATTTGTCAAGCTTTTTTACCTTGCCAATTTGACGCAAATGGACCAATATTGTTTTGACGCTAACGTCGAAAGCTGCTGCTAATTCAGCCGTAGATTGTGTATCATCAGCTTCCACAACCGCCTTTAATTCGTCATTGTCGACCAAAGTCTTCGGACGACCGCGAGGTTCATTTTTCAGGTCGAAATTTCCAGAACGGAAGCGAGCAAACCAATAACAGGTGGTGCGTTGGTTTGTAGTGTTAGCTCCGTAAACGTCGTTGATGTTGCGTGCCGCTTGTGCCGCGTTGCTGCCACGACGGTACTCATATTCCATAATTACTCGAATTTTTAACGTATCCATGATGACGAAAAAGATTGAAATGCGATGAAAATGTAACACTAATCAATAAAGAAATGACTACTTTTGGAAAAAAGAATCCATGTTTTTTAAATAAAATTAATTTGAAATTAGAATTCTTAGCCAAACAAAAATTATTTTGATTTGAAATGGCCAGTACTGCAGAACGGCAATTTCATAGGTAAAGACCTAATATTAAATGGAGAGCATTTAATATTAAAGGAGAAAAGTGCAACAGTGCGATAGATTTAGCTATAGCTTTTTTTGTTGTACATTTGAAGAAGTGCACCAAATACTTTTAACCTTATTAAATATTAATGTAAAGTGTAACTTTTACATAAACTTATAATAAGGTTCTATAATCTATTAATAATAAGGTACTACTAAATAAATCAAAGTAAACCATGATACGTGATTTCTCCGTTGATTGTAACCAATTTTAATATTTTTTTATTTCCCATTTTCATAATGGACGCGAAATTCGTGTAAAATACGTTCAAAAAACATTTAAACGTCGTGATAACCTCCTTCTTTTGAAGTTGGTAAAAATGGAATAACTTTTAAACGCACTAAACTGTATTATATGATTTGTTTGTATCATAGTTTCAATAGTGAATGCAAATAATCGTTTAAGGGTTGAATTGGTTACTTAATAATTATATTATATACTAGCTGTGCCCGCGACTTCGTCCGCGTGTTCATTAGTTTATTTTGTTTTTTTTTGTTTTTTAGTTAAATAAATGTGTTTTCTAAAATAAAAGTAGCCTAAGTTACTCCTTATTACATCAGCTACCTGCCAATAAAAATCCCGTCAAAATCGGTCCAGCCGTTTCAGAGATTAGCCGGAACAAACAGACAGACAGACAAACAAAAATTGTAAAAAATGATATTTTGGTGTATGTACCGTATATATATTAATATTTTTGTAGTAAAAACCGGTTATTTCAATATTACAAAGAGACACTCCAATTTTATTTATTTGTATAGATGTCGAACATTTAATTGGATATTTTGCACTGTTTCAATTCATAAAGTAAAAGAAAAAGAATAAAAATAAAAATAATAGTTGCTATAACTATCACCTACTTACTAGCTATTGGCAAAGATTAGAGACATCCTCCATCAGAGATATGAAAGGGTGTTGTGTGTTTATTGTGATGTTTATTGTGTATTGTGATGTTTATGTATGAAACTGCAAGATTTAGAGTAAATAAAAAAAAAATATTGTATATAAATAAAATTTTTACTTCCAAAATAAAAAATAAGCAAGTATACATAGTTATTATTAATTGTGTTTGTAGGTTATATACCGACGTCTAATAATGACAAGTTATTAATCTCTTAACATAAGAAACGCACGATTAAACTTTGGCAATAATTTCTCAACTGGACATAGTTGTTATTTTATCTCGATTTAAGTGTGTTACAGCAGATTAGTGGTTTGAAATATTTTCGTCGGCTCTTACAAACAAGCTTTCTTTTCAATAGTGTTGTAGGCCTTCGCTATTTTAGCCTTTTGAGCCATCACGTTATAGGCAGCAAAGGAAACGAAGAGATTATTCATTGTTCTGTGTGACGCTTTGTACATATGTACATACTCACTCAGGCCTGTTTCCCAGAGGGGTAGGCAGAGACAACGGATTTCCTTTTGTCACGATCCTTGCACATCTCTTTTGCCTCGTTTACTGTCACGCTTCCTGATTACACAAACATATTAAAATTTAAAAACTTGCTGTTTGTGTGCTATGTTCACTGACAATGCAAAGGGTTGCAATGTATCTTACCAGCTTACTCGAATGCTACGTGGTTTGTTTTAAACACTCCGCCATGGATTCATTGGATTTATTGCACGACATTACAAAGTTGTGCTCTTACAAGATTAACTCGGAAAAATGTATGATGAGTGACGTGACGAGATACGCTTTGGGCTTTCGTTTGGTCTCACTGTAGTATAATACACTACAATAGTTTACAATAGTGTAGTTCTTGTTTGATAAATAAGTAGTTTATAGAAAGAATAAAAAGATTTGTTGCAGTTCATAAATTTATGTACACACGGCTACACATCAATATATAATTATATTATATATATATATATATATAGCTATAATTTCCACTATAAGCTGACCTCTCATATTGTGAAAAGCGTATACAACGCGGGATCAGCTTTTACTGGAAATGTTTAGCTTGATACGTAGTCGTGTGTACGTATTTCAAAGTAGCTTTGAGTGGTTTTCATTTTAGTCTTATACTACATTGTTTTAAGTATCTACAGTTGATCGTCCAAATAGTTTGATTCAAATCAGTTATTTATTATCCTTTCTTTTGTATTTGTAAAATTATCGACCGCAAATTTACTAACCTTGTCAGCGTTAGTAATATTGCTATCGACAACTTTGCATTATTTTTTATAGCTCTGCTTTTTTATATAATTTATGAAGATTTTAAAACGGTTTTGAATACTAATTTTGGCAGCGAATGACCTAAACTGTTATCGAAAGTGGTGTGTACGTAAATACCAGTAAATGCAGTTTCAATCACAGCGTCCCCCATTTCCCCACTTTTTAACTGACGTTTGGGATGAGACTCTATGTGACAAAAGTAACATAATAATTACAGTCAACATATATGTATTATATCAACCGATTTAAACAACATTTAAATGGGAAAGTCGTTGAAATAAAACTCGAATTTTCCAAATCACATAACAATAAAAAAAATACCGTCATTCCTTTGATTTCGTCCTTTGAAGTGACTTAAAAAGATAACGTGAAACAGTCGTTTGTCGTTTCGCTACATAGCCGCCAGTAAAACTATTTACTATTATTTCTCATTGTCATATAAGGAACTAATCCTATCGTTATTTTGTTGCAGGTACGTGAATCACAAAGAGTTAGCTACGTTTACCGCTAGACATTTATATAAGTAAATAACCAAGGTAAGTAAATATACAAATCACAGACACAATCAGCCTCGGTACAACTTGACACATATTTGGGTCAAGTCATTCAACACGTGGAAGAAGAAGTCACTCAGTCTGGCGCGTCAGCTGTGAATTGCGCTTTCTTCTGCCGATAGAAATGGAAACTAATTTTTATACTTCTAAATAATCTCCAATATAATAGTTAAAATATATCTGAAATAATCAGAAGTTTTGTAGTAAGCAATTCACAATTCACAAATTCAATGACAAATTCCAAGAAACGAGAGTAATTCTTTCTTAAAGGTCTCTGTCTCTAGCTCTGGCGTTTCGATTGTCCATGGGCGGTGGTGATTAGTTACCATCAGGTGATCTGCTTATGCTATCGGTATTCATCATGTCAGCCGAATGACATCCACTTCTGGAAAGAGGCCTCCCCAAAATATTCCTAATGATATAATAAGGGATATGCCATAATCGCCACGGTTTTCAAATGGGTTGGAGATCGCAGTATGATGGCCATAGTATACATAGAGACGCTGCTGCCCGTTCTCTGGGAGATATTCCCTCGAGACGACTGCAACGCCCCCCATGGGAGGTGATGGGGTGGTGACATTCTTATCGGCCACACAGCAAGTCTGGGTATTAGTGCTTTTTAATATGTATCTATATCTATACAAATAAATACAATTGGAGTGTCTGTTTGTAATATTGAAATAACCGGTTTTTACTACATTAATATGAATATATATACGGTACATACACCAAAATTACATTTTTTACAATTTTTGTCTGTCTGTGTTCCGGCTAATCTCTGAAATGGCTGGATCGATTTTGACGGGACTTTTATTGGCAGGTAGCTGATGTAATAAGGAGTAACTTAGGCTACTTTTATTTTAGAAAAAGTCTTTTATTTACAAGAAAAACGAAATAAACTAATTAACACGCGGACGAAGTCGCGGGCACAGGTAGTTCTTTATATAAACACTTTGTGCTAATTTAGGAGTCGTGATTGAAACAATATTCCTTTTGCCACCTAAAGTGGATTGTCGAAGCAGCCGTTTTCGTTGTTTTAATCTCGAATAAATGAGAAATACTTTCCTCTTTGTGACATACGACACTGTCCATACTAAGTACCTACTAACAAGATAAAAAATCTTCTTAGCAGTAAACTTACTTTACATAATAATACCGTCGAATGGATACCGTTGCTTTTACCTTCTTAGCGTTAAGACGCGTAGACGGCCCAATTAAATTGTCTCGTATAAAAAATATTTATTTATTTTATAGGGCTTATCACGTGCATATTATCCGACCGTCTAAATGTAAATTACGTATTTCGGAGTTAACCCGGAACAAACAGATAGGCTAAGAAATAAAAAAAAATGGCTTTGTCATATTTACCGTATATACTTTTTTGCGGCAATTTGGATGCCAGTGTGGAATTAAAACTAACCGCCCCTCTTTTCGATATACTGAACTTTCACTAATATTCCAGATTCATTGAAATATTTATGTCATTGTCTCCACGTATCTCTTTCTTTTCTATCAGGAAATTCGCACCATCTAGTTATTTTCATTCTAGAACCATCTTATGTAAATTTCGCATTGAGAATTTTGTAAGTCCTTTTTCTCACCCATCCTTTTATTGTACCTAGAATATTCTGATACATAAGCCACCAAAAACCTTACAGTACGTATAGATTGATTTATTAGGTACTTTTTAATTAGAAGCTTGTTTGTAACCAACCTTTTCAAACATCTATCTCGGTGGGCACTAACTCTATAGGTGCTCTAAATATAAGTTGATTTTTTTACGAGGATTACTGAAATGGCATTATAGGTTAATGCCAGCTAGACCACGGAGAATAAAGCAGTATTTCACCCGTGTAAAAATCAGCCCCAGTTCCCCAACACAAAACAGTCTACCCGGATAAAAAGTGCATGGTCGTTGCACCATTTATCTCATCTATCTAGGCACTGTAGGCACGGAAGTTGTGAAACTAAAAGTTGGTACAATTCAAATATGCTTGTTGGTACTTAAAATCCCGTTTACTCATTTTGAGAAGTAAATTGAAAACACGAAACAAAAGTTTTGTTTTAAACACCAATTATTTAACGGGCATAAATATTAAACAGACTGTTATGCCATTATGTTGATTGAGTACTGCGGATTGTTTAGTGAGCGTAATTCGTTCATTTAGCTATTTCAATGTGAATGTGTGTTAGCGTTGCGTCGATCGGGACTCAACGTTCAGCATCTGTCTATTTCATGTATTTATACTAAGAATCTCGTTGGTCTAGCGCTAGCGTGTTCACCCGCAGAGAACGAGATCGTGGGTTCAAATCTGGATTGGGACAAAAGTAATTTTAGGATGTTTCTGTAAAAAGAAAAAAAATCGCTGTTGGCGGCCCTGTACCTTATCCCTCCCGGTCGTGTTGCTAATCGTCCCATCGGATCATGAGAGTGATGAATTAGAAAGTGCTTTTGTTTTTGCGCACACACTTGAGCACTATAATATGTCCCGCGCAGATGGTAAGTCTCCATTGAGACTGTCCGCCGTTACCTCAATTCGGTTAGGAGGACATTTATTATTTATTACTAAGAAGTTAATAATTTTATTTTAAATACACTTTCTTTATAAGGCTGTTAGAAGTACGCTGAAGTTGGTATACTAAGAGTATATATATACATTCTAACGGCCTTTTTCTGTCAGTAATTTTTAAGTTATTATCCTGAGAGGAGTCCACGTATGATATGCGAAGTAGTATGTCGTTTCGTCTAACTACCATGTGTTGGAGTAAGAATGCTTCGTATTCGGTTCGAGATTCTTTTGGTGCGGGTTTGTACCCCGGAGTGTTGTACTACTACTATATACATATTTTTTTCGCGCTCTTTATGTAACTTAGTTTTTATTCCGTTGTTAATGGTAAAGTTCCTCATTGCATTGGCAACCTTGTTAATACATTTTATAATCACACTAACATTATAAAGCTGAGAGTTTGTGTGTATTTTTGTTACTTCTTCACGACTAAACGGCTGGAGAGATTTAAATAAAATTTGTTATAGAGTCAGCTGACATCTGATTGATGATAGATTAATACATAGGTTTTATTTTATAAAGTTTAACGCGGGTAAAACCACGTGGCACAGCTAGTTGGATTATATATAATAACCTGCACAATTTAGGCAAATCCGTTGTGATCTGTATATTTCCAATGTTAATTGAATATTACCACGACGTGTCGACCGGTGTATTAGAAAAAGCCCGTGTATTTCGTTTAATATGACAATTAGAAGTGGATCCTACATACGTATCGTGTTGGCGATGGATGGTGTAAGAGTTGATCAAGCCGCCCAATAGGGCTTTGACACGGCTTAACGACTGTTACATATTTACTATAACCGGGACCGCTTAACGTGCCCTCCGAAGCCAGGAGACGCTCAAAAATTAAACCACTTTGGTGGTCACCCATCTATGGACTGACCGCGAGCCTATTAGCTAAGTTGTGGTACAATGTTATTTGTATATTACTACGTCATGTTGACCAGTGTATTAGGGAAATCCCTCGTATCTCGTTTAATATGACAAATAGAAGTGGATACCCCGCATAGTTTATTACTGTAGATAACATTAATGTTAAGGATATGACCTACGGCCTGTTCGACCGTGATGTTATAATTTACGATGCTAATGTTCAGTTATCGTAACATTATGTCTTGATCCGATTTATGAACTTTGATGGCAACTAATTTGATGTCGTTAAATGGTTAATTCGCCACGGATATGCCTTTATGCTTTCAAGTTTTAATTTTAACTCGCTAGGAGTGTATGTAGCGCTTTTCCACTCGGCTTGTCTTTTATTAAACATGTTAAATTCACAGCTGTTTATTATCGGTATCATTGATACGGTTAGTTAAGTTTGCAATGAAAAGATGTTTTTACCGACCCACTCATATCACCACAGACACAGGGTGGTTTTTGTGGTGGACGGATCAGTACTTTTAATCACTTCCGTTATTAGTTTTATCGTTTTCATAAATATATTGGGAGTTGAACATACACTTACAATACTTATTATTTATTACATAATTCAACCTATATATTACCTTACCACCCAACCATCTACGATAAGTCTCGAATAATACTCGATGAATATGCGTAAAATTACGCAGTTCTTATTTATTCTGTCAAGTTTAATTTTCGTTCAAATCTCAATGAACGAAAGTTAAACTTCAACAGATTAAATAATAACTTGCATTTCGTTGCTGCAAACTCGTTTTAGATTTCAACTAAAGCCAGATTTCATATAAAATCTGTAGCAAAATACAATTTGTTAAGTAGAACAAAATACACAATAGATAGTAATTTAAAATGCCGAAGCTTTCGCTTTGCGCCGCTACTAAAGTTCTGGCTAGTTTGCGATAAAATGCTCGTTAAAAGCTCTTGACAGAAAACCCATTTTATACGATGCCGTCGCTTCTATCTACTCAGAGAACACTAGTTGCAATATCATATTAATGTGTAATATAATGTACGCTTCTAGGACGCAGTGGTAATAGTATACTTTCCGTAACGAAACCTTATGCGGGCACGGGTGAATTAAATTTGCTTCCAACCGAAATGTGGTGGAGACACGTATGCGACTGATTTACGGCGCTAAGCACTATAAATATTTGCCGAATCTGACGTCCGCACGAACCGCAGACGTCACGACGACAACACAACGAGACTGACAGGCGGCAGCAGCGGCAACGCGGCAACACTCGTCCAAATATAGCATCTCGCCACCGTCAACGTGACCAGACATAAATCCCTTCGCCGTCCCCACCATTATGTACCATTCCTCAGACCAAAATTGAATTATACGAAGCCCCGGATTTTATATCTATTAGGAAAACGCTCAACGGTCCCCAGGGCGAGGATTTAGATACCGATAACTTTCTCATTTCCTCCGGGCAGCACCAACCGTTACTTAGACGCGTATTAAACTCGATCCCCTCGTGACAAAAAAGGCCGTGCCGTACAGGTTGTGACTTTGAATGAAGCCATCAATCTCTTACCTGACACGGTGCTTACACGTTTATTGCGCCATATTTTTATAGCGCTTAAAATAGACTGAAACATATTAGTTTGTCCTTCGACGGGCGCTTGTTTGTCCCGGTGGACTCTGTAATAAATTACTATCGATATCGACAAAAAATCTGATCGGTAAACACTTTAGAAATGGGAATTCGCGAGCGTGTAATCCTTTGACATGGAGTGAAACGTTGTGTAAGACGCATTATGAATGTGATATTGATATGGATATATTGGATATCATTTGGCGATGTCGAGCGATGCTTGATCCTTAGAACATTGATTAGTGACCGAATGAGTTTCTGGTGCTCAGTCACAACTACGTCGAACACCCTCTTAAATAAAATATAATGGCTAATTTAACTGTTGTTGAATGCGGGAACTCTTCAAACGTACTACTAAACTTGATTAAAGACGCCATGAGTACTCTTAATGCGAAGGGTTATTGTTCGTGTAAGTATTTCAGGACTATAAATAGCTCTTAAGATACGGGCCGTAGTTGCATTGTGCATTTTAATGATGTTTAAGGCGAGCAGCGGAGCGGAGCGGTGGAGGCGGTAGTGAGATGCCATTCGGTACGTCTAATCCGTGGTAGCTTCGGGACGTGTTTGTGTAAAGTTTTCCATTACATTAGAGCGAACTGGCTGCAGCTACAGCCTCCGGAACTAGAACAAATGGACGGCGTAGCGCGCTCGGATATCGTAACTGCGACTGTTATTGTAACGGATGTAACTTTGGATAAATGTCAACTGTTCTCGAATTTACTGCGCCACCGAGGCGACTTGCGTTTTATTAGCTCGCTTTGCATACATTACACGAGTGAGCCGATACATGAGCGGACATTATAGCGTTTCGAAGAATTTTACACTGCACCATTTTACATATAAAGACGGTATTTGCATATCATGTCGCACATTTTGCCTGTCAGTTCTGCAAATAAACACGCTTTAATTCAACTTCAGTAAATTGTATTATTCCAAGTTTAGCGCTGAAGAATGAAAATTGGCTTCAGTGGTAGTTCACGCGAGGAAGGTAACAACTTTTCCACTGTCCAATTTGCAAGAAATTCTCCCCGTTTCCCGTAACCGAAGTAAAGAAATAGGATTTGCGGAAATCCCCCCCTCATTCCTTCTCCATTATTCTGGATTTTGAGTTACATAATTTTCGAGGCTTTGGAACAATGGTTTTAATGATCTCGCAAATCTTTTTGCTTCGAGGGTGGCTTTAGAGCATTTGTGTGTTTTAAAGTGTGTTTTTGAGTAGATCGGTGGTATCAAGCGTTTAGTACAAATTAAAAGGTTAATTTAAATTATAATTTTCGTTGTGCAATCTGCAACTTATATCGTGTATTATATTACGGGACTTAATCTATATTATAAAAATTTATGTTTGTCTGTATGTTTTATAGAATCGTAAACTATGCATTTGATTATGTGATCTTCAGCAAAGTATTGTGGATGAGCCCACGAAGGTTTCTGAGTTGGTACGACCAATCTTCGACAGGTGGCGCCACTATCATTCCAATTAATTTCATAAATTGCCGTAGCAACGCTTGCAGAGTACAGCTAGTTTTACTCATAAAAAATAACATTTTGTAAAATATTTTGGAACGAAGTTCCTTATCGCGCGTTGTGAAAGGGTGTTAGACGGAAAAAATTCTTACGAAAAGTTGTCACGACACTTTTTGCAGCTGTGCGGCGTGCGCATGTTTCTCTGTCTGTCTCTCTCTCTCTCTCTCTCTCTCTCTCTCTCTCTCTCTCTCTTATAGAAAGCAAGCCAGATATTTTCATTTCTATTTCGCATTGAACAGTGTGGTGTCGCGACGAAGAGTTACACAAAAACATGGTAACCTTACAAATTACATCAGCGGATATGACTATAATAATATAGCATCGTATAACATAAACAGGGATGTTTATGTTACATGATATACTTTACGTCATATATTGCTTATTGCCCGATTTTACTGAAATGAGATAAAGTTTATCCTTCATCCGAGGATAATAATCATTTTCAATGCAGGCCCAAAAATATTTATCGGAATTCTATTTGTTAATTCAATAGCAGCTAAATTAAACTACTTACCTTCTTCTTTTCAATTAGCGAAACTAGTCACATTAGAGATATAGAGGTTTATAGCATCTCCAAATTCTTTCTGAGTACAGATGTATTCGACCACGCAAGAAATACACCGGTGATCTGAACTAATAATAACATCTCAAAAATGGGTAATCTTAAATTTAATCGTCAGGTGGGTCTCGAACCAGCGCCCTCTATCAGTCTCTATCAATACGGGTTTGGCGCGGTGCGTTAAGCTACGAGCGATACACATTGGCAAATCAAATTTAGGATTACCTAAAATTTAATAATAAAAAACTTAGGTGTCAAGGGACACCCGGATGGAACGAAGTTATTTCTTATTATTTATTATGTACAAAAAACCTGTATACACTCAACAAAAATAATCGTCGCGACACCACACTGTTCAATGCGAAATAGAAATGAAAATATCTGGCTTGCTTTCTATAAGAGAGAGAGAGAGACAGAGAAACATGCGCACGCCGCACAGCTGCAAAAAGTGTCATGACAACTTTTCGTAAGAATTTTTCCGTCTAGCGCCCTTTCACAACGCGCGATAAGGATCTTCGTTCCAACAACATTGTCAAAAGGGATGTATTTTATAATATAGCAACCTAAGGTACTACGGAAAGTCGTAGCATTTTCGTAGCAATGACTTACGTAGCACATCCGTTTTAATTGGTAGACTTAACAATTTTTCTTTTCTAGATTTCAAAACGGTCGTCAAAGCTTAAGGGGTCGTGAAAGCTTATTTAAATGCTGGGTTTGTTATATGTGTGTCGTCAACATTGTGGCTACTATTGTGGTTATGCTATGAAGAGCTACTAACTTTTAAGTGTTCGTGCCTCATTGCACGTCTGTATAATACTTTCTGTGGGTTCGTGTATCCTACATGACTATCTATGCACGTCAAGAGTATGAAACGAAATTATACTCAAAGTAGAATATAGAATTCCATCATTAAATTATTATTATTCCTCGAAATATTAACGTATATTATTAACACCTCCATGTTATTCGTTTTAAACATTTCGAAAATTTTAAGTATTTTTCAATTTTAAGACCACCAATGATTTTGGGCGGCATTTTCAATTTGACATAAACATCCACATGTTACTTTGAACATATCAGTCAAGTATTGCCATAGCGATATCGAATGGTTAGAAAGAAATATGGCTAATACGTTTTGACTACCTAACAGGATTGGCCTTAGCTTAATTGAGAAAGTAAAACTGTTATAAATCCAGTGGTGATTTAAATTTGTTATTTTCAGAACCTTGAGATTATGTTCGCCTTTGATTCGAT
Organism: Pseudoips prasinana; assembly: GCA_951640165.1. Classification (NCBI taxonomy): domain Eukaryota; kingdom Metazoa; phylum Arthropoda; class Insecta; order Lepidoptera; family Nolidae; genus Pseudoips; species Pseudoips prasinana. The sequence goes on from OX621248.1 coordinate 27,261,392, forward strand.
TTTGTTAACCTTTTCAGCTATGGCGGCTAACTACTTAGGGAATTTTGTAGTTGAGAAGCGTATGCGTATGCTTAAAATCTGCTTAGACGGTAAACGACTAGGGAGACATTAGACGCAGGTCCGACATATTTACGTGCCCTGCTAGGTACTGCGGGCGTAACACCGCCAACTACTAATTCCTGAGCACTACTGACTATTTTCCTTACCAGAAAAATCTTATTAATACTTTTAAAGCGGCTAAAACTTTTGTTTAGTTACGCTACTGATAGAACAACGAAGCATTTCTTATAATATTAGACATACAATACAAAATATACATCTTGAATTTGGTACCATCGAGCTGATGTTATGATGGAAGACGAAAGTGGGAAGTGGATGGCGTGGATGGTTTCCCATAGGTTTAGGTTTAAAGACATTTATTCCCATTACGACACTTACATGAGAACTTAAATAACAAATAATATTAACATATCCGTTGTCATTGAGTAATATATATATACAAAGTTAACCATAACTATCAAAATTATCAAATACAACACTAATTAATATGAACTAAATAACAAACCATCGATGTTAAACTCGTTGGATTTAACATAATAAGTCCTTCGCATTTGATTTGATAACAAAGATCTCACGATAGGCGTTATTAAACTGGATAATAATAATATTTTTTAAAATCACAATAAACACCAGTGACTTTAATACTAGTTCTGATAGTATCATCTGGTACTAGCTTCTTATTACTAATGCATAACCAATTATGTTGCTGTGGTCCAGTAACAATACATAGTAATGAGCTTGCACCTTGCTCTCTAAAGGCGTCTTTACATTGTTGTTTAATTGTAACTATGTGATTATTTTGTTCTATTATCAAGTTGAAAATTATATGTACGGGTCACTTAATGGTAAGCGGTTATTTGGCTGGTTTTAATGAGCATTATTACATATGAAAATTTGATTTTTTTATAATTATTTTGCGTTTATAGTTAACTTAAGTATTGATTATTTCATCGAGAAATTACGGCAAACCTTTTGCCAAATATCTCTATAAGTTAATACGGGTTGATGCGGGCCGTCCATCAAATTGAGGATCGGAAGGCGCATTTCATTGAGCGCGATGGTGGTTTCGGGTCGTTCGTGATTGTACCCTCGGCTGGCGAATGCGATTGGATTGTGTTCTGAAATTTAGTTGAGTCGAAATGGTTGTAGTAACTTTTATAATGGTATAGTATAGCCGTTGAACAGTTAGAAAAAGTTTAAGTTATCGTCCGCACTAGGGAAATTAACCCCTGCGTCGTACTTTCAACATGCATATAATTGACGGACACAAAGTACATCCAGGCGCAGAACTATTTATGTGTCACACAAATAGTTGTCCTGCGCGGAAATCGAACCCGGGACACGTAGCGGCGAGGCGACTACCGTAACCGCTGAGCCACACGTGTGGTTAATCTGGTTCTTTTGTTCAACTCATTTATATTTAACTTTTCATTTTCTGTCGTCCTTATTAATCTTCACACTTTTGGTATAAGTATTACCTAGTCAATTCTATAGATGTGCCAACTAAATCTTTAATATCTCATTAACAGCGCGCCGGTCTAACCGCACCCTAATACATACCTTAGCTTGTATACCTAAGGGTGATTATTACCGGGGTAATATTCGCCACTGTTATTATTCTAACCTCCGCCTTTAATTAAGAGAACATTTTATTCCGTTATTTTATAAACTCCTCTGCAAAACAAATAGGTACCTACCTAACAATTAGGGTATTATTTAGTGGATGTGTTTTATTTAAACAATAGATTGTGTAAAAATAATGGACGGAAAATGTTACAATATTGTTAGGAAAATGTTTAATGAAATCTTGTTTGGACTTTCATTGTTAAAAAATACTATAAAAGCTTCCGCATTTAATCAAAATTGTCTTTTGTTTGTTCACCAGTTGGTAGAAACTTGTTATGCAAGAATAAGTATTTTCAGATACTTTTAATAATAATAATAATTCTGGGAAATACACACGGCCATCTGATCCCAAACTAAACAGAGCTTGTATGTACTATGGAAACCATATAGCTTATATATGACATATACCACTTTTGTTTTGTGAATACATACTTATATAGATATTTAAACTCAGACTCAGGACAAATAGACATGTTCATGCATACAAATATCTGGCCTCGGTGGGAATCGAACCCACGACCTGCGGCGTATCTTACAACCACGCCAACCGGCTCGTATGTACAAGTAGTATAAGTAATCATATGCAATAATCAAATAAATCGTAGGTAATACCAAAATGCGTCTTAATAAGAGTGGATTCTGATTAATATAAAAAGATAGAAAGAGAAGAATAGCCCGCATATAACTACTCATTTCAAAGTACACCTGTTTCCTCATAATCAAGCCCATACCACTACTTATCCAACATGGATGAAATCTCGCTTCAAATAAATTTCAATTACTTTACCGGCTCGGTATAATAAAAGTTTATACTATAAAAATATTTGCGTTTTTTAGCCATATATTGCGAATTTGTTACCAAAACCAAAGTAAAGATTATATATTTACCAGAACAGACGTTATCTGACAGGTATTTTGTCAGGCGGGCGCTTATATCGACTCACCCCCGAGACAAATTAAGGCGAAGCTCGGGCATTACTCTGTAATCGCTGCAATTTGCGAAAAGATCACGTCGACGTTGTATTTTAACACTGGTCGTTTAAAAAATGCTCCCGATATAGATTTTTTTTATCTAGTTCTTCTAGACTAGTTTAATATTGCTTTTGCTTTTTGCCATACCTATTTTGGGGAGATGACAAATTTGTTATAATAAACTAAGAATCCAATGTTAATTGGAAGCGCTCGTACTGATCTGAAAGCAACCGTCGAGATTATGATTGGCGCGGTCAGTCCGTAGATGGGACTGCCGAAATGCTTTATTCTTGAGCGTCTCTGCCTGTTGTTAGTAGTCACTAGATAACAAGTGATAAACCATGTCAGAGGCCTACCGGGCGGCTTGATCAACTCTGGCACTATGGTAACCATACTCCATATAAAGCAAGAAAGTGACTTATTACATAATAAATAAAAATATGGTTTATTTCTCTCGTAAAAGTTCATATATAAATTACATTAAGATGTATAAACGATTTTTGCTTAATTAGAACTTTAGAGAGAGCTGGAGTCTGTACTAGGCTATAAACTTGTATGACAGATCTCCAGGCATTCTCCAATCTTGCATGTCATTGTATTAACCCAAGTTTATGTCGGGGATGAGTTACGTAACCAATTGTTTTAAGCATTTTCATCCTTTTTATCTGTCATTCGAACAGTAACTAGAATCAGGACGACCGTGATTTCTAATCTATTTTAAGAGCACGACTGTTTTCAAAGTATTATAAAACTAAACACAAAACTATTTAACTTTAAATAGTTTTGTGTTTAGTTTTATAATACTTTGAAAACAAAACAAAAACAAAACAAAACTATTTAACTTTAAATAGTTTTGTGTTTAGTTTTATAATACTTTGAAAACAGTCGTGCTCTTAAAATAGATTAGAAATCACGGTCGTCCTGATTCTAGTTACTGTTCGAATGACAGATAAAAAGGATGAAAATGCTTAAAACAATTGGTTACGTAACTCATCCCCGACATAAACTTGGGTTAATACAATGACATGCAAGATTGGAGAATGCCTGGAGATCTGTCATACAAGTTTATAGCCTAGTACAGACTCCAGCTCTCTCTAAAGTTCTAATTAAGCAAAAATCGTTTATACATCTTAATGTAATTTATATATGAAATTTAAATATTCATTCACTTACACTACAAAAACCGCCCTTACTGCCTAATTAATAAGGAAGCTATCAAATTCAAACTGTACCCTTTGAAGTGTCGTGGTGTCGCTGGTATTACTTCTGTATTATTATCCAAAGCTCACTGAATAAACTCATCTATAACTAACAAAATCATATCACCAATCACGGCTACGATAGAATGGATTCAATAAATTATTCTTTGTAACAACACGATTGAAACACAAACATTTAAAAATTTGAAAGTTGTACAAACATCGATATCTATTAATTCGATACAAACGTTTGTTATTTACGTTCAGCTGTGTACGTTTCAACTTATTGACTTTTGTTTTATATTTATTCTCTTGTTAGTGTTTGATTTAGGAAAAGTCTGTAATAAACGTTGTTAGTTAATTGGAACCTGTGTTCAGGTTATACCGAAACGTTAAATAACGTGCTATGGTTGTTCAGGTTGGTGTAGGTATGTTTTTAATAAATACTACCCACTTGTAACGACAAGTGGGCAGTATTTATTAAAAACTTTCATCAACATCGTCATAACAGCTGAAAGTAGTCCACTGCTAGACAAAAACCTCCCTCAAGAATCATCTTGGGAGTATATGCCATAATCGCCAAGCTTGGCGGGTTGACGATCGCAGTATGATGGTCATAATACTCAGAAAGAAGCTTCAAAATGAATTATTTTGAGGATGGGGCATACAATGTTTGGAAACCGATAAGATTTTCTACATACATATCGTAATACATTACATTACATACATTGCTATTATTTAACAGTATTAGTTCATATGACTAAAGTAAAAGCCCAAGTATCGACTTGAAAACCAAAACAATTTCTAACAAATTTACAAGTAAGTTAATTAAAATGTGTCTGTTAGTGAACATGTAAATTTTAATTTTCAAAGACTGGAGTTAGAGTTTTATCAAAATTAAACGCGTTTAACAATTTTTATTCAAGTGTACAGTGACCTGTCATTAGCATTCTCTTAATATCTTTTCTCTTCGTAAAATTTATTCTTGTAATATAAATTATGAACGCGTACATCAGTTTGTTTTTTCTCGTTTCATATCGTCTTTTACAGATAAGTAATTGAGAAAGGTTCGTTTGTATGATTATGGGTGTCTATTTTTAACGCTCTTTTATTAGGTTTCCTGACTTTGTGTTTACTAAATAGTTTTTATTTCATTACGTATACAAAACTGCCCTTATAAATATTCAGAAAATGATTTCTATTATCACAAGTTGAAGAATAATTAATTCTAGGTGTTAGTATATGCAGGGCATTACTGAGCATATTAATATTATTCGTAATAGGTAAAAGTAAAAGGTTAGGTGTACGTAATCAGATATTAGATAAGCTTTTCTCCAGCGGTGGACGTCTTTAAGCTGATATGATGACGATGAACCAGATATTATCCAAGAAGCCGAAAAGGCTCTGTTCGTATTCGAACAGCTCCCAAATACTGATATTTAAACCTTTATTTTATTGCCTTAAACTCGGAGCAGCCTTTTGTATGCATAGTAAGAAATAAATAATACCTACATCCTCATTTTATTTTAATTTCGGTAGAGTTATAATTAAAACACCTTGCTTACTACACAACGCGTCAACCACACGAATGGTATAATCTAATTTAAAATCAGTATCCATATCTGGGTATAAAATATCACATGGCGCACTTAATGATGTCTATATTGATGAATTATATTATTTCCAACCCTAACATTCTAATGTGTTATTGTGAACATTATATTGAGTATTATATTATACGATTTTCTGTATTTATATAATAATACTGTCCTCCTGGTCGAATTCGGCCACGGCCAGTCTCAATGGAGACTAGCTTTTGTGTCTACTCATATATATATGAGTAGACATCTGCGCGGGACATATTATAGTGCATAGTTAAGTGTGTCAAACAGGTGAACTTTCTATTTCATCACTATCATGAATACTCATGTTCCGATGAGAGGTCTAGTGACTCGACCGGCAATAGGTCAGGTACATGACCAATGGCTTTAAGTGCTCTCCGAAGCATGGGGTACCACCAAGTCCCAGACCCCGGGCTTGTACTGAGAAATTTTTCTTTATAGTAATTCCCAAAATCACTTTAAGTCCCGAACCGGTATTTATATAACTATGATTTGTATATTCATTAAATATTATATGTTAATTCCATTAGTAGTAGAGTACAAATATAGCTTTTTCTATACAACATGTAACGTAATTAACGCACACCCTCAAACACCCCAATTAGAATATTATGTTGTAATCATAATACATACGCTAAATTTTTTATTTAACATGTAAATGCATTGTTATTTACTAAATTAGTTTCTTGGAATAAAGTTTTTTTTCTGTATTTTGTGTCGAATGATGGAATTTGTATGAATACAGATAAAACTGTGATTTAAAAGTCTTATTACTTTGACTTACGGTCCATTTCAATTTGTTTTGACTGTACAGGGTTAAAATAATGATAATTTCTATTTCTCTCTAATTATTTTGGAAATAAAAATGATATAAATCGTTTCAGTAAACGATTCTGAACAAACTATTTTCAGGGTGTGCGTTAATTAAGTTACATGTTGTATATATATTTCATATTCGCCTACTGGTTGTCTGGAGAATAATCTAAGTGATAATACCGCCAATTTTAGCTTTATTATTAAGTATATTTCTGTATTGTTTTCTTTTTCTCTGCAAAAAGTGTACTCTTCTCTTACCTACTGACGATGGTGAAAACGTCCAAACTGTAAATATCTACAAAATTTTAAATTGTTATATAAATATCATTGCTATTTGGCGTTGCGATGATACACATGGATACTAGGTAATTGTCGCAGCACCAAAACCATCGACCAACCATTTATATCAATGCTTTGTTCCTTACGTATAATGCATTGTTCATTTGATTGTGGTGGAATTTTAATAGCCTGTACACATAGTTCACACAACTACAAAGTCCTGATACGTGAAAGAGTTGTGATGATAGTTGCGAAACCGAATAGATCGCGGTAGACGGCATAATAATAATAATGTCCTCCCGGCCGAATTTCGGCCACGGCGGCCAGTCTCAATGGAGATTAGCCAACTGTGCAGGACATATTATAGTGCGTGCGGAAACACAGGGGCCCTTTCTATCCCATCACTCTTATGTTCCGATAGGACGACTAGCGACACGACCGGAAAGAGGTCAGGTATAGCACCGACGGCTTTACCTGCTCTCCGAGCTACGAGGGATCCCAAAATCACTTTATGGCCCAACCCAGGATTTGAACTCAGGACCTCATTAACGGTTGAAGACGCTACCGTTAGACCAATAACACGGCATTATCGGCATATACGTATATTAAGTGAATATTAGGCAAACTGATGTTGTACAAGTTGTTTACATTCATAGTTTTCAGAGTTATATAGACTATATAAATTGAGGACCTCTTCAAAAGCTTTTTTACTCGTTACATCAGCGTGGCGATGAACCTAGGTAATTTTTGCTAGACATTGAAATGAAAAAGGTATCTAAGGTTTTATTCTTAACACGGTTAACCATACTACCATCTCGATAAGTAGGTTGTAAAGGAATCCTGCCGAACTAAGCCTTGGCAGAAATCTTCAGACCGTATCGGTTTCCTAGCAACCTAGAGAAAAGAAGTTGTCCCACTCTAACAGATGTAGATTGCCAACGACACCTGAAAATTCGAAATACAAAATAATATCGTTAAGTAGGGCAAGGTTTTTAAGCATACCACGTTATTTGCGTTATATTAGTGAATTGTGGTTAGTATAGGATATCTAAGACCTTATCAATTACTGATTTACTCGTGTCATAACAAATCTACAGAGTCAAATTTGGACCTCAATACGTTAAATCCTATAATACCAACGGATATGAGCAAACCGTCATCAATAATCCCTCATTGATTCCGATCAGTGATAGAACTATATCATGCGAGGTATACGGCATGCGGAGGGTTGTAGATCGAGGGCACCCATTGTATCGGTCTCAAGAGGCCTCTCCACGCTGCAAGTGCTTTAGAGATGGTGCTCTTAAATCGTGTCTATTGATTTTATGCATATAGGTATTTCATTGAGGTAGAGAAAAAAGGTGAATGCTAATGAAAGCACCGATATATTTAGTAGTATTTAATTGATTCGTTTACTTGATCAGCGATTCATAATAAGAAATTGCTATTGAATATCAATTTGGCACAAATTAGGCCGTCGGGTTCTGCTCTATGCGCTATAAGCCTGACTATTAATTGTTTTATTACAGGTAGGTACATTGTCCGATAAAGCAATGTAAGCTACAAACTAGGTAGTAACGTAGTTTGTAAACTATATATTAAAAAACAAAATACAGTAAGGCAACCAAAGTGACATAGCAGAAACAAAACTGTATTGCCATTTATAACTCAATACTCAATAAACTTATCATAAATATTAAAATATTTTCCATATAAAATGTTTTTCTATCTTCGTTCTACCCAGCTCCGATTGTAACCCTAAGATTATTAATGGGTTATTGATAAATTCGTCTGTGAAATATCAGCTTTCAAATCAGTATAGACTCGTTCGTACATACCCACTCACTTTTCTATCTCGTCCTATTTTCTTTCTGATTAAATTCGTTGCGGGATTCAAGATAGTTAAAGCGATTCCCCGGGACATGCCTGAACCTCACCGCTCAGTGTCATTTCATTGTGTGCCACTGTTGATCCTGGCTTACAAGAGTTGCAGTGGTGGGTAAGAGGGAGGGACTGATGCCGATTAAAAAAAATACCCAATCACTTTATTTATATCAATGTCATTTAGTACAAGTGTTGTATTACATATGATTCTACCAAGTGGACATAGTTACCTTTTTTATAAGACAGGGGAGTGCGCAAAAATTAGCTACGGGTGGGTATATCGGGCTTGCACCGAATAAACATACCTGTCGTGGACTTCTCTTGGGGGAAGCCCGGGAACGCGGGTATGCTGCCCAAAAAAAAACCATAGGTCGCGACGCGTCGCCACCGAATAAATGTAGATATTGTAATAACACAGTGACAGACATAATCCCATTATTTATGTCACCCTATCATTCTATATATCCGCGTCGTACACTCCACCTGCGCCATACATGTACCCATATCTACGTATAACTATGGATATGATCTCCAATATCCGTTGTTTACGACGATGATGCGGCAATGGCCAAGTGTAGAGCAATCTCGGTCCAATACGTATGCATTGTTTACGATTTTATTATTAAAGGAAATTGCATTCTGTGATCTGTGTGCTTACGTTGCATCTCGTTTAATATTTAGATTAGTCTATCAGTCTTTATGTATGTAATATGTAGTTACCGTCAACAGAACTTTTAGAATACGTCAAAGTTTTTGTTTTAACCAGCGAGTTGATTTTTGTTTCTTTGAAATTAATAATAAAAGTGAAAGCTTTTGAATCAAAAATTAATCTTACCCTAACACACTTTAAATTGATTCAGAATATTGTGGATCAATTTTAAGAAGCGAATCTAGGACTTTCTTAAAGTCCGGAAACGATGCAAGTTCGTTGCCGGACTTTAAGAAAGTCCTAGATCCTCTGCTGTTGCGAGTGTCCATGGGCGGCGGTGATAACTTACCATCAGGTGACCAACTTGCTCGATTGAGTTGTTAGATATGGGAAAACGCTACTAAAATCTTACAATAGACCTTTAATCTTATGTAGTCTATTTCCAATAGTTATGGACGAACTATCTATGTACTGTTGTATTAAATACACCGTTTTCCAATCAGACTCTCACTTATCTGGTTTTTTATTCCCACCATAATTTGAATCTCTTGATCTCTTGCCCCTACAGTAATATACGAAACGGAACTCTCCCTATTTCTGCCCTCACTAACTTACATATAATATCTAGGGACAATGTCACACAGATCTTCCTAGACCCAAACTAAGCAAAGCTTGTACTATGGGTACCAGGCGACGATATACATACTTATATAGATAGATAAATACTTAAATACATAGAAAACATCCATGACTCAGAAACAACTATTCGTGCTCATCACACAAATATTTGCACTTACCGGGATTCGAACCCAGGACCACCAGCTTAGTAGGCAGGAGCACTACCAACTAGGCTACGGTGACCGTCAATTAAAGAATCATACATTACAAAGTACATGTAACATAATAAAATGCAATTAACAGTAATTATGAACCGTTTATTTTTATGTATTTATGCAACGCAACCCATAATTCATCTCGCTTACAGAAATAATATTTCTTCCAACAATAGCTTATTTAATATTCATCACCTCTATATTAATTACTCTCTCATTTACATAATTACTCTGGCTAACATAAATTTACTTTAATTTAGGTCTTGGAATATTTTTAGGCTAGAACGGAACTTAGGAGCGTACTTAAGTAAGTAAGCGTCATTTTGCGTGAGGGCGTCACCTGTAATGACGCCGTGTCTATCTAACAAAGCACTGTTAAAAAAACATTAATAATACCTATCTATTATATAATCATAATATATTATTCACATTCGGCCATCTGATCCCAAACTAAGCAGAGCTTGTACTTTGGAAACCACATAACTGATAAATGTTAAATAGTCCTAAGTTATCCTTATTTTAGACTACCCTAGATAATTGACATTGTAATTTTCCCAAATAAAATACTCTATATATACTACTTTCTTTTGTAAATACATACTTATATAGATAATTTCACCCAGACAGACCAATAGACATGTTCATGCACACAAATATCTATTTTGGGTGGGACTCGAACCCACGACCTGCGGCAAGAAAGGTAAGCATTTAACAACCAGGTCAAAAAATATTATCACCCCATGACATCCCGTGGGGGGCGAAGAATCGTCCGAGGGAACGGGTAGCATCGTTTATAGCATATCCCCCCATTCTGTTGTCCAGCAGTGGAAATGCCTAGGCTGACATGATGATGATGATATATAGTGAAGTTTATAATTAACAGAAACAAAAAGAAATATAATTAAAAGGTTTAAATCTTTGTTTGCGGGTAGGATTCCCCTCTAGACTAGGGCAATAATGTCGTAGTTAACATGCTCTGTAGTCATTAATGCTGAATTATTAACACATGAATGCCACTTGACGTACATTACTTAGTCTACATTACTGGCAAAGTTGTTTGTGACTTGTCGAGGTATACAAATACGTTATGATACAGAATAAACGTAATTATAATGCGTGTCGAAATTAAAAGGTACAAAAGACATTCCTTAATAATAACATTAGTCATTTTAACGATGTGTTTCTGCGAGTGAGTAAGGTCTCCAGAGTTCATCGGGGTGGGGGGAAGGGTCAGCAACATTTGTTTGCTGTCTCTTAAAGGCTGGCAACGCATCCGCGACTCCTCTGGTGATGCGAGTCTCCATGGGCGGCGGTGACCTCTTACCATCAGTTGAACCACTTGCTCGTTTGGCGCCCTCTGATATAAAAAAAGGTACAGTCGATGTCACCGTGACCGATAACGTCTCTGATTTGGTCAGAGAATGTTCTACTAGGTCTTCCCCTTCTGTTTGTACCATTCACACAGGCCAGGTATACTTCTTTTGTCAATCTTCTTTCATTCATCCTTTCTAAATCCCAAACCATCTCAGCATACATTTTTCAACATTTCTGACGACACCTGTATCCTTTGGTGTTATAATAATTAGAAAGCTATAATCGTACCAAGGTAGTATTACCTCATGGTGATTTTCGTACAAATCTATACAATCATATAGCGTATCATGTACCGCTATTGGTCAGAGGTACATATATTTAAAAATGTCTAATATTATTTAGATTGACTAACCAAAATTTTATGATTTTAACTGTCTATATCTCTCAAACGGATGGCCCGATTTCTATTCGTTGAACTTGCGTCTGATCTCTCTACGGCCGCTCCATCGTATAATAAGAGTGAGTTAATAGATAGTTTCGACCAGAAAAATATTATTATTATTATATAGGTACTGTTCTTCTACATCGTAATTATTTTTAATTATTTACCAGCATTAGATTTTATTAAAATAAAATACTCAAGAATACCAAATACAATTACATAAATTTATTCCTATTCTAAGTAATTCAACCGAGAACACGAAGTTTGGTGTGGCGTCGGTTGTGTTGTACGGGATCAAAGTTTCGTTGAATTTCTAAATGCCGTAGTCAGAAGTCCGTAGCTAACTGAGCGTAGCATCTCGTAGCGAAGTAGTAGTGCTACGACCAACCGCACCGTGCCACGTGCTACGGCATAATACTCTCACTGTTTTGAATTTAGACAAAGAGCTTGCGACATAATTATTTAACACGAAGGGCTTACTGAACAATACTATGTCTTTTAACTAAAAACCTGGTGACGTAATAGACAAAAAACCGACGGTAAAAATTTCAGTAAAATGTTAACTTTTAATTGGTGATTCTTACATACTACTGGTGCAAGTATTTTGCATTAAAGGTGAGAACATGGTCGAAGATGGAGCGTTCAATTTTATTTTATATGGTAGTAAGGCACACAACGTGTGGGTCACCTGATGGTCAATCAGGTGGCCCTTACGGTGCCCATGGATAATCAGCAACACCAGAGGAGCCGAAAGTGCATTGCTCACCTTTAAGAAAGAAATACACTCGCTTCTTGAAGGTTGCCATGTCATACCGGATCGGAAATACCCTCGCAAAATTTTTCCTGTGAAATGAGACGATCATTTAACCAGGTGATGACCATGATCCAGGTATCTATACATATGTGTGTATGCCATATATCTAAGTTCCGTGTTGATAAATGGAAGCTAATGGATATTGTACAAACTGCCAAGCTGTCACGCTATAACGTTATTATCATCGTTCTATGCTTATAATTGCTTCATTAAACCTGTATCACGTTTATGGATGTGCGAAATTAAACACCTCTTTGCTATTAATATGACTTTACACGTGAAAATTCATTTTATCTGATGATTATGTACCCCTATACGTTAATATTAGGGACCGAAGACAATAGGTACATGTCTTTTATAATAAAATGGATTAAAATTTATAAATTGTACTTAGACTACATATATATATAATTAAACTGCTCGTTGGTTTACTTATGCTGTGACAGTAACTAAACTAAGCTAACTAAGCAACTAAATCATTAGTATTATAAATAAAAAGGTTAATTTTAAATGTTTTCATACAATCTATATATTTAAATATTTATGTGTACAGACGCCAGCACATCAAGCTACCCCAATCTGTCGAATTTCCCCAATTGAAAATGAACCTTATGCATTTGTGATAAAGTTGAAAATCTATAAAAGAAATTTGACAGGTAGGTAGGAGTAGCTGGATGTGATGGTTTCTGTACCTAAAAATATTTATGTATTCTTAACTATTTTACTACAAATATGTTCTGACCGTTTATAAACTCTTTTTTAAATAACAACGGTATTTATAACAGCATTTAATAAATACGGTTGTCTGGAAGAAACCGCTACTATGCGATAAGACCGCCAATTGTATCTTATTTTAGATATTAAGATTTATTCTGTAAACTGTATTTATTTTTTGTATGTCTATCAATCTATTTAACGTCTACGTTTATAAAATCCTTTTTATTTTATTTATTTATTTTATTTGTTCAATCGGATAAAATGAGATGTTGGTTTTTGATCCCGGGTCCGACCACAGTGTTGGTTTCTTCTGGCAAGAAAAGACACGAAGTAGCTTGGAGTCTGAAAGTTGAAGATGGCGTATAAACATGTTAGTGCCCCTAATCTCTCCCCGGTCGTATCGGATTGCCTTAGAAAACGCATTATAAAATGCCTTTCGTATTTGGCTAGTTTCCGTTAAGATCGGTCACCGTAGCTGAAATTTGCGCAGGAGCACTATGAATATAGTTTTATTATTATTTATATGCACTACATGTGCATAACAGTACATTTGTAGCTTTTGTCACTGTAATTCACTTGACATAAGTGTGTAACTTTAGGGACTATCTCTCATATTTTACATATAAAACCGCCCAGTACGTGTCGGTGGTTGTAATGTAGTCTGCGCAATGCATTCGCTTTGCAAAGTGCCCATACAGCAAAACTTTGTCGATAATGTACACTGCTTTTACAGCTACTGCAATGGAAGTTTACAATTAGTGCTCTAGAAGTACATTTAGTTAAACATAGTTGAAACATTCTCAACTCGTGTAATGTAAGGAGTATGAACAGCTTATCATCCAGAACAAATTGCACGTTGCGCACTATAATCCGAATATATTTATAGAAATATCAATTTTAATGTTTCCATCAATTGCTGGCGGCCACATGTGTTAATAGCATGCTGCGAACCCAGTCCAACCAAAAATATTCCCATTCTCATAATCACAATTCTTAAACGTGATGAAATGAAATGATTTTTTTTCAGCACTTGGGTAGTAACATACACCTGTACTTGTCAAGCTCATAATGCAATACATAAACATTTGTCAAATACAGTAATACAATAAAAAAAACAAAAAAGTAATCCGTCCGTCCGGTCTGTGCTATCACTTATATTTTTTTAATCCTTAAATAAATAATATGTTACTAAGATAATATTTTAATTTTGGTACTAAGATATTAAAATAAAAGAAATTGATCAGATGGTTAGCGCAGAAGGCTCTCAACCAGTAGTTTAATTTAAGCTGCTAATACCTAAGGGCACCCTTATGGCGTTCGGGCCACGGCTCAGGGGGCCGCCGAACAACGTTACACAAAAATAAAGGCTTAACTCACTCATTGTCATACGTATTACCTGCAGAACTATCAATACACAAGAGCTATGCATTGTAATTAATCCCTTTATCGGTAATTGTGGGCAATATGAGCTACGTCACTGTTTATTTGCTTCAGGCTGTTTGATTTGGCCCATGCACTCCAAGGCACCGTAAATCGTCGCCAAATTATTTTGACCTTTATATATTATGTTACCTCCCTCTCTATCGTCCGTTCTCGATATCCCAAGAATGGGGGTGGTGGTTCAAGTTACATTGGACGCTATAATAGCACTTGTGTTTCGCAAACGATGTTTTATTCATGCCACGTTGCTCCACTGCTGCGAATAAGCGACTAATTATTGAGGTGTTCGGCGGCAAGATTTAGGTGCTCGGAGGAATCCATCGACAGAGCTTATTATGAATGTGCCAGTTCCCTTGTCAGGTTAATAAAGCTTCGCGACGTATTTTCAATATGCTTACTCAAGGAATTTGTTGTCGCCGAATTGATTATGGTAATGTTTCTTACTTATCTGATCTCCGTTAACGCTGACTAGGAGCAAAGATATAAATCGCACGTTGTGGAACTAATTTTTGTTTTCGGATTGAAACAGGGGCACGTGACAAATAGGACGGGGAAATTTCTTTCCGGGAAATTACGAAAAGCGAGATATTTCTTTTGTTTGAGTATAATAAAAGTGTCGCTTGTTATTTCTCTTTTAGTTATTGTCTAAATTCGTAACTTTACATTTATAGCTGCATTCGATACATACATTCCAACCAATATCATAACCAAAATATAAAAATTATTTAAAAAAAATTAAAAATTATTAAATATTCTAATAATATTGATTGCTAAGCATAGGAAATATGTTAGTACTTTTG
Source organism: Pseudoips prasinana (assembly GCA_951640165.1). Lineage (NCBI taxonomy): Eukaryota > Metazoa > Arthropoda > Insecta > Lepidoptera > Nolidae > Pseudoips > Pseudoips prasinana. Next base: position 27,276,859 of record OX621248.1, read on the forward strand.
AAGAAGGTATTAATAATTGTGATGAAATCACAACTCTGTTTCGATACAAGTTATTGGGGATGGAAAATTATTAGGGAGAAAAGTCTCATTTTAAGATTGACTTTGATTAGAAATTTTTCACCAGAGCAGTAAAATAACCTGTGTCAATCAGTCACTTTAAAAGCTCAATTTCGCATGGTTGAAATGCAAATATTCTATCTATTAAACCATACATCTCATTCACGTATCGGCGGTGAATAGTCAACATCTATAAACGGTGTATAATAACACCGTTTATAGATGTTGACTTTTCACCGCCGATACGTGAATATTTGCAAAGAGACAAAGATAAAAGTATTTAATAGATTCTATTTATATTTACAAAAACACTTTACATATCAAAAAACATTATGTACATAAAGTGCCACTTAAACCTCTGGTGTTTGCGCGTGACACTTCACAATGTGTGTTCTTCTGTTACATAGTCAAATACCTATTTTTTCTACAATCAAAAACTACAAAATGTCTATACGTCGACTTCCACTTCTATTTTGACAAAGCTTTAAAAGAAATTGTTCAAACAAACACATGCAAATATAAAATGTAAGTGCTTTATTAAGCTGTATATTTTTGGGCACCTCGCGTCCACATGTGCCGATTACGTACCTAATGGAATTATCCTGGCTAAGGCTCGAAATTAATTCCAACGACCCTGAGACCTTTTAAATATTACCCCGAAGGGCTAATGCGTGACGTGATAAAAATACAACTTAACACCCTTTCGGTAATCGTGTTGATGTTCTATTTGGACCTTGTATCAAGATTTAACAGGTAATAATTTTAAGCAAGTTCCTGGCTTCATGAATTTATCACTTTTAATTAATTAGGCCAAGGAAGTACTTAAGCTTATCTACGACGTAAAACGAAGCTTAAGGAGGTTCTAAATTGACAAAGTTTTAGTATTCGTAGGATGTTAACTTACTATTTCAAGACCCGCATCCGGTGTCTTATTAGCCTTAAGAACAGGTAGGTAATCCTGCTATCCAATTAGGGACGACCATTATTTTGATGTAGGCATTCATGCTTTCTACGTTATTCCATTACTTCTCTTATTACACAATTTGTTCAAGAATAATAGTAAAAGATGCGCATAATAAAACAATGTCGTGCTCTTAGTCTATTTCCATAAGTAAACATAAAACCAAATAAAAATTCAGACAAATTGTGGGATTTTTTTCTCGGCTGTGATATCCTAAAAGTTGCTGTAAATTTTCAGTGACCTCGTATTCTTGCGATAGCGCGTTTCTACGTCACAGACGTGATTCGCGAATTTTAATATCCTGTTGGAGAATATAGTCGAGATATGATGAACTTTACGATTCTTTCTCACTGCAGAGTTTTCTAAAGAACCCGTAATATCTCGATACGTGGCTTGAGGACTGGAAATAAATATCGTTCAATAAATTGGCAGATGTTTCTTTCGTGCAAAAGGCATAGACAAATAGAACTTTCTTTTTACTGAATCCGCTTTAGTTATATATGGTTTAAATATAGGCAAATATGTAATTTTATAAGGCACATTTAGTACAGTTGATGGATACACGTTGACTTTGAAAGGGTTTTTATTAAGTATACGTTAAGAGCTACTTTACTTGTGAGTGTTTCTACAGACGGGTCTTCAACTGTGACATTCTTGTAACTTCTTTTTTCAATAATGTTTGGTCCCAAAAACACTTGAGGACATCTAAGTACAAAAGTGACACTATTCCGGAATGTAGAGAGCTCGACATTTAAACTATTGTTAAAAACAAATATAATTTTCCTTGAAGAAAGATTTTTAAACTATGATAACAAACCATATGTAAGTTTTTATATGTAGTATTGCTGAGGCCATTGCTATAGCATGCCTCTCACTTCGTGTGCGTGTTGCAAGTGTCCATAGGCTACGTCCACCGCTTTCCATCAGACCGGACGTATGCATGTTGCTGAAAGAGTAGTTTAAAAATGTTTATAGAATTTCGTATGATCCATTCTTCATGGTAGTAACTATGGGCAATATATTTAGTGACCTACGTACGCTCTTAAATTATTTGGTATTTATGGTTACAAAAAGAGAGTTGTTTTACTCTTAAACTAGTGTTCAGTAACCGCCATGTGATTTGCATTCGGCGTCATGGCAAATAAATGCAAATAACTGACATTAGAAACACCACCACGTATATTCATGATATGTTTCGGCGTAATGTAGAGCATGGCAACACACCGATTAGTACCTACACATTTTCTTCCTAATCTTATAATTAAAAAAAGGAAACCTTAAAGTTTACTGGAATTTTAAATCCTCATCATAATCGAAAAATACTTAGACGAAGATAAATCGGCTTCTCATTTTCTAATGATAAATTTTATGTATTTTAATTGTTAATATTACTTTTAAGAATTTTATTTAATTTATAGTTTTGTTTTTGACCGATTGAATAGTTTATTGCTTATGAATCGGTAGGAAAGACTTTACAAATATTCAAATAAATTGAAGGTAGAAATCTTGAAGCAGATTTCTTTGTTTTATAAAACAGTAACTATGTTGTAAAATAATGACACGAAACGTTTTATGGGAAAGGAAGCTTCGAACTTATTCCAAGTTAGCGACCTAAAGAAAATCCTTTAAAATAAGTTTAAAATTTTTTGCTCGATTATACGTGTTGAAAGGCGCTATTTCTAAATTAATGGGAAATATAAATTTAAATAAATGGGAAATTAGCCATTTCTACTGGCACAAGAAATATGTATACATAATATATACAGCTAATTTAAATAACAAACATAAAAGTTTGTACTATAATTTCTAATAAAAGTTAACCATCAAATAACGTTGCTTTTATTATTTTTCTCATATTGAAGTTTCATAAATATAAACAGCTTAGAACTTGTCTTAAATTTGAAATTCGAACCCGTTTTTTTAAAGCCTACACCAGCACTAAGGATATGATTCCCTATGTCGCGGAGTACTTTATAAACACATAATCGACTCGCATAAATGACGTCAAGAATCAGAGCAACTACTTTTGAGTGACACAAATAGTTGTCCTCTGTGAGAATCCAACCCGTGACATGAAGTGGCGAGGCGAGTGTCTACGCACTATGCGGCTAGCCGCTATGCGGCCAGCCGTGCGGCTGACCGTACTCAGATATATGTACGAGAAGGTAGTTTTTATTCGCAGTGCGATGCGGCAGCCGGTCAGCAATTGATGGCTAACTACATAGTGCGTAGGAGGCCTTAACCGCTGCGCCATACGTGAAGTCAACATACAATATTAAAAGTTTGCACTAATGGCATTAATAACTACATTAAAACACAGTTTTAATGAAAGTTATACAGTATATAAGGTTGCAGTTATTTAAAAACACCTTTTTCCTCAGAAAACCTTTTTTAACTCGTTACTAATGTTCCGCCAAATTACTTTTATTGCACCTCCAGGATATTATCGAAAACTCTGCATGTATGAAAATACTTGCCTGGTACATTTAGCTGTTACATTAGTGCATATTTTAATTGAACTGTGTTTGAGTGAATGGCTACCATTAACACTAAATACGGATCATATCTATATTTACACGACGTAATTAATTCAAAGGTGGTTGCAATCTATTCTTTTATTAAACAAAATATAGTTTCTAACTAATACTTGATAACTTTTTGAAGTCGGTTAATAAGGACTTAGTTTTGTTTAGTATTTCTAAACTAATTAAATACCTTGACTGCAGTTGATTATCTGTAGATTGATTCTAATATGATGCTTATTTTTCATCATTGAAAAAATTAGCAACATATTAGCACCACTCTAACTTGACTAAATTAAATTAATAAATTCCATGTCTTATTAAGATTTCTTTAAGTAGTTGGTGTATTAGAATCGGGACCAATAAACAATTATTCTTCATTTACCAAGTACACATGACTTATGAATACATTCTGTCAAATTTTTAGCTCACCATTTCTCATAGATAGATTGAAATTCTAAAAATATAATTTCCTTGGTGCCTTACCACCTCTACTCAAGGCGGAGGTTACATAAAGTTCTAAATAAAATTTCATAAAATTTTTCGTGATATATTCACGGTCAGGTCTTTTATACTTTGCCCGCGTGGCTTATCTGGATTATCTCGGGATTTCTCACGGATTTTTTTTAACTTGTTCGCGTTTGTGCGTCCGCTTATTGCGTTTACCTATCTGGCGCGTGATTTGCCGCGATGCCGTCTCGATTTCACCAAATATGTTTATCGTGCCCCAAATTCCCCCTTTATATTTATAGAGTTCGTTCAAACGTAAAAATAATGTTAAATAAAGAGCCGAGAGGCCGCTACCGCCGGAGCTACTCTTTATTAAAATTTAATATCTCTCAAGCACCTTTTGTGTTCGAGACCGGGTACACGTTACAATTAGAGCGATCCTTTTAATTAAGTCCTTCGCCTTGTGAAGTCTAATTTAACCGCTCTTGTTTCAGGTAATAGGAGGTGGGATGACACAGTGCTCGACCGGGTCAGCACTGGAGACGCAACAGTTTTAGTGCGCGCGTGTTCGTCGAATAGTGTTGCGGTTCCTTATGTCAAGTGCTGGCAGTAGCTGAGCCGAACGTGAGCGTACTGTTGGGCGGGTCGCAGATGCGGTTGTGATTGTGTCGCGTGTGTGTCATTGTCATGGTGACGTCATGGCGCGCGCTGGCGCTGTTCGCGGCGCTACACGTGTGCACCGGCTTGCCGGAGCCCATCTACCACGACCAGTTTGCGGTACATGTTCCCGCTGGGTTAAACCACGTGGATGACATCGCCAGGAGGCATGGCTTCGTCAACCACGGACAGGTAACGCACAATTATTACATAGTAATAACTTACTTTTATGTATTAATTATTTTTACTTCAATAACGTGAGCACGTCTTTTACCAAAGTTTGCGACCGTGACCAAATTACTGGCCAATTAAGTTCCTAATTTCAAATTGCAGACCATTTTTTTTCGGCATAGAGAATACGAGTGGGCGTCAGCGAAATTACTACGTAGCCTAAAAAGAAATCCATTATAATTAAAGTGAAGACGGCTTTGTCTTCATTACTTTTTGCGTCATGTAGAAGTTTTATATTGGATTTTTATAGGTCGCGATACAGAAATAAAATATTTCACTAATAATCTCACAAATTCTAAACGTTAAAATAACTTTTGCGTAATTACTACCCATTCACGGTCACCGTAGCCTAGTTGGTAGTGCTCCTGCCTACGAAGCTGGTGGTCCTGGGTTCGAATCCCGGTAAGTGCAAATATTTGTGTGCTGAGCATGAATATTTGTTTCTGAGTCATGGATGTTTTCTATGTATATAAGTATTTATCTATCTATATAAGTATGTATATCGTCGCCTGGTACCCATTGTACAAGCTTTGATTAGTTTGGGGCTAGGATGATCTGTGTGACATTGTCCCTAGATATTATAATATTATTTAAAAAAAAATCTGGATACTGACAAAATTGATATAATATTTTGCTATCGACGTTACACAAAATTAGACAGGGCATGTCACAAACAAATAAATACATTTTATGGTTATACCGACATTTAAAACTAACTTGCGTTACTTAATTATTAATAATGGCCTAGTGGTGTTGTGGTTAGTGACCCTGACCGCTAAGCCAGAGGTCGTGGGTTCGATCCACACCTAGGACAAATTGTTCATGAGCAGTGAGCACGATTACTTGTTCGTGTATTTTATCCATAATCCATATTATGTATATTTTAGAAATAGTACCTAATTATTGTTTATTTAGTTTCTGTACTTTATGTTTTTACGTGACCGAGTAACCACATAACGTGCATATTGCCCATAGGTATAGTATTATTGTGGGCTTGTTATAAAGCAATTTAAGTCCGGATCCCGTTAAATTAAAAATGAAATTCGAGGATTTAAAATTTAATTTTTAACATGATCCAATCCGTACATGATACACCACACAGAAATGATAACTCGAAAAAATTTACCAATTTTTATTGTGATATCATGAACATAAAATTACTGTGAACTTTACATGAATGTTGAATTATAGATAAATTACAATTTTTGCGTTTGTCGGAAGATAAATGAAGTAAAGTTTGGTATATTGATTTTTTTTTTTAATCAATATTATGTCAACAAATAAGCAATTGATAGTAAGCGGTCGCCATAGCTTATGGCCTTTGCAGCACATATGATATTACTCATATTTTAACCGCCTATATAATGAACTCCAGGGTTCAAATCCCGGATATTTGGAGTATTAGCTAGAAGTCTCAGTATCAGTCGGAAGTCTGGAAGTTGCCGATTTTACACGCCAAGGCCTCGAAGAGCTCGTAAAGCCGGTAGTCCAAGACTTATTATAACCTGTTTTTATATAACGAACCCTAATGTACTATATACCCAGTAGGTAGGTACATCTGTTTACGTTGCCGTAACTATATCTAAGTTCGCGTGACTGTCTGTCCGGCGGCCGTCCAATTAAGTTTTCTCCAGTGATTAATGACTCGCCTAACTCTATAAGGTTTACGTTCGTTTTACGTTGTATCCGCCTTTTTTTGTTCCTAACTACTGCGATCTGTGTATACTTAGGTACATTGTAGTATACTGTTCGGTTGGGAGTGTATAGTGTATTGTGAGGTATCCCAGTCAACATCACTAAGGATACAACTTTGGGGAATCCTAAATGTTCTAAGATAAAACCACACGACTGAACTAAACCTTAGGTAAACGAAACTTTACTGACTATGACATAAAGAGAGAAAGAAAATGTGTGCTCGCACCTCTCTGTCTCTCTTGCCTTACAGTATATATACGAAACGTAACTCTCACTTTCTATTTTCATTAACTTATATTTCCCTCTCAACTTCCGTTCGTCTCGCCCTATCACACTTTTTGTAACGCCCTCACGCATTCGCCAGCTTACTATAAAATAATTATGATTATAAATTATATTTTACATTAAAGACTTAAGCAGTTAATACTAAAGTAGTACAACTACGACCTTTTGTTTGGGACACTATTATTACTTTTATTTAATATTATGTGTGCCTCGAAATAAAGAGAGAAAAGAAATAACAAAAAAATATTTGATTTACAACCTTTGCATACTCTTTCGTTAATAGTCTTGTCCGTGATCATCAATTTTAAACAGACATTGGCGCAATAATTCATGAATAACGTGCTTGTTTAATAAATTTGGAAAAGTCGAATTATGTAACGTAATATCCGAGTAGCGACTCCTGGTGGCATAACTCGGCGAAACTAGGCCCGGTTAGATAAATTAATTACATCGAAATTGCAAATTATCGATTTTGAAACTCTTTGCAAGTCGTCAACCAATTAACCAATTATTTGTTTAGTTCGTAGCGTATAATCTAATCGCAGGTACTTTAATCAATCAAATCGGCCTATTTATGTTCACTAAATACAATTGTTAGCTACTGACTTTGTTATCTTGGTGTCGTTATATGTAACGTACGTGCTTACGTAAACTCACGCTTGTTTCCAGAGGGGTAGGTAGAAAGTACACCGGATCAAATACACACATACAAATGGTATAAGGTGGAAACCTGATATAATCCTTCCACACCAATTATGCCTTCTCCGCTCTCATTACACTTCGATTTAGGGCTTTTATTTCCTGCCCTTTACCAGAGTAGTTTTCCGACTTGGTTAGAGAAGGTTTGACTTGTTCTTCTCGTTCCAACTTCAAACTTTTCCTCTTTCATCACTCGTCCCGTTAGCCTTCTTACTTCCATCTTCTCCATATATCCAAACTATCTTAACATTCCATTCTCTATTTTTGTGACAACTTCCCTTTCTCACCACACCATAATCTAAATAGATTCTCTCAATTTTTTTCACGTATGTCACCCAGCACAAACTTCTCAAAGCCATCAATTCTATGGAAAATAGCCAGACTTATAATAATACAGGTACATTCAATATCAGAAAATTATAAACAATATTTAATACATATAATATATATTTAAATGTATGTAATTTATATATAAATAAATACATCTAATGGCATTCTGATTAGTCCTAAGAGCGATTAGTCTGTTAATGTTCTTTTAACAGCTTTTTTTAGACACTGACTAACTCAGGCAATGTAATCTAGACTGATTGACACAGGCAATGTATTCCAGAGGCGAGAAGCTTGCACGGTAAACGATTTTTCGTAAAAGTTGGTGGAATGCTTAGGTATTTGAAGCTATAATAAAATAAAAATAAAAATCGTTTATTTTCAGGCACGGCCCATAGGATGTTAGTAAATATGCTATGGGCCGCTAATAAGCTTTGTAACGTACGCGTAAGTAATAATATAGTTTGTTCCCAATACCAATTAACTTGTTAACTTTTACTTATGTATTTATTAAAGTTTCTCACACCTACATAATGGCACTTAGAGTCGGTTCTGAGACATACAAGGTTGCCTTCTTGGTTAGGCCATAAAAATAGCTTCTTCATTTACCCACAATAGCAAAATAATTGCTTGTATCGTTGAATTTATCTGAACACGAGAGATTATAATTAAAAAAAACTGTGCTCATTATAAGGAGGTATCTGTGTAATATTCTAATAAACATCTTCAAAGAAAATTATTCAGGCTGAAAACAAAATAATTCTTAACTTAATATTCTGAAATTGAGTTGGGTTTTATTTACCGCCGCTTGGATAGGGTTTCCTGTTAATTATGTTTTTTATCTCTCTTTGCTTTAATTTATCAGGAGTAGGTTTCAATTAGGCAGAAGTTATATTTATGTGGGTTGTATATTTCGCCGGTGACAAAGGGGGAATGAAATTAGCCAGGTCTAGGGAAATTGGAGACTTTAATGAAAAGGGATAAAATTCCGGTTGCCAGTGCTATAAATGAATGCGGATGTTGTATATAAATATATACGATTGTAGTGGACTACAGAAACTATCTATGATAGAGAGTGGCGTTTTAGAAGATACATTTTTTTCAAATGCATCTCATAAAATAAAATAACTTCCGATATTAACTGCCTCTCATAGAATGAGAGGCAGTTACCTGTGTCCTTCTACTGAAATATTAACCACACTAAACACAAGTGGACTAGTATATGTGTAATATTCATAGTTGAAGAAATTGAAGCATTTAATCGGTCTTATCAATCATTTGGATTCGAATTAAGAATTTGTTGGTTACAACCCCCGTAGTATTTTTTATGAGGTTCTTGCCAGTTTTCGATATATAATTGAATTCGTATGTTATCCCGCTCACTAAATAATTTGAAGTAATTGTCGGCTTTCCCGTATCTCGTATTTCTTTCTAATTATACCGCCCACACTAATGTGCTATATATATTTATATATAAGATTTTGTCATATTTACTCAGTATAGCGTAAATAAATGTGCTATAAGAGATATATCTCTTTCGTTACGCCTCCTTTTCCTCGTGTCGTATTATGTATGAACGCTGATAAATGATGTCGCTAATGCAAAATAATTTCGCGATTAGTATAATGACGCACTTATATACTTCGAAATATTTTTCTCAGATTTACTTATAGTTTATTCAAGGTTCTATGAAATAATGGTCTCTGAAGGCCGTTGTAGCGGATGACTTAGTTACTAAACAAGCATATGACCTGCCTATAGGTCAATTATTACCGTATGCTACTGCACTTATGAAAATATCGCTCAGTGGCTACCCCCGACCCCGACAGGTGACTTTTTGGGTACTGCTCTCACATTACTACGACGGAAGACATTAAGGGTATTGGAGAAGATGAATGTTTGCATGCCACATTTTTCTTTTTGTACTGAAATCGTCAACATTAATTAAACTGTAAACGATAGGAAAGTTATGCAATAGATATGCACTACTTTTGATGATTTAAGATTTTTTCAAAGTCATTAATTAGGTTACAATTTCATTAATTTGTCATTAATTTGCTAACAAGTAGGTTGTAGTATAGCAAATTATAGCCCAATCCTTGGGATTTAAATATTAAATCGAAACTTCGAAAAGTCTTTCAAATCTATTGCACAACTTATCGGAAGTTTACGTTTTGAACGAATGTTGCCAATTTTAGTACAAAATTAAAAATGTGGTTTGCACACATTCAACATATCCAAACTGTTAGATTAATATGACAGGATGCAGCTAGCCCGATGGACGATTAGATTCTGCAACCAAAGGCGTTTTAGCTTACTTAGAACCCGAACATAAGTTCTGCAGTGGTTTTCTTCGCATTGCTGGTAGTACCGACCTACACCTTCCACAGTTAGCCATTGTATGAGTTGAATATGTGATAATTCTTATTCCGGTTACTGCACTGTCTTTAAACATTATAATCACTATTTCAGCATTCTTATCAAAATCCTACAGTCGAAGTCGTTTATATCCATCAATTCATCTCAAATGAGATACGATTTAGAAATCTGCTAAAGCCTCCTCCAGTGATTTATTACGAAAAGAACCTTGGAACTATAAGGTTACGCATCGCTAAACCCCATAACTTTTGAGCAAAACAAATGTTTAGTTTGTTCGGCATTAAATGAGTGGAACTGATATATTGAGGCTCCTAAAACAACTGTAATAACGCAAGCTCGAGATGTTCTATTCATATTTTGGAGACTACTGAAGTTGCGAACGTAGGAAATACTAGTTGCTATTTGTTTTACTTCTTTGCAGTACAAAGACGGACTCCGCTGGGATTTAAAGTATTCATTCGCATCTCGCGAAACATGAACGGCATCGCGTAACATGAACGGCATCGCGTAACTTTTTATGACAGCTGACGTTCAGTAACTTCTTTGTATACTTCATATACCCATTTCAATGTCCATACTCGTTTCAGTGTTTGAACATTACACCGTCGCGATCGCGCCGACCGATCTCAAATGTCATGCGCTGTCCAAAAACTGTTGACGCCAACGTTTTCCCAAATTAGATTTTTATCTCCAATGCGAACCGATGATCGGAACGAATGGAATTGAATTCGAAACCGGGAAACGTATCGTGGAGCAGGTTGAGTGCTCAGCTCCGGTCTCCCGACTCAGCTGGGAATAACTGGCGAGTGTTCCATGAAACACATTTGAAACATTTCCTGTCGCATTATCGACTGTTTGACTCGTACTACTCGAACCTATATAAGAGATACGCATAATACACCTTGGGAAAACGCTCCGAGGTAAAACTAGACGTTTCGATTTCTTGTCGTTTGCATTATTAATTTGTAGGCCGGGTAACTCGAAATCTGATTACCGGTACATTTTGTGGTCGCTACGGAGTTATTTATGTAGATGTTCGGTTTGTTTATGTTTGTTTGGAATGTGATCCTTTGCTTGCTTAGATATAGTTATTATGTACTGTATATGCACAAAACCTCTCGCTACTCGTCAACTATCCACACGCTAGTTTGTTGCCCATTTAAGGGGCTGACAATAGTCATATAGGAATTTTGTACATGTTTTTAACCTGTAATCATTATCAAAGCATGATAATTCTAACTAATTGGTTGAGCTAAAATACTATTTCAACTCGTTTAATCATTATTATTTATATTTCAATTATCTTATATACAAGGTGTACATAAAAAATAGAGGAAATCCAAAGAACGATAAAGCGAAAAGTTAAGCTGAATAAATTAGAAACTACCAGTTTTTGAAATACGATACATATTGTTTTGACTACCCTACTCTTGTATGCAAAATAATCATTTTGTGTTTTTTGTATGTCTATATGCCACATTAATATTGCGCCCACTATTAAGTTAATTATTAAGTTAAAGTTATTGAAACTTATTCCGTCGAATATTTTGCCATGTGATTTCCGACCAAGGAAGAATAAAAAGGGCCACTCCATATAATCCCGTGGGTGTTGTAAAAGGCGACTAAGGGATACAACGGCAACGCCGCCTGTGTACTAGCTACCACCTAACCGCGGTCGTCGACTCGCATGCCAAGCGCGGTGACTAAGGCAAACCTCTCCAAATGGTATCGTATTGAAACTTTTGGGGGAGGCCTACAAATGTCCAGACTTCTTCTTCTTATCGTATGGGCAGTGGTTACCCTGGTGTCAGAGTTGTTCAAACCGCCCAGTAGGCCTCTGACATGGCTTAACGACTGTTGTCTAATGACTACAACCGGGACCGACACCTTAACGTGCCCTCCGAAGCACGGAGACGCTCAGAAATTAAACCACTTTGATGGTCACCCATCTATGGACTGACCGCGATCCTAGTTGCTTAACTCGCCGATCGCTACTGATCGGTGAGTGCATCTAGCTATGAGCGCCTCCATTATGTCTAGTAGTGGATGATTTCAGGCTGATGATGATGACCATATTCCATTGAATCGATTTTAATCGCTATATGTTAGTTGATCGCTTGATTGATATTATACAACTTAAAATGTAAGATTCGACATTTTAAAAATGATTTTCTTGTAAGTTTGCTTCGGTCTGTCTCATTAACTGCCAAGTCATTCCACGGGTGGGCAAAAGTATGTGGAGTAGTGTTCATTCAAAAACAAATATGATTATGATTTATAATAAGTTTAGTCTAGTTAACCTCTTAATATATTACGTATAAAACAAGGAATTTGTAATCTGACCGAAACAGCTTAGGGTCGGCAAGTTAATTCCCGACGGGAAGCAAAAAGATTTGTAACATACGAGTTGATATATATCTAATTTAGTGTTCGCACAAAGCGTTTCTTGTCCCCTTAACTCGGACAAGTCGTTAGTGAGAGAAAAACTGCGCCAACTTTAATTTGGATCGTAAAAAGTGTCCATGATGCGAAAATAATAGTTTTCACTTAAGAGTTTTTTTTTAATGGCGGTCGCTCTGAAATGTGGCGATGAGGCTGTATTCTGAGATCGTTTCAAAGTTGTAAAAATGAATTGCAAGGAACGAAGAAGGAGTGTCGCAAGAATTAAGTTTTGTACTTTGTCGAGATGGGATTCTTCCTAATTCCTTGCATAATTGGCCGTGTGGGATAAAAGGCAATCTTAAATATGACTTAAGATTGCTACAAAGGGAAACACAATAACTCGAAAATTTCTCGTCAGAAAAGTAACTAATTGAACGTGCCGTGCACATGTCTGAATATTTCATATGCAATTAATTTCTTCCTTTTTTCGCCACCGCGGTCATAGGTCATATTAAAACAAATACCTGAAGACCAAACTTCGCTGGAGTATGCTTTTAATTAAAATTACGTTATAATAAAAATTTGCAACTATAACGTAGGTAAACTTGTTTGAACGATGCGGAATTCAAATAAAAATTAAGAGAAATACATTTATCACACTATCTATGGCATCTAATACCCCTGCCTTTTCTTTAATCCTACTCCACGGTTGCTAGGGAGTGATCGCACCTAGGCAAACGTTCGCCATTTGTACGATCTTGTAACTTATTTTAATATTTAATTCATGTGATTATTTTGTTGTATAATAAAGAGAGTCGTTAAGACATTAACGATACCTATTTTTATCGTATCACCCTAGTCTAGCTCTTATAAACTACCAAGTACGGGTCAAGAGAATATAGAGTGAATAGAACACTAACTGAACTACTACTTCATGATTTACTAGCTGTGCCCCGCGGTTTTACCCGCGTTAAACTTTATGAATTATGACCTATGTGTTATTCGGATATATGAGCTATATTACTATAAAGTTTCATCAAAATCTGTTCGGTAGTTATTGCGTGACAGAATAAGAAACATCCATACTCACAATTTCGCATTTATAATATTAGTAGAATTTATTTAAGAGGCGAATTGAATTCTTATCGATTTTGGGATCAACAACGTTCTTTAAAATATAGTCAAATTGCGCGGTTTTTTTTTCTAGCTGTGCCCCGCGGTTTTATCCGCGTTAAACTTTATAAATTAAAACTTATGTGTTAATTCAGGGTGTAAGCTAACTCCATACCAGATTTTTTTAAAATCTCATCAGCAATTCGTTTAGACGTGAAGAAGCAACAAAAATACACACTCACAAACTTTCGCCTTTGTAATATTAGTGTGATAATATGTACTTCGTAGTGCCTTACAACTTCCGAAAAAACACCAATTTGGCTGATGTTGGCACGTTTAGCGATATCTCCTAATGATGTGTCTGTCTTTCGCAAGGAAAGCTAATGATAGAATCATTGTAGATACATACTAATAATAATACATAATATAATATTATAAAGTTGTAGTTATTTTGATTGCATTTGTGCTTGTAACAGAATATAATTTGTGTCCGTCTATAATATGTTTGTAAAGTAGCCCGCGACACAAGGATTATATTATGCGGGCGTTGTCTTTAAAAAAAAAGAATAATTAGAATTTATGAAGCTGAAATAAATACCTTTAATTAGTTATCGTACCTATGTTATACATTCACGCTTTTGTTATTTGGGCATTATTATCTCATGTGACTGCTGAGTATTGCCTGGCTCACGAAGAATTGAATCGCTCCATTGGAGCATACTATCACTCGTGGAATTCAATTTTAGTTTTGTTCTTTTACTAATTATAAATCTCAACGTTTGGTGATTTTCCTGAATTCAACGTAGCTTTTCATTTGAAAGTAGGAAGATTGGTTCATTCAATTCTTGTTTTAAAAACAATATCAGTCAAGTAAATCGTAGTTACGGATAGCTACATATGTGGGACCACTCCGCCGACTGTGCGCACACACTCGAACACGATGTCACTGAAGTAAGTGTCGCCAAACACAAACAGTCGCTCCCGAGACGTCCCGTGAACCGCTGTGTTTGACGTGCTACCAAATCGACCTACAAGTACCCTCAACATCACTGTTGTCCCGACACTCTAAGAGAACACACACTATGCCGCAGTGTTCCTTCTGCGATATCGCGTACACGGGGCAGTGCATCGTAATTTGTTTAGGTAGAGATTGGTTTTCATAATGTACGACACTATAGGTACTGAATTACTTAGGGATATACGCACCAATGCTTTACTTCTTTTAGTTTTTTTATGATTACATTATAATACACTCACCGGCACGGAATCTTGGCCAAGCGCGTATTTCGCGATAACAAGAGCTTTAAGTGTTTCCTATGAGTATTTATTATGAAGGTTGGTCTAAAAAATGTTTACCTTTAGTTCAAGAGGGTAATTTATCATGTTTGAGTGCAATATGACGTTATTTTTAAGTTTTAGTTGAACCCGGACATCTGAGCAACTAAGTTGCTGTTTTAAATTTGTGTTTTGTGAAAGTTTATTGTTAGGTTGTTCAATTATTGTGATATCGTACTGTTACTTCAATAACTAAAGGTGATTTAATTCCAATAAAAATGCCATTAACACCATCACAGGTTGCACAAGCTGTAGCATTGATCGTACAAGGGCTGACACAGCGAGAAGTTGCTGTTATACTGAATGTACCACGTTCATCGATGCAGTATGCGCTGAAACGATACCAGGAGACAGGCCGCTACTCCCGCAGACCAGGCAGCGGAGGCGTCAGATGCACATCAGCCCGGGATGACCGCTTTATTGTCCTGGAAATTTTGAGAAACCGCTACCTCACCGCTGTTGAGATACGCCAGCGACTCCAGTTCACAAGAGGTGTCAATGTTAGTGAACGTACAGTGAGAAGACGAATGGAGGAAGTGAATTTACAAGCTCGTAGACCAGCACGCGGCCCAGAACTTCTCAGAAGTCACCGAGTAGCTCGACTTCGATTCGCACGAGAACACGCCAACTGGACCCATGAGCAGTGGGCTCGAGTACTGTTCACAGATGAGTGTCGAATCGCTTTACGAGCTCCAGATGGTCGGGAGCGAGTGTGGAGATGAAGAGGAGAGCGGTTTTTACCCATTACCACCACACAAACTGTTAGTTTTCATGGAGGCTCTATAATGGTTTGGCGAGGAATAAGTTCCGATGCACGTACGGAGTTAGTTATCGTCGATAACCGATTAACGGCAACACGATACATCGAGGAGATTCTTCAGGAACACGTGTTACCATATTCAGGGTTTATTGGATTTGACGAATTCCTCCTAATGCACGATAACGCGCGCCCACACGTTGCACATTGCGTGGAGGAATACCTTACAGAGGTTGGTATTCAAAAATAGCAGTGGCCAGCTCGTAGTCCAGACTTAAATCCAATAGAGCATATCTGGGACAAGCTTAAAAGAAAAATAAAGTCCTCCTCCAACCCGCCTGAAACTCTGAATCAGCTTCAAAATGCAGCACTGACCGCTTGGGAAAGCATACCACAAGTTGAGATCAGAAACATCATCCAAAGTATGCCAGAACGAATGCAAGCTGTTATCGGGGCTAGGGGAGGAAACACCCGATATTAAAATGCAAGCACAACGAAGACTTTTTGGTTATTTTTCATCTTGTGTTCTTTTTAAATTGACAGTGTTAAAACCAATATTTTTGTGAAACTGCTTATTTTTTTAAAGATTACTGCTGGTGCATCATTTTTTCAATAACTGAGTTACAAAACCATAAAAAAACCCTAATTTAGTGCATAAACCCATAATATAGTGAAAATTAAATATTTAAATAGAAATTATCGGCAAGTTATTGGTGGCCAAGTTAAGACCTACAAAATATTGTACAACAGCTTTGTTTTGAGTAGACTTGAATTCGCGTGCACTGTATGGCACCCAAACTATGATGTACATATTATAAATGTTTTTGTCTTTAGTATAACCTTTTTAAATTTCATAAGTAACTTAGAACTTAGCTCATCAACTAATACTTTGTTAATCCATGAGGAAACTATAGGTCTTTAAGTAAAAAATGAAATATTTAAGTTCTTCTGTATGACCGTTTGTTTCTTATCAAAATAAATAAAATAAAATAATTTAATAATAATTAATACACTTCTTAAAGTAATCATTTGTCGTTAAATGATGTTTGTAATTGGATAATACGACAAAAAATGGTATTCATTAATTAGGCTTTATTTTCCATTGTCTTGAAATTAAAAAATATATGATTTACATTACCATGCCAACTTCGACCGAAAATTGGTTTGAACGAGATTTAAGTAATTTTTTTTTAATACGTTATAAATCGTTAACCGCAATTTACGATTCATTCAATCAACTCAAATACTTGCTGCTACGTGCGAGGCCGACTCGCACTTGACCGCTTTTTCTCTCTTTACAATGAATCCGAATCATGTATTCTTATTGTAAATGTTACCAATACACTATAACTAATCGTACAAACGGCATTTATGAATATGAGAAGTTGCGTGCGTAGTCTCCCAATGACCTATAATGTCCCATAAGGTTCCAACCGTAATTTTGTTAGATAGTTTGAACGTGGTTACGCTTTAGTTAGTTTGGAATGATTGAGGAGCTTAGATCAAATTATAAGATGGAAATATTACCAGTATGAGCACGTACCACCTAACTGTTTCTCGCTGTTTGGTTAACGTTGAATAATTGAAGCTACTTATAGATATTATAAGAACGTGATTGTTTGTTAGGACCATATTATGTCTAAATACTTAATAATTTATATTGTTTATTTATGTTACATGTGACATTTGTGGATTTAAGCACTTGTTTGCGTCATTTCACAGTGGACCATAGTGCCCCATACGGTTACAACACTTATGTGAGCTCGCATACATATACATCTTTTGAAGGAATAATAAAGAGAGTAATGATCTAATTATCGAATGGAAATATACCACTTATTTGTTTCTCACTGTTTAGTTTACGTACAATGATTGAATCAGCTTTTAGATATTATAATAGCTTGTATGTTTGTTTAAATCCTTTCCTCTGTTATTATTTTCGAATCATGTATTATTCAAACACATTTCTGACTATAAATACACTTATACTAATAGTAGAAATTACCTAATTCTTCCTGAACATTTTGGAATCCTACCAATATTATAAATGCAAACATTTGTGAGTATGGATGTGTGGACGTTTGTTAATGTTTCACGCAAAACTAAGGAACGGAATTTGATGAAACTTTGTGGTATATGTCTTATATATCAGAATAACACACAGGCTAGTGTATAAAATTCAATGAGGGTGAAGACGCGGTGCAAAGCGAGTTATGAATATTTTATTTAGGGTACATACATAATTCGTTGAACGGACGAAGGATTTTGAGTGGTGATCTAATTATTAAATAAAATATATTCTATTTAAGGACTTTTTCCACCTAAATGTTGTTCGCTGTATTAAGTGTACGTGGAATGATTGAAGCCGCTATTAGATTTTGTAATAACATGAATTTTAATATTTAAATTTTCATCGTAACTCATTCCCTTGAAATTTTATTAACTAGTACACTTGTAAAAGGAATATAAAGCAATCAAGTATTCCACGAACAGTGATCCTCAATCAACATGACTAAAAGCTCATAATTTTATGTTTGTCTTGTCCTGGATATTGGATTTCTAGACTTTTGGGCTACGTATTCATATTGGTCTCACTCTTCTATGTAACAAGCGGTCAATATCTGTACATTTCGGGTCTGTAACTTATTACATCAGTAGATATCCTAGTATCAGAGTTGTTCAAACAGCCCAGTCTTCCACAGGACTTAATAACTGTTGTCTAACGGCCACAACCGGGACCGGCGGGTTAACGTGCCCCCCGAAGCACGGCGACGCTCAGAAATTAAACTACTTTGGCGGTCATGGGTCACCTATATATAGACTAAGCTTAATGCCTAGGTACTGAACCTCGCCGATAATCTACGGACCGGTAAAAGCAACTAGTTGTGAACGCCTCAAGCTTAAATAATTAAATAAAAATAAATAGAAAAGGTTTTTATTCACGTAGACTTTAAAAAAGCGCTTGTAAATAGTCAGAACATTTTTGTAGTAATATAGATGTATACATTATTATTTCTAGTAACATAGATATTTAGGTACACATTGTATGAAACATTTATAAAATGTATTTTATTACAGCAATGATATTTAGCTAGCTCGTATCAATTATTGTCAAGAGATTATGTTTAATTATCTAGTTTAAGTCTAATATTTGTACTACATATTGTCAATGGTTCTGTCTATATTAAGGTATTATTATTATGACGGACCTTGTGTTAATAACGACGGTCGCGCTTTAATGCTACCACCGGATCCAATGCGCCCCAACTGAGAAGACCCAGCGAAACAAACTCAGTGGGTTCATCTACTACCGCGTGAATTATAAGCGTGAATGTGTAAACGTAAACCGAATCTAGAATAATTACTGTTGGAGTTTGGGTTATGGTTACTTTGGCAGATACTAGGTAGTAAAGGTGAAAAAAATAGTACCTAAAATGCGATAAAGTGTATAGCTCTTTCTTTTTATATTTTCTTCGATATTACTTTCGAAATCTCGTCACCAATTTCCGGACACTTATGGTAGTTGCTACCCCCTGCCAGATACCCCGAAACTTTAATAAATTATAATTATACTTTTGTTATAGTATAAAAGCTTTGTTTGGGATTGTTAGGATCTTACCAAATTTGGCTAGGAAGAGGGGGAACACTGAGAGACAGAGAATGAGATGCATCACAGGGGGTAGGTCTTAAACCTACATCTGAGTCGCAAGTCTCAGACTCTGTCTAGTGTTCCCTCCTCTACCACGCGATGGACCGTTTCCGCACGGTGAATCCATGGAATGCTAAGAATTAAGTCTATATGTTACTTACTAGCTGGACGTTTTAATGGTTTTTACATCTTGCCAGACAAATTGAAAGTCTGTAGGTACCTCAAAACTTAGGTTATATACAAACTAAAGCTTGCTCTATCGAATAAGAGATGTATTAGTAAAAAGCTTAAGTAAGCTTACAAACACTTATATATATACAAACGCTTACTGTTTGTATATATATAATAATATCCTGGGATAAGGCAATGGGCAAGCCACTACTCTTACTTGTCGATTTTATTTTTTTAGTCTTGTTCATCGTACTTTTGAAAAACAATACCGAGTACACGTACAAGAACATTATAATTTTATGTTGTAATAAATTCGGCCACAAGAGCGTGCGGGCAGGTAAGTGCTTAATTAAAAAATATATAATTAATTGTAAATAGTAATTTCTAATTTTTACTTTTTCTTCGTCGCGTGATCTCCTTACTTCCACCGTACAAAAAAAAACTACAACAAATCGTAATTTCGAAAAGTTTGCGTTTCGCGTCACGTACTGCAGTCGATTGCTCTCAAAGGACCCCATTCTTCCCTTTCGGTTTATAAGTATTCAATGGTGTTCACACTTTGTACGTATTCGACATATGATCGGTCAATAGCGTGTTTATGTGACGCGACGATTGAACCGTTGAGGCCTTTGCCAAACTTGTTTTAAAAGTATTGAGTTTAAAAAAAAACGGAAATGTTTAAGAGGTTATTATATCCCTTTTAAAAGTCGCCAATCTCGAAGCTCGACGGGGGGATATGACCGATGATTTACATAATACTTTGCGGGTAGTGCGGCATTTGATGTCAATGACTTTTAACGGTATGTTCCTGCGCATGAATTAGGTCTCCTTATCAGATAGTGGAAAGGACCGTTCGGTAACTCCATATCATCATGCGGGCCATGTAAGTAAAAAAACTTGGGCTAAATTACTGCTTAAAAATCATAAAATCAACTTATTTTATACAATTGATTGGAAGAAAACATTCGATGGTAGAAGAATGATTAAAAACGGTTCGCAAATCAAGAAGAAATCGCATACCATACCATACTTAAGTAAAAATGCGCTCATAGCCCTAGTCCATGAGGTTTCGGCGTGGTAAAGCACCTAAGCACGCGATCATCCTCGCTGTTATAATACTGATCTGATTTATTTTTTACATAATGTGCCACACCTACGCCTGGTTTTTTTTTTGTTTTTGTGAATTAACCTATTTTTACGTTATGACTGTCCGAAATGAAATCAAAAAAGTCGCTTTCAAGCAGTCGATAATAAAAAGCAGAAAAACAAGTCTAGACATTTAAAAGAGATATAAAAGTATCAGTCAGGCGCGGCGTAGCGTTTTTTTGTGTCACTTAATAACTTAATAAACTTCGATTTTAGTATTGATTTCTTTTTCACACGTATGCGTGTACCTAGTAAAGCGAGACAGTGTCGACTGCAGGGATTTCTCTAAACCGCTGCATTCCGCTTGCCATCAATAGGGGTGCGGACTAGCTTTTTGTTATTTGTCAGTATTGAAACTGGCCACAAATAACTAACGAAGTTATAAATATTTAAAGATAACGTTAAGTATATGTACATATATAGAACGCGCTATACTTACATATGCCACTAACTAATAGTCATATAACGAGAACGGGACTGAGTATTCCTACTTTAAGCCAAGAACTAAATGATTACTAGCCGATTTTTATATCACTGCTATTTTTAGTAAATTCAACATCGTTCCGATCCCATAGTTTAATTTTACATTGGAAAAAATGTGATAAAAGGTATCTCATGTCAAGAAACGAACACTATCACGCTCATAGAATTTAAACGTCAGTTTAATAGTACTAAACCATTTGTTAAATTTTATTAATGTAACAGCTGTTCAAACTTTATTTATGTTCCGGTTTCCGATTGCACAGTAAATAAGTGCACAAGGTAGTTTGCTTCTGGAAAAACGTTATTCGTTGTAATGCCGGAAGCTTTTCAACGTATGGATCTCTAATCTCTATTATACTACAACGAGTAATGGTCATGGCACATTGTAACGGCACCGCAATGACACAGTTGCGCCACCGAGCTGCCTCGAATTATGGCTACCGCGAGCCGTCAGCGCCCCGGCCGCGACGCGGAAGCGCCTCGTCAGCGGGAGTAACATACATAAGACTTAAAAGTGAGGGGACCACGGGGTGATGCACGGACGACACGATGCGGCCCCTTGTTTCGCTCGGTGGCCACTAGCGGGCGGCACGCTGTTAGCGGGTTGTAAGCACCCACACGCTTTAAGCGCGCAGACCACTACATAACAACTTGTATGCGAAGTGGTGCCAAAAGATTTGGTTGGTGTTACGCCGTTACAATTTTGCTACACCCATTTATCAATTATTCCTTTATAAATCATACAAAATGAAGTTAAAAATAGGAAAGTATCTACATTTGATTTTCATTAAACAAAATATGTTAAACTCGTGCCTTCTGATCCATAAGTTGCAGGTTCGATCCACGCACCAGACTAATATTTGTGTTTATGAACATGTCTATATGTCTCAAGTCGCAACGACTGCACGGACAGACGACACGGTGGTCACCCATATGTAGTCCTGTAACATCTATATCCCGTTCATTCTAGTAGCCATGACAGAGCCCTAATGGGCGGCTACGACAAGTCTGGGTTTCAAGGTGATCACTGTCAACATGAGAGAGACAGAGAGACATAGAACCATTACAAGTATGGGTGAAACCTATTACGGAAGCTGACAATGAGACCGCCCTAGTAGGCTAAGAGTAAATTGCAGGGAGTCAAATGTGCGTGCGTAAAAGAGCCTTGTGCACGTACGTACCCTGCGCATCTCTCATTGTTCAGTCCATATAATCACGCTGCCTTTAATAAAACAATATTTTATTAAAAAAATAAGACGAAAAATGTGTGTTCTTCAGAAAGGAGAATCCTAGCACTTTGAACGAAACGGCAACATAATGAGTTAGTACATTTTCCACGTGACTAACCTTCTCTAACAATGTGAAGATTAAGAAACGTATGCCTCAAGGGTTCCGTAGGGTTGACCCTTTTGACCGTAAGCATTGGGCAGAGGCATAATGTACGAACGTCTTGGTTTTTACGGTCGCTTGAAATGATTGGCCCCAAAATTATTCATCCTGTTCTTAAAGCCAATAAGGTGGTCCCTTTGATTTCTTGAGAGGGGTCATTTGAATGTAATCAACTAACATTTTATATATAGAATAAGCCGAAAAATAAGTTACTTTGAATGCTATTGCCGACTCATATCAGTATAGATAACGCTTAAACTGTTCTTCTTCTTTGAGACTATAAATTATACACAATTTTGAGTCGTTTTCTGCTACATAATTACTATTTTAAAAACATACAACTGACTACAGTTGTACCTGGGATTGGTACAACATTTATGAGTGACTTCAAAGCATTGCAAAAATATACTTTTATAAATTTGGTTCTAAAAAATACTGAAATCAGAATATAATACTCGAATTCATATTAGTATATTCGTCCTTTTTTCATTCGATTCATAAACAAAATCAGTTGGAAAATATACTTTAGACACATGCACTAAAAATAAAAAATAAGCTCAAAAGTCGTGGTCTATGGCGGCTACTCTACTGGCGCATACCAATTTGCTGCACTGCTTCTTTTGGTTGGTATCTGTCAAATCCACCCACTACAATCACAGCCTAGCATGGGTACTTACTACCTGCTATTCTATTCTGTCTGCAACAGAGAGAATTTTATAGTGGCTAGTAATTTGTTTATTACTGTTGGGGAAAGGTATAGAAAATAACGTGATTTGTCAATAGAGCTCTTAGTACTGGCATAAAAAAGATTCTAGTGGCTCCCACAACCCCATAAATATATCCACCGCATTTCATGAGTAAAATTTTTTATTTAGCGGATTACATCTTGTATTTTCATACGCTTCGTTGAAGACAAAGAGAGAAAGTGAGAACAATGCGTTATTTCTAAAGTGTTCCGTATGTTCCATTTATTTGTATTACTAAAAATTGATTTTAGCTTATTGTGTGCTCTCTTGTATTCAGAAGTAATAACCGGCCAAGTGCTAATGTAAATTGTGTTTCCTTATGCCTTTTAAGTTGTTTCCTTAGTTATAAGCTACTAGTAACCGGACTGTATTCTTATATATTCTGTGATACATCTATGCTAGTTAGAGACTTTGCTCGTTTGTTTACTATGATTGGAAATCGGAGAGGGTATTTCATGAATTGGGGAAACTATACGTCATAGATTCAACAGTCTACATTTACAGAGGGGCCCTCTGTAAATGTAGACTGTTGAAATTATCACGATGTGTATTTCTACAGTTACTATAACAACCAAAACAAATTAATGTGTAAAAAAAAGATCAATACAAGCATCGTGTTTTTTGCTTGTGGAGTGACAATCTTAGAAGATGGTACAGAAACCGACGTGTGCTGGACTTATTCGCACTGTTACCTGTGTGAACCATTTTTTTTGTCGCATATCTAAAATAAAACGACATTATACAACATGTAACTTAATTAACGCACACCCTCAGACACCCCAATTAGAATATTATGTGGTAATCATAATACATACACTGAATTTTTTATTTAATATGTATATGCATTGTTGTTCACTAAATTAGTTTCTTGGAATAAAGTTCATTTTTCTTTATTTTGTATTGAATGATGGAATTTGTATGAATACAAATAAAACTACAATTTTAAAAGTCTTATTATATGACTTACGGCCCATTTCAATTTATTTTGACTGTATAGGGTTAATATGACAATAATTTCCGTAATTTTAATTATTTTGAAAAAATAAAATTACTTATATTAAAAATGATATAAATCGATTCAGTAAACGATTCTGAACAAACTATTTTCAGGATGTGCGTTAATTAATTTACATGTTGTATATATGAGAAAAATGTACCCAAATTGACCATTAATAATAATGACCTTCTGCTTGATTTTCGGCTATAACGGCCAGTCTTAATGGAGACAAACCTTTCGTGCTCTCATGTTCCTATCGGACAACTAGCTGACGCGACTGGAAAGAGTTTATATACAGGGCTGATGGCTTTACGTTCTCCCAGTCCGTAGGGTTTGGAATCGTGCCTGGTTTCACTGCCTCGTTGTACTAACGGTAGCGTGTTCAACCGCAGATTATTAGTGAAACCAGCTTCCAGACGCGGGGCTAATACTAAATAATTTTCAGCAGAAAAATCCTATTATCATTTTTATTGGCCTGCCCGTGATTTGAACCCGGTTTCAGCCATTATCTGCTGTTGAACTGGCTACCATTAGAACAACGAGGCATCCAAACCAGGCACCATTTCAAACCCCACGATCGATACACCAGTCATTACTGACCTACTTCGTCAACTTCATTAACATGTAATTAAGTTGTTGACTATTATAAGTAATTTTCATAATTTCTTTTAATTAAACGTGCCCTCGTACCTAAATTGCTTTGGAAATTTAACGGTTCCCACCCGCCATCTGATAAAAGTCTATCGACATAATTAGTGGTATAAGTGCGATACGTAAAAATAGAAAGGACATTACACTTCGGAAATGTTAATTCGATGGAAATTATTCCGTACATGTTTCCATAGTTTAGGGGATATTATTTTAGCCTTAGTAATATATAGCTACAGCTCATAGCTAGATGCTCTCAGTCCGGTCCGTAAGTGATCGGTGAGGTTAAGCAACTAGGCTCGCGGGCAGTCCATAGATGGGTGACCACCAAAGTGGTTTAATTTCTGAGCGTGTCCGTGTTTTGAAGGACACGTTAAGCCGTCGGTCGTTGTTGTAGTCATTAGACAACAGTCGTAAAGCCATGTCGGAGGTTGGAGGCTACTGAGCGGGTCGAACAACTCTGAAACTAGGGTAACCAACCACTGCCCATACGATAAGTAAGTACAGAGAGATGCGTTCGTACCTAAGTGAAACGAGGCGACCTAATTCTATATTTCAATCATTCATTGATTGACTACACAGGGCCCTGGCCCAGCGATTAAGTCAGTCGCCTCGCCACTTCAGGTCCTGTGTTGTGAATAAAACAGGGGGTGTACAGACGCCAGCACATCCAGTTACCCCAATATGTCAAATTTCCTTTATAGATTTTCAATTTTATCACATAAATATAAGGTTCACTTTCAATTGGGGAAATTTGACAGATTGGGGTAGCTTGATGTGCTGTGGGAAAACACACTCTGTGCACACCACGAGCCAAAACGTGGACAGACGCATAAAGTCTTTGTTTAAAAAAATAACCAAAAATTTCTGAGGCAGTCCATTAAAACTGTTTATTACAACGTTAAACAACAGTTAGTCGATATATCTACGACATGACTGGTTTATTACTTGGCAAAGTAAAGTGTAAAGCTATGAAGTTATTAATTATACTCACTAATTGCGTTCAAAACTTTCAGCTAATGTGTTTCGAGTTATTTATGTAGTGGTTAACTTGTACGATCGAAGCTTTTGCACTATTATTATTAACTACTGTTGAGAATAGTTGAGACAGACTTATTTTCCACTTTTGACAGATAAATCTAAAAAATTAGGCGCCATTTGAATGGGTACGACGTGGAACCTAAATAGTATCAACACAACTGAAACAAGATCATCAATTGCTTGTTGAAACAGTACACTTGCCAGATATTCGGTTATAGTTTCGCAATCATTATTGTTAACCTCTATGTAGGTAATCAAC
This sequence comes from Pseudoips prasinana, assembly GCA_951640165.1. NCBI lineage: Eukaryota > Metazoa > Arthropoda > Insecta > Lepidoptera > Nolidae > Pseudoips > Pseudoips prasinana. Next base: position 27,303,238 of record OX621248.1, read on the forward strand.
GCAACATTTCGTCATGGTTCAGACTCTACACACACAATGTTCAATTATCTGATAATATCTGTATTTTACTTTTACCATCATATTACATGAGCTACGCGATGGCGGCGTGAGTGTCATTACAATCGACGCTTTGACAGCGCGACAGGTAGAACGCGATTGCATGGCGTCGCGTTGCAACTACGCCGTAGCGTCGCGTCGTCGCATCGCCGAGGCCCCTTTGAAAGACATAATGTAATATTCCTTTCTGAAAAGGTTACTGTGACAGGTGTGTGGAGCGTACACTTGAAATCTTGTCGGGAAAAATGCGCGCTCTCAACTGAATTACATAATGCAGGAATGTGTCAACGCGTCGCGGATAGATGCGACGCGACGCGACGTACAGTTTTGACATTCTTTGTGTTCGTAATAAGAGCCGGGTGTACAGCTAAAGCGTGAGGGGTGCACGTAAAAATTTCATATAAAAGAGAACCGTACCCGCCATACTTCACGCGCATGTGTTTATTATGACTTCTTCTATCTCGGTAAATATGATTTTCATTGTACGTAATAAAGTCATAATAAAGGCGGTCCCGGGGTGGGACGGAAGGAAGCCTCGACCTTTCCTGTGGGCCTGGGAGCGGCGTATATCGCCACGAATACGCTTAATATTCGACCACCCTAGTGACAATAAGAGTCCTTCGTTAAAAATTATATATTGGAATTGTTTGTAACTAACTTATGGGTCTGCCATTATAATAGAAATATTGAAGTCTACGTCTAACAATACATCATTTTCATTCAAAATTATTTATGCAAGAATTTTCCCTACAGTACATTATTAACACTCTCTGAATAATATTATACTTTGAAGCTCATGGAAATAGTCATATCCCTTTTTGTTAAATATTGTTATCTTAGTATATCGAGGTAATTAAACTTGATATAGATTATTACCATACTATACGAACTCGCCATTACCATAGTACTAAACTGTCTGCTATGGGAATGGCGAGTTCGTTTTGAACAAGACTGAAGATGCTTTCCCAGGATCCGAACTCGTAAATTTAGAACGGAAACACTCCCTGTTCTAAATTGCAGTCGTTTTGATTCCTATATAAATCTTTCTTCTGGATCTTTGCTGATTGTTCTACGTAGTATACTTGATATTGTAGTAGTTCATTGGTACCTATAAATTAGGGTTCAATGCCCTCGTTGTCCGGTAATAGTTTCGGCATTCAGTAACAATGTTTCACGAGCGAGTGAAGGTTATTTTTTGTCCTTTTAATTCTCGCAACTTTTAATAGGTATTAAAGGTTGATGCGAGGCAGAATTAAAATTTGAATAAAATGTTTTAATTAAATTTGTTTAATAAAAATTAAAAGAGTTTAATTTTGCATTTTTATTATATTGTATCAAATGAAATTTGGGTTATAGTGTGTGGTCGGGATCTGGACGGCGCGTCTGGTATTGAATTAAAAGTCAAAAAAGCCATACCTGGTAGTAGAATACTCAATAGTTTAGGTAAAGAAATGAAATAATGAAATTTATTCAGCACTTGGGTATTAACATACACTTGTACTTATCAAGTTCACAATGCAGTACATAAACATGGTCGAGTATAGTATAAAAATTTTAATTTTGTAATAGGTCTGATAATTTCTGTATTATTAGTAACTACTTTTTTTGTAAACAATTCTACTTAAAAAGAAAACAATTTACAAATAGAAAATAGCATTTAAGTCACAATTTGCGGTGCCTCGTTGTATGGCCAAGCTGATACGCTGACCGAGGTACACTCCCGCCCTTCACCGGAGTCACCGGAGGTTTCGACAAGGCAATTTTTATACACGCGGAAATTACAAAAATTAATTAGTCCGTCCATGCGGTCTGGTCTTATCAGATATATTTTCTTAAATCCTAAAGCTCTGTCGAAATAGGTGTATCATCCTTTGAATGGTTTTGATTGTATTCTCTCTACAGTGTTTAGAAACCAATTGTAATAAATGATAGTTCCCAATTGAATACATTTGGCAAGGAACTTTGTTGAAAAGCGTGTTACCAAAACTTGTCGCAGGTACAAGGATCGTGTGAACCGACACTTGTTCTATAAAATGAATATATTGTATCAACTGTACATTCGTGTTGAATATAAACACGCGAACTATTGTAAGTCCAATATAACATTGACAATTGAGGTAACAATTTGATATATAATTTGAAGGGACGTGAACCGTCAAGATGGATGCAGAGATATGACAATATCAGTGGTTGGTAATTGTAAGTAAGCGTTTATAACAATGTCTTGATAATATCATGTGACAATTGTGTTGAGATGTTAACATTTTAAATATGGCGTATAGTAATAATTGCTGTTGATACATATTTGTAGAATATCTCCATTTGCGGTATAATTTACCAAAATATTAGTAATAATATTTTGGGAAATAATACCAAGAATGGAGATAACTAATTGTTAATACGCGTAAGCGAATAATAATAAAGTACTTGGCGACGTGGTATTAGTAGTAACCCTGAGTTGAAAACATCACAACATAAATTATTATTATTAATTGTTTGGGGCTTGATGCCTTTATGGCATCTTGCTACCTCGACCATTACTGATCTATTGTAGCAGAGCTCCTTGACTTTGTCAAAGTTCACTGCTCAATCCTACAGGTTCCAAAAACTCCCAGATTGATTGTGCAGTGAGTGTTTGTATCTCTTCCGGTTGCATAATATGCTGTCCTAAGTAGATACTTCTACAACGCATTAGCGGCCCGCACGAGCACAGAATATGCAAAGGAGTTTCCTCTGACACAACATATAAGTATTGGACTAAATTTATTCATCATCATATCAGCCGAAGGAAGCCCACTGATGGACAAAGGCCTCCCCCAAAGATCTCCACAATTGCCGGTCTTGCGCTATCAGCATCTAGCAACTTCCAAAAAAATCAACATTGTGGTAGAAGCTGGTAAATTAGGGCATAAATACCACAGAATTACCGTAAACACATTTTTAAATATATATAAATTATTGTAGCTAGAAATTAATATAGCAGGGAGTGGTGTGTGTGATTGACTTAAAAAATACAAAAACATTACAACATATGAATTTTTAGACCTTTCTAAAGCCTTTGATACCGTCTCCATACCCATTCTTTTGTCAAAGTTGGAAAAAATCGGTATAAGAGGTTTGCCTCTTCGACTGTTCAAAGACTATCTTACAAATAGAACTCAGGCTGTAAAAATTGGAAACCATATTAGTTTGGAACAAAATCTAGATTACGGAGTCCCACAAGGGAGTATTTTAGGTCCGACTTTGTTCATTATCTACGTTAATGATCTCTGTGAACTAATGACTACCAACTGCAAAGTATACGCGTATGCTGACGATACTGCACTTCTGATAAATGGTTCCACGTGGGAGGACGTAAGGTTTCATGCTGAGGAAGCTTTAAAAAAGGTTATGGTCTGGTTAACTGAAAACCTTCTCACATTAAACCTAAAATAAAACAAGTTTCATAACATTTGCCAACAAAAGCAGCATGTTGCCTCCACTAAACACTTTTCAAATAAAGGCACACACTTCTATAAATTGTAATCCCAACTGTGACTGTGTATCTGTTTCTAGAAGTGAATATATCAAGTATCTTGGTATCTACATAGACCAATACTTAAGATGGCATCACCATATAGATACTTTAACCAAACGTCTCAGAAAACTAATATACATCTTTAAACTCCTGCGTAACGCAGCAGACTTAAACACACTTACCATGACTTATCACGCTCTAGCCCAGTCGATAATATCATACTGTATTACGTCATGGGGTGGAGCCGCCAAAACGATTCTCTTACCAATGGAAAGGGCACAAAGAGCTGTTCTCAAGGTTATACTTAAAAAACCATTTAGATACTCAACAACCAAACTGTATCAAGACATACCAGTTTTAACAGTGAGACAGCTGTTTGTACAACAAATATTATTTAGGAGACACATTTCGCTTCGTTACAATTCGAATATTACCCGAAATAAACGCCGGTTTGAGAAAGTGTGTTCTCCTGTGAGACATAAAACGACACTAGCTGAGAGGCATTACAAGATTATAAGTAACTCCTTATACAATAAAGTTAACAAAATCCTACATTTTTGCCATCTAAATAATCACAACTTTAAAACCAAACTTAAGACATGGCTCCTAACACAAAACTACTTGCAAACAGAACAACTTCTAAATTTAAGTTAACACTCCCAAACATCGCACACAAATACACAACTTGCACCTTGTGGCACAGTCTTCTAGATTGTAAGAAACTCAACTGATCCCTAAATAAACAGGCTTGCCTAGTTTAACGGTCAGATGGTTATAGTTATCTACTGCTCCACCATCACATATTTGTACATCATGCCTTTAGGTACAGAGCCGAGTCGGGGTGAGCCCCTCTCTGCTCGTAACACAGGTTAATTCCTAGCACGGGAGAGAGGTGTTTGTTCTCTCTGACTTACGGTTGTACCACTATGCAGTAGAAACTAATTTATTATAGTATAGACACTTTTTATTGCAAATAAAGAATTATTAATTATGAATAAACAAAAATCTGTTTTCACCTTTTTGAAACATTCTTTTACCCCTGATAGTGTAGGTAGGTCACCAATCATCAGTAATAATAATAATTATCTGTACTTGTTAGGAAAGAACCTCTTTTCTTTCTTTCTTTTGGAATAGCTGTCGAAGTTGAGGTCGGTAGAGTTGCGTTGGCGTTATGACTTGAGACTCTGACTTAAACTTGGTGACTCACTCTATATACCGTGATAACATACTTCTCCGTATAATTTATACTTAATAAAAATAAACGACAGTAATTTTAATACAATAGGAGTCTTTTTCGCTTATATAAGTTAACTTATTTACTTATTAAGAACGGTAATTTAATCCTGGGACATTATTCTCACACGACCACCTGATTCCAAACTAAGCGGAGCTTGTACTATGGTAACCAGATAACTGATATACTACATATACTACTTTTCTTTTGAAATTACATACTTATATAGATAATTACACCCAGACTCAGGACATACAGATATGTTCATCCACACAAATATCTGATATAGATTTAGATAAAATACGGATGGATGGCAATACCATTTGATATAGAATAACTGACTGTAATTCACTAGAATGATAATGGAATCCGTAACAGCAAGGCATTGCGAGTAATTCAATAAAATCTTGTGTATTCAAAATAATTCGAACCCAAACGATCTCCGACATGTTTTTAAACCTACTTATGTAAATGACATTTATCATCGCCTCCGAAAGGAAGGGAACGAGGAAATCTTCCTGCGTAATAAACACTTATGTGGGGCGGAAACAATCGTAGAGGGCGCTTATGTGATAAATGAGCACTTAGACATTAATTACAGTGATTGACTGTTATTTCGCATCTAAACAAAAATATTGTTTCCAGTTACGTGCTGCGGTTTTTGTGATATATAGTACAGATGATATAAGTTACAAAAATAAATGCAAAAAAGGTCGGTCGACCAGGTAATAATTCAGAAAAAAAACATTCAAAAGTAGAATTTTATTTAATATATTCTAACTTAAATTTAATAAAATTTATTCTAATTAAATCTGGGTTATCATTGAATCTGAACTCATTGTAATCAATTTTGCTATTTCTTATTTTATTATTAAGTATTTCTCTATCTATGTATTACGTGTTTTTAATTTATTGATTATGTTATTATCTGCGCATAATTTGGTGCATGCTGTTCTTTTCTGTATGTGATGATGCATTAGATTTAAGTTTACAATGTATTATTTAAGAGTAACAGTGTATTCGTTGTTGAGAAGCCAAATAAATAAATGAAGACACCCAGAAATTATCACTATTTGGGGTCACCCATCTTCATTTGCTTTACATAGCCGATTTACCGACTGGTAAGGTCAACTGCCTACTAGCACCCCAACGAAATAACATAAATAAAAAAGAGCTTTGAACTCTACACAAGTTTAATCGACGTACATTATATGCCATCAGATAAAAAATAATTTGTATTTTAAATACCTGTCGGTATTGGACGATTACCGAGTACATTTATACGGTAGATTACTTTGCCTATTCTAAAAACACAAATAGTATTTAGCTGTTTTAAAATCGATTTAATTTGTTTTACCAGAATATAAACGAACGTAATAAACAAACCGTCTCGCAAAAAAATTACAATTACTTTAGAGAGAAATGTCTAAAGAAGGTTATTTAAAAAAATGTTACGTGATAACTTAATTAAGAAAAAAACAATTCGTTGAAAATCTTCCGTCATTTCAAGAAAACTTTAAAGTTAAACACGCCCTAGCAACCAGTGAAGCTGCAGTAATGCAATACGGGCTAACTGTAGGGTTTTACGGTTAGCCCGTAACGATGCGGCCTCATACTCTTTCAATCGATTCAAAACTCCTTTATTGCATTGCATTATTATTGATGAACCAAGTCCATAATTAAAATAAATATATATAATTAATTCATCATCATCATCATATCAGCCAAAAGACATTGCTAGATAAAGGGCTCCTACAAGGTTCTCCACAATGGCCGGTCTTGTGCTGCCCGCATCCAGCAGCTTCCCACGACCCTTGCAAGATCGATGGTCCATGGTCGCCACTCACCACTCGAGAACCTTTCTGCCCCAGCGGCTGTCAGTTCTACGAGCTATATTAATGTAATACTATTTAAAAACCTTATATGAGTACATAAGTAATTTTGGTATATCACATAACATCATTAAATTCATGATATGCACAAGGATATATTCATATTTGTTACCAAGCTCCAAAAATAATATTATACCACAAAATTTACGTTCAATGAGTTCCAATTTGTTATATTAAATTGAGTCAATTATTCCTTGTCAGTACATATTAAACTACATCATTGCAATTTAATATTTGTTGGCTCATAGCTCATCTGATGTAGTTAAACTATTCAATTTTATTATCTGGACGTTGTATCAATTTATAATGATAATAATAATATCCTGGGACATTATTTACACAAAGCCACCTGATCTCCCAAACTTATCAGAGTAGTACTATGCTAGTGGGTAGAGCTACATAATACTACTTATTTTTTGCAAATACATTTTTATAGAGAGAAATCGCTCGCATTAGTGAAATGAATCCCTGTGTCGCGGGATACTTTACAAACATTTAGTTGTGACACAAAGTTCATCCAGACTCAGTACAACTATTTGTGGGTCACGAAAATAGTAGTCCTGTACGGGAATCGAACCTAGGACACGAAGTGGCTAGAGTCTTAACCGCTGCGCCACACGTCCAATTCTATAACACGGCCTGTGTAGTTGGTTAATCCCCAAAAGAAGCACTAGATGGCACCACTTGTATCTAATGTAATATAATCGGTTAATGTCGTATGCATTTATAATCTGTATGTCAGTTGCCGAACCCGTATGATTGACGTTCGATTAAGAGTCCCCACAAGGGACGGTATAATGATGTTCATATTGAAAGTAAAATGTTATTTGAATTGTATGGGTCGCGGTTTATTTCAGACGTATATGAGCGAGGTCTGAAATGTATTCTTTTGTTATAACCGTATATTAGACGAATAATTGTTTATTAAGACGAATATTATAAGACGAATATTGTTAAACTGTTTGAAAAACTTACAAACTTTTATAGTGGCCTACATATCACAGACTGGCTAACTACGCAGGACATAGGTATGAAAGTGCAGGAGTGTGAGCGCAAACATGAATATGTACACTATCTATACCCACACGAATAGCCGATTGGACGGTTATCCAACACAACCGGGAATAGATCATGGCTGCCAGCTTTACGTTTGCACCGAGCTACGGGCTCATACCAGCGCCAGTTTTTGGACTAGTCATCATCATTATCACCATCATCATATCAGCCAAAGTACGCCCACTGCTGGACAAAAGCCTCCCCAAAGAATGGGGGGATATGCCATAATGGCCACGCTTGGCATATGGGTTGGCGATCGCAGTTTGATGGTCATAGTTCACAGAAAAACGCTGCTGCGCGTCTTCTGGTAGGTAATCCCTCGGACGATTTCTACGCCCCCCACGGGATGAGATGGGGTGATGATATCCTATGCCGTCACCACACAAACTAGGACTAGTATCGTAATAGTAATTATAAAATATGTGGATGTAATTTGTGTCCGTTTATTATATGTTTGTAAAGTTCTGCGACACAGGGACTACATTCCCTACTGCGGGCGTTGTCATTTTATATTTAAAAAAACTTCTTGGTGTAACTCTTCTAAACTTTATTATACAAATTAGACGATGATCAATCATGTTCTATAATAAAAGCACATAATAATTACGTACAGTACCAACTATATCGCGTGTTTAACATTAATTTGTGTTTCCGTGACAGAAGTCATTTGACACGGCCTCCTGTAAATAATATTATACCTACACTATTGAACTGATCTTTAAATTCAAATTACTACGGCAACAATTAAGTCAATTCGTGGAATTGATATCGTATTTATCACTGGCCAAACACGATTTCATGCTAAACTGGATTGCCCTAGGCTATAGTCACTCCTACATAGCTATAGTTAATGTGAAGCAATTTAAGGATATTTGCTTATTGAAGAAAGTTTAAAAATCCTTACTAATTATAATAATGTCCTCCTATCCGATGTGCTGTAACGTCTACCAGATCTATGTCTCCGGACGAAGCCACCAGTCTCTATGAAGCGTTGGTACACTCTTCGAACCGAATGACGGCTCAAGTTGAGTTGCCGGGCGACATTACATTGCCGCATCCCTGATCATCTGATCAGCAGTGGTATCCATCTTGGGGGTGGTTTTTCTTCTGGAAAATCAGTAGGTGTATCCTCTTCAACAGTTGAAATATGAATGACTTAAATTCACCCCGTGTTAACCGTTATACCTAACCTTTTATATCTTACAAATACAGCGCAAGTTGTGACTCTTGCAGGAGCAAAAATTGCAATGAACTTTTGTGACACTTCATTGGAGCCGTTAAATTAGGATTATTAATTAAAAGTTATGTTTTTTTATTAAGAAAATTTTATAATCTTTTAAATAAAAGTATAATTGGTGTGTTTACATAAACACATCAAGAGTTAATGACAGATGTAAGTGATTTCTGCAGAGGGGCAATTTTTTTTACGCCGAGTGTATAACATCACTGGAGTATATCGCTCACTACGGGCGTCGCGAGCGAGCGTATTATAAATAAATAAAATATGTTTATTGTGTCTCAATACAGTAAAAATCAAAACAAATTGAGGCAGCCCCATTAAGTGACTAAAAGTACTTGTGTTGGTATTGAGGTTGTTAATCACACTTGTGTGCTATTTTTTGGATTTCATTTTCTATTTTCAGTACACACTACCTCAATAATATCCATAAACTCACATTTTGATGACGGAGCTTTGATGAAATGGCTTATTCTAGATTCGTTCGTTACCCTTTGGTCCCACATTCGGAAATAAGAGCCGCGCATAACATATGAACCTCAGCAGAAAAATATCACATACCATTTTATTTCGTGTGTGAGGTCAATTATTCGGCTTGTTTAGTTGATTTGATAATTAGGTATTTATGACATTGTATGGTATTATATTTTTTTTATTACAGGCTATATGTTGGATCTTAATTTTTTAAATGGCTAACCTGCTGTCCTGATGGACATTGTTGGCTATTGGAGAAACTGCTCGAGGCCGAGGCGAACTAAAAGAAGACGTATTAAAGTGATATTTCCTTTAATAGCTCACTGTTCTCTTAGCGCAATCTAGTGTTTGCACGACAATATACTAATTAAACTCTTTAAGTTAGAAGTTTTATACATAATGTATATGAACCTATCGGCAATTATTTATCTGTACTGGGCAGCATGCATTCTCGAGTGGCGACCACGAACCGGAAGACGCAGCGTGGGCAGGCCCCCTACAAGATGGACCGATGATCTTGTGCGGGTCGCTGGAAATCGCTGGATGCGGATAGCGCCAGACCGGCAATTGTGGAGATCTTTGGGGGAGGCCTTTGTCCAGCAGTGGACGTCTTTCGGCTGATATGATGATGATGATGATGACTGGGCAGCATTGTGATTCGTGATATAAGCTGTTTACTTTAGTAGTTCGTGCCAGCACGTAGATATTTATATTAATTTAAGTAAATATTTAAAAAAATACATCAAAGAAAATGTTGCATTCATTTCACCAGCAAAGATAAACAGTTGAATATGTACTTGAATCGTAATAAAAAATGGTGGATGCATTCGTAATATTCATTTTTTTCCCAACTTCAGTACGGTAACTGAACGGGCAGGGGTATCGTAATCAATGTATTGAGAGGCACCACTCATCCGGGATTCGAATGGGTGTGTGTTCGTTATTTTTGCCGTAGAATATATCCTGTATTTTTACTGGTGTTTGCTATTTACATTGCACGCACTACCGATTGCTCTGATGTGCAGTCGATGTAGGGTTGTTAACTTTATAATTATACGCTTCAGAGCTCGACATTTAATTGTCCTAATAAAAAACTGAGTTCTTAATACTTACACGAACTCACTATGTAACCAGCTGCCCAATAAAATGAAAGTCGAGCACGCGAATTGTTCCGCACCATCTTGATTCAGTAGTATTCTTTATTTGTATTTTTATATTTTTTTTATTATAGCGGTAATATAAACACACACTGCGAAAACTGTATACCTATATATATGAAACCTACCTAATACGTTTCATGAGATACAGCACGCTAATAGACAGACGGACGGACAGCGGAAGCTCTTCGAGCAGGGAACTTTAAAGACCCGATTCGATTCGCACGTGTAGGATGTATATTTTTTTTAAATTCATTTTTTAAAGTTTAGTAAATTCAACATTAATCCGATCCCCGTATTAAGAAAAAACCTTAAAAACACCATTCATCACAGTACCCTACTCCTGCGATCCCAAAACGCTTTTACCTGGAATATATGTACGTAGAATATTCTCTACATGAAATCTATGTTTTCTTTTCTTTATACTCTTCAGCCAGCTCAGTCACGAACGAACGAATAACGAAATTTTAATGAAACTCACATGCTGTCCTCAGTCACACACGTTGGAATATCGTATGTTCAAAGAATATATTAGGCGCTACCAAGAATAATCTAATACAGAACTTTTGTATTTCAGGAATTGTATAATTATTTGTAATCACAAATTTTGCGTATCGTAATTATAAGAAATTATTTGTATATAATACGTGTCTTGTCTTTATTTTATTTCGATTCGTTAAAGTAGAAAATATAATAATTCCCGCGTCAGAGATTAGTGTGTCTTGATCGAAATGTCGGGAAAATTCAATAAGGTTTTTAGAGTAATGTATTTATTTAATGTATAATATGTAGCAAAATATATCTAAAACAATATGTAGTGACAATTAGTATTAAAACCCTAAAAGACCACCTTGACATTAACATCAAGAAACTCATCCATGTGTAATTATCGTCCTTGTATTTTCTAACATTAGTTTTAAGTTAAAATTTGTTACTAACAACTGGGCGTTGTTATCTGTTAATACATAAATTATTATTATTATTATTACAACCATAGATTAAATTATACTTCTATAAAATCCTAAAATGTATTAGTACAGTAAATGAAATAAATATAAAGTTAACTTGTAATAATATTATAATGCGCTTCTTAAAGTTTATATAAACAGTATTTTTATTTTATTTTATCGCGTTTATTTAATTTAATTTTATTGAACAATTGGTAGGTATTAATTGGTAAAATTGAAAAATCTTCAAGTCTGTAATTCGGTAAGTTCCCAAATCTCATTTGGGTTCAGATAAAATACCGATCTATGGATTCCTTTTCGTTCTGAAATGATTTATCTTCATATGGTAGGTAGTAGTGACTAGCCTTGGCTCCGCACATGTACATAGATATATCGAAAGATAAATAAGTATTTTAAATTATATAATAGCTTATTTTTCTCGCTAATTATGAAAAGAATAATAAGTTGTTTTTGACTTTATCCATTACTAAAAGATAAACATTTACATATATAAAATTAAAATGTTGAATTCTTTGTGTTGCGAAATTATCCTTTGTTTTGCTAAATTGTACATACTTCTATAAATAATTTTATTTTTGTGTATCTTATTGTTTATTTCTTCAACTGGCAGGGTAACTGATGTTATTTACGTTCGAGTTGTATAAAATAAACAAAAAATAAACTCATAAACACGAGATTTTAACCCTGTCTCTATGTGCCGATGTTTTGTGTGCACGATACCAGGAGTCTTTGGAATAACATACCTGTTACAAGTTTCTCGTAGAGCATGTAAAGCCGTCGGTCCTGTACCTGATCTCTTTCCGGTCGTGTCGCTAGTCATCCCATCGGATCATGAGAGTGATGGATATAAAGTGCCCCTGTGTCCGCGCAGATGGCTGGTCTCCATTGAGACTGGCCGCCGTGGCTGAAATTCTAGAAGACATTACAAGTTTCTAAATTGAAGGTTACAACATGTTTATTAGTAACCTGATCTATGTTTATAAGTAAGGAAGCGTACGTATCTATTTCCGCATATCCGTATATCAGGAATTGTATAGTTATTTAATCAAATACAAATTAATATATTGTCTGTTAAATTTAGCATATGAAAATAGCGTAAAACAAGTTTTGCAGGGGGGCCTGGTGTTCTAAGATACAGGCTTAGTTTAGACACCAGATCTCCCACGAATTGCATTTTGTCTTGAATAGTCTAGCTTGTTATGTTTCTTTCTTATGTAAACTGTAATTTGTGGAGATGAAATAATTATATTTATAATCAGTTTTACTTACCAATCACTTTCCAAGAAGCGCCAGCCCTAGTATGCAATGAATATTCACAGTACCCATACAGTATTGATATGTTTCTACCGAAGTGTACATTTGGGATTGTATAAGGTAGCGTATGTAACAAGCCGCATGGGAAATAAGCGAATTGGTATTTTTTCGTATTAAATACGAACAAATTGAATCCGGACGGCAATATGTAACAACGAGCGACTTATTGATATGTGATTTGCGTACGGCGCTGTGATTTAATGCGCAAGTGTAATTTAATTATTAATATTTTATTAGTTAACAAAGTACTGTTTTTAAAACTTTCTTTTAAAAGGGAAAGTCGACTTCTTTTTTTATTTAGTACTTTTTTAAGATCGGAAGCTCTAGACTTTTATTCCCCAAAATGATTTTAGCTACTCGAGATTCAGGAATTTATTAGAACGTAATTAAACCTATTTTCATTTCCTATTTCAACCAAATCCCCGCAGCTGTTTCTGAGTGTTTGTTCTATATACAAACATCTAAATTATATTTTAGTTTATAAGGTTTACCAACAACAATTCTTATTATATCTACAACCTTTTTAAAACATCATAATGTAAGTAACTATTCCAGTATAACTTTTTACTTATAGGTAAACTCCGCATGTACAAAACATTGGCACAGTTAAACATAACTTATATCTTAGAACTACTTAGCTAATATTAACCAAGTCTACATCATTACAATTTAATACTATAATTAATAATATTTACAAGTTACAAATAAAAATATGGTAAAAGAGAACCAAAAAAATCTAAACAACAAAATCAGTAATATTAAACAGTATTTAAGAAAAGTTTACGTTAAATACTTCAAACTTTATCATATTAGTAGAAAGCACGAATTCTGAAAAAGCGGACAGTTTCAATTGTCACCAGTAGCTTGCTTAAATGCTTGCTATTTAACATTTTTTTAAATCCACCTTCAAGCGCTTAAACACAAAGAGCCTTCACCATTCAGCATTACGAATTTAAGTCTTAAACAACACAACTCATTATGTCACGCCACTGAAACGAAATTTACCTCAATTTAATTTCACGAGAAGGCTTTTATAAATTTAGCGGCTCTAACATTTTGGGTGGCTATTTTTATTTTCAATCCTCCGTTGGTGTCCGTTATGCTAGCGTACACCAGAACTGCAACGAGTTAGTTTCTATGCCAAAAAACTCTGTGTAAATACTGCCTAATTACTGTAAAAATAAAAAAAAATCTTCCTCTTTAGTTTAGGAAATAAACACCATTTTCACTATGTACGCTAGCGTCACGATCAAGCTAGCGTACACATGGCCGTACTCGAAAACGGCTAATTGTAAAGCAACAGATTTGGACACAAAAATACTGTTCTAATACTTCTCCCGCTATGCAAAATTTCATAACGATTGCTCTTGTAGGAACAGAGATATTGAACAAGACTTTTCAATGACATTCGGAGCTGGCGTCATGGCAGCGTACACATAGTAGTTCTTATAGAAAGGGAACTTTTCTTGTAATTAATGCTATATATATAAATAGTGCGTGAAATTCTGCCTCTATTAGTGTAAATACTTTATGCGAATTCGCAGGGGAATAAGCAAAAAAACCTATGTTAAGTTCTAGGAACAAATATACTGACGTACTGTCGCGAACAAAATGAATTATTTGTGAAATTAAAAACAGAAATATAGCATTATTTTCTAATACACGTTAGCATGATGTGTTTTGACATAAATAAAATTAAAATGATTACATACTGTAACACCGCATTGCAAGTACGACATTGCACGGTGTTCGAATGTTCTCTATTAAAAAAAACTTGACAAAGCACCTTTGAGCATATCTGTACCTGTACTATGAACAGAAATTAACAGGGTTTTTTACTTATTCCCCTGCGAATTCGCATAAAGTATTTACACTAATAGAGGCAGAATTTCACGCACTATTTATATATATAGCATTCATTACAAGAAAAGTTCCCTTTCTATAAGAACTACTATGTGTACGCTGCCATGACGCCAGCTCCGAATGTCATTGAAAAGTCTTGTTCAATATCTCTGTTCCTACAAGAGCAATCGTTATGAAATTTTGCATAGCGGGAGAAGTATTAGAACAGTATTTTTGTGTCCAAATCTGTTGCTTTACAATTAGCCGTTTTCGAGTACGGCCATGTGTACGCTAGCTTGATCGTGACGCTAGCGTACATAGTGAAAATGGTGTTTATTTCCTAAACTAAAGAGGAAGATTTTTTTTTATTTTTACAGTAATTAGGCAGTATTTACACAGAGTTTTTTGGCATAGAAACTAACTCGTTGCAGTTCTGGTGTACGCTAGCATAACGGACACCCTCCGTTGAACTTCCTTCAGTTCTTCTAATGTGATATTCATTTATTTTATTTCCCGGCGGAAGGGAGAAGGCTGGCTCCGAGGAAACAAAGCCATTTCCTAGACGTTGCCATCGGTGGCCACGAGACGAGCGGGTTTGTTCCGTACGCCTGACACGTGACGTACCACGTTATTAAATCTAAAGGAAAAAAATAAAGCGAGCTTTTTCTCTACTTTGTTTCTTTTGGGGGAGGCTAATTGGATTATGTGTAATCTTTTCTGCGAATAATGCACGCGCGTGTCGTGTTAGCGTGCCGTATTTAGTTTGAGACATGTTTTACATGTGACATTTATAGGATCAGTTTGTTGTTAAGTATATTTGATTTAATAGAAGAATAGGAAAGTAGATAGAACATAACGTTTGGTTGAAAGTAAATAATCGTAGTTCCCATTCTTTTAGTTAAAATAAATTTGATTAGTAATAAAATAGGTAGGTAAATACAATAATTGTCAACATTTGCACGCCGAAAGGCTAATATGGAGCGTACACTGTATTATTTTTAAGATCTTTTATAACCCATATTTAAGCGAATAAAATATTTGAGTTTGAGTTTGAGTTAATAGTAGTAAGTTTGTAACCTGAAGAATATCTGTGTACCTATCTGGGTCTGCTTAACATCTGCAAATGCGCGAACACGGGTGCACTTTCTATTCCCTCACTCAGGGTCTAATGCCACGGGTGTAGACGCCCATCCGACACGACTGGAAGGACGTTAGGTGTAACACCGCCGATTTCCTGATATTGAAATATTTTCTTAACAAAAATTATACTACCACTTTTTGGACTGAGCCGGTATTTGGAACCTATGCTGCCACTAGAGGCTATGAGGCAATGAAGACACATTACCTCAATGGTCTTGCGGTAGCGTGACTCTAACCTACTCTTTATGTCTTCATGTCTCAACTTTAAACAATCGTTAAAAAATCACTTCCTTTTCTAGTTACTAACTAAGGTTGAGGTTTATTCAAAGGGAATCCAAGCTATTTAGATGAATTAAGATTCTCTTCGTTAGAAAAATTTGCATAATATGAATTAGCCAATAACCCCATTTTATTTACAAATAATATCGTTAATACAATCATATTTACAATTATTAAAGATAAGCATTGTGATTGTGTTGATTTGTTATTTTGTATCTGCTCAGCTGTAGATTAAATGGAGATAATAGTGGTATTAATCAAAATATTCCAAATGAGTACGAATATTAATTTATTTAGCCGTGTGGATGACGGCATTGAATATGGCCATCCCGTCAAACCCCGTGAGGGATGTAGAAGTCTACCCGAAGGAATACGTAACGGAGAAAGGAGAGCAGAGTCTCTCTCTGTGTACTATGAACACTATACTGCGATCGCCAACCCGCCTCCCAAGCGTGGCGATTATGGGATTTCACCCCCATTCTTAGAGGAGACTCTTGTCCAGCTGTGGACGTCGTGCGACTGACATGATGATGATTAATTTATTTAAAACTTTTTTCACAAATCTGCTGAACTGACTTTGACTTGAAAGTTACGTATTGAAACTAATTGTATTTATCTGCAGTAAAACTAGCGATGTTTAAAATATTGAAACTTCGGTTGCATGTCCGCAGTACAAAATGTTGAAAATTAGCATTGTGGAATCGAAATGGTGGTCATTAAAGCCGACCGTCGTCGTACATACGAGCTCCGCCCCAATAAAAATAATAACAATACTGAATTCTTATCTCTACATAGACATCTATTTCTGGCAATATGACATTTATATTACATGTATACAAGGTATAACATAAATAGAGTAGGTAATTGAAGTAGCGCTATCTGCTCATTAAACTGATCAGACAGTGGAATATGAAAAAGGTTTATTGACTCCCCCTATAAAATACGTCGGATGATTGACTTTTTCTGTTTGGCAATTGATGTTTTACACGTTGTTCAGTTCAGCTCCTCAAGTTGCATCCAATATTGATGTTATATCTTGTATAGTCTTGAGAAATACAGAATCGACAGTTTTGAAAGGCATTGGAATTAGTTAAGACGTGTTAAAAAAATAATTGGTACCATTAGCTACAATACTATACTTTATTATGGAGCTACAGTAACAATGGAATAGTAAAAAGCGTAATGTTCGTGAGTATAAAAAATGCTGGCAGTTAAATTGAACATAGCAAAAATGAAAGGAAGATTAAGAACGTAAACACAAAAGAAAGACATATTGATGTTAGATATTTTTTTCACATTAAGCAGTGAGAGTGTGCTCTCTGTATTATCCACGGGCATGTCTAAGACGCGTTGATTTAACATTCCGACTGAATTTGACATCCGCAATGTTTATTGCCATCCCATTCGGCGGGCTTTGTGCGAATCTTTTTGTGGTATAATTTATCTAATTTGGAACAAAGCCGATTATATGCGGAGATGTTCGCTCAATTCGCGCTAGGGGCACTCTTGAATTTTTATTAGAAAATCTTGTTTTATTTTCCTTTGTTTTGGAGTGAATATTAAAATTCTGGAAGTATAGATTTTTTGGTTGTATTATAAAATTATTCTTCGTTATTCTTTGTCAAAATGTAGGATACGAAGCTTTATTTAAAAATATGAGATTCAATATTCAACCAATTATAAGACCGAGTGCTCATTCCTTTGAAGAAGATATTTTTAATGATATATAATTTTATAAATTACAAAAACACTCGACGAGGATGGGATTCGAACCCACGCGTGCAGAGCACATTGGATTAGCAGTCCAACGCCTTAACCTCTCGGCCACCTCGTCATGCGATTCTTCGTTAAAATAGCGGTGCTGTTTTTCTATAGTAACTTAACCCACATAATAGTGTTTACCGACTTCGTATCGCGATAGCGGAACTTTTTTCATAATACCATTGAAAACCCCATGACATGCAGCTGTTGTTACACCGCGTTTACTTTAGTTCTAATTTATTTAGTTTGTTGTTCCAACTACTATTTAACTATGAATTAAGGTAACCGGGCAAAAACATTAAGCCTCTTGGTAGTGACTGGTTTAATACCATAATAGCTTTTGTTGTTCTAATTATTTCTGAAGAACCATTGTACTGTCGTGTTTAAAACAAGTGGTTTGCGAGATACTACTTAAGTAGACACGCTTTAAAGTGCCTAATTGGGTGATACCTACATAATTATTTAGAGTGGGTACTTATTCAAGTCATTAATTAAGTTTTTGATATTTATTGCCGGTGGGAAATTAAGGAAGGGAGAATGAATGAAAGAAGATTTTCATAAGAAGTATACTTGGCCTGTGTAAATGGTAGAACCGGAAGGAAAGACCTCGTCGAAGCTCTTCTGACCAAGTAGATTTTCTCAAGAGAGTCCAGATCAGAAGTGGGTACAGTAAACAGGTGAACATGCCCCCTCCGATCTTCAATCTAACGAGCGGCCCAAGTCTTCGCGTATTAACTTAGAGAACGAAACGTCCCTAAAAACCGACCCCCTTCATGATTTTCTGCGTTGAAAAGGGGTGCCTAATGTTGCGGGTCACTTAATTCGGTCACCGTAGCCTAGTTGGTAGTACTCCTGCCTACGAAGCTGGTGGTCCTGCGTTCGAATCTCGGTAAGTGCAAATATTTGTGTGATGAGCACGAATATTTGTTACTGAGTCATGGATGTTTTCTATGTATTTAAGTATTTATCTATCTATATAAGTATGTATATCGTCGCCTGGTACCCATAGTACAAGCTTTGCTTAGTTTGGGGCTAGGATGATCTGTGTGACATTGTCCCTCGATATATATATATATATATATATATATAATTAGTAGTCTGTTGTTCAATATTTTTTTATATAATAGTAAGGCATTCAAACATGCGGATCACCTGATGGCAAATGAACACTGACACCACCAGAAGGGCCGCAAGAGCGTTGCCGGCCTTAAAAAAATAATAGGCTCGCATCCTAAAGGAAAACAAGGAGTCGTAGTAGAGGTAGGACATAGCGTTCATTCGCTCTAAGAGCAGCCCGACTGGGGAAACCTTACAGAAGACACTCCTTAATAATAACATGAATAATTTTAATGTTGTGTTTCCGAGTGTGTGTAAGGTCGCCAGAGCTCATTTGGGTGGGGGCAAGGGTCAGTAACACTTGTTTGCTAACTCTTAAAGGCCGGCAACGCACCCGCGACACCTCTGGTGTTGCGAGTGTCCATGGGCGGCGGTGATCACTTACCTATCAGGTGACCCACTTGCTCGTTTGTCGCACACTGACATAAAAAAGTCTTGTTCTTATTCAATTGTAAACGAAATAAATAAGTAAATATCCAGTATGAGTACCGTGTAAATGTCTTATCATTGAATCTCGAAAATTAATGGAATCAAGCGTTAGTTAGTCCCTATGAGAATCAAAATACAAAATTAATATGTATCTAGTGTTCATTCTGTTATCATATTGGCATGTAATTTGTTTATTTATATTCTCCTTATTGCGTGCGCATATTTTTTGCGAGCGGTGTAAATTGCGTTCCGGCTTAATTAAACTAATTATTAGCGAATGATCAAAAAGGGATTTCGTTCTTTGTATTGAGTATATTGGGAAATTTAACGGCTTCCATAAGAGAGAGTTTTAATGTTTCTTTTGCGTTTGTATATTCAAATTTAAAAAAATATATCCTGGGTTTATTCACACACAGCCTGGAAATCAGACAACTGATATATTACATAGAGTACTTTTATATTGTCAATACATACTTATATAGATAATTACACTCAGACTCAGGAGAAACAGACATGTTCATCATCATATCAGCCGAAAGACGTCCACTGCTGGACAAAGGCTTCCCCCAAGGATCTCCACAATAGCCGGTCCTGCATTGCCCGCATCCAGTGGCTTCCCGCGACCCGCACATGATCGTCGGTCCACCGTGTAGGGGGCCTGCCCACGCTGCGTCTTCCGGTTCCTGACATCTCCATGCACGCAAATATCTGTCCTGGGTGGTAATCGAACCTACGACCTGCGGCGTGAAAGGCAACCATTTACCAACCACGCTAACCGGACCGTCAAAACCGACGTCGTTTAAGAAAAATAACATTACACAAACGAGATTTAAACCAGCATTTGGGTCGTATCGGACGTTTCAAAAATGAAATGTCAATAAGGCGAAGGTAACGCCTCGCTTGTGTCCACTTAACGTCGCTCAGTGGAACAGGCCCCATATGGGCTGTACCCCGGGCTCGGGCCAGTACTTCTAAAACCGGGTAAAGCGGGCAATACCCACGTAAAGCCTGAGGATTTGTCCGCCCAAATACGATGCACCTGTACTGGGCCGATTTAACTTGAGTGTCCATTGTTATTTAGATAGTATTCGAAGAGCTTATGGTTTCAGTCTTTATTTTAGTTTTTATTTTGAAATTCAATCTCTACAAATACAGTTTAGTAACTTTATATCATACATGTTGTACGTACCTAGTTGTATGCATGTTTCTAAAAAGATATCTTAAGAAACTTAAAACGTCTAATTTAATTGTATTTTACGAGTGACATAATTACAATAAATGCAAATTAATAATAAAATAATGGCAATTGTGGAGATTTTTGGGGGAGGCCTTTGTCCAGCAGTGGACGTCTTTCGGCTGATATGATGATGATGATACGTGTGCCATCATATACGGGCTACTACTGCTCGTAAGTACGGGTTAAAATAGAATAAACAAATAGTATCAAAACACAATAACAAAATTATTAATTGCGAGATAAATATCTTATGTAATATTTCATAAAATATGTAAATCTAATACAATCATTTTTGTAATAATTTCAATTGAGTTGTAACTTTTAGAGATTCGTTTTAAGCGTTTTTGAAGAGGAGATATTGTGACTTTTATAGATGTTGATTTTAGATGTTTATATTGTAGATTATTCTCCAAAGACTGTTCGCATGTATGTAGTGAGAGTTTGTAGTAGTCTCGTGTATTAGGGTCAATTATGTTCTTTAAAATATTGTCAGGGGCTCTACTGGCAAAGTCGCCGAGCTTCGATTTCTTGGCGTTGGCGTTCAAATAAATAAAGGTTAAAAACTACTTAATCAATCGTTGAATCGGCTTCCATGAGCACATGTGACGTCATAAATGGTCCGGAATCGATTGACAACGTTGAAGCCGATTTAACGATTGTATAAGTCATTTTTAACCTTTATTTATTTGAACGCCATTTAAGAAATTGATGTTCGGCGATTTTGCCGGTAGAGGCTCAGGGTTCAAAATCCGGAAATTTGGGATATTTAGCTAAAATATTCTCAGTTATTATTCGATATACTGATGTAAGAGAGCGTTGTGGTGAGAAAGAGGATGTGGTCACAAAGATTGAAAAAGGTATGCTGAGATGGAATGAAATCGATGTTCAGCGACTTAGCCGGTAGAGCCCCAGATCTAGCATACCTATATCATGTTTTTAATTTAACTAGACGAACCTCGTAGTATTTTCTCGTAGTCATTTAATGCCCGGTTCCTTTATTTTACGATCCGTCATTGGACCAACGTTACCATCCGTAATTCAGCTACCGATACCGATGCAAAACTAGTGTTCCACAATGCCCTACCTGCGACGAACGTCCGTAGTTTAAACCACCTACGACTCGTTCGGCGATGAACCTCTCGCTCCTCTTCACGATTAGTTATAACAAAACGTCGTACGTCAATTATGCAACTAAAATCATTTATTATTCTGTAATATTATGTGAGTAATAGCACAAATTACTGTACTTATAGTTACAGTAATAATTTAATTTGCGTTTTAGGTTTAAAATATTTATAAATCATTATTATTGAAAATTTGATGTTACGAGTGCATGGTGTGAACAAAACGCTTAATAGAAAAGCGCATGGCGCATGCGTCTGTCGTCTGACGTCTGTCCAGGAGTATTTCATGGTTTTTAAATAAGTTTTTAAATTGAGTATTCAATCTAAGGTTTGTGGTTATGAAATCTTAGAAGATAGAAAAATAATCAACCCTTTCTAACGGAAAACAAAGCCATGAATTCTCTATCAGTTTCAGAGCTAGACATTACGGAAATCTCCTCAAACACTATGTTAACTACCAAAATAAAATACAAACGACTGGTAAACCGACCGAATTCGACTAGTAATCAAAGCAGTAACGCCTCGTTATTTTGACAGTTCCGTGACAGTAGAAAACATTTATAGGAACACTTTCGAACGCATCTCCATACAATAAGCTTACTAACGTCCTCCCATCCGTTAGTAACCAGACGTTGGTTATTTGGATAACGACTAGTATTTTTTAGGAACGGTTTTGGGTTACGGCTGGTAGAAATTCTAACTATTCGTAGTAGAAACGATTCGTTTTTGGAATATAGGAACCGGGCGTAAGCCGTGGGGCTACTGTTACCGCGACGTAGCTGCGGTCGATATCTTGTTTATTAATTATTAAGATTTAATTACCTTCGTGTGTTCAGACAGTTTTATTTTTAGTGAACTTCGAAAAGAAGCAAGTTGTCAATTCGATTTAATGTTTTGCGTGTCTGTTTGTTTGTTATTGTTATGTATGGATTCTGCGTTTTTTGTGAAGTATATATATTAATGGTAATATATAGATAATATATATTTGATATTTTTTTTTATGTATGGTCCAATGTTTAGCTATTTAGGTTTGTCATAATTTTTAACCTCTTAAGTGAAATATTTATTTTAGATTTTTGAAACTATACTAATTCATTATGCTGTGTCGTGAAGGCGAAGGATATCATCACTCCATCTCATCTCGTGAAGGTCGTCCCAAAGGAATACATACCAGAGAACGGGCAGCAGCGTTTTTCTGTGAACTATGAGGCAAGCGTAGCGATTATCTAGCAGTGGAAGTAATTTGGCTGGCATGATGATGATGATTATTTCTAACGGAGTAAAAATGTATGCACATCTATATAAATAAAAAGAGAAGTCCTGACTGACTGACTGACTCATCAACGCCCAGCCCAAACCCTTGGCCCTAGAAAGCTGAAATTTTGCACAGATGTTTTCTTTATAATGTAGACAAGGAATAAGGAAGGATTTTTCGAAATTCAACCCCTAAGGGGGTAAAACGGGGGTGCGAAGTTAATATGAAACTTTGCCGTTTTTGAAGTAAGAGGCATGAAAGTTGGTATTTGGCCTTGCAGTTAAAAATAAAAAATATATGTTTCAGGATTTTTGGAAATTTCACCCCCAAGGGCAAAAAATAGGGGATGTTAGTTTGTACGAAAAAAGTCCCAATTTTTAAGTTAAACGCATGAAAATTAGCATTTGGCTTTTTAGTTAAAAATAAAAAATATATATTTCAGGATTTTTGAAAATTCCACCCCGAAGGTCATAAAATAGGGGATGTAAGTTTGTATGAAAAATGCGATATTTTTGAAGTTAAACGCATGAAAATGAGTATTTGGCCTTTCTGTTAAAAATATATAGCATTTATTTCAGGATTTTTGGATATTACTCCCCCAAGGGCGGAAAATAGGGGATATAATTTTATACTGCCTGACTGACATATCAACGCACAGTCTAAACGGCTGCAGTTAGGACTTGAATTTTGACAGTAGTTACCTTTTATGACGTAGGCATCCACTGAAGAAGGGTTTTTGAAAATACCACCCCTAAGGGACTAAAATAAGGGATAAAATATTTTATGAAAGTGCTTAATTTTGATGTTAAAGGCTTTAGTATATACACACATGATTGTAATTAATCTTAAGTATATTTTATTTTAAAAAAGGATTCCTACTGAGTTTTCTGGCAGTGTTTCTCAGTAGCTGCCACGTCATGCACTGCACGGTAGGGTAAAAAAATATGACGATTCCACATAAATGTAAAATTTTTACGGAATAAAGTACCTTTGACTTTGACTTTGAGACTTGCAGTTAAAAATTAAAATATATATTTCAGGATTTTTGAATATTCCACCCCCAAGGGCGTAAAATTGGGGATGTAAGTTTATGTGAAAAAAGTGCCAACAAGTTTTAAGTTAAACGCATGAAAATTGGTATTTAGCATTACAGTTCAAAATTAAAAGTATGTGTTTCAGGATTTCCGAGAATTCTACCACGTAGGGTGACAAATAGGGGATGTTTGTATGAAAAATGTGACATTTTTTAGTAATAAAATCCTTTGCCATTCCATGCTGTGCCATCTGGTAAGCGGTAAATCAGCCTATGAGTAGCATAGGCATCAATCACTGAAATGCCGTTTGAGTAAAGTATTTATCAAGGTAAAAGTTACTTGATGATCCTTTTTTATAGGACCCCAAAATATCTCTTCGAAAGCGATGACAGTGAGTTCATTCCATAGTGTTGGTGTATGTAGGATGATCTAAAAAAAGTGTTTCAGGATTTCCGAGAACTCTACCACGTAGGGTGACAA
Source organism: Pseudoips prasinana (assembly GCA_951640165.1). Classification (NCBI taxonomy): domain Eukaryota; kingdom Metazoa; phylum Arthropoda; class Insecta; order Lepidoptera; family Nolidae; genus Pseudoips; species Pseudoips prasinana. Next base: position 27,327,841 of record OX621248.1, read on the forward strand.
ATAGGGGATGTTTGTATGAAAAATGTGACATTTTTTAAGGTAAACTCAGGAAAATTGGTATTTGACCTTTCATTTAAAAATATGTATTTCAGGATTTTTGGGAATTCCAGCCCTTTAGGGTGAAAAATAGGGGATGGAAGTTTGTAAGAAAAATGTGACATTTTTTAAGGTAAACGCATGAAAATTAGTATTTCGCCTTTCATTTAAACATTATAAATATATCATCAGAACTTTTGGAAATTCCACCCCTAAAAACGACTAAAATAGGGGATGTAAGTTTGTATGAAAAACTGTTTTTTTTTTGGAGTTAAAAGCATGTAAATTGGTATTTCAGTTAAAAATAAAGCAATCAAGGGAATAATTTGTAGTTAAAAAAGGTAATCCATAACTGATTCAATAGGTCAACACCAAAAATGTACGCCAACTTAAATTATAGAGAAATTCGTTTCTTATTGCTTAAAATGTTGTGTTTGTTGTCGTCTAAGCAAAGATTTAGCGTTTTATAAGATTTGTAACTTCTTTTTTTTGGTATTTTTCATAACATATTAAAAAACGTCAATTTAATAAAATTGGGATAAAAAAGTCATTGACCCAAAATTCGAGTTAGCGTAGTATAAATTGTTCGTGTAGAGATGATCGCACCCAAAAAATATCATCTTAATTTTACTGATCTACAAGTTCACAATTTTGTAACTCGATGGCTTTTATATCGTTTCAGATCGCAGAACTCATTTGACATATCGGTTAAAATAAATAAATGCTTGAAGTAAAAGGTAGTCCCAAACTGAATCAAAAGATGATCGCCTAAATCTCACCCAAAATATATGCCCACATCTTAATTTTACCGCTTTACAAGGTTATATTTTTGTTAGTAGATGGTGTAATCATCGTTTTAGATCGCGCTATGGTTTCTTTCGTTCACAAAATGTGATATTAGACCTATCAATGCCGTGGTCGCAACCTAAGCTAATGGGAGTTACCTTGGTGATTAATGCATCGTTGATTATTATATTACTTTATTTGACTTACTGACTTTACTTAAGGACAATTGATATGTATTCTTTGATATTTTTGGGTTTATGATATCGGGTCTTTTTTTTAAATAACAGTAGCAAGTAGTCTTTAGTTTATTTCTTAACTAGGTTATTAATAGGTTAGGTTTTCTTAAATTTATATTGCTTATTTCTTTTAAAAGTATTTTTTTTAGATTAAGCTAGAAGTAAGTAGTTACATTGGTAATCATTCAAAATTGTCGCGGACGAAGTCGCGGGCACCAGCTAGTCTAATATAATCCGATTGGAAATCATATCACTTAGTTACTGATGTGGGTTTCTGGATAAGATTGTTCTCTCGGCTACAGGTTTACTTAATGATCCCAATAGTATAACTAAGGTGTGTCTGCACATACTTGCCATTTGTTCTCATTAACGTGTATAAAAATATCTTCGCATGAAATATTGCATTTAATTTAGAACGTGCCCCGTCCCTCGCAATACAAGCGACTAATCTACAACATTTAATTTAGGCAAAAGTGAGGTCTATCTGAATACATTGTTTCCGACGTCATGGCCGGGCGCTCATTAAGTATTATAACTTAAACGTCACAGTGGTGCCGACCCATGTAGCAAATTGTGCTCGTAGAATTAATTCAGCTTACATAGAAGCCATAACAATAACTGGATATCATTATTATTCGCGCGGCCCAGGGTTGGCGTTCGCCACTCTGTAGGAAATGAATATTCCATTCGTAATGGACCTGTACTTTCATTCATTAAAACTTACATTATGTGCGCCTCTCCGCTCTTGAATAATTACTACACTTCTTCCGAATTTAAATGAGCCGACGGTAATTAATCAAGAATTTCACCGGTATCATTTCAGTGTTCGGTTTTTGAAACAAAGTTCCTTGGCGCGGCTTACGGTAGGAGTAGACTTGTAGAAATCGTCATATAAGGAAAAAGCGTTATGAGCTCTTTATGCGACTTTATCTCTCTCCCTCTTTGTCTTGTTCTGTTATAAACGAGTACACAGTGTGAGTGTGTGTGTGTGTGTGTGTGTGTGTTTGTGTGTATGCTCGTATAAACACACATCGATCATATCTGGATTCGGGCAGTATTATGCGCGGCCGGTTGTGAAAGCAACCTTATTTATTTTATTTTATTTGGAAGACCAACAGCACTTAACAACTTATAGGAAATTTTTAAATATAAAACAGTAAGCCAATCATAGGTCTCCACGAGGAAATTACAGTGTACAATTTAGGTGGTGTTACCATGTATAAACACTTAACAGGTTTATACAACATAAGGCTGTTTAGTTCAGAAAAGGTTGTATTTATTTACCGTGCAACATCAGTAAATGTCAGTGTAGATAGTGCTCCCACTGTTAATGATGATTTTAATATCAAGCATTGACAACCTGATATTAATAAAACATAATAATATCCTGGGACATTATTTACACACGGCCATAATAAAGCAGAGCGTGTACTATGAAAATCAGATAACTGATTTACTACATACTTATATAATACTTTTCTTTTGTAAATATACTTATATATGATAATTACACCCAGACTCAGGAAAAATATATGTGTACATTGCTACTTGCTGTTTTAAGATTATTAATCATCCAACTATTTTTTTTTCGTTCACTTAATAGTCCTTTATAATTATTGTGTGAATATGTAAATGTATGTATTCTAATGATTACCTTGTTTGTTTCAGGTAAAATGAGCCATCAATCTTAAGCATTATAGACAAAATATTCAGTGAACGTAAGTTTGCACAAGATGTTAACTTGGAGTTTGTTATGTTGTTTGGAGAAAAGTGTAACCACGTGGAAAGGGGTACATCTACGTGACTTAGAAACTGAAAATTCGTGGATTTCGTTTCAGTATTAGATGTAGTTACCCTACAAGAGTATACCTACTCCTTAAAATTGGACAAATCCCACTATAATATTATAAACGCGAAAGTTTTTAAGTATGGATGGATGGATATTTGTTACTCTTTCACGTCAAAACTACGAAATAGATTTTTATGAAACTTTCCAATAATATAGCTTATACATTCGAATAACACATAAGCTACAATGTATAAAGATATTGTGTGAATTGTCCAAAATATGTACGACAAGTGTCAAGTAAGTAGGAAAAAATCTACCATCTGCGAGCTATTTCGGCGTGCACTGCCAAAACCGCTACAGGTACACATCCTACTAATATTATAAATGCGAAAGTTTCTGAGTATAGATGTATGGATGTATATTTGTTACTCTTTTACGCCAAAACTACTTTAACGCGGGTAAAACCGCGGGGCATAGCTAGTGTATTATACACTAGAAGATGTAAACTTTGTGTAAAAAATAAAAGCTTTGTGCAAACACTTTGAAAATTAACGTTTATAATAACTTGGGCGAAACAAAGTACTACCTACCATAGGTACTTAATTTCGCTCAAGTTATAATGAACCATAACTTTCAAGGTGTTTGTAAGAAACGAGTCGGCGGAGAGGTTTGGGACAATGGTGATGATCCGTTTGCAATGCCTACCTCTACCACGACTCTATGTGTACCTACTCGACGAAACTTACCGTTTCTAGGGTTCCGTAGCCAAAGGGTAAAACGGGACCCTATTACTAAGACTTCGTTGTCTGTCTGTACGTCAGTCACCAGGCTGTATCTCATGAACCGTGACAGAACGTAGTTAGACAGTAAAATAGAAATTATCAGAGATGATGCTGCTGCCGCTTTATATAACAATAAATACTAAAAAAAGAAAAATTTAAGTGGGCTCTTATACGAAAAACCTGAATTTTTTGCTAGTTTTTATAGATAATGGTACGGAACCCTTCGTCCGCTAGTCCGACTCGCATTTGGCCGTTTTTTTTTAGTATAGACATTTTAAGTTCATTGACGTTTCTGCTAGGGGCGGTGCTAGGTAATGTACTGGAAAAACTGCAAGTATCATCGAGCAAGTAAACTACATGAACTTGTGATAGACATGCAGTATCTATAATCTCAACCATGTTTTTACTTTATATTATTCTAAATGACTGCACGTGTGGCGCAGCGGCTACGACAGTCGCCTCGCCGCTTTGTGTCGCGGGTTTGAGTCCCGCGCCGGACAACTATTCGTGTTATAAATATTTGTTCTGAGTCTCGATGTAATTTGTGTCCGTCTAACATTGTTTGTAATGTACCCCGCGACACAGGGACTAAATTCCAAAGGGCGGGCGTTGTCTTTAAAAAAAAAAGTAGATCCCAAGTACAATAGTATTTCTTTACAAAAACAATTTTTAAGTTATATTTCTTACTTAGCTAACTCAGGTAAACTGTCAGTTATAAAGAGCAATGTTTTCTTATTTCATGTAAATTTCTTACAAGCCGACACAATATAGTCAGTGTGAAGTAAAACGATCCTGAAGAAAACCAACTGAACTTAAACCAGCAAGATATTGATGGAGTATTATCACCTATCTACACTTACTTAAGGCCATGAATACAAGGCGCAGCTATCTCGCTCGTTTTTTCTTTCTTTTCAATCACGTAAACATGGATAAACTCTAAATGGATTTTGTCCAAATTTGGGATGGAGATAAAATATACCCCAAATTAACTTACAGTGTGTAAATGTGAAATATAAAATTCTAGTTTGCACTTTCAGAATATCTGCTGAGGTCATATTTAAGATTAAAATTATGATTTTGAAACGCGTTTCCACTTTGCTATTTTCTTATAATCACCAAAATAAGTGGGTAGCTTCTTTTTATCAAATTGATTATAATGAAAACTTGTTGGAATAGTCTGTAATTAGTTTTGACTCCAAAAATATAGAGATTATTAATTCCACCGAACTTTTCTTGTATGTGTCTTACATGACTTCTTCTCCATTTGTCTGTGAGCTGATTGTCTAATTCCTATCGGATAGCTTTTGAAATTATCCCATATATATTTCGGACAAGTTGAAATTGGTTTTAATATGTTAGTTTTAATCAGTAATTTTTAATTAGTACCAGTATATTGTTGGCAACATCGATTCAACAACGCCATCTAGCGGTGAATGGTATTTTATTAAAATAACGGTATATTGGTCTTCATATATATATATAGAAATGCGCAAAATAATATGTAACAAAGGGTGTATGTAATAAATAATATTTATGAATTTTGTAAATTACATAATGAATATTTGTATGCCGGAAATCGGCTAAGTGTGTGAACAAGAATAAAACCTAACATTTAATGCAAATAAAGAATCTTATCTTCTTAATTATAACAAAAATCTAAATGCGCATTCGAGATAGCTGCGCTCTCTGTCTGGTCCTTTAGCTAACGTTGCAGCTATACTAACTACGGGTCACTTCCAATATATATTCCTTTCTAAGCTTCACTATGAGACAGCTTAAAAGCATTTGAAGGCACATATTTGAATCGTTTGGAGTCACGTTCGGTAATAACGTATATATCGTGGTAGATTGTAGCTTGTTAGATTGCCAGCACGTACTCTAGTTACACTACTAAGCGCAAGTACTACTTACGTGTTAGCTACTGGGTTGATTACTGCGCTTAGACACAACTTTAAGCGCTGTGTAGTCGATTCTTAATTCCTCCAAGAAACTTTGTGTTTCTAGTTAATACCGAAACCGAAGTATTGCGATTTTGCTAGGAAAGCAGGTTGAATGTTAAACGATTTAGAACCTTCCAGTTTATCGACTGGCTTTTGCCTTCTTTTTTTTTGCATTTTCAAAGACAACGCCCGCATTAGTGCATTTAATCCCTGTGTTGCGGGGTACTTTACAAATACACAGACGGTCACAAATTACATCCAAACTCAGAACAACTATTTATGGGTCACACAAATAGTTGCGCGGCGCGGGAATCGGGCCCGGGACACCAAGCGTCTTCAAGTAAGGTTTACCGAAATTTGGCTCAAGCAATATCTGGGAGCAATCAGTTATTGATCAAGTAATTACCTAGCTTTGAGCTATATTTTATGTCGGCCAGGTCAATAAACGAACCGTATTTATCACTTAAGTGTAGAACAATAACTAGGTTATTAATACCTAAAAATATGGTTCGTATTGTATGAACTTTCATAGTTATAGAGATGGTGCCACAGACAATCAAAGTCACAGACTTTGACTTCAAACTTGAGATTAACCCATACTTTTCTGGCGTGGTTATATATTAATAATTTAATCAACAGTTTTACTTCTCAACGCTTTTTATAATAGGTCTTTACCTATGAAATTGCCGTTTTGTATGAAAAAATTTAAACGAATTTTTTTCATGAATTTTTTTATTTGTATTAATCGAAGTAATCACCCATGCAATCAATGCATCTTTGCCATCGCAGTGGCAGTTTATTGATGCCCTTCTTAAAGAAATCAGCTGGACGGGAGGCAACAAATTCTTCAAAGGCATTTTGTACTGCCTCTCGGGTATTGAATTTTTTTCCCGCCAAGAAGTTATCCAAATTCTGGAAAAAGTAGTAGTCTATAGGCGCAAGGTCTGATGAGTAGGGCGGATGACGGAGAGCTTCCAACCCCAGTTCTTGCAACTTGGAGACCGTCTGCTGTGCAGTATGAGGTCGCGCGTTGTCGTGCAGGAGCAGCGGAGACGAGCGATTGACCAATGCTGGTTGGAGATGCGCCAGCTTCTCCATCATTGTGCTCAGTTCTTCACAGTACACATCTGCAGTAATGCTCACCCCGTTTGGTAAGAAGCTGTGATGAATCACACCGGCGCTAGACCACCAAACAGTGACCATCACTTTTCTAGGGGTAAGTTTTCGTTTAGGGCATTGTTTAGGTGCTGAACCAGGATCCAACCAACTTGCTGAGTGCTTGCGGTTATCAAACAGAATCCATTTTTCATCGCAGGTAACAATGCGGTTCAAAATTCCTTCATTTGTGTGTCTGTTGAGCAGTGCAAGGCACGTCTCGACGCGTACTTCGCGCTGGCGATCATTGAGTTCGTGGGGCACCCATTTGTCAAGCTTTTTTACCTTGCCAATTTGACGCAAATGGACCAATATTGTTTTGACGCTAACGTCGAAAGCTGCTGCTAATTCAGCCGTAGATTGTGTATCATCAGCTTCCACAACCGCCTTTAATTCGTCATTGTCGACCAAAGTCTTCGGACGACCGCGAGGTTCATTTTTCAGGTCGAAATTTCCAGAACGGAAGCGAGCAAACCAATAACAGGTGGTGCGTTGGTTTGTAGTGTTAGCTCCGTAAACGTCGTTGATGTTGCGTGCCGCTTGTGCCGCGTTGCTGCCACGACGGTACTCATATTCCATAATTACTCGAATTTTTAACGTATCCATGATGACGAAAAAGATTGAAATGCGATGAAAATGTAACACTAATCAATAAAGAAATGACTACTATTGGAAAAAAGAATCCATGTTTTTAAAATAAAATTAATTTGAAATTAGAATTCTTAGCCAAACAAAAATACTGCAGAACGGCAATTTCATAGGTAAAGACCTAATATTTACTAGGTAATGGTGTTAGAAATTAAAATGTCTGATTGCTAAAACTGATTGGATTGAACTTCATTGTCGAGTATTTGGAGTAACGACATTACGTCCATTACGACTTCCATGTCACGAATCCTTCAGCTCCGAATATATAAAGTGGCTTCAGTAATTCAATGAGCCTTTGTTACCGATTTTAGGTCGTCAATATAATTTATTACGTTATTGATGTTACATAATAATGTTGTATTATATAATACTACTTAGGGTGAAGTTAGTTACTAGAAATCTAAATACAAGTACAGACGCCAGGTTCCCCAATCTTGTATTTCTCTTATAGATTTTGAACGTTATCATAGAATCATAATGTTCACTTTCAATTGGGGAAATTTGACAGATTGGGATAGCTTGATGTGCTGGCGTCTGTATATCGGTAACTAGAATCATGAAATTATATGTAAATAATTTTTAAGTGACGTAGATGTGCCGTAAGACAGGATTTTTGAAAATTCAACCCCATAGGGGGTGGAAATGGGTTGCAAAGTTTGTGTGGTACAACGTGTTTTCTTGATCTAATCCACTTCAAACTTGATATTAAAAAAAAACTACCAGGCAGATGGAAGTGGCTGGCATTTGCTAGTAGGTATATAAGTTCAAGTTACTAACTTGAACTAAACTGTATCTCGGTCAGAACATGATTTTTATAAGTTATACGGTGTGGTTGTCCCTATCCTTTGTATGGTATGTGGCGGTGTTGAGAAGTGACATATTTCTTAATGAAAGAAAATGAGAAATACTCCGCTATTACTTTTTTTTTCTTCTTGTAGATTAAAAGTATATGAATATGTGGGTTGAAGCAGGTCTTTATCACGTTAAACTAAATAGTTGAGGTAAGAAAGATAAAAATGAAAACATTCTATTATACGCAAGCGAATACTCATATTTCCTTTAATAGCAACTAGATACATAATAAAATAACGATATATATTTACTAAATGCTCCTGATAGCAAGTCGGCTCGCCACCGTAAGCAGCACCCGTTCACGAATATTAAGTGGAGTCACACATCTAGTTCTTCGCTTGCTTTGTTACACTCCCAGTTAATGACAATAAATATCGAGTCCTTTATCTACTTATACTAATATGGGCCATTGCATTGCATTACAAAATCAGAATGTTATTTTCATCATTTCTACGAGTATTAAAAGTTGTGAAGGCTAAAAATATGTGTTGTCTGTGTTCCGATGCTATGTTTTGCCCTTATATGTACTTTGTGTGTTTGCTACACAGCAAAGTTAAGTCAAAGAAACAAAAAGGCATTTGTTTTGCTTATGTTGTGTGGGTATGGTTAGATATATATTGCCACATTTCGGACACACAGTACAGCTGTTATAAATAAAATAAAATAAAAAAGGTTTTTATTCACGTAGACTTTTAAAAAAGCGCTTGTGAATTATAGTCAGAACATGTTTGTAGTAATATAGTTGTATACATTATTATTTCTAGTAACATAGATATTTAGGTACACATTGTATTGATTGTATGAAAATAATAGTTCATATAATAGTTTTATAAGCGCACAATTTCAGTTTCAGAACAAGAAGGTGGAATGCTCTTTTAAATCTTTTGTTTCTGAAGGTTCAATAAATTTTGCTTATCTCTTTTACTCCTTTATTTATCTATACTAAAGTTCGTGTGTTTATTTTAGGTGTATGTTATGTTTGTAATTAAATCGATGAATATTTGTTTCACCCACTATTAGTATATGTATGTTATGCAGTTTTAATCACAACAGGGTTATGTGCCTGTTTACTGTTCTTTATGATCTATTATATATTTCACTTGAATAACGTATTCACCCTTTACTTCTAAACATTTAAAATATTTAAATAGTTTACCATTCTGCAAAATATGCAATCCAATGCTAGGGTAATCGGATTTCAGAGTGGTACTCTAAACTATGTAGGAATACGCGCTTCGCTGGTGTTGCTCGAATATCGAACGGATATGTCAGAAACACCGAATTTGACACTTTTTAATTGACTTGAAAAAGGATCCGTGCGTTATTTTTGTTTTAATTTATGTTACCCGATTTCCTTATACACACAACTTCACAATTTACAATTTTATCTTTTCCCATTTCACATTTCTACAAGTATATACTCGACGCTTAACAAGCCATCTAAGCACAGAGACTGTTAAAAATTAAACTACTTTTGCTGCCATCAATCTATAGGCTGACTGAAGTCCTGGATCGTATTGGTATCGGTGAGAACAACTAGCTATGAATGACAATGGTTGGTGCCATACTATTTAACTGAAATATTTTCAATGAATATTAAAAGCTTATTGTGTCAATAATATGAAACTGACTCATTGGTATAAATGAAAATGTAACGATGTTGGTAATTTAAATAATTTGATACGCGTTGAAGTGGTTTTCATTATTCATTGGTATCTGAATTTCAAAGGTATTCGTTACTTGTTAACTACCTGACGAAAATAAAAAATCTTTTCATAATCTGAGCAATTGGTATTCTACAGAGTGTTGACTATAATGATATTGGATATGATTAAATAATTGGAAATTCAATTATCACCCTGTGTTATGACGGCATAGTATAACATCACCCCATCTCATCCCGTGAGGGGAGTAGAAATCGTCCAAGGGTATACCTACCAAAGAACGGGCAACATAAAGTAGGTCTACAACTGGACAAAAGCTTCCCCAAAGAATGGGGGGATATGCCGTAATCGCCACGATTGGCAGACGGGTTGGCGATCGCAGTTTGATGGCCACAGTTCACAGAAAAACGCTGCTGCCCTGGTAAGTATTACGTCGGACGATTTCTACGCCCACCACACAACAACACACACAAAACCTTTAACAGTAAAGAATGTCAGTCTTATATTCTAGGGAAGATTAACACCGTGGCAATACAAGCATAGAGTTTTGTTTGACGGTTCGTTATTTTTCAGTGATCGTTGCGGGTAGTCTTTTATCAAGTCACGTTGAATAGATTGTGACGTTTATGTAGTGACACTACTACATAGCTATTACCTTGAACATTTGAATGCTAAGCTGCTTTTAACGCTGATTGTGCCACAGTACACATGGGTGCAAATTATCGATTCCGTTTGCCGTCACGTCTGTCAATGTGCCGTTTACATGTGCACGGGTGGCGGCTGATTGGCCTCTCATTTGGGCCGATTGTACCTCTTGAATACATAATTTGTGTTCCACGTCGTCACCATTAAGATAATCTACCGTTTGGTTCAGGGCCCCTATGGCTATTGATTGGTGCTTGCACGATAACAGTGTTTGTGTAAAGCGCTTATTTCACTAAGCTTTGCTCCGTGGTTGTGGTGTTAATTGATATTTGGTGAGTTTCGTGATTAATATCTAATAGATATCTGAAAGATTTGCTTTTATATAAAAAAGTTATCAAAATAACTTATAGGGCGACTCGATAGAAGCGGTCGCCGTAGCGTTGCAAGTGATAGGTCAAGCAAGCACTTATAGGCTACGGTGAACGTATTGGCAAACCTGTAGATAGGTGTTATCTCGTTCTGTATCAGGCTTTGATCATGTCAGCTGTATGAAATCCGCTAGTCGACAAGAGCTTCACCTTAGAATGTTGGGCTATTCCATAATCGCATCGTAACCTGGTAGGTGTCCCTTGACATGACTTCTACACCGCTCATGGAATTAGATGGGGTGGGGGTGGTGTTGCCGTCAGCCTCACTGCCTATCTTTGCTAATCGTGTCAAACTCGTATTATAAAAAAGTCGATATTCAAAAAATAATTGACGTTTGTGCCACCATATATCTTGCACTAATTTATTCAATTTTATTAAAAAATATATAAAAACTTTTTAATAATCGTCATACATTATACTATCCATTTACAAAGTTAAATCCTAAGACGTTGTCATATCACTGCGGAAAAACTTACAGAAAAGAAATTCAATACCTTTTCACTTTCCCAAATATCAATACAACACTGTCGGAAAGTTTGAACAACCGCGTAACAGTCTTTAATAACACAATTTTAAGTAATAAAACTCGGTCAGCTACGGTGCCCGCATCTCTGCTTGGAAACCACGTAACTTTGTGCCGACGACTGCCTCCTGCCATTAAAACTTACTTCTAGCGACACACCGTCTGAGTGGGTAGCGGCGATGTGAAAGTAATCTCACGGACATTCAGTAAATCGCTTTTAAAAGTTTATATTATGCTGAATACCTTATGGATAAACAGGTGAGACGGAATGAAGTTCGAATTCTAAGATTTAGGCAACGATTTACCAAGTCACTACCATACCTCCTAAAGCGTTTAAGTAACGAACTTCAATTTGCCAGTGTTCTACATTGTTACGAACAGCTAACGTGGTTATGCCAGTGAACTAACGCAGAACACCGGATTAATAGCTCCAGGCTATTGGGGACGCCATTGTCGAAGTGGCTTAAATGTACGACACTCTAGGGAGTCAGGTGGCAACACGACATACCTACGCCACGCACAGATTTCTGGTAACCGAAATTCGACTAGGTTTTTATTTCGTTACGTAGCGGTGGAATGTTTCATTCCAAAATATTTCAGTCGGAACAATAGATAGCATTAATCGTCCGTATGTAGCGCCGAAACAATTCTCTATACTTACTACCGTTCCCTTTTCATACGCCGCAGGTGTTAACTTCCAATAAAACATAGTGTGCGTCCTCACCCCCGGGCTGTTACTAATGCAGATTGCGTTCAGAAGGTCATATCTAAATCACGGGCTAGAGCATAACGTCAGTACTTTATCTTAACTGAGCACCTGCCCCCCTCCTCTTGAGTTATAACATCGGTTCTCCTTTTGTTGTTTACGAATGAGTTTTTCACGCCTTCCTTCGGCTGCGGACTGGTTCTTCGACACACCTGCTATTTCCCCCGTCGTTATATTTATGGTACTCATTGTATGTATATTGTGAGGGAATAGTACGCGATGTTGCGAACTTATCGCGTTATTTTTTTCTCCGTACCGTCAGTTTCGTAGGGATGATGTTTTTATTATAAACACGTGTCAGGACTTTGAAGTATTTGCAAATGTTACCGAGGTAGTGATGTGCCTCGTTCACGTGCGAAAACTCCTATTATTATTGCTCGAGAGGAATGTTTGATTGATGAAATGCGAAATGCGATGTTATTATATTTCATTGTGTTCCAAGTTCAATGTGAGCGAATTTCTCAATATTGTATTTATTTGGAACATATTCCGTAAGTGAATTTATGATTCGGCGAAATAAGGCTTGTATTTGGTATTTATATGGAGTTACTAGGTATGTTATTTCTGTGATTATCTAACATAACGGATTTCTATTTCTTCTTTCGTGTAATTGTTACAACTTTTATAATCGTGCTGGTCTGAACACAATTATATTTCTTTTTGTATCAGTAAGTAGCCACTTTGATAGCAATTGCCGATCCTGGCATCAGATATTTGGACTGTGCCGTGGTGCCACAATGTCATTACGTGCTGTCAGCTATATTGCGTCAGGAAAGTCTTAAAATCTATGGAGCAAAACGAGGAATTGCAGCATGTAATGATTCTTAGAGCATCAGTTTAGTACAAACACTGTCATAATGGTAATTTATCCGATCGACTAAATTTTTTCAGAGATCACTACTTACGCCTGACGTCACCAAACGGCGATGGATGTATTCTAGATAAATGCACATTAAATTTCGTAATCATATAAAGTTTTAAAATTGTATTCACTGCTGGTAATTTTACAGATGCCTATAAATTCTTACTTGTTGTGATAATAACATTTATTGAAATCAGTAAATAACCCAGGATAAATGAACTACCGCAGACGTAAGCACACTTAAATAAACATTTTCAATGAAAAGACTCATTCACAGTACCTTTGTACTATTGGAAATGACGTCCATTACAGATAAAGTAAATATGTTTAAAATTTAATGAATTGTTTATTTCGTTTGCCATGATGGATTTCTGATAGAGGGATCGCGATGATCTATGTTATTATTATATTACCTATTATACTATTATTATAACAGTTGTACATATGTATATTAAAACACTTTATTAAAATAATTCTCGTACGGTTAACCGTATCGCGATTCAGAATTCTTTTATAATGAATTATAAAATATTTTTTTAATTTAAATTATTATTTTAAATAAACTGTTTTAATATACATATGTACAACTGTTACAATAACTGTTTAAAAAACATAGAACGCATTTTAAATAAAATTTATACAGAACCACACAAATATAGATGGAGAAATAAAATATATTTCAATTAGATACAGATAAATCAAAAATATCCGTTCACAAGAACTGAGAATTCGGGTAAAATACATAAAAACAAACTAACAGTTGAGTTGCTGACCTCTTTCTTTTTGAAGCCGTTTACAAAATTCAAGTTTTAGAGGCTTTTTTTAATTTGAGAGGTTCTTGTCGGTGGAGCCTCCTCTTGTAGGGAAATTAGTGCGGTGATCTCCTAATTTGCCTTTCACGCCGCAGTTCTGTGGGAACCGCCCATAGATTATTATTTAGAAGCCCTTTGCGATACCATTTTTTCGTCTCTCTGTCAGAACTGGTGGGAAGCACCTACACTAGCAGAACTTTTATTTAATGGCGGCTAGACTTGCCATATCACAGAGCCGTACCAAGGTATTTTAGAGTGCCCCTCAAAACATTACAGATACGATACGTCATGGCTATTGGCATGGCATTGTTTCATATCTACTTATAACATTTAACGCTTTTTCTAGACAACTGAGTTGCCGAATGATTCTGAATAGCTGGCCTGCTTTGAATAATTGGAACAGATTGAATTTATTATCGTAGATCACACTTCATTTCACGCAGTTGCGATAGGTAATATGGCGTGCAATGAATAAACACAATTAAATTAAGAGTCGAGACAAATTATTTACTTATTCGATTGAAATTTAGTTTAGCATAAAGTTAAATGGAGAGAAATAGAAAGTTCGCGTTTAGTTGGTTAAGTTCCCGGAGAGAGATAAAAATCCGAATTATCTTTTCGGATTTTTATCCTTCTCGTTTTGTTTAACATAAGGTTCATCATCATCATCATCATCGTTACAGCTGAAAGAAGTCCACTGCCGGACAAGCTTCCCCCAAGAATCACCTAGGGGAGATATGCCATAATCGCCACGCTTGGCAGACGGGTTGGCGATCGCAGTACGATGGTCATAGTACTCAAAAGGATGCTGCTGCCCGTCCTCTGGTAGATATTCCCTCGGGTCGACTTAAACGCCCCCCACCGGATGTGATGGGGTGATGATATTCTGGTATTCGCCGCCGTCACCACCAGCACATAAGGTTAAATGTAGAGAAATAGAAAATTTACCTTGACATAATCTCCTTGCTATTAATTAAATGTGAGTATTTTGTTGTAATTACCTTGGCCGTAGCTGTGTGCGAATATTAGCCGTGCGAAGATACATAGAGTATCTGCAAAACGGTGTGACTCTTTTCACCAGGAATGTGCAAATGAAACAAAACGCGTGTAGGGTGACAAGTTTCGTACCGGACTTTTTTCGTAGTCGGCAGCGCGTTACACCTCGTACATATTGAGCCCTTACATCCTTCGCTCTTAATTCTCGTTTCTCACGTCAATCGCACATACCTCCGGCTTGTTTTATATGTACATAAATCTCGCCCCGGTAGCCAGTGTCCACCAATACTGCGCTGTCCTACTCTAGGAAAATTAATTGATACTATTAGTGGATTTTTCTCCACGCTCCGCTAAGTTTCCTCTTACGTCTCTGGAAGAAAACTCAGGGGTTAATCCTTATAGGGATTTTTAGGCCATTAAATGGTGAGCAAATAAAAAAAAATAAAACAAATGTTGAAAACCATACCATCTGTGGCATAGTAAGAAAGTAAGAAATTTATTTTCAAAACATGTACGGAACATATATACTTATAACAGTTTTAGTATACATATTTATAGATTTACTAGCGGCCCGGTACGTGCTTCGCTAAATATAAGGCATAGTAATTAAAAAAAAAATTGCTCAAAGATGTTGATTTACACTTTTTCAAGACTTTTTTTAAAATTTTACGTGTCATTTTACGTACAAACCTTCCCTGGACTTCCCAGACTAATACAAGACCAAAATTAGCCAAATCAGTAAAGGCGTTGTTGAGTTCTAAAATTACATCGAAAAGTTGATTGATTTTTATATATTATATATAGATAAGTTGTCTCCGTACTGGCATGAAAAAAGACAAGACTTCAATATTTTAGTGAAACATACAAGCCAAGAATCATCATAAAATGTAATTACGCATTTAACAACAACAGATGTATACACTTGTAACTGGTAGAGATTTGATTGAAATTCGTCGACCGGTAGTGATGTATTATTGGCGTGGGGTTGCCAGACATCGGGATGTAGGTATATCCCGATTCTTAGGTTTTTATTTCAGGAAACTGGAAAATCTATATGGCAATATTGGTCTAAGTATTTTAAATCTAACAAGTCAAGATTACAATTTAGTTTTGCATGAAAAATATTTAGAAAAACAAAATAATTTGATTTACTAACAAATATAGCATGTTCATGTGTAAAACAGCTGCGATGGAAAACAGATGTATCGGCTTCGATAATTTCAGTAAGACGCTTTTCTTGTGCTAATATTTAGTCAGCTGGCGATTGGTTATAAAGTTTAGAACAGAGCGTTGGCGACCCATTTCGCACTTTCCGATGTGCTCCGGGATCTTGCTCACATACAGTCTGGTGTAGCAGTGAAAGCCTCCTAGGCAAGCTGTAAATATCATGATAACAATGAGTCACATATGGGGATGAAATTAAACGTGATCTAAAATACGACGCGCAAACAGTTTTTTGGGACGTTTTTGAAGGGACATTTTATTTTTCCATCGGGTAACCCCAATCATTGGCAACCGGCCAATGTACGACCGTTACAATCTCTGCAAATGACATGTGTTGACTCTTGCATGTATATCGACTACTTAATTTATTTTAATAAGCGGTTAGTATTGGTTGGAGAGATTTCGTATTTTACGATGTGGTTGGATGTTAATTAAGCTGACTTTCCAGGTTCATGCTTGATTATTTTTGAGATTTTCTGTTAAGTACTAATCTTGCCCAGATCAGTGAGTGTAGTACTCACTTATGGTAGTTAGTTTCTTACTGTTTTTAGGGTTGGCCATATAATAATATGTGCAGGTTAGTTAGGGTAGGGTTCCCGCCGGCGAGGACCACGCTGGTTCCATATCTCTGACCTTCCCTAGACAATCTACATATAACGAGTAATATTAAATTCTGAATTTAGCTTCAAGTTCCGAAGATATTTTACAGAATAAAAGTGTCGTAAACTGAATCTTTATCGTTCTTTTCTTATACAATATAATATCGAAATGTATCGTAATGTTTTTAATATCGGTCTTCTCATATGTTTCGTTGCTTGTTATTGTCTTAATTTCCTAGGCTGATTTCAGAGTGACGCGCGCGGCACGCGCCGGAGGCCAGCGCGTCTCAACAGCCATTTTAAGTGTACGCAACGGCGCGTGCGAGACGCGTCACTCTGAAACGCTAGCTGCCAGTAGAGGAGCTCGGGCAGCGCTGGCCGACGGCGCGCGTGTCACCGGCGCGCGGCGGCGCGTTTTAACTGCGTGACGTAGAATACTATCTAGTGTAATTGTAAGCGCGCGCGTTTGGACGGCGCCGCTCGCCGGCGCGACTCTGAAATTAGCCTTAATATATCATTAAAAAAAAATCGTATAACATAGATAACATTTTTTTTTTTTTATTTTTTTTTTTAGGGACAATGTCACACAGATCATCCTAGCTCCAAACTAAGCAAAGCTTGTACTATGGGTACCAGGCGACGATATACATACTTATATAGATAGATAAATACTTAAATACATAGAAAACATCCATGACTCAGAAACAAATATTCGTGCTCGTCACACAAATATTTGCACTTACCGGGATTCGAACCCAGGACCACCAGCTTCGTAAGCAGGAGCACTACCAACTAGGCTACGGCGATCGTCAACGCTGTGACATACTGTGATCAGATCCCAAATTAGGCAGAGCCTGCACAAATAATCGTGCTCCTCATAACCCAGGACTGCGGGAATCGAACCCACGACCTATGCTTTAGCAGTCAGGCTCACTAACCACTAAAACAACAGAACATGCTTTTGATGTATACAGCTTGTTGCTGGAAATCGTTGGATGCGGGTAGCGCAAGACCGGCAATTGTGGAGCTCTTTGGGGGAGGCCTTTGTCCAGCAGTGGACGTCGTTCGGTTGATATGATGATGATGATGATACAGCTTATTAATTTTCTATAAATTATCTAATTAAGTGCCATTTCTATTTAATTACATAAGCTTCTTTCCTACATTTTATCGAAGAAACATGTAGAACGATTTGTACACTTTTCAGGACTTCACTTTATAGGACGCCAAGGCCGTTTTAGGGAAACTGGGATGACATTTTAGTAGCAGACACGTCGTAGAAAAAAGTCTTTACATGGGCAAATTAAACTTAAGTTTCTTAAGGTTTGACATATTTTGGAACGAAGTTCCTTATCGCGCGTTGTGAAAGGGGGCTAGACGGAAAAAAATCTTACGAAAAGTTGGCACGACACTTTTTGCATGTTTCTCTGTCTGTCTCTCTCACTCTCTTATAGAAAGCAAGCCAGATATTTTCATTTCTATTTCGCATTTAACAGTGTGGTGTCGCGACGATTATTTTTGTTGAGTTTATACAGGTTTTTTGTACATAATAAATAATAAGAAATAACTTCGTTACATCCGGGTGTCCTCAAGTGTCCTCACCTCTCAAGTGTTTTTCTCATAAGAATTTTCAGTAATTCACTTAAATGAGAACGTTTAAAAATATACATACAAACATTTATTCTCAAACGAACAATTACAGTTCACTTATATGAGAATTGCAAAGATTTACAAATGCGTGTCGTCTTGTGACAAAGCATGCATAAAATAAATGTAAACATAAATATAACTAAGTAAAAACCACACAAAAACTTAACAATTATTGATTTAATTAACTAATAGACGTGGCGTGTTGGCGTGGTTGGTAGATACCTACGCTGCCTTTCACGCCGCAGGTCGTGGGTTCGATTCCCACCCGGGACAGATATTTGTGTGCATGAACATGTCTATTTGTCCTAAGTCTGGGTGTTATGTATTTTCACAAGATAAATATTATATGTATTATATCAGTTATCTGGTTTCCATAAAACAAGCTCTGCTTAGTTTGGGATCAGATGACCGTGTGTGAATAATCTCCCAGGATAAAAAAAAATATGCTGTAGGCAAAACTAAAAACTGGCCAGCTACTCATCGTCAGAATACCCACCGCATTTATTAGTTTTCGTATAGTGTCGGGTAGTTGTTAAGTAAGGTGCGTGTGTGTGCCTATGTGTGTATGCCTGTGTGTGTAAGAATCAAATTGCACCTGTTTACGGTGATAAGGGGTGGGTAAGTGTGTGAGTACTTAAGTGAATAGTGATATTCATCTGCAGGACAGGGATTTATCACACAATTAATATAATTGTTAAATGCAACGGGCATGTACCTTTAAATTTTCATTATAATTTATCTTATCCTAGGCCTATATACTATGATATCGAATAATTTAATTTAAAACATTCAATTACAACTCATTCAATTGCAACTTTAGACTAATTCGTTCCGAGATTAACAAAATACAATATAAGTAAGGGTATTTGTAAAAAATAAATATATTGCATTCTTCCACTATTTATGTTACACGTTGCATATAAATTGCCACATCAAAAGGTCTGATTCAAGTAAAATCGCCAGGTTCATAATTGAATGAAAAAGGTCTGTGGTTTTTTTAGATAAAATTTAAATGTTACAAATTCTATCAGATATCCAGATCAGGACCTTTTTCTCTTGCAAATTGTGCGCTCGTTTCTATCTTCCTAAAGCTCAATTTGTGAGAAGTAGATCTTATTTCGAGATTACCATTATTTGGTTACCCGGCCAAAGGCAGTTGTGTATAGATAAGTGACGAGTAAAAAAAGTAATTTGTCTGTGTATATTTATAGCTGTTCTACGTTCATGGTTTATGGGCATTCATTCGAAGTACATTTAAATTAACTTACTAATCGTATGGACAGTGGTTACCCTGGTGTCAGAGTTGCTCAAGCCGCCCAGTAGGCCTCTGATATGGCTTAACGACTGTTGCCTAATGGCTACAACCGGGACCGATAGCTTAACGTGCACTCCAAAGGACAGAGACGCTCAGAATTTAATCCATATTTGGTGGTCATCCATCTATGGACTGACCGCGATCCTAGTAGCTTAACCCCTCGCCGATCGCTCCCGGACCGGTAACAGCATGTAGTCTATGAGCGCCGCCACTTACTGACTTGTAAAGGATATTTGTCATGGCTGTCATTTCTCCTTTCTAGACATGATGCATGTTCTACAAACTTATATATAAATAATTTGCAGTAGATGAAAGAAGGTCAACATCGATTAGGTATCTTCGACGTTTAAGAACTGATATTAATTATTTCTGATTTTTTATTTCTTTATTATTTCTGAATTGATTATGACTGATGATGATGAAGTAGGATTATTTATTGCCTTGTTTATTTCATAAATGTATTAAGTTTTCAAAGGGATGTTACATTATTTTAAATAGCTTTTATGTAATTTACATTTAAATCCCGCTGCAATTCCTAGATCTGTATCAAAAACTAGAATAGCAATGGACGCAATAACAATTAATACGGCCGCAATCCACATAATTTTAAATTGTTCAGTTACTGTTTGTATCGCTATGCCGGTTTTAGGTTATTAGCGCCTAGCGCTTTGCGGGCTCGTTATAGTTTTCATTCCAGTAAGTACGGGCGCTAACTAGTGGAGCGCAGTTAGTACTGCATACAGTGAATAAATGGATATGGTATTAGTGCGGGTACGTGCAAACACAATATCAGTCCGCCTACCCCCAACGTGGATTCCACCCTAATTAATTAAATTATTCCACTTGATTTTCGAGATCGGTATTGTCTTCTTTCGCGTGTTTTGTTTGGTATGCTTTTGTTCCTGTTTCGTTGTTCTAGTTAGGAATTTTGTATTTATTCAGCATTTTGTTCGTCCTTTTTTGGTATCGTTTTTTTTTGTAAGACAACATCCGCAATAGGCCTATTGAGGGGCCTATGCGGGGTACGTGTCACAAAACACACTGTGGCTCAAAACAACAGGGCACGCAAATAGTTGCGGGATTCGAACCCGGGCCAAGTGGAGACTGTGGCGAGGCGACTGTCTTAACCGCCGTACCACACGTGCAGTTAATGTTTAGTTATAAAATAAATAAGTTCCTTCGACTTGTTATAATAAAGCAATATTTAACTTGAGGTTAGTTATAAACAATGACGAATATATGATTTTTTATGTTGTTTAATATTAACCACCCATTGGGGCCAGCAACAACGCCACCGAAAGGAGCCTTTCTAGAAGAAATTACGGTTGTTCCGGATAGTGATCCGTCTAGAGTTCCCGTAGGTATCACCCAGAGCATCGATGCATGCATGCTGGTTCTAATATGTAACCCCACACTAGGTACTCCCACACTCGGCAGAGGTCCTATAAAAGGCTTCTTCCACCATAAGAAATAGGTTGAATCTATTTTACCGGAAAATAAAGGCCAGCAGGCGCGTCGAGCCGTCTAGCAAATAATACAACATTCTAGGTAACTCGCGCCAGGGTACTCCTGTCGTGTTCGAAACTCGACTTAGAGCGGCTTCTGTATAAAATATCACACGGTTTTACTTTTGTTCGTTGTATTTTTAGACTCGTTAGAACTTTTGTTTACAGTTGTGTTATATGTCACATAATTAAGTTGGGTGTCCCCGAAGCTTTAGCGAAAATATTTCACAAATTCATACCGAGGTAAAGAGAGAAGGAAAAGTTCAGTGTCAGAAATTCCTATTTTTGTATAAAATTTAAATAAAATTCGTCATCCAAACATCCTTTTTTGGGTAGGAGAAGGTATAGCATTAAAATGAGTACCGGATTAAAATGTGAGGTTTAATTAATTTTGCATAACGTTTTTGCTAAGGTCTCGTCCCGTGAATATATTTTTTCACTCTCTATTACGAGTGTATTCTGTGCCCGAACATCGTATGCAACTTCTTTTTATTTTTTTTTAACTACAAAGATGTATAAGACATCTAGTTGGTGACTCTGACTGCTAAGCCAGAGGTCGTGGGTTTGATCCCTAACACGGACAAATCTTTTCTGTTTTTTTTTTATTCACGTAGACTTTAAAAAGGCCCTTGTAAATAGTCAGAACATGTTTGTAGTAATACAGTTATTATTTCTAGTTACTTATAACAGATATTTAGGTACACGGAATGTTAAAACATACCTACAATTTATTTTATAACGGTAGTGATATTTAGCTAGCTTGTATTAAGTTATTGTCAACGAGATTATGTTTAGGTTATGTCGTGGTGTGATATCTGTAGTATGTATGTATTTAGAAATATATTAGTTTGTTTATCAGTTGTCTTAACTGACCGCCGATCTATGTATGATGGAAATACCTATATACTCGTATCTACTATAATGCATGTGGGTGTAGTCGAGATCAAATTCAAATTTCATTTAAAGCCGTAAAATTTAAAATACTTACAGTACCAAAAACCACTCGTAGTACCTAAGTAATAAAGACTTGACTGCCGCATATATTGGCTTTACATCCCGGCTCTTGTCAAAACGTGATACTTTGGTACTAATAATTATTTTTCTAATAAGAAAATTGTGTTACACCCCCCCCTCCGAAGAGCACGTCAAGCCGTCCCTCCTAGACCTGATATTTTTCCTTACAGAGAGCGCAGTGTTGTATTGCCGCACACTGATGGCTACTCTCCATTAAGAAAGGCCATGGCCGTTATTCCACCAGGGGCTCTACCGGCTAAGTCGCCGAACATCGATTTCTTAAATAAAGGTTAAAAATGACTTAATCAATCGTTAATTCGGCTTCAACGTTGACAATCGATTGCGGGCTATGTGTGACGTCACATGTGCTCATGGAAACCGATTTAACGATTGATTAAGTAATTTTAACCTTTATTTATTTGAAGGCCATTTAAGAAATCGAAGTTCGGCGACTTAGCCGGTAGAGCCCCTGGAGGATATAATATTATTATTAACAATAAATAATATTTCAAGGTTAATGTGAATACATTAAGGAGGCGTCAACTGTACCATGCATTTGTAGCGGTATCGTCGACTTAACAATTCTAATGCTTTTGAACATTAAGCCGCAGGTTATCAGCAGCCTTTTTACCTTGCACGTCTTCAGAGACTCTATACATGGCTTAGATAACGAGAATATTTAGATAAAACGTATATCTGCGTTCTTTCCTGAAGCGTTGATTATGTCCTAGTCTTTAAGTACTTTGTACTCACCGTTCACTTGTTTGTTCATAATGGTTATTATATCACAGAAAAAATAATTCAAAGGGAGTATATTTCTATTACAAGAACAAGGTATTACAAAAAATAATAAACATATAACCTTTCCGATAGAAAACACCCGACTCCCACTATAATTACATAATTTTGGAAAAGAGCTAATACTCACACTGCAGTACCGATATTAAACAAACATAGCTAAGACACACAAGGAAAATGGCTTTCAAATAAATAAAAACCCCATCGAAATCGGTCCATACTTTGAGAGTTACGATGCTACAGGCAGACTAAGGCAGACACACGCAGAATCACAGAGATAGGAGGATATCGACGTCAACATTAACAACCCTCTTTGCGTCGAGGGTGTAAATTAACTACAAATAGTCTTTCGACGGGCACTTCGCTTGCTTTTTTTTAACAAAAGAGACTTAATGTATTTTTATTATTATTACAAGGTTTTATTTAGTTTCACCTGTCCCGGTGTGTCTGTGATCAAATCTTGCAAGTTAAATTTGATCAACATCCCGGTAACCGATTGAAAACGCTTTTATTTACAAGTAATTTGGGTCTATTTAATAATATTTTTCTTATCAGGTTTTAATTATTTTTAACTATTTAGTTCTTTTTATTAATAGGTAATAAAAGCTTGTTTTTAATAAAGTTTTTTTTTACCATTTACTTTTACCTATTTATAATACACAGTATCTTGTTAACTATACTATTGCTACTAGCGGTATACAAAAATGAAGATGGCAAAAAAAGACGTCCTGTATACTGTCAAGTCTAATTCTTAAAAATAAAATGTACTTAAATCGAATATTGCGCGCGTTCCATTTCACGCTCATGTTCTGCTATGTGATTCCAAACAGGCATGCGACAGCGTGAAAATCTTATGCCATGAAACAACATCTGACTCTAGATTTCGTGATGAATAGAAGCTTAAAACAATTTTAAAGGAGACATTTAATTTTGTGGAGATAATTCTGAGATAAATCTTTTAAAAGATAAGTAGCTATCGCTTAGAAATGGAAGGATAATGGCTAATCAACTTCTTTAACATTGATTATGTTGGAATTTATGTATTTTCTAGCCGGTCTTCAACGTTTCGTAGGAAAAAAAAACAGCGGGGCCGTCTATGGGGACTGAGTGAAAGAATTGAAAACTATTTTTTATTTCTCACACTCGGCAAGTAGTGT
Source organism: Pseudoips prasinana (assembly GCA_951640165.1). Classification (NCBI taxonomy): domain Eukaryota; kingdom Metazoa; phylum Arthropoda; class Insecta; order Lepidoptera; family Nolidae; genus Pseudoips; species Pseudoips prasinana. The sequence continues at coordinate 27,352,024 of OX621248.1, forward strand.
TTATTTGATCCGAGTGGAAGATGCTACTTCCCACCTTTGAGCGGCACTCATAGTAATTGCTTCCCTCCCTATGGTGGGGAATTTAAGTTATTAAGGAAAAAAATGCTGTGGTCATGTGAGTGTATAAAGGGCCATGTGGATTTAAAAAAAGATCCTTCGTCTTACGAATATTCGATCAGGTCACGTGTCCTGACGCGAGTTTCATATATTTTACCCAATAGTGCACAACGCCTCTAAAGAAATATTCACTTCAAAATCTCATATATTCACGTCTATTAATGTGCCAGAAAATTGCATTGCATTCCTGATTTCACAATATCATTAATGGATATGACACCAAAAATGCTTTCATACCTTTAATATATATATGAGTTTCAGTTCAGTTGTTGTTTGCATTGGAATATTGGAAAATAAAGGGATTGTGGCTCGGAAATACTCGTAATGCACTTTGTTGCTGTGTGGTTTGGCAATAAGAGTTCACATCTTGCTGGTTCAGCGAATTTATTATAATCGCATATTGTTATTAAAATATTCCATTTCCTGCTTTTATTTATCTGTTCGAAATTCTCAATGAAGTTAACAATATTTTTATAAAATATAGTTCAAGTTTTTTGATATGGGGTATCACGTTATCTCGTGAAAATAACTAGATTAAAATAAATAATGAATAATCAATTACAAAAAGATTGCATCGGCCGGGAATCGAACCCGGGCCGCCCGCGTGGCAGGCGAGCATTCTACCACTGAACCACCGATGCTTGTATATGTAGTTTCAATACTTTCAATTGGTTGTTCTAATGTGAAAGTTCAGCTAACACACATTATTTACCTGTTATATTTAATTTAAATATTATAACTTTAAAACATATTTTGTCTACTCGTATCTTAGGACAGTACTCAGCTCACTAGATGTTATATCATATTTTTTATTTTATAGGAATGAACAAACAGTATCTACAAGTTTATTTTTTTATTGTAACACAATGTTGACAGTAAAAAAATGGTAAATACAATTATAATGAAATTGGCGGATTTTCCCAATAAAATAATTACTCCTTAAAAATATTAAACTGACTACAACTTTCTTTTGGACTGCCGACCGAAACAAATTGTATATATGGGACCGGAATCTCATATTTAAAGCGATCTATTAATAAAAATAATTATCAAAATCGGTTCGCAAACAAAGAATAAATCACATAAATACATTTTAAAACATCATAGAATGGAATTGAAACCCCTTCTGTTAAAGTCGGTTAAAGATGTTAGTTATAAGATTTATATTTTCAGAAGAATTTTGATTAATTCATTATGAAATTTACAAAAAAGAAATTGCATCGGCCGGGAATCGAACCCGGGCCGCCCGCGTGGCAGGCGAGCATTCTACCACTGAACCACCGATGCTTATATTAGTCGTTATAAATTTTGTTTTCTGAATATTACTATTTTACAAGAGTTCAGCAAACTAACGATTTTCACATTTTATTGCCTACATTGAACAAGTTTTAGTTTGCGTAGATTATTGAGTTGTTCGGAGCAGATATAAAAGACGTCAACGACATTACGCTTAGTCAGCATTTTGTTCTTTAACTCACTCACACTAAGCACAAAATGCTTAAGCAATATTTACACTTTCACGTTATTCTCACGCAGTAGTAGAACATTTAGTTATGAATTAGTAGATATTTATGTAATTATGCAAATTAACAATATTTACGAGGGTTGATGTCATAAATACGTACACACAGTTACAGGTTTTGCGATTGTTAGAATTCGTTAGGGGATCTCATTCTAATGTATCTCCCATAATATATCCCATATTTAAGGATTGTAATAACCCTATGGCAAAAGCCATGGTTTGAGAAGGACTTGCAAACAGATTTACAGATATTAAGCAAGATGCATCGGCTTATTCCGATTTTCCTCCTGAAATTCCCCCTTAGTCTTCTAGAATAACTATGTGAAAATAATGACGTAGGCAATGAGTAAAAAAAGAATGATAAGAAAGCTATTATATTATAAAATATGGCTTAAGAAACTTAAGAAGCATCATCTACCCATGACTTTGTTATAAGAATAACTATTAAACTATATGAAATGTTTCACGAAAAAAATACTATTTTTATAAATTTTGATGATATCTCAAGAACGGATAAACTGATTTTGATGTTTTGCATTTTTTTTGTCTCGGCCTCAAAGAGTTTCCTCGCGCCTAAATTAAAAAAATAAAATCCAAATACATCGTCACTCCTTCTGATATATGTGAGTTGTGTGTACACTCCTGTCTGGCTGGACCGATTTTGATGATATTTTTTGTGTGTGGAGTCGGTCGTAATAATTTAATTGGGATTTCACCACACAATACAATATCACAGTTTATTAAACGTGTCGTTAACAAATCATGTATGTCATAAGTCTTCGTGGTCTTCGAATTGAGATTCATATAAATGCGTCGATTTATTAATATAAATTCATCCACAGAAGTAAAAGTGATTTCATATACAAAATATTTGATCGTATTCATGCAACTCTACCCTTTCGACTTAATACATGGTAACTAACGTAACTCGCAACAAAAAGCCGCGTATTACCGATTTTACGTAGAAAAAGAGATGGCCTTTTATTTCCATTTGTCCAATACAATTGGATTCCGTTACAGCCGAGCCGAGGACCGATTTTACAATAGCGCGAATTTTCCCTGTTGCATGTCAAACCGGCTTTTTTGCCGATAGTGGATTTTTAGGCCTCTAGGTATTATTCTGTATAATTTCAGACTTTAAGCTTTATTTTGCTGTTTCATTAGTTTACCAAACGGGACAACACTTTTCCCATTTGTTTTGTCTTTTTCACTTCTAAGTAAAACACAGAGACAAAACATTATAGAAGGTTATCCTCATTCTTTTTTTAATCTTCATATCAGCTTCAAGGTACGTCCTCAAAATGACATCAGTTCACTTTGCAAAGATTTAAAGAATTCTTTATATGGTGATTTAGAAAGTTATAAGCGATTTTATAAAATCTAGTTTATAATTAAAACTAAATCAAGCAACCCTTTTGGTTGATGCCGATTAAAATTGTTCGTCACTTCATCGTAAATGCTTCCGAGCGCGCGAGCCCACGAAAGCCGCCAACTTTGATTACGACGACGCAATGCTGGAACACATAGCGGTCTTCGAGCCTGAAGACCAACTTCAGGCAGCTTCCTTCGCATGTTTTGGTCGCTTACCACCAACTGGTAGTCCTGCTGGAGCCTGTATAGTTGCATGATTGTGCTATCTACTGGCGGTAATTTGGAGAAATATATCCTGTCTCTGCCTGCGTAGTATCATCCGTGTGTCGTTCAGCCACATTCCCAGTACTACAATGACGTGACTATAACCTTGAAATCACGTTTTGCTGCTGTGTTGGACCTCAGCAACGACATGTTGTATAGCACCATTGTCTAACATACCAACATGCCCACGCAATTAATGCCCACGGCTTGTAAAATTACATCGCGACTCAAATGTCGACGTGTTATGACTTCTGATCTGAAGCTCACACGGCACGTTACACACAAATCTATTTTCATTAATAAAAATTAATACAACAATTTTAATGATTTTAATAATTTTATATAAATTTAATTTTTTAGTTTAACGATTAATTAAGTATTTTTCCGCCGTATAGATATATAGGTATAAATATTTATGCAGGTTGTATTATAGTAAATCGAGTTTTTATATTATTTATTGAAAGTAGAGAACATCTGAATCGTTAGAGGCAAGGCACTACTAAATGTAATTTGCTCCTTGAACATTGACACTGATTTACATGTCCAAATATGTTGATTTTTACCCTCGAATATGCAATTTTACGTTAATTAATTCTAAGAATGAATTAATTAAGCGTAGTTAAAAACTCAGTCGATTTATTCGGTCTGTCTGTTCTCTAATGTTACTTTAAGTTTTGAATCCGTTGTAAAAAGCAGTCTTTCGAAACGATTTTCTACTCCATGAAATAGATTCAATTCAATCTAGAGCGAACACGGACTGATTCAAATCTAAAAAAAAGCAACTCAGTAAAGAATCCAGCAACAAAAGTCGTTCGTCTTTTGACCGTTTCTATTTCTCTCGGCTTCAGTTATTCATCGCAGCGTCGGCTAATGCGAAGAGCTCTTGGCGCGAGGGCTGGCTTTGAAAACGTCTCACTCACGGACTCTTTGCTACTAAAACTAGGCGTTGTGCAGCCTGCATTCATACGGGCCAAGCGACCTATTTCTGTCACCTGCCCCCCCTACCTTGATTGGCTCAATCATCTGTTCAAATGGACTGCCGAGGCCCGTAGACTTGAGTGCATCGTTATTTTGAGTGGCGATTCAGTTTTTAATTTTCCTGCTCTCTAATTAGTATCTTGGAATGAATTGCGCAGTTCTCATTAAACTGTATTTCTCGTCTTTGGTATTTTTAGAGTTGTGTAGTTTTAACTCTTTAATGTTTACTCGAAAATCATTATAGTTAAACGAATTTAAAATAAATTCAGTATGAGGCAATAATAATAATAATGTCCTCCTAGCCGCAATCCGGCCACGACGGCCAGTCTCAATAGAGATTAGCCATCTGCGCGGGACATATTAGTGTGTGCGCAAACACAGGAGCACTTTCTATTCCATCACTCGCATGATCCGATGGGACGCCTAGCGACACGACCGGAAAGAGTTCAGGTACAGGACCGACGGCTTTACGTGCTCTCCGAGGCACGGGGGTATAATACCACCAACTTCCAGACTTCGGGCTAATGCTGAGAAATTTTTCTTTTTTGGCCCGACCCGGGATTTGAACCCAGGACCTCGTTCTCTGCGGGTGAACACGCTACCGCTAGACCAATGAGTCCATGTCCATGTATGACATGAATTACTGGCAATAGAGTCCATACGGCGGTTCAAAATAAATTTGGTTTGCACCGGACTTAGATGGTTAGTAGAAAATTTTCCGGTGAAGCATTGACAGCCTCCTAGATAGAAAAATTGTAGATGAGGAGCAGTGGTAATATTCCTCTGGGATTCCTTTTAACGGACTTAAAAATATGGAGGAAGTAATAAATTCAACTGTACGTGTTTTTTGTTGGTAAGTATGTCACGCGAATTCTCACTTGATTGTGAATCACACTAATATTATAAAGTTTGTGAGTGTGTGAGAGTCTTGAGTGTGTGAGTGTGTATGTTTGTTACTTCTTCACGTCTAAATGGCTTTAGAGATTTTAATAAAATTTGGCATGGAGTTAGCTGACACCCTGGATTAAGACATAGGCTATAATTTATAAAGCTTAACGCGGCCAAAACCGCGGGGCACAGCTAGGCATTGTATAAATTTTGATTAATTCTTTTGAGGTCGGTTCAAAATTACCTCACATTCTTGGTAGTAGGATCAAATATCACCGTTTACACGATTACTGATAGTAAAATCAGTAATCGTGTATACGGTGATATTTGATCCTACTACCAAGAATGTGAGTTAGTTTTGCCTTTTGCATTATGTACTATCCTCACATGAGTAGCGTAGGTAGGTAGTACCCTTAGTAGTTTGCCGGACAAATGGATGCTATTATCCGCGAAGCAATTTTCTAGGATTTTCAATATAAATTGATGATTGAAGAAGAGCAACGTTACTCTCATATCAAAGAATCGGTTGTCAATAGCACTCGCGTCGCCAACAATTCTAACTGAGCGTTGGGTTCCAGATATACCTTTTATTTATTGACAGCTGGCTTCGACAACACGTCTGGCTGGAGATACTTAGCTTTATTTCAATCCTTACTTGTATTAAGGTATTCACATATAAAATTTCTTTTATGTCTTTGCATTTATTTAAAGTTCTTATTTTTATTTAATTGTATGGACAGAGGTGAGAATGGGGACCTCAATGGGATACAAAAAGAATGTTGAGGTAGTTGCTAGTACAATCAATACTTACTTATCTTATGGGCAGTGGTTAACCTAGAATCAAGTGTCAAGAGTAGCACAAGCCACCCAGTAGGCGTCCGACATGGCTTAACGATTGTTGCCTAATGGCTACAACCGGGACTGACGGCTTAACGTGCCCACCGTAGCACGGAGACACTTAGAAAATATACCACTTTGGCGGTCACCCATCTATGGACTGACCGCGAGCCTAGTTGCTTAACATTCCATTTATTAACGTTAACGATATACATTGTGTCCGAGATACAATTCACTTATAACTAGCAATTTTCAATTACATAAATACAATAAACAATAACATAAACAGTCAAAAATATTGAATAATAAAATAACATTAAATAAAATAAAACTCACTAATATACACCACACAGAACTTTTGCAATAAAATTAACCAGAGCAATTAATAACTTAATAGGATCTGATACATTAATTATTATTTGAATTTGTCAACTCTGATACTGAATAGTAACAATTTTCAATTAAGAATAACCATCTCATAATCCCATAATCATCAATAACGTCGCCGATATGCACTATAGTACAATAATAGGTTGGAATTGCACTTATTATTGTTGACTATGCTACTTATTGTATTATATTATATTAAAATGTGTGATGTAAAATATAAGAATAAAACAAGCTTAAATAAAGAGTAGAATAATAGTTTAACTTTTACATGGAATTATATGGAAGAGCCGAACACTTGTACTATAAGTGTTCTATCTATAGAGTTCACCAGTTTCTGGGTAAAACTCCAAGCCGTCGATAGGATCACCCGTAATGAAGCCATTGTAATATCAACACGTATCATAATTAACCTACTCACTTTATTATATTCACCCATATATATGCTTCTATTTCATAAATAAATCTATAATATATGTGTAACTGGTATATATTTTAAATCGATATCGTTAGTCGTACTAGTCTTATTACAAATGACATTGCTTTGAAATATTTAGAATACTTTTAATATTCATTACCCAAGCATATTGCAAATAATAATAAAAATATTCTTAGTATTCTTTGCTAAAGGGACTGAAATCTTCAAATGGGATTACTAACCTAATACGGTTTTCTTTAAGAAGTCTAATTTGACATTCGTTTGCAAATTTTACTAGTAAATTTAAATATTACAGAAAAAAGAGGTTTCAACGACTCTTATAAACGATCAATCGTATTCAAACTTACACAAAAATGATGTGAATAATTAAATGTCTTTTATGCTTATATGGAGGATCGTACTGTTTAAATATTTGTGTCATAATCCACACACACATAAATCGTCCATAATATCGAATTTTCGTGATTGCCGTTGGCAATATCGTAAGGGAATAAAGTAGAATGCTATTCAATCATTATTGTTTTAAGAAAAATACCACTTGACTGCAATATTTGCGTACATGTCTGGGGCCGTTTGATTAAACAAATCCAATAAACTAAAATAAAAAATATAAAAATTGAGAGAATTAGCGCAACACTAAAATATAAAGAAAATAAAAAAAAAATCGAAGGAAGGTCAATCCTTGTTTTTTTTGTTTTAAATCATTTATTCTCTTAAATTATTCATTTTGAGGTCAGTTGTTCAATAAGGAGAAATTACGCTAGTGACGGTGTATTAATTCAACTCGCGTTTGATCAGGTTTTTTTTAAGGAATTTCACTACCGCTCTTTGTCTAGCGAGCGTAGTTAAATTATAGCTTAAGTTTTTTCCTTAGTTCTTTGTGTTATAAAATAAAAGCGAACAGTTTTTGCAAGCAATGAATCATATTACAAAAGTTTACTTACGCCGGCGACGCTTTCAAAGAATCATTAATTACGTATCTTCTTTCGTTTAATAATTATGGATTTTTCAGTACTGCAGTAATATAACTGACTGTTTAACTGTACGTGTGGCCCAACAGTTGAGAGAGTCGTCTTACCACTTCGTGTCCCGGATTCGTATTTATTTATTTATTTGGACAACCAGTAGTTGTCGCATTGTTTCTTACGTCTAGATCATTAAGTACAGAATTATAATTAAATGCACAACCTTTTATTTAAGGTGTCACAGCATGCGCATAAATTTCAGAATAGTGACACATAAAGAAAAATAAAATTAAATGAAATAAAATAAAATATACTACATAAAACAAATAAAATAAAACATATTTTTTGACATAACAAAAATTAAAACATATTTATAATCAACTCAAGCAAATAACTGAAACACATTCTTATGCTAAATTAAAAAAAAAATACTATTTACACTAATTAAAGCCTACTTAATAAACTAAAGACATTTTTTTTTAAGTGGGTAGCCCATCCTTAAAGACGTCTACCTCCCCGGAGATAGCATTGTATGTTTTATAATATGGATCCACATTGGACAACGTGTGTGATCCGTAAGTGGTGGTCTTTAGTCTGGGTGTACTTTATCTGCGTCAATTATATGTTTGTAGAGTACCCAATACTAGGATTCATTTCGTAGTGCAGACGTGACGTACAAAAAATGGTCTAAAGTCTGAACTTCTTCGTGCTTTGGAGGTTATGTTAAGCTGTTGATCCCGGTTGTAGTCATTAGACAACAGTCGTTCATCTCAGAGGCCTATTGGGTGGCACTAGGGTATTCACTGTCCATAAGATAAGACGGGTACCTGCCTAAGTCAGAAGGGCTGTCATATATTTGAGTCGTGCGTCTGAAACGTCAAGCGGGTCTAGAAACGCGGCGGCGTGTCAAGCCAAGTTTATACATACATACAATCCAGACGCAATCGTTAAAAATGGCGTATATTATTATATTTTGGGCACTGTTGGAGATGGCTTAAAAAGGTAGTAAGTAACGTATCGAATTTTAAAACCATTTCTATTTCACCCTATTCATTCAGATTTGGTCGTCCATATCGGAAATTCTCCTATAATTTCTTCTTTATATCTGATGTTAAAAAAAACTTCTACAATAAAATTGAGATTTTATAATGTAAAAGTTTGAATCATACTTTTCCAATAAAATCTCAATTTTTGGACAGCTTCCGATCCAGTTTGTTAGTGCCGCACTATCCAATGAAAATATAAGGTATCCCGTCTATCATATCGAAGTGAGCATTGAACGAGTTCAGATATCGGAAATAAAACGTTGTCGGGAACGAGAGCGGTTTCCGATATCGGGTGCCTCGATGCGTCACACAGGCGCGCGTTTGTAATGTATTCATCCCAGAACGAGTACCTACTACGCTACCACGAGTACGTAATTCGAAATCGACTAGAAAATCGAGTTATGTGTTACGGAAATTTGAATTTGCCCGTATTGTGTCGCCGTTGATTGTAACTTGTAAGATTTGGAAATGAGGCTTGGAGTAGGGTGTGGAGGTGAAGACGAGACGTTCAAAATACCCATATTATAAAATACATTACTTAAGAACGAGTATCCAAAGCGGCATTATTAGGGTCATACCAAATTTGGCTAGGAAGAGGGAGAAACACTGAGAAACAAAGAAGGTGAGTGTTGATGCATCACAGGGGGCCCCCTTAAATCTACTCGCGAGTCTCAGACTCTGTCGAATGTTCCCTCCCGGTTTCCGCACGATGAATCCATGAAATGCTAAGAATTAGGTTAGCCTCGTCACTTCGTGTCCCAGCTTCGATTCCCGCACAGGACAATAATTTGTGTGACGTATGTCATACAAATAGTATGACAGTAATGTTTAGGTGTGCTTTATATCCGTCTATTATATGTTTGTAAAGTACCCCGCGACACAGGGAATAATTTACCTAATGCGAGCGTTGTCTAAAAAAACGACTTCAAAATTAACATAATTAAATTTTTAAAAGATATTTCATGTGAAGAGAAATCTTTATTGTCAGATAGTAAAGATTTAAACAAAAAAAGTGATTCCTACGAGAATTACTAGAATTTAAGCGAAGTACAAAAAAAATGCCTACAAAAGTCATTACTTTACGTACGCTGTGTCATTACTTTTGCGATACATAAAATAATGTACTATATGTTTATAGTACTCTTCATTATTCACAAAAAGCCATGATGTTATAATATTTCTAACTATTATAGTTAAAAGTCTTAAGTTACAGGACTTCGATGTCAGTGCCATCAAGCGGTGCCAAAGGTTGGGTAAAACCACTAAGCCAGATAAACCGCGCCCAATTCTATTCAAAGTCCGTGACATGGATATCCGCTCTAAAATCTGGAACGCCAAAACTAGTCTGAAAGGCTCCGGTATCACACTCTCGGAGTTTTTGACAAAGTCAAGGCATGACTTATTTATGTTAGCCCGTGAACGGTGTGGAATTTCGAGATTGTGGACCAATATGGGCACTGTTTATGTTCTTGGGCAAAACAACTCATGGCAAAGGATTCTTTCCGTCTCGGACCTAAACAAGGTCGAGAAACAGGGCATCAACAAGCCGGCTGAACCAGATGCATCGAAACCGACATCAACTCGATCCAGACGAGCTGCTGCCGGCGCTAAGAAATGATCTTATTAATTTTATGGTAGTCTGGGTAGTAAGTAAACATTTACTTTCATTATTTAAGCAGGTACCCCAACTTTTTAACATAATTATTTTACTACACTGTTTGTATTTGTAAGTCTAACCTAAATTTGTTTTATTGACACGTACGGACCAGAGAGTATATAATGTGACACTGTAGAATACTTTCATAGAGTATGTAATCAACTATGGCAATATTTTAGAATACTTTCAAAGAGGATATAATAATTACGTTTAATTTTCTAAAGCTTGGTTGATACTGCGACCAGAGACTATATAACAACCCTATAACCTATTATTACTTTTAACTGTGTCTATACTCTCCGACCGCATTGATACAAATTTTGAATTAGTTGGGTATTTCTTTGAATGTATACTCCCCAGACTACTATTTTGTCTAACTCCTATCTTGTTTAGTTGTTGTTGTGTATTTTGTGTCTTGTATCTGTTAGCATCGATAATTTTGTTAATTATTTTTTTATTTTTTTACAATGTGTTTATCTACTTCCTTTTTTATGTTTTACTTTAACGCTCAGCTGGTGGGTGGACCAAAGTAATAGAACATATTTATTTTAATTAGTTTTAGAAAATATTAGGTAGTTATTTTATTGTATAGTATTTATTATATATTAGTTATTTATATATTACTATGTCTGATTTTGGAAGCGATATCGAAGATTTCGTCTCAGCTTGTAGTGATGACGTGAGTTTTCTCAGTATCCCGTCTTTAAGTGAAACCTTAATATCTCAGTTCTCTGATGAATCAAGGAACTTTAACGTTGTTCACATTAATGCACAGAGTATTCCGGCACACTATTCTGATATGCTGGCCAGTTTGGCTGTAAGAATATCCACGCCATTCTTGTCTCGGAATCGTGGCTTAAACCATGCCTGCCCTCTACTTCATATTCATTGCCCGGTTTTCAATTGATCAGAAACGACCGGATTAACGGTGGTGGTGGTGGTGTTGCCATATACCTTAGACCACATATTCCTTTCCGCGTCATTAATATGTCGGCCCAGCCCCCACCGTCTAACGCCGGCGAACATCTTTTCCTGGAAGTAGAGCTGCATCACGCAAAAGTTCTCCTTGGGGTTTATTACTGTCCTTCGTCACATATCAACTTCTTCTCCTCTTTGGAAACTCTCTTAGCAAACTTAGTTCCTTCTTACAGTCATACAATAGTCATGGGAGACTTCAACACCTGTCTTCTTCGAAATAATTCACGTTCTTCTTCACTCCGTTCACTCATTGAGTCGAGCAACCTTTCTCTTTTACCTTTAACTGCTACTCATAACTTTCCTCACTGCACCCCATCGCTCCTTGATCTCATTTTTGTTTCCTCCAAAGAGCACGTAGCCAAACACGGCCAGTGCTTAGCGGATTCTTTCTCTTATCACGACCTTCTTTATTTATCTTACAAAATTCGCCCTCCTAAGGCAAAACCTAAAATCCTTATTCAGCGCAATTTTAGTGGAATGAACGTTACCAATCTCAAAATAGACGCGAGTAACATAGACTGGACTGCACTCTTTGCTTCGGAAATTATCGATGAAAAGGTTTACATGTTTGAAACGTACATGATCCAGCTATACGACGTCCACGCACCGTTAAAAGCCGTAAAAATGAAACATTCTCCAGCGCCTTGGCTCACGCAGGACATTAGGAAGTGGATTGATAAGAAAGCTGCGACTAAGTCAAAATATAAATCCCATCCATCCGCTGAGAACAAAGATAAATACATCTCGGCCAGGAACCAATGTCATAAGGTGTGTAGGAATGCTCAACGCCAACACATTCATAGCTCTGTACAAAATGGAGACCCAGCAAAAGTCTGGAAATATTTGAGATCAATGGGGATAGGAAAATCACGCCAAATTGACACTCCCAATAATTTAGATATAAATTCACTCAATGGTCATTTCTCAACTTAGTCCAATTTTGATAGGACAACCAAATTAAATACCTTACAGTATCTTTCATCAATTCCTACCCCTGATCATTCTCAGTTTGTCTTTAATCAGTTCTCCACTTGTGATGTTAAGAAGAGCGTATTATTAATTACGTCCAATTCTGTTGGAAGTGATTGTATCAGTCGTAATATGATCCTTCCTATCCTCGACGAAATCCTACCGGTTCTCACCCACCTCCTCAATTTCTCCATTTCTACCGCTACTTTTCCATCAACATGGAAAAGTGCTCATATAATCCCACTACCTAAAAAACGAAATCCATCATCCTTTTCCGATTATCGCCCCATCTCCATACTACCATTCCTTTCCAAAGTTCTGGAACGCCTCATCCACAATCAACTAAGCTCCTTCCTCTCTAAGAATGTCCTACTTAATCCTTCCCAGTCCGGTTTCCGTCCAGGTCACAGCACAGTCACCGCTCTTGTAAATATTACGGATGATATTCGACTAGGCATGGAGTGTGGAAAGTTGACAGTGCTTACGCTGCTTGATTTTAGCAACGCGTTCAACACTGTGGACTTTGACATTCTGCTTGGCATACTACGCTCACTTAACATATCTCCAATGGCAATTGATTGGTTTCGTAGTTACCTGTTTGGCCGTCGGCAGCGGATTCGCATTGACGATACCTACTCGTCGTGGTGTTTCACCAGCGCTGGCGTGCCACAGGGTGGCGTTTTATCTCCACTACTCTTTACTGTATTTATCAATTCGATTACCTCTCAGATAACTTCTTCCTACCACCTTTATGCCGACGACTTGCAAATATACACCCAGACACCGGTAGAGCACCTTAGCGATGGTATTGGTATCATTAACAGTGACATGGCAATTATCAACAAGTGGAGCACAGACCACGGTCTTACAGTAAATCCCTCTAAAACACAGGTTATTGTGATAGGCAGTTCTCGCATGCTCAGAAAAGTTGACTGGATCCATACCCCTCGAGTAATATTTAACAAAACAGTAATACCATTCAGTGATAGGGTTAAAAACTTGGGGGTATACTTTGATCAAACACTGTCTTGGGGTCCTCAAATAGAACAGACCAGTCGTAAACTATATGCTGCAGCCGGATCATTAAGGAGGTTACGTAATTTTCTCCCAACTGCCACTAAAATTGCACTAGCACAATCCCTCCTTCTTCCAATCCTTGACTATGCTGACGCCAGCTATCTTGACCTTACGGAGGACAAACTAGATAAACTCGAGCGGCTTCAAAACTTCTGCATAAGGTTCATATTTGGGCTCCGCAAATATGATCACGTTTCCGAATTTCGTAGAAAACTCGAGTGGTTACCCATTCGCCTTCGCCGAAATACTCATATACTCTCTCTTCTTTACAGTATTTTATTTAATCCCACGGCTCCCTCTTACCTGAAAGTTAGGTTTGACTTCCTATGTGATACACATTTCAGGTCCTTGAGATCATCAGAGAATCTAGAACTCCAGTTGCCCACACATTCCACTAATTTCTTGGACAAATCATTCACTGTACAGGCTGCTCGATTGTGAATTCACTCCCTCTGCATATCAGACGCGCACAAACTTTGACATCTTTTAAAACACTTTTAAAGAATCATTATTTATCACTGTAATTCTCTCAGCTTGCGATCTTCCACCTTCCTCAAAAACTTCCTTAGTCTTCATAGTTAGTATTAATATTTATTATAGTATATTAAAAAGTATGTATATATTTATATATATGTATATATTATATGTTTATATATAAATATTCGTACATAGGTACATATATATGTAAATTAATATAAGTAGATGCACTGCCAACTACCACTTTGTCTCCCTGCATTGCTTTGGTTCATCCAATCGGTTGTCTGGAAGAGATTGCTATATTAGCGATAAGACCGCCGTTTGTACCTCATAATATAAGTTAACTTACATATGTTTCAATGTATGTTCTGATTTGGTACAATAAAGTGTTATCTATCTATCTATCTATCTATAGTTACGTCATAAGTCAGTAGTATGAAAGATCTTTTAAAAATCAATGATGTAGATTTTGAAGTCAGCATGTATCCTTTAAGGTGAAGGTACTATTATACTCGGGCTGCTCTTGCCTAGACATATAGTTACTTAATACCTTACATTGTACTTGCATCACAATAAAATCCGGTAAAACTCTTCCTGACTCGATTCTCGTGGTGACCAAGCGTTCACATGCTTTCTAGTACGGAACCCTTGGTCAAACTTGGCCGATTTTAATAATTTGATCGTTCTTTTCCGCAGTTCATATATTTACGCGCGGTAATCAGGCGTGTAAGTAGATTAAATACAATTGAATGGTTATTCAACTTGTTCATATGTAGTTAATTTGCTTGTCTTCTCTAACAGTTACTCAAACCCTTAGGGAATTTATCCCTCTAATTTGACGCCTGATATTATATAACCATTAATTGGACACCATATTATCATCTGTCCAATTATATGGATACCGACTTAATTATGCTTTACTAGACACAGGCTTTGCACCTGGGATAGGTTCAAATCTCTGTTAGTGCCTAAATGGTTACTGTAATTTTTCTTGTAAATACTTATCAGAAGCAACTTAGAGTCAGGAAGGTGGCACATACACTGCCGTGCCAGAGAGAGATCGTGAAATCTTCTCCAGTCTTGTCTCTCACGAGACTGGTCGTAGAGAGACACGAGCCATCTGTGGCCTAACTACGCTGCCTGTGATCTTTTCACGGTTGTGTCGGATGGCCGTCTCATCGGATGATGATAGTGTTGTCCGCTGTAATATATCTTGCGCAGTTGGCTAATCACCTTTGAGATTGGTCATCTGCACAATTGTTATTAATGTTGCTTAATTTGTAATGCATTTTTTGTTTCTTTATTCTGTGTGAATGCTGAAATAGCGCGATCGGATGCGGTTTAGATTACTCCCTTTGTGAATACAAAATAAGTGGTGTGAACTCAAACGAAATAACTTTCAAATAAATAAAGAATTGAGAAAAACAGATTTGGTTAACAAAAGATATTATCTTGTAATATGTCCTGATTAAGAGAAGATGATTCATTTCTATTTCATAAGTCAACTATTACTATATTATTTGGATCGACTATAGAACTATAATTTTACTCATCT
The DNA here is from genome assembly GCA_951640165.1 of Pseudoips prasinana. Lineage (NCBI taxonomy): Eukaryota > Metazoa > Arthropoda > Insecta > Lepidoptera > Nolidae > Pseudoips > Pseudoips prasinana. The sequence goes on from OX621248.1 coordinate 27,367,551, forward strand.
TGGTGCTTGACGTTGGAAGCTGAAATTTTGTAATTTAAAAAATATTGGATATTTTATAAGGAAACGTTAGAGAAAAGAAATGTATCGTAAGAATAAATTTCAAAAGTGGGAAATCATAAATTTAATCGTTCAGCAGGATTGGTCCTGCACCCTCTGCCAATCCAGAATGGCGTTTTGCCGAGAGACACTGTATACAGGTTTGAGTCTTTGTCGCAATGATGAGACGTTACGCACAAAATAGGTCCATTTTCCAGCAGAAATATAGCATAGAAAAAGTCAAGCTTGTTACTTATATATCTAAAATAATTATAACTCGCAATGAGCAGACTTAAATAGTCAGCTGAATATTGCGTTAAAATGTAAGTTGGAGTAATAATTACAGAACAAAGAATAAGCAAAATATATTAAGAAAATTTCTCTTTATGTACCTTACCATTCCGTTTTCTTCAATTTGGTATTTAATTACTAAATTACTGTAGTTACTAACTAGCAGCACAGTTGTTAACTTCGCACCAAGCGTAATTTTCTCGTCAGTCTGTTTAATAAAGGAGTGAAACTATTTTAATTACTATTCCAACTCATTTACCCTATTATTGCCTTAGATAACCTAGTATGATTATGTTAGTATTTGAATTTTATATAATATTGGTATTAGTTTTACTTGTTCGATAGTTAACTGTACCTATAGGTTACCTTTATTTATTGCGTCCCGATGTCCCGCACCCAAGATAACGAAATGTACAGAGAATTTTCGAATATATTATACAAAATGAAGATGTGCAATAAAAGTTTAAAATCTCGTGTGTTTTTTTGGACTTAGATCCATAATTCGGCAGGTGTTGATGGATAGAAATCGTTATGATCCCTCTAGGCGAGTTTTTCTGTCTTTTTCTAATATTTTTATTGTATTTTTGATATTAGAGCAGACGAGCTTCGTAGTAACATAGATAACTTATGGTTTTTGGGCCATTTTTTCATTTCAATAAAATAAAATCCCTATCGGTCGATTTAACAACGAAAGTTTTTTCCCTGGTATTCTGGCTCACGCAAACGAGAAACTTTTTCACTGTTGTTCTTACTGCGTGTGATGTGGGCCGCGGGCCAGTTGCCCTCGAGCTCTAATAAAGCTCTTTTATATATTTTTCTTTTTATATTAAAATTATAATATGACACATAACACTGTGACAAAATATTGCACGAAGGTATATACTTCGTATAAAGAGATTATACGATCTACATAAAACTTTGTATCATGCAAACCTTGTATGCAACATAATGTTTATTTCTTACTCTGTAACCGCTACTTACCGTGCACGCGCGTCGCCTTACGATGCAAACGAGTGAATTGCATAGCTGATGTTACATTACACCCCCTTTATTTCTACTCGGCCGTTACTTCACTCTTGTACCCACCAAGTGAATGCACCACTTGAATACTAATAGACGAGGAGGTGGGTGGATCGTCCCTTTAAAGTTATTTTAAAGTGAAACTTTGGCGTTTCGATACGTGGACAAAGATTGAGAGTGTAACTAACGTTGTGCATTTTGTTCTATGAGAGAGCAGTTATATAAGATAAAAACGGCCAAGTGCGAGTCGGACTCGCGCACGAAGGGTTCCGTACCATGATCTATAAAAACGAGCGAAATAATTCACACATTGTATGGGAGCCCCCTTAAATATTTATTTTATTTTGTTTTTTAGTATGGGCTCCCATACTAAAAAAAGAAAAAAATATATATTAAATATTAACCCTTAAATATTTATTTTATTTAGTTTTTTGTATTTGTTGTTATAGCGGCAACAGAAATACATTATCTGTGAAAATTTCAACTGTCTAATTATCACGGTTAATGAGATACAGCCTGGTGACAGACTGACAGACAGACAGCGAAGTCTTAGTAATAGGGGTTAAGGTACGGAACCCTAAAAAGAGAGCGATGTAATTCCGGCGATACAAAGTGATCGAATAGGAGTTTAGCGGATTTCTACTTGATTTTTTCTTTTTCATCATACGAGCAGTGGTTACCCTTTTAGCCGCCAAGCAGCGCCGTGAATATTAAGAGCGGTTTTCTTAGTTAGTATATCCACAGACGAGACCTAATAGTGTGTATCAAATTATTGTTTTACTTCGGAGTGCGAGAATCGTAGCAAGTAACAATCAGCGAGCAATTAGTGATCGGCGAAGTGAAGCAACTACGCATGCGGTCAGCCTATAGATGGGTGACCGTCAAAATGATTTAATATCGAGCGTCTCAGTGCTTCGTAGAGCACGTAAGGCTGTTGGTCCCGGTTGTTGTTGTTAGACAACAGTCGATATGCCATGTTAGAGGCCTACTGGGCAGCTTGAACAACTCTGTCACCAGGGTAACCACTACCCATACGATAAAGAAAGATTAATATTTGCTTTGCAGTACTTGCAAACTTTTTATCAGTACTCTGACCTGCCAGTTCTACGTTTGATTTGATTTTTTTAACTAAATCATATTTTAAAACGTATTTTAATTCAATGTTATGTGTACTTTGAACTGGCATGTATCGCTTAACTAGCAGGCCAGAGTAACTCCGCTCATAAACAGTTTTACATAAGCAGGTAAGCTACCATAAATAAGAAACATGGGATTTAAGCCACTTAACATTCACCTTAGGCCGTGCAGTTTATAGTAGGCTTTCACCTTAATCGACTTTAAATTACGACGTGCGTGCTGGTCTTTAGCCTTTGTCGCGGTTTTACGTTTTAGGGTTCTATAGCTAAGAAGGCAAACCGGAGCCCTTTTGCATGTTAGTTCCATGGACTCTTCGTCTCTCTATCTTTATTAAGTTATAGTATTTATCACCTTCACCCAAGACGCCTTATAGTACACCTAATTTAGTTTCTCTGTGTTTTCTTAAGATTATATTATATATTTATTATATTATATATTATTATAGTTATTTAAATTATTGCTGTGTGTCTGACGGCATAGAATATGGCCACCCCATTTCATCCCGTCGGGGGCGTATAAGTTGACCCGAGGGTATATCTCTAAGAGCACGAGCAGCGTCTCTGTGTACTATGATCATCATACTTCGATCGCCAAACGTAGCGATTATGGCATATGAAGCAAAATCTATATAATAGGTCTTTACCTATGAAATTGCCGTTTTGTATGAAAAAATTTAAACGAATTTTTTTCATGAATTTTTTTATTTGTATTAATCGAAGTAATCACCCATGCAATCAATGCATCTTTGCCATCGCAGTGGCAGTTTATTGATGCCCTTCTTAAAGAAATCAGCTGGACGGGAGGCAACAAATTCTTCAAAGGCATTTTGTACTGCCTCTCGGGTATTGAATTTTTTTCCCGCCAAGAAGTTATCCAAATTCTGGAAAAAGTAGTAGTCTGTAGGCGCAAGGTCTGGTGAGTAGGGCGGATGACGGAGAGCTTCCAACCCCAGTTCTTGCAACTTGGAGACCGTCTGCTGTGCAGTATGAGGTCGCGCGTTGTCGTGCAGGAGCAGCGGAGACGAGCGATTGACCAATGCTGGTTGGAGATGCGCCAGCTTCTCCATCATTGTGCTCAGTTCTTCACAGTACACATCTGCAGTAATGCTCACCCCGTTTGGTAAGAAGCTGTGATGAATCACACCGGCGCTAGACCACCAAACAGTGACCATCACTTTTCTAGGGGTAAGTTTTCGTTTAGGGCATTGTTTAGGTGCTGAACCAGGATCCAACCAACTTGCTGAGCGCTTGCGGTTATCAAACAGAATCCATTTTTCATCGCAGGTAACAAATGAATTCAAAATTCCTTCATTTGTGTGTCTGTTGAGCAGTGCAAGGCACGTCTCGACGCGTACTTCGCGCTGGCGATCATTGAGTTCGTGGGGCACCCATTTGTCAAGCTTTTTTACCTTGCCAATTTGACGCAAATGGACCAATATTGTTTCGACGCTAACGTCGAAAGCTGCTGCTAATTCAGCCGTAGATTGTATATCATCAGCTTCCACAACCGCCTTTAATTCGTCATTGTCGACCAAAGTCTTCGGACGACCGCGAGGTTCATTTTTCAGGTCGAAATTTCCAGAACGGAAGCGAGCAAACCAATAACAGGTGGTGCGTTGGTTTGTAGTGTTAGCTCCGTAAACGTCGTTGATGTTGCGTGCCGCTTGTGCCGCGTTGCTGCCACGACGGTACTCATATTCCATAATTACTCGAATTTTTAACGTATCCATGATGACGAAAAAGATTGAAATGCGATGAAAATGTAACACTAATCAATAAAGAAATGACTACTTTTGGAAAAAAGAATCCATGTTTTTAAAATAAAATTAATTTGAAATTAGAATTCTTAGCCAAACAAAAATTATTTTGATTTGAAATGGCCAGTACTGCAGAACGGCAATTTCATAGGTAAAGACCTAATATAATAGATAAATTATGGATGTTGTGGAAATCTTGTGAGGCCTTTGTCCCGCAGTGGACGACAATGGGCGGACTTAGTGATGAAATTATTTTTTGCACATGCCCGTAACATGTGCAAAAACAGAATTTAAATATAAAAAAATGCCTCTATATTCTAAATGATGGTAGTTCCTAATCGTTATCAAATACCGGTATATTAAAATACATTGAAAGATAATCATTACTTGTTTAAGTTTGTACGCTATAGCAGCAAAACTGGTATCGCCAATTTTATGAACAAGTGTATTTTTCCTTGTGTTGATCTAGCAACAACCAATTTCCCATCAATCTAATTTTATTGAATACCCCAAATTATTACGGTGGATTTTTTTATGTTGTCTGTAAAGTATGATCAAAACAAACACCTTTTCTGTCATGTCTTGCGATATGGAACCTAAATGGTGTAAGGACCGACTCGCTCTAGGCCGGTTTTTATTTGCGTTATTAAGTCGTTTTTAATGATAGGCGCATCCAGCTTTTTTTACATACGTAATAAAGCAGTGAAAGTTTTACTATTTTAATGTCATATATACATATTTTAATATGATGTGTTTATAAGTCTATAAGCTTAGTAAGCTATCACTGCCTCACCGGACAAGAGGTCAGCGACGGCTCTATCTGTCTAGCAAATAAATAATAATAATAAATACCTGAAGAATATAAAACACAACCACTTGATTCCAAACTAAGCAACCAGACAACTAAGGAAATTACTTTTACATTTCAAAATACATTCGTATTATAGTTAAATTACACCCAGACACAGAACAAATAATCGCCCTCATCACACAAAGATTGGTCCTGGTTGGGAATCGTACACGCAACCTTTGGCTTAGCAGTCAGGGCCACTCACCTTTAGACGAATAGACAAATCAAACTAATGGATTAGAACCTTGTACCATGGCGGTTACTAACACGTGGACCAAACACCAAGCCGTAACGTTTGATATGTAAACGAAATGAATAGATAGACACTTTGTTCTCGAGCGCGCAATGAGATGGACGTGTCAAAATAAGGCGTCCCTATTTTATATTTATAGTATATAAATATAAAATAGCGGGCAGGTTGGCGTAGAATTCGCAGTAATATTCAGAACCATACGAGCGTACCTAATCTCAAGAACTTATGAGTTTCATTTCAATGAATACATTATATAAATGTACACTATCTCCTGGTCTAAATCGTGTTAGAAACTACCGTGTAGAGATACTCCAGTAGCTACATTCGCCGAAATACAGAGCCGGTTTTATCGGCTATATGAGTGGCTGTACTTTTTACGGAAATGGCTGATTTTGGCCGGATTTCCTTACTTGTGTATGCGGAAATCTACGCTTATAAGTGGCATTTTTTATTCTGCTTTCAGATACATACTTTGATGGTCAACTGGGTTTGGTTATGCACAACGTACACGATAGTTATTGTTATTAAAAACGTAACATGGACTTCAGTCTTCTTAAATGTATTTATATTTTTTTATCTGAATTGATTTGGAAATCGAATATTAAAATGTATATGTAAATCTGTTCTCCAATAGCATAGAAATAGTGTAACATATACCACTTACTTTAATAACCATGATGCTTTGAACGCTGTGGTTATTCAGAAATGGACATGTAAATAAAAAAAATGGAAATAGTGCTTACTTACTTATCGTATGGGCAGTGGTTGTCAGAGTTGTTCAACCCGCCCAGTAAGCCTCTGACATGGCTAAACGACTGTTGCCTAATGACTACAACCGGGACCGACAGCTTAACGTGGCCTCCGAAGCACGGAGACGCTCATAAAATTAAACCAGTTTGGTGGTCACCCATCTATGGACTGACCGCGAGCCTAGTTGCTTAACCTCGCCGATTACTTACGGGCCGGTGAGAGCATCTAGCTACGAGCGTCTCGAATTAGTTATACAACTATTTCCAATTTTGTTATTTACGTATTTACGTGCCCTATGTATCGAACTGTTCTTGTAATATTGATAACTAGCTGTACCCCGCGGTTTAACCCGCGTTAAATTTTATAAACTATCACAGCTCCTCCCCCGTAGGTGTTAGCGTGATAATATGTAGCCTATATGTTGACCCGACCTCTTAGTATTATTCACGCAAAATTTGAAGTAAATCCATGCAGTACTTATTGAGTTTAGCCCGGACATACATACAGACACACAGACAAAAATTCAGAAAACTATATTTTTGGCTTCGACATCGATTACAGACCACGCCCAAAGAATCCTTTTAAAATATATTCAATGTACAGTTTCGAATTTCCTACGACTTTATTATATGTATAGATTGTCAAATAAATGAATAAAACACAGATAAAAAGTAACGTTGATAGGCTGATTCTTAGATTTATTAATACTTTGATCGATTGTTATATAATTAAATACGTAAATAAATAAATATATTTATTCTAATAAATAATACAATATAATTGAGAAACATAATTACCCCAAAATGCAATTAAAAATTATGTAGAAATTTTAGTTTACGTACAAAAAGAATTGCATCGGCCGGGAATCGAACCCGGGCCGCCCGCGTGGCAGGCGAGCATTCTACCACTGAACCACCGATGCCTGACAGCAAGAATGAAATATCTATGTGTAATCATGACCGATGCTGCCGTTACATACAAAAACATATGCAATGAATTGCTTCATTAACAGATGTATATTTAAACTTCATTGTACTAACAGCTGTTTTATATGTTATCAGTGTGCGTAGTACGTAGTTTGCTATAAGTATAATTAGAACACTGACGCATGCGTGATATCTGCTATTGTAATCTCAATTATAAAATTGCCCCTACAAGTAGGTAATTTTGATCCAATATTATTTTTAATTTGGATATAATATCTATCATCATTACAAGTACAAATCAATTAATTGACAAAGTCAAATGCCCAAAGACAGTATCGTTTAAAACTAAGTTGTCCCACATGAACATTATAAGTAAAAATCCTATTTTTAATTATCATAATTTAGTACTATAATATGGGGTTTCACATTTGCCGGATAAAAGAAAAAACAATTATAAGTCCTTTTATTGTTTTTGCATTATAAACAAGCGGCGCCATTAACAAAATGTTGCCGCAAATGAAAATAAATTCACTCGGAATATTTAAAGTCAATAATCGATGGACAAAAAAGAAATAAGGATTTATTTCAGTCAAATTAGTAATGATACTATGCAATAAAATGGCCAATAGCACTTAGTAATGGTAAATTAGCGCTAAATATTCTTAAGTCTATTCATTTTCGATGCGTTGTGGTGCGGGTTCGCCTGCTTTGTGAAATAACCTAGACCACTAAGCCATATGCCAACTGAAACATTATTTCTGTTCAACCTAAACTAATGTTAGATTTATTACTATTATTTCTTTTACTATTAATTTCTTTTATTTTCTGAATGCTCGAATATAAAAACACGAACATATAAAATGAATAACACATGACAAGTAAATCGATAAAAACATCGATATCTGATTAATATTTTTGGCAACACTTAAGTGATCTTTGACGTTATGTGCCATCGCAAGTCACAACTTTATCATAGTGTTTGGCGAATGTTTTGATATTTCTTGTGTGTGCAGTTGTGGATTATTCGTGACAACTCGAGTGACTTTGAGAAAGAGACTCCATTACGCTAATAATTGTAATCTGACACAGAGACTCCTTATTGTGAAAAGTGATTTTGAGACGGGAGACTAAATTCATTATGGATAGCACAGTTTACCTATTCACTCCGATTGCGGCATGGAAGTTGGCAGTCATTGTGCGAAGTCAATGATAATATCTACATTCTAACTACTTGGATTTCGTTACTACTAAAACCTACCATTCTCTGTATTTTTGTTGTAAATAAAAAATACAAATTCACTGAAATGAGTATTTCTTTCAATTGTCAACCCAAACTAATATTATAAAGAGATATGATACTTGCTATGTTTTGTATATGAAGTAAATTCTCAGACTACTGGACCAATTTACACAATTCTTTCACCTAAGTATAGGCTTTGTTTTATTTAAAAAGATGAAGCCCGGAGGCAGGAAGGTGCTGGTATTATAATAACGTGTCTCGAAAGCATATGAAGCCGTCTATCCTGTGCCTAAGTTGTCTCAGGTCGGGTTGGATCGCTGCCCCATTAGACAATCAGAGCGATAAAATAGAAGTGCACCTATGATTGCACATGGACTACAATATATCCTGCTTAGTAGGCTAGACTCCGTTGAGATTAGCCGCCTCTACCCCATAATATTACTTAAGTCATAATTTGCCTATAAACTAGTCGGCAACCAACGTTTCTTTACTTAAGATGTTCTATGTTCACCCATCTATTTCCTTGAAACCCGGCAAATTACATAAATTATGTTAATTTTAATTGAAAGTATATAGTAATCCCAACATAGAACAGTAGTTTTCATCCAGGCACAATAATTTTTGCACCGATACTAAGTTCCATAGTCACTTGGGCATTCCCCTTTAACTACTATATTCTTTTTATTATTGTAAAAAAATGGAGAAAGATTTAAGAGGATATTAATACTTAAAAAAAAAATTAACTAATGTATACATATTTTGTTTGTTTTTTTTGAAAGATATTATTATAAAAAAATGTAAAAAGTTATTGCTGATTTAAACAGTTTGAACAGCAATCAACCAAACAAATACTTTTTAAAATTGGTTAAAAACCACGGAGAAGCCGGGTATCAAGTATCTGAATTCGAATTCCAATATTCCTCCTTTTTGAAGTCGGTTAAAGACTCGCTAGGAATCTTTTTGTCGAAAATATTATGCTATAAAGCAAAGCAACATATGAGACATACATTTTAATAAAGACTTTATTGGCCGAATGTTTAGTACAGCTAACACAATATCGTACGACTCTCATATTATTATAAGCATGATGTACGTAGTATTAATATTACTGTGTGTCTAAGTTCGTCGACTCTCCTGTTTATTGTGCGATAAACATAACGATAACACTAAAGATATGGTTAGAACGAGACTGTATTGCTAACACCTAGTATCGGGTTAGGGCTAGACTTTCTAATATCTTGTTTCTAGAATTATGTTATCTAAGCTCCAACGAAACTGTGCTTAACGAATTGTCCTGCTCTCTGAAATCAGGCGTTTTCTAAATGTAGTTGCTCATCGTTACTAGTTATTTTTTTATATAAGTATATACAAGTTGTAACATAATTAGCGGATCTAAGTTAACCCTTTGACTGCCGCCGGACTCCGCGAGGAGTTCAATGAAATATCTCTAGTTATCTTGTTTTGACCAATGTAGACCACATTGTACTCAACAATGTCATCGCGGCAGTTAAACGGTTAAGGAGCTTAATTTGCCTATAACTGTATTCAGTTTCAGGGGCAAATTAAGCTGCAGCACATAATATGCAAGAATCTATTAACTCCCCACACATTTTTTAGAGACAATGACCGCACTATGGAACCTAATCCCTATGTCGCGGGGTACTTTACAAACATATAATAGACGGACACAAATTACATCCATACATAAATAGAACTAGACTGTGATAACTGTAACTCTACGTTTAACTTACAATAATGGTAACTATACAAATAAATAACTAAAATTAAATGGTTACAAATGAATAAAATTGTTGTTTGTATTGTTAAAATAATAGTTTTTTTTACTAATGTGCGGCCGCTGTAAGTATGCTTTTATGACACCTGTCACTTCAGAACATTTTACGTCAAATTTTCGGACAATTACCGAAACGGCTGACCTAGTTTTATTATTTCAGTTTCTACTTTTGAAAGTCTGAGTTAGACTGGCAGATAACTGATGTTATAAGGAATACATTGTATGAACTGAACAAATTTATATAAATTCATTGCGGATTTGCGGATGAAGTCGTGGATCTAGTTGGTAAATAATCTTATTATTATAACATATTTAATTACTCTATGATAATAGTGATCATAGTTTCGAGTATTTTAAGAATTAATGTCGTAATACCACGTTGCACTGTTAAGTAACAGAGTTAAATATAATAGGATACATTGTAATTCTTACACTCACTTACTGAATATATATTGGTTGTTTGGGCATTATTTGTCTTTACCTCAAACACTAATATATAAATTACTACTATACTAAGTGTCTGTGTATTTCTCTTACCTCGGTTTAACTGTAGTCGGTCTTGATATAGGAGAAGCTATGGTATATTATTAAGTGGGTACTTTGAAATCCGTGCTATTTACCTTGCTCTCAGATATGCATACGTCACAAGCTAAATATTAAACCTAGAGCATCCCAGCAGAGATTAATATGTCGTCACTCGCACTCGAATGTTAGGAGCAGTAGATTTGTCACCCTACAAGTGATAAGCGATAGCGTTTTAAATTAAACGCTTTGCTGATATCCTTACCCGACGGAGTAAGCTGTAACTCCTCTACACACTTTGTTTAGTATGCGGTGACCAATTTCAACAAAAATCAAATAAAATGATATATTTACTATATCGTAGCAATGCGGTGATTATTATATCGTATTCCAATTCCATTTGCCAAAGTTTTTTAATGGATTATATTGGTGTTGCGGTTTTCCTAAGATACTACAAGGTCCGCCATAATAATAATACCTTAATATAGACGGAACCATTCAGACAATATAAATATAGCTAAAACTATAACTATCAAAAATTTTACTTAAACATAATCTCTTTGACAATAACTTAATACAAGCTAGCTAAATATCATTGCTTATCTTTTCATTAATACAATCCGTGTACCTAAATATCTATGTAACTAGAAATAATAATGTATACATAACTATATTACTTACTACAAACATGTTCTGACTATTTACAAGCGCTTTCTTAAAGTATATGTGAATAAAAACCTTAAAAAAGTACTTTATCAATGAGCTCTGCAAACATGGAGAAATTGTGGATTTCAGGTGTGTACCTGAAAACCATGATTTCTCCATGTTTGCAGAGTCCTTTACGTAAAGCAGACGCAAGCGTCTGTTGGCTACGATGGTCAATTACCAACAGGTATGACGTAGCTATGCTTGTTTGTAAACTTTACAATTAGAAGTGCTGAAAATTTGGATCTATTCACACGTACTAGTAACCTAAATTATGGGCAATTAAAAAATTAGGCCAATTACGGTAATAAAAATAAATATCTACCCTTTTAATTTATTCTAATGAGGTACCCAGTACGCAGAGGTTAAAACTTTCTCTATAATAGGTAATTTCAACGCATATCTATTACGTAAGTAAAGCAAGTTTATTGTTCTTTGCGCACAATTAAATTGCTATGGAACCTTTCTATACGTACAGTTGTCTCCACGATACGTCGATCGGTATACTCTGATCTTGACAGCGTCTCTATTATGTAAGTACTAAGAGCCATTTTCGTAGTTCAAGTGTAACCACTCACGTGGCTTACTGTTCATAGATATTATTTGCGTCACGCATGCCATGTTACGTTAGTAATTATGTTAAGTAGTTAAATGTGATTATTACGAGTAGGTTGGCACTTTCATTTGCATTTCTTAGGCAGAAAAATTCATAGCATTGATATTAAAGATAGAATTTTAAATGCATGTACTACTTTCATCCTTATATTATCCGGTGAGCCATTAAACATAATGTAAAAATAATCGTTGTCAGTATATTTTATTTATACTTTTAGGATGTGTGTTAGTGCGTAGCTAAAGACATATTCAAGAAGCATTTGTCTGCATAGATAGTGAGATCACGGATTGATTTCTGGATACTCTTTTCTGGTAAGAAATCAGTTCATGTTCATCTCCCCGAGTCCCCGGTGTCACCAAGAAGGCGTTGTTACACCTCCGGACTTGGCGAATTTCCCTTTAATAGTGGGCACTATACCTGATCTTTTCCAATTGAGTTAAGAGAGTGATTTTTTTTTACTACTAAAATCTCCGTTGTTATTTATTAATCATTTAATCAGTTTATATTTCTAGTTAAATTCGACACGGTTCCAAGATAAGTTCGTATTCCTGGACCTGCCTCAGCCACACAGCTCATTTTATTTTGTGCCGATGTCGATCCCAGATTCCTGAGAACCGAGTTATGTGGCCTGTGGTTGGGATAAATGCAATAATCTTCTTTAAGACTAATTGCAGCTGAATTTCTGCTAGGCACTCCCGGCATTAATTACTATTTATTTACCAGTGTTTGATTATGCAAACGCCTTTCGCTCATATCTTGCGTCATGCCGATACACGGGTAGGGTCTTCGTCGTTGGCCCCGCTGACAAGGGTCCAAATCAGAGATATTAATTTGTTGGGTGCGCTGTAAATTAACGGTCGCGAGTTGGTGTAACCAAGTTACCCCACTCCACAGAGGGCTGGATAATTTGTAACGCGAGAGAGTAATAATTTCCGCTGGTTGTCCCTTTACTACGTGTGGAGGATTAAGCGGGTTGTGAGTTGAGGCTATACGCATAGGTATGTGAACTGAGAATGCTACGGAAAATTTATGAACATTGTGTCTGATAAATGCAGTTTCAAATCTTAAAATGTATTACCATGAGCCGATTTTGAGTGGCAGTACCAACTTCAGGTAGAATAATGCACACATAAAATCCGACGCAGAAATAAAGCCACTTTGGGGCGGTTCTTGCGATTTTTTTGGGGTACGTCGACATCACAATAGTGCTCGAGGATTTTTCAGTTTGATGGGAACTTAGTCTTAGCCACCCGTGGACGCGTAAAAAAATTGATATGACACCGTATATTTTCCATGTGGTTTCTATCTCCAAATGACAAGAATCTCTTTTTAACTGGCTGCAAAAAAAATGAAGTTATCTAATTTAATGTATTGTGTTTATTATATGTGTAGAAGCAACGATTGACATATTACAAAAGATTTCATATGCTGTGCATGAGTAAAATAGATGAGACTAACCTAATATTAAGACCATGGTTGTACTCTATTTTGAAGTGAAATCAAATGAGACCGTATATTTTTACTTTTTATTATTTTGTGATTCCATTTTGATAATGGACTGATTTTGAGATGGACCCATATGAATGTTGTCGAAATTGCTAGCTATAAATAAAGGTAGGATATTATTATATTATTAATTAGAAACCATTTTTTTGTTGAATAATGTTCTAATTTCAAGATTTACCTATTTTGTAATCTTTTATCCTATGATGTTTTGGTGTACAATAAAGAGTTATCTTATTGTTAAACAAAACATAATTAATGTACTACAAATTCATCAGATTTAAAGCAAACCGAGATAAAATGTTTACTAAATGTCATTTAGCCTTCCTTATTATGGCCCCCTAGTGGGTGCTGGTGCTTAAGGGGGCCGGTGCATCCATTTATTTAAATTATCGCCTCCTTTTATTCTTAATGGAAATAATTTCGAGCAATGGCCCTTGATGCTTGCTTGCTTTTGTGTAAAATAGGAAGAGTTTTTAACTAAATAATCTAATTAACTTTAAAAATGCAAAGTAAATTTGTAATTTTAATCTTAATCTTAACATTCTTTTGAAACAGCTAACCGAATAGTACTGCTTATTTTAACTTAAATACAAGATAGGTATTAGAAGTTTTAGGCCTATGTCTTTGTAACTGTGTATATGCCTGTTTGTGATAATTACACTCGCTGACTGAAGAACTGCCAACATAATTAGGATGTTTCGCGAAAATCTGTTCAGTCATGTAAAGTTTTTTTATTTGAAGTCAAAAATTTGTGATTGTTAATGACATACATAGGCTCACGTATGTTTTCCAGAGGATTGAGCAGATAAACAGATTTTAACTAACTACGATCCTTGCACATGGACGGCGGTTTAAGTTATTTCTGACCGGCCCCATCCGTTCCATATATTAAAAAAAATACTGCTGGACAAAGGCCGGGACGGGTTGTCGATCGCAGTATGGTGGTTATAGTACACAGAGAGACGCTACTGTCTGTTCTCTGGTAGATATCCTCTCAGGATGACTTCTACGTCCTCCACAGAACGAGATGGGGCGGCGATTGGTCACCGCCACCCACACTCAAAACTACGTATCCAAAACTTAAAAGTTTAATTAGAATAATAATGAATGATATCACCCCAAAAACCAATTATTCCTAATTAGACTTCAAATCCTATGCAATTATATTGCTCATTGAATGGAAATTATATATTAGGTACTTTAAATTTGTTAGCTAGGTATAGTAAAATTGAAATTAAACATCAAAGCCTTAGAAAGTTCATATTGTTTTGTAACAAATAATTTGAGTTAAATTCAGTCATTTGAATTCTCGGAATGTGATGCGAATTGCGAATACCCTTCTCTGAACTTGGACAATTAATTAAAAGTTTTAAGAAACCCCGCCTTAGCTGGAGACTGATGGGTAACATCACTATTTCTGCTTTCTACGGATTATTTCAGCGACATATTTACAGCTAAAGTTTAGGAGATAAAAACTCTAAAGTACAATGTTGAGTGCCGTTTGGTTTATGGCCTCAGTTGTTATTGTCGTTGGTGGACGGATTTCTCACCCACATCCAGTCTGAAATGCTCTAAAAGTTGAAATTTATTATTTGAAGTTGCTCAGTACTTATTTTCATTCTATTAAAAAATTGAGCTTATTTCTTCTTCCTAGCGTGTCGATGGCAATCTAAATTAAGGCAGCCCAGAATTCAGCTACGAGTTGAGCTTATTTGATTCCTTACTTCCTTTCATAGACAAATTTTAAGGTTTCATCTATTTGTTTGATACAGTTTTTTGCACACATGTTACAGAATTGATTTTACAAACTAAAGCAAGCGTGTTGCATGCGTCCATAGATGGACCCTAAGCGTGTTGTCTGACTGAGTTGGAAAAAAACATTGGGCCTCGCAAAGCATAACTCGCTCCTGATTCAAGGTGGCTTTACGCCGCCTGTCACCAATAATTTATTTCCAAGTTTGATTAAGAGTAAAAACGAATAAAACTTATAAATTTGAATACACATGAACGAAATATACCAAGTTTATTCCAATTTCACCCAAATCAAATCGCCTTCCAGTTAAACGATTGAATGACCCATTTCTTAACGAATGATTTGCAATATACACTGGCCCTCTAAAATACTTAAGTTCAAACGTCCAATAGGTATTTCAACTCAATACGATATTAATTTCTAATTTTGATTTCAAGTGGGAACGAGGGCCATTTGATACTGTTACAGCTTATTGGTTACACATTTGAAAGGTTTCGAAGATTTTAATTAACTTCGGCTCTTTTGATTACTAAAGGATTCATTCGTATTTTCGTTTTGTTTTTAGGAAGTATTAATTAAAATGTATTATAAAACTGGATCCCATTCGCAGCGATTTTTGGTGTTTCTTTTTAACACGCTTTTATTAGCTTCACTTGTAACTATGTATGTAAGAAAATCTTGGAATCTTAATTTGACCCACTTCCCGGTCTCCGATTAGGATGAAATTTGGCACACGCTCTGAGTTTTGATGACAGGACATGACTAGCTAAGAAACGTCATTACAAATCCTCTCCAAGATGGCGGACTGGCTGTTTGAAATCCACCCCTATGGTATGGGTATCAAGTGAAAGGGTTTGCTGTCAGGAATACGAAAAATTAGTCACTTGACTTAAATCCAATATGGCGCACGTCCAAGATGGCGGACAGGTTATTTTGTAAATTTTGTGCGTGCTAAGTGTGTTTTATATTTTTTAAACTATTAATACTTATTAGTGCTATTGTTTACTGTTGAAAATGTCATGGCAAATAAATTATTCTTATTCTTTCCCTGTTGGAATTTCTTTCTGGGAAAACTGGTATATTTTCTGTAGTGATTACTGGCTACATCAGCCGCGTTAAAAATTAATAATTGTTTATCAGTTGGCCGGTCGCCATGAGACAGGCTCTGCCTAATTTGGGACAGTGTGTTACTACCTACCCTAAACCGGCGAGCATGTATGAAGAGTATAATATCAGTAAACGACGCGAAAGAGGCGTGCAAGGATCGTGACAAATGGAAGTCCGTTGTCTCTGCATA
Source organism: Pseudoips prasinana (assembly GCA_951640165.1). Lineage (NCBI taxonomy): Eukaryota > Metazoa > Arthropoda > Insecta > Lepidoptera > Nolidae > Pseudoips > Pseudoips prasinana. The sequence goes on from OX621248.1 coordinate 27,384,004, forward strand.
CCCCTCTGGGAAACAGGCGCGAGTATAGACTCGCGCCTGTTTCCCCTAACACATACATAGGTATAAAATAAAATAAAATAAAAAAGGTTTTTATTCACGTCGACTTTAAAAAAGCGCTTGTAAATAGTCAGAACATGTTTGTAGTAATATAGTTGTATACATTAGATATTATTTCTAGTAACATAGATATTTAGATACATCTTGTATGAAAACATTCATAAAATATATTTTATTACATGTGTGTTAGTTGTTTCGAAAATATTTATTTAGTTCCATTTATGCAGTCTCACAGGTTAAATGTTTACAGATTGCGTATTTCTGTGGCCGCTAAAATAACAACGTGATAGAAACGTGGTTTTTTCAATATTCGCTGCAAAAACCTTGTACAATAATGGGAACTTTTTGTTTGCAAGTCTGACTCGCACTTGGCTGGTATTCCTGAGTTATAATATTCTAATAGATTTTAAATGAAAATTTTTATTTATAATAAATATAACAAGATTAGTAGGTAGTCTTATATTTTAGTATTTATATTGACATCTGTTCAGGAGATGAGTGGGTGTATTTAATTACGATCTTCTTTGTAATAATCCAATGTTATCGCTTGTTCCTCGTAACATATAAACATTATTATCTACTCCCACTTGTTCCAAAATAAGCCTGTATAGATTAGGAATCCCTTTTTGTGGATTCAGTTATGTATGTAAAACAAGATAAGTATCTATTATTTTATCGATATTTGACGTTTTTCTACGTACCGTTCTGACTCCTACGTACTCTTTATTCTCCAGATTGTGTAGGCACATTCCAAAACAACAACAATATGAATCAAACAACTTCCTAAATAAATCCGTTCCGTTGAATAAATTACACTTTTTCCAGACACAAATTGCTGGAGGTAACAACATACTGTATTCTATCTTCCATATTCGCTCGAAACTTCACTTGAACTTGTATACGGATTACAGACTTAACTGTAATCAAACTTTGGCATGGCATCGTAACAACAGTTTCGACTTAATCCTTAATCGGTCTATGACAGATCTTATACACATAGTGTATATGTATTAAGATAAGATATAATGTTAATAATAAATAGAAAACATTACAGGTTGTTAATGTTTACTTTTTTATTTATAATTATCTATATAAGTATGTATTTACAAAAGAAACGTAGTATAATAATACGTAGTATATCTGTTATCTGGTTTTCATAGCACAAGCTCTGGATAGTTTGGGATCAAATGGCCGTGTATGAATGATGTCCCAGGATATTATATATTACTAGTTGTGCCCCGCGGTTGTACCTGCGTTAAACTTTATAAATTCGGATTTATAAGCTATATTACTACAAAGTTTCATCAAAATCCAATCGGTAGTTTTTGCTTAAAAGAGTAACAAACATCCGGAAATCCATCCATATTCACAAACTTTCGCATTTATAATATTAGTAGGATATTGTTATAGTAGATCTTCATATTGATTAAATCCATTAGTAAATATTATTACTGTGGTGGACTGTGAGTCTACCATAGTAGCAATAGGTGAGAGTGAATGCCTAAGCTACGCTCTGGGGTTGTATAGGACACCAGGTCTCAGAACCAGGACCTTAGAATATAATATTTTGAATTATTATGGTTTATAAATTATAAGAAATTTAATATATTTATATTTAATAGTACTCATATGTTCATAATTTATTGGTTTTAGCTCTTTTTATAATACAATAGATTATAAAATTAGGTGGTAACTTTAATGCCGTTGTCCGATAAGTATCTTATTGTAATATGCATGTATTTAGAAATTAATGAGCCTGTTTATCAGTAGTCTGGTTTTCATACTACAGGATTTGCTTAGTTTGACAATCAGATGGCATTGTTTTAGCTGTCGTAAGATATTTAAATATTCATTTTCGGCATTTTGAAATAGACTTTTTATTAGTTTTTTTAGACAATTTGAACGACAGGTTGAGCATAATATTGGATAAAAATGTTGTTCTAGTATATATAGGGATGAAATTAAAGAGTACTTAGTTTATATGGGGAAATGGCAGCTAAGATTCGCTCTTAAGTACATAATAAGTTAATCTTAGTATAATTTTGCTACAACGCAACCCTTTCAAACGAGGTACATAAATTGTGGGTCATGTGAAAAATACTCGTGTGGTCCTACTGCCCGGGAAGCCGGCGGGAATATATGATCTTAAATTTTACAGGTAAATAGGGAATGGAACTATGTTATATTAAGCAGGTTTTAATGTGATTGAACCAACGGCACAAGACCTAGTGTTAAATATTTTACGATGTTTCCGAGTAATATTGGGATTTGTGGGAAGAACTTTTTGCCGATATGAAATATTCAGGACCTCATAAAAGATATTAGCTATTTTGGTTTCGGTACATGTTATCATTTTAAATATTTATGTTTTAACTAAAGTATAAGTTGTAGCAATATTATTTTGGTAACATGGTTGCCCGCTATTAGCTCGGCACCCACGCCGTGGTACCTTCGGGTAATTATTTGTGTGATCCATATACAGTTGTTCTGAGTCTGAATATGCTTTGTGTCCCTAAATTCCATGTTTGTAAAGTCCCAAGATAAAGGGATTTATTTATTATATTTATTAAGTGCGGAAGTCGTCTTTGAAAACTGAATAAAACATAATGCATGTTTAGCGCAGCGTTTAAGACAGCTGCCTCGTCACGCTGTTCCTCAGGGGCTCTACCGGCTAAGTCGCCGAACATCGATTTCTTAAATGGCGTTCAAATAAATAAAGATTAAAAATGACTAAATCAATCGTTAAATCGGTTTCCATGAGCACATATGACGTCATAAATAGTTCGGAATCGATTATCAACGTTGAAGCCGATTTAACGATTGATTAAGTCATTTTAGATTCCCGCACAGAGAGATGCTTAAGATGTCATGTGCTCTGTCATGGCTTTACGGCTGTTGTACACACGGCTACACATCAAGCAATACTTTTCCAGTATAAGCTGATCTCGCGTTGTATAGGATTTCCATACAGTGAGAGGTCAGCTTATATTGGAAATGTATAGCTTGTTATGTAGCCGTGTGTACGATGGCTAAAGCCGGCTTTACCGGTCCCGGCTCAGCTAGTCATCAAGCTTAACGTTAAGCCAGATCAGAGATTTTCTGGGCGGCTCGAACATCTTTGACACTGACACTACTGCCCATACGATTAAATAATTATTTTAATTTATTATTGAATTTTTTAAAAATCTTAATCTTTTATATACGCATCACTAGCTGCTTCTCGCAAGGTTACCATTCTAAATTTCATGCAAATGCGTTCGGCCATTTTTGCGTTACTGAGTAACAAACATACAAATTTTGACATGTAACTTCTGCCCGCGACTATGTCCGCGTTGACCTTAGAATTGAGTCTATGGATTTTGATTGATTAGCTTCATGAGCCGATAGCGCTTTTTAAGTTTCCCCACTTATTCTGTTACATATTGTATATTAGTGACCTAATTCTCAAATGTATAGAGTACGAAATCAAAACTCAATACTTATTTAACATTCCAACTCATTGTTTTAGGAGTTGATCAACATTTTCGACATAAAGATGGCAGATAAAGTTGATACTAACAACGGTTGTTACCATATTAAACATCGCGGCTAAAACAACCCCTTGTGGCAATAAATGTTTGAATATGAATCGTAAAGTGGTTATCTTTGTGTGCTCCCCATAAAATGTTGTCTTGAGAGGAACTCGCCGTTATAGCTTATAGATGTTTCATGAATGATGTTATTTGGTATTGCTTGATTGTATGAAGATATCGGAATTGGTCATAAACGAATGCTTTGATTATTTAGAAATCTTCTCTAGATTATCTTTTGTATGAGTTTTGCTAGATTTAAGGGTCATTTATCACCTAACCCTTCGCGTCCAGTTTTCCAACAGCTGTAATGCTTTATTTAACATGGCGTTTAGAGTTAGCCTGAAATAGTTTTAGGGTTATACAACAGAGGCGTTCGGGGCTCAAGTCCTCTAGCAAATAAGGCTACCTAACTAAATAACTCGCGCCAGAGAGTATCTCTTTGAGTTTTGAACTTCGGTTCAGAGTGGTTACAAGAGAGAGTCAATTTTTGTATTGTCAATTGTTTTGTGCAACTGCCGCTCTTTGTGAATATGCGAAGAAGCGGCCCGCTTGTAAGGTTGTGTTTCATCGATACGAATGCAAACTATGCTATGAAGCCAGAAGGACTAGAGTGGAGGCGAGGCAGGCGTCCGTGGTCGCATTCTTTGCCCTGAATGATATAACGGACTGTGTACAGTGTCACTAGAGACTTAATAACCGTGACTTGTCATGTTTTTGTGTTGGTTCAGGGATATTTCACAACGCTGATGACGTCTTACAACCATGCTCAAGAGATCAGCAACCCTGCTTTGTGGTACGTGTAACAGCGACAATGTGCATTGTTGTTAGTAAGTTTCCACAATACTACAATCTGTATACAAAGTTATTCGTTATTCAGCGGCTTTCAGCGCTGTCACAAGATCATCGGTCCATCTTGTAGGGGGTCTGCCCCAGCGGCCGTCGATTTTGCGAGCTATATGTCCCGCCCACTGCCACTGTAGTTTGACCACTCTTAGGGCTATAAAATGGGGAGGCGAACCGATTTCGATATTTCTGATTCGATCTCGCTGGGAAACTCCGAGCATAGCCGACATTGTGCTTTGCATGACCTTTTTTCCGATTTTGGTAACACTCCGAGTCGTTAAATTTGTTAAATATATATTTTTATGAATGTATGTATATTCATAGAAATATATATTAACCGTACCTTATTTAATTGTATGTAACTATAAGAAACAGCTTGATAGTGTGTTGAATATCATTATTATCACAACAACAAATACATAATAATTCTACGATCCCTTTGATGATACATCAAAGTAAATTGTACGGCACGTACTTGCTGACAAAACGTGGCGACTGAAGTCAGCACCACCCTACCCCAAAACTATGCAACGTTAACTAACAAAATGTAGCTCACACTTTACAATTCGGGATTTCTGTAGGTTACGTGCCGCCAAATACCAACTAGAAAGGCAATGGAATGTGATAAGGTGACTAGAACGTCGTGTTTCGTTCATTCACAGCTGATACCGGAATCCTGCCGGTATATTCAGTTCAATAAGAATTTATGCCCTCATATTTCGTATCATCAATACCGTTTATTTTCCACACGTTTTCCTTGTCGGTTCAGTCGGGCGGCGGAAATACATTTCTTCGAATTTTTCTCCTGCAAAGATAAAGCTAATTTTGCATAGGTGTTCCTTCAATGCTATCATATTAAATCGGATAGGAAATATTTATTTTGTCTCATATTGTTTGTTAGCTTTTATGAAACGAATTGTATATATTGGCAATATGAAGTAAGGAGAGGGAAAGTTGAATAAATATTGCCTTTTAATATGAAGGTATCCAAAGTAATTCTGTACTAAGCTCTAAGTTAACCTAAGTTCGTTTGAATACTACTTAACGGGCTGACAACAGCGAAAACGGCGTTATTTCGCAAGTTTTTAGCCGATGTTACTCGTTACAGAAAAGTCTATAATAATATATTAATGTTTGCAAAGTTTGCGGAATTAACACTACATATTAATTTTGTATTTTGAACATGGATCACATCTAACAACAGAAACAAAAAAAATGAGCTGTCACGGGACGCCTGGCAGATGTGAAACATCGACATTATTTTGTAAAAGTAATATGCAGAAGTCGAAGTCGAAGTATAAGTCGCAGTCGAAGTCGAAGTCGAAGTATAAGTCGCAGTCGAAGTCGAAGTCGATGTCGAAGTCGAAGTCGAAGTATAAGTCGAATTCATGTCGAATTCGAAGACGAAGTCGAAGTCGAAGTATAAGTCGCAGTCGAAGTCGAAGTATAAGTCGCAGTCGAAGTCGAAGTATAAGTCGCAGTCGAAGTCGAAGTCATGTCGAAGTCCAAGTAGAAGTCGAAGTCGAAGTCGAAAAGAACATATTGTGATAGGAAATAAAAAAACAAAAACAAAAAAACAACCACGGCATGCGTCGCCACGCCAGAAATCTGTTTTACGTGCGGCTATAGATGTTTCACATCAAAAGTTGTTAAAGCGCTTGCCGGAGCTTAGCTGACAAGAGAATAGTTCTTAAATTGGATAGATAGGTATATAGTGTTTTAAGTGCAATTAAAGTGACTGATTCTGAATAACCTAGAATCATAAAAACTTCACAATATCGCTAATCAACGTTGGACTAAATACCTTGTTGAAATTTAAAAGCAACAAAATATATCGGCAGAGTTTCCGCAAAGCTGTAATAAATTCGTGGGGAATAAAAAACTGCAATGTAACGTCTAAAACGGCTTTTATAGTTATGGGCCAATAAAGGTAATAGGACTATAGTTTCTCACGCGAAAAATCCCGTCGCACATAAATGTAAGCAGGTTTATGTTACAATGGCGTAGCCAAGGCTGGACGTACACAGGTTAATGTTACGCTGGCGTTTCCTGGACGCACACTTTTGGGTTAATTGAGGGGCTGACATCACCCTATTCGTATTATCCGCAAGTTTTTAGCCAATACTACAGTTTATGTTGATTCCAAAACACGTTTAAACAACTTTTCTTTGATAGAAAAATATCAGAAAGCCATCTTTATAACATAAATAAAATAAAAGAAACTCGCAAAATTACAATTAAATTTCAATTGTTATTTTACGTGTACTGTCAAATCTTTAATTTCGTTTTATAATCGTCATGACAAATTCAATACGGCAAGGTGTTTACTAATGCTATTGCTATATATTCTGGATAGGACTTTGTTTATATTGCTATTCCGACGGTTTCTTACAATAAGTACATTTATGTTCGCCACTGGTAAATCCAGTAAGTTCTGTATTGGTATCTCACTCATTCATGTACTAATTTATGTTTTGGCAGTCCTATTCCGACGTTGTCTTACGATTAGTACTAGTATTTGCTTCTGGTAGGTAGGTATTTTCGATATTATTATTTATAGATTTTCTACCGTGGGTACGTGCTTAAATCTCCGTGAGACGTTAAAATTCGACCCCCAAGTAAGTTTTGATTAGAAAGATTCAGATTCCAAATAGAACATGTTCGTTTTTGTATGCCAAATTTAAACTAGCCAGGTTTAGACTTGAGGTTCGTCGGTTGTTAGTTAAATATATAACGCTTCAGGGCTTAGACCATTGCCACGCAAGCTGCCAAATAATTTTGATCCCACTTCTGAGGACGTTTCAGCTCAGAATTGGGATTGGAAGAAAATGTGTCACAATTTTCAGTTTCAGTTTATATAACAAAAACTGAAACTGGAAATTGTGAAATATTTTTGAGATTCCTAGCAGAATACTTTAAGTTGTAGTCATTTTTGTTCTTTTTAAAGAATTTGTTGGTTGTACGCAGGTACTAAGCTCGTTGAGTTGAAGTTTGAGGTACTTTTGCCCTCTTACGCTGGGGCTATGAAATAAGGTGACTAACCAAAATTTCTCCAGAATGGGCCCTTACAATAGGGAGTAGATAGATTTGAACAGGGTTAGGAACACTTGTTATACCCGGTGTGATGTAAGTGTCATTATCATACGGTAACCGCTTGTGATACAGTAAACAGTATGCTTGTGCGTGACTATTTTTTTATTTACTACAATCATTTATGCCCTTTTTAGGGTCCAATAGTACAACAAAGAACCTTTATAGTTTCATCCAGTTTGGCTCTGCCTAGTTCGCGATCAGATGGCAGGGTGTTAGTTGTTCCAAGATAAAAGAAATGGGGATAGTGGGGCTGGGCGCATACATATATATTTATTAAAGGAGCATTGAATCAAATGAGATATCAAAGGAAAGGGCTTCAATTGTAAATTTTACTAGCCGCGTTGGTTTGTCTTATTATCAAAAATATCAAACAAGATACCATTTCGCCTTTGTATAAATCTTAAATAATGATAGTTGAAACATGGATATTAAAAAAAAACGTGCGAAATGATTTTCAAATCCACTAAAATGACCGAATGTGAATTGTGACTAATAAATTCCTTTTTAATCTAAGGAAGCCACAAAACTTTCAAATTTTTTCGATCCACATTTTTCTAGTTTTATTTATTATTATATTGAAAATAATATTTGAAGTAGAACATTTCTTTGTTATGTTGATTTATTTTGTTGTTAAGTTGATACCTATCATCTGCCGTTGATGCGGGGCTTGTGGGAGGGACCTCGCGTGCTCTCGCTTTATTACAGACCGTCAGAATATTGATTAACAAAACTTAAATATTGAGCAACGTACGCTGAATATTAAACTGCGTAGATGTGATATGCGTCGCAAAAGTATTATGCCCATTTTGATTTTGGCTACGAAACGTGCTGAATTGTTAAGCTCCACCGTCAATTAAAGGACTTAATATTGTAGTAATTGACTATTTGTTGTTATTTATTTGTAAATTCTTCGTGTAGTTCTTACGTCTGCAGAAAATGTAAATGGCTGAAACACCTCTCTGGAACACAAGGGAAGAGCACCTCCATATGTTACTTACTTAGGTACTATGTTTATTTATTTAGATTTATTATTTTCTGAAACGACCCACGTCACAGCAACAACAATCGCGTTTTCCGTTCGTTGGCAGAGTTGTAGCTGAAGTTTTCGATATTATTAGAAGTTTTTCATCATCATATCAGCCGAAAGACGTGCACTGCTGGACAAAGGCCTCCCCCAAAGATCTCCACAATTGCCGGTCTTGCGATATTCGCATCCAGCAGTTTCAATCTATATCATAGTTTAAATGTAATTGTATAATTTTGACATTTAAACGAACAATGCCTACAATGTATTACTTCTGTGTAATATATCTATGGTCGGCGCCCACTTGAAGGTACTAATTCCACACGGAAAGCAATAGGAATAAATTTCTATAGTAATGTTTTTATGGTGCCTAATCGAGAACGTTTTCAATGGGCCTTGATTGTAGTGGAGGAAATAAATGCGTTGATAAGGCGGGGATAGTTGCCCCAGTCGTTAGGAACGCGAAACCTTGGTGTTAATGTCGTTGAATGTGAAAGTTAGGTTCCTAATGCGTATATTATACTTTTAATCTAAGGCTTTGTTGTGAGTTTGTATAAAACGAAACGTAAGTTCGAATTATTGATGGACATGCAGACATATGATGGGTTACTTTAGGCGTGATAAGCCCATCACAATTATTCGTTCGGATACTATTTCGTTTACTTTAGACATACGAAGTGTACTGGTAGATTTTATGATTTAATAAGTACTGTAAATTTATTTCTAGAGATCTTATGCTGTGTTTTTGAGAGGTTACGGAGATACTTCAATGCTTAGCCTTTTAGAGATAAGATGCGATATATAGAGCAAATCAGGATAACAGAACCTTCATTTTACGGAATACGCTGTGGTTAATTAAGAGCATTATAAACTTTTATCGGGCGCGCAGCCGCCAAGAAGTCAGATAAATATGATATAATTCGTAAGGATGTTGCCTCATTAATCTGTCGAGTAAGGGAAACCACGAACAGCATCTTGAAGTTATTTGCGAATAGGTTGCATGAGCCTTTCATTGGCAGGTCCATCAAACTCCATTTTAAAGCATGGAGTTTGATGAATTGTCCTATGTTAATTTGAATAGCGTTTGTTTTAGCTCAGTCTTATACAAACAGTCTTAATTTAAGTAAGTAATTTGTATTATTAGCAAGAGATGTCTGATTATTATATGTTTTTATTTTTTATAATATATATATATATATATATATACTAGCGATTGGCGAGGTCAAGCAACTAGGCTCGCGGTCAGTCCATAGATGGGTGACCGCGAAAGTGGTTTAATTTCTGAGCGTCTCCGTGCTTCGGAGGGCACGTTAAGCTGTCGGTCCCGGTTGTAGCCATTAGGCAACAGTCGTAAAGCCATATCAGAGGCCTAATGGGCGGCTTGAACAACTCTGACACTAGGGTAACCACTGCCCACACGATAAGTAAGTAAGTATACTAGCGGCCCGGTACGTGCTTCGCTACGTATAAGGCATAGTTATAAAAAAATGATTGTTAAGTTCATTTATTGAAACCAAAAAATAATTTAAATAGCTAAATGATGTTGATTTAACACTTTTTTTAAGGCGTTGTTGAGTTATATATATATATATATCTATATATATAAAAATCAATGCCACTTTTCGTTGTAATGTTATAACTCAACAACGCCTTTACCGATTTGGCTAATTTTGGTCTTGAATTATTCGTGAAAGTCCAGGGAAGGTTTGTATGTAGAGAAAATTTAAAAAAGTGTAAAATCAACATCTTTTAGCTATTTAAATTATTTTTTGGTTTCAATAAATGAACTTAACAATCATTTTTTTATTACTATGCCTTATACGTAGCGAAGCACGTACCGGGCCGCTAGTATATATATATATATATATATATATATAATAAAAAATAAAAACATATAATAATCAGACATCTCTTGCTAATAATACAAATTACTTACCTAAATTAAGACTGTTTGTATAAGACTGAGCTAAAACAAACGCTATTCAAATTAACATAGGACAATTCATCAAACTCCATGCTTTAAAATGGAGTTTGATGGACCTGCCAATGAAAGGCTCATGCAACCTATTCGCAAATAACTTCAAGATGCTGTTCGTGGTTTCCCTTACTCGACAGATTAATGAGGCAACATCCTTACGAATTATATCATATTTATCTGACTTCTACTATATATATATATACTAGCTGGTGCCCGCGACTTCGTCCGCGACAATTTTTAATGATTACCAATGTAACTACTTACTTCTAGCTTAATCTAAAAAAAATACTTTTAAAAGAAATAAGCAATATAAATTTAAGAAAACCTAACCTATTAATAACCTAGTTAAGAAATAAACTAAAGACTACTTGCTACTGTTATTAAAAAAAAAGACCCGATATCATAAACCCAAAAATATCAAAGAATACATATCAATTGTCCTTAAGTAAAGTCAGTAAGTCAAATAAAGTAATATAATAATCAACGATGCATTAATCACCAAGGTAACTCCCATTAGCTTAGGTTGCGACCACGGCATTGATAGGTCTAATATCACATTTTGTGAACGAAAGAAACCATAGCGCGATCTAAAACGATGATTACACCATCTACTAACAAAAATATAACCTTGTAAAGCGGTAAAATTAAGATGTGGGCATATATTTTGGGTGAGATTTAGGCGATCATCTTTTGATTCAGTTTGGGACTACCTTTTACTTCAAGCATTTATTTATTTTAACCGATATGTCAAATGAGTTCTGCGATCTGAAACGATATAAAAGCCATTGAGTTACAAAATTGTGAACTTGTAGATCAGTAAAATTAAGATGATATTTTTTGGGTGCGATCATCTCTACACGAACAATTTATAATACTACGCTAACTCGAATTTTGGGTCAATGACTTTTTTATCCCAATTTTATTAAATTGACGTTTTTTAATATGTTATGAAAAATACCAAAAAAAAGAAGTTACAAATCTTATAAAACGCTAAATCTTTACTTAGACGACAACAAACACAACATTTTAAGCAATAAGAAACGAATTTCTCTATAATTTAAGTTGGCGTACATTTTTGGTGTTGACCTATTGAATCAGTTATGGATTACCTTTTTTAACTACAAATTATTCCCTTGATTGCTTTATTTTTAACTGAAATACCAATTTACATGCTTTTAACTCCAAAAAAAAAACAGTTTTTCATACAAACTTACATCCCCTATTTTAGTCGTCTTTAGGGGTGGAATTTCCAAAAGTTCTGATGATATATTTATAATGTTTAAATGAAAGGCGAAATACTAATTTTCATGCGTTTACCTTAAAAAATGTCACATTTTTCTTACAAACTTCCATCCCCTATTTTTCACCCTAAAGGGCTGGAATTCCCAAAAATCCTGAAATACATATTTTTAAATGAAAGGTCAAATACCAATTTTCATGAGTTTACCTTAAAAAATGTCACATTTTTCATACAAACATCCCCTATTTGTCACCCTACGTGGTAGAGTTCTCGGAAATCCTGAAACACTTTTTTTAGATCATCCTACATACACCAACACTATGGAATGAACTCACTGTCATCGCTTTCGAAGAGATATTTTGGGGTCCTATAAAAAAGGATCATCAAGTAACTTTTACCTTGATAAATACTTTACTCAAACGGCATTTCAGTGATTGATGCCTATGCTACTCATAGGCTGATTTACCGCTTACCAGATGGCACAGCATGGAATGGCAAAGGATTTTATTACTAAAAAATGTCACATTTTTCATACAAACATCCCCTATTTGTCACCCTACGTGGTAGAATTCTCGGAAATCCTGAAACACATACTTTTAATTTTGAACTGTAATGCTAAATACCAATTTTCATGCGTTTAACTTAAAACTTGTTGGCACTTTTTTCACATAAACTTACATCCCCAATTTTACGCCCTTGGGGGTGGAATATTCAAAAATCCTGAAATATATATTTTAATTTTTAACTGCAAGTCTCAAAGTCAAAGTCAAAGGTACTTTATTCCGTAAAAATTTTACATTTATGTGGAATCGTCATATTTTTTTACCCTACCGTGCAGTGCATGACGTGGCAGCTACTGAGAAACACTGCCAGAAAACTCAGTAGGAATCCTTTTTTAAAATAAAATATACTTAAGATTAATTACAATCATGTGTGTATATACTAAAGCCTTTAACATCAAAATTAAGCACTTTCATAAAATATTTTATCCCTTATTTTAGTCCCTTAGGGGTGGTATTTTCAAAAACCCTTCTTCAGTGGATGCCTACGTCATAAAAGGTAACTACTGTCAAAATTCAAGTCCTAACTGCAGCCGTTTAGACTGTGCGTTGATATGTCAGTCAGGCAGTATAAAATTATATCCCCTATTTTCCGCCCTTGGGGGAGTAATTTCCAAAAATCCTGAAATATTTGCTATATATTTTTAACAGAAAGGCCAAATACTCATTTTCATGCGTTTAACTTCAAAAATATCGCATTTTTCATACAAACTTACATCCCCTATTTTATGACCTTCGGGGTGGAATTTTCAAAAATCCTGAAATATATATTTTTTATTTTTAACTAAAAAGCCAAATGCTAATTTTCATGCGTTTAACTTAAAAATTGGGACGTTTTTCGTACAAACTAACATCCCCTATTTTTTGCCCTTGGGGGTGAAATTTCCAAAAATCCTGAAACATATATTTTTTTATTTTTAACTGCAAGGCCAAATACCAACTTTCATGCCTCTAACTTCAAAAACGGCAAAGTTTCATATTAACTTCGCACCCCCGTTTTACCCCCTTAGGGGTTGAATTTCGAAAAATCCTTCCTTATTCCTTGTCTACATTATAAAGAAAACATCTGTGCAAAATTTCAGCTTTCTAGGGCCAAGGGTTTGGGCTGGGCGTTGATGAGTCAGTCAGTCAGTCAGGACTTCTCTTTTTATTTATATAGATATATATATATTACAATAGTTGCCGTCGCATATGCATACAATTCTTGGCATAAATTACGAAATAATAACATGTTAAAATTTATTCATATATTCCTTTGCATGACTAAGTTTCCACTCTCTAGGGAATGAATGATCTTAAAGTTTCATATTTTTATGGTACGAGCCGTATGCATATCTAAATACTTAGTTATTTAAAAAGAATGCATCATTTCTATCAGTCTTTAGAATGACAAAGGAAAATACTATTTATTTTAGTTTACAATAACACGTTACTCGTTTCATGATGACTTTCTGCCATTTTTCTACAATTACTCCCTACATTAAATTGAATAACTGCCTCAGAATATACCATGTAGGTGTATACATGTTTATTTTAAGAATACCAGTTAGGTACCATCGTCATCTACGTTTTGCTATCTTGCGCCCAAACTCTCAACATTTTCTTCAACGTTATGATAATTAAGTTTCTAAATTAAGTGGATAGTGGAAATTCGTAATGAAAAACCAAATTATTGACTATCCTCCAGTGTGCTACGCCATATTAAATCTAATTTCTGAGTAATAAGGTTGTTTTATGAGAAATATATCGTCCATTGATAGCAGCTATCGGCAAATGAATAGTCCCAGAGAAGTTCCACTCAACCTATTTTTAATCTGACCAAATCGATGGCTCCATACTTTCTTGTTGACCTGTGATTTTGTGTATTAATAATTAATCATTTATGTCTTATGAATTTTATTTTACTCAATTTGTTATATTGAATTTTTCACTGACATATATGTTTAAGTTTAGAATCGTGACATTTTATATTGATCTATTAAATTCACGTAACTTATTTGATAAATCCAGTTACATGCCGTAACAGGCTGGACAGTGACACAAACATATCCATAACACCTTGAAATATATCTGTATTTTTAAAGTACTTATGTTCGCAATAAATAAATTGGTATAATTGAAGTGTATTGTACAGACGTCAGCACATCCAGCTACCCCAATGTGTCAAATTTCTTTTAGAGATTTTCAACTTTATCACAAAAGCATAAGGTTCACTTTCAATTGGGGAAATTTGACAGATTGGGGTAACTCGATGTGCTGGCGTCTGTACGTGACCACGCACCTATAGAAACATTTTTCTTGTACAAAATTAATTGAATTTGTTTGTATATTTGTATTTAAGTTTACATAGGTATATGTGGACTGTTTTCTCTTATAATGGTTGTTTTAGTAGTTATAACTAAACTTGGTACCCAACCTTGGAAAACCAGAGTAACGTAACCACCGTTCACCACACTTCTTCTATGATATCTGTCCTTACCGCCTACGTAATAAGGACTCTGTCAATGTTAAAGTCGTAACTTGTAGTTCCACTAATTATGTTCTTTGAAAGTTGAGAGGCCTTGAAAGATTTGGGAGTAAAATATTGACCTATTTTCTTTGTATTGTTACAGATTGGTTCACTGAAGAACTTCTATTTGTTGTCTCATCATGAGATTCAAAAGAGATCGACAGAGCCCAGCCATCACCATCACCAGAAGTTGAATAATGAACCTCAGGTAATATAATATTTAAATCTTTTTAAAATACTTTACTATCATCAACCACCCGTTAAAAAATGTATTTTTCTCATTGGTAGCTTAGAAACTTCACAATAAATAAATGGTTTAAGTATGTGTCTAAAATTCCTTTACATGCTCAGGCTCTGCAAACTTTTTAGGTGATAAAATTCGGATTGGAATTTAAATATTTTAAAATTGACGTGTTTTTTATCTAGTATCACAGATAAAAACACGTCAAGTTAAAAATATTTAAATTTGGACTCCTATACGACTGTCACCGTCCAAATTCAAATTTCAATTCAAAATTCCAAATCAGTTGTTAGTAAGCGCAAACAGATTACCTAAAAAGACGTATATAATTGAATTGTGAAAATACTTATCGCTTTTTTTTTAAATGTCGTGGTGGTACTCCCTCAGTGGCCTCATGTTTCGGGTCTAATCCCCACACAGGACAACTTTTTGTGTCAACCATTATAGTTGTGCTGAGTTTGGGTGTTTGTGAATTGCATAATTTCTGTAAAGTTCCCACAATACAGAGATTCTCTATAAATTTAAATGTAATACCCAAGGCTTAAAATGCCTTCCTGTATTTGCAAAATTATTCAACTCATTACAATATTAAAGGTACTATTTGCGAGTAATTGAGCATTAACGTTCGTAAAACCCGGTCAAGTTATTTCGCGCGTAATTGTGTGTTTGAGTAATTAGTGTTCACCGACTAAATTTGGCTGTTCAGGATTTTCATTGGATTACGATAAACATAATACAAAACCTAACCGTTAGAAAACCCTCGACTCCAACTATAATTACATTTTTTTTTAAAGAGCTGCTACTCTTTGGCCTCTTACGCACTATGCGGTTAGCCGGAATGCGGTCTGCCGTCCGCACTCAATATTGCTGACCGGCTGCCGCATCACAGTGTGAATAAAGACTACTTTCTCGGACATATATCTGAGTAGGGTCAGCCGCACGTCTGGCCGCATTGCGGCTAGCCGCATATTGCGTAGGAGGCCAAAGAGTTTCAGTGGTTTTCTTAAATTATGTAATTATAGTTGGAGTCGAGGGTTTTTTTACTCTGCTGGATCGATATTGACCAAACATTGCTAAGAAATACCGCAAGAAAACTGGCTTTCAAATAAAAAAAAACTAATTAAAATCGGTTCATCCGTTTGAGAGCTACGATGCCACAGACAGATACCCACACAAACACAGACAGACATCGACGTCAAACTTCTAACAACCGATTTCGGTTCATTTCTAACAACCGATTTTGGTTGACTTCTAACAACCAATTTTGGTTTCGTAAGCGACGATGCAGCAACCCGTTGTTTAAATTCAAATTAATACACTAGCGCTGCAACAAACAGCTATACAGATGCCGTGGCCAATGTTGATGCGGACGTAGCTGTCGCTGTCGGATCGGCCTTACATACAACATACCCGACATATGTAAATGCCGAACCTTACGAATAGATGCTGCTTAAATCATCTTTTATAGATTTACTAGCTGTGCCCCGCGGTTTATTACCCGCGTAAAATTTTATAAATTATCACGTCTCCTCCCCCGACCCGACCTCTAAGTAATATTCATGCAAAATTTGAAGTAAATCCATGCAGTAGTTTTTGAGTTTAGCCCGGACATACATACAGACAAACAGACAAAAATTCTAAAAACTATATTTTGGCTTCGATATCGATTGTAGATCACGCCACAAGTATCCTTTTAAAACATATTCAATGAACAGTTTTGACATTCCTACGATGTTATTATATGTATAGATGATGATGTCTTAATTAGCACTAGTCTATGTTTAAAGCTCTTCGTAAACATTTGTTTTTATATTTGTCTGTATTTTGCTTTATTAATCACACTTAATGCTGGCAACTTTCACAAGCGCTGGTATTACTCATATAATACCAGCGCTTGTGAAAGTCGCTAGCCAGTGTAATGAGTTATTCAATTTGAATCTCATTCAGGGAGACGTATAAAGCAACAAAATAACACAAGCAAATAAACTTCAGTCTTGTCAAGTCCGTGGAGGGAGTAAATATTTCACGAGTATAATCGAGCATATTTCTCGCAGTATCGTGAAAACTGGGAGGTCGACGGGCAACTGGAGCAGTAACCTAACCCTTCTGGAAACTCACTTAATCTTTTTGTCATTTGCCGCGAGCATAGCCTGCGTACGCGACACTTCATATTTCCGACGCACACACAATATGTTTCCGCGTACCCCTATTTCTATATGCATCACTCAAATCCAATTTTGTGTACGAATACTTTATGCTTGTATACGTTTTTATAAAATATTCAGATTATAAATATGTTTCGTACATCGCAATGCATGATTAGGGATGTCAAAGTAAAGCGTTCTTCAGCTTGGACGTCATAACAATTTTATGATTTGCGTTGTGTAAGACATTTGTGATTTCTAGGGTTTTATACACGAATATAACAAGGGTTCAGACTTTTTCATATTCCTATATTACGTTTTGTGTGTTATAAAAACTCCCTTGCTTTTTTGTATAGTGTATAAAGCTAGTCATTTTAATTAATAGAGTAAAATATTGAAATTGTAATATCTTTGATTTATTTTAAATGGATATTTTTTGTATATTCATATTCATTTATTCTCACGATCATGTGTTATTCTTTTAATTAATAAATTAAAATCAGTTATTGAATGGCAAAATTTATCTACGTTATTATTATTCGCGTTAATGTTAATCAAATCGGAATGTATTCCTTGTGTAAAATAATACCCGAAATTACGTTTTGTGTTTTCTTTTAGTCTCGCTTCATTAATTAATTCCTAGAATGTAATTAAATATACTTATTACTCGTGTTTCGGCCTCGCTTGTGATCGTTTCGTATCGTCCTCTTTGCCACAAAGTTTAGATTTCATCTGGCCTGCTTAAGTTTTGTCATTTCCTGTTAAAAGGCTACTAAATTTAAATGTTCATCGTTTTATTTGGAAAGGTCTGCAATAATTAAGTTACTTAATCAGATTTGAACTTCTTAAGCTTTTTATTTGCTTTGTTTATTCTCGCTAGATTTAATGTCGTGATTATGTTTTGGGCTCCAAAATAGTAAAAACTAGCTGTGTCCCAAGGTTTTAGCCGCATTAAACTTTATAAATTATAGCCTATGTGTTAATCCAGGGTGTCAGCTAACTTCATACCATATTTTATTAAAATCGCTCCAGCCGTTTAGACGTGAAGAAGTAATAAACATATGTACACACTCACAATCTTTCGCCTTTATAATATTAGTGTGACTAGCTGTGCCCCGCAACTTTAACCGAATTAAACTTTATAAATTGTAGCATATGTGTTAATCCAGGGGGTCAGCTAACTCTATACCAAATTGTATTAAAATCACTCGAAGTAACAAACATACACATTCACACACTCACAAACTTTCGCATTTATAATATTAGTAGGATTGTGATAGTGTGATAGTAGGATCTCCAAAATAATAATAATAAACTGTTACGGTGCTAGTTATTCCGTTCATCCATCTGTTATCCGTATTGATACATCCCAACATCTACAAATGCTAGCGATGCATAATATGGGGTAGAAAAAAGGTTTTATTTTTTTTGGTAAAGGTGGGTGAAAATTTAATTCACGTTTACAATTTAAGTGTATGTCTATCATATGAGAGGAATTAATTTATGTATTGGAAACCAGATTTTATTATATATATAACATGTATGGATAAAAAATGTAAAGGTTAAACCATACTTCCCTTAAATAGCAGTGTTTTACCTGAAAATAAAACACATATTAAATACTTACCTTATTTGAAGCTTACTTGATTGAGAGTGGCGCTACGTAACTTCCGCTTTATACTCCCTCTCTTTCGCTCTTTCCAATACTTGTATATATATTTCTCTCTCGCACAAACGTTTATCCACCAGGTGGCGCTGCCAAACATTTGTTCGGTGTTGGCAGGGTTTTACGAATCATTGAGTCGAAAATCTACACCAGGTAGAAATTAAATGTAAGCTTCAAATAAGGTAAGTATTTAATATGTGTTTTATTTTCAGGTAAAACACTGCTATTAAACACTTGACCGTTATTTGAAGCTTACTTGATTGAGACGTGTCTGTTATCACCTGGTGGAAAACGACGCCAATGTGATAAAGGTATCAATAAACACACCAAGTGTACGTGAAATATATTTTTATTAGTTTGTGTGTAAATTAAACAAGTTTAATTTCAGATCGAATAGTAATTACATACTATTTTGTAATTAGTAACTAAGAATCGTGAGGCGCTAAGAGGCGTGAGACAGGGAGATGTTATATCTCCGAAACTGTTCACCGCTGCATTGGAAGACGTCTTCAAGCTTCTGGACTGGAAAGGCTTTGGCATCAATGTCAATGGCGAGTACATCACTCACCTTCGATTTGCCGATGATATAGTAGTCATGGCTGAGACCATGGAAGACCTCGGTACAATGCTCGATGACCTCAGCAGAGTCTCTCAACAAGTGGGTCTGAAAATGAACATGGATAAGACGAAAATCATGTCGAACGTCCATGTTGCACCCACTCAATTGAAAGTTGGTGACTCTGCACTCGAAGTTGTAGAGAACTATATTTACCTAGGACAGACCATCCAACTAGGTAGGTCCAACTTCGAGAAGGAGGTCAATCGTAGAATCCAACTCGGCTGGGCAGCGTTCGGGAAGCTACGTAACATCTTCTCGTCCAAAATACCGCAGTGTCTCAAGTCGAAAGTCTTCGACCAGTGTGTGTTGCCAGTGATGACATACGGAACAGAGACGTGGTCGCTCACTATGGGCCTTATTAGAAGGCTCAAGGTCACACAAAGAGCAATGGAGAGGGCTATGCTCGGAGTTTCCCTACGGGATCGTATCAGAAATGTCGAAATCCGCAGGCGAACCAAAGTCACCGACATAGCCCGAAGAATTGCAAAACTGAAGTGGCAGTGGGCGGGGCACATAGCTCGTAGAACCGATGGCCGTTGGGGCAGAAAGGTTCTTGAGTGGCGACCACGAACCGGAAGACGCAGCGTGGGCAGGCCCCCTACAAGATGGACAGATGATCTTGTGCGGGTCGCTGGAAACAGCTGGATGCGAATAGCGCAAGACCGGCAATTGTGGAGATCTTTGGGGGAGGCCTTTGTCCAGCAGTGGACGTCTTTCGGCTGAAATGATGATGATGATGATGATGATGAACTAAGAATCACAATTCCATGTACCATGGTTAGAATAATCAAGAAGAAAAATAATTAATGTTTCTAGACAAAACAGAGATAATATTTGAGATTATTTAATGCAACAGATGTTTATTTAAAATCAATTAATTGGTCTAAACATTCTAGTTACATCACAACTGGCAGTAATTGGCATACTAGGCATCACCTCTTTACAATAAAACCGAGTGAAAGTATTTTGTGATTTCCAATTACCCCTGGAGAGTATGTCATCTAGGGGGTAATTGTTGAACCAGTTTCTAGAGGCAACCGCAGATCTGAGACTGCCAGGTGAAGCAACCACTCCAGCTTCTGACAACAGAGACTTGACCCATCCAGCGATTACTGTACGCGAAGCAGCCTTTGGTTTGCCTCTTATGTTAAGAAAGAGATTAATAAAACCCCCTGTCTGACGTTTTTCTTTTAATATTGATATAGTCTGTTTCACCCAGAAAACAGGGTTTAAGTTTTTGTTGTCAGTATTAGGAATTAATCTCCAACCGGACTGTCTATAGTCAGTTGTATCTGTTTTAGAACCAAACAATGGCCAAAGGATCAGGCAGTCATTATCTTCAGACATGTGTTTTGAATCAATAGCTAATAGGGTCAAATCATGAACTCGCCTTCCTGAACAGATGAGTAATAACGTTGCTGTATGTCTACAAATAGAGAAAATATTATTTTCCTCTACAGAATAACTTTCTAAAAATGTTGCTAGTTTGTCTATGTTCCAAACCATAGGCTTCGGACTCACTGGCCTTTTTAATGAAATAGATTTTAATATATGATTCACCAAGACGTGCGAACTTAATTTACCCGAATAATCAGAGTTACATAACGTGCAAACTACAGATTTATGTAGTAATATAGTGTTATAAGCTAGTCCATCTACCTATAATATACAAATCTGCCAGATAACGAGCCAAGGTTTGACCTGTTGGTTGTGAGGGATTTAAATTATGCTTTCTACTCCATGTTAGCCATTTATTCCATGCTACCCTATAGGTCTTTTTGGTAGATGGCCGCCAAGATGACTTTAAAAGCTGTAATTGAGCATCATTCCACTCCACTAAATTCGGTGACCACCCCCACATCTCCATACTTCCAACGTCATCTCTTGGACCTTGGGTGGTGGATCCCCTGTCACCGCATCTATCAGATTGAGATGCAATTTCTGGATTGTGAATGGAGGAGCTAACGCACGGACTTTTAGATCCGCTCTCCAAAATACTCTCTCCCATCGTGGAACTACTAACAGGTACACACCCGACGCTGAGTTGAGGTGAGCTAGCACCTTGGGTACCAGGTAAGGCGGTGGAAACACCCAAGCTAAGGGATAGGTCCAGTTTCGGGAGAAAGCATCGTGGTACAACGCTTGAGTGTCGTTTTGGTCCAGTGATACATAATTCACCACTAAAGTGTCCGCCAGATAAGAAAAAAATAAAAGTTATTGACTCGACTTGTACCAAAAAGTCCGGAAAACTTCGTCAGAGATCGCCCCTCATACAAAACTGTCGCTAATAATGCATCGGTCGAGTTTCATAATACCATACACGTAATCCCAACGG
This sequence comes from Pseudoips prasinana, assembly GCA_951640165.1. NCBI lineage: Eukaryota > Metazoa > Arthropoda > Insecta > Lepidoptera > Nolidae > Pseudoips > Pseudoips prasinana. Next base: position 27,405,885 of record OX621248.1, read on the forward strand.
AATAAGTAAGAAATACGTAAATTTGAAGAATGATTGTGATATATATTTTTAATTTAAAAAAATACATATTCAATCAATGAAATATGTAATTGCTATTGTTTATGTATTACAAAAATAATTTTCGTGGTGTGTTTTTTTTTTCTAGATTACTTATGTTTTCAACTTATATTTTAATATAAGAACATGCCATAATTCGATTTATTTATTTAGCTTTAACTTATATTCATAGAAGTATACAATTCATTAAAATAACCGAATCTTAAAGTTCTTACCAGAAAATTTGATTTTTTGGGTTATGCCCTCACACTCGGCGCTGTGTGTGACGTCAGAGCTAGTCAGGGGTGCATTACCTTTCCGCCATTTTGTAATTATGTACTTAACGCATCCTTCGTCTCGAGTGTCATAATGTCATTACTCATTCCAAATCTGGTTTGCGCGTAGGGTTGACTGAGCGTACGTACTCCATAATCGGAAAGTTTTCACGAATTTGTTGTTATTTTGTTACTGTTAATTGTTTTAGTGTTTTGTTTTGTTTTGTTACTTTGATACTGTTTCGTTTTATTTTTGTAATTGTTAATGAGTGAAGAAGTGAGAATGGATCCACCAACAACTCAAAAAAGGCGACGGCAGAGAATCGTTGAACCTCAAGCAGGTTGGTTAAATTATTTTTAATGTATACCTATGAAATAATAGACTAATGACGGACTTATGTACGTAATTACTTCATATTTAACCGTGTAAATAATATGTGGTGAATATTAACTTTAAATATTTTAAAATTATTTTTTTATTGTTTGTTTTTTATTCGCTTTCACGCTTGAACGGGCACAGAGACAACCATATTTTATGCATTGACAATTATAATTAGATAACATTTTTTTGCGTTTATCGTGTTTTTGATCGATAAAGTAATGTCAATAAAATTTTAAAACTGAAGCTATCTTCACACTATGAGACATATATTACATCTCGAGATATAAATTAATATCGCTCACCGTACTTTAAAGTGGAACCGTTTGCACTGAGATGTAATATATATTACATGTTTCTTTTGTTATCTCGGGATAAACTATACATTATATCTCATAGTGTGAAGTCAGCTTTAGACTGCATTATTATACTTAATAGTAAAGTACAGTGCAAACTCCATTTAAAGGCTTGTGCAGACCAGCGCGATTTGTCGCGCGACGCGATATTTAACAATGCAATTTCTAAGAAATTCTATTGTTTAATATCGCGTCGCGCGACAAGTCGCGCTGGTCTGCAAAAGCCTTAATGCCACTCGATTTAAAAAACATTAATTTTTTTGTTGTAATTAGCATGCACGTGTTTACCTCGGCTGCTAAACTGTCGTTATGTTGTTATGCATTGTCTATACGTTATCATGTTGCTCACAAACTTCATGGATCTCCCTTAAGTGTCGCTAGAGTTTACACTGTATTTTTTAAATGCTTGATTATAGGTCCCTCATCATCGCAACCATTACATTCTCCAATTAAAAAGAGAAAAAGTACGATTTTGTCTGTTGGCGAGAAAACCATAGTATTAAATGTATTTAAACATACTAAAAATACTTGGCCTGAGAATGAATACCGCTCCAATATGGCTATGGTTAATAAGACTGCAGAGATAACTGGCGTAAGTAAAAGTGCTATTTACGGAATTTTGAGGGAATATAAAGATACCCATGAACTGAAACCCAAGGGGATGATAAAGAACAAATTAGGCATAATCCAAAAACTGGATAGTTTTGACAAGACAGCTATAAGGCAAAAAGTGCATAGATTTTTCATGGAAGGTGAGCTGCCTACAATTGATAAAATACAGCAGAAAATAAATGAAGATGACACTTTGCCCAACTTTAGCAAAACTACCTTAAGACGTGTTCTTAAACATTTGAAATTTAAGTACCAAAAAAAGAACAGGAAAAGTGCCTTAATAGAACGTCCAGAAATAATTCTGTGGCGAACTAAATATTTAAAAGAAATGGAAGGCTACAGAAACGAAAACCGTAATATCTATTACCTGGATGAAACTTGGGTCAATGCAGGTAAAAATCAATTGTCATACTATGAGTCACTAATTTATACAATTTGCACCCTCATTTTCTTCCCTTGTAGTTTGGTGCATTTATTTATCCTTAATTATTTTAGGTCATACTGTTGCGAAAGCTTGGACCGATACCACTGTGACGTCATCACGCCAAGCATTTTTGGAAGGTCTGTCGACTGGCGCTAAAAACCCTACAGGAAAGGGCAGCAGACTCATTGTAGTGCATATTGGCAATGAAAATGGCTTTTTGGACGATTGTCAATGGGTCTTCGTTTGTAAAAAGACTGGTGATTATCACGAAGCCATGGATGCCGTTCATTTTGAAGAATGGTTCGCGAAAGTTTTAAATAAGCTGCAACCTAATGACGTTGTTGTTATGGATAACGCAAGCTATCATTCCAGGTACCTACAACTTACATAAAGGGCCAATTTTATTTTTGTTTTTTGTTATAATTATTCTAAATTTTATACAATGACTTTCAGACGATTGGAAAAAATACCCACATCGTCTTGGAGAAAGCAACAGATCATGGACTGGTTGCAAGATAAAGAAATCGCGTTCGACCAACAGGACACAAAAGCACATCTAATCGTAAAAGTCCAATCTGTGAAAAGTGGTTATCAAAAATATGCAATTGATGAAATGGCGAAAGAGAAAGGCGTAATAGTATTACGGTTACCGCCTTATCATTGCGAGCTCAATCCAATAGAGCTCGTATGGGCGGACACGAAAAGTTACGTTGCTCGACACAATACAACATTTAAATTAACAGACGTTAAAAAATTATTTAATGATGCCTTAAATCAGGTAACACCTGAAAAATGGAAAAATTGTGTCGACCACGTCAAAAAGGAAGAAGTCAAGATGAAGGGACTCGATCATCAGATAGATAAAACAGCCGATCGCTTTATTATACACGTAACAGACTCTTCAGAAAGTGAAATTTCCGTGAGTGAAAACACGGGCACGGGTTCAGATTCCTCTTCCGAATAGTGACTGTCGTGTGTTCCAATTATTAATAAATAATTTAATACGAAACTATGAGCCTATTTGAAATATATGATTTGACTTTGAATTTGGTTTAAGAGTTTCATTTAATAAATACCTTCCAAAATAAACACAACTGAATATGGTTTTGGCCAAAAGGTTTGTAACTCAAGCCCAGTGAACGCGTCAAGGACACCCCTTACCGCGATACGTTTGTTATGATCGTGTTAGCGACACTTCCTTTACATTTTTTTCGTATCGTTTTGAAATATTGGATTACATTGGTAGACGGGTGTTAACGACTTTTAGTTTTTTCTTATCTGGCGGAGACTTTACCTTTGCTCGTTCCGACGCAAATAGGTCTATCATTGGTACTCCGAATTTCCTGAATATTTTCTCTGTACACTGAGGTAAGAGATTCCACTCCGGAGGACAACGGTGCCGAGAAAGGTGGTCTGCATGACCGTTGTATTTCCCGGGGATATGATGAATCTTGAGGTTGATTTGATTTGGTGCTCGCTTAGGAATTGAAAAACCTTTTTTGTTAGATTCATTAACGACGTAGACCTGGTCCCGCCCTCGTTTCGTAGAAAAGCAACCACGGTCTTGTTGTCGCACTGAACGAGAATCGTAGATTGGCTCAATTGTGCACCTCGCTCTTTTAGGACCTTGAATATCGCAAGCATCTCCTTGTGATTGCAATGGAGCTGTTTTTCTTGCTTTGTCCAAGGACCTGAAAGTGCACATCCGTCGAGCTGTGCACCCCAAGCAACATCCGACGCATCTGTGGTCAGGAAATGTGACGGTGGTGGACTGTGGATCAAGGATGCCAGATGACAATTTAGCAGCCACCATTTAAGTTCGTCCTTCACTTCTATGGGTAACAGGACATTCACAGAACCTTCTTTTAAATGTTTGTTTAGCCACATTAGTGTAGCGCGAAAGTGAAGCCTGCCTTTCGGGACTACTAAACTCGCGAAGTTTAATAGGCCCACTAAGCTTTGTAGTGTTTTTAGCGTAGTTATGCTTTCGTGTAACAGGTGCACTAGCTTCTCTTTTAGTTTGGAGATCTTTTCTTGTGGCAAGGATCTCTCGTTTAGCCATGGGTTCCACTGGACCCCCAAAAATACCAGGCTTTTGCTCGGAGAAGTGGAGGACTTCTGGTAGTTTATCCGCCACCCTAGGTAGTGCAGACGGTCTAGTACTTTTTGGATATGTACTTGTAACATCTGATAATCTTGGTGAACTACAAGAAAATCGTCTAAATAGACTAGTATCCGGATACCCTCCTGTCTTAATGTCTGCGCTATCCAGTTTGTCAGACTTGCAAAGACTCGGGGTGCAGTACTGAGACCAAATGGGAGGCAGGTCATTTGCAACAATTTTCCTTTGTAAATTAGTCTTAGAAATCGTCTGTGCGACTGGGATATCGGGACATTGAAATAAGCTTGGGAAAGGTCCACTTTGCAAAGCCAGTCCCGTGCTTGGAGAAAATCTGGGACACGAAAAACGTTTATGAGCCTGAAGCGCTCTGTGTGAACGAATTCGTTCAGATTTTTTAGGTTGAAGATGGGTCGATTTGTGCAATCGGCCTTTGGGACCAGAAATATCGATGACAGGAAGCTTGGGGAGCTCGGAGCTTCCTCTAAGATGTCTTGCGTTATCATTTGTGAAATGATAGCCGACATCGCCTTTGATTCCTTTGTTTCGAATGGACTTCGAACATCGGTCATCATAAGAGGAGGTTTCCTGAGAAAAGGTATGCGATACCCCTTTATTATGCGCAGAAGAGTGTCTGGTGCACCCAGCTTCTGCCATCGATTGACATAATATCTTAACTGGCCCGCTCTGAAGTCCTGCCAGTCAGAACTTTCCTCTTTTTCCTCCTGCATGAAACTCTGTAGCTGGGTTGTGTTTTCTATTATATGTCCTGTTCGTGTTCTGTTTATTATGTTGTTGGTGACTACCTCGTGGACGTGAGGATCCACGAAAGTTGTGGTTAGACCCACGTGTCCCTTTATTATAACCGCTGCCCTGCGAGGGATGGTTATGTCCGCACCCCGGTAATGGGTGGTTGTATCTACAGCCCTGCGAGGGCTGGATGGGACCTTGCGTAATGCCACTTGCTTGATGCCCCTGTGAGGGTGCACAAAAATGAGATGGCCCCTGCGAGGGGTAGCGATTTGGTTTCTTACTACCTGTTTGCGGAACAGGTTTATAGCCACTGGACTTGTTTGGAGGTAAGAATGCCTTTTTGACACCTCCGCTCTTATCCAACGCCGACGATAATAAATCAGAGTTAAAAATGTACTGATTGGATGGCGGGACTTTACGTAGTGCAGCCTTAACAAGAGGATCACGAACAAAATTTGTTATGCCGTCTCCGACGCATTTGAATAGTCTCCGCGCGGTGACCACAGATAAGTTGAAGTAAATCCGAAGACACCTTATTGTATTCACCATCCGACAATAACTCTGTGATTTTATCACGCAATTGATCTGGTGTTACACTGACATTCATGCGAGCCCAGGTCATAAGATCAGTCATACTATCTTGCAAGACCTCTCGTTGTTTTAGTGCGCAAAATGTCAAAGCACCATATGCTTTATCGGCATAGGCTAGGTGTCGAAGAGAATCATAAGCTTTGATTTCTTCATTTACCTCCAGTTCGGTAAAACCAGGACTGTGGTTATATAATTTTTGCACTTCCGAGTACCTAACCTCACACCATTCACTTTGATTGAAATGCTGAATGTCATCTAAAACCTTAAGGTAATCTTCAGGAGCTTTAGGAACAGATGGTTCCTTCAATTTGACTTTCAAATCAAATCTGAATTGATGTGATTCCGTTGAGTTATCATTCTCTACGTCGCTATCATACAAGGACCTACAATCCTGATTATCCATTAGAGATATTTCATCATTGCTACATACGTGCATTTCTACTGAATTCCGAGGTGAGACCGCAGATTGCTTACGCTCGGCTGATTTATCACCATAAAGAACGTGTTTTCGCAGCTCACTAACTTCATGAGATAATTTCTGTAGCAGATCATCTTTACGAATACGTTTGCCCCCCCTTTTTTTATGGTGACGGCGATGACGCTTCTTACCACGGGGTGGGCTCCCTGACGATGCAGTTGAAGAACTAGAACTGGAGGAGGAACTAGAGGTCGAGCTCTTACTTCTTTGTCGTTCCCGCCGAGGTGAACAGACTTTGGTTTGCTGACCAGATGGCCCCGGGATCTCCCTCGCACTTGTGTCCTCCATCTTAATTATAATGAAGTCCTATACGCACAGGAATTCGACACAGTAAAATAATTTACCAAACCAACGTTCAAATACGTAATAATTATCGTAAGATTAACTTTGTTCTAAGAGCAAAAGAGGGTAGATAATATTCACACGTAAAAGTAAGGCAATGTTAACGGTAAGCCGAACGGTAACACCGTTTTATATATTACCTACATTACCCAACAAATCATGAATATTCCACAATAATTCGTGAAAGTATGAAGGTACTTACAATATACTTTCTTCTTTTCCGACGAGAAGCACTATCACTATTATAATCACTAATAAAACACTAATGAAATTATATAAGTAAGTACACTGTAGCTATTATTAAAATTTTACAAAGTTGTCTCGACGACGACTGTTTGCGGCGGAAAATAAGACGCCAATGATTCGTAAAACCCTGCCAACACCGAACAAATGCTTGGCAGCGCCACCTGGTGGATAAACGTTTGTGCGAGAGAGAAATATATATACAAGTATTGGAAAGAGCGAAAGAGAGGGAGTATAAAGCGGAAGTTACGTAGCGCCACTCTCAATCAAGTAAGCTTCAAATAACGGTCAAGTGTTTAATAATAAGTTTATAGCATAATCTGTGCCAACTAGAAACATCGTTCTTATTTACGTTTGAAATTTTACATTAAAATCTATGAAGATTCGATATAGATCTTTAGCTCTTTTACAAACTTACTTTATTATGATGAAAGCCGATTATGATATTATGATGAAATGAGCGCCGATGTTTGAGCAAAAATAAATAATATTTTCTTATTTATTTTTGCTCAAACATTGGCGCTTATAAATATCAACACACAGCGTAGGTAGAGTTTGTGATAAACATATTAACTACTTCTTATGCCACCCGGGCTTAGTGGTTCTTTAATAATTAAACTTTTTATAGGCTTAATGAAGGCACGTGTCGGACTCACACGTAGTTGGTTTTATTAATTCAATTTTATACTTGGCAACATACCAATAGAGGGATCAAGTGGTATCAGAAACTACTAAGGTATGATACTGTTACCTTCTCGGAATAATAAAAATCAAACATTAATTAAGTATAGGGAAATGTAACTTCTAATAGCTTTAATCCTAGCCCGCAAAGCACTCTCACAGGAACCATTGTATTGAGGTCAAGGAAAGGAAACTACGAATATGTGGCAGAAGGTTCCTTTACTTACGGTTAAATTGCAATATAGTGAACCTACGTGTTGGATCCCTTCATCCTAAAGGAATATTATAATATTACAGTGTTATAACTGCTAACGTTTTTAAATGTGTATGTCTGGTACGCAACATGGCACACAGAGTCAATAATCTGAATATCTGTACATACTAGCTGTGCCCCGCTTTTAGCCCGTGTTGAACTTAATAAATTATAGCCTATGTGTTAATCCAGGATGTCAGCTAACTCCATACCTAATTTTATTAAAATCGCTCCTGCTGTTTAGACGTGAAGAAGTAACAAACATATCAGACACTCACACACTCACAACCTTTCGCCTTTATAATACTAGCTGTCCCCCGCGGCTTCTATAATAATAGGTATATATACCAGAAAAAGTTTGTAAAAGCGCCTGTATTGATCTGAGTAACAGATAAACTAGTGGATTGTGGAGATAACGCATCAAAAACTTATTACTTAGTCCCATTCGGATTATAGGCTTTTTTCTTTGATGTAGTCCCGTAGTGCGTGACAAAGCAAAGAGGGCGAAATATCAGCTATCTATATTAGTCTTCGGGCACGTTTCGCCGGCTCGCCGTATGTTTTTCTTCTAGAATATATATTTCCTACAATAGTCAGCACAGCTTTCTACAAATTTTGTTCACGGTATCATCTAAGAAATGTGACATTTATTACTATTATATTTTTGCAAGTATGTAGCCGTCAGTTCTCGGAGAGAATATGCAAGCTTTATTCAAGAACGTCTTGAAGGAAATATCCCTGCATGTGGCGCCTTTTCGTTTCGCGCTCGCTTTGCAACTGAGTTGAACATTTTTCACTTGTATAAAATTAAAATCTGCGCTGAATGTCTTACAAAAATTGTTTGTTTATTTTATATTATTTGTAGCATTTGCAGTTACTTACTTCTGCATTAATTATTTATTAAATTCTTTGTCTATTCATGCTTCGTTTAGCGGCAATTCTCAGCGGATTTTTTAATTCATGACCTACTATCTAAAATATAAAATTCTTTTTTAAAATGACTTCTTTCTTTAGATGCACGTTTACATGATGTTTATGTATGTAAATGCTATAAAATGTGACTCATATAAAACAGCCCGGAGTATAAATGTTTGATGCTGAAATAAACGGAAAAACATATTTTTATACATTATATTCGGCATACTGAGAGTATAATTGAAGAAACGTATAAAACAGTTGAAAATCTATCCTTGTGCTCTTGTAACACTTCTTGTAATACATCTCAACTTTGCTAAGTTCAACTCCTTAAATACACAGGCTTTTACTGCAAAAAAGCTATTAAAGAAAAAAAGAGTAGGTACAGGTGATTTGAAGTAGAAGAAGAAAATGTTTTTATTGAACACATATACACACACATTGAAATAAAGTTTGTACAAATCTTATATTTACTTACATAAAACTAAACATAATTAAGAAAAAAAAACATTAAAAAGAAACAAATTACAACGAATAATTATTATATAAGATTAGTTGTTGTCGTAAAATTTGAATGTAAGAATGCTAGAAAAAAAATATAATTGTGATCTCTAAGTCACTAATTACAATTTATTCTTGTGAGCAAATTATTGAATGGTAAAAATCTTCCTCTTTTTCGATAAATTTGAGTTTAAGACAAAATTCTATAAAAGTTTAGACGAACAGAATAAAAGTCTTCCAGTATATCATTAGTAGCTCTCATTTTCAACATTCGAACACCACAACATGTATTATAATAGGTCTTTACCTATGAAATTGCCGTTTTGTATGAAAAAATTTAAACGAATTTTTTTCATGAATTTTTTTATTTGTATTAATCGAAGTAATCACCCATGCAATCAATGCATCTTTGCCATCGCAGTGGCAGTTTATTGATGCCCTTCTTAAAGAAATCAGCTGGACGGGAGGCAACAAATTCTTCAAAGGCATTTTGTACTGCCTCTCGGGTATTGAATTTTTTTCCCGCCAAGAAGTTATCCAAATTCTGGAAAAAGTAGTAGTCTGTAGGCGCAAGGTCTGGTGAGTAGGGCGGATGACGGAGAGCTTCCAACCCCAGTTCTTGCAACTTGGAGACCGTCTGCTGTGCAGTATGAGGTCGCGCGTTGTCGTGCAGGAGCAGCGGAGACGAGCGATTGACCAATGCTGGTTGGAGATGCGCCAGCTTCTCCATCATTGTGCTCAGTTCTTCACAGTACACATCTGCAGTAATGCTCACCCCGTTTGGTAAGAAGCTGTGATGAATCACACCGGCGCTAGACCACCAAACAGTGACCATCACTTTTCTAGGGGTAAGTTTTCGTTTAGGGCATTGTTTAGGTGCTGAACCAGGATCCAACCAACTTGCTGAGCGCTTGCGGTTATCAAACAGAATCCATTTTTCATCGCAGGTAACAATGCGGTTCAAAATTCCTTCATTTGTGTGTCTGTTGAGCAGTGCAAGGCACGTCTCGACGCGTACTTCGCGCTGGCGATCATTGAGTTCGTGGGGCACCCATTTGTCAAGCTTTTTTACCTTGCCAATTTGACGCAAATGGACCAATATTGTTTTGACGCTAACGTCGAAAGCTGCTGCTAATTCAGCCGTAGATTGTGTATCATCAGCTTCCACAACCGCCTTTAATTCGTCATTGTCGACCAAAGTCTTCGGACGACCGCGAGGTTCATTTTTCAGGTCGAAATTTCCAGAACGGAAGCGAGCAAACCAATAACAGGTGGTGCGTTGGTTTGTAGTGTTAGCTCCGTAAACGTCGTTGATGTTGCGTGCCGCTTGTGCCGCGTTGCTGCCACGACGGTACTCATATTCCATAATTACTCGAATTTTTAACGTATCCATGATGACGAAAAAGATTGAAATGCGATGAAAATGTAACACTAATCAATAAAGAAATGACTACTTTTGGAAAAAAGAATCCATGTTTTTAAAATAAAATTAATTTGAAATTAGAATTCTTAGCCAAACAAAAATTATTTTGATTTGAAATGGCCAGTACTGCAGAACGGCAATTTCATAGGTAAAGACCTAATATATACTGATAAGACAGACTGCACGGACAGAAAAGCCATACGCTTAATTCTTATTTCGTATAATGACTTACTGTTAATTTGTGAGGTTCACAAGTACAAGTGAGATGATACCCGAATCCTGAATAATTTTCATTATTTCATTAAGTTGAACATCTTGTTCACCATGTATAGGTAATTTTACATCTATGTGAACGTTCGCTATGTAAATTGAGTGAGATGTTTTTTTTTTTATAAAAGGGTGTGTCTATGAAGCTGCTCTGTATCGTGTGGAAAAAATTACTTCAATAAATACGGCCGTGTGCACTGAACCACACACTGATTGGAAAAGATGACCTTCCGACCGGAAAGTTACTTTTCCTCATAACACTATCTAATAAGGCGAAACAAAAAGAGGTTTATACTCTTCCTTTTTATATAAGAATAGTATTACATAGGGTTTAGTTGAAATAAGGTGGCGAATTCAGCCCATTTATGTTCTATTGTAAGAATAAGGACAAATACATTTTGGGCTCTTAGAAAGGCATAACTGGGGCCGCATTTTGAAGATATAGACGGTAGTAAGGCCTAAATTGAGACAGCAAAGCTGCGAAGGCGAAATTTACTTTACTCAAATATGGGGCCTACTTTGTTCACATCAGATATACATGTGTCTGATATTTTTACATATCCTACGACTTTGCACCGTAACTGGGGTTATCCTTAAGAAGGCGGGAGTGGAATACTAATGACATCCGATGTTGGAACAGTAGAATACATGGAGGGTTCTACAGACGCGCTGAAATTCGCGGAGTCGCTTCTGATTTAGCTTTTATAGGTACCCTATTCTGGTAAATGTTCGCGTGACTATGTAATTTCCTGTTAACTTCTTCGGTTTATAATTAAATTCGTCCGTGACAAGAAATTGGTATCAAATTTGGGTCTGAAATGTACAGACGCCAGAACATCCAGCTACCCCAATCTGTCAAATTTCCTTTATAGAATTTCAACTTTATCATAAAAGCATAAGGTTCACTTTCAATTGGAGAAATTTGACAGATTGGGGTAACTTGATTTGTTGGCGTCTGTACTTATTTTTGCTACATTTCATTCTGGTAGTTTAGGTTGCCTAATGATACCAGCTGCGATTGATAACATTGACATTTTGTATGAGAGATATCGTATAACAAGTAATTGCCACGCGACGTGTTTGCTCAAATTATCTATAAGAATTTCGAAAATGTTTGTGTCATATTTTCGAAATAAGCAAAAAATATATAACCCGCACAAAAAATATGTTCTATATAGCTTTTACCTTTTAGGTTATTTGTCAGTTATTTTTCCCTCGGGCATAGTATCTTTTTTCCAGATGAAAAATTTGACATCGTGTATGCAAAATTTTATGAAGATCGGTTGAGTAGTTAAGACGTGTAAGCGTAACGAACAAACGAACTCTCATTTGTATTCATAGATAAATATCTTGGAACGACTTGTGTGTAAGTCGTTCCAAGATATTTGCCATCTGATCCCAAACCAGGCAGGTCTTGTACTTCGGAAACCGATTCAACTGATAAACATAATTATATATTTCGAAATACAGACATATTATAGATAAATGACACCCATACACAGAACAAATAATCGCGCTTATCAAGATCTGTCCTGGGTAGATATGGAACGTGGGTCCAATCTGGCTTAGTTGCCAGGATAACATAAGCTACGGTACCCGCTCTTCATCATATGGGCCATATGCTTGCTTACCGGCTTGGTGGTATAAAAAGTCAAGGATCTAAGTCACTAAAATGTCGATGCATATTCCGTTGCTGTTTTCCTTCTTTCGGGTAAATTTTAATGCGCATGACACAATAACATTCACAATAATATACCGTAAGGAGTAAACATTTCAATACGCAATTTGATGAAAATATAAAGTATTAACATAAGAGTTCACAAACACGCGCGTGGAACATCATTTCCAGTATCATATTTAGCTTCCGTTGAACGGGCTGCAATAATAACGAGATTTCTCTTTGGGAATGGCCCTTTTAACCTTTTTTCTGGGGGAAATGACATCATTCCGTCGGATGGCTTATATTGTTATAAGCCTCTGTATGTTTTGCCCGTGAATCTGTGGGAATTGTACCCACATGCCATTTTCATTTTTGGCAATAGTCGTTCGTTACAAATTTTGACGTAAACAATGATACATGTGTTTATGTCTACACATTGGCTGATCAAGCATAGGAATCTTCTGGTGGTGAAGCTGGCCTATATCCCACCCACGAGTATTTAGGGCGCATTACGTCAGATCCGATTTCGTGAAAACACGGTCCGAAGTAGTCGTAGAAAATACGCTCCAAATTTTAGAAATGTGAAACCACCCGTCAACCGTGCTCGATGAGTTCTGGCGATCTCACTCTTACTCAAGACTTTATCATTAACATTATAATGCCTTTTTCTGAAGTGTATTCTGTAAGTTGGAAGTACTACCTCAGTCGAGCTGCTCATAAAGCGAAAGAAGCAATTAAATAATGCTTTCTAGTTGACTAAACTATTAGTAAGTAATGGAATCAGGCGTTACTTTGCGGAAATCCATAACAATCAAAATACAAAATCAATATTTAGTGTTAATTCCGCTATTTGTCCTTGGGCGACAATAATACGTATAATATTTTACATAGTTGTGATAAAAGTTTCCGGTTATGTGTGTTGGAACAATTAGAAATATTAAAACATAGCAGTAATAGTTTTGCATTGTTGAATGACCAAACAAATTTAGTTTCATCTCCTTTACTACGAATATTTGGGGGTAGTTAGAAATAGTTGTCCATGCGGTTGGTAGTATATAAAAGAGCGCTCGCCTCGTTGACTTTCAGTCTCCTTCGAGCACTCGACGAGTTAGCAGCCCTTGAGAATGGTCCGTGGAGGACCGAAACACGTGTTGGGTATCGTACTGGTGCATGTAATTTGCTTTTTATATTGTCCTTCTTGCATGTGCACATTTTTGCGGGCGGGAGGGCGGTGCAAATTGCATCCCAGCATGATTAAACTGACAATTAGCGGAATTAACACTAAATATTGATTTTGTATTTTGATTTAAACTATTAGTATACATTTATAGTTAAGGTTAATTATAATATAAGGTTAATTATATCTCCCTTCCTTAAATGTTTTTTTCATTCGTTTAGTCTTTTGTCTCGGTCGTTGAGTCCGTGTATTAATCAGTTACAATTTAAAAATAATTTAATTATTAAAAAAGTTTTAACATCTTTTACTTGATATTCTTAATTTTTGTGTCTGATTGTCCCTTCATCTATGAAGGGGTTCCATTACGGTGTCGTTGCGGTTTCTGATTGGCATGTATTATTATTGAAAAACTCTCTGCTGGCGTTTGTTGCCTTTAAGAACTTGCTTAGCGCGTCATGGGCTATATAGTACATGTAACTGACACCGTGTCTCGAGAATGCTACAAGATAGATAGATAGATAGATAAAACTCTTTATTGTACACCTCAAGAAACAATACGAACTGACAACATAAATAAATTACAGTACAAATGGCGGCCTTATCACAAGGTGTGATCTCTTCCAGGCAACCTAGGTAGTGAAAGAATAGAGGAGTTACAGAGATGGGGGTAGTTGCAAGCAATCTTATATAATTATTGCTACCGTTTATCGCTACCCGAGGGTCTTATATGGGTTCCCGGAACTATAGCCTACGTTCGCTGTAGCATTTTCATCTGAAATTAATCTATTTAAAAGGGACGCGAAGAGCTAGGAAATGTTAGAATTGATTAGATGTTGGTTCTCCGAACTGGAGCTGCAACGCGAGAATTTCGCATCTTGCGAAACATTTGCATTTGCAATGCTATATTGTGGTACTTGCAAATTTTGTAGCGAAATATTATCACTAAGACTCTAGGCGGCAGACATTTACCTAGATTTCCAATAAAGTACCCAACTCAAAGCATCCATGTAGTTCTCATTTGTAATTAAATTCATATTCAAGTAAATTCCACCTTTCATTTGGAGCTTAAGGCACGTATGTAGGTAAGTAATTTATTTAACAGTCGAGCGATCAAAATTTTGTTTGATATTTTTAGTCTGTGTATTTTTCACGTAAATGTAGGTAAATATGTTTTTCATAAAGAATCATGGAAATAAACCTATACGGAACCCAATTTTCCTTTACTTCTACTGCTTAATATATTATTACTTTTCCTGTGAAATATAAATAAGAATATGCTTCATGTTTGAAGTATTTGGAATTCGATTTTTGGACTGTTTCTCCACTTCTTGCTGTCATATTCACTCTTTGATATTATAATCCCTTTTTACATTATCATTTCATTAATATACGACGTCGGTGGTATAGAGGTGGATTTTTCAACCGTCGGTAATAGGTTCCAGTAGTCAAATTGCAGGCCGGACCAATTATTGGGAAAATCTCCCTGGAACAGCCTGGACTCTGGAAATCGCTGGTGTTATACAAACATCATTGCAGAATCGTCGCATGAATAAAATCGCAGTCTTTGTAATAACTGAAAATCGTAATTTACTTTCAAAATCGCAAAATCCTACACAGTGGTAGTCTTTAAATATAACCGTAGAGTCATGTCTCATTTTTCTTATACAAAACTAAGGAAATATCGTCCATGAAACCTATTAGCATCTGTGATTGATTTTCTGATAGAAGTATGAACGTCCGTACGTAGGTACACACGGCTACATATCAAGCTATACATTTCCAATATAAGCTGACCCGTCATTGTATGGAAATCTTATACAACGCGAGTTCAGCTTATACTGGAAATGTATAGCTTGATGTGTAGCCGTGTGTACAATAACATTACTATATATAATATTATTCAAAATATAAAGAAATAATTTAAATGTAATTAAATATAACTAGACTATAGAATACTCTAGTAAGTTCTATTATAATGTGTATTTATGCCTTAGATACGTTTTGTTTTGCGCTTTTGTCGAGTGAATCAGATATACTACAAGCTTATCTGTCTAAAGATTAATCTAGTAAATTATAATAACATTGTGCCTCTGCTTAAGAGACGTTTTGTCCTTCGCCTTCTTAAGTAAATCAGAATAAACATTCGCGTATCTCAGGCTTATCTGTGCCTTAATGTGCTCGTCCATAAAGGGTAGACAGACATACTTTGATAAACCAATATACGAAACTAATTTCAAAGCATTACTCCAATATTAACTGTACCGACGTGACCAGATGTGCGATTTACATGGGCCTAGTATTAGGCCCTTTACATGTATCAGTGGTCAGATTTATAGCGAACAAAACTTTTCTTCGGCAACGTACCATGACGGTTTTGTGTCTTTGTGGCTTTAACAAGCCGAGTCCGGGAGGTTCGGGTCGACTTGGGCGGAGTGGACTCGACTAATAAAACTTCGGGGCGTGCCTTGCCCCCGACCTTCCCTTTCTCATGTTGATGAGGCCAACGCTAACATAGATAGCCTGTCTACATAAAGTTGCATGTCACTAGTTTGTTAATTTCACTGTAAGGAGTTTGGTTCATTAGACGGTCTTGGGTTAGATGATTGGACTTGAGGTTATTTATGCATGTTATTTGCTGGGATTCGGTTACATTTAGGTTTGATATTTGGAGATGTTCGTTTATAATCGAATAACCTTGGTTTGTTAATTAGACTTTAGCAAATAGTCTTGTGTATCGAGTTTAGTTGATCAGAATTAAGCGTTTCAAATACAGTGATGTGAGTTTTGGTATCAGTTAACTCGGCAACGCCCAACATTTCTCAGTTTTTATCCCCAGTTAAATATAAATAATAATAATAATAATATTAATTATCTTAGGACAACTAACGCTCGCCGTAACTAACACGATCCGTCTTCGCAGGAATACTCGTCTATTGTGTATCCTCTTTAATATACTACATAATCCTTCATCTCCATCCTACTTACGGGAGCGTTTTTCCTACTCTCGTCTTCCTAATGCCCCCTGTAGGTCACACATTAAACACCTTCTTAAATTCCCATTGCATAAAACAGATTTCTATTCTCATTCCTTCCCAGTTCAGGGAGTCAGATTGTGGAATTCTCTGCTTCCCAACATCCGTAATTCCAAAGCACTACCTCTTTTTAAGAAGCAAGTGAAAAATTACTATCTCTCCTCTTAATCCTAGTTATGTATATATTTATGTATATGTAGTTTATGCATATGGTTGCCCCATTATAAGTATCTGTGCATTTTAGTATGTAGTTTATGTAATGATATTATAAACCTACGCACATGCCTATTATACTTTAATATCTCCTCTCGCGGGTCTGCTGGAAGAAATTTCTTTTGAAATGAGCAGCACCCATGTACTACCTGTCTCTTCTTCATTTATTTTACTTTTGTTATTTCTGTGAGTACAAAATCTATTAAATAAAATAAAAAATAACACGTTGCCAACTGATCAACGGAACAAATACATTATATATCACACTAATATTTGTCCTGGGTGGTGATAGAACCCACGACCTCTGGCTTAACAGTCAGGTGTCAGTCAACACTAACTACTCAAAGAGCAGCCCGACTGGGGACGTACCTCCAACTTACAGAAGACATTCCTTAATAATAACATTAATAATTTTAATGTTGTGTTTCCGAGTGTGAGTAAGGTCGCCAGAGCTCATTGGGGTGGGGGGAAGGGTCAGCAACACTTGTTTGCTGACTGTTACAGGCCGGCAACGCACCCGCGACACCTCTGGTGTTGCGAGTCTCTATGGGCGGCGGTGATCACTTACCATCAGGTGACCCACTTGCTCGTTTGTCGCCCTCCGATATAACAAAAAATAAAAAAACTACTATACCAGCAGGTTAGTCAAGTATATATTAATTTAGTATACAGAGACAAAAAGACTTTATAATATCTATTTTTAGTGCTTAGCTATAAATGGAAAAAAAATAATTAAAAAAGGAATCTATATATATAAATTTATACATGTAAATAATCTTCCCTAAAAAAATATTTTCAAAAGTATACTCAACACAAAAGGCCACGATTAAAAATGCCACGATTAAAAATGAAATGAGATTGATGATAATAATTTTACATCTTATTAAAACTATTATTAATCGATATTAGACTTTCAAATGGTTGTCACTGATAAAAATATAAATAGGTTAGGAGAATTATTAAAGGAGCATTCTTGGTACAACGGTAGATGAGAACGTTACTCTGTTCGATTAAAGATTGTGTGTGGAAAATATCTCGGAGTTTTAATGTGCAGAATCTACGAGTGCGTAATAATATGTATATACCAGCGTGGCCATATTTTAAAATACAATATCTTTGGTCTACATTAAATAGCGGAAACACCGCGGGGCGCAGTTAGCAAGTAAATAAATTAGGTGGACGAACACTTTGTGCCAGTGTTGTAGGTATACATTATATCCAAACCCTTTTCATACATTACCTAGCATAATAACACAGAATGTACTACAAGAAAGATTTTAATTAGCCTCGAAAACAAATACGGTGAGCGGAGCGCAAATTGGGTCGCACAACAAAAGATGAGGGTCAACCGCGTAGATGGAGTGCGTTTCTTTTGCGCGTAAATCTGTTTAAACCCGTTCGCGTAGACTTGCGGCCTCCGTAATAGACCCCAGGCATATTAGTTTAGGACCCTATTATGTTACGGTATGCTCCTACAAAGGAGGTATATTAAAGCTCATTCGGTATTCGTCGGAGGTCCTATGGCCGGCAACTACTTTGGAAAAATAACTATAATAAGTCATGTATAATAAATTGACTGGTTCTGTGGGTTATTAGTTGATGTAGCTTCATGATGGAGAATGTGGATTCCATTTCCCAACATAAAAAAAACTTATGTCCCCGGTTCCAATCTCGGGTCAGGCTACTAAGTGATTTTGGTTTGTAGTATCAGCCCGAAACCTGGGGGTTGTCGGTATTGCACCCACGTGCCTCGAACAGAGAGTATAACCGTCGGTCCTGTACCTGACCTTTTTCCGTTCTTGTCGCTAGTAATCACATCGGATCATGAGAGTGATGGAATAGAAAGTAGGTGTTTGCGCACGCACTTGTGCACTATAATATTCCACGCCCAGATAGCGATACATTTGTTGTTATTGATTCTATATCAGATAACATTTATTTTGTTTATAATTATCTATACCCTGAAAAGAACTGTAAATAAAATCAAAGATGGGGAAATGTCAGTCTCGCACCCGTGAGAGGAGAAATTTAAAGGATAACGGGGATAGAGTGCTTACGTTTATAATATAATACACATACTACTAAAAATATATAAAATACAATACTGGGACATACTAAAATATGCAATACTTACTACTACAATATCACTTAGAATAGTTTGTTTATTTCTTATAAAAACAACGCCCGGTCTGGGTAAATAAATCCCTGTATCTGTGGGATTTTACAGACACTCAATTAACGAACACTACGAACACTAAAATCGGAGCAATCATTTGTGTTTAACACAAATAATTGTCATGTGCGGGGATCAAACCTGATACACGAGTTAGAAGCCACATGTAAAGTCGTGTATTACGATTTAAAATAGCAGCCACTTGAAACATAAACTAATAAAGTAAATACAAAATTAACTAAAAATTTGTTAAAAATGACAATTCTCAAACCAATAACTCTATGGAGTCTATACTCGTAATTATGTTTTTCCAGAAAAGTTCTTATTCATGGAAACTTGTGTAAGTATTTCGGTTCAGTTCAGTTTTGGGACTTTTTGCCAGCTCCGAAGCGTTTGTGTCGGCCGAAGGCTAACTATGTTTGCCTAGAGCGACATCTGCTGTTTACTGAGCAATGTACGTGGAAAAACAATGGCAAGCACAAATGTTCGGATCAAGCAAAAACTGATTTTCATCTACGTCAGCCGAATAAAAATATTGTTTACCCGTAGACTTGAAGTTTCCGAGCCCATTTGTACACACATTCCATAAATGTAACGTGTTGGAGTAAAGATAAAAACTTTCTGTAATGTACAATATAGGCATTGCAAACTTTTCTTATTAGAATAAGAAGCTGTTTTATCGCTGTTTTTTCACAAAGATAATATTATTTTAACAAATAGCAGTCCCACGATATTCATGTTTAGTATATAAGGGAAATAAACAACTATAAATAAATAAATATCTTGGAACAACTAAGACACTGCCATCGGAGCCAAAGCTAGACAGAGACTGTACTAAAGCAATCAGATCCTACTAATATTATAAACGCGAAAGTTTGTAAGTATGGATGGATGTTTGTTACGATTTCACGTAAAAACTACTAAATAGATTTTAATGAAACTTTACAATAATATAGCTTAATACTCAGAATAACACATAGGCTACAATCTATGAAGATATTGTGTGAATGGTCCAAAATATGACAATAAGTGTCAAGTAAGTAGGAAAAAATCTACCATTTGCAAGTTATTCCGGCGTTCACAGCCGCAAAACCGCTAGAGCTTCACATTCTACTAATATTATAAATGCGAAAGTTTGCGAGTATAAATGTATGTTTGTTTGTTACTCTTTTACGCCAAAACTACTTGAACGCGGGTGAAACCTACTTATATGTTTCTAAATATATACATATTTGTAGATAAATCACACTCAGATATAGGACAACTAATGTTGTTCATCTTTGTATTAGCATTTAGGGTCCCTAATCACTAGATCAACTGGACTTTCAAAAATTATTCATCAAATTTACAATTGTAATAACTATATTCAGTAAATTAAAACTGGTCTAACATATAATCCACGACGTTCTCACTTAGACTTATTCGATATTACAGTTGTATTGTGTGTTAGTTATTACAAATTTTGATCCTTACAGTTAACTTGTCATTGTTTAATTGTTTAGTTAAACTAACATAAAGTCTAAAACAAGGAACATGAACATTCTGCAATTCCTCGACGCGTTATAAAAATAGAGGCAACTGGGATTTTTTATTAAAGTAGTCTAGTCTTGCTGCGGTTATGTGACAAACTATGGGCGTTTGCTCCTGAGTCGTTCATATGCTGCGGCGACCGCGCCAATAAAATACGTGTGACATTTGACCCCACTCTCCCCTAGCGCACGCCACAAACCACGTAATGCTTTTTGCGTGCTATTTCAGTTCTGTACGTAAACAATTTACACCCATATTTTCCTTTAGATTTTAAAATTATTTTAGCGTGTAATTGCCTTAATTGCTTCTACAGTTTTTAATATGAAAGAGCTTTTAATGAATAAGTTAGTTAAGACTTGAATTAGTAGGCCACGACGACTTCGCCGTGAAGTTACGGTAGTTTTAAATTACATAATAACAAATAATAATAAAATCTCTTTATTTTCTCTACACAAAAGGGTTCAGTAGCTACAGTTTGGTAGACTGATTAAACCCGACTTTGTGAGAAACTGGTGCCTGTTGTAGGTTTGCAGCAAACCTGTATTACAGGTCCACTGTGCCCCCTACGCGGTTTAGTTAAATGAAGGCAATTAAAATTAAGTTACTAGTTACAAAGAATAAAACAAAAAAATATATAACAAGAGAATAACTTAGGAACTAGGTAGATTATATAGTATGTATGAATGAATAGGTGTGTGTGAGGTCTGTAGATAGTTTAATTATATGGGTACATGTCTGACATACATTTATATTAATAATAATAAAGAAAATAATCGTTTATTTCTCTCTTAAAGGTACATACATTAGTTTCAACAGTTTAAGAAACATACATTGAGCATTTATTAATTATTTTTAATAGTTGTAAACGCAGCCCATCCGTTCAACGTCTTGCCATCGACTAGGAGTATCCTACTTATAAAAGGTAGGTAGATTTTCAATTCGATGCTTATTTTAGTTTTCCTTACTCAAGAGATACCAACGGAACTTTATTACTAACTCCGAACAGATTAACAGACGGACGGACAGCGGACTGTCCGTCTGTCTGCCTGTCACGGGGCTGTACTTCATGAACAGTAATAGGTAGACAGTTGAAATTATTGTGTATTTCTATTGCCGCTATAACGACAAATAATAACTCGTTTCTTGATGGTACGGAACCCCTGGTGTCCGTTATTTTTAGTAACATCTAACTTTTTATTCTATGACACATAATTCAATGACTTAAAACTTTTTTTTTTTTCATTTGAAAAAGCTAGCCGAATGTCCCATTTTTTTTTGTTAATCGGTCGTTGCAAAGGAACGTTGATGAGGGTTGTTTCATTTTAACACAGTAGTTTTTTATTACACTATTCTTGCTGAAATCCATGATAATCAAAATGCATAAAAATAATATGTAGTGTTAATACCCACATATTTGCAGTATTTTGAGGATATCTTTTAGTAAAATACGTAAGTTTTATTTGTATGACACAATTGAATGACATAAAAATTAGATGTGCTACTAAAAATAAGTTCTAAAGAAACCACGTGTTCGTAACAAAACATTCAAATAAAACCCAATACAGCGGGTTACCTGAAAAGTCCCTCAAGTAGCATTAAGGAAATTTACCAAAGTAAAGGAAAATTGTGTACCATTTGAATTTTTCCCTTGCATAAGTAATTCCATTTTCCCTCAAACTATTACGTAGCTTATGAACACCCAACGTTTGCACCCGCTGCTAATGAAATTACAGTACCACAGCTAAGACAACACAATTTACAACTGCAAGAATATTTTAAAAACAGTACGGTTTATTCGAGTTTAACCAACGTCAAAAAGAAGGAGGTTATCAATGTGACTGTAAGTTTATTTTGCTTTATTGTATGTATGTTACGCGATTTCATGTACCTTTGTTATTTCTTAAACCTATTTTGTTCGTTATACTTTTATATTATAGGAAAAAGATAATAAAAAGAAAATGCTTGGAGAGTAATGGAGGCAAAAGACGTGTGAAAGGATCGTGACAAATGAAAATCCGTTGTGTCTGCCTACCCCTCTGGGAAACAGGCGTGAGCCTATGTATGTATGTAAATGTGTGTAGTATGGTCCTTCATAAATCTTGTTCAAATTGCTTGTCATAAGTAAAAGTTGATGTCGGTTCTATGTTATTTAAAGAGTAATCTTATTATAACCGTTTTAACAAGTATATGGCTCGCTTGATAATAATATGCAATATGTGTATGGCCATGGTATATATTAAAAATATACCTTCATACATTTTAACATGAAAAAATTACTATAATAATTCGCTCAAATAAAAAGCTATGTCTGTGGCCAACTGCTTAGTTATAAATTTTCAAGTTGGTTGAAAATAAATTAGACTAGGATTATTTATGCACATACGGAAAATGATACCAAAAGTTTGAGTCTCTACATTTTATTAACTTTTACAATAAAACCCATTTCAATATTTATCAATGTGTGCTAAAAAGTATTGCATTTTAGTATGAGTCTTAAGATAGTTAATTTGATAATTTTAGCCATGAAGTAAGTTCCGTCTGACTCAAGTATATTGTAAAAAACTATAGAACACATGATAATACATCTTTGTTTATTCAGCGCTGCTGTCATGTGAGGGGGAGAGTGCTAGGAGGACCATGCGATTAGTTGACTTTAATAAACAAACCTGCTGGTTTTTGTTGACATTTTGCGTATTTACAACCGTACGATTACAGTTACTTTGTTCTATGCCGTCCTTACATGGGGAAGTGAGCGTTTAGTTGTTAAATTTAGTGTTGACGAATTGTGTCGTTTCGTCTGCGACCTCGACACTTGTGAAAAAGCAATGAAATTCGGCCGGCTTTCTCATGCTAATACACTTCTGTACGTTGCCACCCTAACCTCTCCCCTTTGTCTGTTGCGTTCCAACAACTGTGAAATTGCACGTTCTAAATGTTGGATTTGAGCGTCACCTTTTCTTGTTTACGTTTACGTAGTTATTTCGAATTTTTTTGTCTTTCTATCGCATGTCGGAATATGGCCGCGCCCATGGATCGCATCAACTGAACGCATAGCATTTACATTGACACTCATTTGTACATAGACCCACGTTATTGGTGTTTTGATCAGTGTATTGATATAAATGTTGTAGTTTGACAACGATATGGCTATAGAGTGCAAATAAACGGGCCAACGAGAAAAACCAAGAATAATGCGAAATTATCCAAAATTGAATTAATTATACGCCGTAAGAGACAAAGTTATATTTACATTGAGGATTCATAAAACCACAGAACATTTTTAAAGCTTTATATGTTAGAATCCATGCTATGTTTGACTACTGTACGTGAAATGAGTGCCTCGTGGCAAGACCTACTACGATGAATGTAGTATTAGTATTGTTATCTTTTTCACACGTATGCGTGGAGAGCCAGCCATATAACTTCGGCAGCAATTCTGTGAAAATTTAGATATCTAGGTAGTAGGTAGAAGTGTAGGTTACCACAATTGGAGCTTAAATTCACCTATCAAATGTCATGTTCCTTGTCGATTAGTTAATCGCTTGATCGAACTTCACAGTCATTCATGTGGAATAGAACCTAACAGGCAACTGCAATGGTATTAACATATCAGTGGCCTATTATATTACCTATTCATATAAACCTATGTTATATTGTAGTCTTGCTAAACGTAAAGCCGGATAGAAATTGTGTCATGAGTTCTCAATGTGTTTCAAACCTAGCCCATCATCACCATATCAGCCGAAAGCCGTCCACTGCTGGACAAAGGTTCCCCCCCAAGATCTTCACAATTGCTGGTCTACTGGTCATCCAGCGGCTGCCAGCGACCCTCACAAGATCATCGGTGCATCTTGTAGAGGGCTTGCCCACGCTGCGTCTTCTTGTTCGTGGTTGCCACTCGAGAGCCTTTCTGACCCAGCGACCACAATCTTAGCCCAAATGGAATGACTGCACGTGGGGCGCAGCGGTTATAACACAAATAGTTAACCTGCGCGGGATCGAACCCGGGACACTAATATAATATTATTATTATATTAAAGTTATTATATTAGTTGCCTCGTCGCTTCGTGTCCCGGGTTCGATCCCGCGCAGGTTAACTATTTGTGTGACTCATAAATAGTGTGTGGAATTTAATCCCTGTGTCGCGGGGTACTTTACAAACATATAATAGACGAACACAAATTACGTCCAGACTCAGAACAACTATTTATGGGTCACACAAATAGAGGTCCGGCGCGGGACTCGAACCCGTGACACGTAGCGGCGAGGCGACTGTCGTAGCCGCTGCGCCACACATGCAGTCAGTCAGAGATTAACTTCTGTGCCTTAAAAAATATTTTTCTGTTTCGGTTTTCATTCTCAAATGGTAAAAAAGATCCATTATGATGCACCTTAGTCTGTACGTCCTGAATATGTTTGATGCAGCCGAATATCTCGGATAATACTGATGCTGTTTTATTTTATTTGGCCGGAGGCGTCAAAACCTCCTTTGTCATTGAAGTTAAAAATCTAGAATGAATCTGGAAGAGATTTATTATTTATGATAAATTATTAACAAACTAATAAATAGGCGCCAAGTGTGAGTCCGCCTGATGTCTATAATAAAAATGAACAAACTGCTTATTCCTTAATAAGGAATATCAAAAGTGATGGAAATGCCCAGAGGGGTAGGCTGAGATAAAAGATTTCTGTTTGTCATGATCTTTGCACACCTCTTTTGCCTCGTTTACTGACATTATATTCTACAAATTATTTATATGACCCATAAATGGTTTTTCTGAGTCTTGGTCCCTCGCGATATCGTGATTAATATACCTAGTGCTGGCGTTGTTTTTTTTTTAAATATAAGAATATAACTATCACTCGCTTTAGTTAATCAAAATACTTCACAAATAAAACAAACATTAAAAACAACAAAAGCAAAGTAATCCAACTTCAGTTAGCTTCAACAAAAACAACAACAATCGTATAAAGATAGTTTAGTAAACGCATTAAGATAGTTTACGTTATAATAAGAGCTTAGAGGCGCAACTGAAACAATCTCCCTTGCGCCCATTACTGGCAAAAGGTTAGACACAACATTTAGCGAGCCATAAGAAGTAATTACAATCGCTCTTAAAGGCTGGACACTAGCCAAAAAGACAAACGCTGGATAAAGATTTTTATTTTAGACAAAAACTAATTACGAAGCATGGATGAGAGATTTGGTCTAGAAAGCTACAATGATATATTGCTGCAACAAAGGTTTTTAATAATGTGCTTAGTTCTTAACTCCATAACGTCGCAGGGTTTGCAACTATACTAAATTCCTTTGTGAGAGACTATTAATTATAATATCTACTTAAACTTAAATTATAGATTAAGTACAGATTGATTACTGACGGCCGATGGGGCAGAAAGGTTCTCGAGTGGCGACCACGAACCGGAAGACGCAGCGTGGGCAGGCCTCCTGCACGGTGGACCGACGATCTTGTGCGGGTCCCGGGAAGCCGGTGGATGCGGGGAGCGCAGGACCCGCTATTGTGGAAATCCTTGGGGGAGGTCTTTGTCCAACAGTGGACGTCTTTCGGCTGATATGATGATGATGACTGATTTTACTGCTAATAATTTGTAATAATCGCCAAGATGAGACCCAGAGGTGGGCGCCTGGTGATCTGTATCACAGACACATACACATATATGTCTTGTGTCTATGTATATCTTATATCAGGTCTTTCACAAAGGAATGTTAGTTTCTTTATCTGTATTTCGTTATACAACCTTTGTGAAAGGGATAGTGGAATACTTTTTTTTTCTTTCATTACATTATTATTATATAAAATAGTGTTCACCGTCCAAATTAGTGATTCTGAATTGTTATTACATCACGGCTTAACGTCGGTTCGTAGCATCGTCGGTTGTAATTTGGCGAATGTCAGAAAACTTGTACGTGATTTGCCGACTTTTTTAATAATAATGATTCCCAGTGATTTATTTGGACGGTTAACTGTTATTTGTAACCTCAGATGTGAAAGACGAGTCCTTAATCAGAATGCAGCACTCTGATAGATTGAAGCTTTTTTTTATATCTTGTTATTTTCACACACGAGTGCGAGGCTTTGCAATATTTTGTTTTCGTAATAAGTTTAAATTCTGTTTATCACTTTGGCATAAAACTAAGAGCTAAAAAGCCCCTTTTTTGGTTTTGTTTCAACACGACTTTTATAATTAGCCTAGTAAAGATTATAATGCGGACTAAGTGTTACATGAGGTCTTATATGTACGATCGAACTTATAACTTACCTAGTCGCCCTACCAGGCATGGACAATTTACCAGGCATGCCATACTTAATTACTCTTCTGGGTAATTATATTATAATGTAAAAATTTACAATGGATATTTAAAGCTATAGATTTTACAGTAGTTATAAACTAAGTAAATTAAGTACCAGTGCCGAAGGGTACCCTTTTTGGGGTTCAAACTTCCATTCTGCTTACTGACGTTGGGAAGCATGAGTGGATTGGAGGTTTTAGTGCAACTGTCTGTCAACTGTATATATACACGTGAAGACGTGGGCCTGTCGGTGGAATACAAACAAAGGGTCATGGAGGACGCTGGTGACCATGACGCGAGGTCTCCGTAGTCGTACATTCGGCCGTTGGTTGTGCCTTTTATGACCTCTTTTGTCTCGCGATTGCAACGTTTCGCTTTTATCGGGAGCTTAAATTTGTTCGCGACTTATAAGTTGTTGTGGGTGGGGTTCGGGAACTAAAAATAAATACAATTTCTTTATTGAACGATTGAAATATATTTACGTATAATTTCGGTTACTTAAGCATAACCCTCTATTTACATATTGACAATGACTATTATTTCAAGTAACTCCATACTTGGTTGTCTGGAAGAAATCGCATTAGCGATAAGACCGCCCTTTGTACCCAATGTATGTACGTTAATTTTAATTTTAAGTTATAATAAAGAGTACTTTACTTTATTCGGTGTTTTTATTCCCAGGTGCGGTGGTTCGAACAACAACGAGAGAAGCGGAGAGTCAAGCGAGACTACTCTCCGTATGACAGGGCTGCGTTTTCCCAACTCTCGAGAAGATTGCAGCCTCATAGGCCGCACTACCGCGCGCTCGCGTCCAACCCATTCTTCCCCGACCCGCTGTTCAAGGAGCAATGGTATTTGGTACGTAGGAAAGTGAGTGTATTATTTTGTGTAGTCGCATGAACTAAGCCAAGAATACACGTGTCTCTATGTGCCTTGCACATGATTGTATATCAGCTTCTTGCTTACCAGCTATTATTCTATGCAATGGAATAGAATACAATAAACCTTGAACTTTTTTTTATAGCGTCATAATAATAATATTGAATTCTTACCTAAGCATAACCATTCGGAAAAGATGTAGTAAAATATATCTAAAGCTATATAACTATGTACAAACTTAAATAACAATTTTGACAATAACTTCGAGAATTTAGCCATTTAACTTAACCATGACTATTATAAATTAAATTATAATTCTTTAAGATCAAATATAACTCCCGATCTAGTAATCTATTTGTACCTGGAATTCATATATAGTTAATTTGTAATATTAAATTATTATTCATGTTTCTGGCTATTTAAAAGCGCTTTTTTCTAGAAATTAAAATTATTTGTTTTATTTTAAAATAAATGAACATGCAAAGTGACTCGTCCTAATTTTTATTTTCATTAAAAATATAAATAACTGCCTAAGAACCTGCTCTAAAAGCCAGCATATAAAATAGTCAAGTATTTATTAAAAGATCTCTTCCCGTAGCTGGTAAGCTACATTGCACAACATAAAAAGAATTCGCTTGGACTATGCGGCTAGGGCGATAAGACTACATACCGCATATCAAAAGGCATAAGGATTTATTATACACGTAGTTATTGAACGTAATTTTCTTTTGTATTTTAATCTACATGTGTCTTTAATTTGTAGTACGAGTATAAACTGGGATGCGTAGCATGCGGTAGCCACATTTCTGTATTGTAGCATCCGTAGCATAATCTTGTAATGTTCGCGTAGCACAAGAGTAGTATGGCCGCCCGTAGCATAATCGTTAACGTTATAGTAGCTAAGCATTATTTAGTTTAGTTATCTACTGTTGAACTTTTGTAGTAATAGTTTATTCATCAATTGATTCGTATTAAAATTTAATATTCTTTGAACACTAAACGTTTTCGTTAATTGCTTTTCTTTCTTTCTTCTTGATGTCTTGTCAAAATTTGACTTATTTATATAATATTTTATGTGTCACTTTAGAATGGCGGTGCGAAGGATGGGCTGGATATGAACGTGGCACCGGCGTGGCAGAAGGGGTACACGGGTAAAGGCGTAGTCGTGTCTATACTCGATGATGGCATACAGACGAATCATCCTGATTTGGCTCAAAACTATGTAAGTATTTATTATTTTTATTAGTTGCACACAGTAAAGATACATTTCAAGCAAAGTTTCCGGAGTCATTTACAAAGGCGAGCTTAACTCAGTGTAGAGTTTTCTTTCATCCACCTCAGACAGAATGAGATTTATGGATGGACATAAGAACGGTGTATACCACGGAAAGAAAAAATAAACAGACATAATACATAAAATGTATATGTTGATATATATTTACTATATTAATCAGCCTAATGTCGTCCACTGCTGGACATAGACCTCTCCCAAAAGTGTCCATTAGATAGCCATTTATAGGGGTTTATCGTAGGCATGGCGCTTGGCTTTCGAGATAAGTGATAACTAGTGTACAGGTGATGTAGCTGCTAGCCTACCTGGTGTAATCCTTAGTTGCCTTTACGACCACTCAATCGGGATAGAGGGGAAAACCCGAGCATAACTCTCTCCATTTCTCTTTGGGTGACCTTGAGCTTTCTTATGAGGCCCATAGTAAGCGACCACTTCATTGTTCCATAAGTTTTCACTGGCAACACATACTGAAATCCTTATATGTTAAACTAGCTTTTATTTGCTTTTTCTGAAATAAATAATGTTCTCTAAAATAAACGTAGCCAAAGTTACTCCTTATTACATCAGCTACCTGCCAATAAAAGTCCCGTCCAAATCGGTCCAGCCATTACAGAGATTAGCCGGAACAAACAACAAAAATGGTCAACAAAAATATTTTGGTGTATGCACCGTATATATATTCATATATACGGTACATATATATAAAATGTGTGTGTGTAATAAAAAACGGTTATTTCACTATTACAAACAGACACTCCAATTTTATTTATTGTATGTATAGATTATATATATAGATAAAAATGAAAAGGTTTCTTCTATTGCTATCTCACTTAATCAAATGATGTCATGTCAGTCTCATTCTGACATTGTGTTCCTCTATACGTACCTACGTCTATGCCCGCAACTGGTACTCACTCCCACTAATTGAACATCCATGTACAATATCAGTGCTGCCGAGTGGTCTGTAAAATAACCGACGCTTTTAACTGTGACACTTTTGTGGCCAATTATCCTTTTAGCCGAAAGCGAACGTGCCTAACCCAGAGCCGGGTAATAGTGAAACCCTTATTTATTTCGTGTATTTTCCGACTCGAGATGTCTTTGTAAATATAGAAAATAATAACGTATCTTGTTCTTTTTGTTGTATTACAAAGTTCGAAAGCAAGCAAACGGTACGAGCCAACTGAGGGTATTTGGCTAACGTAGTCTTATGACGCTTGCGACATGGTATTGCTCAAGCGTTGCCCTTACCCCTCCCCAATGAACTAATGCCGACGTATTACCTGAAGTATATAATGTAAGCAGTAGTTCCGTATAATTCCTACAGTCGGGCTGTTCATAAAGCGCTGGGTTACACCAACATGAAATAAAAAAATCTACATATTAATGTGGAAGTCATAAGACTTTGTACATAAAGTTTTATTATTTACAATAACGGGGTCTACATATGAGTAATATTAGCTTTGCCCGCGACTTCGTCCGCGTGGAATAGTGTCATCCGAATTCGTATGCGTTTGGCCCAGTCTTCCCCGTGTGTCTGCCTGTTCGCGCAATTAGACATATTCCCCCACCTACACCGCGCTTTAATATATCGTATCAACACATTAAGAAATAAGTTTCAAACTTATAGCTCTAGAAATGACGATACTTCCCTACAACTTTTCATCCGTCCTTTCAGCCCCTTACGACCCTTTTTTGCATTAAAAAGTAGCCTATGCCTTGCTCAGGACTTCTTTCTAGACTATTTGTGTACCAAATTTCATTTAAATAGGTTTAGTAGTTTTGGCGTTTAAGCGCGACATACAGACAGAGATACTTTCGCATTTATAATATTAGTAAATTTAACAGATTTTTTTATTTTTTGTGTATTAAAAAATACAATTTAAAAGGTATTAGCCCAATTTAAAATCTGGTTTAAACTTGCCGGAATCGGTCCAGTGAAACTCGAGATACAGTTTGAACCCTTAACTGTTCGAAGAGATAAGAACGTAGTCCAATTATCGAAAACCATTTCGTTAATTGGACAGCAATGTTTACTCCGGACAACCTTATGGATCTAATGATGTATCAGCGGAACTATTATCGATCCGAAAAAAATGACACAGATAGCTCTATACGAATATTTTTTTTTATACTAGCCTATATAGCCCAATGCTGAGC
The DNA here is from genome assembly GCA_951640165.1 of Pseudoips prasinana. Classification (NCBI taxonomy): domain Eukaryota; kingdom Metazoa; phylum Arthropoda; class Insecta; order Lepidoptera; family Nolidae; genus Pseudoips; species Pseudoips prasinana. The sequence goes on from OX621248.1 coordinate 27,436,961, forward strand.
AAAGACCTCTCCTTGTTTTTCCAGATTTGCCTGTCTTTCCAATGTCCAATACGAATAAAATTATCACATTATTTTGAAAATTACTACTACTAATTTCGCGTTTTGTAACATCTTTGGTCAATGAAAAAATATTTTACTTAAACATAACATTGAGACGTTCGTTTAAATACAATAGCACTGAGTGATTATAAAAAATATATAGCTTGTATTTTATTATTTTTCTCAAAAGTTATATACATAAAAGTCCCCACTCACACAACGGCTTCCGTTTAGCCCAAATAATCACAACCCTCACTTTTGGACAGAAAGGACATGATTTTTCTAAATACCCACTGAATCACAATCACAATGACACTAATATTATAAAGGCGAAAATTTGAGAGTGTGTGAGTGTGTATGTGTGTATGTATGTTATTTTTCACGTCTATACGCCTGGAGCGTTTTAATAAAACTTGGTATGGAGTTAGCTGACACCCTGGATTATCACATAGGCTATAATTTATAAAGTTTAACGCGGGTAAAACAACTAGTAGAAATATATAGCGCAGGCTTAACAACTTAAGTAAAAATCTAGTATATTACAAGTCGATATTGTAAGACCAGCCTCCTTTACTTTTTCATTTTTGTCTGTCTAGTGCTATTACGGGCCCATCATTTTTAAAGGCGATCAGTTCAATTTGCCATCTTCCTACCGCGAAGTCTAGTGGATATGAAAAACCTTTTTCGTGGATAACGATCGATGAAAGAGCGGGCTTCACTATCAGTTTAGCTATTAGAAACTATTCAGTTTAAAGTACGTATAACGTTGAACGAGAGTACAATTATCAATTCTAAATGAATACAGATACGACACAAAATTGAGAGTAAGGTCTCAGAACTTACGTTTTAAGCAAATGATGAATTAAATTATTAATGGATACTTAAAACTAAGTAATTTAAAGTTACAAATAGTTTTAACAACTCATTTTAGAATTTTCAGAGATTGTTATTTTTAGTGAGGTGTATAGATTGCCATGAAAATCGTGCTTAAATTTACTCTTAATTGAATTGAATGCCGGGCGTGCAGGTGGGCAAGCTGGCAGAACATTGAAAATATATATCAGGCACTAATATTTTATGCGAAATCAAATTATTGAGCAAAACTTCGCAAATATACTTAGTATTCGTAATAAATTAATAAAAAATGCAATTTAACAAACAAATAAATAAATATTATAGCCTTCAACGGCCAATGTCAACGGAAACTTTTAGACTCCGCGCTGCCAGTAGGTTTTTTTCCCAGAAAATCTCAATAACACTTTTTGCGCCAAAACTGGTTTTGATCATCAGGTTCTCTTTATCTACAGTTTACACACTACCGCCACATCAACGAACATATTCAAATAAAATTACTATAGTGATACAGAAACCTAGTATTCTTGAGAGGTTTCTCTCTATAATTTGATTTAACCCTATATTGGACGGTATTGGTCCGTCCACCAACTAACACAAATTAAATTTACAAACTCAACATATGTCAATATTAGTTTGCTAGAAATTAAAGGAAGTTCCGCCAACATATTATTTTGAGACAAACGTACTCTAAAATTATTGGTAAATTGATTATCATATTGAAACGAAAATTGTCAAAGAGAACTATTGGCCAAAGGATTAAGTGAAATTTTCGTAAATCTTCAAAGCGTTCGTATTCACCATCTTCAAAGTTTTAATGAATTGTTTTATTTGTAGGATCCCAACGCGTCGACCGATATTAATGGCAATGATGATGATCCTATGCCTCAAGACAATGGTGATAACAAACACGGGACGCGATGTGCAGGAGAAGTTGCTGGAGTAGCTTACAACCAATATTGTGGAGTTGGAGTAGCATACAACGCCAGTATAGGAGGTGTCAGGATGTTGGACGGAGTTGTGAATGATGCCGTCGAAGCCAGAGCATTAGGACTCAATCCCGACCATATCGATATTTACAGTGCTTCTTGGGGACCTGAAGATGACGGTAAAACTGTTGACGGTCCAGGACCGTTAGCTAGAAGGTATGACTTGTTTTTATCGATATTTATTTTTAATATCAACTTACGTATATAATATCTTTTTTACTTTCGTAGGGCGTTCATCTATGGAGTTACGAGTGGGCGTAGAGGAAAGGGGTCAATTTTTGTCTGGGCTTCAGGAAATGGTGGAAGACATACTGACTCTTGTAATTGTGATGGATACACGAACAGTATATTTACGTTATCAATTTCTAGTGCTACCCAAGGTGGTTACAAACCATGGTATCTGGAAGAATGCTCCTCTACTTTAGCTTCTACGTATAGTTCCGGTACCCCAGGGCATGATAAGAGTGTAGCCACAGTTGATATGGATGGAAGATTGCGTGCTGATCATATATGCACAGTAGAACACACAGGAACATCAGCTTCAGCTCCTCTCGCAGCTGGTATCTGTGCCCTAGCTCTAGAAGCCAACCCCGAGCTCACATGGAGAGATATGCAATACTTAGTTGTAATGAGCTCAAGATCGCAACCACTTGAGAAAGAAGGTGGGTGGATAGTCAACGGTGTTAAAAGAAAAGTCAGTCACAAATTCGGTTATGGCCTCATGGATGCCTCTGAAATGGTAAATTTAGCAGAGCAATGGGTTTCTGTACCGCCTCAACATATTTGTAAGTCACAAGAAATAAATGAAGATAAACAAGTGGAGTCAACGTTTGGGTACACCTTATCTACTCATATGGACGTCAACGGATGTAGTGGCACAGTGAACGAAGTAAGATACCTCGAACATGTTCAGTGTAAGATATCGTTAAGGTTCTTTCCTAGAGGTAATCTTCGTATTCTTTTAACGTCACCAATGGGTACTATCTCAACATTATTATTTGAGAGACCACGTGATGTTGTCAGCTCTAACTTTGATGACTGGCCTTTCTTAAGCGTTCACTTCTGGGGTGAACATGCTGAAGGAAGATGGACCCTCCAGGTCGTTAACGCCGGGAATAGACACGTAAATCAGCCAGGAATACTAAAAAAATGGCAACTGATATTTTATGGAACATCAACCGAGCCTGTAAGATTAAGATCTAAAAGACCGTCACCTGCTGCGCCGCCATTTGCATTCCCAACTGCCGCCGACGGCTACGAAGCTATCGGGGATTCTTTTTACAACACTGACGCGTTTGCCAATTACCAGAACTTTCCTAATTTATTCGCCGCTGGGTCTGACCCAGAGAAGGCGGTAGCCCGTCTCGATGGACATAACGTCCCTTCTCCACATGGGGAGAATGTCCTCGCTGATAGTAATGACAAACGCGTCATGCATGACTGTGATACCGAATGTGATTCCCAAGGATGCTATGGAAAAGGACCTAGTCAATGCATTGCGTGTAAAAATTCCCGTCTTGACGACACTTGCGTGTCACGTTGCCCACCAAGAAGTTACGCGAATCAAGGAGGGGTATGTTGGCCTTGTCACGAGTCGTGTGAAACTTGTGTCGGTCCAGGACAAGACTCTTGTCTAACATGTGCTCCTGCACACTTACTAGTTGCGGACTTGGCAGTGTGTCTCCAACAATGTCCAGATGGGTATTGGGAAGACAATGAATCTGCTACGTGTCGACCTTGCGCTGCACATTGTGCAACTTGCTCCGAGCGTGCTGATAGTTGCACATCATGCGAGCACCACCTTTTACTGCATGGCGGCACTTGTTTAGCTTCATGTCCGCCTTCCCATTTTGAGACCGAAGATTATACGTGCGCGAAGTGTCACGAATCGTGCGACTCGTGTCAAGGCCCCGGTGAAGCCCATTGCGTGACTTGTCATCCGTCGAATTATGCATTAGACGGGCGATGTGTCACGTCATGCCCTACCGGGTATTACACGGATAAAAAGAGGAAAGAATGTATGAGGTTGGTTGTTTTCTATTTTGTAATGTTTGAAGTGATACAAAACTATTTTCTAATGGATTTACTTTTTAAGGTGTCCGGTTGGTTGTTTAACATGCACGAGTGCGTTCTGCCTCTCATGTGATTCAAACTGGGAATTAAATAAAAAAGGGAAATGCATGCCTGCGGGATCTGAGAAGTGCAGTACAAACGAGTTTGCAGAAGGCCAGAAATGCAAGAGTTGCAATGATGCTTGTGACTCGTGTCACGGCGGAAACGGAGATCAATGCCTAACTTGTCCAACACCAAACTTACTCCAAAATTACAGGTGTGTAACATTTTTATATCGAAAAATAGATTTTTCCTTAACCGCTTAGTAATTCTACTAAAGACTACACTCAGAGAATAACCGAAGCGTGAAACTGTCTTAACCACGAGTGAATCCAAATCACAAAAGCGGAACTTCTTTGTCCGGTGGTAGGACGCATTAAAACCCTTTATTATTCCACTTAATTTTCACACAGCCTTAACAAACCACGTTTATCATGAGCGTGGACGTTGTATGTTTTTTTATGTAATGAGTAAGGTCAACATGAATATGTTATGTTCTAGTGTCTTTATTTTTTTTTTAATTTTATTGTAGCATAATTTTTAAACCAATCTGTTTTAATAATAATAATGATAATATCCTGGGACATTATACACACACGGCCATCTGATCCCAAACTAAGCAGAGCTTGTACTATGAAAACCTTATAACTGATATACTAAATATACTACTTTTCTTTTGTAAATACATACTTATATAGATAACTAGCAGCCCGGTACGTGCTTCGCTACGCTTTTAAGTATTAGTACAAACTGTTTTTATATGGGAGTATAGAAAGATGTTGATTTTACACTTTATCAAGACTTTTTTAAATTTTCTCTATGTACAAACTTTCCCTGGACTTCCACGAATAATTCAAGACCAAAATTAGCCAAATCGGTAAAGGCGTTGTTGAGTTATAACATTACAACGAAAAGTGGCATTGATTTTTATATATATAGATTACACCCACACTCAGGACAAACAGACATGTTCATGCACACAAATATTTGTCCCGGGTGGGAATCGAACCCACGACCTCCGGCGTGAAAAGGAAGCATTTGCCAACCACACCAACAGGCCCGTCGCGTCGGCTCGTAGGCCCGTTTTGTTTCGACGTTCTTATTTATTTTTTTATTTATTTATTAAGAAAACCAACAGCGATACAGATAATAACACATTTGTGGTCCTGGATTAAAGCTCCTTTACTACTGTCAATATATCTTTTTTATTTTTTACAGATGCGTAACAGAGTGCAGTAGAGGTTATTATGCTGAAGCGGGAAAATGTGCTCGTTGCGTTCACGGGTGTACTGAATGCGTGACTAGACTCAACTGTACTGCTTGTAGCAGTTCACTGCGCTTGCAGTCCGGAGCGTGTAGGACGTCTTGTGCCGATGGGTAAGTTTACACGTCTAATTATCTTATAAATAATAAACACTGGTCACAAGTCTGGTCCACATTAACATAATACAACAGTGTTCTGTGAGGTAACTTAGGTACCTATATATACTATCTTCTTCTCTCAATTAAATTCCTTTATGTGTTTTATTTCCTTTATTTGTTTCCTTTTTTTGCCGCTGGATGCGGGATGCACAGGGCCGGCTAAAATAAAAAAAAAAAAAAAAAAAAAAAAGGTTTTTATTCACGTAGACTTTAAAAAAGCGCTGGTAAATAGTCAGAACATGTTTGTAGTAATATAGTTGTATACATTATTATTTCTAGTAACATAGATATTGTGGAGATCCTTATAGGTATTGTGGAGATCCTCAGAGAGGCTGATATGATGATGATGATGATGTGTTTGTTTATGTATTTAAATATTCAAATATTTGTCATTTTATTATAATATGTACCTATTGGATGTTAACTAACCGTGGACCTCACAGGGGGGCGCTAACAGAATATCAGCGCTGTCGCAATATGGCGCCGGTCGATAAAATATATGAATTTTCACCTAGAACGGACTATTTATATTACGAGTAAAAGTTTTTCAATACGTACTTTTCTGTCCGTCCTGGTAATTAATAAATGTTATATTTTTCTTTTTTTTTCGTACTAATACAACTGGCTTAATTTCGCCTTCGACAGCCAATGTCTACGGAGACCTGCCAAATACAAACATTAACATAACAGTGTTCTGTGAGGCAGCTGTTTTTTCCGGTGGAACTACTCATAGGGCGCAAGTTACTGTGCACACTTAAATGTTGCTACTGGTTAGCGCTATAGCGAGCTCACATGTAACTAGATTTAAAACTAAAGCTGAAGGAAGCGGTGGCATTCGAGGTTCACATTCGAAACTTTTGTTTTATATGTGTCCCGAATCCACCTCTCGCAGTAGTACGCTGAGCTTGCATTCTCGAACGTGCAGGGCATTTTGTGCTAAAGGTAAATTTATAACTCTGTTAAGTTAACAGAGTTATAAATTAACCATTATCAAACTAATGAGCTAAATTTATAGGGTTGTTATACATTGATTGATACGGAGCCATGTGTTTACATCAAAATAATTAATTAAAAAATATGTTTACGATAGGTACCGTTCAAAACAAAAACAATAAGTCATTTTTACTATACTTTCTGTCACTAGATTTCTGCGAAGCATTTCGCTTTCCTCTTAAGTTAATCTTAAATAATCCAAATTGCAAATGCGGTGTATTTTACCATATTATATTATTTACGTGTATATTTTTTTTATGTACCCACGTGGTTTTGCCACTTAGTCACGTTCCCGGTTGGTTTAAATAGTATTGCTTCTACTTGTTTGCTGACTCTTTTAAAGGCTGACAACGTGGACGTGACTCCTCTGGTGTTGCGAGTGTATATGGGCGGCGGTGATCACTTACCATGAGGTGACCCGCATGCTCGTTTGTCGTCCTATGACATAAAAAAGAACTATTATAGTACTCGTAGTAAAATTATTTATACTTATACTTTTCTGTTCAGGTACTACGTGGACCGCGGCACGTGCTCAAAGTGTTACCTGTCATGTAAAACCTGTATTGGGCCGAGGAGAGACCAGTGTGCTTCTTGTCCTGAAGGTTGGAGGTTAGCTGCTGGCGAGTGCCACCCGGAGTGTCCACAAGGTAACGTGCTCTTCATAAGTTGGTACAGTGACATAGATAGTGTAAGTAAAGTAAAGTAAAACTTTTTTCCCATAATGTTTTACAAGATTAAAAAAGAAGAATAACAATAATAATATCTCGGGACAATGTCACACAGATCATCCTAGCCCCAAACTAAGCAAAGCTTGTACTATGGGTACCAGTCGACGATATACATACTTATATAGATAGATAAATACTTATATACATAGAAAACATCCATGGCTCAGAAACAAATATTCCTGCTCATCACACAAATATTTGCACTTACCGGGATTCGAACCCAGGACCACCAGCTTCCTGGGCAGGAGCACTACCAACTAGGCTACGGTGACCGTATAAAACTATAAGAATGAAAAGAATGAGCAATAACCTTTGTAAATTCGCGGCATCACAAATTCTGCGGCAAATAGATTGACAGATATTATGCAATTCGCAAACACCCAAACTCAGAACACTATATACATATATGGGTGACACAAAAAGTTGTCCTTTGCGGGGATCGTCCCCGAAACCCGCGGACCTGAGGGAGTAGCGAAACGACAGTTTTTTTCAGTATAGACGCCAGCACATCAAGCTACCCCAATCTGTCAAATTTCCCCATTTGAAAGTGAACCTAATGCTTATGTGATAATGTTGAAAATCTATAAAAGAAATTCGACGGAGTGGGGTAGCTGGATGTGCTGGCGTCTGTACTATCAAACGTTAGTTCTTTACCTCATTAATTTAATTGAAAATACAAATTACCGCACTACACCCTACAATCTGTGTCACAGAGAACATTTCAAACATATAATTCATAGACACCTTGTGTAGAGTACATCGGGGTCGGGTCGAGGCGACCACCCAATTTTGACGCTACCCACTAAATCCGCCTGTATATTTTTGCACGTCCGGGTCTAACTAGAGTTGATACAAACCGTCAGATAAAGTTTTAACGTAGAGAAATTTGAAAATGTGACTAATTTAAAACAACAAAGTTCTTCCTATTCATAATATGCACTACAGACAAAACAATAATTAAATTTGGTTGGTAGCTCTTTTGAGATTCCTTTATTTTAATGTTTCTTTTGGGGTGGATTGTGGTTTTTTGTTGGGCGAAAGTAGCTGTTTTAGGTGTGATGGGTTTCTTCATAATACATAAAAATTTTATATAATTATTATTTATACATCGTTAAATGTAATTGTTTTTGTCAGTCGTATAAAATTTGCTTTATCGGGGTTATGAATGCCGATTCAGCCCAACGAAATTAAGTGGAAGTTAGCTAAGATTTGTACAAACTTTATTTCAATGTGTATGTGTTAAACAACATCTTAATTTCTTTATTTCTTCCTTCTATTGGTTCTTTCGCATCTAACGTGCAATTTTGTGTCACGTTAGACCAGCATGTGGCGTTGAGGGTTTTTTTTCTTACGCCTGTAAAGTTGTTACTTACGTTATAATGTGTTGAAAATTCTAACGTCATTAAATGTTCCTTCTTTTTTAAGGCAGAGGCTACTAAAAAGTTTTATACGTTTTACATGGAGTGAAATCGTCCAAGCAGATTGAAAAATATAATGAGATCTTTATTACGGAGTTTTTATCAGATTGATTTTTCGAAGTGAAAGGCGAAAAAGTGCTGTTTACAGATTTTCGCTAATAAAGATATTTACTTTAACAGATAACTACTTACTCGGTATTTCAAAGAAAATCCAATGATGAACTTAGCTCAAAGTATGTTTTGTGCTGAACTAGTGTTTTAAGAGCCCTCGCTAAAGTTCGGGCACCAAACTAACACTCGGTGGAGTTAGAAGTTGCTTTCGTCTCAGTGCAACAATCTACTATTACCTATTAGTTAATTTACTTTACCTTACTCAACAAACAAAAACATTTTCAAGTAAAAGTCAACTTGGCGTGTGAGCTGGTGAATGCGTGGCTCGAGCGTTACGAGAAGTGTGATCGGGTGAGGCGAACGGATGTTGTTTAATTTAAATTAGTGATGATAGAAAGGGAGAGAGAGTAACGGTCCGTATATTACTGTAGGCGCAAGCGATAGAGGTGCGAGCACATATTACCTTCCTCTCATAGCCAGTTACGTTTCCTAAATATAAGTTATACTTCAGTAGTGTGTCAACAAAAAACAGTCTATTTATACAACAGTTCGCATAAACAAACATCAATAACAATCAAAGATAATGATCTTTTCCTTCTTTGTAAGAATGGGCCTAATGAATTCTATGCATAAGGAAGTTGTGAAGAAAATGTATTTATCCTCATCACTCGATGATTAGCGTTCGATACCGGACAATGGATGAAATTAACGAAGATGTTCGGCCGAAAAGGATTATTGTATAGACAAACTGTAGTGCCCATACAAATAATATAAGAAATATGAGCTTATTCAGTAGCCAGCCATATATATATATATATATATTCACAAATCGAGTTTCTCATCTACACGTTATAACTGTCTGTGGTTCCTTTTAAGAGGCTGACACATCTAAATGTGTTCTTTCGCGCCAATCTCGCCAACATAAGCAAAGTCTAAGTCATAATACAGTTAGCAAATATTATCAAAACGAGTAAAAAAATAGAGTGAATTTGAACGAAAGCATCAACTTTGTGAGAAATCTAAGGGAACAATGTATTTCCCTAATCATGAAATGGTTCAGGTTTTTCGAGATTGCCTTGTTTTAAGGATTTTGTAGCGGTTATTTTAATTTTTTTTTAAATCGAGAAATCGAGAGTTGATAATGAACTGTTAGTCTACTGTCTAGTGATCCTGACTGCTCAGTATTCAGGCTTACTTAATTAAATACGCAGATATACGGATTTAATTTTGATTTGATTTCTTTTCCAATACGCGTCGAAACACGGAGTTGAATGAAAAATAATCATCGAAATCAGTCAACCTGTTGTCGATCAAAATATCCGATATATACAAAACAAATGCGGAAATAGATTTTAACAAAAAACATATTATTATAATATTATTTATTTACAGACATTTTATTTAATCGCTAATTCGTGATTTGGGGTGGAGACAGAATGAACGAATCAAAGAATTAAAATATCGATCCAACCGTAAATGGTGCAATGGAACCTGTTTTATAAATGTATATAGATATTGATCATACCTCTAGTGTTATATCTTATAGTGTTTTGTCACTTAAAGTGCGCAATGAGAAATTGCGTAGCTGTAATGGGCGGTCCGTGTAAGATTTATGTTGACGTACTCTTGCTTTTGTCGGATAGTTTTGGGCCAGAATCTATACGGCTTGAACGTATCGACCGGAATTAGGATACGAATGGAAAATAATATATTTATTTATATAGAACGTGGTGCATAAAATAAGCCTTATAAGTAAAAAATCACATGTTTTGGCAGCAATCGGCAACCGACACTTCTTCTTCTTAGCGAGTCGATGGCAATCTAAATTGTGTCCGCCCAGAACTTGCCCACGAGAATCGCATTATGAGTAGTCTCCATCAGTTCTTTAAGCGTGCAGTTGTAAGGGCACGCGCTACATGATAACAGATGTCCCATTGTCTGTGGGACTACACCACATTTGCATTGAAGGCTGCGATCATTGATGTAACCCCACCTGAACAAGTTGTCCCTGCTACGACCAACCTGGATTCGAAGCCTATTTAATGACTTCCAGGCTAGCCAAGGCAGTTTCCATCCAGGGGCGAGACTTTCAGATGGTGGAACAAATGGTGTAGGCAGTTTGGTACACTCTCACCACAGCTGGCATCCAGCCTGTGAGATTTCTCCGCTCAGCGGAAGGACGCACTTCACAAAGCTGTGTCGACTTTTAAGCCTTTGTGACACAGGACTGTGATTATGCAATAGGTACCGTGAGTCACTGTCCATTTTTAATCTCTCGTTGGAACTTGCCGCCGCTTTACGCACCGCCGGAGGAGCTATGCCTGCCAGTGGATACAGCAATTGAACCGACACTGATATTTCATTGGCGAAAGCTTTGTAGAGTACGATCTCTGTCGGTTAGCTTTCTTTAGACCATGCCATTTAGTCAGTATATTATTAGATTAGATCATCAGGTTTTGCAATGTTTCGCAACGACACATGTCATGTGATTATCCGCTATCTGTTATGGTGACATGAACCTTTATCGGTTTTCGCTTTACTCTCGTTTATTTTGCTTTACACCACTGCTACTATAGCAGTTTCAGCTATTATTTGTGTTTAAAGAAGTTAGATAAAACTTCCTATTAAGAACTTATACTGTATGTAAAACCGTGATTTTTCGCGAATACTCGTCTTTATTTATTTACATCACTCATACACGAAGTAGTTATTTAATAATGAACCTGGCATATCGAATTTCTTCTTTGAAGATTACCTTTTTGTTCCGTAATATTTAATTAAACCTTATTTGATAGGTTTTTACCAAAACGCGGGTAGCTGCCGTCACTGCCACCACTACTGCCGAGAATGCGACGGCGCTGGTCCTCTTCGATGCAAGTCTTGCCCGCCCCGCTTTATGTTAGACGGCGGGCTATGTATGGAGTGCCTTGGTTCCCAATACTACGAGGCCAGCAACGGAACGTGCAAGGGTTGTGATGCGTCGTGCAGATCTTGCTCGGCGCCGGGGCAGTTCAGTTGTACTGCGTGTTCGAGGCCTCTGAGGCTTGACAGGTATGTAACATATTAAATGTAGCTTTAATATTATATGTTTAGTGTATAGGAATCGTATCGTGTATAGGAATTCTATAGGAATCGAATTTAAGTAGAAATGTATTCTATCTTTTGTTCACCTTCTGCTGCTGTGTATGTGCCGTAATAATGTGACATATACAAGCACGGCATTGGTACAAACATTTAACTTCCGCCTGGATCGCTACTACCTTAACATGTAAGTTCAGCATCGAATTTTTGAAATATGTAGTGGCGACTGTGGTTAGAAATGCATATTTTAAATGGGGGGCGCTCCTAGCCAGCTGCCTTCACCTGTCCGTATGCGATCGGTGTGGCACGTGGTCTGGCTAAAGATTTGAATATCTCCGCGCTACGGAGTCCCGATTGTTGCCTGAACAACTCTGACACCAGGGAAACCACTGCCCATACGATAAAGAAGAAAGAATTCGTCGTCGTCGTAGTCCTAATTGTACGATGCTTATATATCTATCTATTTTTGGTGTACTATATGTATATATTGAACAGGAGTGGTAACGTAATAAAACCTTGACGAACGCCAGGAGCAGGCGTTCGTCATATACCCTAAACGAAAAGATAATTATATAACTAAGTACTTTATGAGATGATCCCTTTTCATAATTAATCTTAGGAAGCAATATACAATACACTTCGAACATACCATTTCCAGTAAAATATTTAGTATTAATAAGGTCTTGTATTTTTACTGAGTCAAAAGCCTGTGCTCAACAATACAGTGAATTAAATTCCCAAGTATTTTTAATAATCTAGTGAATGATAAGCATTAGTTCTCTAGTATTCTCTTTTATAAAGGCAGCTTAGATTAGTCTTTGGGAAATAAAAGAGACAAGGAATGTACGTTTTTCCTTTACAGTATTATAATTTAGTATTATGATATTTCTATTTTCTTAGAAATCTTGTATCCACGTAAACTCATTCATTTCAGTCTCCCACTTTTTTAAGAGTAAAAAGCGTTTCAAAGAGTCTTGACTGATTGAAGGACTTGTACTCAAGTGACATATGTACCTACGTCGTAAAGCGGAAAGCTAAGAGCTCTAGGCTCCCAACTGTTGAATGAATGAATGACACTTGAAACATAGTGGGACGTCCGCTGGTTTGCCTTTTGGTGATATATATGTTTATACATTATATAATATACCAATGTTAGTAGATTATGCTTCAGCGACGTCTGTTTTTTGAGACACCTCATTATTTTAGTTATTACTTTTTAAAAATCGTCTCCATTTGCCAATGTTTTTTTTGTTGCGAATTAGAGAATTAACAGACACGAAAGGACAATGTGTCTTATAGTCTGGATGTCTGTATTCAAGACACATTTGTAAAAACATGGTCTCTTCCATGCATTGATACATCACCAATTGAAGGGATAGTTTTCAATGACATTGTATTTTTTTTTTGTATACTTTAAAAATAATAGTTTAATAATAGTACGTACGTACTATTATTTTTAATTTTGTACGCAGTAGAAGAACCTTTCATATAATATCTTTTAAACTAATATCCTCTGTAAACTATATTATATGTGTGTATATGTTGCTGCTGTCACCCAAATCATATAGATACCTACAATTATTTTTTGTTTTTGTAAACCACAGACTAACTTTTTGCTTCAGACTTAACAACCAATGCGTGCCGTGCTGCAGTGAGCGTGGTGCCACGAACTCGACGCCGATGAACGACTGCTGTCATTGCCATCCTGACACGGGTATGTTTTCCCATTTAAACCGATTTCGAAAAGGAGGAAGTTCTTTTTTTTATACACACATCACGAATCTAGGGAAATGTTATATTCTTTTTTTTAAGGTTTTTCTTCACGTAGACTTTAAAAAAGCGCTTGTTAATAGTCAGAACATGTTTGTAGTAATATATAATTAATTTATAATTATTTCTAGGTACATATAGATATTTAGGTACACGGATTGTAGGAAAAAAGCAATTTTTTTCTTTATAGATATTTGGATATTTCACCAAATATTCAAATATTTATGAAGAATTTTGTAATATAAGTAGTAAATGAAAGAATTGAATTATTGGTTATTATACGGTCATATTATAAAGGCGAAAGTTTGTGAGTGTGTGAGTGTGTATGTTTGTTAGTTCTTCACGTCTAAACGGCTGGAGCGTTTTTAATAAAATTTTGAATGGAGTTAGCTGACACCCTAGATTAACACATAGGCTATAATTTATAAAGTTTAACGCGAGTGAAAGCAGCTAAAACAGCTATTAAAAAATAAAAAAGTCGTAATGATTTGTTTTAAATAGAAATGTTATTTTTATTTATCAGTCTAAGCTAAAAAGCGATCTCGTTGTTCGTCTATCTACTAAGACCTTTAACTACTATAGGCAACGCGTAGAGGTATCCAGTAGAAATTAATGCCAAAGGCTCATAGACCCTTGGTACTGAATAAAATCAAGTAAGTGCAGTAAAAAAAGTTATGCCTTGTGTCACTTGCAAAACGTTTCGGGTACTTGCCGTTAGCCTAGAATCATGAAATTTGGCAAGAAGCCAGGCCTGACAGCACTAGTTAAGGAAATAATTCGAAAAAGGTTACTTGCTATATTTTTTTTTACAATTTGCTAACTTAACACAATAATTAACAGTTAATTAGTAGCAGGATTAACAGTCATGTAGAATAATAGTCCTCCTGGCCGACTTACGGATACGGTGGCGAATCTCAAGGGAAAGTAGCTAAATCCGCGGACTATAGTAGTAGTGCATGTGACTGCCTCGTTGGTCTAGCGGTAGCTAGGTTGGTGTTCACCCGCAGAGAACGAGGTCCTGGGTATAAATCCCGGGTCGTGCCATAAGTGATTTTGGGACTTTTCTATAAAAAGAAACATTTCTCAGTATCAGTCCGAAGTCTGGGAGTTGGCGGTATCATACCCCGTGCCTCGGAGACCACGTAAAGCCGTCGGCCCTGTACCTGACCTCTTTCCGGTCGTGTCGCTAGGCGTCCCATCGGATCATGAGTGTGATGCAATAGAAAGTGCTTCTGTGTTTGCGCACACACTTGAGCACTATGATATGTCCCGCGCAGATGGCTAATCTCTATTGAGACTGGCCGCCGTGGCAGAAATTCGGCTAGGAGGACATTTTTTTTTATATATGTGTGTGTGTGCATAATCTGTAGGTCTATTCCTACTCTCATAATATGATGGGACGGTTATAGACATGACAGTTATTCTAGCTCAGGACCGACAACTTTGCGTGCTTAGATAGAGGTATGGGGGGGTCTAAGACCGCCAACTTCCAGGCCTTGGGCTAATAGGTACTCAGTGTTTCTTGCCAGTAAATTCCAATAACACTTAAGTCAGAACCGGGATTTTGAGCCAGGAGCTTTAAATTTATTTCAACAAGCTACCTTTAGTCTAATGTGATTATATATTAGCATTGGACCAAAATGTGTACATCAATAGCAAAGTTAAATTTGTCATTCAATAAAAAGACTTCTTAAAATGAAATGTGTAGATCGACAAATGGTTGTCATTACACACCAAAGAGTAATTATTTGTGACTTCGATTATGACAATATTATTTTTAACCGTTTTGTAAAGAAGGAGTTGTTATAAATAGGTTTGTATTTTTGTATGTTGCGCGATTTCTCAGCAGTAAATGAAATAATTTTTGAAATTATTTATTTATACTATTGGGAATGCTTGGGGTCTCGTATAAATATTGTTCAAATTGGTTATTGGACAAAAATTTATAGTCGGTTCTATATTTTTGAGGTAAAATATTATCATTATTCCACTTAATTTTATAATTTGTACATATTTATTTTTATAAAAATAATACTTGAGGATGCATAATACAATAATATACAAATAAATATGTGACAATCAGAACCCCACCAGCGGCGGAGTTATACGCCCTAAGCCGCTGGTAGTCAGAGAGATGCAGTGAGGAAACTCACGATGCATGCCGTTACCATAATTGCTGCCTTCTGTATCCGGTTCTTGATCCAGTGATCCAGTGAGAGCCTCTTAGATACTCGAGGTTATTATTTATTATATTATTATTTGGTTTAGGTGAGTGCATAAATTCTTCGGTAGCCGGGAAGCGGCGCATCGCTGAATGGAGTGCGTTGACCACCGAAGCGCGTGTCAACTCGACGCCGAGCGTTACTTTGATGACACTTGCGGTGTGTGCGGCGGCCATCACGTTGTTCGTCGCTGTGTTGATGCTATTACAGGTGCGTATTATATCTAATTTACTTATTTATTATGGTTTTCTAACCATTACTACTGTACCATCAGATCTTTCTTCAAACTTAATATTAAATTCAATTGCCGCCTTGGACAAATGTTTTGTGTGCATGAACATGTTTGTTTGTCCTGTGTAATTATCTATATAAGTATGTATTTATAAAAAGAAAGTTCCATATATCGATTATCCATATATCGATTCCTTCTGTAAAAGGAGCGATACACATAATGTAAATACTAGATATAAGAATAATCTCATATTGCATACTACCCGTCTCTACAAAATAAGTAACTTTTTTATGGGGCAATGTATAAGATTCTCTAACAAACTTCCCAATGATATTAGAGAATTGTCTACGAATAAGTTTAAAAGAATTATTAAAGCCAAATTGTGTAGCAGGGCATATTACAAAATTTCTGATTATTTAAGTGATAAAAGTGCTTGGGATTGAGTTGTTCTGAGTCAACATACATGATTATAATTAATCTTAAGTATATTTTTATTTAAAAAAAGGATTAGGCCTGTCAATATTTGTATTTAAAAATAGTTAATTAAGTGCGCTGTAGTCATCACTGAAACACTATTTAATTCAACGCCAAGCGTTTTTTTAACACACTTGGATTGTTCACGTTGGCCCCCGCGTTATATGTACAGACGCCAGCACATCAAGCTACCCCAATCTGTCAAATTTCCCCAATTGAAAGTGAACCTTATGCTTATGTAATAAAGTTGAAAATCCATAAAAGAAATTTGACAGATTGGAGTAGCTGGATCTGCTGGCGTCTGTACATTGATACTTGATATAATAATAAAATATGTTTGATATTCGCACACTGGGATGCTAAGGAAGACAGCGATCTGTGACTGGCAGGAGTCATTACCCTCACGTATTGACGTGAGGGTAACCCAGAGCTTTCCCAGGGTACGTGTCCCGAATATCTGGGACATGGCGCAAAAGGGGGGCACCGAGGCAGCATACCCGCGTACCCGGAGCTTCTCCCATCAGGCGCCAAGTAAAGTTTACGGCAGGTTAGGTTTAGTCGGTATGAGTCCGACATACCCATCCGCGAACACTTTTTGCGGGTGGCATGCTTAGGCATTCCCCCCTAATCTATATGAGTACAGAAACGCGTGACGGATTAACGCTTAACATATACATCGTTACACAACGTAGAACAGTAATTTAGGACAGAAATATTCATACATCAATCCATAATAAATATAATCTGTTTTGACTGTTCTGTCGCTACCGTTCATCAATGGAACATTCTATATTTAAAATCGACACAAAACCTAATCCACGATGTCATCCTACTCGATAGCACAGATAATTATCAGACCCACACACACGATCAATTTAAAACCTTTTTTCGCGCGCTACAAAGGTGTTTGGCTATCGTTAGGTTTCTGTAAGATACTTAATTACAATATGCGGGGTTTAGTATTTCTATGGAGGCTAGCAGTTAATATAATTTTCTGAAATGGAATATAATATAATATAATATAATAATTTCATCAATGGAACATTCTATATTTAAAATCGACACAAAACCTAATCCACGATGTCATCCTACTCGATAGCACAGATAATTATCAGACCCACACACACGATCAATTTAAAACCTTTTTTCAAAGGTGTTTGGCTATCGTTAGGTTTCTGTAAGATACTTAATTACAATATGCGGGGTTTAGTATTTCTATGGAGGCTAGCAGTTAACGAGTGGAAACTGTATAAGTCAATGTTATAACATAGATTTTTGATACTTGCCTCATACTGGCACTGCTTGAATTAGGCTCTAGACAGACGGACCGCATTTCAGCTGCAACTGCACGCCGACTGCAATTGAACTGCAATCGGACAGCGCGTTTGGTTTTGCAGTCGTGTCAACTGCATTCAAACTGCTACTTGAACTGCTTGAATTGCAGTTGAAATGCGGTCCGTCTGTCTAGAGCCAGAAAACAGTTTTTCATCCGTGGGTAACCAATGAAAAATATTGATCTAATTAATTGGAGATTTCTAACTAACTCATCAATTTATTTATGTATTTTTTATTTCTTTAATGTCAATTTAATTATTTTGAATTATATTAATTTGAAATTGTTAATTAATATTATTATTGTCATTTTCTTTTAAGTAGTAACATTGCGATCAATATTTTATGTAAAATTTTAAGTATATTTTCTAATTAATATTATTGTGACATTATCATCCAAATGATATTTTTGTACTTCTATATGGCGGGACCTAGAATGTACTTACTGCCTCTATTAACAACTGTTATTAGGTACAGACGCCAGCACATCAAGCTATTCCAATCTGTCAAATTTCCCCAATTGAAAGTCAACCTTATGCTTTTCTGATTAAGTTGAAAATCTATAAAAGAAATTTGACAGATTGGGGTAACTGGATGTGTTGGCGTCTGTAGCTATGTGCACAGTAATAAATAAATTCAATTAAAAATGGTACGAACCAAACTTTGTTTTTAGTAGAAACGACGCGGGACGTGAATTGAAAATCAATCACAGATGAGAGAGCCAACTCCAGAGTCAAACATCGATATTGCTTGTTGCTCTTTCAGATGCTGTCCATACAAACTAACAACAACTCAAAATTACACTTGACTATCCATGGCGTCAGCGTACTCGATTGATTACATAGGTCATTAATTAGACAGTTCGCCGTAGGCATAGGCCGTAGGCGAACGGTATAGTAAAGATAAAACAATTTATTAAATATTCAAAACAATAGTCACTCTACTCTATTAGCTATGGAACACCCAAAAGGAGATTAGTATAAAATGACTTTGATGTTAAATCCGCGTCCGTACAATTTTGTTCAAAAAGTTTTAAATAAATTAACGGGCCTGTTGGCGTGGTTGCCAAATGCATGCCTTTCACGCCGTAGGTCGTGGGTTCGATTCTCACCTAGGACAAATATTTGTGTGCATGAACATGTCTGTTTGTCCTGAGTCGGGGTGTAATTATCTATATGAGTATGTATTTAAATTCAAATTTTCAAATTCAAATTTATTTAATTCGCAAAAATATGGTTACAGACAGATAGATGGAGAGTCTTAAAGTAAGTTTCACATATTTTGTCGTACTGACATGCAAAAAAATGGTTTACAAAAGAAAAGTAGTATATGTACTATTTCAGTTATCATTCTTAATAATGTCCCATGATATTATTATAATTATAATGCGCGCGCATCGTAAAAATTCACTCTCATACATTTTATACCACCTAGAACTAACTTCATGCTGTTAAATTTTTTGGTGTCGGTGTGCGCGCGCATCGTAAAAATTCACTCTCATCATTTTTCTCCATCGCGCCAAAAGAAGTATAACTTCAAAAAAAATAAGTAAAATCGACAGGAGATCCATTCATGACGCCATCATACACGTTAAAATAGATAATAAATAGAGGCCCACACACAGTCAGTCCGAGATCAATACACTCGCGGTAATGAAACTGGGGTTTATCTATGATTAAGATTATTGAGTGCCTCGTACACTGCCCGCCTCATAGATTAATTTAGAAGCTCACAGCTTATTTTATAATAGCCGGCGTGAGCCCGGGTGTCCATTTTGTTATCCTTATTTTGTTCCAATATTTAATGAAAAGAGGAAACACATTTATCAAAGTTTAATACCAGTTTAGTTTGGTTTATGATGTAGGGGGTTTGACGAATTTTAAATGAGATTGGCGTATAATAGAATAGAGTTTTATCTACCGACTGGAGTGTTATAAATTTCAATATATGCCTGTCTGTTCGAGGAATTGTAGGTAACTGTCAATTGAACTGTACCTTCAATTTAAAATGTTTTAAATCGAGACCCGCTTGCTCGTTTGTCGACCTATGACATAAAAAAACTAACCTAACCGTTTGAAAACCCCCGACACCAACTATAAGTACATCATTTTGGACAAGAGCTGATACTCTTACACTGCTGGACCGAAATAAACCAAACATAGCTAAGACCCACCGCAAGGAAACAAATGAAAAACCGTATCGATCCATCCATTTGAGAGGTACGAACCCACAGACAGACAGACTCACACACACACTCACACACATACACACACATACACAAATACAAACTCACACATCCAACATGCAGACATTTATGTCGACATCAAATTTATAACACCCCTGTTTTTGCGCCGGGGGTTAAAAATAGATACTATCGAATTAATAACCTCTTCCTTTTTGTACTTAGCGGTTAGCAAACCACTCACATTTGCCGCGTAAACACAAATGCACAGTACAATCACATAATATTCTTTAGTATATCCGGTGTATCCCTCTATTCACATCAACTATTCATTTCGAATCATCCTAATAAACTATATGACAACACATAAACATTTATACTTTATTACGAACAGCATCATTATATTTTCGTATCGACTCGGATGAGACGGGATATGTAAACGTTTTATCGTGTCGTAAGGGTGAGGTCACATATTTGGTATTCCATAGAAGTGTCATGTACACTTGGTACGATGGGTTGACGGACGGCGGATAAGGGCTGTATCTGTGTAAATTTAGGAGTGAATATCCCATCAGGTCTTAAAGACGGATATATCGATATGTATATCGATATAATATCAGATGCTTAGGAAATTTGACGACAAGCTCCTCCAGATGTATATATATACAATTACTGATATAATAATAATGTCCTCCCGACCGAGTTTCGGCCACGGCGGCCACTCTCAATGGTGACTAGCCAATTGCGCAGGACATATTATAGTGTCCCCATCACTGACATGATCCGATGGGACGTCTAGCGACACGACCGGAAAGAGGTCAGATACGGGACCGACTGCTTTACGGTGCTCTCCGAGGCACGGGGGTGTATTACCGCCAACTCCAGACTTCAGGCTGATACTGTGAAATTTTTATTTACGGAAATATCCCATAATCACTTTTTGGTCAGACCCGGGATTTGAACCCAGGACCTCATTAGCTGCGGTTGAACACGCTACCGCTAGAACAACGAGGCAGTCAATTACTGATATATGATAGCTATAATTACAAATTTTAAGAAAAATATATATGGGACTAATTTGAATTACCTTATTTATTCGATAGGGTATTCTTATCTAATAAATAAGGTAATAAGAATTATATAAGTTTCTTTTTATATGATAGCAAGGTATACGAGCAAGAGAGTCACCTGATGGTAAGTGATCACCGCCGCCCATGGACACTCGCAACACTACAGGAGCCGCAAGTGCTTTGCCGGCCTTTTAGAAAGGAAAAGGCTCGGAAGGATAAAGAAACATCGGAAATAAAAACAGTTAATTGATTTTACAGAGATTCATAAAGAACGGAGGATTTGATTAACATATTTGAATTGCTGACCTCTTTCTTTTAAATAATGATACTAATAATATAATATCCTGGGACATTATTTACACACAGTGATCTGATCCCAAACTAAGCAGAGCTTGTACTATGGAAACATAACTGATATACTACATATACAACCTTTGATTTGTAAATTTATACACACTTTTATAGATAATTACACGCTTAAGTATATTTAAGAACGACAACAAGCAACCTCTAATTTAAATGTATAGCTAGCTCTAATCGTATAGAGCAATACTATCTGTCTGTGTTACATTGTCCATGTCTCACACACGAGTGTGACGGAGAGAGATAAAAGCATTTAAATTGTGCTGTTAGCGAAGAATGTGGAGAATTAGTTGCACAGAGATAAAATCAAATTCAGAAGTGATGTAAATAGTGTTTCCAATGAGATCTTAATACTCTAGTAAGTAGAGTAGAAAAGATGTAGAGATGTTGGGGCACTAAATACTGCGTGACACTTTCATAAGAAAAATTATGTAAGGAAAAATTGGGATGGTGAAATCGGGGACGGCCAAAGATAACTTAAATGGATCCTATTGAAGAGAAAATGAGCGTAGTGTCGCCATGTCAAATTAAATAATTCAAATAATAATAATAATTAATTTCAAATTGGATAGAAAGATATCAAGCCTGTGAATTAGCTTTATTATTAAAATCCACAAAACCTAACATGCCTTGTGTACCTAGTGACAAATAATTGTCAAATAAGGTTTTTTTGCCATAAATAACAGATTTTATTACTGCCCAGTGCCAGATATTTGGAAGATCTATTTGTCTAGTCTAAGACAAATTGATTTTCCAAAAATCTCGAAATATAATTGCTAAGGCTGAGAGGATCGTGCTTAGAATTAGCTCTACTGATTAACTTTAAAGATTAAAGAAAAACGGTTCTCATAAAGCAGTAATTAGAAAACTGGAAAAATGAAATACTTTGTTTTGTTTGTTCGCTTAAAAACTCTTCGTGCTCTCATTGGTTTTGTCAACAAATAAGTTTTAAGTTTTTTGTTCGTAATTTTCAGTTTTTCCTTTTTTTTCTACGTTTATTCTGAACAGCAAATTATTATGAATAGCTTATTGTATAGAGCACCTATGTTAAGACCTTCTGACTCTGATTTTACGACCAGAATCTTACTCCGCACCTCGCTGGAATGCAGTGCCCGTCGTTTCGTACTGTACCCGGCCGTCTATGTGACGTAACGAGCGCTAGGTGCAGAGTTAACTCATTCGAGTTGTACTTTCGAGCTTAGTCAATAATAGCAAATCATATTGCAGACTTTAAAATTCAAAGTCGAACAAATTCTAAGTCAAAAACCGCTCTGCAGATTCCGACTTGAGTAAGTCTGCGGTTTCAAGCATTGCGTCAGAAAATAGATTTTAGAAAGGAGTGTTTTATGTGAAATTCGAACAAAGCTTCGTTCGTGTTTGGCAAGCGTGTCTTCGCCCTAAAACCTTCTGCCAAAGTAATAAAATAAGAAACATCAACTCGATGTACATTTTCATGTTGATCTCGTAATAAAGTGGGGAATATTCGAGGAATCTCGCGTTCTTGTAATCATAACTGAGTGGCCGAAAAATTGTGGATGTGCATCACAATATTAGGTACTTATTACTAACTAAATTTAGTTATTACTATGTATATAAAAGGGGAAAGAAAATTGATGATATATGTGTCGCAGATATTGATATTTCAGGTTATTTTTTTTAATTTATACGCCAAACTCTCAAATGGAGTCTTCTAACACTTGCTGCAAGTGTTGAGTTCCCAGTTAGCCAATCTAGATTAAGAATCTTATTTAAATTAGAAGTTGTTTGTGTTAATTTCTAAAATTATGTATTTATAATGTTTCTAATATTTTTAATTGTTAAAATAATACAGAGACTGTAACATGAAACAGGTTTTAAGTTAATAACTTACTGTCTAGCCTCCAAATTGGTCGTACCAGGGGAAATGGATGCCTGTATTGTGCCGGACTTTACAAACATGATATTAATGGACACAAAATAGACCGTGTCTCAGATTATGGGCCGCACAAATTGTAGTCCTGTGTGGATCGAGCATAAAACCGAGGGCGCCACAAGTGCCGACCACGTTTGGTTTATTTTGCTAAAATTCTCTCGTTTTGTTCACAGGCTCACAGTCCACGCGAACAACGTCGGAAGCGTTCTAGCGACCGCGGGATCGTGTACTCTCCACTTGCGTGCACCGACGACGGCGATGTTGTCGTCCTACCCGTTCGTACCAATTGCCCCGTTAACGATACAGAAAAAGAACGAGAGCCAGAAAACGAGCCTCTTCTCGTACATTCCACATAGCGCGCGCTGTGATCCTAGAAGTAAGTTGATTTAATACCGTAAATTTGTAAGATGGCGGTTGATTTGTAACCTATAATTAGAATAGCATTTGATCTGTTAATTAATTGTTATATAATGTCACAAATTAGCAATATATGATCGGCACACCACCGAATGTACAGTTCGCTACTTGTTACAAATCAACTGTTACCTTTATGATTTGAGGTCTGACGTATTTAGATAGCGTTAGGTAAGTCATTGAGTGATATACGGTCGCAATTTCCTAGTTATGGAAATAAATAAGTTGCTTTAATTTGAATTTTATATGTGACAGAAATGTAACCAGTAAATCAACTTTGCGCTGTGTTTGGATTGTACTATGCCAGTCATTGCTCACAGGTGAATTATTAGTTATTTCTCTGCGGTATATTAAATTATGATGGACCATTAAAATCATGTTGCATGTTGTTATTAGAACTTCTTTAAAGCTCTAAATAATATTTAAAGTTAATGCTTACCTTGAAAGGACTAAGTGCGGACTTTTTATCGACATATGCCCGGTTCCTTTATTTTACGATCCGTCATTGGACCAACGTTACCATCCGTAATTCAGCTACCGATACCGATGCAAAACTAGTGTTCCACAATGCCCTACCTGCGACGAACATCCGTAGTTTAAACCACCTACGACTCGTTCCGCGATGAACCTCTCGCTCCTCTTCACGATTAGTTATAACAAAACGTCGTACATCAATTATGCGACTAAAATCATTTATTATTCTGTAATATTATGTGAGTAATAGTACAAATTACTGTACTTATAGTTACAGTAATAATTTAATTTGCGTTTTAGGTTTAAAATATTTATAAATCATTACTATTGAAAATTTGATGTTACGAGTGCATGGTGTGAACAAAACGCGTAACAGGAAAGCGCATGGCGCATGCGTCTGTCGTCTGACGTCTGTCCAAGAGTATTTCATGGTTTCTAAATAAGTTTTTAAATTGAGTATTTAATCTAAGGTTTGTGGTTATGAAATCTTAGAAGATAGAAAAATAATCAACCCTTTCTAACGGAAAACAAAGCCATGAATTCTCTATCAGTTTCAGAGCTAGACATCACGGAAATCTCCTCAAACACTATGTTAACTACCAAAATAAAATACAAACGACTGGTAAACCGACCGAATTCGACTAGTAATCAAAGCAGTAACGCCTCGTTATTTTGACAGTTCCGTGACAGTAGAAAATATTTATAGGAACACTTTCGAACGCATCTCCATACAATAAGCTTACTAACGTCCTCCCATCCGTTAGTAACCAGACGTCGGTTATTTGGATAACGACTAGTATTTTATAGGAACGGTTTTGCGTTACGCCTGGTAGAAATTCTAACTATTCGTAGTTGAAACGATTCGTTTTTGGAATATAGGAACCGGGCGATAGTCACTTTGCTACCTGTTCTGTTATTTATTTATTTACTTAACAATTAAATATCTATCGATCGGTAAAATGTCCGTCATTTAATGAGAACAATTCGATAAAAGACATCTATTGACAAAGTTGAATGATTTTTGCAATTACTTTTGCATAATGTTTCATAATATAAAGAGACTTTTGGTTCTTTAAAAATCATAATTGTAACTAACATTCGAACTGAATACAATAATGGAAACATACATTTAGGAATGTGATGTTATTCTTTTCCTTATCAGACATAAATATCAATTGATTCCTCTGGAATTAATATGTATAATGTTCGGTGTGTTATTTGATATCGAAGTACTATACTACGTATTTGAAGTAACTTTTTATATGTAAAATATAGCTAGTTTATAAATTATAAATTGAACAAAGAGTTCTTGTAACATTTGTTACACCCTAATGTTACATTGTGATACTCGAATAACTTTTAAAGAGTGTTCCTTTTTCATGTTGGGTGCTTTTTTAATCGATATTCATGTTAAAACAATCAATAGATTATATATAAAATTGAATCGGTAAATTTGTTTTGGATTTTAATAGATATACAATTCCCAACATAGAGGTATATAAATTTAAAAAAAACATTTCATGTATGGCTTAATCCCTCAATAGTAATTAATACGGGATGTATGGAATATTAAGGGATTTCGTAACTATGTTTAAGGAACACACGTCCTGTTTAGTGGTTTCATGTTTGCTGTTACATCCGCCCACTTAGTCCACTCTTGACTTAATCAATCCAGCCTTTGATGTTCGGCTGTGGAGTAATTTGCTCAGATTACACATTCATCGACATTGATATACCTACCTTTAATAATCTTATAAGCTTGAACCTTATAAGCAACTAATAGACGACTCGAATAAAGAATCTTCTAATTTATGTATTGGCATTTTACCGTTCCACGTTTTGCCTATGTCAAGTGTGATATCATATTCTGGATAGTATTTTTAATGATTTTTTGGATAATAGTAAATATAGACGAAATACCCGTGGATACGATATTTCACTATAGCCTCTTTTCAGGATAGCTGAGCGGAATCCCTATGCTGGGGGGCTACCGACTAAGTCGTCGAACATCGTTTTCGTGATCGGCGTTCAAACAAATAAAGGTTAAAAATTACTAAATCATTCGTTCAATCGGCTTCAACGTTGACAATCGATTCCTGACCATTTATGACGTCACTTGTGCTCATGGACGCCGGTTTAACGATTGATTAAGTCATGAAAACTATTTACGGTGACTTAGCCCGTAGCCCCCCTGCTTTAATCATTTGAATATTTCCAGTGACAGCTTTCAATTTTGAAAATTACGCGCCAAAATTGATGCACTTTTTTTTTGTTACATTTTAATAGTAGCTGTTCGGAAAAATTGAGAATGTATCGGCAAACATGATCGGATTCGAGTCACGGAATACATGCCACAAACAAAGCCATAATACATGCCACAAAGTTATTATGATATAAAGTAAGATCTGGCTAGGCTCTCTCATGGCGTAATTAATTTTAAAACTGTAATTAAACGTATCTGTAATTAGTTCATAGGCCCAAAGTTACCATAGCGATGTAAAATTGTACAATTATTAGTTCCGATACCGTTCAAGTTCAACCGAAAATAGTTAAAACGTTGACTCAATTAGACAATTTTTTTTACATAGTCCTAAAACAAATCTCGACTTGTCATAATTTTAACATTAATTTGTAAGTAGTAAAGCTTTTTAGTTATTAATTATTGTAATTTAGTGAAAACAATTTAGTTATCCATTCATTTCATTCTGCCGAATTTAGGTTTATTTTTAGATTAGATTTTTATATTTAAATATTAATAAAATTTGTCACAAATAACACAAAGTTTCGATTGTATAGTCGCAAATTTACAGGTTTTATATTTGATGAATATGTTAATGAATATAATGTGATATAATACTGTAGTAGAATTTAAACGGTCATAGATAAAATGAAGTCAAAGATGAGATGTTACCATTTACCATCACAATTGTATATAATGTTAGATAGATTGTTGAATTGTTAATAGGCTGGTGTTACACACATATTATTATTGGCAATAATTAAGACTCACACCTGTTTCCCAGAGGGGTAAGCAGAGAGAACGGACTTCCATTTGTCACGATCCTTGCGCACCTCTTTCGCTTAATAATAATTAATTGTAATAAAAATATTACAATATATTATGAATGTTAAAAAGCCTTAGTATTTAATCGTATTTTAATAATGTTGCCTGGTTGTTTGTTAAAAGTAATATCGTTAAAAGATTAGTAAGCATTGCATTGTAAAGGAAAAATAAGCTGTTAATTTCGGTTATACAGAAAGACGATCCTACCCGTTCCCTGAGAGATATTATTACGAGCCGGTGTACGTGGTAGGTAATTGCTTGCCTTTTATATCGCAGGTCGTGGGTTCGATTCCCACCCAGGACATATATTTGTGTGCCTGAGCATATCTATTTGTTCTGAGTCTGGGTGTAATTATCTATATAAGTATTTTATTACAATAAAAAAAAGTTAGAAAATCAGTTACTGGTTTCCATAGTACAAGCTCTGCTTAGTTTGGGATCGGATGGCCGTGGGTGAATAATGTGCCCGGATATTATTTACAAGTACGTGTAAACCATATGTATTGGACAAACACCGGCGGTCTATTAATTAAAATATAACCCACTTATAAATATATTTGCAATGTTATATTGTTAGCATTATCAATTATTGCCATTAATAAGATGAAGTGGCAAATATAGATAGATGTACGTATAGAGAAACACAATGAGAGAATAGGGTTGTCACTATTGCTGTCTCGCTCAGTCACTTATTAATTTATGTCACAATCGTTCTACGTATTTAGAAAAAATTCAGATTATTATTCTTTTGTATAGTTATCTCACTAAATTAAGGTATATTTAGACGTTGTGTTATCTATAAGTACATCTATGTTCCATTGATTAAATGTGTGTAGTACTATCCGCAATGAAAATTATTGTCAGAAAATAATAATGGTGTATTTAAAAATATCTTATTTTAAATATTGGATGTATCTACATTTAATTGGCTTGGAGTTTCGTCAATTAATATTGGAGGTAATGATTACTTTATTACTTCATTGTAATTATTGTCTAAATTAAGATTCTCTTTTTAAAAAAGCTTCTTGACATCTGTTTTTTTTAATATTTTGTTGAATTTTGTTCCATTTTAGTTCAACGCTCTGCAATTATGCAACAAAATTGTGAAATAATTAATTTATGTAATAATTGTGTATCCATATTGCAGTTTTTTAGTTTGTTTTAGTGGGAATCTTTTTAATTAAGAATATATTTTTGTATGAAACATTCTTATGTGCAATTAATATTTGTAATAAAAACTCTGTGTCAGCTGTTTGTGTTTAATTTGTGTACACCCTTTAGTAACTACGTGTGTTTTAGAGCGTGTTGTTTTCAGTTCCTAGGAAGCTTTAATTGCTTCATCGGACAATAACGTTAAGGACTTTCGTTGCTTGTGAATTATCAGTTAAAGTATTTAAAAAATATTTATGCGTAAGACTCAAATATATAATTTCTATTATTTAACGTTTCCTCTGACTGGCCAGTAAAGTATAGTCATTTATCTCAGAACCAATTGACATATCTTCAGATACGTAAATAGGTACGTAAACGCTAATTTGATAAAATAAAATAATTTTTCATAAATTGTATAAAGTTATAGGTCAAAGTTAAAATTATTTCTCGAATAGGTTTATAGTCTGCGGATGAAGGGGTTATCAGCCAACCTTGAATATTAAGAGGCATGTCCCCGTGGGTGATCATTTTATCTTTTTTATGATCACGTTAAGGTAAATGATTACTATACTCTGTGGGGATGTGCTAATTCGGGAAACTACATATTAAAAATAAGCTTGAATATTTTCCTTTACTAAACATTAAATATAGTAAAGCAAATTATAGGTGTTTTTATTTCCATTTTATTATATATTTTATTGTTACGTATTCGTCACAGTAAAATATATTAAATATAATACATTCGTATTAAATATAAGACAATGCAGACATAGACAGGGAGCGCAGGTCGCTGGCTGTCCGTTGCAACATGCTGGCCCGCAGGTTTGCACGCTGTACTAACCCAGTTAAGATAACGCTCTTTAAGGCCTTCTGCCAGTCGTTTTACACGTGCAGTCTGTGGACCAAGTATACCCAGCGGGCTACAGCGACCTGCGCGTACAGTACAATAACGCATTCAGGGTGCTCTTGAGGTTGCCGTGGCGGTGTAGCGCGTCAGGGATGTTCGCGGAGTCGTGCGTCGACGGGTTCGCCGCGAGCATGCGGAGGCGCTTCCATGATGGAGCGCTTGCGCTTCTCCTCCAATGGCATCCTGAAGGTGTTTTCAGAAAGGTGGGACTCTCACCTTTTACACAGGTGGGTAAGAGTCCAGACAATAATAATATAATTGATACTAACATTAGGCGTAGTTATAGTAACATTATATAGATATTTTTCCGAAATAAATTATTTGAATTGAATTGAATAATATAATACAGTCGTATAGAGAATATCATGTTGAATAGGTATTCTGAGTATTAAGATGCATCGTATGATACCTTATTTGTTGCAAAGGATCGAGTTACGGACTTGGAAACCAGCAAAAATACATAGACTCTTGAATTCTTTATTACCATTTCCCGTAGTCGGGTAAATAATATCATGTAAAATATTTACATACAACGAAAAGTCTTGTGGAAAATGCTGAGGGAAAAAGCCGTCTTAAAATTCATACCACGTAAACCATTTACACCTACATTCCAAAAACCCTTCCGATATATAAAACAAAACAGGCAATGTACAGGTAACACTTATATTACACCGACAGGCGCACTGCGCATATATTACGGTCAATACGAGGCCGTGTTATTTGCATAGTATTGTCCGATATATGCATTAACATTTAGACTAGCCGATCCCTAGAAAGCAGATGCCAATATCTAGTCATAATAGGATTTGGGAGGCCAATGCTGCGGTTGTTATTTATACGTCTACAGTTACCTGAAGCGGCGGGTACGGATTGACATAATTTAATATTCTAGCTGCGTGGAATTTATTGGAACTAAAATAATATATAGTGTTCTAAATAAAATAAAATTATACAACTTTTAGCGGTACTAAATTTCTATGGGTCTTTGGGTTCACAGTGTTGACTTGTTTTTATTGAATTACTAACTGTGCCCCGTGGTTTTACCCGCATTAAACTTTATAAATTACAAACTGTGACCCGCGGTTTTACCCGCGTTAAATTTTATAAATTATCACAGCTCCTCCCCCTAAGGTGATAGCGTGATAATATGTAGCCTATATGTTGACCCGATCTCTTAGTAATATTCATGCAAAATTTGAAGTAAATCCATGCAGTACTTTTTGAGTTTAACCCGGACATACATACAGACAAACAGACAAAAATTCTAAAAACTATATTTTTGGCTTCGATATCTATTGTAGATCACGCCTCAAGTATCCTTTAAAAAAAATATTCAATGTACAGTTTTGACTTTCCTACTATTTTATTATATGTATAGATATAGATAGCTTAAGTGTTAATCCAGGGTGTCAGCTAACTCCATACCAAATGTTATTAAAATCGCTTCATCCGTTTAGTCACTTTAGACGTGAAGAAGTAACAAACATACACACTCACACCAACTTTCGCGCCTTTATAATATTAGTATGATAGCTGTTATAATAACTATATAATATCCTTTAGCGAACGTATTTCACTACTGGAAAAGTAAGTTAGGTTTGAACTACGACCATGCAACACCAGAAACAAACCAATCGTTTCTATATATTGACAGGCCTGTTGGCGTGGTTGGCAAAAACTTACGCAGTCCCCGAGGCGACGAAAAACTGAATTAGTCTTTTAAGACTCCGATACATACGCCAGTAGCTGGCACAAAAACAGCTGAAGTAGTGATCAAAACGTAGCATCATCACAAGAGTATCAAAGTTTAGTATTTGACGGGCTTATTGGCGTGGTTGGCCAATGATTCCTTTTCACGCCGGAGGTCGTGGGTTTGATTCCCACCCAGGACAGATATTTGTGTGCATGAACCTGTCTGTTTGTCCTGAGTCTGGGTGTAATTAATCTATATAAGTATGTATTTACAATAGAAAAATAGTATATCAGTTATCTGGTTTCCATAGTACAAGCTCTGCTTAGTTTGGGATCAGATGGCTAAGTATAAATAATGTCCCACGAAATAAAAAAAAAATATTAGAGTGGCAGATTAGTCTTGTACATTTTAATATAACTTAGGGGTTTCTTTGGACACACTTCGAAAAGTATTTTTATAATGTCACAATGCAATTTAAGCTGTGGTAAAAATATTACATATTTTTCAGAATTTTCAGTATTTCATTCGGTGATTTAGCTATCGCAAAATAAATAAATTTCATATTTTCAGTATGCTCATATTTACTTTTTTCGGAGCTTTTATTGCTACCCATTTAATAATATTAGTGAAACGTGACTTTCTGTCAGGTACAGCAGGCGCGTCTAACATTGGTGTAAGTATATTTGGTTATTTATGTAGTTCTGTATAAAGTAGCTCGATTTATTGACTACTAGCTGTGCCCCGCGGTTTTAC
This sequence comes from Pseudoips prasinana, assembly GCA_951640165.1. Classification (NCBI taxonomy): domain Eukaryota; kingdom Metazoa; phylum Arthropoda; class Insecta; order Lepidoptera; family Nolidae; genus Pseudoips; species Pseudoips prasinana. The sequence goes on from OX621248.1 coordinate 27,468,720, forward strand.
CCGCGTTAAACTAAAATAAAATTATCACAGCTACTCCCCGTAGGTGATAGCGTGATAATATGTAGCCTATATGTTGACCCGACCTCTTAGTAATGTTCATGCTAAATTTGAAGTAAATCCATGCAGTACTTTTTGAGTATAGCCCGGACATACATACAGACAAACAGATAAACAGACAAAAATTCTAAAAACTATATTTTTGCTTCGATATCGATTGTAGATCACGCCCCTAGTATCCCTTTAAAAAAATATTTAATGTGCAGTTTTGACTTTCCTACGATTTTATTATATGTATAGATTAGCGTTGTATAGGATTTCCATACAATGAGAGGTCAGCTTATATTGGAAATGTATAGCTTGATATGTAGCCGAGTATAAATTGCACATTTTCGAAGAAGCCTGTTATGTTTTTGCATATGTATAAGTTAAACTTCTTAGGCAGAGTCTCGATTGTTGAGAACTAGATCAACCACGAGAATTGAGAGTAATACAATAAGTATGCGTCACGCTAAGCTTCTTTCGTTACATGAGAGGGACGAAAGACATGATCTTAACATTCTGACGCCAAGGAAGTGGATCAAAAGACCGACGTAATCACAAAAACTCATAGAATTATAAAGTGTCACGTATAAATGCCTCAGGCGCTGCATATGAGTAGCTGACCACCACGCAAACGTTTGTGCCTATCGTTAACTAATAGATATTTTGAAAAACGAACTGGATTCGTCGACCTTAATTTCCTAACGACATGTGTGCATCTAACAATTATAGTGTGGGACATTAAAATGCTGAGTTGAATGCCCGATGAAACCGAGTAAATTGTAGAATCCCGTCCGTAAAATCCGCCATACAAACAGACCTCCGTTCAGGTTAAGCACTTTGTATACAAAGGCAAAATTCAATATTCATATTTTGCTAACTGATAGAAATTGTAAGAAATCCACATTATTTATTAATTATAACAGCGCGTTGTACACACGGCTACACATCAAGCTATACATTTCCAGTATAAGCTGATCCCGCATTGTATAGGCTTTCTATACAATGAGAGGTCAGCTTATACTGGAAATGTGTAGCTTGATGTGTAGCTGTGTGTACAATCTACGACAGGTATTTGAAACTTGACATTTGCCCTCCGAAAATTATATTATTAGTGACGATAAGCCTTCTTCAATGACCTTCAATATATACAGACGTTTCATAACAAACTTATTTAAGTTTATACGCAGTCCCCGAGGCGACGAACTACTGAATTAGTCTTTTAAGACTACGATATATACTCCAGTAGCTGGCACAAAAACAGCTCAAGTACTGATCAAAACGTAGCATCAGCACTTATAACAAGGCATGAGTATCAACGTTTTGCTAGTATCTTGAAACGTTTGATATTGATTCAATTTTACAACAAAATATATACTTAAAGGTGTTTAAATTTCAAGGGCCGATGTTGATTTTGAATAAAGCACAAATTATAATTAATTAAGAAATTATTAACATTTCTTTTTATTATGATATATTAGTATGACTCAATTATATATAGAACCAAATATCGGCCAAATGACCACCACGGCCTCGGCGGCACACTTCCATCCGATGGTCCAAATTTTCGATGACGCTGAGGTATAATTGAGGTTTAATGTCGTTAATGTGCCGAATTATCTCATCCTTTGGCTCTTGAATTGTTGCTGGCTTATTGACGTACACCCTTTATTTCAAATAATCCCAAATAAACAAGTCCAACTGTATCCAATCACAAGATCTTGGCGGCCAATTGACATCGCTGCGACGTGAGATTATTCGGCCTTCAAATTTTTCGCACAAAAGAGCCATTGTTTCGTTAGCTGTGTGGCTAGTGACACCGTCCTGTTAAAACTACATATCTTCCACATCCATATCCATATCTACCAATTCGGGCCATAAAAAGTTTGTTATCCTCTTACGATAGCGAACACCATTCACAGTATCTGCCTGACCGGCCTCATTTTCCCGATGATGCCGCCAGCCCATAAACCGCACACAAACAGTCACTCTTTGTGGATGCATTGGTTTTTCGACAATTACTCTTGTATTCTCATTCGCCCAAATGCGGCAACTCTGCTTATTGTCGAATCCACTGAGGTGACAATGTGCCTCATAACTAAATAAGTGCACGATATGCATTTTGATTTGAACGCCCATTTTCTTAATAGGCCTGAATAACTTTAACGCGTTGCTCGATTGTGTATCTTTCCATGATTCGAATTGAGATAGTCTGAAGTTGAGAAATGTCAAAAGTAATGCATAAAAAATCTTGACGTTTAGGCGTGGTTCACGTTCAATATCGGCCCTTGAAATTTAACCACCCGTTATTTGAACGAAACGAATTTGAACTTCGAACCAAATGCTCTCCGACGTTCAATTAGAGTGTGGCCCACGTTTATTATTAATATAAAATGACAGTTGCAAAATTGACCCGGCCCTGAACCTTTTTTTTTTTTTTGATACGGCAGGGGGAATGCTAATGCATGCCACCCGCAAAAAGTGTCTGCGGGTGGGTATGTCGGACTCGCACCGACTAAACCTAACCTGCCGTGGGCTTCTTCTGGCGCCTGATACGGGGAGCCCCGGGAACGCGGGTATGCTGCTCCGGTGGTATGCTGCTCCGGTGACCCGGCCCTGAACCTAGGTTTTAACCCTTGATGGGGTGCCTCTGGAACGGCTAACTTAATTTGTAGTTTTCTTAACTCAGCAATGTGTGCTCACCTGTGTTGTCCGGAGCAAGAAGCAAAGAAAGCCTCTATAACAAAAAGAAATCAATCAAATATTAATAAACTGAGATATTACCGTGTGGTTTCCAGCCTGTAAAGAACAACAGGGCCACCCCATATTACCCCGTGGGTGTCGTAAAAGGTGACTAAGGGATACACTAGGTAGATGGGCAGCAGCGCCATCTGTGTACTAAATTATTACTATAAATATCACCAACTCGCATGCCAAAGGCAGTGACTACAGCAATCCCCTCCGAATAGCAACGTTGTAGAAACCTTTGGGGGAAGCCTATGTCCAGCAGTGGACGATAACATGCTGATAATGTGATGTAAGATATTACTGTGTCTTAAGAAGAAGACTGACGCCAAAAATGAATTTTTTGCCTGTAATATTGTGCGTATTTCTGTTTTTTACTGCCTCGTTGGTCTAGCGGTAGCGTGTTTACCCGCAGAGAACGAGGTCCTGGGTTCAAATACCGGGTCGGGCCAAAAAGTGATTTTAGGACTTTTCTGTAAAAAGAAAAATTTCTCAACATCAGCCCGAAGTCTGGGAGTTGGCGGTATTATACCCCAGTGCCTCGGAGAGCACGTAAAGCCGTCGGTCCTGTACCTGACCTCTTTCCGGTCGTGTCGCTAGGCGTCCCATCGGATCATGAGAATGATGGAATAGAAAGTGCTCTTGTGTTTGCGCACACACTTGAGCACTATAATATGTCCCGCGCAGATGGCTACTCTCTGTTGAGACTGGCCGCCGTGGTCGAAATTCGGCTAGGAGGACATTATTATTATTTCTGTTTAGATTTTCTAGTGCTAGCAGTCAGTTGACTAGATCTTTATTTGCCATTTTGGGAAAAATATACTGGTTAGATGCTTGGCTATTTTATATGATCTTATTAATCTCGCTAATTGATACGAGTATAATATATTATTGATGGTAAAGTGTGATTCTCAGGAACGGCTAGTTTTACACATAAAAAGCAACAATAGTACGACGGGTTTTTTATATTATTATAAAAATAAAGAATATACATATATTAAACTAATATTAGTATATGCCAAACTGCATTACACAGTTTGTTGGCGAAATAGGCACTCAGTTACACTTAAAAACTAGCTACAGCTACATACTTTGAGATAAAATAGAAAATAATACAAGATAATAATTACAAAAACAATTAAACATGTTTAGAATAAGGAAATTGATAATAATGATAAATTGGTATTATACTGTATAACTACTGTTAGGTCTGCTATATATCTTGGAGACTTCTAATTATTTTTAACTGTATTGATTTTAGTTATTTTCGGATTTACCATTCTACATTATGTATTCAGTTTTACTTGTATCGATTATTCAATAACGATAATGAATCATATCTAATACACTATATCAGCTGGATATTATAGTAGCTGCTGACATGCATAATTCGAACTACAGCCGTGTGTCACGAGATTTAAGCCCCCCTCTTCATGTATTGGTGCAGTGAGCTTACAGCATTAGTAGTTTTGAAAGCACTCAATCACGAATTATTATGACGGTCACCGTAGCCTAGTTGGTAGTGCTCCTGCCTACGAATCTGGTGGTCCTGGGTTCGATTCCCGGTAAGTGCAAATATTTGTGTGATGAGCACGAATATTTGTTTCTGAGTCATGGATGTTTTCTATGTATATAAATATTTATCTATCTATATAAGTATGTATATCGTCGCCTGGTACCCATAGTACAAGCTTTGCTTAGTTTGGGACTAGATATTATTATTATTATGATTACTCTGAAGACTAACCAAGTGTAACTTTTTAGTTTTATTATTCACGACTATTTCTCATATTTTTAACTAGCTACTTAAATAGCTTGTTTGGATATTTATTTCTTTCGATATTTTTGATATGGTACAAAAAACATAAATTAAAAGTTACCTGTATAATATTATTCAATTCAGTTTATTTATTTTACATCGTTTTGATAAATAATTATAAGCAATTTGTTCGCTATGTTATGGCATGTTGCATGGTAACGAAGAAAGGTAAAAGTAGTAGAAAAATGCCCAGTAGTTAGCCCGGAGGCTAGAAATTAGTGCGGCCACGACTGTGTCTTATGCACCTAAAAGCGCCTGATCTCTCCTCGGTCGTGTGAGCGAATAGAAACTGCGCCTGTGTTTTCTTAGCAGTTACCTAATCTCTGTCGAGACTAACCGCATTTTTTTAAGACATAACAATAACACAAATTACAATACCTGTAAGTGACCTACTCACACTGGATTAATCTCTCTGTATTAGTTTCTTAAAAACAAATTGTGAATAGGTTGTTGGTGTGCCTTATCAATAAAAATAAAAATAAAAAAAGACATCGTCCGCACTATGTAAATGAATCAATGTGCCGCTGGGTACTTCACAATTCACATACATATAAAAGCCGGATACAAATTACATCCAGACTCAGAATAACTATTAACGGATCATACAAATAGTTGTCCCACGCTGGAATCGAACACGGGACATGAAGTGGCAAGGCGATGTGCCACACTTGCAGTCAAATTACGTGTTGCTTGCTTATCGTATTGGCAGTGGTAACCCTAGTGTCAGAGTTGCTCAAGCCGCCCAGTAGGCCTCTGACATGGCTTAACGACTGTTGTATAATGACTACAACCGGGACCGACAGCTTAACGTGCCTCCGAAGAACGGAGACGCTCAGAAATTAAACCACTTTGGCGGTCACCCATCTATGGACTGACCGCGAGCTTAGTTGCTTAACCTCGCCGATCGCTTACAGACCGGTGAGAGCACCTAGCTATGAGCGCCTTATTACGTGTTAAGAGTGTGATTCAATCCCACAAATTCTTTTGATAATTAATTGGTTATAGAAAGTGCTCGTTCGTGGAATGCGCTTCTGTTGTCTATTAAGTGTCTGGATTTATTATATTAACTGGCTATGAATGAGCTGATTGACCTTGGCAATTATAATAATGAAAGATTAGAATCGCTCAGCAATAATTATTCCTGTATGTGTCAACGGTCACTTAGCCGTTCCTCTCAACCAAATGATACTTCTGCTTTATTGCAAATTAGTAATGATAAGAATAACACTAGTTTCATTAGTCAATCTCAATCTGTAATGAACCAAACATTAGAAGTTAAGTCATACACGAGGAATGAAAAAAAAAAATTTAAACCTGAAATAACAATATTAAGTGATGAAATAGGTAAAAAATTGAGATCTTTATCACGTATGCAGTGAAGGCTATTTTCGTGAAGAAAATGTAACCACTGACCCTGCATTATTCCTACCTAAAAATCTTTCTAATTTATTGTTTCCCCTCCGCATCAGCGCACAATGTCACAAGTATTTATCGTTCCCATTTCGCACAAACACTGCATTAACTCCCGATCATAATTCACGACTCACAGTTAGTTTTAATCAGTCGTTAGCTAACTCCCGGAGGCATCGTTACAAATGGCAACTGGCGTCACAACACAATCCAGATGCTTTTAATAGCTTTTTAACCCAATTACTGAAGCAACTTCATGAAACATTTTCGAGACATTGAAATGTTTATTATAATATACTACGCACTTTAGAGAGTTTATTTTAATAAAGAATTTTCTGTATTAATGTAAATTTAGCTGTTGTAAATTGTTTGGAATTGTAGTTCCTTATTAAATACCACGCTTTTATTGAACAAGATCTCATCCCGTGGGGGGGCGTAGAAGTTGACCCGAGGGAATATCTACCAGAGGTAGGGCAGCAGTTTCTTTTTGAGTATTATGAAGACCAAACTGCGATAGCCAACCCGTCTGCCAAGAGCTGTGATTACGGCATATCCCTCCAAGACGAATCTTGGGGAGGCTATAGTCCAGCAGTGGACTTCTTAAGGCTGTTATGATGATGATTGAATGGTGTAAAATTATACCAAAAATAGCTTTCATAATGATTTGCCGATTTAGACGTAGAAAACTCCAAACGATTGACGGAAGAGCTAACATATACTCATATAAACATATAATTATATGAGTATAGGTACTACACTAACTGTTATCATAGAAAAAGTAAATATTATTGATTTACAAACGAACAAATAAAATGTTAGATTTAAATCTATTCTTTACGTGAAACAAACACTAATTACAATTGACGTCATATGTAACTAAACAAACATACAACAACGTATGTTTTGCCGTTATGACAACTCGCATTTTCCTGTTGCCAGATGCTTTTGATATGTATTAAAACGATACAAAAGATTTAAGTAATACCTTGCACGATAACTATAATAATAATAAAATAAAATCAACCTTGCAAGTTTAGGGCTTGATATCTGGCTGGAGACTTACATGCAGAAGGCGGTTCTGCTAGCGAATGCCAGGATTGTGCGGAAATTTCTCTCCATGTAGCCCATATATTTTATAAGTTGTATTCGTATTAAAATACCCTTATATAATATACTGTAAATAATAGTGCTAATAAACATGTGATAATATCCTGAGACATTATTCACTCACGGCCGTCTGATCTCAAACTAAGCAGAGCTTGTAATATTGAAACCTTATTTTGTTAGTAACAATACAATTCGTTTAACAAATCTAACATTACTGGGTGAGTTCGTCCGATCCCAGTAGGTTGCTCCCTTGACTGCATGGAGCTATCTATATACAGCATTCCAGGCTCGGAGAGTCCCACCAATCAGCTAGTATCCTTGAGATGATATTGTTGGCACGTATTCGGCGCAATAAGGAGGTGCAACTTTTGCGCACAATGGCTGGAAAACTGTTGACGTTCGCTTCCGCAAACATACCGGATGCGCTACGAAACCGCAGCAGCCCCACCCTCACCCTGAATGCATTGTCAGTGCGTTACGAGAATTGTATTGCTCAAAGTGTATTCACCGACGCACACTAGATTGAAAATTACTACAATATAATAATAATAATAATAAGACTTATAACGCGCACCTCACTATACTGTTTCGACGCAGGCCCTGAGGGGAAAGCAGGGGGGCGGGACGGGAAGACGCCGCGTTGCTACGCGCCCGCCGGACAGTCGATATGGTTTACTTTACTGAGTCGGTCGAAGTCAAAGTCGAATGAGACTAATGTTACGTGTCTATAGTGCAAAGGTTGTAATTTTATTGATACGCTACATAACGTGTAATCTGTGTTTTCGTGGTTCCACCCAATAAACAATCTATAACTTAAACCGATTTGTTTTAATCCGTTATAGACTTTATTTTCAGACCAAATTAGTGTCCAATAAGTTAGTAACAATGTTCTTATAAACTATACACTAGTTTAACTACACTAGTAATAAGTATTTTTAAAATATGTAACAAATTTACCATTCATTGTTGCGTCATTCCATGCGAAATGTAGGCATAGGCCTATGAAACATTAATTTGTTCGAATTAATTTGTTGTAGCTCGAATTGCAATTTTAATTGATTCGAAAAGACATAAAATAAAAAAAGTCATAAAATTTTGCTATCTTTGGCATATTCCACATTACGCAAGAAAAATCAAGTACATTTTCTTATAGGCCTATGTTTACGAAACTCCTCCGATTTTCGATCCAATCTGCAATTTGGAGCCAGCTGTACCACCTCAACCAACTGGTATCCTAATTGAACAGCATACCCGCTTTCCCGAGGTTCCTCCCATTAGGTTCCATGAGAAGTCCACGGCAGGTAGGTTTAGTCGGTGCGAGTTTGACATACCCACCCGCAGACACTTTTTGCGGGTGCCATGCGTAGCCATTCCCTCTGACAGATAAAAAAAAATATCCAACAATGGACCAGATAAAAATATCCAATAAAAAGGGCGTCGATTATATGATTTAAAAAAAATATATTTAAATCACTGCTGTAAAACTTCGAAGCTTCACCTGTAGCAGGGATAGTAAAATACGATTAATATGTTATTTTAGTTTTTAATATTTTTGTAAGTTATTAACATATAGGTAACATAAGATTTGTTCTTATTTATTACTCACCAAATGAGCCATGATCACTCTACAATAAAGTTTTTGTTATTATACATCATAATTTTCCTGAGATAAACTACTTAATATCGCGTTTTCTTTTCGAGGTTACCTGTGTTTTTACTTTAAAATAAGATTTTACTCGCTACTGAACCATAATAGCATTATATGTGAAAATCCGGAGCACGCAAAAATAATATCTTATCCGCTTGTTCCACTAAGTAGTACCTGATAGGCACTTATATTGTAACAAGCGTAAACAAACCTGTTTACACGCGTCGGCTTACATGAAACGTTTTCGTTGTACTCCCATCAATACAAGATAAAGGCTGTGCTTAGTATGTGGCTTAGTGTTTATTTTAAATATACATAAGTTCTGCTGATATTCGTTTAAAACTAACTATCACGAGGATCTCAATTTGTTCGAAATCATTTTGATTGTTTGTTTGTTTAAAAGGTATTCTTGTGTCACGGACAATGGTCCACATCGGGACTAAGTGCGGAAACCATACCACCATGGTGGGTTAAGATGATGATGATGAAGGTATTCTTGTATCAATATGGTCCCAAATTGCTAAAGAAAAAATAAATACAGTAATAATAAAAATAATCATTTAAATATAATGAATAAATATGTGTACAGGTTATTTTTATTATTAACAAATTTATTACATTTTTGCAGTGATTTAAACAAAATTTGTCCCCAACAATTCTTAAGTATCGATAGAAGTTGAAGACGGTGTTATGTTTTAAAACAGTAATTTTAATGAAAGTGGCGTTTCGTTAAATCTCCGTTTTCAGAAATTACAAACGCAACTTAACTTTGGCCAAATTAAATTTTAGACAAAAAGTAACTTTTTTCTATTTAAGGATCATCCAAGTTACACATGCTCATGCAATTATAAGAACCCGTACCTACATATTTACAAATTTTAGTGCTGCAACACTTAAAGACAACCATAGCATTCAAATTTGGAATAAATAAGGTTAATTACAATAACATAATTAAAAACTTGCACAATGGCTTTTCTTTGTAAAAAAACCATAAACACATCGAAACGAGACAAAACGTTCCATTGAACACACACACAATATTAAAACTACAAAACAATTAATAACCATAATATAAAAAAAATAAATAACATTAACACAATTAAATAATAATCGAAGGATAAAGCAGGAAAATAATCGCAAAATTACATTTAAAAAAAAAAAATTAAAGTAATTTAATATAAAGGGGCATATTATTATGTAGGTATGTCTTATGCAAGTATGTCACAATCTTTTCCTAAAGAGGTTGTTTATGTGAACTAAAATTCTAACCACATTTTAATTTAATTCTACTGTATTTCGTTTATTTCAGGCCACGTGAAACTCCATTATTTGGTAATTCTTTAAAGCTGTTATTATATTTTCCCTTCGAACTCTGTGAGATATACTCATACTTTTCACACAACCGTGTGAATGAAATAATATTGATCACATTTACTACGTTTATTATTTGTTATCGAATACACAGCAAGAGTAATAATAATTGTTCAAACTATTTATGGGTCACACAAATAGTTGTCTGGCGGGGGACTCGAACCCGCGATACGAAGCGGCGAGGCGACTGTCTTAGCCGCTGAGCCACACTTGCAGTCAACTATAGCAAGTCTTGAAATTAACTAGATAAATATCTGGCGAACAAAGTGCTATTATTATTAGTAGTGCAAGCGCGCGCGAGCCGGGCGTCGTATGAATGAAACATAGACCTACAAGTGTCTTGACTTTACCACAAAAACTTATTTTTTTTTTATATGTTGAGCTATGTCCAAACTCGTAGAATAAAAGTTGTTCCTTATGATGTTAGCTATATAGTACTGCGAGGTTGTTGGTGTTTTACAAGTAACCCTGTAAACACGAAACTCAATGGTTTTGGGTATTTACTTCGTAAAATTGAAGAGTGTTCCGTGTTTCCGTTGAAACGTGTAAATTGCGGGTTGAAAGGAGGAAGCAGGTAAAAATATACACGTCGAAGTAAAAGGGTTTTAATTTAAGCTCCGTTCTGTTTTTACCGTGGGTATGGGAAAATTAACATGTGACACTCAGTTATATCTATAAGCGTCCCACTCATTAGGAAGGAAATTATAACTCATAATACTATATTATTTATATTAGCATATTTTGTCAAAATAAATGTTTACTTCCTTAACGGTCTTGTGAGCTTTTGGTTTCATGTCAGCTGAAAGACATCCACTGCTGGACAAAGGCTTGTTTTATTTTTTTCGTGGTAGAAATGCTCAAGTTGCATGTCATGGGCTCGACCCTTTAAAACCACCACGGTAGCCAGCCTCACAGTGCTTGTAGCGGGAGCTCTGGGAACTCGTGAACGATCTTCATAGTACCCGGTGCAGCCCCCGCGAGGTTCTCATCCGGGAATGGGACGGGGCACGAATGCCTCCCCCCTTCCCCAGCACGCACATGCTTGTTAAGGCAACCTGAGCTACACCAGGTTAACTCTTCTCGGGACTGCTTATACAAGACGAGTGGAGTTCTTCCTCCAAACGCCAGCGGTCCCAGGGGCGGCGCCCAGCCGGGGAGAAGCCAGTTGGGCGTCGCATACTCTGTCGCACTGGGATTAGCTCCTAACGCCAGTAGACAAAGGCCTATCCCAAGGATTGTCACAATGGCTGGTCTTGCAGTTCAACGGCTTTCCGCAACCCTTGAATGATCGTTGGTCCACCTTGTACAGAGCCTGCCCTAGCTCATTCCTCCGGTTTGTTGTCGTCGCTGAAGACTATTTTTACCATTGCTCGTAAAAATCCGTTCCATAAAGTGCTCTGGCTTTAATGCGTACTTTGGTTGGACACTTCATCAGCTATGTTGTTTGCTTTGCTTTGCCTCCAGATATCGAAATTTCTGATTCAATCTCGTTGGGAAATTTCAGGCGTAGTCATTTCCATTGCTCTTTGGATGACACTGAGGTTTTGAAGTTAAACGCACGCTAGACTACACGCTAGACTAGTTACGAATAGTGTGACCGCGCGAGGTCAATAAAAGTTTAAATGGAGACATCAATTAATGAAGATAGAACGAGAGTTACGTTCTATATTTTTTTTTTAATTCCGTTTTACGGCTCTGGCTTCTTTGGCCTTATGAGCCTTCAGTAAATATATTTTTATGTAATTTATTTCCGTCATTGTCAAGTCCGTCCCAGTCAAGTCATACATAGTCCTTGTCCAACCCCAGTAAATCAGTGGAGACTTTACTAGAGGCTTTTATGGAGTTTTGGTTACAACACGGAAAATCACAATTCACGGCAATATCGCACTTTCCTCCACTTGTGTACGTTGTCGAAGATGTTATGTCTAATAATCCACCATATTTACACATAAAAACTCGAATTTACACCAGTTTTTGAAAATAAAACATAGCCTCGATGCGTCTTTTTCTGCGTTGGCGCCAAAACTCTTACGTTTTATATATAACTGAAGGGGCAAGAGAGAGGCACACATTTTCTTTCTCTCTTTCTCTAAAAGCCAGTTACGTTTTATATATGTAAGTTTTACTTCAATCGTGCGGTCTAAAATAGTCGAAAGCACACTCGTTTTTTTATAAGGCCTCGTGTCTGTAAATCATTCCTGGTAACAAATAAAAAACTATAAGACCTTTATGAAATTTTATTGAACAAATATAGACTTGGTTGAATTTGAAACCGAAGTTCTTCTATACCCATTCGATTTATGTTTACTGTACGTCAAGAATACTCAGAAATAGTTCCACAACATGAGTATACTTTCTGGCTGTCCAATCCTCAAAGAACCTACATGAAGAAAGCACTCACATTTCTATTTCAACATTTTATTCTGGTAAAACATTTTCCTTCACGAGGATTTGAACAAAACTTTGTGTATTTTTTAAATAAAATGTTGGGTTTCAATGTAAATAAATTAAATAAATAAATCTTGTAAATAAATTATATAACGCAGCGGAGTTAGTAGCGCTGAACGCTGTCTACTCGGGCTTTGACGTCTGCGGGTTCGATTCCCGCACCGAACAATCTTCGTGCAAAACAAATATTTAAGGAACTTTTTTTTATTATAGGACTAGTCCCTCCCTTTTACCTTCCACTGCAACTTGTTTGAGCCACGATGAACAGTGGCACACAATGAAAAGACACTGAGCGGTGAGGCTCAGCGAATCACTTCAAATTTAATCAGAAAGGAATGTACAGACGCCAGCACATCAAGCTACCCCAATCAACACTTAACCTTATACTTTTCTGATAAAGTTGATATTCTATAAAAGAAATTTGACAGATTGGGGTAGCTGGATGTGCTGGCGTCTGTACCTCGGAGAGCACGTTAAGTCGTCGGTTTCGGATGTCATAAGAACACCTGTGGTAATCTTTACACGTAGTCAGAAGATAAATACAATCTGATATCTTAAGTAAAACGTGTTTAACCTACGTCAGATGGAACTGGCTCAATTCATTCTGATAGCAAGTTACAGCGGACTGGGTGCTGATTTCAATAGAAATTAGAAAAATAAGGGAGAAGAAATTGTTTCTTTTTTTAACATACGCTTACTACGTTTATATCTTTGACACTGTCTCGTTCGTCTAGTAGAAGCATGTTGAACCACAGATAATGAGGTCCTGGGTTCAAATCCTGGGTCGGACCAAAAAAGTGTCATTGGGATTTTCCTATCAAACAAAAACGTTCAGGAACAGTCTGGAGTCTGGAGATTGGCGACGCTACACACCCGGACCTTGGAGAGCACGTAACGCTGTTGTTTATCTTAAAGATTTGCGGCTACTCTCCGTTGAGACTGGCCACGGTAACCGATATTCGGGTAGCAACATTATATAAATAAATGCTTTGTAGATTAATTTATAACGATGATTAATTTATTGTTAAACGTTTAATAGAAACACCGTACACATTTTAAATGTGTAAACTGATCTCCGAGCCTAGCTCATCCTTTAATCCTTCACAATAAATCTTATTTAAGGAGCGAAATATCTTAAACATGATAAATTCTTCCTAATTAACAGCCCGGGTTAGTAACTTTACCCCAATTATAACAGCTTGGACATACTATATAATTTTGTTTTCAAGTTTTTTTTCACCAATGCCGCTTTTGTTTTTTATTTTTTTGTAAGTACGGTTAAAAAGCCTGACTACAAACTTGTAAAAGAGTGTTGGCCTATGTAATAGTACTTCGCAATCTGAATTTATAGAACATAAATAAATAAAAAAATAAAATAAAAAAGGTTTTTATTCACGTAGACTTTAAAAAAGCGCTTGTAAATAGTCAGAACATTTTTGTAGTAATATAGTTGTATACATTATTATTTCTAGTAACATAGATATTTAGGTACACATTGTATGAAAAAATTTATAAAATTTATTTTATTATAGCAATGATATTTAGCTAGCTCGTATCAAGTTATTGTCAAGAAATTATGTTTAATAATCTAGTTTAAGTCTAATATTTTTACTACATATTGTCAATGGTTCTGTCTATATTAAGGTATTATTATTATGACGGACCTTGTGTTAATAACGACGGTCGCGCTTTAATGCTACCACCGGATCCAATGCGCCCAACGATACCAATACTTAACCCTTAAACATAAAGATTTATCTTGAGCGAGGATCGAACCCACGACCTCTGGTTTAGCAGTCAGGGTAACTAAAGACCAGATCAGTCCATCGTTGTCGAATGTTAAACCATTAAATCTATGGTCCATAAGATCGACGACTAGCGACGAAGTTTCTACGCGTTTACGACGACACGATTAAACATCACATTACACATTACAGAACTGGCTATGAGATGTGAAACTCCTTATGAACGCTGCGAAGTGAATACCATCCTAATTATTATTACTGGTAGGTATGCAGTAACATAATGCTTGTACCGTGGTTACGGTTACCGTTATGGTGTCGTACGAAATTATGGCTATGTTACTCTTCTTTACTGTTATGATCTTGGGGACAGCGCTGAGAGGTTGTTAGCTGGAGATTTTAAATTGTAATTTGCGAACCGAATCCCTTTGTGCACGAACAAAAATGCGGCTGAAATATTTAACTTAACTAAAAATGTATTGAGATACTTTCTAGGGATCCGCACCAAAGGGCAAAACGGGACTCTATTACTACGACTTCGCTGTCTGTCTGTTCGTCTGTCACCGGGCTATATCTCATGAACTGTGATAGACAGTTGCAATTTTCACAGATGATGTATTTCGGTTGCCGCTATAACACAAAATAATAAAAAAACAATATAAAATACATATTTAAGGGGGCTCCCATACAACAAACATGAATTTTATCTCGTTTAAATAGATCATGGTACGGAACCCTTCGTGCGCGAATCCGACTCGCACTTGACCGGGTTTGTTTTTTGACAAAGCTGTCGTCTCCCTGTGAATATGTCGGACGCGCACAGACTAATCACTATAATGTGTTTTCTTTGTTTTTGGACCTTTTTCCAAAGTGATAAGGTTAACATTAAAGTGGTCTCATATAATATATAACTGCTTCGTTGGTTTAGCGGTACCTAGCGTGTTCAACCGCAGATAATGAAGAAAAAAGAGATCAGAATACTACAAATATATTTGAATGATAAAAGCTTATATGCCGATGTTATATCAGTCAGGATTACACGGCCAATGAAAGGACCATTGGCCGATGATTTATTGTATTTATTTAAGGACATCCAGTATCTGTTACATCTTCTTAAATCTAAAATGTTTAAAACAATAAAGTAATAAAGTCTAAATGTACAGCAACTAAAGGTGCTTCTAAACATGCACAATGACATTAGTGTGTAACACTGATTAAAAAAAACAAGCTATAGGCTAGTCAGTATCATCATATTGAAGACGCTTAAATGAAAAGATACTATTTAGAACTAAAAACTATCAATATCTATTCATCATCATATCAGCCGCAAGACGTCTACTGCTGGACAAAGGCCTCCCCCAAAGATCTCTACAATTGCCGGTCTTGCGCTATTCGCATCCAGCAGTGTCCAGCGACCCAAGATCAAATCAATCAATATCTATTAGGTAAACATAATGAAGAGGTACCTATTTTTATATGACGGGCCTGTTCGCGTGGTTGCCCGATGCTTGCTTTTCACGCCGGAGGTCGTGGGTTCGATTCCCTGCCAGGACAGATATTTGTATGCATGAACATGTTTGTTTATCCTGAGTCTGGGTGTAATTATCTATTATAAGTATGTATTTACAAAAGACAAGTAGTATATGTAGTATATCAGTTATCCGGTTTATAGTACAAGCTCTGCTTAGTTTGGGATCAGATGGCCGTGTGTAAATAATGCCCCAGGATATTATCATTATTATGTATACATATTTATATATGATCCTTGCCGGCAAGGATCCTATCCCAAGAGAACAATCAAAGAAGAAAGTAATCAAAAGAAATTGATATTATAGTTTATTTAACCCTCAACAAATACGTATATCTGAGAAAGGATTTCTTTCACGTATGTGGCAACGTAGCTCAAGAACGAATTAGGCTTGAATTTTGATTGTTTTATTTGAAAGGTAGTTTCAAGAAGCTGATTCTAGATATGTACTCAAATCCATTTCATCTAAATTTAAACTTCCATTACTAATTAGGGTAGCGGCCACTGGGGCAGAAAGGTTCTCGAGTGGCGACCACGAACCGGAAGACGCAGCGTGGGCAGGCCCTCTACAAGATGGACCGATGATCTTGTGCGGGTCGCTGGAAATCGCTGGATGCGGATAGCGCAAGACCGGCAATTGTGGAGATCTTTGGGGGAGGCCTTTGTCCAGCAGTGGACGTCTTTCGGCTGATATGATGACTAATTAGGGTCAGGGATTTACAAAAGTTAGTGTTATGAGCCATTAGTAATTTAAATCATGACTGAATTCTGAGAATAAAACATATCATTTAAATCTTCTACCTCCTAAACAAATAAGTACGTCACATATCCCATTAGGAGTCCTTAGTGACAAAAACAATTTTCTGTTTTTGCCAAGAATAAGTTGTTCACAAAATTCATTAAAATTCGTAAGATTCACTGAAGCGATATCGTTGAAACATGTTCAATTTCCCCTGATATTAGATGAGTAAGCGATGCCATAGTGAAACTAATACAGTGAGTAAATTCATATGTTCGAGGTAGAACAACCTGTTTATGAATGTGGATGCCAATAAGAAGTGCACTTTATTGCACAAATAAGTAAAAGAAAACAATGGATACTAACAAAGAAATTAGCTTATTTTAATGCAACTGGCGGCCAATTTTCATATAGCTGTCTATCAAAACAGCGAAAATTATCCTAAACTTTAATTTGGCGATATGGAGAAAATTGATTTAAAATATGCGGTATATATTTAGCAAGCCAAAAGTAAATCACAGAGGCCTTGTCCAAGATCAATCGATTGATGGGAGCGGGTCTATATGATTGGATAGGGTATGATTTTGATAATTGAGAAAATAATTATAAAGATTCAACTCTTGACTCCTAAACAAAGACTTAGGACCTACATTACGACTGACTGACGACTGTATTAGTACAATATTTGTACTAAACTAAATCACTTAACAGCACAGTTTTTAATAAACTTCCATGTAACAAACATTTACGCTCAAGTCAATTACGAACAAAATTGATTCGCTGCCACGCAACTACGTCGTGTTGACAGGTAATTAGAATAATAAATGTACCTTCTAATTATACAATATAATGGGTTTTATTAAAGAGCTCGCGAAGTGCGCACCGTGTATTAATTATACAGAAAATGTGTTATTATACCAATAAGCATTTATTTTATTCGTTCAATCTCAATTATAGAGCTACGCTCGTTTTAATTGTAATATCTAGCGAAAACGAATTTTCTTAGAGATGAGATATAACTTGATTCATTTCTCGCTCGCGGAGCCCTAGTTTATAGTTTTATCGCAAATGTCTCAGGTTCTCTCTTCTCTTTATGCTCTTCTTGGACTATATAAATAATTCTACCTACGACTTTGTCCGAGTTGCCTTCAAAATAATATGCCGTAGGATGTCTATACTATTTAACTGAATACGGCGTTATAGTATTTTTTTATACATACATACATAGACTCACGCCTGTTTACCAGAGGAGTAGTAGCGACAACGGATTTCCATCTGTCACGATCTTTGCACACGTCTTTTGCCTCGATTACTGTCATTATATTCTTCATACATGCTCGCCGGTTTAGGGTACTTTTTTATAATCAGACAGAAGCCAAACATTTAACCGTAACTTAAAGTATCTTACGCGTTAACCAGGTAATAACAACGGGCCTGTTGGTGTGGTTGGCAAATACTTGCTTTTCACGCCGGAGGTCGTGGGTTCGTTTCTCACCCAGGACAGATATTTGTGTGCATGAACATGTCTGTTAAGTCTGGGTGTAATCTATATATATAAAAATCAATGCCACTTTTCGTTGTAATGTTATAACTCAACAACGCCTTTACCGATTTGGCTAATTTTGGTCAAGAATTATTTGTGGAAGTCCAGGGAAGGTTTGTACGTAGAGAAAATTTAAAAAAAGTCTTGAAAAAGTGTAAAATCCACATCTTTCGATACTCCCGTATACAATCAATTTGTACTAATACTTAAAAGCGTAGCAAAGCACGTACTGGGCCGCTAGTTATATATATATATATAAAGCATTTATCATTCAAAAACGGGCAATTCGAACTATGGTTCGAATACCTCCGTGGGAGTCATGTAAAGATCACTACTGTAAGCTGAAAATTCTAACTGTTCCTAGTCTCTACATTTTTGTTGTACTCATGGATGTTAATCAACATCAGTGTAAGTATGAAACTCAAGCACAAAGAGAACTAAGACTTAATACTAGAAGGAAAGATTTGGAGGTTCCTTTGCAACCAAGGTTAAATGTCACGATGCATGGCTGTAGATATCGAGCAGTTAAATTATTTAACTCCCTGCCGGTTGAGCTTAAAACTGTCGATAGTCCTAACATATTTAAAAATAAATTAAAAAAGCTTTTGCTGGAAGGGTGCTTTTACTCAGTAGATGAATTTTAATTTTAAGGTGACTTTATTAATTATGTTTCGTCCTAGCTTTATTCATTATTGTATTTTTTATTGGTATTCTATAAATTCCCTTTTGTTATTTTTTGTGTCTAGTATGTAAGTCTCGTTAATATTCAAATACGATTGTAAAATTGTTCTCTGAATAAATTAATAATAATAATAATAAGTACCTATGTGTTTACAAAAGAAAAGTAGTATATCAGTTATCTGGTTTCCATAGTAAAAGCTCTGCTTAGCTGGGGATCAGATGGTCGTGTGTAAATAATGTCCCAGGATATTTAAATAAGCAATATATTAAATTTCATCAAAATCCATTTCGCCAATTCTGCGTGATCGAGTAATAAACATCCAAACACGCGTATTTCAATCAGTAGAAAGAAGAAAGAAAGAAAATGTTTTTATTGAACACTTACACATTGAAATAAAGTTTGTACAAATCTTATAGTTACTTACATACTACCATAAAACTTAATATGATTAAGAAAAAAATATTTGAAGTTGTTATAGTAATATTTATGAACTAAGTGTACACAGATAAACACTTAATTGTACAGCAAAAGAATATCAAATTAAAACTTCTTAACACAAAATGTGATCCGATGTGTATTCATGTTATTTTAATTATGATTAAATATGCATTTTGCAAATATTTGCGTATTACTAAGATAAGCTGCATTTTTATTTAAAATACATATTTAATCATAATTAAAATAATAGTATTGTAATACTTCACAAAATAACATTCTAGCTAGTGTATTGTATATACATATTTAATCATAATTAAAATAACAGTATTGTATGAAGCAGCAGTATTGCAAAATGCGAAAGGCAACTAAGTTCTACGTAGATACATTTATTGACATTAGAACGCTTTTAGTTGTCTGGAATAGATCACATTTTGTGTTAAGAAGTTTTAATTTGATATTCTTTTGCTGTACAATTAAGTGTTTATCTGTGTACACTTAGTTCATAAATATTACTATAACAACTTCAAATCTTTTTTATAACGATAACTTACAGCATAATTATATTTAACTAGCTGTGCCCGCGACTTCGTCCGCGTGTTAATTAGTTTATTTTGTTTCATTTTTGTTTTCTCATAAATAAAAGATTTTTCAAAAATAAAAGTAGACTAAGTTACTCCTTATTACATCAGTTACCTGCCAATAAAATTCCCGTCTAAATCGCTCCAGCCATTTCAGAGATTAGCCGGAACAAACAGACAGACAGACAGACAAAAATTATATAAAATGTTATTTTGGTGTATGTACCGTATGTATATTCATATACATGTAGTAAAAAACGGTTATTTTAGTATTACAAACAGACACTTCAATGTTATTTATTTGTAAAGATAAATACTCGCTAAAACTATAGAAATCAAAATTAGAGTTATAACTCTATTTTTGATTTATAACTTTTAAGTGGTATGCCAATTAAAAGTATGTTATATTGTATTAGCATATATAGGTAGTAATAGTAATTTTAATATCAGGCACGGATGTCTGTGAATATTATACTAATATTTCAAGACTTACTCATGCACGGGTGGTATGGTTCCTGTCTAAATACTCTTTAATTGAATATAAACAATTAATAATTAGATTTGATTGTACATATTTATTCTAGATGGTGGAAGATACAACCTATTTGTGTATTTCTTTCACTTATTGTTTCTCTCATTTATTGTTTGTAAAAGTTTCACTATTATTAAATACAATACAATTACACATAAGTCGTCTATGTAAATGGATAGCAATGTCAATATTTTATATTTTATGAAGTACAGTTTCCAACCCTTGAGTATTCTCAATTTGCCACAATGTATGCCACATTCTAAATAATTTCTTTTGCTTTATAAATATTTGTTCAGCATTTACAGTACATATGCAAATGATTCTTTAGCCTCTTGGCATGATTTGCATATGTACTGTAAATGCATATGTATATTTGCATAAGCGTATGCGTAATAAGTGCAATTTTAATATCTTCGATTTTTATCGTCACCCCCATCAGCGTGATGTCACCTACTGCTGGACATAGGCCACCTCCAAAGGTTGCCATTTGGAGGGGATTGCCGTAGTCACCGCGCTTGGCATGCGAGTTGGTGACTGCAGTTACATGGCAGTTAGTACAAGGGAGGCACTACTGCCCGACTACCTGGTGTATCCCTTAGTCTTCTTTTACGACACCCACGATGATATAGTAGTAGAGACACCCGCTGAGTTTGTTTCGCTGGGTCTTCTCAGTTGGGGCGCATTGGATCCGGTGGTAGCATTAAAGCGCGACCGTCGTTATTAACATAAGGTCCGTCATAATAATATCACCTTAATATAGAAAGAACCATTGCCAATATGTATTACAAATATTAGACTTAAACTAGATAATTAAACTGAAACATAATCTCTTGACAATAACTTGATACGAGCTAGCTAAGTATCATTGCTGTTATAAAATAAATTTTATTAATGTTTCAATACTATCAATACAATGTGTACCTAAATATCTATGTTACTAGAAATAATAATGTATACAACTATAATACTACAAACATGTTCTGACTATTTACAAGCGCTTTTTAAAGTCTACGTGAATAAAAACCTTTTTTATTTTTATTTATTATTTTTATAGGGAGGCGCTGTTATTCTTTCTGGGCCGGAAACCACACCACCTTCGATTTTATTTCTTCAATATTTACTTTCCAATTCAGACGTGTAGTACCAGTAGTTTCATGTGTGAACAGTTTAGGTTTAGTTATAGCTATATTTTGAAATATCATGTCTGTATTAAAGGGTAGTAATTGTATTATTTTCAAATTTTAGTAGTTAACTTTATGATTGTAATCTTATAAACAATTTGTTACTCTATTAATAGTGTCATTTAGCTTAGAGTTTTATTATTAGTGTCACATTTTATAATGATCTGCATCGAGAACGGGTACAGTTGTCTTTTTGTCAAAATCGTTTAGGTATCTAAGTCATTTATCCATATAAAATAGTATACATCCTAAAACACTTCCTTGTGCAATCCAACTCACTTAAGATTTTTTTTTTCAATGGATTTTATTTAATTGTGTCTTATTTATACCACTCCAATATTTGAAATTGCTGATGCTATTTTACGAAATTTGACTAGTGTAATGATCGTTTCGATGGAAACACACTAGGGGAATTTCGAAAATCCAACACATATTTTTAACCAATTAGAGCCCTAAAGAAGGTTAAGGGTTAAATGGGGTAGACATGAGTAAGAAATGATAAATTCATCTGAATATAGTACTATGAACTCATAAAAATGTTGAATAGATCGAATAGTTTAGCTTCGGTACGACTGTTACTACGGCACGGTTCATGGCCGTGGCAACTATAGCGACGCGCTGTAGCAACTACGAAATGCTACGCCGTAGTAGTAAATACCTATTTTGCACGTAACTCACTGAGATCGTGCGATGGCGATTATGTTCAAAAGTATACCTGAATAGTCGTTACAGTCTAGTAACTACTTGGTTTGTGTTAGTTGAGAAACTTAAGATTGAATGTTAGAAATCTTTCTAACCTATAACCTGGCGAGTCGTGATTAACTCTTTTAATAATAATAAAAAAAAGAAACAGTTACTTGATACACAGAAATAAGAAAATTAATAAAAATATTCATAAAATATTAAATAAATCAGTTTTTTATATTCTAATTTGTATTGTAGTCTAGATGATTAAGTAATTTAACACTATAAGCTACCAATTTATAACAATAAACCAACCGTGAGTTTGGATACGTTGGGATAGCAAACTCTTAATAAAGATACATTGAAAGTCCAAACTGCGAATGGAATTATTTTTATAATAATAATCAATGGCTTCACCACAATTTAGCCCAATAATAACATAAGCTGGGTCTAAGGGGGACCACGCGTAGTCATAAGATGTCTGTTAAATATAGCCTTGAATACATGTTATATTTTGTAGTATGTATGTTATGTATGTAAAAAACATTGTGCTTCTAAAATGTTGAATCTTACTAATAATATAAATGCGAAAGTTTGTGAGTATGGATGTTTGGTACTCTTTCACGCAAAAACTACCGAAATGATTTTGATGAAACTTTTTAGTAATAAAGCTTATCATCGTATATCCGAATAACACATAGGCTATAATTTATAAAGTTTAACGCTGGTAAAACCGCGCGACACAGGTAGTATGTAATAAACAAGTACATATTTATGTCATACCTTATATTATTTTTATTAACACAATTAATATTTTTACTCATTTATACAAATATGTTGACATTTATTATGTGATTATAGGCGGAAAATGGTGGCAATGTAAATTATTGTCCATTAGGTCGGATGATAGCGGCGGTTATTCAATATTTGTTTTTCCGATATGTTCCCCGTACAGCAACATTATCGTTTGATATATACGGTCTAACAAAATTAATGGTGCCTGGTTGTGTTTACTCAGTAGATACGTAGTATAATAAAGCTATAAATATTTAGTACAGGTAGGTCATAGCGTTCATTCGCTCAAAGAGTATCCCAACTGGGGAAGTACCTCCACCTTACAGAAGACATTCCTTAATAATAACATTAATAATTTATTTGTTTCTGAGGGTGAGTAAGGTCGCCATAGCTCATAGGGGTGGCGTGGGGAGGGTCAGCAACAATTGTTTGCGGACTCTTTTCAAGGCCGGCAATGCACCGACGACACCTTGGTGTTGCGAGTGTCCATGGGCGGCGGTGATCACTTTCCATCAGGTTACCCACTTGCTCGTTTGTATATATATTCTTAAAGATAAATAAATATATAAAAATATAATTAATTTTAGTTCAAATAACGTCTGCCTCCGTGGGACTTGTCAATGGTTTCGATGGTACCAGCCATAAATTCCAGCTCAGGCATGCTCATAATGCTTTTAGTCGCATTCGAGCAATTGACAAGTTGACATCGCTTGAGAATGTTTCGTGGAGGACTGAAACACGTGTTGGGTATTGTACCGGTACATGTATTTTGCATGTTTATACTGTCCTTCTTGCATGTGCATATTTTTTACGGGCACTGCGACATTAAAAGAAAGGAGACTATATTATTTTATGGTTAAGTCTTATCAATCCGTTAATATTGTATTTTATTTGTATTTCCAACTCACTTTCCTAGCTTCACTGATGACCCAAATTAATTGTGAGCGTTAAAAATCTCCTAATGTAAATCAAGTTTCGTTAATGACCGTAAAGCCACAGTCGAATTGAGTCGAGGTTTATAGAATGCTATTAACCT
Source organism: Pseudoips prasinana (assembly GCA_951640165.1). Lineage (NCBI taxonomy): Eukaryota > Metazoa > Arthropoda > Insecta > Lepidoptera > Nolidae > Pseudoips > Pseudoips prasinana. The sequence continues at coordinate 27,492,785 of OX621248.1, forward strand.
GGATATGCTGTTAATAAAATTATTATAACGTCCCCAACCTGTGCTAACCTTGCTTACATGTAGTGTAACGGTATGTTACATAATATAGTTATAATCTATCGTCATAAAATATATAATTTGAGTAAGTAACAGGGAATTTTAATTCATCAACATGTACAGACGCCAGCACATCAAGCTATCCCAATCTGTCAAATTTCCTCAATTGAAAGTGAACCTTATGCTTCTGTGATAAAGTTGAAATCTATAAAAAAAATTACAGGTTGGAGTAGCTGGATGTACTGGCGTCTGTACAAGCGACATTTTAGGCACCCTTGGCGATGTGATAATTTGATCTCGGTGCGACTTCTGCTAGTTAGACTTCCGTGTCAGTGGGCCTTAAGGCAGGTGGTCATAGAGCCTAAAATTGACGTTGATATAACTTAAACTTGCTTAAGATAACATAATGCAAACTTAAAACAAGAGATTAACGTTGTTAATGAAATGATTAATTAATAGGATACTACATTTATCGGGTTTTCCCATTCATCATATTACTATATATATAAGTAGATTAAGAAATTTGATTTTGAAGTATAAGTAGTTACAATAATGAAAACACGGCGTGAAATAAATATTAAATTGTCGTCACAGTATTGATACGAATTAGTTGAATTTGAGTTAATGAGCATATCTTATTTAACCAAAACCATAATAAAACGATGGTAAACAAATTAAATGATAATAATCCATATTTTTTAATAAAATTTTTAACAATTAATACTTTCGCTTGATACTGCGAAAGTATGAAATGTATAACTATTTTATAAACAACACATGTTCATAAAATAATTATTTAGTCCAGCTCAGATTAGACTTGGGATCTGCCCCTTTATTTTCGAGGTTCTAAGTCTGGATGTATTTTTCACCTTTGATTGCACGTAACTTCACCATTTGGTGAATTATTTTGGAAGAGCCCGCACTACACCGGCTTTGCAAAACGTGTTGTTTGTAAAACGAAATCAGAGACTAAGATCTTGTACGAGTAAATTATTATTATTGGGAGAGGTAAACTGATAGACAGCATATTTGCATAACCACGAGAGGAATTGCATTCATAACCATACCGATCCTACATTTGGTACGTGTTTTTTCCGAAGGAATAAATATAGTCAGCTGTTTTGCTGATATTATTATTGCTGACGTACAACAAATAAAATAATAACCAGAGGGGTAGGCTACGGACAACGGACTTTTTGTCACGATCTTTGCACATGCTCGCCGGTTTAGGGTACTTCTGATCTGACCATTCTTGAGAACGTATCCGATTTGGTCAGAGAATTTTCTACGAGGTCTTCCCCTTCCAGTTGTCCCATTCTCACAAGCCAGGTATACTCCTTTTGTCAATCTTCTTTCATTCATCCTTTCCAAATGCCCAAACCATCTCAGCATACCTTTTCAGTTTTCGCTATAAACAACATCTAAAAAACTTTTTTGTCAGGTTTAATCATATTTTACAAATAAATTAAATTACAAGTTATCTTTAAAGGGATCTGTCTGGCGTAATTACTTTGGTTAAACGATCAGCATTGCCATCCAACGAGGAAATACTGCCAGATTTTTAGAAACGTTCCCAAGCAACAATGCGGATTTGGTAGACGCTATAAACGTAGAAATATCTATAAGTCGTCGTATTGTTCACTGATTGAGAGACAAAGAGCGGCATATAAATCCACGTGCGATCTCTCTTTAGTGGTCGTTAGGACATAGCAGTTGTACTGTGTAAAACCTAGAAGAATGTTATTTAATCTGATTTATAAAAAACATAAATATCAGTTCTAATAAATAAATATCTTGGTACAACCAACATACTGCCCTCTGATCCTAAACTAGACAGAGGCTATACTATGACAATCAGACAACTGATAAACCTTGCTATTGTTAATACTTTTATTTGTTTTAATTATAAGCTTGTTAACGTAACCTTGTAAGCAGCTAAACCGCGTGGAAGGTCCTGGTGACCCGTAATACAGGTTTTTTTAAACCTACGTCGGGCACCAGTCTCCCACAATGTTGGATTTCAACTTGGCACTAAATTGTATTGCTAATTTTATTATACGCTTTATAACCCTATTTTGTGAAGAGAAATAAACAGATTTTTATTATTATTAATATTATTATTATTACTTATAGATAAATTACACCCTGACACAGAACAAATAACCGTGCTCATTACACAAAGATTTGTCCTAAGGGGGATCGACTTCTGGCTTAGTAGTCACGGCCACTAAGCGCTTGACCAATAGGCCAGCCATAGGTTTTTAATTCCTTACCGCCAATGTGGATGGAAGTCATTGGATGCGGGTAGCGCAACTGGCAATTGTGAACATATTTGAGCGGGGTACTGCGGGGTAAAAACGTATAATCGACTGACAAATAGGACACCCAGACTCAGACCCAACATACATAGGTCTCACACAAATAATTGTCAACGAACTAGATGTGATGCGTCTCTCTTAATCGCACCACACAACCCACACATGCAGACATCGATTGTTTGGAATCCATCCGGGTTCATGAGCCGGGGAGAATTGAAACACTTGCTAGACAATTAAAAACGAGTATAATTGTTTTACTACTGCGTACAATATCAATAACAAGTAATATTGCACCCGAACAATTCTCAACAAAAATATTTTTTTTTTTTTTTTTTAACGTGACGCGTGCAGTTAGCCTCTCGGTATTTTACTGCTTCACCGGACAGTAGGGGTGAGCGTGGGCTCTAACCGGCCTAGCAAATATAAACTACAAACTAAGTACCCGCGCCGGAGGGCGCCCCCTGTGGGGCTCGAACCTCGGCTCTGGGCGGATACTGACGTGGAGAGGGCAAGATGTCGTGGTTTTAGGGGATTTTGTGCAACTGTCGCTCTACGTTAATGCGCGACGCGGGCCGGTTTAGGTCCGGAGCGGGCATTCATCATATTTTTCTGCTTAGCACTATACATAAAATGTGAACGAAACCATTGCGACTTTTAATTTTTCCACTAACGCCATCTATCGAACTCGACGGCAACTATTTATAATGCATTCACTCTTATGCGCTTATTTCTACACTACGACATCGATAATTATCATAAACTGTGAAATCTATACATATAATTAAATCGTAGGAAAGTCGAAACTGTACGATGAATATTTTTTTAAAGGAAACTTGGGGCGTGATCTACAATCGATATAGAATCCAAAAATATAGCTTTTAGAATTTTTGTCTGTGAGTCTGTTTGTCTATATATATGTCCGGGCTAAATTCAATAAGTACTGCATGAATTTACTTCAAATGTATATTACTTTGCAAGAATATTATTAAAAGGTCGGTTCAACATATAGGCTAATATTATCATGCTATCACCTACGGGGGAGGAGCTGTGATAATTTATAAAATTTAAGTAAGTAAGTAACTCTTAATTGTACACCAAAAAGTAATACATAAAAAGAACTATGAGTTTGTTAAGATTGTACAAATGGCGGCCTTATCGCTAAGTGCGATCTCTTCCAGGCAACCGTTGAATGGACCAGGAGTAAAGAAAAGGCATTTGGGTATTTGTTGGCATAATTAGCAGAAAGGATTTTTTTTTAACGTGGGTTTTATTTAAAACGTGAGTTAAACAGCGGGGCACACCTAGTACTTAATACATTTACACCTTATCTGAGCTATCTAGTAGATAGAAACATAAGTCAGTGAGCTGGGGAATACCCTGCACTGCAGTGTAAAGAAGCACCAGTTAAGTTAGTCGAGTTAACACTGCTCCCTTGAGCTTGCAGTTACACCGGCGGTCTCCGCTCTAATCTAGTTTCTACTAGTTTAAAGTAAAACGGTGTGGCTAAATTTAACTTAGCTAAGTTTATCTATTTAAACGACTTCAAAAAGAAATCAGTTATCAATTTTACTACGCCCTAAGTACTTTTTGTATGTTACGCGTTTCGTTGGTTATCTATAATAAATACATATAATAATACATATAATAAAATCGTAGGGAAGTCAAAACTGTACATAGAATATTTTTTTTAAAAGGATACTTGGGGCGTGATCTACAATCTATATCGAAGCCAAAAATATAGTTTTTAGAATTTTTGTTCTGTGCGTATGTTTGTCTGTATGTATGTCCGGGCAAAACTCAAAAAGTTATGCATGGATTTTCTTCAAATTAAAAACTAATTATCGCGCTATCACCTACGGGGAGGAGCTATGATAATTTAACGCGGGTATAACCGCGGGGCACGGCTAGTTTGTAAATAAAATAAAAAAGGTTTTATTCAGTTAGACTTTAAAAAAGTGCTTGTAAATAGTCGGAACATGATTATAGTAATATAGTTAAGTATACATAATTATTTTTATTTACATGGATATTTAGGTACACGTATTGGATTTCATAAAATTTATTTTATAATAGTAATGATATTTAGCTACCTCGTTTTTAGTTATTGTTAAAGAGATGATTTTTAGGTTTAATTATCGAAATTTATAGTTTTAGCTATATTTTACTACATATTGTCTGAATGGTTCTCTCTATATTAAGGTACGATTTCAATATTATTATTATAATGCTACCACCGCATCCAATACGTCCCAAATAATCATTTTTTATTCGAGGGGGAAATGCTTTCCGAATTGTCTCATATAAATTGTTTTGAAATGCGGTGTTAAAAGGAAGTTGAAAATTTGAAGGCGATTATTGTATAAATATCACTGGAAAAATTTTCCTCAAGAATTGGCTGGTAAGCAATAAATACAAAGCAAAACACAAACACATTGAATCAACAATACACCACGGTAAACCTTAGATTATATAAAACATTCTTCAACTATTGACTTTAACTTTTATTGAAGAAGCACTTGATTGGCGCTGTGGAAGTAGAGCAAAAAGACTAAAGTTATTATATTTCATCATTGATTATTTTTCAAACATTTTAGAGATAACTTCATCATCATTTGCTGCAATACAGATGCGACCTATAATATACATATATTTATTACTAACTGTGCCCCACGGTTTTACCCGCGTTAAATTTTATAAATGTTCACAACTCCTCCCCCGTAGGTGATAGCGTGATAATACGTAGGCTATATGTTGACCCGACCTCTTAGTAATATTCATGCAAAATTTGAAGTAAATCCATGCAGCACTTTTTGAGTATAGTCCGGACATACATACTTAAAAGACATTTGTTGGAACGTCAAAAGCAATCCGAGGATGTCTTTCAGTATAGATCGCCAGAATCCACAGTCACCATGGTTGTAACACCTTATAACCATGTTGCTGGCGAATAAATATATTTCATTTCATTTCAGTCAGGAACTAGATATGCTGTATATTTGCATAATTAAGGTTTTATAAATTTTTTTACCCACGTCTACGCTAAAGCAGTCAGAATCACATATGTTAGCGTTTGAAATGTATTTGATGTTAAAGTAGTATTTAAATTATTTTATCTAATGAAATTGAATAAATTTCATTTATATTATTATTTTGTAATTTAATTTTATTTTTTCCGACATACTTATTTCTATCTTCTTCACTATATTAAATTCTTTTTATTTGTATTATTAATGTATTTAGTTTATCAAATATCTGTTATTTCATTGTATTATAGTATGTAATGGGGGTTAACTATCCGTGGACATCTCACAATTGGGCGCTATCAGAATACCAGCGCTGTCGCAATATTGCGACGGCCAATTCTGAGATAGATGCCTTTTCACCTAGGGCGGACTAAGGAATATTAAGTTTAAGATTTTCATTGTTTATTTTTCTGTTATTGTATTATTTAGTTGTTATGTCCGTCCTGGTAATGAATAAATGATTTCATTCTTTCTTTTCTTTCGTTCTTATACAGACAAACACACAAAAATTCTAAAAACTATGTATATTTTGGCTTTGATATCGATTGTAGATCACGCTCCAAGTATCCTTTCAGAACATATTCAATGTCCAGTTTTTACTTTCCTACGATTTTATTATATGTATATATTATATAAATGGGCCCATTCGGCAAGTTCAATAGAATAAAAGAATACTTATTATAATTTATTCTCAAACAACGTCGAATTGATAAGTTACTTCTTTTGAAGCCGTTTTAAAACAGGAGAACTTTCTCTGCCGTCACCCTCATAATACAAAACAACCAGAGGTGGACTTGCGCAGAATCGAGAGCTTTCAGTGCTCCTTGAGGCACAGGACTAGCAGACCACCAATTTCATGAACTGAATCTACTACTATGAGTTTTTCTTGCTAGCTCTATTCAAGGCTTGAGCCAACTAGAACTAGGCCAACGAGGTAATTTAGTAGAATCTATACTTATAATACTTCCAGCATAACTTGCTAGATCACCTACCAACTAACTTTCACTAAGTTAGAAGCTAGATAATTTTGAAACATCTTGATATCATGATGCCAACAGGTGCACCGGGCTAGATTGCCTATATTGTAAACTAAAGTAAGCTAGTACGACTTCTGCTTTGCGCTTGAGATTCATATTTGAGTTTAACTTTGAGTCAGCTGCGAGACATTTTGAAGGCTTTTAGCTGTTTTGATACCGACATCGGTACTACTATTTTGACTTCAGAACCCTAATTTGTCTTTATATCATTTAAGACATCTATTTGGGAATTTGCTTTTGTATTCTGATTTGAATTTTGTATACATTTTTGGTTTTCTATATTTACAAGATGTAACATAAGTAGTCTATGTAAGTAAAGGAGCTTAATTGGCATAAGAAACGGAACAACGCGTAGCGCATCATCATACAAAATAGACAAATAAATGCTATATTGACATCTCGTACCAAACTAACGATTAGCTGACACATTTCATATTCATTATCATATATTTATATGGCGCGCGATTTGTTTTTTGGTAATATTTGTTTTTTTTGTCTTAAGTTACATCCACTATTTATTTGCTTAATTGTTTCACTTTTTATGTACCTTGTATATCCGAGGAGCCAGTTGTGGTGGTTGGTAAATTCTTGCCTTTGATGCCGCAGGTCGTGGGTTCGATTCCCACCCAGGACAGATATTTCTGTGCAAGAACTGTTTCTCCCGAGTCTGATTGTAATTATCTATATAAGTATGTATTTACAAAAGAAAAGTAGTACCTATATGTAATATATCAGTTATCTGATTTCCATAGTACTAGCTCTGCTTAGTTTGGGATCAGAGCGCCGTGTGTGAATAATGCCCCAGGACATTATCCATAGCTTGAGTTAGAGGACACTGACTCCTTCAAAAATTATCAAATAACTTCTAAAATTCAACGGTAAAAATAAGATATATCTAGGATTACATGGATCAGTGCAAGGTCACCGTCAAGCTTTAAAAGAGAGATTAATGAAATAATATTTTCTTCATAAGGACTTGCTCCATATGAAGTGTACCTATATTAACTAATTTTATTTTGTATAACTTGATGAATATTTTTATTTACAGTGTTATTTAATATAGTATAATGATCCTCACTTTTGTCATACTACTTCAGTGTAAAGGATATATATTGGGTACAAAATTGTAAAAATAATTTGTTGACGACGGGGCTGGTTGCACTGTAAGTTACTTTTAGCATTTAAGTTATTTATTATATACCCTCAGTGTAACTGTTGGTTGTCCTAAAAAGAAAAAAAAAAAGAATAGACGAACTAGAATAGACGTCTGGAAACCAGACGTCTATTCTAGTTTTTTTTTTCAGCCGAGAAAGAATTATAGGACCACCCCATACCATTACGTGTCGTAAAAGGCGACTAAGGGTACACCAGGTAGACGGGCAGCACCTCGTGTGTACTACCTACTATTCAGCATTACTAGCATCAATTTTTGTTAAAGCTCTACTCCCGCACTATGTAAATTAATCCCTGTGTCGCGGGGTACTTTACAAACATATAATTGACGGACACCAAGTACATCCAGACTCAGGACAACTTTTTATGGTTCACACAAATAGTTGTTCTGCGCGAGAATCAAACCCAGCATGAGGAGGCAACTGTCTTAACCACTGCAATCTTTATTAAGACTCTTAAAGCGTAATAACACATTAATGAACACGATACGTTTTTTTTTTATAGGGACAAACATATAATTGACACCAAGTACATCCAGACTCAGGACAACTTTTTATGGTTCACACAAATGGTTGTTCTGCGCGGGAATCAAACCTGGGACACGACTAGGCAACTGCCTTAACCACTGCAAACTTTATTTAAGCAATCTTTATTAAGATTCTTAAAGCGTAATAACACATTAATGAACACGATACGTTTTTTTTTTATATGGACAAACATATAATTGACACCAAGTACATCCAGACTCAGGACAACTTTTTATGGTTCACACAAATAGATGTTCTGCGCGGGAATCGAACCTGGGAGACGACGAGGCAACTGTCTTAACCACTGCAAACTTTATTTAAGCAATCTTTATTAAGATTCTTATAGCGTAATAACACATTAATGGACACGATACGTTTGGAAACTCCAACTGTTAACGCAGTGAAGCAAACTCTTATATCATAAATGTGCCAACATTTCAAGATTTATCTCCTTTCAGAAGTTGTACTACACTGTGGCACATAATCTTTGCAGTAATGACGTTGGCTGGCAGGTGTGGGCAAACACAGAACACGGAGTTTAGTCAGAAATTGTGTGAGATTTAACGGAAATTATTGTTTGACGTCGCTTCTCAGTTTAGTATATATAGACAGATATATTATTAAAACGAAAGTAAAATCTTTATTAGTTGACTAAACTTACTATGATATATAATATTCAAGATTTATCTCCTTTCAGAAGTTGTACTACACTGTGGCACATAATCTTTGCAGTAATGACGTTGGCTGGCAGGTGTGGGCAAACACAGAACATGGATTTCAGTCAGAAATTGTGTGAGATTTAACGGAAATTATTGTTTGACGTCGCTTCTCAGTTTAGTATATTTAGACGGATATATTAAACAAAATCTTAATTAGTTGACTAAAGTTACTATGATGTATAATAATTTCCTTTTAGCCGAATTTCGGCCAAGACGGCCAGTCTCAATGGAGACTAGCCATCTGCGCGGGACATATTATAGTGCACAAGTGTGTGCGCAAACACAGGGGCACTTTCGATTCCATCACTCTCATGATCCGATGGGACGACTAGCGACACGACCGGAAAGAGGTCAGGTGCAGGACCGACGGCTTTACGTGCTCTCTGAGGTACGGGGCATAATACCACCAACTCCCAGACTTCGGGCTGATACTAAGAAAATTTTCTTTTTACAGTAAATCCCCAAAATTACTTGTGGCCCGACCCGGAATTTGAATCCAGGAACTCGTTATCTGCGGTTCAACACGCTACCGTTAGATGGTACGACAGATGACAGAAAATATTATTTAAATGACACGAATTTGTGACTAAATTGTTTTAAGCAAACATTTTATATTTGTATTATATTTTTTTTGTGAATTTAATATAAATTTTCTTTCTTATTTGTTATATTTCCGATGTAAAATGATAATGTATAAAAATTTTTACGCCACGTATGATCACTTGCAGCATGCGAATGTATATCTTATTATATCTACATGTTATCTTATCTTATCGAGACAGTCGAGCAAGTGGGTCTCCTGTTGCTAAGAGATCACCGCTGCCCATAGACACTTGCAACACCATAGGGGTCGCAAGTTCAATGCCGGTCTTTAAGAAAGGAATATTCTCTTGAAGGTTGCTATATAATACGGAATTGGAAATACCTCCGCAGTCAACTGATTCCACAGAGTGGTGGTGCGCGGTAAAAAGTTTCTTGAGAAACGCACGCTGGTGGATGACCATTCATCCAGGTGTATGCGGCGGAACTTGGCGGCAGGTATATAAGTATTGCAGTTAGAACAGTTAACATGATATAACAAAAAAACGAAAACAAAAAGCAAAAGAAGGCGAAAAAAGCAAGCCCGGAGTTTCTTTGTGGCTTTCTTCTCCGGGTCGTCCACCTAGGTAGCTAGAGAAAGCCGCAGGTTAGCTAGGGTAGGCTCCTCAGCGCCGAGGATCGCTTCGGCCCCTTAACGCGTCATCGGTGATCCCGTGCAACTGATCACACCCTCTCTTAGAATTCTGTCCTTTTGCTTCAGCGGCCCCCTGAGCTGTGGCCCGAACCCCAAAAGGGTGGCCTCGGGTATTAGTCGTTTAATTTAAGCTTCTGGTTAAGAGCCTTCTGCGCTAGCCAAATGCTCATTGCTTTCAATTCTTTAATTTTAATAATGTACAACTAAATTTCAAAATGATAGATTAGTAACTTGTTATTTAGTTTAAGATTTAAGAAAATATATCTGATAAAACAGACCGCACGGACGGACTAATTATTTTTTTGTAATTTTTATACTGTATTCGACTATGTTTATGTACTGCATTGTGAACTTGACAATAAAGTAAAAAGTAAAATACTAATTTTCGCGCGTTTAACTTAAAAAATGTCACATTTCCATACAAACTTACAACCCCTATTTTTCGCCCTTGAGGATAGAATTTCCAAAAATCCTGAAACACGTAATTTTTTATTTTTAACTGGAAGGTCAAATACCAATTTTCATGCCTTTATCTTCAAAAACGGCAAAGTTTCGTACTAACTTGGCACCCCCATTTTATCCCTTTAGGGGTTGAATTTCGAAAAATCCTTCCTTATTCCTTGTTTACAGTATAAATAAAACGTTTGTGCAAAATTTCAGCTTTCTAGGTCCAAGGGTTTGGGCTGGGCGTTGATGAGTCAGTCAGTCAGTCAGGACTTCTCTTTTTACCCGACTGCGGGACGCAAAGGGTAATGTGTTTATCAGGCTATGTATGTATGTATGTTCCTTTGAAGCACTATACAGACCAAACGCCTGGACCGATTTTAATGATTCGCACGTCAATCGATTCCTTTCAGTCCGGAAAGTGTCACTAAAGACATGACGTTAGTGAAAATTCTGACTTCAGACAGCTGGACGCCATATTGAGAAAATTAAAAAAATTTAATTCAACAAGCTATGTCATGTGGGGTATCGTTGAATAGGTATTTAAAAAACATTTTCAGTTTTCTTTCAACATTTTTCGATTTGACCGACCGTTTAGGAGCTATATCGATTTAAAGTTGCGTAACAACTATTCTCACATATAGTAGAAATTTACATTTGTTTAAATTTGACTGTGCGTGTGAGTGTTGATGGACATATATACTAAAGTATCTATTAGGTATATTGGCCTACCTAAAGTATCTAACGTCTAACACGGTCGCCCATATCCAACTTCAAAAGATTTAGTACTTAACTTCACTCGAAAAACTATACATAGGTAGGTAACTACCGACCTCGAATTGTTTTAAATGCAATGACAAAGATATAAAGAACAACGTCCCTTTGGTTGGTGTGAGAATCGAACTATCAACAACCGAATTTCATGCGCTTTGTGGACAAGGTAAAATTTAAAGAAAATTGTTACCTTTAATATTATGTTGGGGAGAAACTGTACACAAGTTGCAAGGGACAACTTTGAATCGAGCCGTTGTCGATCTCAGTTCGTGCATTTTAATTTTGAATTGAATTGAATTTTTCATAAAGCCAGGTTTAGTCTTTAGATGGTTTAATTATTAGTACTCTGTACCACCGCAAGCTACTAAACAATCCTCATTATATCAAATCTCTCAATGAAATCACGAGATTGCGAAATTTGCAGTCATATAACAATAACAATGACTGACTTATCTCTCAGCTTAAAGAGCTAGTTTTGGCATAGAATCTGTTAAATAACTTTGACATAGAAATTAATAACACAATAGAAATTAATTCGCTTGATAAAAATAATCTGACCGCGAATTTGAGCAAGACACACTTTATTACATTTTTGAGCAAAATAAGTAAATCATATTTACTAAATATAAAATACAATGGTCATAAACAAAGTAGAGAGTGTGAAGTTTTTTGGTATATAGTATAATTAATAAAGTAGTTGTAGAGTGCGTGAGCGGGAACCTAGGCGATTTCTTCAGAAACTTGTTCAGAGTACTTAGAGAGAAAACATACTAAAAGTCCTGATGTTCAGGAGGTGAAGTGGAGGGAGGGGAGGGGGACAAAGACCTCAATTTCAGGTTTTACGCTAATATTTCAAACATGTCGCGTTTTAGCAAAAAATGTTCTAAGATGAAATTAAAGCTTATAACATTTTCTATAACTTTGATACTTTTCCATATCTCATCCGTTTTCAAACTACAGGCTCTGGAAAAGTGCAATTAAAAAACGTTTTGAAATATTAGTTTCTAAGTCCAATTCTGTGAATGATTCACATTTTTATTCTCTTATGTCGTGGGGGTCCTGGAAAAAGGTCGTTTTCTGTGGTATCTTCTTCCTCGCCTTCCTCAGTGGTAAGTGGTTCTTGCTGAGAGGGCTCTCAATCATCTTCATGGTAATTCTCGTCGTCTTCCTCGCTAAAAGACACGCCGTTGAAGAGTTTTCCTTGGCAATGAAGGCACGCAGTAGAAAATTTCAGCATAGCTTTGCGACATCCACATTTGCTGCTGCAATAATCCTTGGTGCAGCGACAAAATATTGTTTTTAGTAAAACCTGGGGCGCCGGTAAATCTTTTGTTGTTCTTGGCGCTAAGATATCACCATAAATTTTTCCACCCCCACTCTTGAGGGAGCAGCTCATTCCCGAGCCACTGCTACACTTGGTGATATGTGCTTCGGGAATTATATTTAGCTACTCTCTTAGTGGCTGTGTGGTGACGGCCTAGAGAATATCGCTACCCCCTCTCATCCCGCGGGGGGACGTAGAAGTCGTCCCGAGGGAATATATACCAGAGAATGGGCAGCAGCGTTCTCATGAGTACCAATGTCTACCTTACTGCGATTGCCAACCCGTTTGCCAAGCGTGGCTATTATGGCAGATCCCCTCAAATGAAGGACACAATTAAACCGCGGCCCCCAGTCCCCGGTAGCCCTGCTATTCCCAGCCGCGGTAACAGCCGTAGTTACGGCAGGGCAGGGGGTGCTAAGAATCCCCGGCAGATTCCGCGTTACCAAAACCGACGTCCTCTGGCCCTGGCAACATACAACACACGCACACTGCGGACCGACGAGAAGATGATCGAACTGGAGGAAGAATTGAGCAGGTTACATTGGGACATAATAGGATTATCTGAAGTTCGAAGAGAGGGGGAGGACACTATAATCCTGAAATCCGGGAATTTGCTCTATTTCCGGGAGGGCGACCAACTGTCCCAAGGTGGTGTTGGGGTCATAGTACACAAGTCCCTCGTCCACAACATAGTGAAAATCGGGAGTGTGTCGACTAGGGTTGCGTACCTTAAACTCAAAGTCAAAGGTACTTTATTCCGTAAAAATTTTACATTTATGTGGAATCGTCATATTTATTTTTACCCTACCGTGCAGTGCATGACGTGGCAGCTACTCAGAATTACCAAGCGGTATTCGTTGAAGGTCTTACAGGTTTACGCGCCGACTTCGACGCACTTCGACGATGAGGTTGAGGTCATGTATATGAGAATATTTCTAGAGCCATACATACCTCGAAATCTAATTTCACTGTGGTCATGGGGGACTTTAACGCGAAGCTGGTTAAACGATTCGGGAATGAGCTGAGAGTGGGGCAATTTGTAACTGGAGACCGGAATCCCGGGGCCAAATGTTGGCCGACTTCATGGAGAAGGAGGGACTCTTTATGATTAACTCCTCTTTCAAGGAAGTGGACTCATACCACGACAGGCTCGTAGAAGCTGTCCATACGGCTGGGTCTAAGGTCTTCAAGGCACTGTACAAACAGAACCAAAAAGATCTCTGACTATACCCTGCAGCTTATAGACGAAAGACAGAAAATGGTTCTGACATCCTCTGATGATGCTACCAGATACCGGCAGCTCAACAGACAGATCTCAAAGTCTTTGACTCGCGACACGCGTCAATTTAATACAAATTGTATTAAAGAAGCTATTGAGCGGAACAAAAGCTCTAAAGTGTTTGCAAGAGAACTGTCTGTTGGGCAGAGCCAACAGACGAAGCTGAAGACTGTGGATGGCAGAATCGTCAAGTCTAGACCCGAGTTGCTGGGAGAGATCAAGAGGTTCTACGGACAGCTGTATACGAAAACCCAGTCACCTGTCGATAGTTGTGCCTCAGATCCCAGAGCACGACTAACCCAACACTTACCGACGTCATCCCGGACGTCAGCCTGTACGAGATTAGAATGGCTCTCGAACAGCTTAAGAACAACAAGGCGCCTGGTGATGATGGAGTTACGGCAGAGCTTCTGAAGGCGGGTGGTACACCAATCCTACGGGCCCTTCAGAAGTTATTTAACTCCGTCATACTAGAAGGTCAAACGCCACAAGCATGGCACAGGGGTGTGGTGGTGCTCTTCTTCAAAAAGGGCGATAAAACCCTCTTGAAGAATTACATTGAGAAGGGTCACTTTTGCTGGTGTCCCATACCATTTCAGGAAGCACACCTTCCCAGCTTCTGCAACATCACTATGGCTGGAGCTTGGGTTGTAAAAGACCTTTGCTGCTTCCTGAATAATTTCCGAATTTAAATACAATTTACAGAAACCCACCTTGCGTCTTCTAAACGTTGCTGATGTTGTATCGTAGCCGGTAAATGAGTGTAAGAAGAGAATGTGTTCATATCCATGCTATTGCATCTCATTTTTTGTCATTCATTCATTCATCTTCATTTTTCAGTTTTAGCCAGTAAGGTTGCGTTTCCTACAGTGAGCATTGAGCGAAAAGCAATCTTTATGATGTTTTTCCCGCCTAAGCTCAGTTATCTACTGTTACAAAAAAACGCGATATCTTACTGTTACCGCCCTTACCTCGTGGAGGTACTCCCAGCTTATGTTAAAATAAATTTAGAGATAATTCGGGCATCAGGTAATTCTCATCATGCTGAATAACTCATCATCATCTTGTTCCCACTAATATGCTAGTGGGTTTGGTTTCCGCACTTAGTCCCGATAAGGACCATTGTATGTGAGCCATGACGGCCTTCACTCCATCCAGCACACCTCCCTCCAGAAGCATATCAGGTCTCCTAAACTTATCAAGGCATCTGTAAGAGTTCTGGAGCGTGTAGCCCATAAACGAATGAAAATATGAAAAAGTATATGAGATCAAAGTTATAGTGAATTTTGTAAGCTTTAATTTTATCTTAGAATATTTTTTGCTAAAACGCACCTTTTTAAAGATATTAGCAAAAAACCTAAAATTGAGGTCTTTGTCCCCCTCCCCCCTCCTCCCTCCGCCTCACCTCCTAGACGTCAGGACTTTTAGTATGTTTTCCCTCTAAGTACTCTGCACAAGTTTCTGAAAATATCCCTTAGGTTCCCGCTCACGCACTCTATACCCTCCTTTGAGTCATTCCTTAATCGGACTATTAACAGTTGATCGTTATTGTGACTGGAAATTGCACATTGATCAAATATGCATCAGAATCAATAAGTTTGTATACGTTTTGTCACGACTTCGCAAAACAGCCTTATTACCAATCGATATTGATGGCATATCTTGGGTACTTTGGTTCTATCCTGAGGTATGGTATCTTACTATGGGGCAATTCAAAAAATAAATCGAGAGCATTTCTTTTGCAATAAAATGCGTTAAAGCAACTACAGGTACTTCTCCGTTTGTCTCATGAAAATCATTGTTAAAAGGACTAAAAATTATGACTAGTGTGTTCGTACATTTTTCAAATTGGTGTATTTGTGAAAACGTAGCCACAGTATTTACTAGAGCTAAAGATAATTTTCCTCGCAACATGATAACTAATACAACACTATTTCAAAAAAGTTCCTATTATGTATGTGTGAAAGTGTTTAATGCTTTGCCGCAAAATATTAGACATTTTTCAGAGACAAAGTTCAAAAACCAACTCAGACTGTGGATCTTAGAAAAATCATTCTATTCAATCAAATCAAATTTTTGGCTGCACCTGAGGCGCAACGGCTAAGGCAGTCGCGTTGCCACTTCGTGTCGCGGGTTCGAGTCCCGCGCCGGACAACTACTTGTGTGACCCATAAATAGTTGTTCTGAGTCTGGATGTAATTTGTGTCCGTCTATTATAGTTGTTAAGTACCCTGCAACACAGGGATTAGATTCATGGAATCTAATCCCTGTGTTGTCTAAAAAATAAACTATGATTTATTTAATTATTTATATTATTTGTGTAAAATTTGACATATAACAATCACACATTTCGCATGTTGTTTATGAGTAAAATTGATGAGACTAACCTAATAGTAAGACCACCACTGTACTCTATTTTAAGTGAAATAAATAAATGAATGAATAATATTTAATAACTAAATCTAGATAATGAATGATAAAAATATTAAAAAAAACATAAATATTAAGAACAAAAATTATAATATATAATGTGGTTAACTTATTTTTGAAACTATCGAGGAACTCATAACTAAAAAGTACAAAATAAAAAAATATTTAATAAATAAAAAACCCAACTGCGTAAATATTGAACCAAACTACGTACATAGACAAAGAACTGAAAAGAAAAAAACAAGCACATAGATGGCTGGTGGTCTAAATTTATATAATGTAATATTGAATGAATACTATTTAAGAAAATAAAATATATTCTAATATTGGAACATAACAACTGAACAGTCGGGATCCATTGACAAATTAGATTGGCTGTCGACTAAATTTAGACCACCAGCCATCTATGTGCTTGTTTTTTTCTTTTCAGTTCTTTGTCTATGTACGTAGTTTGGTTCAATATTTACGCAGTTGGGTTTTTTATTTATTACATATTTTTTTTTATTTATATAGATTATAATTATTTATACATGTTTACACAATACAACAGTGCAACTATTTATTGATTGATACTAATTTCAAATAAAGCTGTCTTCGTGAATTTATTCAGGGATTTGTTAGGTTGGACATCAGTGGCAACATTCAAGGATCAACAAAGATATTACAATTTTTTTTAAAGACAACTTTTGCAATAGGTCATTTGGGTGTCCGAGCTACGCTTGACCCACTTGTGAGATTACCCCTTGGATTTTCTACATGTGGTAACACTAAAACCCTACCTATGCCTACCCCCTCCGCGCGCATGGCCCCCTCTTCCGAACGCGCGCCCCGCTCTTGCGCCGGGCGATGTCATCGCTTCCTCAGTACGTTTTGGATTTTCAATGTGAACACTAGTACTAGAAACAGTGTAGTAGAAAAATATTACTTCTGTTTCTTACGAACAATAAAGGTAAGTACCTAACTACCTACTTAAAAATTTAACACAGGTAAGCCCTGTGTTAGTTACTAAGTGATTGCCCGCTCTCAAGACGGCAAACTCACTATATTGCAAGGTATTTCATATTGGGAAAGCCCCAATAAGAATATATGAAATTAAGGTCGGGTACCTTGCATGCAGCCGACGTCGGCTGTTCGCACAGCCGACATGTCGTCTGCGCTTGGCGGCCGACGTCGCCTGTTGCAGCCGATGTTGGTTGCCAGAGCCGACGTCGGCTACCATATCGCCTGCTATAGCCGATATCAGGATTTACTTTATTTTGCTTAAGCTGCGTCTTTATACCAGCAGTAAAATCGTGTTGCGTACACACCAACACGTTGGAATTAACCTAAATAATAATTCCAGATGGCGTTACCTCAAACCACCATGGGCGAGTTGGCTGACTGGGTTCCCCCTCCCAATCAAGAAAGACTCTTCAATAACATTATTAAAATAATGAATGAGTTGTTCCCGGGTGATTGGAAGGAATGGGTGGTAAATAGGGTCACATATGAAGACCTTTTCGGAACAACAATATCATCTGATGTAGAATGCAGACTGCGATTTGCTATTCCTACTACCTTGTTGGCAAAAGCACATAGTGAGGAGTCAAACCTCAGTGAACGCCGCTATAAACTAATTAAAAGAATTTTATTAAGCTGGCCACTAGGTCTAGCGCTAATCCACACCCCACTATCTACAATGGCTAAGATTCACCCAGTTCACGCCTGCAACAAATTTGGTGAAGCCGTGAATATGATCAAAGATCAACTCATATCGCGCCATGAAGCCTCCAGAATGTTAAAAGTAGATAATTTGGGGCTTACTGAAGAATAGTCTTCCTCCAGCAGCTGAGCCTCTCGAAGAAGAGTTTGAGGACTTCACTCCTGTTACCAAGGAAACTGAGGCAAAAATAATAAAGGCTAATGAAAACCTCGTTAAGCAAGGCATAGATTGTCAAAGATTTAATTGTGAAGGCTGGCAAAATATAAGATATGCAGAAGTACAGAAGAATTTTCAAGCCACACCAGTATTTACATCACTCAAAGTAAATAGTAACTTTGCAACGGTTACACCACCTTGGCAGTTAGTTACCGTCTTGGAAAAAATAGATGCATGTCTCGGGGCCGTCACACACGGGCTTCTGCAACAGAGAGATGTTTTCACGAAGATTTACGAAGTTGCAACTCCACAAGTAAAAACACACATAAGCAAAAACTTCTTGTCCAGGGATTCAGAATTCCGTAAAATCTCGGATACCCTTTTGCAATACACGTGTGGCAAACGAGCTGAAGTAATTCAGCAGAGACGAAATATATATAAGCCTGCTAATAAAACCTTAAATGAATTACTTCACACTATACCCCCATCCGAAAAGCACTTGTTTGCCGAACCTCAACTAGCGGAATTTGTAAAGGAACAAGGTGGCATCTCAAAGCTTTTTCCTGGGAAATTTCGTAAGGTCACTTCTACCACTACATCTACAAGTCGAGTCACGACGAGACGCCCGCCCGTTACGACGTCAACAGAAACCCGCGATAGACCGCATGCGAGTAATGGGTTTAGGAACGCAACCTATAGAAAACCTAAAAGGTCACGTTTCCCTACAAGGCGCGGCGCCTTTAAACAAAACAAAAATGGCAAGAAATACTAAATTTCAAGCGGGACAGGTAAATAAAAAACGACACATTTGGAAAATACTAGAGGCACCAAATAATATACTTAAAACTATATCAGGGTATCGAATACCCTTCACAGCCCGTCCACCATTATTTAGATTTAACAAAAAGCTGTATTCAGGCCTCAAAACTACTTTTTCAAACAAAATGTCATATGAAATCGATAAAATGATTGATTCAGGTGCAGCACGCAAGTGTTGCAGTACATCTGGGTTCATATCCCCTATATTTTTAAGACAGGAATCTGATGGCACCTATCGTCCCATTTTTGACTTAAGAAATCTAAATTATTATTTGTATCCACCGAAGTTTCGCCTACTGAACCATTTCAAAATACCGCTGTGTTTAAATGTAACAGATTTCATGACGAAAATTGATTTGTCGCAAGCATATTTTCATATTCCTATTTTAGAAGCCCACCGTAGGTTTTTAGCATTTGTTTATAAAAACACCATTTATGAAATGACGTGCTTACCTTTTGGGTTAGCTACTGCCCCATGTACTTTTGCAAATATATCTAACTGGTTAGCAAATAATTTCAGGAAGGAAGGCATTCGCATAATCGTGTATCTCGACGACTTCTTGATAATGCACAAAAATCCTCGAACGCTAGAAAAACAGACTCAACAAGTACTACAGACTCTTGTAAGCCTGGGTTGGTGCATCAATATGAAGAAGACGATTCTAAAACCAACAAGAAAGATAGAATACTTAGGAATTGTGTGGAACACGACACAAAATCTCAAAAGCCTTCCAAATCACAAAGTTTCCAGAATTGTCATAGTAATAAAGAACATGTTAAAAAAGAACTGGTGGACCTGGCATTCAGCCAAAGTTATTCTAGGCTACATAAACTTTGCTGCATTCATTGTACCTCTGGGAAGACTTCACTGCAGAGAAATCCAGATAGAAGGCAATCGACTTCCAGAGGACCCAAGCAATCGGAGATTCCCACTACCAATGAGCGTAAATCAAGAACTCCACTGGTGGCTAGACCACATTCATCTGTCATCTCCTATTCATTACAAAGACCCAACAGTCTTTATAACAACGGACGCATCAGACCTAGGGTGGGGAGCTACAGTCAACGACACAAAACTAGACGGCATTTGGACCTCCAAGCAACGGACATGGCACAGCAACCTAAAAGAACTCTGGACACTGAAAAAAGTCCTCCAGGCACAAGCTCCTATTCACGTCGGTCAGACTATATTGGCACAAACAGACAACAAATCTGTTGCAGCGTACATTTCAAGGGAAGGAGGAACCAAGTCACGAAAACTACTGCAATTGACAAAGGAAATTCTCGAGATAACTCAGAGATACCAAATTCACCTCATATCTCCCGGGAAGATACAATCTAATGGCCGACACCAGAATGGACCCTATCCAAACAAATGACACAAATAATATTCAGGAAATTCGGCATTCCATCAATAGATCTCTTCGCAAGCTCTCGATCAGCGGTGGTAGATTGTTACGTGAGCGAGGATGTTCGAGACCATGCATGCATTTTTGTAAATGCCTTCAGCAAACCTTGGCACTACAACCTCGGTTGGGTATTTCCCCCACCCTCTCTCATACCCCGTATTCTACGACACTTAGACAAGAGCTCGGGTATATATCTCATGGTGATACCGAAATGGGAGAAAACGTTCTGGAAGGCAGAACTCAAACAGAGAGCTTTGAACCCGCCATTCAGAATATGGAATCTACGCAAACACCTCATAGACCTACAGACGAGGAAACCCCCTCCAGCAGTCGAGAAGTTGTGTTTGCAGGTCTGGAAGGTTCAGGCTGGGCCCATTTCATAGATTCATTGGAAGAAAATAACAAAACCCTAATACAGTCTTCCTGGCGCAAATCCACCCTAAAGACGTATAAGTCAGCATGGGACAGATGGCGTGCATGGTCAAAAGGAAAATGCCCAACGGATGACCCAAGTCCTGATGATGTAGCGAAATTCATTTGCTATTTACATCAAGATGTCAAACTGGCTCCAGGAACAATTGCACTTCACAAATCAGTAATCGTTACGTTCGCGAATCCAATTAAGTCAGAAGCTCTCTCTGGGCATCCGGTTGTCAAACAGCTAATGAAAGCTATTGCTTTAACAAAGCTTCCCCCCAGAAAACCAACTACTTGGGACGTAGGGGTTCTTATTGAATATCTTCAACATTATTCAATTAATATTGAAAGCTTATTTCAAATAAGTCGACATGTTGCAGTACTTCTACTATTGTGTTCTGGTAGAAGAGTACATGATTTAACCGTCTTGGACATAAGTCCAGAATTTTATGAAAATCACGATGATCATGCCGTATTGTGGCCTAGATTTGGTTCCAAAACTGATTCTATAACCTATCGTCAAGCTGGATGGAAATTATTGAAAAATAAAAACTCAACCCCGTTTATTGGATAGGAAAACTCATAGAGATCTCGCAAAGTCGAAGAAATGCAAATAAAACATTGATTAGTAGTCTGTTTATCACAACTAGGGGAAGAGTCAACGCGGCATCTCGGACTGTTATAGCAGGTTGGATAAAGACCTTATTATCAGAGGCTAATGTTAGGGATTCACCCGGGAGTTTTCGAGCTGCAGTAAACTCAGACCTGTGGATAAATAATAATATAAACATAGATGAAGTACTTCTAAGGGGAAATTGGAGAAGCAAAGACACATTTCTGAAGCACTATTTTAAGGAAGTGCCTCATAAAACAAGTGAATCTAATAATGCTTATTTAACCAGATTATTCTCAACAATATAAAAAATTAATACTCTATAATGATCTCGAGAGATCTTAAGGCTGATTTAATTATTATAAGAGTTTATTTTGTTTTATTTTCTGAAGAAAATATGTGTAAGATTCCTTTATTTGAGTTGTGATTTTGTTGAAAACTTTGAACAAATACAAAGGTGTATATTTAAAGAATATTTCTTTTTTACACTACCTTTTACCAATTACGGCTCTAATCAGAGACAATCACAGTACGTCAACTAGCGCCGGCAGAGAATAAACATATCTCACAAGTGGGTCAAGCGTAGCTCGGACACCCAAATAACACCGTTTTCCCCCCGAAGGGTAGAAAACGGATATTTGGGTTCCAGCGTAGCTTGACCCACTAATACTTTTAAGGCCTTGCCGGCTGTGAGAAAGTACTGAGGAAGCGATGACATCGCCCGGCGCACGAGCGGGGCGCGCGTTTGGAAGGGGGGCCATGCGCACGGAGGGGGTAGGCATAGGTAGGGTTTTAGTGTTACCACATGTAGAAAATCCAAGGGGTAATCTCACAAGTGGGTCAAGCTACGCTGGAACCCAAATATCCGTTTTCTACCCTTCGGGGGGAAAACGGTGTTATTTAATCCCCGTGTCCCGGGGTACTTTACAAACATATAATAGTCGGACACAAATTACATCCAGACTCAGAACAACTATTTATGGGTCACACAAATAGTTGTCCGGCGTGGGACTCGACACGAAACGGCAAGGCTACTGTCTTAGCCGCTGCGCCACACGTTATTATTAATATGTATCGGAATGTTATACAGCTGTCGGTCCTCAACCAGACACGGCCGAGAAGTGACTGGTCGTAGTATAAAAAAGACTAGCAGTGCCCGCGGACTTCGTTCCGCGTTATAACTATTTTTGTCCCTGCCCGTTTGTACAGCGTAATATTTCGGGATAAAAAAAAATGATGATGAATCATAGCCTATGACACACCACAATAAAGTAGCTTTCTATTGGTGAAATAATTTTGAAAATCGGTTCAGTAGATCCAGAGATTACCCCTTACAACGTCACAAACTCAAACGTTACCTCTTTATAATATTAGTTTAGATAAAGAGTGCTTGACTCTGTCAAAATGACCGCTGTATTCAAAACGTAGACAGAGAAACTAACTTGGTTTCTCTGTCTACGATCCAAAATTAGATTTTTTTAATTATTCAATTTTATTATTAGTATTTCTTTAGTCCAATAGGAATAACCACTCGAACTTCTTCATCTATAAATTTACTTAGCAGTGATACCAAATCGACCGAAATCTCCCGGAATCGTCTGAGCTCGTCCGGCTGTTAGCACGGTTCCCGATAGATAAACATTCAACTCAGCGCTTGGTAAGCTTTGTAAGTTCCTTTGGTGCAATGTAGCGAATTATTTCTTAGATTATTTGTTCCTTTGTAACATCTAGATCATTATGTTTAGATAGGTATGTAAGTAGATATATAATATTATGTAAATGCTTTGTTTGAAGAAAACGTGACGATTGGTACAGAAACTACAAATTTTAGGAAATAAGTGGTCCGCTTTTTAGCACAATATTCGACGGTCAAATTTCGGCCATGGTGGCCAGTCTCATTGGAGACTAGCCTACTGCCCGGTAAATGTTATAGTGCACAAGTGTGTGCGCACGTACGTATATATTATTCTATCACTCTCAAGATCTGAGAGGATCAAAACGACTGGAAAGTGGTCAGGTACAGGACCAATACGTGCTTAACGTGCTTTTATCTAATGGTCTTCTATCTTTATGTATTCTGTATAGTAATTGAAAACCCTTAAATGAAGTTGTGTTCTTAATGGTTCCCTGGATACAATGCAGTAGCAAAATTTGTATTAAATTAAATTCGAATGACGGTTACACTATGGTTATGTGAAATAATAACCATTGAGCGAACTCATTGGTATTAATACGTCCATTGGGCATTATGTGTCTATTGTTAAATTCAATAGGACGGGATGGACGTTGTTTTCATGAAATCCTTTTCATTCGGTTGAATTATCTAAAATAGGATTTAGATACACCTATAATATTTACAGACATTGTTATGAATCATAGCCTATGACACACCACAATAAAGTAGCTTTCTATTGGTGAAATAATTTTGAAAATCGGTTCAGTAGATCCATCAATTATCTAAAATAGGATTTAGATACACCTATAATATTTACAGACATTGTGATCAAAAAGTGCTATGTGTATTTTTGAAGTGAAAACTTCTTTAAGCCCGTTGATTACTTTTAGGTTGAACAAAGAGGGTGAAACACGTCAAAATCACGACACACATCCCATAAGCTATATGTCATCATCATTTCAACCGAATGACGTCCACTGCCGGACAAAGGCATCCCCAAATTAAAAAAATATGCATTGTGTCCATCATTAGGAGGGATATGGCATAATCGCCACGCTTAGCATATGGTTAGCGATCGCAGTAACAAGGTGATTGTAGTCAAAAGACCGCTGCTGCTAGTTCCCTGGAATATATTCCCTCGGGATGAATTGAATAAACTCTACATTGTGATGGTTATAATAAGAACATTAACTTAAATCACGTTGATGTTGGTATTTATGTAATAATATTTTGTTTTAATTTTGTTGCGAAATACTGAGGGATTTTTTTCCAGTCGTGTCGCTAGTAATCCCTTCAGAACATGAGAGTGATGGAATATTAAGAGTCCCTGTGTTTGTGCACACCCTTGTGCACAATAAAAAGCGCCGCGTAGATGGCTAGTCTATATTGAGTCTGGCCGCCATGGCCTATGCACGACCAAGAAGATATTTTTTTATATTATGAAAAACATCAAAATGTGCCAGCGTGATTCCTGAAAATTTACTGACCTTATACACAATCCTTTTACTTCAGGAAATTTCACAACGACTGCCAATAAAGGCTGTCGTTGATAAATTTATCTACTATATAAGGAAATAACAATCTTACGCTTTGCTTAGTAAATTGAAAATTCTATTGTGCCCGAGTTATGATTGAGAATCGTATCACGTGACCTGGTACCGATGCACCAGATTAATATTTAATATGGTTATCAACAGCAATGCATCTCAACTCTCGGGAGAATTTGCGACATGGCTTCTTTGCTGCTACATCAAATACATACCAACTCTTATTACACATACATACTCTTATTATACATATCTTGATGGTTTAAATTTAGAATGTGTTTTCAAATTCAAAATTCATTTATCCGTTAATATATTACACCTGTCAAATATTTTTTACCCTACCGACAGCTACTGAGAAATACTGCCAGAAAACTCAGTCGGAATCCATTTTAGGGTTCCGTAGCCAAATGGCAAAAAACGGAACCTACAGATTCGTCTTGTCTGTCTGTCTGTCGTCCGTATGTCACAGCCACATTTTTTCGAAGCTTCAAGTACTATACTCTTGAAACTTGGTAAGCAGATGTATTCTGTGAACCGCTCCCCAAAAAAACAATAATATTTGGGATTTCCTATACTTAAAACAGGAACTCAACTATTTTTTTTAAACCAACCCATTACAAGTTGTGTATGTATGGATAGGTCTTCAAAAATGTTATTGAGGTTTCTAATTAATTCATATATTATATTCATATTCATTATAAATCTTTCATTCAATCAACTCAAATGCTGCTACGGAATCCTTCATAGAAGATTCCGACTCGCACTTGGGTGCTTTTTAAATATTTATTTCTAAGAATAAAATTACATTGTACTTGAATATGTTAATTTAGAGGGACTCAATCCCTAGCCGTTTTTTAAATAATCAGAAATTTCGTAGTAAGCCCTGCTATACTATTTGGCTTTTATAGTTTCTCTGATATCACTGGGAATTATTATTATAGAATTTTAAACATTGCCCGATATAAGAGTTACTTATTTTATACTTGTGTTATAGTTTCTACTAAATTATAGCTATATATTTATGTAGTTAAACTTTATAAATTATAGCCTGTGTTTTATTCGAATATATAAGCTATATTCTTACAAAGTTTTATCAAAATCCGTGCGGTAGTTTTTGCGTGATAGAGAAACATACACACTCACAAACTTTCGTCTTTAAATATTAGTGTGATTAAATATATATAAATTACATTCAAATATCAAATAAAAACAGGTCAACAGCGAGTCATCCTCCGTATTAATTTGTAGGTATTTAGAGATGCACTTAGGTTCAAATTTTCAATTGGCTGATATTTGGCTTAACTTATTGTGTGTCATGCCAAATTGCATTATTATAGGAGTTTGGCTTTGGGCTCTCTAGTGCATGTCAAAATATAAATATAACAACTGAAGGAGATTTTCCACCAAAGTGGCTAGCCCAGGCGAGGCGAGGAGAGAATAGAAATTTGTATGGCAAATTTTCAATCCTCTCCCAGCGCATCTTTAGTGGAAACAGTGTACTGACGAGAATATGTATGCGAGGCGTGAATTGAAATATTTGTATGTGTACGCGATGGCTATTTTTAGTAGGAAAAGGTCAGTGCGATTTCAAGTCTCTTCTCACCTCGTCTCGTCTCGCAACTCTGGTGGAATATCACCTTTACACTCTGCTGTGTGATCCGAAACAAGACAGAACCTGTAATATGCCTGTAACATACTTTTGAATATTTCAAATGCACCGTAGCCTAGCCAAGTTGGTAGTGCTCCTGCGCCTGCGAAGCTGGTGGTCCTGGGTTCGAATCCCAGTAAGTGCAAATATTTGTGTGATGAGCACGAATATTTGTTTCTGAGTCATGGGTGTTTTCTATGTATTTCAGTATTTATCTATCTATATAAGTATGTGTATCGTCGCCAGGTACCCATAGTACAAGCTATGCTTAGTTTGGGGCTAGGATGATCTGTGTGACATTGTCCCTAGATATTATTATTAAACTATAGATAAATTACACGCAGAACAAATAATCATGTTCATCACATAAAGATTTGTCCAGTTGGGAATCGAACCCACGAACTCTGGCTTAGCAGTCAGGATTACTAACTACTAGACCAACATAAACAACCGTATCTTTTGATTGCGTTGAAAAATAAAGCTAGTAAGAAGTTTAATTTTTTGAAGCGTTTATTTCACCTCGATAACTTCCTGAGCCACCTCCTTGATTGCCTATACGCGTTTCTGAGAAGTGTCTGTATAGGATCATTTTTTTAAACTTTCATTCAGTTTAACAATGTTTTTTTCTTTTAATTTTATCTGCTGTTTAGTTATACCCACCCCGACTCTGCACGCAGAAAAATAAAAGGAAACACAAACACAACGTTTCAAAATCTATAATCGGACTTTATTTTACACAATACGAATAAATTTTCTTTGGAGGTGACCCGCTAAAGGGCTAGGTATAGCGGTTAGTTATAATTTAAGAAGAGTTAACGGGTACACAGACAAGCGGATGTGGAAAGCGGCTTTGTTTTATACATTGTAAAGAAAAATAAAACTGCAGTTTTTCATCTCATTCTGTAGGGGGCGTACTCGAAGGTGTTTTTCTGCGTACTACGATTACTCACCCACGCGTCATGAGTAATTTTTTAAATTAAAATTTCATTGATCTGGACGGTGTAGCCAGTACGTTTTAATCAAACAATTTATTTTTCAGACATTTTTAATCAAAATAAAATAAGCACCGCAAAAGTAATTCGTTGAATTACATTCATCTGAATACGAATGTCATTTGTATCTATAAAATTAAAAAGGCAAAACAAAACTATTTAACTTTTCTGTTTTAAGACGGTCGCAATCAAATTCAAATACTTTAAATTAAAACAAAATTAAATGTGGAGCATTAAATTTTGCGATTATTAAAAAGTGTCGTTTATTTGTTAAGGCGACGCGTTCATCTATACATATAATAAAATCGTAGGAAAGACAAAACTGTATATTGAATATTTTTTTAAAAGGATACTTGGGGCGTGATCTACAATCGATCTCGAAGCCAAAAATATGGTTTTTAGAATTTTTGTCTGTGTGTCTGTTTGTCTGTATGTATGTTCGGGATAAACTCAAAAATTTCTGCATGGATTTACTTCAAATTTAGCATGAATATTACTAAGAGGTCGGGTCAGCATATAGGTTACATATTATCACGCTATCACCTACGGGGGAGGAGGTATGTTAATTTATAAAATTTAACGCGGAAAAAACCGCAGGGCACAGCTCGTAAACAATAATATGCAAATTGAAGGGCAGTGACTGGTGCTGGGTTGGATACATATATACACGTGTAATCTGGCTTATGTCAAAGGGTCATCATGTCAGCCAAATGACGTTTACAGCTGGATAAAGGCCTCCTCAAAATATGTCCATCATTTGGAGAGCTATGCCATAATCGCCACGATCCGCAAACAGTTTGGCGATTGCAGTGTGATGGTCATCGTACACAAAAAGACGCTTTATCATCATCATATCAGCCGAAAGACGTCCACTGCTGGACAAAGGCCTCTCCCAAAGATCTCCACAATTGCCGGTCTTGCGCTATTCGCATCCAGTAGTTTCCAGCGACCCGCACAAGATCATCGGTCCATCTTGTAGGGGGGCTGCCCACGCTGCGTCTTCCGGTTCGTGGTCGCCACTCAAGAACCTTTCTGCCCCAACGGCCATCAGTTCTACGAGCTATGTGGCCTGCCCACTGCCACTTCAGTTTGGCAATTCTTCGGGCTATGTCGGTGAATTTGGTTATTTAAATATACATTTATATAAAAGAGAGATGATTTATTTTTCAGACTTAATTAGTTCCTGTGACCTTTTTATCCATAACAAATTCAATGAAAAATATTTTTTTCATCTACAGGAATCTGGACCGGATTAATACAGGGAGTGATCCTACGTGTTAATTCAGGTAATTTACTAACACTGTGCCAAATTATAATGAATCAGTACAATCGTTTCTGGGTGATAAAGTGAGAAACATTTAAATCGACAAAAAATTAAATTTTCACATGTATAATGTATAATAATTATAATAAAACATCCGGCGTGTTAATCCAGATAATAAATTATTTGTGTCCCAAATTTGTAAAAAATTCTGTTCTGCAGTTTTTCTGTGATTGGGTAACAAACAAACAAACTTTCACATTAATATTATTAAAAGGACTGACTTATCTGACTATATACATACAATTCACAAACAACATACGGCTAGTATTTCCGTAGTTATATTAACCGTGAACAGAGAGTTATATAGTACCGACAATTACCTGGCATCCTTGTTATTTCAATTTATATCCCATTCCATTTCGTATCCGAACTCAATAATATCACCCGTTTTAACATACATTTGATCAACCGTCTCATTAACATATAGATAGGGTCCCGAAAAATTCGCTATCCAAATTGTACCTTCCTTTTTTGTCCCTTCGGGCTCTTGCCGAAGATAAATTAAGGCCTTTTTTGTTGGTCCTGTGACCATTGGGGCGGATTCGAGACATTCATTTTGGGTTCTGTATACATTAAGCGGACGAAGGTATTGAAGATTCAGAGTAGCCCAGGTTAATTATTTCGTTGGGAACTTGATTAGCCTTTGTAATAGGATCCTACTTTTTGTTTCGCGGTTGTAGAACGGTTGTACTTTTTGTTAATTAAACTTTGTTAAAACGGTCGTGTTTTTGTTAAGGATAGCATTGATGTTGGAGGTAGGGGCTCTTTGTTTATTACCATTTGAATGCTAAATAGATTTAAACGGTTACTTTCGTAGATACTTATTCTTTCTTGTCTTCTGAAGAGAGTTATCAATTTACTGCATGTTTTATTTTATAATACAATACTATTCTTTATTGCGGTCATGTGTACAATATAGATGTTACAAAATTATATTGGTATCAACATGGGTCCTGTTAGGGCACACAAATTAATTTTTATTCTTAATATTCAGCCAAGTACATTATTTACATGATGTTAAATAAGATAATAAGATTTTAATATGTTCTGTTGCGCAATTTTTTTGTGCTTAGTAAACTCATTTGAATAATTCTTAAGGTTGTAAAACATTTATTTATTTTATTTATTTATTTATTATTCAAACACATTTACAACACCTTTTCAGAAAATTATATAAAATTGTATAAATAAAGTTTGTTGTATGGGGGCTATGTTTAATCTTTAACTGTTATGTATTCGAATGTATACCTATATTTTTTGCACGTTGTGCTATTCTGCCGATAGACAATGCTTGCGAAATGGTTTTATATGTAATTTTGTTCCAATCGATTATCTTAAGGAAAAGGCGGTTTTATGTTTTTTAAACGGTAATTATCAATTCAAATGTATTTTTTTTTGTATTTTTACCTTACGTAATTATCCGTTGTTGTAGAAATGTTTACATAATGTTTTTTGTTATTTGAATTTGCAATCAAATAACAAAAAACAAACAAACAAAAACAGCTAGTTGCACAAGCTGACCGCCTGTACAGTGAAGGAGTAGGACGGTTTTGTGGGAAGGAAAGTTAAGGAGGGATTGAAGGTGTAATTATAAGGAGCTCCAGGAGAATGCTTAAAGAAGAAACGCACTCGTAGGTAGGAAGGGAGATAGAATCATAGAGAATTTTGAAGAGGAGCCATATTATTCGGCTATTCCTGCGAAGACTGATTGGAAGCCACTTGAGGTTTTTGCTAAATTAAGAGATCTGGTCGTTTTGTTATTTAATCTATTTATCATCGATAAAACAAATACATACATTTTGCAGGTGTTCAAGTTTATTTAATAGCTCCTCGGTAGGATACATTATAGTTTAGGCTAAGGCAATTCTGGTTTTTAAGGGCAAGAAACTCTGGAGGCATTTTAGCGAAAAGAACGCGTACTGGATTTTATTGACCTCGCGAATGTTATTGCTCCATGATAAATTTTATATAAAATTACGCCCAGATTTTTTACGATTTCTGTGTAAATTATCTGACTGCCATCGAGTAATAAAGGCGGCAAAGAAGCAACATCAAGTCCATTGCGCATTTGCCTACTCCCTATCATTATGGCCTGTGATTTGTCTGTGTTTATGTGAAGACCTCGCCTTTTGGCTTATGACCTCAAGATCACGGTTCGTGGCTGTAATATCAGTATGGGTTATATTCGGATTAAAATTGCGGTACAGCTGTACGTTGTCTGCATAGAGATGAAAGTTTGAGGAGATTTCTCGTACTAAGGAATTTATGAAGATGAAGATGAGAAGAAGAACACTAACTTAGGTTTCAAAAAATTTCCATGTCAGTGGAAAAATGTTTGTATTAATTTAGAGCCATTCCTAGCTACCATATATTTATCCAGAAGCATTCCTCATATTTAGTATAAAAAGTATTTGCGATATTAAATAACATCTAGTACTAGGTACTATTCATCATAATATGATGATTTATATTATTATTAGCGGTGCCCCGCGGTTTTACCCGCGTTAAACTTTATAAATTATACCCTTTGTGTTAATTCAGGGTGTCGGTTAATTCCATACCACATTTTTATAGAATAGCTCCAGCTGTTTAGACGTGAAGAAGTAACAAACATACACACTCACACACTCACAAACTTTCGCCTTTATAATATTAGTGTGATGATATTGTCAGCCTACAGACGCTGACAGCTAAACAAAGGCCTCCTCAAAGTACTCCACAAGTGCCGGTCTACTACCATTATGAGTATTATATAAAAGAGTTTATCAACCATTAGAAACTTCCTGTTTGCACCTACTTTATATAAACGTCATCGGCGTCACAATAACCACACAAAATCCCGCCAAATTAAAGCTAGACTACCACACAAACCAATTTCAAATTGATAACGAAAATTAACTTTAAATCCGATACGCGAATCAATAAATCCTAATTTATTCAATTAATAACCCAAACATTGGAATAAATTGGATAAATGTGCCATAAATTAGTTCGTGGAGTGGCCGTCGATTGTATAACGTGTTGGCGCCAAAGTGTGAGTTTTAGAGCGGGCTTGGACATTGGGAGCCAGTTAGGAAGTTTAATGGGCGATATTTTGTTATTAATTGATTTGATATTATGGAGTTTAAAATGAACTTCAATTATTTTAAAGCCTGCTATTGTGATAATATTAATTATATAGCGTATATTAATCCCACCAGCTTTTATTTAATTTATTTCAATTTCAATACAATGGGAATGTACAGACGCCAGCACATCCAGCTACCCCAATCTTTCAAATTTCTTTTATAGATTTTCAACTTTAGCACATAAGCATAAGCTTCACTTTCAATTGGGGAAATTTGACCGATTGGGGTAGCTTGATGTGCTGGCGTCTGTACAAAGGCTGATGCCAAAGGCATTTTCGACCTGTCAACCTTAGGGTAGTGCAGAGAGATCACGGTAGGTGCACTTAGATTATAATAATTGTATTTACCATTAATGATAATCATTACGAACACTATCTATAATATATCAATGTAGACAAGTTTTCGTGTAGGCAATTAACTTCCTAATGTGTGAATGGAAAAACCGGAAAAGGAGGACCTCGTAAAACATTCTATGGCCAAATCGGAGATGTTCTCAAGAAAGGCTAGGTCAGAAGTACCCTAATCCGGCAAGCATGTTTAAAGAATATAATGAGACTGTAAACGAGGCAAAAAAGGGGTGCAAAGATGACAAATGGAAATCCGTTGGCTCTGCCTACCCCTCTGGGAGGCAAGCGTGAGACGCGTCTATGTATTTAATTAACTTCGGAGGCTATACCTTAATAACACAAGACATGTCAACGGATCAGCTGTTCATCTAATGGCATTGAAGCCCTAAACAATTTCTGCATATTTTCACCAGAATTCCACGTAAACAGGTTAATATAAAAAAAAACTATATTAGAATATCTTGAAGAGAATATTTATTATACAAACTGGGTTTTCGAATTTATAAAAAAAATCTGGATTCTGAAGATGATCATTTGATATTAGGTAATTTAATCACACACAATTGAATTGTGAATACTATTCAGTAATAAAAATCATCAGAATTGTATCAATTTGTTTGAATTCAGGCTATAAAAACCTATTCAGAGGCCACACGGATTCCTAGATATCGATTTTAAATACGAATGTTTTCGGTTAATATAAAACCTCTCCATAGCTGCCACTTTTTATACACTATAAAGATATTTGTTTCGTTACCCCCTGGGTCTCACAGATGTAGTATTTTTTGATTGGTCTATTGGCGTTTTTTTACGTCATGTCCTACTAATTTTATAAATGCGAAAGTTTGTGAGTATGGATGGATGAATAAATTTTTGTTACTTTTTCACGCAAATATAAACGGTAGATACCCAATGGATTTTGAAGAAACACTTTTTAACACTACTTTAACACACACACACACAATTTTAACGCGGGTAAAACCGCAAGGTACGGCTAGCATTCTATATGTATGAAACAATATGACAGCAAAATTCACAATAGTCTGATTCTCAAATGCGTTTAACAATAATGTGTTACTTGGAAGACAAAGGGGGTTCATAAGTGAATCTTTTACCTAATAATTAAATAATAAAGTATAAAGTAAAGTAAATCAAATCCCATCTGGCGTAACAATGTATTGTTTAAAATAAATATTATAAACTTGAAATTTATAAATTAGTTTTGAATGTACAATATAAATGTGTACTGACAATGTAAATCTAAATCTGTATCAAAAATAAATTGAGGCATAGGACTTATTATATAGAATAGTTATTTTATTTAATGAGTGGCTTAAGATACTTATAAGTTACTAAAGTTATCCATTAATTTAAATATTTTAAGGTACTTGTATGCTAAATTTAATAAGGTATTATAATATAATAAGTCCTTTTATTTTTTTCGGGACTGTTGATCCTGGCTTACCAGGAGTTGCAGTGGTGGGTAAGAGGGAAGGATTAGTCCCGAAAAAAAAGGACTTATTATATTATATTATCTTATTAAATTTAGCACACAAGTACCCAAAAATATTTAAATTAATGGATAACTTAAGTTACTTATAAGTATCTTAAGCCACTCATTAAATAAAATAACTATTCTATATCAACAACAAAATGTACGTATGTAAAAATACACCAGAAACACCGTAAAGTTATCATTAATTATGTTATTATATAGTTGGAGTTTGTGCAAAGTTGAAAAGAGTTAAGTTAGAAAGTTAAACAAAAATACACCAGAAACGGGGTAATATTACAATTGAGAATAGTACAAAACTTTGAAGAGTATGTTAGAAAATACACCAGGCATAATTTACATGAAGTTTGTCTACGTACAAACTTACAAATTGTTAGGTTGTAAATAATAGGTATTCTAGTCTTTCTATTAGTTACTATAAAGGTGACCAAAATTTGTCCAAATTTGAATAGCTTCCGAATTATTTCGTAATTTTTAACCTTCATCTATTTGAACGTCGATCACCATCACTATTACCGGCGAATTAGGTGGTAGCCCCCCCCCCCCCTGGACTTTGCCCTGCCTGAAACTTAAGATATCAGTTCTAATACAACAATAGTTTGAAATAATGAAATTTATTCAGCACTTGGGTATTTACATATACTTTTACTTGTCTAACTCACAATGTATTACATAAACACAGTTTAAAAACAGTAATTAAAGTAACAAAATATTTTAAATTAGTCCGTCCGTGCGGTCTGTTTCATCACATGTATTTTTAATATTCTTAAATAAATAATAAATAGCAAGTTACTAAGCTATTATTGTTACATTTAGCAATAGTATATCAATTTAAAGAATTGAAAACAACGAGCAGTTGGCTAGCGCAAAAGGCTCTCAACCAGTAGCTTAATTTAAACGACTAATACCTGAGGGCACCCTTATGGGCCACATCTCAGGCGGCCGCTGAAGTAAAAAGATGGAATTCGAAATGGGGGTCAGATCACTTGCACGGTATTATCGATCACGTGTTAAAGGGGCAACGCGATCCTCGCCGCTGAGGATCCTACCCTAGCTAGCCTGCGGCTTTCTCTAGCTACCTAGGTGGACGACCCGGAGAAGAAAGCCACAAAGAAAACTCCGAGCTTGCTTTTTTCGTCTTCTTTTGCTTTTTTTTTCGATTTATTTTATATATTTTTTTAACATTGTTTTTTGTTTTTACATTGTGATTGGCTGGTATGTAGGCTAATGCACGCACAGAACCGATGACATCTAGTTAATCAAAATAATTATGAGGTATATATATATATGTTTTTATAATAAGTATATGCCTCTAAAAAATCTATAAGTAAAAGTATTAACAGCATTATTTCTAAATTCAGTTGAGTATAGCATAAATTAATGTCCTTAATGTAATGTTGCTCGTGTTCAACCAAGCGACCAAGCGTTTTTGTCGTTTAAATAATCATTTAAAGTGTAATAGGCTTGTTTCATTAAAATATTTTTGACCTCTGATTTAAATTTCCTTTTGCCATTACCATTTTAATATATCCTAAATAAAAAAAATCCTACGCGCAATGTATTGCGGACGAGAGCCCGGGCGAAGTTGGACAAATGAGTCAGCCTATAAGCCTGCAAAAAATAATAACTCGTCAGACAAACTCCTCGGACCGAATTTGTAAATTGCTTCTGAATACGTCTCAAACTTCGGCAAAGATATTCTTTCCGGAATAGGTTATACATATTTTATATTCGGTGTGATATCGTGCCATATCTTTTGTTTACCAGCACTACTTTGCAAAGGATATGACGTCTATATCATGCAAACAAATTAACTGTAAATATTTTAAACTTGTAGGTTATGCCTAAATGCGCAATAATCGAATAGGATTTGCTTGACCTGTAATTATTTGAATACATGTAATATTTTCTTGTTCTCCATCAGTTGCACACATTCTGCTCCCATCGCCCATTTTTAATACTTACTACTTACTGCTTACTTATCGTATGAGCAGTAGTAATCCTAGTGTCAGAGTTGTTCAAGCTTCTGATATGGCTTAACGACAGTTGCCTATTGGATACAACCAGGACCGAAAGCTTAACGTACCACGTTGGCGCTCAGCCATCTATGGACTAACTGCGAGCCTTGCTTAACTCAATTTTGATCTGGTCTGGTTAAAATAGTGGAAGTGGCGAATAAACCATAATATAATAAATTAATATGTAAGT
Organism: Pseudoips prasinana; assembly: GCA_951640165.1. Taxonomy (NCBI): domain Eukaryota; kingdom Metazoa; phylum Arthropoda; class Insecta; order Lepidoptera; family Nolidae; genus Pseudoips; species Pseudoips prasinana. The sequence goes on from OX621248.1 coordinate 27,528,601, forward strand.
GAAATAGAATTAACGTATAAAAATAGCATAGCATAGCAGTATAAAATAAACGTACTCAATATTCCAGATCATACAATATTGAAATTTTATTTTATCGACATTCAAAGATACTGCAAATCGATAGTACTGAAGTATAAATCAATTCATTATTGTAATGAATATAAATACCTTTTTTATCTGGGTAAAAACACAGTTGTAATTTTTAAGCGGGCGCGCCCCTATAACTAACGTCATGTTAATGCCTTTTTGCTTTTACCGGCAACAGCAGATGTTTCAAATATTTACAAAATATTTAGTTGTAAATGAATACATTTCGAAAATAATAATTGAATAAAATAAATTAAATGGGCTTCTATGTCAGCGACATGATTGTTTTTCGTTTTTTAAATTACGACAACTGATAGGTCACCAGAGCCCATTGGGTTGGGGGAAGGGTCAGCTACACTTGTTGGCTGACTCTTAAAGGTCGGCAACGCACCCGAGACTACTCTGGTGTCGCGAGTGCCTGTGGGCGGCATTGATCACTTACCATCAGGTGACCCACTAGCTCGTTTGTCGCCCTCTATTATAAAAAATGCTAGCAACTTAAAATATTTACAGAATATTCAATTTATATTTATATTATGAATACCTACTTAATTGAATTAAATCACAACCAAAAGTCTACCCACTATTGGTTGTTTTTTTGCCTCAAAAACAAGTTGTTTTGCTAAATAATGGTACGGACCCTTTGTGTGCTAGTCCGACTTGCACTTTGCCGATTTTTAATGATTGTGTGAACAAAGCAGCGAGTTAATGTTCATGTATTTCTAGCTTTGCATCAAAGGTCCGAGTGAAATTTGGTGTTCGGTATGTAACACCTAAAGTTTGAAATAGTCTTGAATTTTCCAGTAGTACTAATAAAACTGTATTTTTAAACCTTTGCAGGTAATTTTATTACACCTTATATGCTAGCATAAATTGAATTATCGGGCCCACGAAGCCTCGTTTGACAACCTCGTGTCCAGGGAACCAAGTTATTGAATTTATTTACATACATACATAAGCTGCAAAAGGCCGAACAAAAAATGTGGGCTGTCTGTATAGCTCTGCCATAATTTGTGATATTTGCAGGATATTCCCATTTTATACGACTTCTCAAAAAAGGTGTCGTGGTAAACGCTTGTTTAATTCTGGTACATAGATAGATACACATTCCTGAAAAACCTTACTCCGATTGCTACCCTTTAAGATTGTGTTCAGGGGCTACAATAAAAAAAACTTCTAAACAAGTATCAGAATTTAAACAAGTGCAGAAATAAAAAAAAAACTTATGTTCAAACTAAAGATTCTAAAGACAGGATATTCTGCGCTTTCTGCCAAAAAACAGAAGTAACAGCAATGAAAATTCTTTGCTAATTTTCGCTAATGCGTTCTACAAGACTCTCCTTAGACCACATCATTCCACCAGAAGAGATACAAACTCTTCCTCCAAAAAGAGAGAAAGTTTTTTGAAGATATAGTGTACTAGTGTAAGATACAGTGAATTATATAAAAGTCAAGGAGCTCGGCTACAATACATCAGTAATATTCATGCCACCAAGGCATTAAATTCCACAATTACAATAACAATAATAGCCTGGGAGCCGGAACCAAATAAGAATAGGAAAAAAAGCAAGACCGAAGCCAAAACTAGCCAGTAAACCCAGCTTCAAACTATCAAGGATGCGTACCAAAACCAGCGAGCCGTAGTTATGGCACCATAACTCCGATTCACTCTTGACAGTTCACTTCATCCTGATTTGTTTCGCTCTGGACATGGCTACTCTAGTTTTCATATATCATGTCCACACGAGTTAGGTGTTGTTTTGTAGGGATGAAACGTGTAATTCAATTTTTCAGTGTGATGTCGATTTGCTTAATCATCGCAAATATAAATTGGGGTAGCGTTTATAAGCATTTTTGACATATTTATGGGATTAATCAAACAATGCTTGCTTTTTTTAATCGTTTTAGAACAACAATAATACGTTACCTATTATTCTTCTTGATTGTTAAAAAAGTGTTTTTATCAGCATTTGATTTTGTGGAGAATATTATAATATAATATAATAATTTATTTTATTTCAAGGTTACAAAGACCCATAACTTATATTAACTTAACTAATTTTACAATAATTATAATTTACTAAACTAATTAAAATAAAATTTAATAAAATAAATGAACATAATAAATCTTATAAAATAAATAAACATAGTAAATGATCCATCAATCAATCAATGATCCAAACGAAAAGTTAAATAAAAAATTAAGTTCTACATTTTCGAATAAATAGGCTGACTTTTTTTTTTCTGATCCTAATCCGAAGTGTTTTTCAGTTCAGGTGTGGTTTCAGTAGGGCCACCTTATACCATTCCGTGTAAATCGTAAAATGCCACTATCAGGGATACACCAGGTAATCGGGTTAGTGCCACCTCGCATGTCAAGCGTGATGAACTAAAAAAAACTCGCCAAATGGCAACTTTGTGGAAACTTTTCAGGAGGCTTGTCTCTAGTTGTAGTAGGTGATGATGATGATTTTGATGATTTTTAGAGGTTAGTTGTTATATTGGGTATAATAAAAATATACCTACTCTCTATTGTATGAAATAAAGACATAGAATCCGTGAAAGAAGTAAATTTTATAACAATTTTGTTACAGTTCCAAAATTAATAGTGTTCTTATCTGAGTTTCTGCTTCGGTGGCCAATCTCACCAGATACTAGCCAAATTTAAACTACATATTATAATACACGTGCGAGTATGCAAACTAAAGTACATTCTCATTATCTGATGGGATAGCGCGGTGATCTGACTCAACCGGGTGGAAATAAGATGAAGGGCCAAAAACTAAACGTGCTTTCTAAAGCACAGGGGTGTTTCACCACCCTACGATCAGAGATCAAAGGAGTAAGCGATATTCATAATAAAAAAAATATTGTTCTGCGCCGAGGGATCGGCGCGCAATCCGAACAAAATAAAAATAATATATATTTTTCTGTAATCTACTATCGATTATTTCATGCATAGGTATACTTTATCTACCTTCAAGTATGAATGTAGGGACCACATTTGGTTAATTCGTTCAACCCTATGGGAAGTAATAGCAATGTACCTAATGGTCAAAGAACACGACATATTATACTATAGAACACTTAATGGGGTCAAAAGGCACCATAAGGTGTAATTTATTTGCGTATACGAAGAGGTGGGCTACCCAAGTAATTTGTATATTAAGAGGAAATGCCACCATTGAGGTTGAATCACTCATCGCGCATTTTATTTATTATGTTGAAGGAAACAGCATCAATCAAATAAAATTGATGAAAGAGAAAGAAGTGTGAAAGGGATACTTTTAAACCGGAAAATGGCCCACTTGATGATAAGCAGTCACCGTAGCCTCTGACCCTGATAAAACTATTGGCATTACCAACCCTTCCTCCACACTAATGCGCTCTGCTGAGTTTAATCACCACAACATTAACCTAGTAACGCTAATAACCATATTTAAGTAAATATATTATTATAAAGAGAAAAGATTTGATTTTCTGTATAATGTAAAATACTTAACTGATTTTAATTCTTTCACTTAAAGAAAAGTCTACTATCAGCGAATAACATGGTTTATATTTTACTTTGAAAAAAAATTAGATTTAGAAGATTCCAATTAAAATTAAGTACTTAATAATAATTGTAAGGTATAAAATATAACTTACAAAACTCATTATTTGGATAAAGTACAAATTTGTCTACAAATTTGTCTGTGTTCAAATATCTATTCGTTCGAGGGTGTGCCATGCGGTTCTAGTATATTCTAGTATTGAATACATACTGTAAGCAATATAAACTACTATATAAAACCTTCAACTAAAAATTACATTCTTCATTCGTCTATATGCAAGGAGTCCAGAAATCTGGCAACATTACCTATTTATATGGCGAGGCTACTTAGCCAAGGCCTTTTGTGTAGGAGTCAACTCTCTAATTACAGTTTTCTGTAATATATATTCCCCAGTGGAGCTGCTTCAATAATTATCTTTATTAAAAAAAACATACAGCGAAAGTCAAAGTCTTTATACGCACACATACACACAGAAAATAACACACACACTCACTCACGCACACACACACACGCACTCACAAACACACAAACGTACACATTAATTACAAAATTATATATTACTACAATGTCGTATAAGGCAATGGTGGAAGGCCAGAATTTTTGAATTAACAAAGTGTCAATCCTATATTAGTTTAACTTAAATTATCAACTAAAGAAACGTAAAACTAAGTACTAAAAATATATACTTACATCTAAATTAAAATAAAATATATACTTAGATATTATTATATATATAAAGGTCTCATCCTTGGGTGTCGAATACAATATACCAAAAAGGGTGGGTTTGGAAGTCCTCTTAAAGGAATGGGTTAAGTGTCACCATCGATTTTACGTAGAATGCTATTGGCACTTTACTTGATGAGGCCTTGTTACTAATATTGGGTAAATTATAGGCTTATTGATAGGTGATTGAAATTGATAAAGTGAAAGAGGGAAGACGGTGTGCTCTGGGTAATTGGTATTCTGGCAATATTGGTATTAGAGCGAAAACAGCCCTGCTTTGTGCAAATCCATTACAAGCAAGACTGTTTTATCCTATTAGCAGTTAATAAAGCTAAGTTACAATTTGCACTGCTCTTTCGCTCGTACTTACTGAGGCACAGTGGAGAGCAAAATTGCGGTCGACCGGCGCTTACACGGGTTCCGTCAAAATTTGTTAAAAGCCATAACCAGCGTAATCTTCCCCGCGCGTTAGGAAATTTGTTCACCACTCGCGTGCCAGTGTAACCAAGCACACGCACCCGATACGTGTTTTGCCTATTCCGGGAGCATTACCTTTTCATCTTCAAGTGTTATGGTATTAATGTTATGCAGTGTGTGTTACGTACTGTTCTTTTTTAAGCACTATCGGAAGATCAGCGTCACAGTAATTATTTATTGTAGCATTTGCTAAGGTAGTCACCTTTCCTAGCTTGTACTGACAATGTTCCATGCTTCCAAATGAACTCCCATAAAAACTAAACGCAATTAATTATATTATATTTGATGTAAACTAAGTTAACTTACGGATTCTCTGTGCTTGTTGGGAATAAATCTTTTTCTTTTTTTGAAAAGATTAACTTTAAATAATTTTACTCTTCAAATTCATCCAATCCACTGCATTTCAATCGAACAAAGTTTGTTCTGACATTAAATCAATAGCTGTGAGCTAGTACAAAGACGTTCATACATAATAACGAGAACAAACTTACGTATCTGTAGCGGTTTCTAGACTAGATAAGATGTGCGTTTATCTTGTTCAGTGATCGCTCCCGCTTGGAATACAGGGACCCATTGAGATATAATATCCCCATGGGCCCCTGATACGTAAGACATCGCCGCCATTCTAGCTACGTTGAAAATGTAAAAGGAACTATTATGGCACTTTAATGATGAAGTAGATTTATATCTTTATTACTCAAGCCAGTTTTTAAGTCTGAAAATAGTCGAATTGTCTTGCATGTACGTATTTAATTATTTTTTTCGTAAAAGCACACGATTATCTTAGTACGGCTTAAGAAATATTACAAAATAATAGAAGAAAGGGGATAGATCAGTAAGGTCGATATAGAGTACCAAAAAATATTGTTACCTAAAATGTTTGTACTACATGTGTTCAATTATACAATAAAGAATACACACTTACTAAAAGGATTTTACATTTACTTAATGTGGTTAAAACATATTTCGAAGAAAACCACTGCTTTTAAATTGTAAAAAAAGCACTTTGAAAACCGCTATTGGGATATGTCCCTGAGAGTTTATTTGAGTAACCTGTTCATAGACATATATTACATTCGGTAATTATTTTTGTAACCATCTTGTGACAAATACAAATAAACAGTTTTACCTTACCGTGTGGTGCTTGACGTACCAATGTTACTGAGAAATACTGCCAAAATCTCAGAGATTATAGTAACAATGTATAATCTACTCAATCATAAATAATTTTGTCATTAACATAGTCAACTTTGTAATATTCCTGGCTACACAATTTGTATTTAATTTTTGCTTTGATATTGTCGATTGATCGATTCCTGATGTCATAGGGAATTTTGATGTACAGCATAGACTGCCCTATTGAGTCCATCCCTGAACTCAACACAACTCGGTACATCCATCATATTTGATTCGACAAGCATACGTTTCTAGCGCAGAAAAAATATTTACTTACAGTCTCATTGCTCAATGCAAACTGCATTTCTCGAGTCATTTCCACATATGTCTGATGAATCTTTTACAAGATACGCTATTTCCCGTGTGAAGACGGAATGGGGTGTAATACTTCCTTACCGCACGGAGAGTGGAAAAATCACTTGATGTAAAAGTCAACAAAACTCACTACGCAATGGACAGTAAAGAAAGTAACAACATTATCTGTATTAGGAATTTATTAATGAATTAAGTATCTGTATTCTTGTATTAGGAAGGATTGAGGGCGGTAAGAGATTAGGAAGAAAGAACACATACAAAATGAATGAAAATGAAATTAATTCAACAAGGCGCCATGTGATTACATTTCAAATAGCTATCACTAGATAATTTCCTTGTAATTAGCAGTTTAATCAAATCTGGATGCAACAAGTAATGCAAGAAGGACAACATAGATAAGCAAATACATGCAATAGTATGATGTATTTTATTAATATTGCGGGCGTATCATATCTCAGTGTTAGTCCGGAGATTTGAGGATTTTGGACTCGTCTTAGTATTGTGGCGGGATTTCACTAACATCCTGAAATAGATTAGATTAGATTTAGAATTTGCAATAAATATTCTTTGAGTGCGATGTGTAACACCCGAGCAAGATTCGCAGTCTATAAAAACGATAAAATTACGACTAAACGTATTAAATTGTTAGGGACGTTTGACTGAAAATGAGCAAACTATTAAAAATCTCTTATCAATGGAATTTAGCCCTTTTCTCCGGTCTTTTGATTTTTCGTTTGGCAAACCTAAGCCTGGACGTTGTAAATACATCCCGGCTTGACAACACTGAATTAACACTACGATTTAGCTTGTATTCTGACTGTCATAAATTTCCGCGAAGAAACGTATGATTCCATTATTCAAGGAAGGACTTATTACAAAAATTAAATCGCAGTAAATATTACCTTTTTCCTTAATCACTCAACAACTGGTAACGGAGACCCAAATTCCCTCAGGGTGTCTCCGCTTCAGATAAGAGTTGGTTTAAAACTGTACAGCGCTAATTTGAATTAAATCCGAAGGATTACCGACGCGCTGTTCTTAGAGACCATTCAGATTAGATGGCTTATGTTGAGTTTCATTTAATTTATTACTGATTGTTTTAGTTAACTGCGAATTGATTGACTGGTAGTAAGCAAAGATGATCAAGCTTGTAAACCTACACATATTTTAACGTCCCTAATACTCTGAATGGATTTGTATGAAAGTGGTGAATTAATTATTAATATAATATATTATATCAAATATAGGATATAAAAATGCTATGTAGCTTATGTAGCTAAGAAAACTTGGAGATATCTAGGCGTTGTTTAAAATGAGGTTGTTATTTTATAAAACGACGCTATGACGTCTTTTAAATGATAAAATAAGGTAATTTTTACGATAGATCAAAGGAAAAATAATTTGATCTGCCGTGTGTATCGTTTGTAGTTTAACAGCAGAGCACCTACCGTAAGTTTAATGTTCACCAGATGATTATATTCATGATTTCGACGTTTCGAACTGTACCCTACTTTAACACGTCATATCTGACTAATGATACATGTTTAGACGCATGTGACTCTACGACGTTTGACCAATCCTGTGACGGGCCAGTTGGCGTGGCTGGTAAACTAACGAACAGAAATGTTCATGCACACAAATATCTGTCCTGGGGGTAAATTGAACCCACGACCGGCCGCGTGAAAGGCGTTTGCAAAGGCAACGCGGCAATTCACACCCAGGACAGATATTTGTGTGCATGAACATTTCTGTTTGTCCTGTGTCTTGGTGTAATTACAAAAGAAAAAGTATGTATTAACAGAAGAAAAGTACCTAGTATATACCAAATATACTTATATACTTTTCTGTTATCTATCACTTATCTCATTTACATAGTACAAGCTTTGCTGTGTGTGAGTAATGTCCCTGGATATCCCTAGATATGCTCACAGTCATATACTTGTGTCATGTGAGTAGGGCGCTGCAGAGAGAAAATCATCAGTCATGTGAATTTCGCATGAAATTTACGCTATAGAGAAACATGAGTTGTGGTTGCTACGCTGTTCAGCACTGACATTTTTTAAATTTACGCAAACATGACCCAAATGCAAAAGTCACATATGAAGGCACCCTTAGATTATGTTGTCGTCGTCTGTTTTGCATATAACTCCTGTAATATATACTGATATAATTAAATGTTTCGTTTAGGGATCGTGTTTTTGGAAGTTTTAATACAGGTGTACCTACTCTGTTTGTTAGAATTGAAAGCGTTTGTTTTTATTGTCAGTTAAATACACAGCAGTAATTTAAGAGACCGGACGTTATAGGAGGGATATTTTTTTTTTAAGACAGCATTTATTTTTGGTGCTTGGTTTTTTTGAATTTATCGTTGGTTAATGTAATTTCTAATCGGATTCATTTTTAAAGCAAGGCTAGGGTACTTCGAGTATTGTAAGTATGGTAATTTAGTACTTCGAATATGGATCCGTTGTTCTAATTTTGACTTTCCGTTAAGTACCTACTTCAGATAATGTTCTAGATTTGACTTTCCGTCATTGTTATAGTATCATGTCTCATGTGACGATAAATGAGTTATTTAAATGACTTTGTAGTGAGATATTTATTAAAATATATTTTTAGACGAATTACGCCTTCTAATTAAGGCATAAATATGTAGTTGACTATTTTTTCAACGTTGGGAGTAAAAGAGCAAGAAAGAAAGAAAGAAGAAGAAGAGAAAGGAGTAGAAACTTTTTATTAGTATAAGTAAATGGGTGGGTATACATAGGAGGCCGTAAAACTACTTAATCCATTTTTTCATAGAAAAACACTAATTAAGAGCATCCATAAACAACTAATACCAAAAACACCTTAATAATATTATTTGAAAGGCATTTTTTTGTGATCTGTATTCATTCTATTTCTTTTATTGTCAGTGTTTGTTATGGATCAATTAAGGCAGTAAACTGTCATATATTAACCTAAGTTAATTCTACCTACTTGTACCACAGAGACATATAAAAAAAATAATAATTCCGGTTTGTGATTTTCTTTACACGAACCGATTTCAACATTAAGCATTATTTATCGAGTGGCAATCACGAACCGGAAGACGCAGCATGGGTAGGCCTTCTATAAGATGGACCGATGATCTTGTGCGGGTTCCTGGAAGACGATGGATGCGAGTAGCGCTAGACCGGAAATTGTGGAGATCTTTGGGGGAGGTCTTTGTCCAGCACGCCATAATTCAGAAAGTCATCCAGCACGCCACTTTCGGCTGGTATAATCATGATGATACTCTATCGAATCACACTAATATTATAAAGGCTAAAGTTTGTGAGTGTGTTTATTCGTTACTCTATCACACAAAAACTAATGGATCGATTTTGATGAAACTTTGTAATAATATAGCTTACATATCTCAATAACACATGATACTATTATTATAAAGGCGAAAGTATGTGAGTGTGTATGTTTGTTACTTCTTCACGTCTAAACGGCTGGAGCGATTTTAATAAAATTTGGTATGGAGTTCGCTGACACCCTGGATTGACACATAGGCTATAATTTATAAAGTTTAGCGCATATAAAACCGTGGGCCACAGCTAGTAATATTATAAGTGCGAAAGTTTGTGAGTATGGATGGATGGATGGATGTTTGTTACCCTTTCGCGCAAAAACTGCGGATTTTGACGAAAGTTTGTAGTAATATAGCTTATATATCCGAATAACACATAGCCTATAATATATAAAGTTTAGCGAGGGAAAACCGCGGCACAGCTAGTACAAAAATAATAATCAAATCGACGACTAAATTACGTAACATACATACTAAAAAAGCTAAAGAAACATTTGAAATGGTTACCTCCATCTTTTTGATGACAGTTAAAATCAGACTTTATATTCAATTAATGTAAAGCGAAATTAATATTTACTCTCCAAGCTATAAAATATTCAAGAAAATCAAATTTTCCAATCCCAACAACTTACAAATGCAATTTGATTTCTTAGAACTTAATTAGTCAAGCATTCAAATTAATTAACGAGCACCCCAAGTGGCATCACCCCGCCCCAAGTCAGACCTTTTTAACGATTTGTTGATTCCATTAAGGGAAGTCAATACAGCTTTTGATTCCGAGGTTAATTTATGAAGCGAGATAAAAAATGCTCTGCTTATTCTGGGTTGCTTTAAGCATAATTGCTTAATTAATAAATAGTTTACGTCTGCGTGGTTCGTACTGAAAAACTGAATAATATAAAAAAAAACTTGTGTGTACTTATGTACACGCGTTAGAAGTTATACTTCTTAATATACAACTTGAACATAGTTATCAATTTTCATACCACCTAGAACTAACTTCATGCTGTTATTTTTACAATGCGCGCGCACGATGCGCGCGCGATATTAATACTTTTTTAAAACCCCGTTTGAAGAAGGACATAACGTAGCGCTGGGGAAACACCGCAGCAGGTAATTCGTTCCAGAGCCTGCCCGTTCGTGTTCGGTGTCTTACGAGGCGACGACCTTTGATCTCCTGGCGGCAGTAGATGCGGCAGTTTTCGCTAAAATCCGCGTTCGCCAGGAGAACAGGGAGTTACTGAGAAAATCCCAAAATCACTTATGGCCCGCGATTTGAACCCAGGACCTTGTTATCTGCGGTTGAACACGCTACCGCTAGACCAACGAGGCAGTCAGCTATGTATAATATAATCAGTCAGCAGCCCCCTGAGCTGTGGCCCGAACCCCATAAGGGTGCCCTCAAGTATTAGTCGCTTAAGTAATCTACTGTTTGAGAGCCTTCTGCGCTAGCCAACTGCTAGATGTATTAATTTAATAGTGTCTGTTCACATTATTCTGACCTGAACTTGCTTATTAATATGGGTGAGACTAGTGTAATACGATAAAATTGGGTGTTGTCAGCCTCTTAATAATGGTCACTTTCTCACGCAGAACGTAAAATAATAATAATAATATCTCGGGACAATGTCACACAGATCATCCTAGCCCCAAACTAAGCAAAGCTTGTACTATGGGTACCAGGTGACGATATACATACTTATATAGATAGATAAATACTTATATACTTAGAAAACATCCATGACTCAGAAACAAATATTCGTGCTCATCACACAAATATTTGCACTTACCAGGATTCGAACCCAGGTTCACCAGCTTTGTAGGCAGGAGCTCTCCCAACTAGGCTACGGTGGCTGTCGCAAAACACATCTATACGTAAGACATTATAGTGCATGAATGTTACCACTTACAGGTCTTTTTTTTATTCAGTCTGTAATTGACGCAACCAGTCCTCCTTCCCACCCAGGGCTCGAGGTGAGGCATAATGGCAACGACGGCACGTTGGCACGCTTTTAGGCGTAACTCTAGCAGCGCGCGCCACAGCACTAGTACGTGCCGGTGGACATCCGGTCTATACTCAATGAGCGTCTGTTCTGGCACCTCCCTGATCTCCTGGCGAACGTGGATTTAAGCGAAAAGTGCCGAATCAACTGCCGCTAGGAGATCAAATGGCGGGAGGCGCGCCAGAAATATCGTCGCCTCGTAAGACACCATACACGAACGGGCAGGCTCTGGAACGAATTACCTGCTGCGGTGTTTCCCCAGCGCAGCGCTACGTTATGTCCTTCTTCAAACGGGGTTTTAAAAAAGTATTAATATCACGGTAGGCAGCGTTTTCCTGTGCCACCTGGCACTGCGAATGTCCATGAGCAGCGCAACCCACTTACCATCAAGTGGGCCGCTAGCTCGTCTGCTTCCTAAAGCAATTAAAAAAAACTAGCTAGCTAAACTTTGCATAGCGTAGTCTTCACTTTCTTTACCTAAACCTTGTGGTATAGTAATAACCAGTATTTTTGTTTTTATTTCAACACTAAACAATCTAAAAACGCGAAGTTTCTGTTATTTGTACTCGACTATAATTAAATTAAAAAATACAATTGCGTACACAATGTTTAACTCAAATATTTATTCCACCATCGTTTCACATACAAATATTTTTATTAAACTTAAACTACATTTTAGACAAATTGGTACAAGAGCTTTGTAGCCACAATGGCGTCCGCCTCAAATATTTATCATGCAATTCCCGGTGCCCTCATTCATCTATGCTGCGATTTATTTTTCAACGCTACCTTGGTAAGCTGTGATCCACTTAGGATTACATCGCACTGCCCACATCTCGTCGACAAAATTGTGTTGTGCACGGTTGAGCCTTTCGAAATGTGCTTCCAAATTTGAATACTACGAACGCTTTTTAAAACGAATTTTAAAGCGTTAAGCAGTTTAATTTATGAAAGCTGACGTGAGCTTGTAGGATATTCTTGACACAAGTCAATTTAATTATTGGCTCTCGATAGAACCCTGTCATAGTAATTTCGTAGTAAGATTTTTCTTTTAAGTTATTGGACATTGACCGATCGCTTTTAAACTAGACGTCTGTGAGGTTGAGTGCAATTTTAATGTCTTCCCAGTTCCCGTAGACAGAGTAAAAATATCGCGTTTTTGTACTACTTTTATCCATGATACATTGTTAGCTCGTGTTCCACTTAGAATTACATCTCACTGCTATGGTTGAGCCTACCTACCTTTCAAGATGTGCCTTAAAAATTATTGGTTTTTATTAAAACGAAGTTTATAGCGCAAAGCAGTTCCATTTAGGAAAGAAAAATGCATGATCATTTTGATGTGCTATAATTTAATTGTTGGCTTTCGATAGAACCCTGACAGTAATTATGTGGTCAGATTACAAGACAAATAATGACATTTTAAACTTTTAATTTAATGAACTGGAAAAGACAACTGTGAGATCGAAAGATCTATCAGTACTCAGAATTCAAAATGGCTACCATTTTGAAGTTCTTTCTCCTTGATTAGTTATGATACAAAAATTGTGTGGTGTACGTTTAATCTTTTCAAAATTGGAATGCGAGAAAAACTTTTGAAAACGTATTTCATACCGTGAAGTAGTTTAGTTTTGGGAGGCAGATGTGAGCCGGTTGTACTCTAAGCTTCATCCACAATGCACCTGAATTCATGCGAGTGGTGGACTAACTACTTATTCCGTAGTCAAAACAAAGAAAAATGTTGGCGTAGCGTGAAAATTCTTCTTTGTTTTGACTACGGATAAGATTTTTAGTTACTCTACTAATTGTGTTTATACTTATATCTGTAGTTATAATCTAAATTCCGCTATTATAAACTGTTCTGTTTCAAGATCAATCGCCTTCCATTTCAAAGTTTGTGTAACGTCATTACTCATGGATTATTTCCCAAAGAACTATTCTCATCACCATCATCATCATATCAGCTGAAAGGGTGATATGAACCCTTCATGGGCGAGTCCAACTCGCACTTGGCCGGTTTTATTCACATAGACTCTAACAAAGTGATTGGAAATAGTCAGAATATGGATCCATTGCTGGACTACGACCTTCTCCAAAGAACTCCACAATTGCCGGTCTTGCGCTATTCGCATCCAGCGGTTTCCAGCGAGCCGCACAAGAACATCGATTCATCTCGTATGGATCCTGCCCACGCTGCGTCTTGTGGTTAGCGGTCTCTACTCAAGAACTAAATGTAGCTGTAACCCAATGTTTAAATGCAGTGAAACCCTAGTGCTTTAAAACAAATCAAGAAGTAGGACAAGGAAGTTTGGAAATCCACTATATTGAAGTTGTTCTTACATACGTATCATTTTATCAGATTTTTTTGCCATTCCATTTCTTTTTTCTTATAGGGTTCAAGCGTGTATGAAAGCGGTTGTAAAGCTTATGATAATTAAAATTCATGATGTTTGAAAGGTGAACAATGTCCTCTTGGTCAAATTTCTGTCATGGCGGCAACTGTCTATGGAAACTTGCCATCTGCACAGATTAAATTGCTCAAGTGTGTTCGCCAATTCTAGTATAATCTCTATTCCCTCACTTGGATGAACCGATCCGATCAGACGTACTAAACGATACGACTGGAGAAAGGTCATGTATAGACTTCGCGGCTCTCTAAACCACTGGGTGTTTCTCTTTTGCAGAAAGCCGGACAACACTTATAGATCCGGGATTAGAACACAGAATCACATCATCTGCCGTTGAAGGGAGCTACTGTCAGAGAAACGAGGCCCTCAAAGTTGTTCGTACTTTTCGAGTTTCGAGTTTATGAAAAGACAGACGGCAGACGATACTCCAACTATTTCATACTGCATATGCCTGTGCACAAATAGCTGATTGTTTCACATTCAAATAAAAACTATAAACGGTTTTTATTTACATAGACTCTAACAAAGTGATTGTAAATAGTCAGAACATAGATCGTAGTAGGTATTAGAAGTTAACTATATATACAGCACAGATTACAGTTAGGATAGGAAGGTTGCACTGCTTCACACACTGGAAAATAGAGGCGAGCGGGGACTTAAGCCCTAAAATAACTAAGTAACTCGCGACAGAGTTCATCACCCTTGGAGTTCGTCGAGCATTTCATCTAACGAAGACGCGGTTTATAGCACTAGTAGTTTGTTAGTACTTACTGTCGCTTCCGCGATTATCATAGCCTTGCCTTACCGCACGTACAGTATCAGATTGGATTGCCTAAAATGTATATATTAAGGGCAATACGGTGTCTCGAACCGCGAGCTGCCAGTAATCATGCCCAACATTAGTTCTACATATCGCCATAGTACTCAAAGAGTCAACCAACCATTTCAAATTCAACACAAAGTTAAACCGTATTTTTATCTAAATAGAATTCAATATCCAACTGTAATTGAGATGATATTGACTCCCTTCGCAATATGGAGAATACGAATACATTTGCCTTCATGTTTATATAAAATATTAAATAGTTTGTTACAAAGTTTTAGGGATTATTTTTATGTTTCTTGAGTTTTCTAGTGTTTTTATAGGGTAAGATAGAATAGTCCTACAAGCCTATTATAATATTTTATTTTCTAAGGTCTCAAGGTAAAGAATCACGTCTTTCACTGGATTAGAGAAGAGGAACCTCATTTGAATTTAAAAGTGTCCATTACTTTTAATAAACAAATCTAATAATGGACGACTTATAACATGTATATTGTGTTAAATTGTATCCACTTCCTAATAGGATTTTCATGTAAATTGTAACTTAGTAGAGCGGTGCGCCACCGATTCTCAAGATACGAGTATCTCTCAGTTTGAAAATCAGTGTTTTTATTATGCTGTATTGGTTTGCCCTTGACGACAATCTCACCATCATCTGATGGTAAGTAAAGATGTGGTCTAAGGTGGACCGCGCGTACCCATTAGATGCCTGTACACTAAAGCCTTGAATAAACCCATGTTTTATGAGTCTGAAAACACGTCGTTCGGGAGGGTGTTCCACAGCTTAGGCATGCGTATGATGAAAAAGGAAGCAAAACGCTTCGTATGGCATGCTGGGATGTCAACAATGATGTTTCAATGTGATTAAATCAAGCACTTGTACATTCACACAATCTATAGGATATGATAATGTTTTAAATATAAGAATATTGTACTTAACTGCTGGGAAATAAAATTATTATTATTGTTGATCAGCTTAGGTTGATAATAGTCAACCTAAGCTGATAACATACAGTAATTTGGTTCATTTAATAGTTGAATACAACCAATACCTGAACTAACTCCGAATATTTCATTAGTTTTAAATTTCCATGCAAACAAATGGGTCCTGGGTGGGTATCAAACCCGCAACCTGCGGCGTGAAAGGCCAGTGTCTATCAACCACGCCAACCGGCCTGCCAAATTAATATGAAGAAATACATACAAAGACGAACAAAATACAGAAATTTAACAAGAAGACGTAAAGTTGGCACTTTATATTTCTCTTGCATGCTCTACCTTCGGGCCATTTGGATCACAAGCGGTTTCTAATATCCTGCATGAACATCACAGAGTAAGGAAGATCTTTTCAAGGTAGACCTCATTTTCTCACAGAAGAGCAAATATTACCCAGCGATGAAAACACGGTTTCCTTAAAACGATTTTATTTTTACACGGTTCAAGATTATAAATGTCTATATAGTATTTTTAATTAATGTTTACTTAAAATTTAAGTAGAACACTGAGATCTATAATTGTAGTGTAACACTTTACATCTGTCTGTTTTCAGCAAATAAATTATTATGATAATTTCATAATTTATTC
This sequence comes from Pseudoips prasinana, assembly GCA_951640165.1. Classification (NCBI taxonomy): domain Eukaryota; kingdom Metazoa; phylum Arthropoda; class Insecta; order Lepidoptera; family Nolidae; genus Pseudoips; species Pseudoips prasinana. The sequence goes on from OX621248.1 coordinate 27,545,088, forward strand.
GCTAAAAACGTAAACCGTAACATACGAGTCAGATCATCATAATGAATAGTTCGTTGTGATTCATAATTTAAACTGTGCACTGACTCTCATAGAAATGAGAAAAAGAATAAAGAAGCTTCATGTTAATTTTTACTCTAATCTATAAAATAAGGGTTAAGTTCTAATGGTTCTAAGCTCTATGGTAGATAAAGTTTTAGTTAAAGATCCGTTATGGCATCTTTGGTATCCTTTGACTAATTTGTACAGTAGGTAGTTTGTTAGCTCCGAGCAAGTTTTGAGCCATCTGATCTGTTTGACAAAGCCAATAACCAAATATTTGAAGTCTTGAAATACCTTACGATTTCGAAGGAATTCTTTTGCTCAAGAGTTTTGATATGTTTATTGTTTAGATATAAGCCGTTTGTATTTATTTGTGAATAGATTTTGATTTAAGAAGGTTGTTATTTGGCGGCTGGGGCTGAAAGGTTCTCAAGTGAAAATGGAAGACGCGTAGTGGGCAGGCAAGATGAACCGACGATATTGCGAAGGTCGAAGAAGGAAGCCGCTGGATGCGGGTGGCTTGTTGCGGGGGGATGAAGACCGGCAACTGTGGAGATCTTTGGGGGAGGCATTTGTCTAGCAGCGGGCGTCTTTCGGTTTATATGATGATGATATATGGTAGCTGATGAAACATTAGGCAGTAGATTCTTTGAAAATTTTGATTTCAGAAAGGTCGTTCTTCTTGAAGTACATAAAATCGCATAACCGAAAATTCGAAGAAGTTTTCAGATTCTGTGTAGTTATAGTTTACCAGATATGTTTTCAATTAATTTTTATATCGATTAACAGGTAAGTGGAAAGAGAAAGTTGTTCATTAATTTTACTATTAATGTGTACACTGAGGAAGTTGGTATTTTTGGGAAAATTATGTTTAGGGAATATTTTTCTGCGACCAGTTTACCCTTGTTACTCGTTCTATTGTTTGAACAGTATAGCGCATTTCGATGTTGCTGGATAAAGAAGCAAGCTAATTAAAAACTATCGTGATAATGTGTATAATCCAATTGGACGTATTCTATGTCCAACTGCGGACAAGCCGCGACTTCCAACACCTCTCAAAACCCTTAGTTTGATGCCAGACATGACAAAGCGACACTTCCTCAAAAAATCCCTAAAAGTGACCCCATCATGCATCTCCACGTCAGTCACCACCCTGAGCCTAGTTTGAACCCTAAAAGGAGTGCCCTCTCCTTATCTAGAAGACGGCTTGTGCTCCCAGTCACTTCTTTGCAATGAAGCATTTACTGCTTCATTGTAAAAATAATGTGACTTAAAGCCGGTTAAGAAGCCTCTTAACGGTTAACTGTAAACGTAAAAAAAATGTCAGTGTAGCCTGATGTAATTTATGTCTTTGGTGTGCAGTAAATACTGATTATCTTATGTTTCAACACAATTTTTTCAATGAAGCATTTACTGCTTCATTGAAAAAAAGATGTGACTTAAAGCCGGTTAAGAAGCCTCTTAACGGTTAACTGTAAACGTAAAAAAATTGTCAGTGTAGCCTGATGTAACTTATGTCTTTGGTGTGCAGTAAATACTGATTATCTTATGTTTCAACACAATTTTTTCAATGAAACATTTACTGCTTCATTGTAAAAAAGATGTGACTTAAAGCCGGTTAAGAAGCCTCTTAACGGTTAACTGTAAACGTAAAAAAAATGTCAGTGTAGCCTGATGTAACTTATGTCTTTGGTGTGCAGTAAATACTGATTATGTTTCAACACAATTTGTTAGTTATCTAACGCCATGGTAACCCTGATCGTTAGGGTAACAACTGAAGCCTTTTGTTTTAACATGAGCCTCCCCCATAGACATCGAATACTTTTGGGTACGGTGCCATAATTGGAAACTTGAGGCACTTTACTAATGCCACACAATTTATGGTTTTATTTCGGTATACACGTACTTTCTCCGTCGTTTGAACGGACTACAATAATTTATGTTTTTGTATGTATGCTGCGCGTTCTCTCCGATATTTGTAAATTTAAATAACTCGATTAAATTTAACAACTGCGTATGATGGGCCTATATAAATTTTGGTTCTAATTGGATTATAAAATTAGGACTTATCCTACTTTCTACTAATACTATAAATGCGATACTTAGTGAGTATGTATGTATGGATGTATGTTACTCTTTCACGCAAAAGCTACCGAACGAATTTTGATGAAACTTTGTAGCAATAACCCATAGGCCCATTATAATTGATAAAGTTTAACGCGTGCAAAATGGCGGGGCACAGCGAGTGAAATATAATTAGAAAAAATTTGAGGCATCATTAAAACAAGTAAATACTTAATTGCGGCTGGAAAATTACTGTTTTAAGAACCATACAATGAATTAATATCTTAGGATATCTTATTCAGTGCTATCTGATCCCAAACTAGTAAAGCCTGTACTATGGTATCTAGACAACTGATAAACAAACTTTCGTATTTCTTAATAAAAATACAAGGTAAAATTTAACAAAATAATTAATTAATTTCGGAAAAATAGGCTCTTTACGACAAATCTAATACAACAAATGTTTTGTTAAACAGAAACTACACTCTAAATTGAGTTGAAATTTTTCGAGAATATCTTGTTTTAAGCATTTTTGGAACCTAATTTGAGGGTTTTTTTATGTCGAGCGAAAGTTTAAACCTGTTATGGAATCAATGATGCTCTTCGAAATATAGTTAAATTTGGCAAATGTACGCCAAATCTCAACGGAATGAGTCTTAAATATTGACACAACGCTTGGGAAAATTTACCCATTTGGCTGATACTTAGCTAAGCGACTTGACAATCGTGCCATAAATGCAGTTTACGTATGGATTTAAATAATATCTAGGGACTTTATTCACACACGGCCATCTTAGACCAAACTAAACAGAGCTTGTACTATGGAAACCAGATAACTGATATACTACACATACTTATTACTTTATTTTTGTAAATACATATTTATATAGATAATTACACCCATACCCAGGACAAACAGACATGTTCATGCGCACAAATATCAATCCTGGGTGGGAATCGAACCCACGACCTGCGTGAGAGGCAAGTATTAACCAACCACGCCAACCAGATATAAAATAAAGATCACGATTGTCGGTCACCGTAGCCTAGTTGGTAGTGCTCCTACGAAGCTGGTGGTCCTGGGTTCGAATCCCGGTAAGTGTAAATATTTGTGTGATGAGCACGAATATTTTTTCTGAGTCATGGATGTTTTCTAAGTATGTAAGTAAATATCTATCTATATAAGTATGTATATCGTCGCCTGGTACCCATAGTACAAGCTTTGCTTAGTTTGGGGCTAGGATGATCTGTGTGACATTGTCCCTAAAAAAAAAGCGTTGAATTGCCGCAGGGCACAGCTAGAGACGAATCTAATCGGAACACATAAACTGGCATTGTCGTCTTAAAAAAAAAATCATCATCAATCATGATTGTAACTTCAAGGGCACTACCGGCTAAGTCGCCGAACATCGATTTCTTAAATGGCGTAAAATAAATTAAGGTTAAAAATTACTTTATTATTATTTTTAACGTTGACTATAGATTTCGGACCATTTATGACGCCATATGTGCTGATGTGCTCATGGAAGCCGATTTAACGATTGATTGATTAAGTCTTTTTTTAACCTTTATTTATTTGAACGCCATTTAAGAAATCGATGTTCGGTGACTTAGCCGGTTGAGCTCCAAGACCACGTTTTGTTTCAAAGTAATTGATATAAACAACATTGTTTACAGGTTGTACATAAATATCCAAATTTTATATCTACATTAATTTGGATCAACTAATGGCCAAAGTTGTTCGGAACCGTTATAAATTCACTTTGGTTTAATTGATACCTATGTTTAAAATTCCTTTGTGCTGTTGGAATTTGATTAAAATTTTGTCTACATATTGGATTTCTATATACAGGATGGCCGAGGAGTTGACGTTCAAACGCAAAATTTAGATACTTTATGATGAGGAGTATCCGAATCACCCCCATGCATGTTTTACGATATTGTGGTTTTATGATACGTTGTAAATTTTGAACTTTCTAATTCTAAAAAAAATCTAATTCCTAGTCAGTTCTGAAATGATTAGATAAGCTATACTTTTTAGGGTGTTAGGTTAAACTATGCTAATTAGTTATCACAAAAAAACTGAACCAGAAATGTTCAACAGACCGAGAAAAAAGTCAAAAACAGTTAGGAGAAATTTACGAAAAAAATCATAAAAAAATTCTATCTCAAAAACTACGCAAAATCTTAAAACATACATGGGGATGATTCGGATACTCCTCATCATAAAGTGTCTATATGTTGCTTTTGAATGTCAACTCCTCGGCCAGCCTGTATAAATGTTGGATTTCTTTTGTTTTTTACACTACGCTAAACCCCTCCCCCCCCTCTCCACCCCTCCCTCAACATTGTGGAAACCTTTGCGGGAGACGGTGGACGATATCAGACTGATAATGATGAAAGTATAACCTAATGTTACAGGTCAAACGAAAGATATACGTACATACATACATAGACTCACGCTTGTTTCCCAGAGGGGTAGGCGGAGACAACGGATTTCCATTTGTCACGATCTTTGCACACCTCTTATGCCTCTTTGCCTTTTGTTTACTGTCATTATATTCTTCATACATGCTCGCCGGTATAGGGTACTTCTGAACTGCCCTTTCTTGAGAACGTCTCCGATTTGGTCAAAGAATGCTCTATGAGGGCTTCCCCATCCGGTTGTCCCATCCACACAGGCCAGGTACATTTCCTTTGTCAATCTTCTTTCATTCATCCTTTCTAAATGCCCAAACCATCTCAGCATACCTTTTTTTATCTTTGTGACTACATCGTCTTTCACACCACAACGCTCTTTTATATCAGTATTTCGCATTCCATCCACAGTTGTAGTCCTCAAAGTTGTGTGGTGTGCCACACATACTTCTCAGATCTCTCATTTCCACTGCATTTATTCTACTTTCATTCTTTTTCTACCATACCCAACGAAAGATATTACGATCCATAATAGCTTAATTAATTTATTAGCATTGCGCTATATCGGTGCGCTCCCCGCGGGTCTTAAAGAACTACCTCACATCTACTGAACAGTCCTCTCGGGATTTTTACGCTCGAGGATTCTCATTCATCGATATAATGCAAGCGATTTGCAACCGTCGAATGGATAAGCAATGATACCTACGTAAATAGCCCAACCAAATTAAAGTCTAGCCAAAGTCAGTCACGTTTAAGAGCCTACCTACTGTATTATAATGTACAAGAATGCGCTATATCTGTGCGCTCCCCGCAGATCTTTAAGAAATACCTCACAAATTTAATATATTTACACAAAGGCTAAAACAACTGCTACTATCTAAATGCTACTATGATTTAAATTAATATTTTAAATAATAATTGAATTATACACAAACAAATATTCATGAATTAAATAATTTAAATGGTTAATTAATATAATATCATCCGTTATAATAATACAATAAATAAAATTACAAATATTCTTCTATTTTTAACACTAATTTGTAATGGCTCCCTCCTCCCTTCTACTTTGGCGTGCCCTACAGGAACCATAATGTACTTTATATTTCAACAACAACTGTAAATAACTGATGGAGTGCAATAAATGATTGAATTGAATTGAATGTACTGAACGGTCCCATCGATAATTAAGAATACTTGAGCGTAAAAATCCAGAGTGTCAGAGTTGTTCAAGCCGCCCATTAGCCCTCCGACGTGGCTTAAAACTGTTGTCTAATGGCTACAACCGGGACCGACAGCTTAACGTGCCCTCTGAAGCACGGAGACGCTCAGAAATTAAACCACTTTGGTGTTCACCCATCTATGGGATTACCGCGAGCCTAGTTGCTTGAACTCGCTGATCACAGAAGCAATGTGCTCGAATGCCACTGATAGTAATCAACACTAATTAATGAAATGTAGAAATATATAACTGTAGCCACATTGTTCAATTTAACTAATTCATTCTATTTTTAAGTTCCACGGGTAAAACGGTACCCTATTACTAAGACTCCGCTATTTGTCGGTCTCTCCGTATGTAACCAGGCTCATGAACTGTGATAGTTAGACAGTTGACATTTACACAGATGATGTATGTCTGGTGCCGCTATAACAACTAATACAAAAATATTATGTATTTATTTAACGGGAATCCCACACAACAAACTTGACTTATTGCCGCTCTTTTAGATAATGGTATGGAACCCTTCGTGCACAAGTCCGAGTCGCACTTGGCCGTTTTTAAATTTGATTAGGTAACGTTTATAGTAATCCTTGGAGTATTTTACTGCTTCACCAGGCATTAGAAGCGAGTGTTGGTTCAAGCTGTCTAGCTAAACTGACTGGAGTCTAAGTAAGCTCAGATGGCACCCTCTTTAGCACACGAACCTCGATTTTCGGCTATTGCTGCCGTGGGAGTGCATGAGAAAGATGTTTTGTGCAACTGTCGCTCTACGTTACGTGAACACGGGCGCTTCTCGTACAATCCGGTCCGGTCGGAGAGGGCATTTCCTCAAATTGGTTTTTTTCTATTCTTTCTAACTTTTATATATCGATTGACGAGTTACAGGTTCACTTAGGTAAACCCCAGACCTGGAGGGATCTCGGTGTGTTCCACTGGAGATCTCGGGCTCCCTCCACTATGTGCTGAGGGTGTCCACCGCGGGGCTTTTAGCTGCTTTAAGTCCAGCTTGCCCCACCGCTTACCCCAGGGCGGAGAAGTCCACAAGGATTTCCCAACGATAAAAAATAGGTACACACAAGTCACAAGTACAATTATATATAAATATACTAATTACCTGCTGTGTGGTGACGGCGATAAATACCAGAATCAGAATATCATCACCCCATCTCATCCCGTGGGGGGCGTAGAATTCGACCCGAGGGAATATCTACCAGAGGACGGGCAGCAGCTTCCTTCTGATTACTATGACCATCTTACTGCGATCGCCAACCCGCCTGCCAAGCGTGGCGATTATGGCATATCCCCCCAAGACGATTCTTGAGGGAGGCTTGTCCAACAGTGGACTCATTTAGCTGTAATGATGATGATACTAATTACTATCGTATATATGCCAACACTTGTTGACCCTTCAACTGTGGTACACACGGCTACACATCAAGCTATACATTTCCAGTATACGCTGATCTTGCATTGTATAGGATTTCCGTACAATGACTGGTCAACTTATATTGGAAATGTATAGGTTGATATGTAGCCGTATGTACGATCCTTAGCGAATTGAAAAAAAATTACTCCGCTTCTGTGGCATAATCCCCTCGGGTTTTTAATCATCGTTATAACGCAGGCGACCAATGCGCCATTTTTTTAACAATCAGGAGGATAAGCCTTGAGTCACGTTTGAATAGACCGTCTAAATTAAAGAGCCTACCACACGAAAATGAAAATTCAAATGAATCGTATAATCCCAAATAGGTGATTCAAATTAATTCAAATGCTGATTAATTACGCGTGTCCAAGCTCGTTTCGAGTTAAGTGGGACTAATATTGATTTAGTTTCGGTAGTGTAGAACCAATGGGCTCGAACATCACTGATAGTAATTGTTACTAGTGAGGTTGATTTAATAAACTAATGATTGGTGGCATAACATTAGCAGCTAATAGCAAAAATAATAGGAAATGCAATACATGGTATCTCCAGACAACCAAAGTATAGAAAAATGTGCTTGACATCAAAACTGATTACATGTGAGGGTGGTGACTAGCTTGGCAAATCATAAGATTCTACCACAGTAAATTAGGTTCTGTTGACTTTTAAAACACACGTTTTTAGTAGCGTGCGTTAAATTCTATAATGACCTAATGCTTATTGTGTGGAAACTTTTATTGCGTAGCTACTTCAGAAACCAAAGCTCAATTTTTCTGTTTCTAGACTAATTTTTCGTTAATTTTGATGTAGTGGTGGACTGTTAAAATCATGACATAATAAGAAGCATAATGCCTCCTCCATGTGATTTTCTCTGTGTCTTTTTCTATTGTTGAACAGTGTGATCGAAATTCGAGCAAACGAGCACTGTGTGCGGCGGGCTGTATAACCGCAACAACTAAATAACTTATTTAACTATTTGCTTTGGTTTGGGTAAGGTGTTCTATATCTTTTTGGGTTACTTTGGGACCGTCTCCACGCTTCGGAGGTTACCTTATGCTGTCGGTTCTGGTTGTAGTCGTTAGACAGCTTTCGATAAACATTGTCATAGGCCTACTGGATAGTTTAGACAACTCTCGACATTAGGGTAACTAATTCACGATAATGCAAGTAAAGTATTCATTTACTTTCAGTACTTAGGACTTAATTACTAACAAAGTTGACCGACTTCTAGGACGCCCTGTATAAGCACAACTCAAATTTCCCTAATATATCTTCGAAACATTAAAGAACAATTCTGAAAACTAGTTCAATTTTTCACATTAGGTACTACATTTTATTTCTACATTCATTTTGATACGAGTAATACTTTTAAACCACTTCTATGATTTATAAGTTCGTGTTCTGAAATACAGTTATTTTATTTTTAAAATGAATAGTTCTCGAACCCGAGCAAGTTTAAAGATCCAGGACAGGAGGATTCCTTAGATGAATATACGGGAATATACGAATTTTTATACATCCTATGCTGCATAAGTATCAAGTACCGGTGTTGTTGCTACTGTCACTTGGCACTTAATTTGGTAATTTAAAGTTAATGAGGAAGTGGAATAAAAAAGGCTCATAAATTTGGATGTACAAGCGTTAAAGCTTTGTGGTATAGGATAAGTAGAGATATTCCATTTCTTTTTTGCGGACGGACATTGGCTTGAAACTTATACGGTAAATGGCTTGTGGCGTCACAATAAGGTATAGTGCCTCCCCTGTATGAATGTTTCCATTTTGAAAGCTATTAGTTTCGTTTTTCCTGTCTGCTTATTATTTAAATGCTAATGTTTTGCTGTCGCGTTGCTTTGGTAAGATAAGCCATAAACGGGGAAGTAAATTTTTTGCGCTGCAAAATATAAATTATTAATACAATTGAAAATTTGCGGCGCAAAAAATTTGCATTTAGACATTAAGTCGAGAAAACGAGTTTCACCAGACATGAGACCTAACTTGATTGATTTTTTTACCACCGAGTCCAAAACTTGATCATTCATTTCGTTCGCGTAGCACGTAACTAAATTATTTATAATAAAAGATATATTATAATAAAGATATTATGCACATTATATGTATATATATATATATATAAGATATTATGCACATTATATATATATTATATATATATATATATATTGTTCTAAAAGTTAAGAGCACTATTATTGACCTTTAGAAGCACTATTAGTTTGTGGCGCGAAATTTTAAATTGTTCATATATCGCTTGCCGATTTTGGATTCCAAGAAATTGGCAGACGATATACATCTTCCGGGCTGATAGTGAACATTACGACTCTCGGTATTTCCTCAAGAATGTCAGCCTAAAAATATACCGTAGTAACTGCACCGTAGAATTAATTTAATATTCCAAAAACATTGAAAGAAAACATTGTGTTCAGGATCATGACCCTAAAGAAGTACGTAATTAAAAACCCATGTCCGATCCCCATTTCCATATTTCACTCTCGTGGTGGATTAAAACATTAAACCCTTTTTAATAAACCATTTTTCTTTTTTTAGTACTCTGGACCTCCGGACAACCAAAAGTGGTTCAAAGGGAGCCGCATTACTAATCCTACGCCGCACCGCCTACACAGGGAGTGTCGGTCTTCCTGTCACACACTGTAGTCCGACAAATTAAAAACAAAATTATTTGTAGAAAATGTCGAACTATTGTTACCTTTCGTTATTAGCAACAGTAATACTTTTAATAATAATATCTAATTATAATAAATCCATTTATTATCTCATCACAAATGGGGTTACATAATACATATACGTTTATAGTTACGTTTCAACATACAAAGCATGTCTCCAACTAGCCCCAACTTTGTGAGAGACTGGTGCCTGAAATAGGTTTGAATGAAAACCTGTACTACAGGTCACCATACTTATTCCATGTATTTTGAAATACACAAGTACAAATTCCATATCCACCCAAATATGCTCGGAGTTTTACTGCGAGATGTAATCAGTAATTGCGAAATCCGCCGAACCAAAGTAACCGTCATATCTAGAAGAAGTGGCAGGGCATATAGATCGTAGAACCGACGGTGAGTTCTTGCGTGGCGACCATGAACCGGAAGAAGCGGGGGATGGCTCCCTACAAGATGAATCAATGATCTTGAGAGGGTCGAAAGACTGGCAATTGTGGAGATTACATTAAGTTAATATTGTATTTCTGCGTGTGAGTAAGGTCACCATGGTCATCGGGATGGGGGATGGATCAGTAACAGTGACTTTATTAAAGGCTGGCAATGCACTTGCAACATCTCCGATGTTGGGAGTGTGCATGGGCGGCTGTAACCACTTACCATCACTATACTTACATCACACGCGGTGACCCACTCGTCGTTTGTTTTACTCTCATATATATATATATATATATATATATATAAAACTAGAATGCTAGTTACCACTGAGATTGACTGTCATAGAAGAAATTTAACTACACTAGCTTTTAACTGCAATAGAGGAATAAACTTAAGCCAACACACTTGAGCGAAGCAATGAGTATGCTATACATTTATCGTTCATACCTACAGTTACAACGAAGAGTCATTAAGCGTATAAATCTAACTCATTGGACCAAAAAGCCGTTTCCCTCTTTGTCTTAGCTCACCGAAAGAAGCGAAACTGTTCAATTCAGAGAACACATGTGCTTGTCAAACTGAATATGATGGATGTTCCAGTCTCCCCTATTCTCCCGACTCCCCTGCGGCCTCTTCCTGAAGAAAATTGACGAGTTATTTGAGCGTAAGAATTTTATGTTTTACTTCTCAAATACGTTAATGACGTTTCAAGCTGTGCAATCCGCTATGGAAAGATACGTACTAGGACAGAAGTGAGCAGTAACAGCATTCTGAATATATTAGCGGAGAAATATATTTTTTTTGTTTTTAAGGAAAGCTTACAGACTAATGACTAATGAAACAGACGAATGAAACGAATGAACAGAAACATAAGAAAAAATATATTTTTACAAAAATTGCTAACACCAAGCTGCCACATATAGACAGAAAGATTATTATATTAAATAATTAATTTAAGTAGTACAAAAACAAAACTCATATTAAATTTGAATTTTCTAGCATTATTCGCAATGCAAAGCGTTAATATAATCTCAAAAATGGGAATTCATAAATTTAATCGTCGGGCGGGTCTCGAACCTGCACCATCTACCAATCCGGGGTAGGCGCTCTGCGTTAAGCTACAAACGATACACGCTGGCAGATCAAACTTAGGCTTCCCATGCTGACACCCTTTCGGAGGATGTAGGTATTATCTATCGGCTTTGTTTTCTAGAAACATGGCCTAAAACTCAAAACTCATATGTTGAATACATAATCACTGATTGTGAACAACTAATCATCTATATATACAAAGGATACTTTATTTAATTGTTTTCTTACTGAGGTTGCGCTATTGCAGAACAAATAAATATTGTGAACGCGCCAGAGTTTATTAAAAGTTAGCGCACGTCTTCGTATCATAAATGCATTAAGTCTGTAGTTTGTGGTATGTAAAGGTGCATTCAATATAGGCCTCTGTCTAAAAGTTAGTAAGTTAGTGCGTAAGGTTAATTTTGACAGTCCCTTTAAAAATGTTAGCATAAAAGAATACAAACAAAATTATAATTAGTCATTATAATACACATAAATTAATTTAAATACCTTTTCGTTGAATACTGTATTGATATCAGTCCATCCACTAAGATGCTTAAAACCCTTAGACACACAGCCATGTTCCTCCGGTATATCTCAATGGCGTAGCACTAAATGTTGTTGACAGTTTTAAATACCTGGGCCACGTTGTCACCAGTGACATCCGGGATGACAATAGAGCGTGAGCGCAGGGCGTTGGCGGTGAGGAGCAATATGCTTGCTCGTAGGTTCGCACGTTGTACGGCAGACGTCAAAGTGAGTTTATTTAAAGCTTCAGCATGACTGTTCTAAAGTTTATTCTTCAGAAGGACTGTTTTAAAGTTTATTTAAAGCTCTCAGTCCTTCTACTCGAGTGGTCTATGGGTGTGATGTACGAGCCGAACCTACAACGTCCTGCGTGTACAATACAACAACGCCTTCAGGATGTTGTTGCGACTGTCATGGCGTTGTAGTGCATCGGGCATGTTTGCTGAAGCTCACTCTGATGGTTTTCACGCTATCATGTGTAGGAAAGCAGCTTTTATAGTGCAGCGCCTACATGGCACTCAGAACAGCATCCTGAAAATGATTGCTGGTAGACCCGACTGTCCCATCTAGAGACACTGGGTGGACACGGTTATAGGTGCGAATTAGTTTAATAAATTAGTAAATTTAGTACTAACAATACTAAATTGCATGTTCCATAAAATTCTATCCCAACCAAATAGTGATGATGCGATGGGTTTGTTCAAGTTCATGGCCCATGTTTTGTGAAAATTAAATTGTTTAGGATACGATGGGACTGCCATACGCTGTGCGTAAAAGTCCCTTTAAATAAATAAAGAAAAACAAAATACTAAATTGTATTGTATTGTGAAACTTTTATTGCGGACAAATAAATCCATAGTGTTAGTAACATAAAAATAACTTATTTTCTAGTGTTAGTATTTACAATTAACCGTACAAAACGGCAAATAATTGGCCACTTGAGGTTCTCGGCTATTATTTTCAGAATGCTATTCTGACTGTCTCTCACTCTTCGCACAAGGATGCTGTTTTTTTGCGTATAATCCCATAAAAATCGCCGGTACGAGCTTGCGCAAACATTTCCGACGCACTACAGTAACGAGGCAGCCTCAATAGCATTCTGAAAGCATTATTATATTAACCATACCTAAGCATAACTGGTTACTAACATAAAACTAGCGAATTATGGGTTATGCCTAAAATAAAGACTAATTATTATTATTATAACAACCCACTTTCTATGTAGGGGGTTCAACATTGTAATTATTATTAAAATAACTCTCTCAGTATCCCTTGTATCTTTTCTCTATTGTATTATTTATAGTATTCAAGCGGTATCTGCTCTCGGTATTTTAAGATGTCAATATTTGTGTTCTTTTGTAATAATAAACCTTTTAATATAAGTACTTAGGTTAAAAGAAAGCCTAAACAAACACACGGTTATCTCTGTTTACTTAGGGAGCCTGTGTAAAAGTGTCTCAAGATAAAACTAAATAAATATTTGGAATGAAGGTCGCATAATCAGTTGGGAACAATTCCTTGCGATGTCTATGTATGTTTTCTTATATTTTTATTAGCTTAGTACATATTTATTTGACTGCCTCCTTGGTCTAGCGGCAGCGTGTTCAACCGCAGATAATGAGGCCCTGGGTTCAAATCCCGGGTCGAGCCAAAAAAGTTTGAGATTTTTCCGTAAAAAGACATTTCTCAGTATCAGCCCGAAGTCTGGGAGTTGGCGGTATTACACCCCCGTGCCTCGGAGAGCACGTAATGCCGTCGGTCCTGTACCTGACCTCTTTTCGGTCCTGTCGGCAGTCGTCCATCATGAGAGTGATGGAATAGAAAGTGCCCCTGTGTTTGCACACGAACTTGTGCACTATATACGTCCTACACAACTGGCTAGTCTCCATTGAGATTAATTATATATTTATTAACTTGTATTACAGTGCTCCGGCAGAAATGTGCACGGGCGGTAGTCAATGCTCATAATTTAAATGGAGACAAAAATAAAAGAATATAATTATAATAATAATATAAAGGGACAATATCACACAGATCATCCTAGCCCCAAACTAAGTAAAGCTTGTACTATGGAACCCAGGCAACGATATAAATACTTAAATACATAGGAAACATCCATGACTCAGAAACAAATTTTCGTGCTCATCACACAAATATTTGCACTTACCGGGATTCGAACCCAGGACCACCAGCTTCGTAGGCAGGATCACTACCAACTAGGCTACGGTGACCGTATTATCATTATGTCAGCTGAAAGACATTCACCATCGAGCCAACAGTGTGACGCAATGGTTAAGACTGTCGCCTCGCCACTACGTGTCCCGGGTTCAAGACAACTCTTTGTGTAAGCTATAAATAGTTCTTCTGAGTCTGGATATAGTTTATGTATGTCAATTATATGTTTACCAAGTAACCCGCGACACAGGGATTAATTTCCCTAATGCGGGCGGTGTCTTTCAAGGATTTCCATTGTATTACGCTACCCACATCTAGCGGCTTCCAGCTACACTCACAAGACCGTTAGATTGTTAACGCTATCTCTTTTGATACATAACTGCAAGTCGAGAAGCTTTTTAGCCTATGTGCCCCACCCACTATCACTTCAGTTTGATAATTCTTCGGGCTACGTCGGTTACTTTGATTCACCTTTGGATGTCGACATTTCTGATTAGATCTTGCAGGGAAACTTTCAGCATAGCTTCATTGGTCGTTAACCTTGAGTTTTCTTATGAGGCCCATAGTAAGCGACCACATCGCTGTGCCGTAAGTCATCCTCTCGTCTGGAGACACTGCGATATTTAGGACGAGAATATATTACGTAGAGATTTCAAAGCAAATCATCTGAGCAGTGATTTGAATTCAACTGATGTCGAAGTTGGATTTTAGTTTGAAGCTCTGTCCTATACAACTTCGTATGTTCTTGATAGTGAGTACAACCATAACTCTTTAATTAAGTTACTCTTTTTGTACACTAAAATTATAACAATTTTAATGTTTAACAAGATTGTACAGATGGTAGCCCTATCGCTTGGTGAGATCTCTTTCAGGCCAAGTGGTTCCCATCTGGGACAAATAATTATTTGTAATGTGTCTGGGTGTAATTTAGTTATAATGTGTTTGTATTTAGAAATATATTAATATCTATACATACAAAGTCAAAACTGTACATTGAATATATTTTTTAAAAGGATACTTGGGGCGTGATCTACAATCGATATCGAAGCCAAAAATACCTATAGTTTGTAGAATTTTAGTCTGTTTGTCTGTATGTATGTCCGGGCTAAACTAAAAAAATACTGCATGGATTTACTTCAAATTTTGCATGGATATTACTCAGAGGTCGCGTCAACATATAGGCTACATATTGTCACGCTATCACCTACGGGGGAGGAGCTGTGATAATTTATAAAACTTAACGCGGGTAAAACCGCGGGGCACAGTTAGTATTTAATAGTTGTCTGGTTGTGTACAGGGTTTGCTTAGTTTGGGATCAAATGGCAGTGTGTTAGTTACCTGAACATTTTTGTATATTATTTTGTATATGTTTTTTGCTTTCCAAATTATATTTGTATTAATTTTTTAATAAGTTCTTTACTAAATTTAAGATCAGTCCGATTCCCCATTAGTTTTGAGGAGTAATTTAGATATGTGTAGATATGTGTATTTATAGGTTTTAAATACACACAATACATTAAGGTAGGTTCACACTTAACCTCCATAAGTGCGTATGTGTTTGTATGTATATGTGTTAAGTACGTAAGCCAAAAAAGTGCTTCTAAAATACATTATTTTTACTTTCCATGTAATTTGTTCCACACGCTGCACGCTTCAATTAATAAATCATATCCAAAATCCGAACAATGCCTAACTATTTAAATTAAAGCCCTAGTTAAAGCAATAACTAAACTAAACGAAAACCACATTCAAATAAATCTTGCTGAGATTAAAGCTCGTTAAAATCGCGCCTTAGAATAATTGCTGAAACATCACACGCGTCAATAAGGCTATACAAACACACATAACAGCTTCCACGACCTCAAAATATTCACTTGAGAATTTCATGGCTTTATCCAAGATTTAGGGTGAGGATACACTAATGAGCGCTGTTGTTTTTGGGGGACGAGATCAGAATACATTTCCTTTAAAATAAGCTTTGGACGATTCAATAAAAACCAGCGTATACTATGCGCACGTAAGATGTTTAGTCTTCAGTATTATAATTTTGAGAGAGGTCGGGCACAGCGTTCACTCGCTCGAAGAACAGCCCGACTGGGGAAGTACCTCCACCTTACAGAAGGCATTCCCTAATAATAACATTAATTTTAATGTTGTGTTTCTGCGTGTGGGTAAGGTTGCCAGAGCTCATCAGGGTGGGGGGAAGAGACAACAACACTTGTTTGCTGACTCTTAAAGGCCGGCAACACACCAGCGACTCCTCTGGTGTTACGAGTGTCCATGGGCGGCGGTGTCACTTACCATCATGTTGCTCGTTTGTCACCCTCTAACATAAAATAAAGTATTATAATTACGGTTTTTAATATGTAACGGTTATATATGGTTGGATAGCTATCACTCTTATAGTCAGGTTTATGTTAAGCAGTTCTTTATGTCAACTTCTTTATGTCAACACCTTATGCATGACCTTCATGGAAATGTACATTTAGGGTATTTTAAATACTTATATTTTATTCTTAATAGTTATTAAATCTCTCAAGCAATCTCGGATGTGTTTTATTCAATACACTTCACATTTAAAGTAGTTCCAACGAAAATAGTCCCGTTATTATGCGCCAAAAAGCGGGATGTGACAGCTGTCATGACGAACACCTTGTAAACCGGAGTTACTATTGTAATGTAAAAGCATCGGCGTGAAATGACGCGGGAAGTGCACACCAGATTTCAACGCTAAAATATCAAGTGTGACAGAAATGTCCCGCGCCGCGACACCTGTCCCCGTGATAAAATACGTGCAATACTTTACTTGTCACGTTACAAATTACTGTCCCCGAAAAAAATACACAAGTGTGTGCCCAGCCTTACTCCATTTGTTCTGATTAGGAAGTGTTCATAATTTGATTAGTACGGTCGCGCACATAAATTTTTGGCATAATTGGAAAGAAAATTTTCTTCGCACTCACTGAATGGTAGTTGAATAGCCTATTGCGCCTATGCGCACCACGTTTTATAAGCGCGCCGTTGACGTGCGTTTGTAGCGATATACATGCGCGTTAGCAGCGCGTATGTAGATATCTATCGTCAACGGCGCGCTTAAAAAACGTGGTGTGCATATGCCCTTTAGTATAGGATAATTTCGTATAGGTTTACAGGTTCGATCCATACCCAAGACAAATCATTGTGTGATAAGCACGATTATTTGATCTGTGTCTGGGTGTATTTTATCAATAATATATATAATTTTATCTTTAATGCCTCGTTGGTCTAGCGGTAGCGTGATCACCCACAGAGAGCGAGGTCCTGGGTTCAAATCCCGGGTCGGGCCAAAAAGTGATTATGGGACTTTTCTGTAAAAAGAAAAATTTCCCAGCATCCAGCCCGAAGACTAGAAGCTGGCGGTATTATACCCCCGTGCCTCGGAGACCACGTACAGCAGTCTTGCCTGTACCTGACCTCTTTTCGGTCGTGTCGCTAGACGTCCCATCGGATCATGAGAGTTATGGATTAGAAAGTGCCCCTGTGTTTGCGCATACATTTGTGCACTATAATATGCTCTGCGCAATTGGCTAGTCTCCATTGAGAATGGCCGCCGTGGCCGAAATTCGACCGGGAGGACATTATATATAAAATTATGCTGTGCGGTGACGGCGACAATAATCAGAATGTCATCACCCCATTTCATCCCGTTGGGGGCGTAGAAGTCGACCTGAGGGAATATCTTCCAGATGGATGGGCAGCAGCTTCTTTCTGAGTAGTATGGCCATCATACTGCGATCGCCAACCCGTCTGCCAAGCGTTATGGCATCAAGATGATTCTTGGGGGACGTTTTTGTCCAGCAGTCCACTTCTTTTAGCTGTAATGATAATATAAAATTTTAAAATACTTCAGTATGTTTATCAGTTGTCTGGTTGGCAGGCACTACCTTGGGATCAGATCGTCCTGGTAAGTTCATGTGTTCACAGCATTGGTGGCTACCATTGTCCCGTGAAACAGTGGAAGGCCTCTAGTAGTATTAGTTAACTAGCTTTGCCGCTCGGTTTTACCCGCGTTAAACTTTATAAATTATAGCCTACGTGTTGTGCGGATATATTAGCTATAGAGCGACAGATACAGAGCTATAGCTACAGAGTTTCATTAAAATCGGTTCGGTAGTTTAACTAACATCCATCTACTCACAAACTTTCGCATTTATAATATTAGTATGATGAATATTCAAAATTAATCACTTACTTAAAACGGAGAAGAAAATCATGATGAGGACTTGCATATCTAAAAGTTCTCCAGCAATATTCTTAATGGCATGTGAAGACCACGAACCCGGACGAGGCTTGTATGGTCGATCGTATGGGCTATACCCTCACATTGTGAGAGGTCATTACAGTTATTTATATTCAAATATTCGTGTATATGCCCCATTGAGTATGTTTCGCCGGAGCGTCTCAACTGGGCCGTGTTGAAACCGGTAGTAGAGACACCCGCTGAGTTTGTTTCGCTGGGTCTTCTCAGTTGGGGCGCATTGAATCCGGTGGTAGCATTAAAGCGCGCCCGTCGTTATAAACACAAGGTCCGCCATAATAATAACATTTAATTCGTACCTTAATATAGACAGAACCGGAATCAGACAATATGTAGTAAAGATATAGCTAAATTTTAAAATTTAGATATTTAAACCTACACATTATCCTTGACAATAATTAAATCAAATCAAATCAAATCATTCTTTATTTGCCATGAATGTAGGTAACAAAATAAAGGTGTTGCTGGCGTTAACAATTGGAATCCAATACATTCTACCATAACGTCATGCAAAATTACATAAACATAGTATATAAATCAGTAAAATTAAATGTCAAATTCAATATGTCATCTTGATATAGTCAAAACATATTACAATTGTGACAAGCAAAAGTAAAACATAAATTAAATGAATTACATTAAATTATAAATTAATACTTTCAGCAATAACTATGTTAACAATCAATAGTCCTACAAAGAATTATCGCTAAGGAAATCATTAACAGAATAGTAACACTTTTCCACCAGTTGAGTCAATTTCTTTTTAAAAATGTGTGTTGTGCCATCTATTAAATTTTGGGGTATTTTATTATATAATTAATTTAAGTTAGCTAAATATCGTTACTATTATAAAATAAATCTTATTGTAAATTATTTCCTAGAATTCGTGTACCCAAATATCTATATGTACCTAGAAATAATTATAAATTAATTATATATTACTACGAATATGTTCTGATTATTTACAAGCACTTTTTTAAAGTCTATGTGAATAAAAACCTTTTTTATTTTATTTACGATTTATATAAAATACTATGAAACAACAAACCTCTTTCTTATTTACTCTTGTACGCTTTAACTTCTCAAGTGTACCTAGAGTCTTACCTTGCCCTTATTAAAAGGTGTTGCGTACATAATTCGACTAATGTACGGCACGAGAAATAAAGGCAACTGTTTTGAACAGTGAAAATGCATTAATTTAACAGAAATGTGCCATAAAGCCTTGTGGGTTATTATGAACCTTTGAAGTGAGAACAAAATTTTCATTGAAAATTCCCGTCTCGTATCTTTGTGATGCGTGTAATTAATTTGAGAACTGTTATTACATATATTGTATTTTTAATCAAAGCGTTTTGGAGTAATTGTTATGAAGTTGGTTACTTTGATGGGGATATTATTTCGCGGCGAGGGGTTTTCAACGTTTCTGAGAATTACAGCTTAGGTTTAATATTTTGTACGTAATTACTTGCAGGTTTTACGGCGCATATTTTGTTCGTCAGTGAAGCCTAATATGTATGTATGTATTTATTATGTACTCCATGTACCCTGCGGTTTTGCCCGCGTTAAAATTGATATAATATAGCCTATGTCTTATTCGGATATATAAGCAATATTATTACAAAGTTTTATCAAAATCCGTTCTATAGTTTTTGAGTGAAGGAGTAACAAACATCCATACTCACAAACTTTCGCATTTATAATATGAGTAGGATTAACAATAGGCTCTTATATTAGTATAAGAGCCCATTAGTACTTAGGTACACACGGCTACATATCAAGGTATACATTTCCAATATAAGCTGATCCGGCGTTGTATAGGATTTCCATACAATGAGAGGTCAGCTTATATTGGAAATGTATAGCTTGATATATAGCCGTGTGTACTAATGGGTTCTCTTAACAAGGCCTTAGTACATCCGACAAATGCCCTCCTTAAATATTCAGCCTATTCCTTGAGAGTCTAAAAAAGATGTGATGTTATATGCGAACAAAAAACAGTTAATATATCTATCAGAAGTGAAATTTGGGGGTTTTAGTGAGTAATTAATTTACAGTATTAACTGTAAATAAGAATGACTATTAACAATCGAAATTAGTAGGGCCAGTAGGCCTCAGGCATTGCTTATCGTCTGCTATCGTATGGCCATAACTGGTACCGAAAAATCAACTGCAATTTATTATAAGACAACATTTGTGGTAAGTTACAATAAATTATAATGGACAAATACATTGTGCTGTGGCGCAACAGCTGAAACGGCGGCTTCATGTCCCTGGCCCGATTCCTGCGCTGGACAATTATTTGTGTGACCCGTAAATAGTCGTTCTGAGTCTCAATGTAATTTGTGTCCGTCTATATTATGTTTGTAAACACCGCGACACAGGGATTAGATTCCCTAGTGCGGGTATTGTCGTTTGATAAAAAATAATCTAAGTGCACCTGCCATGATCTCTCTATTACTACATTAAGGTTGACTGGTAGAAAATGCCTTTCGAATTAAGTCCGCACATCCAGTTACCCCAATCTGTCAAATTTCTTCTCTAGATTCAAATTTATCACAAAGACATAAGGTTCACTTCAATTGAGGAAATTTGATAGATTGGGTAGCTTGGTGTGTTGGCATCTGTACATTGCCATTATACTGAAGTTTAAATACTCCGCTGCGAAGGTTATATCGTTATACTATCATTTTCTTCCATATAATGCTATTTATTACCTCTCCGTTAATTTGCTTCAAATGAATCCACACCAATAACCCAACACAAGAGATATTCCTGGAAAATATTGCTTACATATAATATTTATGAGAATCGCTCCGTCATTTGTGATTAGATATTGTTATAACATGATGTTAATAAATATATTTTGTTAATGTATCATTTATATATACAACACAACGGTATTACGTGATCATTAATACAAAAGATACATATATAAGGTAAATGAATAAAGTTATGTTTTAGGAGGGATAAGCTTTTGAATCGTCAATTTTAATCATGGATGTTATGGAATAGAAATTATACACTTTCATAAATAAATAAAATAAAAAAGGTTTTTATTCTCACGTAGACTTTTAAAAAGCGCTTGTAAATAGTCAGAATATGTTGGTAGTAATATAGTTGTATACATTATTATTTCTAGTAACATAGATATTTAGGTACTCATTGTATTGATTGTATGAAAACATTTATAAAATTTATTTTATTATAGCAATGATATTTAGCTAGCTCGTATCAAGTTACTGTCAAGAGATTATGTTTAATTATCTAGTTTAAGTCTAATATTTATACTACATACTGTCAATGGTTATGTTTAAGTAAAATAAGAAAATCTATTATTATATGCCTTGGTGTTCTTCTGGTAGTATACTCAACCACAGATAGTGAGGTACCTGGTGCAAGTCCTGGGTCGGGCCAAAAAGTATTACTGGGGTTCTGACAAGAAAGACAAGCTCTGGTTACTATTCGCCCTTGCAGCACGTAAAGCTGTCAGTTCCGATCAAGCATCTCTTCCTAGTTATTTCAGACTGGCCCATTAGTTTAATCGCGCGATTTCATATGTCCTCCGTATATTAGCAAGAATGGTTGCTGAATGAATATTATATTAGTGTCTAAGTACACTTAAAAAAAAACATGTGGGGCAGTATTTGGGGACTACCGATAGAAGTGAAAATATTTTTTCTCATTTGATACGAGTAGCGAGTGGAAGATTCTACTTCACACCTTTGAGCGGGAAAGAGTCATAGTAGTTGCTTGCCAAGGGAATAAATTTTAAAAATAGAACTAGATATTGTTAGGCAGTTGGCTGTAAAAATCTAACTTAATTAAGAAAAAAATGCTGCGGTCATGTGAGTTTATAAACGGCCAGTGTGAATAAAAAAAACTTTGAGAGGTGTCAAGGGACACCCGGATGGAAGGAAGTTATTTCTTATTATTTATTATGTACAAAAAACCTGTATACACTCAACAAAAATAATCGTCGCGACACCACACTGTTCAATGTGAAATCGATATGAAAATATCTGGCTTGCTTTCTATAAGAGAGAGGGAGAGAGAGAGAGAGAGACAGACAGAGAAACATGCGCGCGCCGCACAGCTGCAAAAAGTGTCGTGACAACTTTTCGTGAGATTTTTTTCCGTCTAGCCCCCTTTCACAACGCGCGATAAGGAACTTCGTTCCAAAAAGACCCTCCGACTTACAAATATTCGATCAAGTAACGTGTCCTGATGCGAGTTTAACAATTTTTACCCATCCCAAAAAAGTGCACAAAGCCGCTAACGCTGTTTTCATTTCAAAAACCTAGAATACAAAACTACGATGATCTTATCTCTAAGGACTTAACGTTATACATTTTAATTCACCCCCAACTTAAATATGAAAGCAAAAAGTAAAGAAATATACACCCTGCACGCTCCACCTGGGGTTCCTACGTCATGACTAAGTTCCACCCTTCTACGTGCTGCGAATAAGTGAGAATAGTAAATAATTTTACACTAAGCAAAGATTTTAGTAAAGCAAAAAGTATACTTTATATTTTATTTATGATTTTCGTATTGAGGCATAAACGCCTTCAGCTCAAAGTAATCAGGTTATAAATAATAATATAAAACCTTTCATTGTGAGTTTTACTAATATTGCTAATACAGAAAAGTTAGTCGACAGGGTAATAACCCGTTCTGCTAGCTATACTTAAGTAAAGCAACTCTAGGGAAAAAAACAAACTGCTTTATCTTCATCTTGGATAACCATGGTTTTGAAAGCTTCGTGCCTCGGAGGACTCGGGTTAAAATCTTTGTGTAATAATGCAAAATTGATTCCAGATCTCTCTTGGCCTCTATAGAAAAGAATAGAAAAACGTTTATTTCAGGCAAATTCCCATATTTGTTTATTAACAATATTACCTTATAACTATGTTTTTATGCAATTATTTGCCCTAACATATTCCATTCACTACCTTACCCAGTGTTTTTGAATAGGGCAGTCAAACCTAGAAGCAATAATAATAATATCCTGAGACATTATTTACGCACGGCCATCTGATCCTAAACTAAGCAGAGCTTGTACTATGGAAATCTAGATAGAAGATACTCGTAACTGATATACTACATATAATACTTTTTTTTGTATATACATACTTATATAGATAATTACACCCAGACTCAGGACAAACAGACATGTTCATGCACGCATATATCTGTCCTGGGTGGGAATCGAACCACGACCTCCGACGTGATAAGCAAGCATTTGCCAACGATGCCAACAGGCCCTTTCTGAACGCTGTTGCTGGAATTCTACAGACGCAGCAGCAGAGAAATTGGTTTTTTTTAGGGTTTAGTGCTTGATGACTCAAAAATACGTAAAACTTGTGAATGTGATACTTACCTACCGATTCTGTTAACGGTTTCCTATGTTTTGTGGTCTGACTGTACTGACGTGCTTAATTATGGTAACTTACCTGGTGACTAGTCAAATCAGCGCCACTGATATACAATTTTGATTGACAAGTGCGATAAACCTGGGAATAAACTACTTTTAGAGTTTTTAGTTTGTAATGTACGTGACATTTCATTAAAACCAGAATTGAACCCAGATTTATTCAACGATGACTTCTAATTCGACATTCGTGAATCCCGCCTGAAGCCAAATCTGGCAATAGGAAAAAGGTTTTTAATACCAAATTCTAAATACTTCCTAGAAATGAATCAAAACACCTAAAAAGGTTTTAAGTAGCATTTTAAAAGTGTTATAAATAACGTAACATCTCTTCCTTTTACTGTTGTATTATGCTGTAACGAGTTAAATCCGAATGAAATAAAAATTTGCGAAGACGAGGCACTTGAAAACCGTATTTATACGTGAGAGGAATCTGTATGAA
Organism: Pseudoips prasinana; assembly: GCA_951640165.1. NCBI lineage: Eukaryota > Metazoa > Arthropoda > Insecta > Lepidoptera > Nolidae > Pseudoips > Pseudoips prasinana. The sequence continues at coordinate 27,569,332 of OX621248.1, forward strand.
TATGGTACCAATTTGTACCTGTATTGTATGGGCAATGAAGGAATGAGATTGCTACGCGCTACGGCTTTCGTGGTATTATTCGGCGTAGTACCGTAGTGCACTGACTACGGTGTAGAATACATGACGTCGAGAAATAAATATTGTGAATTGTAAACAGCCATTCTGCAAAGGCCTGTTTTAGTAAACTTAAATAAGTCTTATTATTGATGTACCTACTTAGCGTGTATTTTGAGTAGTAAGTCGTGTCATACTGTAGCATTGTTTAGTTGGGGTATAAAAATAAAAATTCACAATAAATCTCGCACAATGTCTCTCTCAATAATAAAATAAATAAGTTAATATTACAATACTATAATAATACGTATGTACCGGTATTTGTGGCATAGTTTAACTCAACAATATTTTATTTCAAGGTAGTTCGTACTCGTACATTGCCTTTCTTAATAAAACTACATTTACATGATCCTCCTTTCAGTAAGTCTTACGAAATGATAACAATATGCTTAAGCCCCAAGTAAAAGTAATTCGAGAGGCATATCTGCTTGAGCCTGCAGTAAGCCTTCGCAGTGGATATTCCATCTTACCTACATAGTTTTCCTCTTATAGCAGATCAGAAGGGATTGTTACCAAATGCAGAGACACTTCCATAAATAAAAATAGGGTGGGGTTGGGTGTTAGCGCACGGTCTGTTGGTTTAACATGAAATATCTATAAACCATGTAACAAAAGTAAATGTAAACATTTGAAGGCGTCAGTTAATAATTAAGTACAAGAAGAATAAGTACACAATTATTCTTATTTTTTTAAATATTAAGCTAATTAATTTTACCAATGATACTGGAAATAAGATACTGAAAGAAAGTAAAATATATTACAAAAATAGCGAAAATACTTCTCGGTAATTAATTCCTTAATTTCTTTACGAAATTGCTGTATGGTGACGGCGTTGAAAATCTGAATATCATATCCCCATCTCATCCCGTGGGGGCGAAAAAATCGACCCGAGGGAATATCTACTAGAGGTCACATTTGTTTACATGTCAAACTTACTTGCTGCACATTATCGGTTCACGCAAAAATGTTATCATTAGTGCACTACCTACGTAGTCAAAATATAAATGTGCAACTTGCACATTTATATTTTGACTACGTAGGTAGTGCACTAATGATAACATTTTTGCGTGAACCGATAATGTTGCATATATATACCACATAGTTGTGGTAAATACTTTGAATATGTAATAGATTTTAGAATAAGTACCAAAATCTTCAAATATGTTATGTATAAAGGGCAATGTATGGGCAGGATTATCGTACTAAAGTTAACTTAGAAATTAGAATAATACAACATTGTATACTTTTATATGGGAAGACACTAGTCTCCACGACACAGGGAATCCTAGTGTGGAGTCTAGTGGTTTATCAAAGTTCAATTACCTGTATTGTTACTGTTAAGTACTCGTAAATATGTTAAACTGAAATGTACTAGAATTATTTGGTCCGGCAGCAGCTTCCTTCTGAGTACTATGACCATCTTACTGCGATCACCAACCCGTCCACCAAGCGTTGCGAATATGGCATATCCCCCCTAGATGACTCTTGAGGCGAGGCTTGTCTAGCAGTAGACTTCTTTGAGCTGTAATGATGAATTACGAAATTAATTTAAGAGGAATGAGTTGGGACTGCACTGTACTGGCTATTCGGAAGATGTTTGCCAGCGGCAATACATAATAAACTTTTGATATAGGTACGGAAAAATTTGCATACCCATATAGACTTATGGTATAAAATTGTTGGGTTGTGAGAAAACAGTAAAATTAACATCACTTTGAATGATATTAATTTTACTGTTTTGTCAGAATAAATCTCAGAATAAACGGTTACGAGATGTAGTTAATTTTCCCTTGTATATAACAAAAGATGATTTACATTGGGAGCAAATGATGGATTTAGGTATTATGGTATTGCCAGTTAGCGTAGCAATATCTCTCGTATTTTTGGAAGTTTCCCTTTTCTTCGGTTATACAATTTTTTTAAGCCACACAATGGTTTTTTTTTATTTTGCTAAAGGCTCCTGGGTTCAATATATCGTATTGAACCCGAGAGACTTTAACAAAAATAAATCAAAACATGATCAGATTCATGCTTCTATAAATGAGTCATATAAATAAATTTCCTCTGCGGGGATTGAACCCTCAACATGAGGACGCTGTGGTAGTCGCGAGGACCACAATTATAATTTAGAATTGTTAAGTTAATTTGACTAAAATTATATCTGGTCAAATTACAGTAAACTCATAGCCCGATGCTCTCACCGGTCTGTAAGCGATTGGCGAGGTTAAGCAACTAGGCTCGCGGTCAGCTAAAGTGGTTTAATTTCTGAGCTTATCCGTGCTTCGGAGAGCACGAAGTATCGGTCCCGGTTATAACTATTAGACAACAGTCGTTAAGCCATATCAGAGGCCTACTGGGCGGCTTGCACAACTCTGACACTAGCGTAACCCCTGCCCATACGATAAGAAAGTACAGTAAACTTTTACATTGATCAGGGCTTAACACCTTATTTTGTTAGAATTTTTAATACCAACCATATATGTAAAGCCCCAAAGTATACTAATGTAAGCTCTTAGTAAAGTTTTTGTTATACTACTCAGCAAAACATGTCACTCTAAACCACTTCACAGAGTGCTTAGAAAATCAGTGAACTAAATATCTTATTATTCAGAAACTACGCTAGCCTTCAACTTTTTTATGTTTTTCTCACTAAGTTTATGAAACTGAACTTGGGACAATTGTGTAATGACGCGTGTAAAGCAGTGGGGTCACATTGTCTGAATACTTTTTAAACTAAACCGTATTACGTGTTATAACTTTAGCTAAAAGTTACCAAATATAAACTATGGGAAAGCCAGTCAAATGAACCAAAATGTGTGTGTGGGCAAATTCAGTCATGCAGTCTTTTGTAACACCAAGTATAAACACAATTTGGAAATCACATTATGGCATGAAGTCAGAAATCATTTATTCGCTTAGAATATAGGTTACATAACAAGATATATTGGCGACAATTTTGTGAATAAGCCATATTCTACCTATTACAGGCATGCAAATATAAAACAATAATAAAAACAATTTAAATCTAAAAAATAATAAAATAAGCAATGTCAAGTATATGAATTAATTTACCTAGATACAAATGTCATATATTCATTTATTGTATAAAAGAAATTTGTTACCAACCATGACCGAAGTTTTGTCTTATACCTAAAAGGCAGTTTTCTCGCCCCACTTATGATTGACACAATTCCAATTGCAGAGATCCTAAAGTAGGACTTTTTTTTATGGCATGGGGAATGCCGGACTCGCACCGTCTAAACCTAACCTGCCGTGGACTTCCCTTGGCGCCTGATGGTGGGAGCCCCGGGAACGCGGGTATGCTGCTCCGGTGCCCCTCTTTTGCGCCTTGTCCCAGATGGTCGGGACACGTACCGTGGGAGGGCTTTGGATTGCCCTCCCCAAGGTAGGCCTCTACCCAGCAGCGGATGTCTGCCGGCTGAAATTTTGTTCTAATTTATATTTGAAACACAACGTCCGCACCAGGGTAATGAATGCCTGTGTCGCGGGGTACTTTACTAACTGTTCTACTTTACGAATCTTGGGATACGAAGTGTTGAAGCGATTGTTTTAACAGCTGCGCCATATGTGTATTATAATGATCGATTGTATTACAAATGCTTGCTTATAAGGTAGACAAGTACAAGTGTATGTGAATAACCAATTGTTGAATATCCAAACTTATATGTAGTAAAAATATAGCTAAAATTTAAAATTTAGATAATTAAACCTACACATGATCCTTGACAATAACTTAATTTAAGTCAAAAATAAATCTTATTGTAAATTATTTCCTACAATCCGTGTACTTAAATATCTATATGTACCTAGAAATAATTATAATTTAATTATATATTACTACGAACATGTTCTGACTATTTACAAGCCCTTTTTTAAAGTCTACGTGAATAAAAACCTTATTTATTTATTATTTATTTTTTTATAAATAGCAGTAAAATGTAATACATTATGGAGCCTTCATTATAATAAACCAAATTTCAACAGATGGCCTAGTCTCTCTGAGTCGTACCGCTAACGAAACCGCTAACCATTAGGTACCTCTATGCTTGTAATCTGATCTTCTACAAGTGATTCATCTTCTTCAGAAGATTTAACTATTTAAGGTATATCATTACATTTATTCAAGAACAATATTTATATTGTGTCTGAATTACATAAATAACAAATAAAATTCAGCAAAAATAAAATTATAAAATCTCCTATAAAATGTTAAGTAAAAATGTCAAATATGTACGTGGTTAAATAATAATGTCAATTCAAAATCTAAAATAAATGTCAAATTAATTTCTTATATAAAATATAGTGAACAAGTAAACGACGTGGAGAGGATTTATACAAAATAAAATTGATTGTTAATATAATAGCAATCATAAATCATTTATTGAATAAAGATAGATATTTAATTTTGATTTAAAATGCTGGGTATATAATATAGATTTTAAATCAATGGGTAACTTATTAAATATTTTTACAGCATTGTAGTGGGAGCTGTGCTTTTATTTATTAGAAGGCACGCACTTCGTTGATTATTTTGTTTTTAAAATAATAGTGCATACCAATTTTTAGCCAAATATTTATATTCACAAAGTCAACAATTAAATTAATTATAACTATAATTACTAATTTTCACTTAAAACACAGGAACAATGCCCCATAATTTGGTGCAACCAACCGCTAATCGTACATAACAAATTTATATTTAATTAAATCGTCAATATTGCGTCTATTACAGGCTATTATTAGTGCTGTAACATGTGACTTGATACCGTCTAATTATAACCCTTATGCCTTAGTAATATGAGTCATTATCACCCAATTTGAGCTATAATTAATACCATAATTGTGGTATCAATATGTTATTAGGAGTGATTTAAGGGCAATGTAGCCTATAACTATTGATTGGAGTTTCATTTTAAATTAATAATTATTGCCTTCTGATTAATTGGTATTGATTTCAATTATGATTGATTGTTGGAGAGTTTAATAACAAGCTCATAACTCACCATAAAGCTTTCACAGACAGAGAGAAAAGTAGCCAGTAATTTTTTGCTCCCAAAAAGCATTATTATTTTAATATTCTAGGCTTGTACCGAGCCAATAGTGATCAGCATCACCACGTGTCCAAGCTTAAACAAGATAGATCTCCTATAAGCATGAGAAAGAGTTTTAATTGAATCTTGTAGGGACCACAAACTGGAAGTCGCAGCGTTGGTAGGCCCTACGCTGCAAGTTCCGGTTCCCCGAGAACTTTTCTATGCCAGTGGCCGACGGTTTTATTAGCTATGCATATCATTATTTACCTGGTTCCATCAGAAAACCAGCGCTGCATCAGTAATGTCGCAGCTAGTGCTGAGATGGGACCAATTCGGACTCGCACAGATAGCAATTAAGAACTTCGTTATGTGTACCTATATATTATTATTATTATCTGTGCTTGTTTACGGAATAAATATATTTTTCTTTCTTTCTTCTTTCATATTCTTTAACTTAAAGGCAATTAAAACGATTAAGTGTGTAGTGGACGTTCCCTTATCTGATATTGATATATCCTTGCGCTTGATAAGGATCCTAGCTGTCATCACGAAGTGGGGAGGGCAACGCGTGAGTGTGCTTGAAGCGTCATACTTGTAGGTAACCGGATAATGTAGTAAAAATAACAACAAATAACAGATATAAACAGAGGTTCAGTTAATTAGTTCTGAAAATTGGTTAAGTACTGTTACAATTAGAATTGAACTATTGGTTCGCATAAATTATCAAGAACGACATTCTTGTACACAAATAAATTTAGAAAAACAAACAACAGACTTAATGTTTTCTTTCGAGAAACCGAATTGAACAAAATGTTTTTGGGATATTTAACAAACATTCTCTATAGATACAAATATATCAGTGAGTTAACTTTGGAAGTTTGAACAGAAGTTGCATTCGTTAATTGCGTCAAATTAGTTTTAAAATCGGTTCTCGAGCAATGGAGGAATCGCGTGACGTGTGACGTAGATACAATAAAAAAACATTTCATCAGAACAGCTGTAGAAAGTGCTGGACAAAAGCTGATGGATAAAAGCCTCCCCAAGAATCATCGTAGGGGGATATGCCATAATCCATTTGTCTTGAGACGGGGTGTAATTTATCTATATACTCGTATGTATGTATTTACAAAAGAAAAGTAGTATATGTAGTATATCAGTTATCTGGTTTCAATAGTACAAGCTCTGCTTAGTTTGGGATCAGATGGCCGTGTGTAAATATGTCCCCGGATATTATTGTTATAATAGTCACGCTTGGCAGGAGAATTGGCGATCGCAGTACTCAGAAAGTAGACTTCTACGCTCCCAACTGGATGAGATAGGGTGATGATATTTTGATGGTCGGTGCCGTCACCACAGAGCATGGTTAAAATAGGAATTTGAGGTAATAAATGGATTAGAACATAACAACATGGCGAGGGCTATAAACAAGTATCATATTTGTTCCCACTAATTACCAAAAACCTTGTACACTTATATGAGAATTGTTTATACAGTAAATCTTGTTCATTTTACTAACACACTTGTATTTTCTTAAAGGTCAGGCATAGGGCAGTTAATTCTTTGTTGTTATTCTTTTCTCTTCAAATTCAAACGTCGACAAAGCAAATATTTTCGTTATGAAAAACACAATAAGAACATCACAACTATTTGGACAGGCTGTCAACATATTTATTTACAAATGTCCATTACTAGAATGGTCACAAACAATATCATTAATGTCTGTCATATAATTTAATAAATTAGTGTAAATACAAGGTCATCCACCAATAAGGGGCCGCCTGTCAAATGGTAGAACATGAATGAATTTTCTAAACCTAAGAAATCGTCAAAATACTAGTCAGAAAAGCACGTCAATGACTCCGTATCTAACAGGGATACTATGAACTTTGTAAAATTTTGTAACTAATGCAAACCTTAATATACGACAATACTTGTACGTAATTTTCAACTGTATTCAATAAAAGTTTTAGTTCTCTGCGATCAAAAAATACCGAGGGGAACTAAAGGAAAGGTCTATAAAACAACTGTGATGCCTGTTTAGCTCTACGGTAACGGAACATGGTCTTCAAAGAAAACCCATGAGCTAAATTTCATTCCACTGAAATGCGTATGTTACGTTGGGCAGGTGGAGTTATTCTCAAAGACAAATTACGTAGTGAACACGTAAGGGAGGAGAGTTTCAAAGTAACGCCTATTATTGAGAAGATAACAGAGTCGAGGCTAAGGTCGTACGGGCATATTATGCGCATACCCGATGACCATATCGTAAAAAAGTGCCTTTCCATGGCTACAAGAAAGAGAGGGAGAGGTAGACCGCAAATTTTCTGGATGACAAATGTCCAGAAGGACATGCAAAAAGCTTGGCCTTAAGGAACACACTCTTAATAGCGAAGTTTTTAGCGCGTCACGGGATGGGGCGAAGGCAAAGAAGAAGATTCAATTTTTTTGAAGTTATACTTCTTTTGGCGCGATGGAGAAAAATGATGAGAATGAATTTTTACGATGCGCGCGCACACCGACACCAATAAATTTAACAGCATGAAGTTAGTTCTAGGTGGTATGACAGTGAATTTTTGAAAGTTGCGCGCGCATCGTAAAAATAACAGCATGAAGTTAGTTCTAGGTGGTATGAAAATTGATTACTATGTTCAAGTTGTATATTAAGAAGTATAACTTCTAACGCGTGTACATAAGTACACACAAGTTTTTTCAAGTTATTATTAGGTATTCGATGCGAACCTTCTACATGCAATCGTCCTTGTGGAGTGCATAACAAAAAAGACAGAGAGTATTGACCGTGTAGGTTTATATATTGCTCAATATTTCATATATATACACGCTCACGTTTAAGATGTATTACAACTTAAGAATGAAAACAATATAATGTTATGTTTTAAAAAAATAATTGTAATAAATATATGATTTATTTGTTAAACATGAGTATACACACAGGAGAATGCAAGACAAACATTGTTTATAGGGAGTAATCAGTTCACCATGTTTTGGCTTTACGGCGTACAAATATTATTTTAAGTATACATTGCAAATACTCTGACTACTTGATACAATTTTGGCATTTCATTAGCATCAATGAAACAAAAATTATATATGATATATGAGTATATTACAAAAATTAAACTTTTTAGTTTTCACCGAACGCCTCCATAAACGTTATTTGTGCGATCCAGTCAGAATTAAAAAAATAATTATAAGTTGTTTGTTAATGCGTTTGTAAATATAGTTTATTTTTACAATTTTGTGTTTGGAGTTTTTTTTTGTTTTACTTAGATGCTAACAATAATATCCTCAATAATAATATCGTAGGACATTATTTACACTCGGCCATCTGATCCCAAACTAAGCAAAGCTTGTACTATGGAGACCAGATAACTGATATACTACATATGCTACTTTTCTTTTATATACTTATATAGATAATTACACCCAGCCTCAGGACAAACAGACATGTTCATGCATGCAATATCTGTTCTGGGTGGGAATCGAACCCACGACCTGCGGCGTGAAATGCAAGCATTTAGCAACCACGCCAACCGGCCCGTCACGAACCACGATCGAAGTAAGAAATATATTTGTAGTAACCGTATATGGGTCACATTACGCATCCATGTGAATACATCTACATTTTATGGGATACACTGAACAAATCACGCTCTACACACACTACTCTTTCACACAAGTTTATACTGTAGTGTAGAAATAAAGTCCTACTCGTCTCTTATAACATCATTTTACGCAATTCTATTATGATAAGGCTTTATTGTAAAAATATCTTATCCCTGAGAAGTTTAGGAGACCTGATATGCTTCTGAAGGGAGGCTCACCTCCCAGAATGAAGGCTGCCATGGCTCACGAACAATGGCCCACATCGGGACTAAGTGCGGAAACGATACCCACTAGCATATAAGTGGGGATAAGATGATGACAATATCTTATCATATCGATCTCAATGCACATTGAAAACAACAGAGTAATTTAATTTATTAAAAAAAACATGCAGGGCATTTCCGTCGTTAGAACGGAAAGAAGTTGGGCGCACCTGCAGTCGGCGCGCTAGCTATCTACAATAATTAGCGATGGCGCGCGCATCTATAACAAAATACCCGCAAGAAAAATAGTATATGTAGTACATCAGTTATCTGGTTTCCATAGTACAAGCTCTGCTTAGTTTGGGATCAGATGGCCCAGGATATTATTATTATTGCCATATAAAATCCGTTTTGCGTTTGAATCCCATATAGGTTAACTTTCCGTTGCCATTTTTAGTTAAACTACCTATATATTTATTTATAGTTAAACTAATAATGTAGAATGATTGAATCCTAGTAGAACGATATTCAATTTAAATAGCTTTATTGAAAACATTTCACAAATCAAACGACTTCTTACCGCTTAAATACAGCTCATACCCAGCAAAAAATCTAATATATTACTGAATTGAATTCATTTCAGTAATAATAAAGTGTGGGGAGTGTTCGCTAGCGATTCTGTCACCAGGATAGGATGAGTCGCCGCATAAGAGATTTATTTCACACGTATTCTACATGCCTCGGTGAAGGAAAATGGTCCATGAAAAGCTAGCATTCGCCGCTTTTTAAGCTACATTTTATTATATTTTTGGTAGATATGCCCGCAGTTTGAAACTATTTGAAAATTGGAAATTTATAATGGTTATAAATGAAATGCCAGCGCTTTTCAGATGACAGTTAGCTTACAAACTGGAAAGCAATGCAAAGGTTTGTATGTAGGAAACTATCCACGACAGCACTGGCGCAGGCGACGGTTCATGAGTATATATTTTTTAATTTTTTGACATGATGCTTACAGTCGGCTAAGGAGTTTCCAACTGCTTCACAAGGCAATAGAGGCGAGCAGGTTTTATTTTTTTAATTTTTTTTATTTATTTATTTATTTAAACTACAGAATAATTGTTTAGTGCACATAGCATGTTTAAAACACAAAGGTTTGTACTTACTGCTACAGGTAATCTACGCCGATACAATTATCAGATATCTACAGGAGTTTGGCATGTACAACTTTATTTCAAAACCATAAGGTTCACTTTCAATTGGCGAAATTTGACAGATTGGGGTAGCTTGATGTGCTGGCGTCTGTACATTTCACCGATAAGTCAAAATATTAATATATATAGTAATAATAATAACAGTCCTAATAGTCTTCGTTTAATATTATGTATAGTAATTTTATCTAGCATATAAAAGATACATACATTATTCGAACGGGTAGCACCCCAGCCACGGCCTTTGGTGTTGGAACTTCGACTGAGAGCAGTTACTGACACTTTGTGCAACTCTAAGGATCATGAAGGGTGGTGATGGTAAATTTGGTCATAATTTCAGTCAGCGACTACGATATGATATACATTTACAGTGCAGCTATAGTTTCTAATGGTCTTAACTTGACTTGAATCGTCGTCAAAATTATTCCTGGAACTGTAAGGGTCATGGAAGTCCATTGATGATGGTTGATGCGCGATTTGCTCGTAGTTTCAGCCAGCGAGTACGATACGATACGGATTGTGTACAATGAAACGAGAGTTTCTAACATCCTTAATTTGACTTGAATGACTGTCGGGATTGGTCCTTGCGTCTCAGTTTAATGGTCAGAACTACAGTACGGCAGACGACAGTGTGTATGATTATTTATGTATACACGAGTATGATTGGTTTATATAAATACTAGCTGTGCCCCGCGGTTTTACCCGCGTTTAATTTTATAAATTATCATAGCTCCTCCCCCGTAGGTGATAGTACAACAGATTTCCAGGTAAGTAGTAACGCTCTTAAATTCCTAAATAGTCCTAGTAAACGCGGCTATTTATTATGAAAACAAATTATTTATTCGTACAGATATTACGAGGAAAGCTAATAAGTTTTCGCGACTACTATTTTGGGGTCTTACAATGATTTAAAATAAATTAACAAATTTTACTAGTCAAATCTTATCCCCAAGCCGATATTAAACAATCTTATAAAGGTGACAAATTCCACTTTACAAGACTAAGGGATATATTTGCTAAACTCATGTGAAACCTATTTGACGAAAAAAAAGACAGATTGTGCTATAGATTTATGATCTGTTATAATTCTAAATATTTTTTATTTGTAGATGTACCAATTAAAAATGCATATGCATTAAATACTGCTAGATCTATTTCGAAATTACCATGTTACACGTAGGTACAGATACATGGAGACAGAGATTCCACTTATAACATCAGTAATATGCCTATGGAAGTCATCATTGAAGCCAGTATCGTACAAAAGAAAACATGAAATAAACTCAACTTGCATTTTGCTGAACTCATTTGACTTATTCAGCATATTTTTATCGCGCTATGAAGTCGAACCCCAGTGGGTGGCAAGTGGTCACCCTTGCACACAGCTGATAAGTGCTAGTTCCCGCCTTTCACCAACCATTCCGTTTTCCTCTTTTGAAAGTAGTTTGCGCTTTGCGCTCGACTCAGATTGTTTATGCTGGTGAATAAATAAAATTCAAATTACCTTTTACCATGATTGGAAGAAATAATAATAGGTAGGATATACGATGTAAAATAAGTAATGTAGGTTGCTTAAAGATGTCAATCAACCATTGGTACTAAAGAACTATATATATATATATATATTAGGTCTTTACCTATGAAATTGCCGTTCTGCAGTACTGGCCATTTCAAATCAAAATAATTTTTGTTTGGCTAAGAATTCTAATTTCAAATTAATTTTATTTTAAAAACATGGATTCTTTTTTCCATAAGTAGTAATTTCTTTATTGATTAGTGTTACATTTTCATCGCATTTCAATCTTTTTCGTCATCATGGATACGTTAAAAATTCGAGTAATTATGGAATATGAGTACCGTCGTGGCAGCAACGCGGCACAAGCGGCACGCAACATCAACGACGTTTACGGAGCTAACACTACAAACCAACGCACCACCTGTTATTGGTTTGCTCGCTTCCGTTCTGGAAATTTCGACCTGAAAAATGAACCTCGCGGTCGTCCGAAGACTTTGGTCGACAATGACGAATTAAAGGCGGTTGTGGAAGCTGATGATACACAATCTACGGCTGAATTAGCAGCAGCTTTCGACGTTAGCGTCAAAACAATATTGGTCCATTTGCGTCAAATTGGCAAGGTAAAAAAGCTTGACAAATGGGTGCCCCACGAACTCAATGATCGCCAGCGCGAAGTACGCGTCGAGACGTGCCTTGCACTGCTCAACAGACACACAAATGAAGGAATTTTGAACCGCATTGTTACCTGCGATGAAAAATGGATTCTGTTTGATAACCGCAAGCGCTCAGCAAGTTGGTTGGATCCTGGTTCAGCACCTAAACAATGCCCTAAACGAAAACTTACCCCTAGAAAAGTGATGGTCACTGTTTGGTGGTCTAGCGCCGGTGTGATTCATCACAGCTTCTTACCAAACGGGGTGAATATTACTGCAGATGTGTACTGTGAAGAACTGAGCACAATGATGGAGAAGCTGGCGCATCTCCAACCAGCATTGGTCAATCGCTCGTCTCCGCTGCTCCTGCACGACAACGCGCGACCTCATACTGCACAGCAGACGGTCTCCAAGTTGCAAGAACTGGGGTTGGAAGCTCTCCGTCATCCGCCCTACTCACCAGACCTTGCGCCTACAGACTACTACTTTTTCCAGAATTTGGATAACTTCTTGGCGGGAAAAAAATTCAATACCCGAGAGGCAGTACAAAATGCCTTTGAAGAATTTGTTGCCTCCCGTCCAGCTGATTTCTTTAAGAAGGGCATCAATAAACTGCCACTGCGATGGCAAAGATGCATTGATTGCATGGGTGATTACTTCGATTAATACAAATAAAAAAATTCATGAAAAAAATTCGTTTAAATTTTTTCATACAAAACGGCAATTTCATAGGTAAAGACCTATTATATACCTATATATATATAAAACAATTGAAGTCCTGTACTGCATTCTTAAACAAATTCTTGCAAATTAAAGGAACGAATAAACGCTATTGAAGACTCTGAATTCTAATCCAAATTTATTGCTAAGAACGAGTAGAAAACTAATTACCGATAGATATACAACACATAACATAAATTGTGTTAGTTGATTAAGAATGTCAATTTCCCAATGATACTTATAAGAATTACCGGTTCATATAACACATTTAAAGAAATACTTTTGGTTACTTAAGGGTGACAATTCCATAGGTGATTAGCGTTTTTCAGTGCCATAGGGTAATGAAAAACTTGTAGAAAATTTATTACCGGTGAATAGAAAAAACATAAAACAATTCGTTTTGGTTGCTTAAACAGGTCAATGTAGAACCTGTAGACAATCCGTTTGTTGAATACGCAATACCTTATTTTATATTACTTTAGTTTATAGCGTTCTCACCGGTCCGTAAGCGATTGGCGTGGTTAAGTATCTAAGATCGCGGTCAGTTCATAGATGTAATGTAGTATGATCGTAATTGTACCAGGAGGACAATAAAATTATTCAATACAAACTATAAAATCTAAGAGTTCCCCGATTTGCCTTCTTTGGATTCACGCTTTGCTTTCCGTATTCATATTCTTAACTAACATTTGATCGTTTGGGGGTGTCATTAATATAATATTTTATGTGTATTTACGTGTATTCCCTCGCGCAATACGGAGATTTAATTACGTGATGCGTAGTCTTTTTCGATAAGGATAATGAAAGTATTTACTAGTTTAATATCAAATTATATTATAATAAAGAGTTTATTTCTAACTAGCTGTGCCCCGCGGTTTTACCCGCGTTAAATTTTATAAATTATCACAGCTCCTACCCCGTAGGTGATAGCGTGATAATATATAGCCTATATGTTAACCCGACCTCTTAGTAACATTCACGCAAAATTTTAAGTAAAACCATGCAGTACTTTTTGAGTTTACCCCGGACATACATACAGACAAACAGACACACAGACAAAAAATCTAAAAACAATATTTTTGGCTTTGATATCCATAGTAGATCACGCACCAAGTATTCTTTAAAAAAAATATTCAATGTACAGTTTCGATTTTCCTACGATTTTATTATATGTATAGATAAATCACGAACAAATTCTTGTGGTTTTGTACAGAGAGCAACTCGAGACTAATGACGAAAAAAAAAGTTTGTACAAAAACTGTGTAACAGTATCGCATCCTATTCGGCGATAAAGAAAAAGAGTTGGCCGAATATCAAGTCTCCATTACGCCCACAATATTTTTCCTCCAACGTTGTCGGAAGGAATTAACTCTTTTAGCATCTAACGGACCTAATGGGCAGGCCTAAAACAGAAATGATTCCTTCCGCCCGGCAAACGAAAATTTTAAAAGAACATTTAGCCGTAATTATCGTTACGCTGCCAACTCCAAAATCCGTATTTAATCCTTTCAATTTTTAATCATTTTGCATATTTTAAACTTTTTTACTTTGGATTTTTAAGTAATTAGGCCTTTGAGTTGGAAGTTACGAAGATTTTCATAACATCTGTTTAACATTTTTTAAGTCCAGTTGATGTTTTAAGTGACAATGAGATTGTGATACGGGGTCCAGATTCCCTTAGGAACTGTTTATTGTTACAAATGCCTCCTGCATTTATAACGTATAAAAATTTACTAAAAGACGTTCATTCATATGACATCATAGGGCCAGGAGACAAGCGCATGACCAGCAGCTTTTCGTGCTCTTCAAGCCACGAAGGTATAACAATTCAAATTTCCAGTTTCCAGGATGCTACTGCCACCAATGCATCAGTCCTGGTGCGTTTTAATATTACTAATTGTAAGAGATATTTGATCTTGTGAGAGTCATTGGAAGCCGCTGGATACGGGTAGCAAAAGACCGGAAATGATGGAAATTACTAAGGAAGACAATTGCCAAGCTGTGAAAGGCTTTCGGCTGTCTGATGATGAATTCCTTACAGCGCATTTCACACTTCATGAAGTTCCATCTTACAGAATACACTGCATAACTTACCCACACACGAGATCATGGGACTGAGAGACAAAATGTGGTTATTGTACCACGTACGATAATATTGCTATGGTAGCAGAAAACAAATAAACCAGACAAAAAGTGCCCTCAATGGTCTTTAAATAATGCGGAAAAACAAGTACGCTTTACCATCAATGTATTCGATTGTGGCGGAATTAAAACCCGTTGAAATATCTGATGTGCTTCCGTATCCGGTGCCAGTTATCGGGTGCACTGTAATCAGGCACTTTTGTTCACTGAACAGATTGGGGAGCAGTTTTTGAATTATTTCATTTATCGTGTTTTGTTTCACACCCGTTTACTTTAATATGTATTGTTTAAATAACCTACCTATTAGCCGTGTGGTTCCCGGCCTAAAAAGAATAACGGGGCTGTCCCATTACATTCCGTGGGTGTCGTAAAAGGCGACTACGGGGTACAGCAGCTAGTCGGGCAACTACCATCTAACTGCGGTCGCTAAGCGCGGTGCCTACGGCAAAGTCCCCCAAATGGCAACGTTGTAGACACCTTTAGGGGAGGCCTATTTCCGGCAGTGGGTGATATCGACTGACGATAATGACGGTTTGTTCTGGACGTTTATGATACAATGATAGAATTAGGTTCAGGACTTTTTTATATAATGTTTTATATATTATGTAAGATTTCGTGATTTATTTATTTATAAACGATACACCATCGACATTACACAATACATTTTTGTAATTTATTTATGTTTAAGTAAGTACTAGTTTGGTATGATTCGCTTTTACTGGTTCATACAACACTTACAACATTCTTAAAACCAAATCTTATAAACACTTATACTATCTAAAATTTTGTCTTGTATTAAAGATAGAAACTACCATTAATGCAATAAGGATAATTTAAGAACAATAAATATATATTTTTAATAATAATCGATCCACATTATATATTATTTAAATTATTTTAGAAGGCAACACCCGCACTAGGGAAATGCACTTCTGTGTTGCGAGGCTAGGTTTTGCGTTGCCTATCGCCTAGGCAAAACCTACCTAACCTACTTCAAATTTTTCTTAGACAACTGATTGGAACAAAATTTATTTATGACCATTTCAAAAGTATTTCGATTAAAAAATAAAGAATTATCAAAATTGGTTCACAAACAACGGAAAAATAGCGTAACATTATATGTAAAACACATACAGATGGATTAATTACCTCCCTTATTTGAAGTCAATTAAAATGATCATCATCAGCATCACTATATCAGCCGTCCACAAACATGTCTATTGCTGGACAATAGCTTTAATGGCAGTCCCTACCGGTATATTGTTGACTATTATAACAAGCATTACTTTTCTTTCTCTGCCCTCACACTCCTCACACATATCAGTTAACTAAAAATCACTGTAAGAACAGATCCTTACAACAATTATTATCATATATATATATGATAATAATTGTTCTGCCTCGTTGGTCTAGCGGTAGCGTGTTCACCCGCAGAGAACGAGGTCCTGGGTTCAAATCCCGGGTCGGGCCAAAAAGTGATTTTGGGACTTTTCTGTAAAAAGAAAAATTTCTCAGCATCAGCCCGAAGTCTGGGAGTTGGCGGTATTATACCCCCGTGCCTCGGAGAGCACGTAAAGCCGTCGGTCCTGTACCTGACCTCTTTCCGGTCGTGTCGCATAGGCGTCCCATCGGATCATGAGAGTGATGGAATAGAAAGTGCTCCTGTGTTTGTGCACACACTTGAGCACTATAATATGTCCCGCGCAGATGGCTAATCTCTGTTGAGACTGGCCGCCGTGGCCGAAATTCGGCTGGGAGGACATTATTATTATATATATATATATGAATGTGAAAGTTTGTATGTTTTGATGATTAATACTCAATCACGTAAAAACGGCAGTAAGGATTTAGATGGAATTCGTCAATAATGTAGTTTATTATTGACTAGCTGTGCCCGCGACTTCGTCTGCGTGTTAATTAGTTTATTTCGTTTTTTTTTGTTGTTAATAAAATAAAAAACATTTTCTAAAATAAAAGTAGCCTAAGTTACTCCTTATTACATTAGCTACCTGCCAATAAAAGTCCCGTCAAAATCGGTCCAGCCATTTCAGAGATTAGCCGGAACAAACAGACAGACAGACAGACAAAAATTGTAAAAATAATATTTTGGTGTATGTACCGTATATATATTCATATTTATGTTGTAAAAACCGGTTATTTCAATATTACAAACAGACACTCCAATTTTATTTATTTGTGTAGATTTAACTACCCCGCGATTTTACCCGCGTTAAACTTTATAAATATCCTATGTGTTATTCGGATATATAAGCTATAATACTACAAAGTGTCATTAAAATCGTTCTATAGTTTTTGCGCGAAAGAGTAACAAACATCCATATATCCACACTTACAAACTTTCGATTTTATAATATTAGTACGATTTGTATTTTGTGATTGTGTGAGATTTAGAATGGTAATAGGTAAAAAGGGTAATTTTTTAGGATGGAGATAAATTGCTAAAATGCGCGTAAGACCACATGGCGCACCTATTTAGTAAGACATAAGTCCACAAAGTTGGAAAGGAATCCAATACAGTTATTACAAGTGTATTTGTGATATTATCTTTCAGCATTAAGGCTCCGAGTGTATCTAAGAATGGGAGCGATACGGCTGTGTACCGGCTATTTCACGGACACTGGCTTGTGTTGTCTTGAGAAGTCTACCACCCTCAGGATAAAATACTGACGTCAAAATAAATTACTAAATAAATCTGCATTATTTTGCTAATGTTAGTGTGCATTATATTATAGATATTTAAAATATAAATCAGCCGTTATCCTCAGTTGCTTTTTAACGAAACTCACTGGATGGTGTGGATGGGACGTATGTATGTAGTATGGCTTACTATACCATCCCGTCCCGTTCACACCAATTTGGTACGATGTCGTAAAAGGCGGTTAAAGAATGACCACCTACTCGTATACCAAGCGCGGTGTTAGATACACTAGATCTAGAGTGGCACTTGTAAATATCTCTTTTATTATATACGAATTAAATAACTTACCGCAATACGCTACATAATCGTTTGGCATGACTAAAGTGCTTGCCTTTTTAGGTTAAAAAGTCAGCATTGCCAGACAACGTAACAATAATAATAATAATAATAATCATTTATTATCAGGCATCTAATGGCCCATAGATATATACCTTACAGACTAACATATATAAAATATATACAAAAAGTGTTAGTATATAGGGCTTAAGACTATGTTAGTAACACTTCACTTTGCACTTATTGTCTTTGTGCTGTCCTGTGGCACTTGTCCGCGGAAGCGACGGAACACCACGTCCTGCGGCCAAAAGTCCTCATCCATGACGCGGGGCAGAAAGCAATTCGGTACTCGCACCACGAAGCAATGCGGACAGCCTAATAATGGCCGGCCTACCACCCGTCAATGTGGAGTAACTTTTCGACCCTGAGTACTCTAGTTCTAGAACTAACTAATAATGTATGGGGGTGACATTATCACTAAGTGATAAAATCCCTTTAAAATAATAAAGATTAAAAATAAATAAAATTGTTGTTTTTTTTATTATATGTAATTTTGATTACTTAATATTTTTTTATTTAATGATGTGGAAATGCATGATAGGGTTAGTTTTTAGCGACGTTTTGTATAACTGTTGGCGATGATAAACCAAAGGTTACGGTACAAAATATTATATTTAACACTATTATATCCAAGAGCTCAACATATTCTCTCTATAGCTGCACAACCAAACAGTTCAATCCTTACATTAGCAGTCCGATCACGTGAACCAATCGCTGCACTCAGACAGACTAGAATAAATACCGTAAGATAACTTCAAACATAGATAAACCAGTTTTCTTGAGCTCCGCCATATTGCGGATATTTATAGAACTAGATCCCATAGGAATAGTTTTGTAAGGGACATGTTATGGCGCCCTCCTTTGAGAGATTCAATTGTAGCTGGTTTATATTGTAATGCTTGTATGCATGATGCAACTGTGATTCGTATACATTTTAAAACAAGTAGAGTGTTTATAGTTTCGGGTATTGGTGATGAATTATGAAAAGCCGAGTAAAATTATTCTAGTTTAATACTTCTCAGAGCTCTCATTTCCACTGCATTTATTTTACTTTCAATCTTTTTCTGACATTAGACTTTCACTTCAGTATATTGAAGTTAATACTAACACAATATTTTGTATTTTGTAGATAATAGATATACTCAATTATTGCTTAAGGAATCTTAAAAATTTTCTTTTATAAATAATCTACATAAACAGCGATCAATATGGTCTGTATTTTATTTTCAAAGTAAATTGATATCCTTACAAAAAGTACAATAATTTAAACCGAACTATAAAATCTTATCATTCCCATTTCAACAAAACCTGTGATGTTTTGTATTTTATAACTGCAGCTAAGTCACAATAAGCCTTGTTTTTTTTTTTACAAAATACTGAACTTTCTATAATCTAAAATAACATTGATGCTAGTATTTTCGCTAAGGCTTACAAAAACAATCAATATCTTTAAACAAAACACCGTGCAATATTATTCTTAGTAATGACCGCGCAGTTATTTTTTTTACAAAATACTTACTTAACTGTTTACTGCGCGCAGTTATTTTTTTACGAAATACCTTCTTATTTAACTTTTTACTATCACACTAATATTATAAAGGCGAAAGTTTATGAGTGTGTGACTGTGAGAGTGTGTATGTATGTTACTTCTTCACGTCCAAACGGCTGGAGCGATTTCAATAAAATTTGGTATAGAGTTAGCTGACACCCTGGATTAACACATAGGCTATAATTTATGACGATATCGCGGCTAAAACCCCGGGGCACAGCTATTCTAAAATAAATTGTTGCTAATATTTGTTTGTAAAGCTTACAAAAACAATCACAATCTTTAAACAAAACACCATGGAATATTATTCTCCGTAATAACCGCGCAGTTATCAATGAGCCGGCGCGGAGCATCTCCATAAAATAATTTCACCGCGGCTGACATCTTACCCGAAGTCATTGCTGCCGATCTTGGCAGTAACGAAGTAGGAAATTTATTCATAGCTTCCACCGTACTTGTAAATACGAGATGCCGGAACACAATCGGAATTTCGTTTTGATTTTATAACTCATCTAGCTCATGACCCCAACTTTGTCTGAGGTTTTATTATTTATCCTCTTTTATAATATTGTTTGATAATATATTATTGTTCTATTTGAGACCAATGACATGTAAGGGGATTATTAATATTAGCGTTTTTAATGGTTTTTATTATAAGTAAGTAAGTAATCTTTATTTCGCTCAAAATATGGTACAGACAAGATTTTATAGTCATCACAATATATTTTAAAACAAAACACTTACATTAATTTAAGTTGCGCTGATCATAAAATTTCTGTTGAATAACATACATCATTCGTGGAATGTCTGTTTTTAATTCCATTGCTATTTATACTAAGCGTAAAAAAGCGTAAAGTCGTAGTCTTCGTAGATAATTTATATCTAGGAAGACTACGACTTTATTGTTTAACAAACTTCCCAATTATATCAGTGAATTGTCTATAACAAAATTTTAAATAACTATAAAAACCAAATTGTGTAGAATGAATTTAGAATTATACGAGTATAGGTGAGAAGTATTTGGTATTGAGATGCTATCTTTAGCACATACAAAATATGTACATTATCTTCACAAAATAATTGAAAATAGGATTTCTGCTGATTTTTCCGGCAGGGTTTCTTAGTAGCGGAAACTGATGACCTGCCAAAAAAAAAATGATGTAACCACATACATGAAACATTTTAACGGAATAAATGAATTTTGAATTAGACATTTTTATTTGACACTTACCGAATCAAGCATTGATTGGCTTAAAAGATACAAATTATTCCTCAATTATAAAATTTCGCTGAAATTATTACAAGCAATTTCTCGAGATGCAACACACGTACAAATACACATATTATTATATTCACAATATATTTGTATAATACAATAAGCTTGCTATTGACAGCAAAGTATGCATATTTGTGACGAGAGAAGCGACCCCTCACTCGATTATTAAAATATAAATACCCGCCACCTTATTTTATATATTTACATATAAGTTTTAGATACAATATTTAGAATACATTTAGAAATTATGCTTGTTTTAAAGTGTGCTTGAACACGTCTGTTTTTGTTCTATTACACAGACATAAAAGAAACTACCGTCTGAGATACAGGCTTGGCCTAGTTTAGACGTTAGTGTTCACTTAGAATAATATCATAAGTATAGAAACATACTCTTAGATTAAGAACAATGTAAACTTATCACTTACGTCAATAAAGATTTTTATTATTATTATTCTAAAACTACCAGATTTCGGTTCCGTTGCTGATGAAAACTATCTTGTCTGTAAAAGTTTGTACAAACTTTTCGACATTTACAATTTCATAGTAGTAGTAATAATAATGTAGATTTACAGGCGTGTAGTCACTACAAAATGAGCTTTCGATTACCTAGATCGTTGCGCCGCCATTTTGAATAACGATTTGAATTGTATATTCTAGACTACGAGCCGTTGTGTTAAAATATTCTATGTAAATATTTAGTTCTCATAAATTTCGAATTATAAATGTATACTAGGTTAAATTAAATTCCTGAGTGAAAAGTTTATGAATACATTAATACCTTATATATATAAATATAAATTAAAGTTAAGTCTACCTCTCAACTTGTACAAAAAAATCATCCGCATAATGCTGGGGAAGGAGCCCGAATACCGGCAACATTGCAACGCCGGATGGTAGTAAAGGGGGGCACCGGAGCAGCATACCCCCGTTCCCGGGGCTCCCCAATCAGGCACCAAGAGAAATCTACGGCACTTACTACGGTATAGTCAGTGCAAGTCCGGCATACCCACTCGCAGACACTTTTTGCGGGTGGCATGCGTAGGCATTACCCTTGCCTCATCAAAAAAAATGGTAATCAATGTTAAATCCAGCCTTCTGGTGACGTCCCATTGTATCACGAGAGTGATGTAATGGAAAGTGCCTATAGTATGTCCCGCGTAGATAGCCTAGTCTGACCGTCGTAGCCAAAATTGTTCAGGAGGATATTATTATTTCTAAATATAAAATAATTTCAGCATTTAGGTTCTTATAACTAGGGAGTAGTAAAACTAAAAAGCTACTGTTTTAATTAGAAATATTGTTTTTGTATGTTTGTTTGCTTGTTTGTGTTTATATATACATTAAACTTGAGTCTAACTCTTAGAGACTATGCACAACACGTTTTTTAAGCAGGCCGTTGACGTGCGTTTGTAGCTATGCAGACGCGCGTTGGCATCGCGTTTGTATCGATACAAACAACGACATACTTTTCTGTAGGATAAAAGCGTACCGTAGTCGGCACGTTTAAAACACGTGGTGTTCATAGGCCCTTAACTTGTCTAAACATCACCCGTATATTTGCTGGGAAGGAGTCCGAACACTGGCAACATTGCAACGCTGCATTAAAGTTATTAAAGTTAAAAATAAAATAAAATAAAAATAAAAAAGGTTTTTACTCACGTAGACTTTAAAAAAGCGTTTGAAAATAGTCAGAGCATGTTTGTAGTAATATAGTTGTACATTATTATTTCTAGTTACATAGATATTTAGGTACACATTGTATGAAAACATTTAAAAAGCAGCCTTGTTTATTTATTTCTAAAGGGAATGGCTTAAATATATAAAAAAACTCTAATGAGGTTATTATATTTGCGATGTTTCAAAGCCTCCGTCAATGTACCTATGCATGCAACAATGCACCTACAGATTCCAACTTATAGGGAAAATGGGATGGCGTAAGAGGGTCAATGCAGACCCCAAATCAGTGGTCTACCATTCTACCATGACAATAAAAACTGAAGAAGATACCGCCTAGCGTCGCGTGCAGACCGCTTGGTTCTAATAGTAGGGGCCATTACATTTATAATTTTAGGCATGTTCTAAATGTTGTTCGGAGAATTGTAAATCATTGGGGGCCCCGAGATTGCAGGTATAAATCTCGATATAAATGTAATACATTTACATCGAGATTCTCAGAATACAATTTTGAATATTTACTGTGGTATTTTGGATACGGTACAGTATAGGACTTTAATCACTTAATCGGATCCAGTCTCTCTTATTAAAACTGAGAGTGCGTTGCACTCCCAAATCTGCTATAACAAAGAGTTATAACAAATTTAAATAAAAAAATTAACAATGAATTTAGCTTAACTATTTAGAGTTGCAGAGACCTTTATTATTTTTCAGTATTCATTTAGTTGTCTGGATATAAAATGTACACGTGTTTCTTATTGTCCTAGCCCTTACATATTAAGCTCTTGTAGCCGATTAAATGAAGTATTAAATTGTCCCTAGATATTATTAAAATTATTTTGTGATTCTTTAAGGTTTTCACATTATTCGAATTATTAAGAGGATCTCACAACTTTACTTTCAATAAAGGCAAACCCACCTAACATCGTGCCCAGCCTGCCCTGCCACATGTTCATGGAATAATCTTAGGAATGCCACAAGCAAGGCAATCAGTTTGGCCACGTTCTGGGCCACACAAAGGTAATGGCCCATTTAGTATGAAAAATATACCTACGGCGTACAGAAATGAAATATGGGGGGAATCAAAGACAAATGATTATACTTTTCAATGGTAAGTGGTGCATTACTGTGGCCGATGGGGATCATGAAATAAAATATAATACATTGTATTATTGCGCGACCGCAACAAAGCTCGGGTGAGACCGAGATAGCAATATACGTGTTATTTATTACCTGACCGAACGAGTTTGCTTTATAAGTGTCACGATGATATTTTTATTTAACAAAACAATGGCAAAGTAAGTCTGCTTGTTTCATTTTCAAGTCTAAACTACTGAACCGATTTTGGTTAAATTGCTTGCCCCGTAGAGATATACATGTAAAGAATGAGTATTTGTTTAATACCTTAGGTGCATAGCATAGATTAAGAAAATACATTATTTAATTATTTTTTATCTATCATGTCATGTCAAATTCCTATGAATAGACAAAAAAATATATCTTATATACATATTAGATTTGTAGACGCCCGGTGACATTTTGCCATGGGATAAAATAATTTAGAGACGGGCGAAACCGCTGGTGCAGCTAATTATTATCCAATTTTGATCGGTCTACTGCAAGATCTCTCCATTGAATTATTTTTTTCTTTTTACATATAATGAACAGTGGGCTATGCCTGCATTATTTGCCATCATTTTCGTTTTTGTACAAAAACATTTTTGAACCGGGTCGGATTATGGGCCATGACCTTTAATTAGTTTGCCATCGACACGCTTAGAAAAAGGCAAGTGGGGTTCAGCTAGCTAATGCTAATCCGCGCTAGAAGACACACCCACCCACCTATAGTTAAATTAGATACATGACTTGAGCCCCGCTTGAACACCCTCTTTGAGGTCGAACCTTGGCTCAGGCTGGTTAATAACGTGTATATGCATGAGAGTAACGATTATTACTAGTTAAAAAAATGTTTAATACAATGCCTTAACATAACCGTACTAGAACTGCCTCATTGCTCTAGCGGCAACGTGTTCAACCGCACATAATGAGGAAAAAACCCAAAATACCTTTTTGGCTCGACCCGTGATTTCTGAGTTCAAATCACAGGAACCTAGAAATCACGAGTCGAATAAAAAGTAATTTTAGGGTTTTTATGTAAATAATAAATTCGGAGTATCAGCCCGAAGTATAGGAGTTGGGGGTGTCCTCGTGTCTCGGAGAGCACGTAGTTGCACTGGCGTTGGTCCTGTACCTCAACTCTTTTCAGTCTTGGCGCTAGGTGTCCTATTGAATCACAAGAGTGATGGAATGAAAAGTACCGTTGTGTTTGCGCACATAGTTGTGCACTTTAATATATTCCGCGCAAATAGCTAGTCTCCATTCAGACTGATCGCCGCGGCGCCGTGGCCAAAATTGACCAGGATATTATTTGTCTACGAGTACGACAAATAGGTGTGACGGGCGTGGCGCGGTGTGAGGATAACGGGTCGCCGGCGCACGCCACGAGCTGCCCCACTACTGCCAGCGAGCTCCCGCCAGAACGTTAAAAGACACGATAGCGTCTCCACGCGCGCACTCATAAAATTCTATTCTATTGTACATACATTATATGCGTCGTAATTATACGTGAAATCAGTAATCAAGCCTTATTATTACTCTCTTATTTCTTGTACCATAATCGCCTACATTATTATTACCATGCCATGATATACTCAATATATCATATACGATATATATGCCATGGATAAACTCAAAATGCACTTAACTGATTTTATGTTATAAATAATCTTGGGAATAGTAACACATTGACATCTTATCCTAAACTGGGCAGAGCCTGTCCTATAGCAACCAGACAACTGATATACTTAAGTGTTTCTAACTAAATACACAATATAGTTAAATTACATCCAGATATAGACCAAATAATTATGCTCAATAACGATTTATCCTATGTGGTCTAAGCGGTAAGTCAGGGTCACTTGGTCACTTATACAAGTGCCCAATTGTGTACAAGAAAGTTTTGAATAGAACCGGAGTTAAATTTTTACATTTCTGGATGTTCGACGAGGTATTTTACCCGGCAGTTTAATTTCATTTCTCTGTGAAGTTGAATGTTGAGTTGTTTGTGGGGTAAACGTAGGAGATACTATGTGTATCTCCCACGTACCAGATTCGAAGGTCCCTCGTGCTGAGTTGAGTTATCCTTTGATGACAATTATAGTAGCCCACAATTGGGAGAATTTGGATGCGTGATTTATCTGTGATACGTTAGGTGAAATCATCATCAAATCGTCAGGTTCTCTACATAGCATTCCGCTACTTGATCGGATATTCATTCACCGTGGCGTTTTAGCGTTGTTCTATTTGCAACATACAAGAGAGTGGCAGATATTCTCCGAAAATAATGGTCAATGTACAACTTACTTACCTACCTACTTACTAAATTTATATTTGCTTATAGTTTTTCTTGTGCATTTTCCGTTGTGATAGCTGAGAAAAAATATTGGCGTGCCAAAGATAAACTTTATTAAAATACGTAAGAAAACCTCCTTCCGTAAGTGAATCCACTCGTTTTTCTACCATCCACTTCATAAACTTTTCTTGGGTATTTAAATAAATGCATTGTGACTTTAACAGCAATAGATTGAAAATTAATTATTTTCAATCTATTGCTTTTCTTTCATCTGCAAATTAGGGTCTGTGTTCCAACTAGATGATTACATTTTCACTCTTGTGAAATAAATTATGGTTGCTTATTTTAAATTGTGTTAAGACTAAAAATTCGAAAGATTTCGTACCAATGCCTTTTTTTAAATGCAAATTTCCACCGAAGCGATTTTCGGTTTTGTAGTATACAATTTTCTAAATTATTTTTTTATACTGCTTCATAAAATAATGTAATTTTGATTAGGTCGAGTGTTTATCCTTAATACTTTTCAGTTTTTGTAGAATCGTTGACAAAAATTTTAAAAGTAACTTTTCTACTAGAAAAAATATTCCATTTATCTACACTCTGGTGAGTGTAGATAAATGGCATATTTTATTTTTCATACCATGGTAATGGTATAGTTGTGGGGCAGGAGGAATGGGAAAATTTATATATAGAAAATAATTTACCTTTATTTCATCAAGATTCCTTCGAAAATTCTATTAATTCTATTATAATCGAGAAGTTATCTATTATCTGAATTAGAAAGCGCACACTCCGAAATAGAACAATTATCACTTGAAAACAATAATTTAAAATCAGAAAACGAAGAATTGATTAGAAAAAATTGTCTCCTCAAAAAAATCACAAACAGTCCAATTAAAAATAAGACAATTACTCCAAAAAAACAAAAAAAGTACAAAAAGGATATACATAATAAAAAAGAATGCAATGAAAGCCAGCTAAAAGATAAAGGAGATACAAACCAAAATATATTACAAACAACTACAGAGTATAAGCCTAAAGAAATAGAGTTCTCTTACTCAACATTCCCTTCTTTCTACCCCACAAAAAATAATGTGTGCACAAATAACAAAAACAGAATTCTTAACATAGCCGAAGAATCTTTCCAGAGTATGTATAATATATGTCATTATATTAAACCGAATGCTCGAATTGCACACCTATTAAGCGGACTTAAACAGAAATTACAAACCTACACCATGAACGACTTCTGCATTTTACTGTTAGGAAAGGAAGACTTTGAGATGTCATACAACTATTATAAGATTGTTGCTCACATACGAGAAACACTAAAAGATATTCAACACACAAATGTAATTATTTGCCTGCCAGTATACAAATACACAAACTCTACAAGCTTATATAACTGGAGAGTGGAGACGTTTAATGATTTATTACGCACTGATATAATGACACACGGACACGCATATTTATTAGATAGTAATGCTAATCTTAAGAGTGACTATAGCATGTTTAGTAGGTGGACAGGAATAATAAACAACTTTGGACTTCAAATTATATTTAATGACTTATTAAAATTAACCACGGAAATTAAAGAAAAATTTGAATACACTTATTTCCAAGCATGTAAGGGGGACTCAAACGAAGATTATATGGATTTGTACAAGAATTCATCAACCTTGCCCAGCGGGAGCAAGCAAAATATTATTGGGTTGGGTGAAAATAATGACAACAAATATGAAGAGTTTAATACTATAACGAAGAACTTTTTTCTTGACTAGCCATTTAAATGCTTTGCATCAAAACATCGCAGGCTTAATATCAAAGTCTGACTTACTTACAGTTTGCTTACATGAACTTTCGGAACAAAAAATAAATGTGGATGTGCTATGTATCACAGAGCATTTCATGGTGGAAGGATCAGAAAACCACCTCAACATACCCAATTATTCTTTAGCTGCATGTTTCAGCAGAAAGGAAAGTAAAAGGGGAGGTGCCTGTATACTGGTTAAGAATGGGATCCGTTGGCGAGAACTACCGAAAATAGTTAAAATGTCTTCCAGTGGTATATTCGAATGCTGTGCAATAGAGCTGGTAGACTATAGGACCGCTTTTATATGTATATATAGAGTACCAAACCCTAGGAAAATAAATGAATGTTTTGAAAGGCTTGAACATATATTGAGAGAGTTAGTGAAAAAGAATTTTAAAAATATTGTTCTAACCGGTGATTTCAACATAGATATCTTAAAAAGAACTACACAATCAATTGAATTTGAAAATCTCTTACTAAGCTATAACTTGAAGCTAGCGATAAAGCAGCCTACACGCTTAAAAAGCCAGACATGCATAGACAATTTTGCGCATAATTTCAGTAAGCCATGTAAAGCCACAGTATTAGAACTAGGAATATCAGATCATACTGCCCAGTTACTTAAATGTCCAATAAAAACAGCATGTTGTTTAAATAGTTGGCATACAGTGCAACTTGACTACAGCAAAGAAAATATTATAAAATTCGTGACATATATAAGTAGCTTATCATTTTCTGACATTTATGAATCCTGTGACACCAATTTAGCGTATAATGCTTTCATTGACATTTTCTCATTTATTTATGACCAGTGTTTCCCTGAAACAAATATTGTAGTAAAAATAAACAAAAGCAGTAAATGGGTATCCCGAGGCATCAAGTTATGCAGTAAAAGGAAAAGACAGTTACTGTGGAAATACAGAAGAAAACCTATAACTGCCAATAAAATAAAACTAAAAAATTACTCAAAACGACTTAAAACAATTATCAATTTGACGAAACGGGCCCAGAATGATTATAAAATAAAAACATCAGAAAATAAAGCTAAAACCACTTGGCAGTTAATAAACCAAAATAAATTAAATGTACCGAAGCCTAGTATTGCTAAACTTAATGTAAGTAGTAAAATCGTTACAAACCCAAAAGATATTGCAAATTTGTTTAATGACTATTTTATAGATAAAACTCAACCAAATAACTATTCCAGAGCTACAGTAATAAATCAAATAATTAGTAAAAGAGACTCTATGTTCATGGCCCCCTGTTTACCACATGACGTATTGAAAATAATATCGGCACTCAAAAACACTAACAGTGTAGGTTATGATGGAATTTGTACAAAAATTATCAAAGCAGTTGCCCATCAAATATGTGGACCTTTGAGCCACATAATTAACCTAAGCATTAGTGAAGGTAAATTTCCTGAGGCCCTTAAAATTGCTATAATTAAACCTATATTCAAAAAACAAGACAAAGATAAAATGGAA
Source organism: Pseudoips prasinana (assembly GCA_951640165.1). Taxonomy (NCBI): domain Eukaryota; kingdom Metazoa; phylum Arthropoda; class Insecta; order Lepidoptera; family Nolidae; genus Pseudoips; species Pseudoips prasinana. Next base: position 27,598,835 of record OX621248.1, read on the forward strand.
AATTACAGGCCCATCTCACTCATATCAGTATTATCAAAAATTATTGAAAATTTTTATTATAATGAATTAAATTCCTACTTGGAAAAAAACAATATATTATGTAATGAACAGAAGGGCTTCCGGAAAAACAAAACTATAAATATGGCCGTTTATGATTTTATTCACGTAGTCCTAAATAATATGGATAGGAATAACCCAACGTCAGCAATATTCTGTGATATGACCCAGGCGTTCGATTATGTGCATCATACTATTCAGGAGTTTGGAGTGAGAGGCAATATCCTAAAACTCTTTGAATCGTATCTTAGTGACAGGATACAAAAAACTCAAATAAACAGAATAAATGACAGGAATTGTGAAAAGATATATACATCGAAAGAACGTAAAGTCAAGTACGGAATACCGCAAGGAAGCGTATTAGGGCCACTACTATTCACCCTCTATATAAACGATCTTCCTCGAGCTACCATATATCCAATGTCACTTTTCGCAGATGACAGTACAGTAACTGTGACATGTAAATCCAAAGGCACTTTTGAAAATGACATTAATCTTACACTCGCAAAATTAATAGAATGGTTAGACAATAATAACTTGAAAATAAATATTAATAAGACATTGATTATGCATTTTAACCAACGTTTGACATGTAATACAAATCTTAATCTTGACATTAACTACAAAAATAATAAAATTGACGCAGTGAATAAAACTAAGTTCTTAGGCCTAATTATAGATAGAGCCCTCAATTGGAAGGAACACATAGAAAACCTCAGCAAAAGAATAAGCAGCAGATCATATGCCTTAAACAAACTATCTCGGATTCTTAATCTCGATGCACTACTTACCGCCTATCATGGACTGATCGAATCCATTATTAGATACGGTGTCATATTCTGGGGCAATTCGACGAACAAAGAAATTATTTTTAAAGCTCAGAAGAGATGCCTTAGAGGAATGTTTCAACTTAAAATGACAGATAGCTGTATACCTTATTTCAAAAAGCATAAGATTTTAACAATGCCGTCTCTGTACATTTTTGAAATTCTGATGTTTGTTAAGACAAACCCAAACCTATTTCCACGTCAGGCAGATATAGTTCCACGAAACAGGCGGGACAACAGCAAGCTATGTTTGAAACCGGCTAGGACTGCACTTATGCGTAAAAGTGTTCTATGCATGGCATCCAATCATCCATAACAAACTTCCAAAAGCCTGGAAAGAACTACCTGATAATGCTTTTAAGAGCAAGATAAAATCGCTTTTAGTAGACAAAGCTTATTATAATGTCTCCGAATATCTAGCTGATAAGTTTTAGGACATATTGTTATTAATAGTTCAATCATAATATTAGGGTTCAAATCTTTTTACGACATGATTTTTAATTCACTTTTGACATAAAATGGTAATTAGTTATTATTTATTTTTATTGTATACAGATTGTTATTTTCATTTTCTTTCAATTGACATAATTATTGTACATTCAAATATTTGCACGCCATTGTATGGCAAACATGTCTGAACCAAACATGTTAATACGTTACATCTTACATGCAATTTCATTGTTATATGTATACACATGTTTATGCAAATAAATTACTTACTTACTTACTTAATTAAAGATATCAAAAATTTGCCTTCGCAGTATCTGCGAAAACTATTGATGATACTTATCTACAAAATTATCCATAAGGTTATAATAATATGTCTAACTATTATAGTAAAATCATAATAACCGGTTTGTAATCATCACTCAATTAATTTAATCTAGGGACAAAGTTCTTATTTGTCTTTCTATTTATCAACCCGTGTAAAGGCTAGAAATTACTGAAAATTATTTTGGTACGTTAGATACAGAAGCAATAGTTAAACAATAGACTCAGTCTCAGTTTGGCCCATCTCAACAAAAGGAGGAGGTTAAGAAATTTGTCTAAAGTCTAAAACCAAAACTGCGTTTAATTCTGTAAATCGGGAAAATGCACTGTACAAAGTTACGGATTAAATATAGAATCTCCATTGTTTAAGTCGGTCAAAAATAAAAGATGGACTAAAGTGGTCAGAGAAAGGTGTGAACTACAAATGAATATTATTGACGCGATGGACATAATAAGCCACAAGACAAAATTAATTTTGTTACGTAGTCAATTGTAGTCATCATCATCATCATTACAGCTTAAATAAGTCCACTGCTGGACAAGCCTCCCTCAAGAATCATCTTGAGGGGATATGCCATAGTCGCCACGCTTGGCAGGCGGGTTGGCGATCGCAGTATGATGGTCGTAGTACTCAGAAGGAAGCTGCTTCCCGTCCTCTGGTAGATATTCCCTCGGGTCGACTTCTACGCCCCCCACGGGATGAGATGGGGTGATGATATTCTGATTCTGATATTTGTCGCCGTCACCACACAGCAGTCAATTGTAGTATTAATTTATTTTTAATATTAATTGCATTATAAATAATACACATTATTTATAACACAATAGGACTCAGTAATTTATTAATATTTGATTGTTAATGTGATATATTACTTTGTTTGTTAAATAATGTGCTAATAATTTAATTAATTGTATTAATATATTTTTTATTGTAGCTGAAATGTTATATTTACCCGCCGAGAACTCGGTAGAATGTGATTGATCTATTCTATATATTCCTGTAATACCTTTTATGTATACTCATATTCAGTAAATAAATGAATTGAATTGAATTGAATATCATCATCATCATCATAATATAAGCCAAAAGACGTTTGCTGCTGGACAAAGCCCTACCCAAAGATCAGTGAAGTATGTGAAACTTACACGTGTAAATAAATTTACACAACTCAACTAATTTAAATTTTCTACACGATTGCGATTGCGATTCCTCTTAAGACAGTAACTCAGTAAAAGCTGCGTAATCTTTGGCATAGTCAATAAAGCAACCCAAACCGAAAAAAAGGTACAAGTACTTATATTATGAACTACAAAAAGGACGATAATTTATCGGCAATTCAACCCCATTGTGGAACACAATCAGCTCCCGAACAACTCTCAGGGAGGCGCTGAATTATGAATGGCAAAAGTAGCCATTTCCGTATTTTATATTTTTCTTCTAAAACGTCTGTAATTATTCAAAAAGATGAATGTTATTTTAGATAATTCTGGTCACGTAAAGTTATCTGTTTGACAAATTGCCGTAGCAGAGTACCTTAATAATAGTATCTGAGTTTAAAGGTCGAGCTTTTAGGTTGACCTCTTGATCTTGCCTTATTATTTGAGTCTTAATTTAATAAAGAGAAATCAGAGGAATTTCTTCTAGTCTCGTGAAATCTAATCTTTATTGGATCTTCAATTATTTTTATTGACTTGTATACAATTGAGATTCTAATATTGCCTGCCTTACGGTAGATGTTTAAAAAATGACCAATAATTATTAATGGAATTTATGTTAATACATCGTATCTTCCATGTTCTTTGTCGCCGAAATTAATTAATGGTTACCTGAATATTATAAAAAAAATATTGAGGTGTATCAATCAATTAAATTACTTTAACTTTTAGTAGCTAGGGTGGCTGGTGAGCACTTTAAGAGGCTGCAAAAAATCCGAATTAAACGCAAAATGCCAGTTCCGCCCGTAAGCGCTTAGGTAGGAGTATGGGTAACAAATAGCCAGACGATAATTATCAAAATTTAAAAATATCATGAATGGCGGAAATACTCCAATCTTTACAAAAAAAAAACTAAGAAAACATAGATTTCCCAAATTTTACAATTGAAATTAAATTGTAATTTTTCAAGATGTTTTTGCATTAAGTATTATTTGAGGTTGCATTGCTATTATTAAAAGTTTTTGGAACCTGTTTTAGTCTAATCTTTACAAAAAAAAAACGAAGACAACAAAGATTTTCCGAATACACTACATAAAAATTAACAATTGAAATTAATTTGAAATCTTTCATGATGTTTTTGTTTAAATATTTTTTGAGGTGACACTGGTATTATTAAAAGTTTTTGGATCCTATTTTGGGATAAATGATATTGTAAAATAGCCACATTAGATATTGATATGAGTGTCATTTATGTCCGTCTATTATATGTTTGTAAAGTACCCCGCAACACAGGGATTAGATTAAATTGTAGTATTAGATTCCCTAGTGCGGGCGTTGTCTTAAAAGACAAATAAAATGATATTAGTAAAAAACAAATTGGGCGCCAAAACTAACTAAATAATGTATATTAATACAAAATATATGTCGACATTCTAAATATGTGCTCTAAATTGTCAACGTCAACCTTAGCTATTAATAAATAAATAACAGGAAAATAAAACTAGGCAGACCACTCAGGCAATGGGTAGACGAAATGAAGGCAGTGGCAGGCGGCACTTGGACATCACTGGCCTGAGCAAGATAAAAGTAGCTATAACAAAACACACAGATACTACAACTAATATAGATAAAGCGCGACCGTCGTTATTAACACAAGGTCCGTCATAATAATATCACCTTAATATAGACAGAACCATTGACAATATGCAGTAAAAATATTAGACTTAAGCTAGATAATTAAACATAATCTCTTGACAATAACTTGATACGAGCTAGCTAAATATCAATGCTACAATAAAATAAATTTTATAAATGTTTTCATACAATGTGTACCTAATCTATGATACTAGAAATAATAATGTATACAACTTTATTACTACAAACATGTTCTGATTATTTACAAGCGCTTTTTTAAAGTCTACGTGAATAAAAACCTTTTTTATTTATTAAATTTTATTTAATGATACAACTAAAGAACCTATCTCATTGTGAATTACTAATACAATAATAATAATAATATTTAGGGACAAGTTCACATAGATCAACCTAGCCCCAAACTAAGCAAAGCTACCAGGCGACGATATACATACTTATAGATCATGTAACTTAATTAACGCACATCCTGAAAATAGTTTGTTCAGAATCGTTTACTGAAACGATTTATATCATTTTTAATATAGATAATTTTTTATTCCAAAATAATTAAAACTACGGAAATTATTGTCATATTAACCCAGGACAGTCAAAACAAATGGACCGTAAGTCAAATTAATAAGACTTTTAAAATGGCAGTTATATTTGTATTCATACAAATTCCATCATTCAATACAAAATAGAGAAAAATTAACTTTATTCCAAGATGCTACATTAGTAAATAACAATGCATATACATGTTGAATTAAAAATTTATTATATATATTATGATTACAACATAATATTCTAATTGGGGTGTTTGAGGGTGTGCGTTAATTACGTTACATGTTGTATAGATAGATAAATACTTATATACATAGAAAATCCATGATTCAGAAACAAATATTCGTGCTCATCACACAAATATTTGCACTTACCGTGATTCGAACCCAGGACCACCAGCTTCGTACGCAGGAGCACTACCAACTAGGCTACGGTGACCGTCAAAATTATCTGACAGAGACTTATATTATATTATTAATAAATAAGGATAAGATAAATATACCTGTATATAAATTACTAATTCTTCACAAAGCGCAGGTAGTAATTTCCTAAGAACAGCTCAAAGAATACGTATGATTTTATTCTGAAGCTTTTGATATTAAAATGTTGGGGCTTATAAATATTTAATGTAATCTCATTTTAAGTAGCGTATGTAGGAACGAGGTGTTTTAACCGACTAAGCAAAGGAGTAATGGGCTTTTGCAACGTTCATTTAGTACATTACTGAATTCTAGAGACTTCTCAATTAATTTATTTTTATTTAATTCTTAATTTTGAGTTAAATAATAATAAATTAAAAACTTTTAATTTATTATTATTTAACTCAGTTTGGCAAGCTTTTTTTTCACAATTCTAATAGTTTTTTATTCCGTTAAAATATTACATTTGTGGGGAATCTTCAATTTTTTTACCCTACCGTGTAGTGCATGACGTGGCAGCTACTGAGAAACACTGTCAGAAAACTCAGTAGGAATCCTTTTTTAAAATATTTATTTCTTACATTGTATTTAAATGTGTTAATTAAGAGCGTCTCAATCCCAAGCTGTTTTGTCACTTAAATAATCAGAAGTTTAGTAGTAAGCCCTGCCACACAATTTCGCTTTTATAATTCTTTTAAACTTATTCATAGACTTTTCTCGGATATCACTGGGAAGTTTGTTATAGAATCTTATACATTGTCCCATAAAAGAGTTACTTTGTGGAGACAGGTGGTATGTAACACATAGTTATGTCTGATTATTTAAGTGATAAAAGTGCTTGAGATTGAGTTGCTCTGAGTCAACACACATGATTGTAATTAATTTTAAGTATATTTTATTTTAAAAAAGGATTCCTACTGAGTTTTCTGGCAGTGTTTCTCAGTAGCTGCCACGTCATGCACTGCACGGTAGGGTAAAAAAATATGACGATTCAACATAAATGTAAAATTTTTACGGAATAAATGACTTATGACTATGACTATGCTTATGTTTAGTATTTATATTATGAGTATCGCTCTTTTTACAGAAGGAGTCTTTATATTTTATTTCGAATTCCAGCTAACCCATTAGGTCAATAAGGGCGTGGGCGCGGTTTTATCCCAGCAGCACGGCAATGTCCACTATGTAGGCATAGTAGAACAGCACTAGCTTGTCACTATGCCCACGGTTCATATGATAATGATGATGTCTTCCCGGCCGAGTTTCGGCCACAGCGGCCGTTCTCAATGGAGATTAGCCAATCGCGCTGGACATATTATATTGCTCAAGTGTGTGCGCAAACACAGGGGCACTTTCTACACATCACTCTCATGATCCGATGGGACGAAAGAGGTCAGGTACAGCACCGACGGCTTTACGTGCTCTCCGAGGCATGGGGGTGTAATACCGCCAACTTCCAGACTTCGGGCTGATACTGAGAAATTTCTTTTTACGGAATAATCCCAAAATCACTCTTTGGCCCGACCCGGAATTTGAACCCAGGATCTCATTTTCTGCGGTTGAACACGCTATCGCTAGACCAACGAGGCAGTCATATTACACGGTTCATATACTCCCGGCTCTAACTTAATGAAACCTGGTCCAGCTGTGGAAAATAGTCTCTTAGCATGATACCTACTTCATTAAACTGATATTTTTCTTTTACTTTATTGAATAAATGTATGAAATAATCTTAGACTATTTAATAAATTAAATACTATTTGAAAAATAATCCTAGAGAAAGGTCAAAATGATCTCCATGTCCAGAATTTACAACGTTGTAGTGTCAAATATATGATGCTCTATATTGCTGGCATTTGTGAAGATCTTTGGGGGAAACCTTTGTCTAACAGTGTTTCAGGGGAATTCAGGACAATCAGTCCAGTGCGGCTACTTTAAGCCGCCTCTCTACCACCTCGTGTTGCCCTCGTATTCTTTCTTCTTTATCGTATGGGCAGTGGTTACCCTAGTGTCGGAGTTGTTCAAACCGCCCAGTAGCCTATGACATGCCTTATCGACTGTTGTCTAATGACACAATCAGGACCGACAGCTTAACGTGCCATTCGAAGCACGGAGACGCTCAGAAATTAAACCACTTTAACGGTCACCCATCTATGGAATGACCGCGTGCCTAGTTGCTTTACCTTGCCGATTACCGGTCTGGTGAGTGTGTTAGCTTGGAATCGATATAATAAGTATATAACTGTATATAAAACATGTCGGTAGATAAAATAATAGTAAATTTATAATTTAATACGGTACGGTGTGTCCCGATCGGTTTGAGAATCATTCTTGTTCGAGACGTTGACCGGAGCGGAGCTCTCGGTGGTTGGAGGGACGATTCGGTTTGGACAAATTTAAATTAACAGTTATGCTATTTGTGTCGATTCTATTGGAACTGCCGTACCGAACAGACAGAGTAATGTTCATGTCTCAACGTGGTTTGTTTTATTAAATAATATGTTCACCTTGTATTTCTTGTATTTAAATGATTATTTCCCTATATTATTAATAAATATACCTTATAATAGATTACCTGGTTTTCATTATACATATATAACAACCCCATCATACATAAAGTATGATGCTTTGTTGTTGGTTAACGGTGTAATCTTATTTATAACAATTTATATTTTAGCGCTTGGCAAATCTGGCTATATCTATATTTAATACACATCTATTTAGTATTACCTAACAAGTGCAACTGGCCATGAGCCTATTCCCCACACTATTTATTTGACAAATAAATGGTTGTCCTGTATATGCCTTATGTTGTGCTGTTAACTATATATTTGTAAAGTCCCCCGCTATACAAGGAATTACGTCCATAGTGAGAGCGTTGTCATTAAAAAAAAGATTCTATCTACCATTATCATCGTAGATTTTTTCAAGCGCGGAGTGTTATCACAGGTGTGGATATTTCAGTTCCGTCCCTGCTTCACAAAGCTAATGACAATGGTAATTGAAGTGCACCTACTTAACGATGGAACAAACTTGTTAAGAACTAGAAAAGCCGCATGAATAACTTGGAGCTAAGTAAATAAGTACGCAAATGCCACTATTTTATTCAAAAGCCACTAAATATTCATGACGAGTTAATAAATATTCAGAAATCATTGCATTGACCGCCCTCCGACTTAGTTCGTGCACTGCCATTTTAATCAATGTTCGTCTATTGTGAATATTTTGCAGGCTAGTTTCATGTAAGAAGCCGCTAGAGGAAGAAATACTAAACATTGTAGGTAATAAGTGTTCATAATCATTGCTTGTATTTTTTCCTTTGTAGGCATCTTTTTCTTTAATCACTCGCTCAGATTGTTGTGAATGATATATATTTACCTTCTCATCAGCTTATGAAAGTATTGGAATAGGATGTATGTCCCGTGCAGAAGGTTAGTCTTCGTTAAGATTGTCCGCTGTAATTGAAATTCAGCCAATAGAGAACATTATTACGCCAGCAGCCGTCTGTTCTACGAGCTATGGGCCCTGCTCACTGCCACTTCAGTTTAGTAATTATTCAGCCTATTCCGGTTACTTGGGCTTGTAAGTAATCGCTGAGATTTAGCAAATACGCGATTAGTCTGGATATAGGTATTGTGACTATCAAAGTGATTTAATTTCAGACCACTTCTGTGCTTAGATGATTCCGCCTAGGCCTCAACGGCTTCAGGAGAGTTCGCTTCTGCGGATAACGCCTTGTACTCCGCTAGTTCCCTTATTAGTAACTAGCTGTGCCCCGCGGTTTTACCCGCGTTAAATTTTATACATTATCACAGCCCCTCCCCCGTAGGTTATAGCGTGATAATATGTAGCCTATATGTTGACCCGACCTCGTAGTAATATTCATGCAAAATTTGAAGTAAATCCATTCAGTACTTTTTAAGTTTAGCCCGGACATACATACAGACAAACAGACACACAGACAAAAATTCTAAAAACTATATTTTTGGCTTCGATATCGAATGTAGATCACGCCCAGAGTATCCTTTTAAAAAAATATTCAATGTACAGTTTTGACTTTCCTACGATTTTATTATATGTATAGATATTTAACTTTCTGTATTCCGTACGTGAGCACTCAATAATATTATTACGATGGCAATCGTAGAACCAGTGATTATAATTAGACCGAAAAAGCCTGCGTAATGACTTCAATACGCATATCATCGCTCATGAATAATCAAACTAGGAAGTTCATTAGAAACAAAAGTTAATCCCACTACCTTAATATTTTTAGTAGTATATAAAGAACTTGCGGCAGTCGTCACTATTTAATTCCGTCAGACGCCTACCACTGCCTTGACGATAAAGTAAATAATGGCTATTAACAAGGGGATAAGTATTTTCTTTCTCCATTTTAAACTCTTCAATATTGTAAGCACTATCAATGAACGAATATTTAAAAGTGAATAAATTCGTCTCGTTAACGAAGGTACCTAACGGGTTATTTAAGTACTTAGGTTAATTTTAATAAAGTAATGGATGAATTTCGCTCCAAGTTATTTTATCAAGCGTTTGATTTCGGTAGTATGAAAGATAAGCTTTTCGTTTTTTAATAGCAAAATATAATAATATTATTTATAGTTTATTTTAGGATATAAAAGTTACTGTAACTAACCAAAATACGGCAATGGCGGTTGAACTGACTGAAGTCTCAGTTACTATTGTAGAGAAAAATATCAATCAGACACTATTATTAGTCTATAGCCATTCTTTAAAAAAAATATGTCCTACTGAAGAATCCTTTATGTTTAGGTCGGTTACTGAAGTTTGAATAAATCCAAAAACGAATATCCCGTATGACTTAATTTCGGCTATAATGATTACAATTTCGTTTCGAAAACGTTTTCTCATATAAATCTACTGTGTGACAAATAACGGAATATCACAGTAGCGCGATTTGAAAATAGGTCAACGCCATCTAGTGACAAATCAAAGAACTAAAATTAATTTTCTTTAATTTCCATTTGTTTTAAACATAGTGCTTATAAAAGAAAAAATAATCTTTGGGTGTGTTAATTAAATTTCGGTGCGTAATACTGAGGATATAAGCAACATATTTGATCTTTGTATAATATAAGAATAACACGCCCTGTGCGTATAGTTGGTGCTCGTTTTATAAGCAGTTATAGTTTGACAGTCGTATGTATGCCCCTTTTAACACGAGCTATTTAAATTTCGATTCAAATTTTAAATTGTATAAAAAATTGTTTAAAATTTTTTTTAAAGAATCGCCAGTAAGTTTGTTTTACCAGAACGGTCGCTGAATAATGAAAATAATAATAGTAAAATCGCTTTATTTCTCTTCACAAACAGGGTTTTTAAACTTATGATTAAGTAATCTAAACAAATTAGTGCCAAATTAAAACCCAACACTGTGAGAAACTGGTGCCTGATTTAAGTTAAAAAAAAACCTGTATTATAGGTCACCAGGGTAGCTAGCTAGCTAGCTATAATAATATGAATGGTAAGACTCTACCCGTGTTTTCAAATTGTCTTTGCGAAATGTTAAATGTATGAGAGCAATTAAAACATGAACTGCATATACTAAATGACGAATCAGTGAATGACATAGAGCATTACATTAGAACACGTGATCCTCATGGACATACTCAGTTTGGTTTAAACCAATGACAAGTTAGCGAAAATTTTTCCATCAGTTCCCTGTTGAAGGCAACTTCACATTCTGGTATGAAGCATCGAATATTTTTTAACTTTGAGATGCTACCGGCTGAAAATTCAATGAACAAAAATACTGGGATTTTCTGTCGAAATAACCTAAAATCTGCGATACTACAGCCGAAATAGATAAGAAAAAAATTTATATATTTTTTGTCAATGTGTTTGTTTTTGTTTTTTTTAAGGGAAAACCATGTTTATTATGTCGCTTGGGTCATTAATTAAGTTCAATGTGCTGAACAAACATTTATCAGGTAGATTCTTACAACAGCCGTAAAAGAACATGTTCTAAATAAAGTCTCAAAGAAACTCTTTTTCAAAAAATATTCAACCAGTAAACTAAAGACTGTTTGAGATGCAAACCATTTATCGGAGGTACGATAAGTTTCCCAATTCCTATCTCAAAGGTAGCACCATCAGTTGAACTATTACATCAACCCGAGTTTCCAGTCTATTTTGGTCTCAAAATGAACCTCACCGAAGTTGGGTAGTCGCCAATACAATCTCATTCAAACTTTCTCGTTCCGGAAAAGCTGGAAAACGTTTGATTCTTCATGAAACGGTTTATATAAAAATGTTATTTGTTCCTGTCCATTGGTACAGCATACTTTACCTGTGTACATATTTTTTTAAATAGAGCTTCTGGTCAAGTTTTGTAGACTACGGTGGCCAATTTAAAAATAGAATAATGATTAACACAGGTGCACCTGTGTTAATCAGTAATTAACTTTTCAATTAATTAAAATTAAGTATATTCCTACACTCAAAATTTGATGGAACGTGTCGCTGCTCACCGTAAATTACTACAAAGCCAGAGGTTGGCGTTGATATTTCTGTGTTAAGCCTATAGAACAATAAGCACAGAGACCCTACCTGTACTAGCCGGTGTATCTTCCGGTTGATCTTGAAGTTCAAAGACGAGCAGCAATGTATTATTCTACGCGCGAATATTTAGAAATTGATTTCTTATCATTACGCGACCGTACGAAAATAACCAGGCTATTTATGCCAATAGCTGACTTAAATAACGAACTACTAAATGAATGGCAATTTAGATGGAATACCTCAACTAAGGGTCGCCATCTGCACCACCGTACCTTCTAACAACAAGGAACAACTTCCTTGCGTTTAAGCGCTTTTGTCATACCTACTATTGGAATCGAATATAACAGCTCACTTAGGACCCTTAAATTGATCCTCGGTGCTTTCTCTAGTTGCAATTCTTTTGTTTTATGAGGCTATAGCCTCTTTACACCATTCTGTCTCCCGCTTTGCTCTGGAGGGAAGTGGAACTATTCATTTTCTAATTTCTCCTTTTTTCTTTCTGCTTAAATTCGTTGCGGGATCCAAGACAGTTAAAGTGATTCCCCGGGACATGCCTGATCCTCACAGCTCAGTGTCATTTTATTGTGTGCCACTGTTGATCCTGGCTTACAGGAGATGCAGTGGTGGGTAAGAGGGAGGGAATAGTCCCGACAGCAAAAAATGGAACGTGTATTTAGAATGATCCGTGAAAGAGATGTGGCGTAGGACCGTCAGCTTTATGTGCTTTACAAAGCACGGGCGCATTATGGCGCCAATTCCAGACTCTGTGCAACTGAGTCTTTTTCTTACTAGAAAAATCCCAATAATGCACTTTAGCTCGACCCAGGATTTAATCTCTGGGCTAAAATACCTGTTCTTTAATAATGTGTGAGCAAATACTTCAAGGAGTATCCAATTCAATTGGATTTTTTCCAGTAATAGCCTGTGGCCGTTATAATTCTACACGTGACCTCTGAGTACCTTTAACCACCAACATGCCAACATTTAAATGGATTACAAATATTATTTCATACTAGCTGTGCCCGCGACATCGTCCGCGTGTTAATTCGTTTATTTCGTTTCTTTTTGTTTTATTGTAAAATAAAAGACTTTTTCTAAAATAAAAGTAGCCTAAGTTACTCCTTATTACATCAGCTACCTGCCAATAAAAGTCCTGTGAAAATCGGTCCAGCCATTTCAGAGATTAGCCGTAACAAACAGACAGATAAAATTGTAAAAAATGTTATTTTGGTTTATGTACCGTATATATATTCATATGTATGTAGTGAAAACCGGTTATTTCAATATTACAAACAGACACTCCAATTTTATTTATTTGTATAGATAGATGATAAGAAGTTTCTAAGTTACATATATGACAATGCATCCATTTTTATGCAATTCCAACTAAACTCTTTCCTTCTTTCCGATATCCGTGTCGTTTCCAGCCAGGATCAGCCCATACCGTCCCGTGAGTACCGTTAAAGGCGACTAAGGATACACCAGGTGGTCGGGCAGCAGCGCTTGCGCACTAGCTGTCACCTAACCGCGGTCGCTAACTCGCAAGCCAAGCACGGTGACTAAGGTGAAACCCTCAAAATGGCAACGTTGTAGGAACCTTTGGGAGGGGCCTATCTCCGGCAGTGGGAGATATAAGGCCGATGATGGGAAGTGGAAAACATTATATCGCGAGCATTATCTGAATTATTAATATACAAATTTCCATTACACAATGTATGACAATAAAATATAAGACAAACGCTATTATTTAACTCTTGTGTAAAATGTATGCCCCTTGAAATATTCTCATAAAAATACCAAATAATAATAATATAATGTAGATAAAACTGCGGTCCTCGCTAGTATGGAATAAAACAATTTAAAACATCGTGTGATTGATCATCGCATAAAAGTTTTCAAATGCTTTCGTGAAGCTTATCAATACAAAGGAAATTTAACTTTCCACGACTTTCCGACTGCGAGAGATAGCTACTTTGATCAGCCTGTATCTTTATCTTGTTTGAAGTATAATATTACCCCTGATTCTATGCATTACCTACTAAAAGCAGAATTTTATCTGCACTGGAAGTCTATACAGTTATTTTCAACAATGTTATGCATACCTGCTATTTGTATACATAATACATAACACAAGTTAACTGTATAATTTACTAGCTGTGCCCCGCGGTTTTGCCCGCGTTAAACTTTATAAATTATAGCCTATGAGTTAATCCAGGGTGTCCGCTATCTCCACACCAAATTGTATTAAAATCGTTCCAGCCGTTTAGACTTGATGAAGTAACAAACATACACATTCACACACTCCCACAGTCATACACTCACAAACTTTCGCCTTTATAATATTAGCGTGATTAGTCTATGTAATTGTACTATAATTGGTCTGCGTATTAATAAAAAAAATAAACTCTCTTCGATTTCATTACATTTAATTCTAACAATATTTTTATAAAAGAAGGGGGAACATTTATAGTAGTGTCTATTTATTCCAAGCGCATAATAGGTACTAAAGGAAAATATGTGACTCGTAAGAACCTGTGGAGCAATTATGCGCCGGGTGCGCATAATTGGTGCACGTGATATAAGCAGTTTTAGTAGTTTAACAGTTATAATGTCATGTTCTATTCATACGAGCTATATTGCAGATTTGTGGCGCAGTCGCTTTGTCGGACTGGCAGCAGAGGGCCAACTAAAGCCCTCTTAGGGTACGTGTCCATCTGGAACATGGCGAATGGTTATTGTGAATTTTCGACTCCCAGCGTATATACGCTGGGAGTCGAAAATTCACATGTATATACGTACTTGTATATACAAGTATGTATATATATGTCGGAGAATAATAAATAATCTATGAACGATTCTATAAGAATAAAGTGGCAGCACTAGTAAATCATGGATATCATAATAATGGAGTAGTAACACTGTTGTACGTGTCATCGTGATTTGAAGGGTTGATATTTGACGTTGTCAATGAACTAGAATATCTCTCAGGTGTGCGATTGGACTGGACACTTGTTCTAGTACCGTCGCCTGCGCCGGGTGTACTCACTGATCGATTTTAAAAATACAACATGGCGGACACGGACCTCGTGGACGTCGATTCTAATCCATCTGAATCTGCGACATATACATATACATTTTTGAGATTATATATATATGTTACGTGATAATCGAGTACCAATTATCTTATCTATATTCGTTCGAAACTTTCAACATATTTTTCGAACAATAATTATCTTTTTTCATAGATTTGATTCTACGATCTTTGCTTCTGCCCAAGACGCGGTTGAGCCTATTTAGGGATAAGGTCAGCTTGTCAAATAATGGCTGTGTGACGGCGGTGAATATCACACGGAATAACATCATCCCCATCTCACCCCGTGGGGGGTGTAGAAGTAGACCTGAGGGACCACAGTACGGGCAGCAGCGTCTCTCTGAGTGTCTGAGTGATGACCATCATACTGCGATCGCCTACCCATCTGGCAAGCGCGGCGATTATGGCATATCCCCCAAGATGATACTTAGGGGAGACTTTTTACAGCTGTTATGAAGTCGAAAACAAGACAAAACGTGAACGAAATTATTGCCTATATCATTAGTTACCTACTTACCATAAACTAACTGAAACAAAAATAATGTGCAACCAATTAACATGATCTTAAATCTTTATGGATAACCGATACTAAACTTGTTTACTTGAATGTACCTACTATGCAGTTCGAAATTATAACGTAAATTTAACTACATAGACCCTAGGATAAAATGAATCCAATCCAATCGCAGGCACACACGCAATTTGAAATATCGCTTGCTATTGGCTAGAATTTACGACCTAATGAAAACTTATGATGCGGATAGCGCAAGACCGGCAATTGTGGAGATCTTTAGGGGAGGCCTTTGTCCAGCAGTGGACGTCTTTCGGCTGATATGATGATGATGGAAACTTAACAAAATAATGTGAAGTAATATTGCTGTCGTCCGACGGTATCATATTCTAATATGGTACTGACGGACGACAGCAATATTTATGTTTATGTCACCGGTTATAATAACGTTTTTATAAGATCATCGGTCCATCTTGTAGGGGGCCTGCCCATACTGCGTCTTCCGGTTCGTAGTCGCCACACAAGAACTGTCCTGTCCTAACGGCCGTCGGTTCTACGAGCTATGTGCTCCGCATACTGCCATTTCCTAATACGCAAACGTATTTGAAAAGTCAGTCGTAAGCTCCAATGAACACTCCAAAGTCCAACTTACAATTAGTGTAGCGATTAGCTACTAGCCTAATTGTACTTAGTAAATAATTGGACCATACGTTTTACAAATTTGTATTTTATATAATTTACTACCGACTTCTTTGTGTAATGGAGAAATCGCGTCACATAAACGATTTATAGAAAAAACAATATTAAATCGAATTGATAACTTTCTTCTATTTTTAATAATAACAAAGAGTCCTGTTATTAAAAATTGTTAAGCAAAAAAAATACCATACAATCCTAAACAAAAATTCCAAAACATTTTTAATATCCCAATTCTCCCGAAATGATTTACGTGATTAATCTAAAGTCCAAAACATTCAACTCCGGCAGCAACAAAACACCGAAATACCGCCAACCCATAAAAATGTGGCAAATTTACCGAAATTGAGAAACAGCTTGCATTTATAGCGGTATTTAAAACTTTAACTCGTTTTCAGTTTCATTAACGGTTATTCCTCAGTTTAAATACTGTAATTCTGTACGCAATTTGGCTGTGCTTTAACTACGAGAGCTGACACGGCGGCATTGCTTCCCAGAGTGCCACATAATAGCAAACGCTGGCATTTTCAGGCATTTTTATAACCCATTTTGTGGGAGTGTTAGTTAGAAATATGTTGTCGTGCTAATTCGAAAGTTAAATGGAAATGTTCTAGACGTGTGTCTGACGGCGGATGTGGGAAATTGTATTGCTCTTAACAAGAATTAAATTAAAGGTAACTAAAGAGGTTTTTCAGTAATGTGATTCTTATTGTGATTATGTGTAATGGTAGTACTTGGATTATGTTCTATCGAAGATTAATGTTATGTACTTTAAAAAACGTTCTTCTTCACCAGAAACTATGTACACAATGAGCAAAATTGTATGTCCTGTACACATCACTATAACTACATAAAACGTTACCACGAAATGACATGAAAGAAGAACTCCAGCAGCACACGTCCAAACTGTATTTGCTAGTTCACAATATAAGAGATCAACCCACATATATAATAAAATAAATAAAATTTTCGATACATACTCAAAAACTCACCATAGCTGCAAAATCATAATAACTGACTGGATAAGAAAATTAACAAAAGATAGAAACCGAAAAACTTTGTTTGTAATGAAACCAAAAAATATATTACAAACATTTCTATTAAAGACTATTCGTGTTCTTTTTGATAATGTTTAGTTAAATGTGGTTTGACATCTATAATATAATATAATATCTATGGACAATGTCACACAGAACATCCTAGCCACAAACTAAGCAAAGCTTGTACTATGGGTACCAGGCGACGATATACATACTTATATAGATAGATAAATACTTATGTACATAGAAAACGTCCATAACTCAGAAACAAATATTCGTGCTCACCACACAAATATTTGCACTTATCGGGATTCGAACCCAGGACAGCTTCGTAGGCAGGAGCACTACCAACTAGGTGACTATGTCTGCTATTGTAACAACACATTAAAATTAAATTATAACTAAATATCTTTGGACAACTAACACACTGTCTTTTGATCCTAAGCTAGGCTGAACTTGTACTATGGCGAGCACACAACATGAGTGACGGTGTCTTTTACCTATTAAAAAAAATATAATAATTTAATCAAATAGCATATTATGTAATAAATCAGTTATCTGGTTTCCATAGTACAAGCTCTGCTTAGTATGGCTGTGTGTAAATAATGTCCCAGGATATTATATATTAGGTTTAAAGACATTAATTCCCATTAAGACATACGTGAGAACTTAAATATCAAATAATATAAACATATTCGTTGGCAAAGAGTAATATATATATATATATATTGTAGTGAACTGCGAGCTCCTTATTGGTTTTAATGTTTTATTAAAAACACTGAAGTTAATGATTAAAAACTAAGATCTAATGGTTTACACTGGTAATATAAACTAAAATAGTCAATTGATACTATTATAAATGTTAGATAATAATTAAATGGTTTATGGTAAATTATTTATTATTTATTTATTGGACTCAATTCTACCATTATAGTTATATGGTATGAGCTCGGTCGCTAGCGGATTGGGAACTGACTTAAAAAGTCATCAAATCAAATCAAATCAAATTTATTTTGTGAACATAGGTTATAAATACAGGTGATATTGATAATAAAATAAAGTACATCCATGTTCTGCCTGTTGGGCATACACAATTATATAAATAAAAAACACTACTACACTGTACTTTTATACATGCACTTAACCCAAAACTAATTATAAAACCAAAGCCAATTTAATTGTACAATAAATAATACTATAACGTGTCAAAATTAATCTTAAATTGAATGTCATACTTCAATTTAAAATGAAAATGTCATAATAATTAACTATAAATTGAATCATCAAAATACAAAATCAATATGTAGTGTTAATTCCGCTAATTGTCAGTTTAACCATGCCGGGATACAATTTTCACCGCCCACCCACCCGCAAAAATGTGCACATGCAAGAAGGACAATATAAAGAAGCAAATTACATGCGCCAGTACGATACCCAACACGTGTTTCAGTCCTCCACGGACCATTCTCAAGGGCTGCTAACTCGTCGAGTGCTCGAAGGAGACTCAGAATTAACACTACATATTGCCTTTGTATTTTGATTGTTATAGATTTCCGCAAAGTGACGCCTGATTCCATTACTTATTTAAAAAGTCATATAAAATTATAAATTACAAGCGTATAATTGTGCATGCAACGCACAAATGGAAAACGCTGAGCTGTGCGGTTTCATAACTCCGAACATATATATATATATATATATATATATACAAAGTTAACAATAACTATCAAATATTATTATTACAGTATTTCATTCTCGAGCTATGTAAAGTAATGACAGTGCGTCAACTCTTTATTTTAAGTATCATCCTAAGACAGCACTCATTACTTTCATATGATCCCTGCGCCTCACATGGAAAACGTCGGTACAACCCCGTAGATCGTACAGTAAACTATTCAACTCAATTCTCGAATCGATTCTTTTGTCACCTAGGTGGCTTTCTATATAACAAAATTAACAGAAAATTACATCTAGCTAAACTAACAAAAAACGTGTGCAAAAAGAAAGTTACTGCTTTCCTTCATGAATACAATTATGAGGATACTGAGAAACTGCTTGCAATAATGTTGTAATACTGAAGCGACATCAATAACTAGCTACCTATTGATATATGAATTCTTACAGAAATACACACACACACACACAAACTCTCACACACACACACACACACACGCACACACACATTGTTTTTGTATTCTTTTTTCTCTTTACTTTGTTAACTTAATTATTCTCATAAACCAAATTATGTACATATGCATGTGATCCTATTATTCCTAAGAATGTATAATAAATGTATCTCTTCATAAAGCGTGGAGACCTGGTGTCCTGAAATACAGGCCTTGAGCCTAGTTTAGGCACCAGTCTCCCATAATATTATAATTTCTACCTATAACTAATACACCTTATACAATGTATTCTGTAATATTGTGGTGAGAGAATAAAACATTATTATTATATTATTATTATTATGTGTTTCCGATGCTAGGTGTGTTTAATCCTCATAGGCTATGGTAACCACATATATTAGGTGGGTCATCCACTTATTCATGGTGTCATTATATAAAAAATAACTTTAATTTAAAACCACGCTCGCCATCTCAACTAGTTTTGGACTAATATTATAGTCCCGTTATAATAACCGCAGTGTTTCCTGGAGGTACTCAAGTGTCATTTACTCTGCAACCCTCAGGGAAATCAGATTCGTTCCGTATGTTATTAGAGCGAGGTCACCCATGCACTGAAATCTATTAGCCTCTTTGTTATAGCTGTACAAAGAGTATTATTTGTTGGTAATTGTCTGGTTCTTATGCTTCGCAAGAAAGATTTCTCGTGGGCATACGCTGGGATTCAAAGTAACTGAGTCATGGTATTTATTTCTTTATCTTGTTATATAATAATAAGTGAAGTGGCGGTGGGCGGGGCACATAGTACGTAAAACGAATGGCCGACGATCTTACAAGGGTCGCGGGAATCCGCTGGATGCGGGCACCGCAGTACCGGCTATTGTCAAAAGCCTTGGGGGTCGCCTGTGTCCAGGAGTGGACTTCTTTCGGCGGATATGATGATGGTGATGATGATTATAGTATGGGCTGGGGGTCCATATTGGCTCACCTAAAGTTCTTTACTCGAAATTGTTCTTCCTAATGATTTGTAATCCGAATGATCAGTCTTCCTAAAATTTTTCATCCTAACATTTTCATGCTATTTGCACTGCTACCGACGATGTTCATAACACTCATGTTTCCCAAAATTGTAATTAATGATATAAATATATTGATATAAATATATTTAAACTCCTGTTTTTTATCATAACGCTTTTATTCCTAAACATAATTACCATAATGTTTAGAATGATTAAAGGTGGTTTCACTGATTTTTGTCTTAAATGACTGGCTTATGTCCAGCTGTGGACGATATCAGGCTGATGATGTAAAGGTAGGACGTTATATTGGACAGTAGTACAATAAACTCAACTGTAACAAGTTACCAGACGTGATGCTATAAACAATAAAAAAAACATTCCACTGCTATAAAATACCAGAATCAATAAAAACAAAAAAAACTTGTGTGTACTTATGTACACGCGTTAGAAGTTATACTTCTTAATATACAACTTGAACATAGTTATCAATTTTCATACCACCTAGAACTAACGTCATGCTGTTATTTTTACGATGCGCGCGCATCGTAAAAATTCACTGTCATACCACCTAGAACTAACTTCATGCTGTTAAATTTTTTGGTGTCGGTGTGCGCGCGCATCGTTAAAATTAACCCTCATCATTTTTCTCCATCGCGCCAAAAGAAGTATAACTTCAATAATTGAACGAACAATGCATTAAAAGTACCCTACAAACAGCAGTTTTACACTGAACACTCGACAATCAATCACTGGAATGAATAGTAAGTTAAATACATTCAGGAACTGAACGCCCAGTGCGGTGACATGGCGTGATACCGCCGTGATATACGGAACAGATAAGTAATAAAATGTAGCCACTCAGTGTATTTGCAAAATGAACGTGCCGAAACATTGGTAATTGCAATCGAACTTTACGACCAGACTAGATGGTATTTTTGACCGAGTTCAACACTGAGTTATAGGAGGTGATTTAATCAACAAAAGTTGAGAAAAGTTGCCATAAAAGTACATTGGTATCTACCTAATCATTTTCGATGAGTGAGCGATCTTCCAATCGCACCTCATTATTATAATTGAGTCAGTGCAATATTAACAGCGGAAAGGAGACGGATACGTTTTCTTACAATATTGGGCTCGGATGTAAAAAGATAAAAGTAGTGTCAATTAATGGGTCTATAAATTATCAGCCAACCACTAAAAATCCATGGATTTCTTCAATCTATGAGCAGAGTTATAAAAGATTTAGTCTTAATAGAGAGGTTATGCACCAACCTATACTAAACAGCTGTTTTTTAAGGGCGATTGCTATTTAATAGTCATCCGTGTCCAGTATGTTAGCAAAAGTCGTACACGTTAAGCAATATCAAAAGTCCGTAGAGAGAATGCAGTTGTCGAGGGATATATAAACAAAACAATAAAAAATACTCAAATCACACACACACTAAACGATACGAGAAACGAGTGACCGATCATAGATTAGGATTCAAAATCTGTCACCAGTCACTGTCAGCATAGATTAAAAATATAGTTGCCAATAAGTAATAATTCGATTTGAACGATAACCGATAATGATGATTTCTATTTATTTTGTTGATATTTTATTTTTTATTGTTGACATTGAGTTAATGTATTTAATAATTATTATGATTAAATCGGTTACCTGGTGTCTGGTGCAAGAAGATTTATATTACATTGTTTGAACTCATTGACGTTAATCGATTGTAATAATCAACAACCAATTTAATTCGTGACTTAAACTTATTTTGAGATTTGTCGTTTTCCAGATTGTAAATTGGGTCAATTTTTTACAGTTTGAAATAGAAAAATATAACGGTTTTTTTAAACCATATCTCAACTTATTACAGCCAGGCCCAAAAATTCCCGTCTCCTTTATACATGTAAATTGCCATAATTTTGATGTATACATGTTTCGTAATAAAAGTGATCACTTAAAAGTGAATTTCTTCTATTAGCTGCAACAACAACAACTCAAGTGATTACGGTTCAAATGGAAAAGACAATTCAACAACTGCCACTTTACAATACATAAAAAGAACCACTATTCTTTGGTATTTACCTGGTTAAGAAACTGTAAAACATCTCTTTATATTTTGTTCACCATTTATTTTTAGTTGCCTTATTTCGCTATTCTCTTTGGTGTTTTCAACCAATAAATATTATGTACATCTCATACAGCAGAAGTTCATCGGGAAGAGTACAGTCACTATATAAAAATATCTGTTAACAATATATTTCGATATAAAATCTGATAATATCCCACAAATAGCACCGTTCTGCTTTGCGATTCGAATATTGAGAATCTGGATAGTATAAGTTGATACTTTACTATGGCAATTACTTTGTTGTATGGAAAATATTTCTCAACACAAAGGAAAACAATATAAAATATTTTTATGCGGTTGGGTTTGCGCTTGACTACGGTCTCACCTGATGGCAAGTGAAGATGTGGTCGAAAACGGACCGTGCGTACACATACTATGCCTTTTCAATCTTGGTAAATATAGAGGTAATAACTGTTTTCAAAAACATACAACCGGCTACAATTTTTATGAAACGACTATGAAAAATAATCCGTATTGAATAAAAAAACCGGCCAAGTGCGAGTCAGACTCGCGCTCGGAGAGTTCCGTACCATTATCTATAAAAACGGCAAAAATCACTTTTGTTGTAAGAGCCCCCTTCTTTCTCTCCCCCTCTAGGCTAACTGTAGCGTCCTACAATATAATAAAAATCTGTCTTTTTTGCCCTTAAATATTTGATTTACTTTAATTGAATTATTTATTTTTAAAATGAATATATAACTATCTAGTCTATATGTTGCCGTTATCAGTATTGAGCAAAACGAGTAAAAATCACGTGTGTTATATGGGAGCCCCCTTAAAGATTTATCTTGTATTTTTTTTCATACTAGTAATTTATTTATTCAATATTGAAATTTATAGGAAAATAACTAATATAATAACAAATAATCTAAATAAACTTATGAATATACACAACTACCTAGATTAGAAAGAAAAACTAAATCTACAAAAAAGTGTATTATATACATAGATAAATGATAACTAACTCGTTATGTTTTTAGTATTTGTTATTATAGCGGCTAATAAATCATCTCTAAAATTTCAACTGTCTCAATACAGCGAAAGACGAACAGACAGACAGACAGACGAACAACGAAGATTTAGAAATAGGGTCCCGTTTTACTCTTTGGTACGGAAGCCTAAAAATGTATCAAAAATTTGTGATTTTTGATACATTTATACACATACATACCCCACGATAAAACAGCGGGGACAAAGCCGTGGGCATCAACTAGTGATTCTCTATCCTGCTTCTGATACGTCGTAATTCTGCCATCAAGTATTAAACCCGTCGTATAATTTACAACAAGGAATAAAATATTTATTTTGCTAATAATATTCCTTTCGACATCGAATGACAATATTGCAAGATACGAGTACCTACTCTGGTCTGACAGATTGTATTAAAATTTTCATGACGTTCATAAAATCTAAAATGGCTTCTAATTTATTCGCGAATATATTTTTATAATATTTTTATTTATTTATAGCTGTGTGGTGACGGCGGCGAATATCATAGTATCATCACCCCATCTCGTCCCTAGGGCGTAGATAGGGTATTTCTACCAGAAGACGGGCAGCAGCGTCTCTGTGTAATATGACAATTTCAATTTATTTATTGCATTCATGGGTTTATATAGTTCTTATGTGATTTTGAACATATTGTCATTTTGAACATAGTATGTATTATTGGTTTAAGTGTCATAGTGTGTTTTGTCATATCATGAGTTTATGTTATGAATGTCACGTATTATTTATAAGAAAAGAAAAAAAAAACGTATTATTCACATTACTAATTGCATTTCTTAAATCAGCGATTGTATTATCATTGATTCAACTTTATTAAGATTTAAAGATGCCAAAAGTATTTTGATTTTTTATAATGATTTATCATTCCAATAGGAGGAAACTTTTTGATTTTCTTGAGAAAATATAAATATTTTCTTCAACATTCATCTATGCAGTATGTAGCTTTTGTGGAGTTTTAGAAGAGTGCATTTTTATTCTTGATGATGGTAAGTTTAATTTATTTTTATGTCGAAATGTGTATTTTGTTAATGTATTTTCTCTTTTGTTTAACAATTCTGGCTACCCACCATACTGCGATCGAAAAGCCAAGGGTGGTGATTATATCATATGAGTGGACTTCATTCGGATTTTATGATAGTCATGAATATTATTATTTAGTTTTTTAGAATTAATTTTTTTAATTAATAATGCGAACGAAAATTTTAGCTTATGAAAGAGTGAACTCATAAACTTCGCTTTTACGCAGCGGTTTACTATCATTTGTGCCCAGGTCAATAGTGAACACTTTTATTAAATGTATCGTCCTTTTAGCAAACTGGCTACGCACTAGTGAAACTGAAGTATTAATACACAGTTTCCGAGACACCTCAACACAAAGACGCACACACACACAAGTGCAAACAGAACTTACGTAATTCCCATATTAGTAGATAGATACTTCGATGTTAATTTTATTTTCTTGATAAATTTCTAATTTTTGTTTGTATTTAGTCCTTTCCTTTTCCTTTTACAAAGACAACGCCCGCATTAGTGAATCTAATCCCTGTGTCACGGGGTACTTTACAAACTACATCCAGACTCAGAACAACTATTTATGGGTCACACAAATAGACGACCGACGAAGTGACCGACCTCGTGACACGGAGCAGCGAGGCGACTGTCTTAGCCGCTCCTCCACACATGCAGTCATGTATTTTTATTTATTGTGTATTTAGTCATTTGATTAGGTACTCTTTTATGTTACTTATAATATAATACATGCTCGCTTCAGTTTTCCAGCGGTAGCATATACAACGGAGGTCCTTGTTTCAAATTCCGGGTCGAGCCAAAAACTGGCTGGTATTTAAAGAATTTGGCGGTATTCAAACCCTCGTGTGTGAATACCGCCAAGATTTTTAAATACCGCTAGTATACTCCCAGGCTGTCTTGGAACAACTAACACACGGCTATCTGATCCCAAACTAAGCAGAGTGTACTATAAAAACCAGATAACTGATTAACGTACTTATATACTCGTATTTCTTAATACCTACATTTTATTGATTATTACATTATCATAAACCATTCGAAATAAGTGGGCTAAGCCTAGTCGTTATAATCCACTTATTTGAAATGTTTAAATTTTGAGAAGATGCTATGTCTTCCAATTGTGATGCAACGAAAAATATGCAAAGAAATCTAACAATCTGTTGACTCGTCAAAGTAAAAACTTCGACAGTCACAGTACAAAACTTTACGAATTACTTGCCTACTCTGCTGAATGAAAATTGGCTTCTAATAGAAATGTCACTTGATACAAGGACCCCTCGTCAGAGAAACTGTCACTCCAAACTTGAAGATTAGAAATACAGGTTTGTGTTTTATTTTGGAACTTATTATGAAGATATTTGCTTGGATATTATTTCTGGGCCTGTAGTTTAGATGAAAGTTTTATGACTTCTACACGAGGTGAAGAGGATTTTGTCTTCTACTTAGAAGGAGCGTTTTTCTGTGAACTATGATCATCAAACTGCGATCGCTAACCTGTCATCCCATCTCAGCCCTTGGGGGCATAGAAGTCGACCCGAGGGAATATCTACCAGGGGACGGGCAGCAGCTTCCTTCTGAGTATGATCATGACCATCTCACTGCGATCATCAACCCGTCTGCCAAGCATGGCGATTATGGTAATAAAACAATAGAAGTAGTCGTGCACTCAGAGTACGGCGAACTTGTTTCGGTGCGCCTCCCGTATGCTTATGTTATTTACTTTTGTACGCTTCTTTCAACCTTTTGTGAAGAGAGAATAAATCAATATATTATTATTATTATGGCATGTCCCCCAAGATGATTTTTGTGGGAGGCTAGTCCACCGGTGGCCTTTTTTCAACTGTAATAATGAACTTTAAAAAGTCGGAAGTTCTTTACTGTTAATGTAGTCAGATTGAGTAACTCACTTCTCTCTGGCATAAGCAAATGCAGCACTATTTTTTTAATTTTATGTTTACGAATGTTTACTTCACATTAGTATAAAGAAGTACTTGATTATATACTTAACTGTGGGCAGTAGTTGAAGATATACAAGCCGCCCAGTAACGACTGTTGTCTAATGACTACAACTGGGACCGTCAGTTTAACCTTCCCTCCAAAGCACGGAGACGCTCAGAAATTAAACCACTTTAGCGGTCATCGACCACCGACTGACCGCGTGCTTAGATGCTTGACCTAGATTTTACTTAAATGAATAATAAATGATTTTACTATAAAGACATAACTTAGTTATATAAGGCATTGCAATTGCATGGCGTGGTTTGCAAATGCTTGCTTTTCACGCCGGAGTTCGGGTTCGATTCCCACCAAAGACAGATATTTGTGTACATGAA
Organism: Pseudoips prasinana; assembly: GCA_951640165.1. Lineage (NCBI taxonomy): Eukaryota > Metazoa > Arthropoda > Insecta > Lepidoptera > Nolidae > Pseudoips > Pseudoips prasinana. Next base: position 27,625,776 of record OX621248.1, read on the forward strand.
AATATGTGTTTTTCCCGAGTCTGGGTGTAATTAGCTATATAAGTATGTATTTACAAAAAAGTTGTATATGTAGTATATCAGTTATCTGGTTTCCATAGTACAAGCTCTGCTTAATTTGGGATCAGATGGCCGTGTTTGAATGGTGTCCCAGTATATTATTATTGACTATATTCAACAGACAAGCTCTAACGGAATTTTACAAATCAATCCATACGACGAAACCTCGAATCTAGGCTGACTTTAACGGAAAATATCGTTATGATTAAATGAAGATGCGTCAAATTTAAGTGTTAAACAATTACCTAATGTAAGGTAATAAATAATTTGTAGTTACTTACCGTAGTTTAATTAAAAGAACTGTAATTTATCAATTTGCCATGAGACCAAACCTTTACCTATACATAGCATTACCTTTTAGTTATTTTTCTAGATGCTTGAAATTTTGCAGTTTGAATTGTTTTCGATCGACAATTCCTCGAATGTATCCCGGATCTGGCGCGGAATAGGGATCAAACACAGCTGAATCCGCTCGTGTTTGATTCCCGGGATTTTTCCGGGAGCTGGGATTGTAGCTATTATCAACAGCTCTCAAAACAGGTTTACGTTCCAATTTCGTAAAGGATTTATTAAGAATAATAATTCGTTTATGTTTGGCTTTGTTGTACTATGGCTTACATTGTGCTTGAACATTAGATTATAGTCTTTTCCGATAAATCTTAACGAAAAGCATTTGATTCATGTGGAAAGTTTACCTGTTTAACATTTAAACAGGTTCATTTAATACCAAATGACATTTAAAACGTAATTTTTGTGCATAAAATATAAGGAAAAGTCTTTGGTTACGAATTGGAAAGTCAATACTTTGTCTTGTGTAGATATCGTACGTATTTTATTTATTTATTTATTTATACAAATATATTTTCATAAGTTTGTACATATGTCCCACAAAACCATGATATCGGTTTGACTGTGGGATCGAGTCTCTGTACAGCATCTATTTATCTTAAAACACACACATCACACACATCAAAATAACTAACTACTACTATAAATATTTACATTACATTAAATTAAATGTAATAAGTATTTTTAATTTAAATTTATTTTTAACTGATTCATGCCGTATGTCATCCGGCAGACTATTTAGCAGGTACGGCAAGCGTTTTCTTAATGTTCTCCATAATAGTTAGTAATTCTGGGTACTGTCAGTCTGCCGGTTGACATCGAGCGTGTATTGTACTTATTGCTTACATGTATTAGGTTATGTTCTTGATTGCTATAAATAAATAAATAATAAAAAATAAATAAAAAAGGTTTTTATTCACGTAGAATTTAAAAAAGCGCTTGTAAATAGTCAGAACATGTTTGTAGTATTATAGTTGAATACATTATTATTTCTAGTAACATAGATATTTTGGCTATGGTTGTTTATTGCCAGAAGGAACTTATGTTTTTTTACTTACAGGTAGAATTTTACAGATTTTGAAAAGTAGCAGCTATGTGGGTAATGTATAGTACTTACTAAATGGTATTTGTATAAGTAACTACTTTTGAAGTAAAACTTCTTTACTCACGCGTCACTTGGGGAGTAAGCTGGTGAATGCGTGACGAGAGAGTTACGAAAAGTGTGATCGGGCGGGGCAAACGGAAGTTGAGAGGGCGATATAAGGTAGTGATGAAAGTATGAGTTACGTTTCGTATATTACTGAAGGGGCAAGAGAGAGA